>CM077305.1:77609166-78847500 GCA_039655065.1 Glossophaga mutica | reverse complement strand
GAACCTTATTGCTGGGACTTTTAGACGAATGAGTGGCAAAATGTTGTTTAGTACATTGTATATTTTCTTTATGCAGACCCTTGGGAGAAATACTACTCTGGTTATACAGTTGGGAGTAGTTGACCTTCTTCTGAACAGCTGCTTGCTGTTTGTCTCGTGGCCCTAGAAACTGTGCCGCTGAGTAGGTTTCCCTGTCCACAATGGCTGCCCAAGCCCAGATCCTGCCTTGTAGCCCACCTTTTGTAAAGAAGCAGCAAGCGACAGGCAGACAGACCTTCCTCCATCTCTACTGTGCATTGCCCACTTCATTTTTCCTTCTCATCCACCAGTGGTTTTTTCCCCCCTTTTCATTATCTTTTGAAGCGACCCGAAATCCTTCTCAGTCCAGGGCAGGGTAAGTGACACCCCACATTACTGTTCCCAGTCTTAGCTTCCTAATTGATAAATTGATATGGACTTGCCTGAGACTCTTGGCACTTTGGGCTTACTGATGAAGTTGATGTGCTCTTGATGTACAGCCACAGCCATGGTGAGAGTGAGTTTACTCAGTCCCAGGGCAAACATCCTGTGGCTCTGCAGACTCTCAAGTATATGGCAGCCCTTGTTTTTCCCATCACTAGAGCCATAAAAACAATTTACTAAGCCATGTTTTCCATTTTCCTCTCTATGGCAAACTTATAAAACACTTTTATGCATATATGTTTTGTCCTCAGTGGACTCACAGTAGGATACAAACATAATTTACAGAAGATATCCTAAAAATTTAGAGCTAGAAAAGACCTTAAAGCTCTTCCATTCTAGGGTGGGCACGTAGGTTTCAATTGTCCTGCTATCTCTGGTCTACCAGGTAGCTGCCTGGAGTATTGTGTTGAGGACTGTGGGCCAAGAAGGAATAAAAGGCTGATTGATTAGTGATGTCTACTATGAATGCAGCATGAAGGAGAGGAAAACTGAGACTGATTAGTGATGCCTGCTGTGAGTGCCCATTAGGGAGAGGAAGTCTGAGCACTGCACGCTGTCTACCCCCAGTCCTTTCTTTTCCCGGATGTGTTTACCTGAGATGGACATGGCACTGGAAATCAAGTGTTCTTATTCCAGTGTCAGGACTCTTTTTTTCCCATCTTGCTGGAGTAATTCTTATTCTTCCAACTACAGAATTAGTAAACTAGAGCACTGAAAAATTAAGCTACTTTTAGATTTGCCACTGAGTTAATTATAAAATATAAAACAGATCCCGCTTCTTCAGTCCTTTTCTCAATTTCTGGCAGAGTTCAGAAACAAGGCCATTCCATGGTCAGACCTAACCAGATTGTTCATCTACAGCTAGCCAAATGATCTGATTCTGTTGTTGCTGTTGTTGTTGTTGTGGTTGTTGTTGTTGTTGTTGTTGTTGTTTTAAAATAAGCCTATCTATTTTACTGAAATTTACCTCCAGTAAGTTCTCTTCTTCTCAGCACTTAGTTGGTCAAAGATGTTGCTGGCCAAAGCCAAATTAACAAGTTTAAGATTCCTAAGGTATATTGTGTTTTCTAAAAAAAAAAAAAGGGGGGGACATTTTAGAAAAATCAAATTTGGTGACATTGCTATATCAATATTTAATGCTGATGAAAGGCACATTAGCAAATATTAATCTTCTCAAATTGTCATCAAGATGAAATTGAGATGAACTGTTTGGCTCTAAAGAACTGTTTTTTTATGAGACAATGGAATTCTTTTGCCAAATGATTTACTAATAAAAATCGATGCCGTCTTGTTTTTTCTTGTTTGCCTTATCTCGTCATAAATCAGGTTAGCAGCCTTGTTCACATATTTCCTGATGGAACATTCACATCTGTGTGAGCATTGGAGACTTTCAAGCCTACCTTGTCCAGGGATAGGATAGAATAAGTACAATTAATAAATCATTTTCTCAAGCTTTTCTTCCAGTGGTCTGTAGACTGCTCTTACCTGACATGAGTCAGGCTATTTAATGTGATGGAATCCATCTTGTAGGGCTTTCTCCATTCAGGCTAAGTGATTGAATTCTCAGTTCCACTGATTTAGTGCCTCATTTGTCATTTTGTTGAGGAGAGGTTTTTGGACCCGTTTAGTTGAGAGACTGGCTGGAGTGGAAACTACGGGAGAACCTGCCCCTAAGCCACCATTTCTTTCCTCTTCAATCGTGATTCATAATCAGCCTGGAAGAAGCAAGCAGATAACAGAGGATAACCAACTGCTGTGAAAAGCAGGCTGCTGTGAGAGTCAATTGTGTTAGCAGGGCAGACTCAGGGATGCCTTCCTGCCAGGACACAGGCTCCTGGGGAAGCAACCCTTTCAGCGACTCAGGGTCTCCACCACAGAACACCCTCAAAAATAACCAGCCCTGGCTTGGTGGAACCATATTTCTCTAAAACGTATCAGGCATTGAAGCAAATTTTCGGCTTCTGGCCACCAGCAGCCCCGTGCCAATTAGAGTGAACATACTTGACAATTTCATTCTTGCAACCCCTGGAAGCAGTGGAGTTTCAGAGCTGGAAGCCAGGCTGATTTCAGACTGACCTTCAGCTGTGCAGATGTGCCCTGTGCAGTAGCTCAGCTGCCTGCTGCATGGGAATGGGGCGAGCGTTTGCGCCCCAGCATCATTGGCATTCCAGGAGGGTGCTTCCTACTCGTCCTCTTCCTCCCCAGGTACCGTACTTCCTATTAGCTCTTCAGGAAGGAAGGCAGGTCAAAAAGGTGGATGGATGAAGTAGCTCAGAAAGAGGGCAGTCTCCAGTGGGGTCAGGGACAGCCACTTCTTTGCTGGGAGGGATTCTCTCCTATGGAAAATGGGTTCCGAGTTAAGCTTAGGATACAAGCCCTGGCTCTGAAGGTGCGCAGGCCGTTAGGGCTACAAGAGCAGGCCTGCGGTTGTCTACCTTCTCCTCTCCAGCTGAACATACCAGACTCCCTGTAGAATTGCTTGGGTGTGCAGGGAGAGTCAGGTTATTATTTTTATAATTGAAAAATAAATTTCTTCTTCCAAAAATGGGAACACTAAAAGCTTCAAGGCAAATGAGAAAGTAAATAGATATTCTAGTGTCTAGGCCTAAAACTGGGGTTTTATCTGTGATTAATGCATCTCTACAGGATCTGTGGATAAGCTTCAAGAGGCCCAGAAATTCCCTGAAAGTGTATTTAAAGTTTTGTTTATTTGTGTGCCTGTACTTTTGCCTCAGAAGAAGGTCCAAAACTTTCATCAGATTTTCAAGTGGACCTGAACAACAACAACAAAAAGTCACGATTCCTTGGGTTAGCAAAGACTAAATATACACAGGGCATCTTTTAAGATGCACCCTGTTTATTACCCACCACAGATTTGTCCGCCATCCTGACCCCTTTCTCCCTGCTAACTGGAGCCTGAACAAGGTTGACCCTGGGTCCTAAGGAGCCATATTTTTCTTTGGCAAAGGTTTTAGAGCCTTTCATGTGTGTAAAAGAGACTTTACTCCTTTGTTCAGGCAATTGTTTGATATGGTATGGTTGACATTTTTGAAGCCCTTATATTTTATATTGTTCATGCAGTAGAAGTATATCTATTTTAAAGTTCTCTTTCCCAGTTTTTCGTCACTGGTCAAAGGTGGGGCAAAATTGAGCTTTGTCTTGTATATAGCAATGTTTGCCTTTACCTAAGATAGCGGAATCAGAATTGTAGAACATGTCTTAGCCAACCCACTCCTTCTACCGTGGAAGCCCACAGATGGGAAGTGGCTCTCTCAGGGCCACCCAGAATAGTTGGTGGCAAGCAGTGGCAATCAGTTATTTCCTTTTTTGTTCTTATTGAAGAAAGGACATTATAGCATTTATTCAGTTTTTTAAGTTGGGGATTTTCTTTGCGGTTATTAAAAGAAGGCCCAAGGTGGTTGAATGAAAAAATCTCACGGAAGTCCATGTCCTCGACCTTTTTCAGATCTGTGTCCATCCCCCCGTCCCTTTCCCCTGCCTTCCCTCCTGCTCACCCCTTGCTTCCATAGCAAGCTGAGAGCACAGGGCACCCCTGAGCCAAGCCCTGCAGGGGGCTCCCTGCTGGGCCCTCCAGAAGCATGCATTCTCAGACTCCTGGGGCTGGACATAGATAGAAAGCACATCTGTTTGTTCCAGTGCTCTTGCTTTAAATGATCTGGTCTTCCCACCGCGCTGCCCAAAGAAGTGGGAGGTCAGGCAGGGGAAGCAGACAGGAAAAGCACCGTGGTGTCTCCCCCGGGGGAACTTGAGACTCGCCACTTCCTAGGACTCCAGGTATAGAAGCCTCTTTTCATCTGGCAGAAAGCTGCAGAGCGTGGGCAGAATGATGGGTTTTGTTCATGAATTGCTGTTAGTTTCCCTTCTTCATCATTCTTAGTAGCTTTTAGAAACTGCCTGCTTTTGACTCAAGCCTTCTGTAGGGTCAGAGATGTTTCCACAGGGAGCCCCTTTCTTATGAATAAGAACTCCTTTCACCTTTGTTCAGATTGTCCCACCATGCTGCTGCCTTAAAAAAAAGTGTTGTATGTATAACCTAGATTATGTCCCTATAAAGTGAATTTGTAACAACTCCCTCGTGAGCTTAGCAAAAGTATGTCTAGACAACTTTTTCTGGCTTTCCCTCCCAAACCTCTTTGGGTTAAAAATAGGGAAGGATTTGTTTTAATACAGAGTGGTACTGTACCTTTAACCTTTTGTCCAAATGCATATTGCCTATTTAAGTTTGATTTAGAGAAAGTGTATAACTTAGAAGCCAGCTCACTCAGACCTCGAGACTGCCCTGGCTGGCTTTCCACTGCCGGCGGATTAGCCAAGTCTCCTGAAGAGTTTTACAAGAAGCTTAGACAGAGGAAAGCACTTAATTAGTATCCAAATTTCTCCCTTCAGTTAAGTCTTACGGTAAGATATCCCGGAGATTATATTTTTAGCAACCACTTTAAAGAGACTGGGGAGATTAATTTAAAATTGATAATCGCATGGCAGCACCACAGTTTAACAAGCTCAAGGTCTGCCTCTCGGAGCTGGCTGCTCTCAAGGGACACCAGTTCAATTCTCTTTGCTGCCAGTTGAAATCAGAAATCACAACCGCGGTGATTAGCAGTGCATTCCCTGATCTCCGTGCCCCAGGCGGAGAGGGAGAGGGGCCTGTTTTCTTGGTAGCCAGTCATTAACTCCTTCAGGGGAAGGGTGGGAGCCCTGCCTTTACAAAAGCTGCCCAGGTAATCCTGAGCATCATCAGGTCTGGGAGCCACCACTTTGAGAAGTGATGGTGAGTGGCAGGAGAAAGGGCCTCCCTGCCCAGCCAAAGCTGCCCCCTCTGGTCTCCGTGATCACTGCCACCTGCCACCTGCACCCACGCACAGCCCTTGCTCCCTGTGGCTGCGCAGCAGCTTTGTCAAACTGGACAAGCCAAGCCATTGCAGGGGGAAGAGGCAGAAAAAGCCTGCTTTCTGCTCCTCTTCCAGCCTTCTCTAAAAAAAAAAAAAAGGGCCTCTGGCTACCAAGAGGATGGTTATGGATAGTATTGTAGAGCAGCAGTAAGCAGTGTTAATGAGCTGCAGGGTACCAGACACAAAAAAGAAAATATTTTCCCTGCGGGCCAAACAAAATTAATTTTAAAAATTAATGTAAACCACTAATGCTGCAAGTGCCTCCATTAAATTATGGAACTGTGACATGTACAATGCTATATTTTTACCATTGAATTTGTTATCTGAGAGGTGTTCGTTGTTTGTTACGGTGTGAAAAGCTGTTTTCCTCCAGATAAGCTTGTTCATTAGTAAACTGGATCCCTGCCACCACCCCGTTCCTCCGAGCTGAAGTAATGCCTTGTAGCATAAATGCAGACAGTCGCTCTGCATTTAATATCAGAAATGTAAATCAAAAGCGTCCAGTCTGTTTTTAAATGGCTTCGGTCTTTCCCAGAATGAAATCTGAGGGGAAAAAACTCTTTTCTCTACTGCTTCTGATACCACTGCTTTGGCAGACAGGCCCTGAAAGAGGCTGATAATTATTAAACAAAGTATCTTGTTTCCCACTGAGGTCTTGGGATCGCTCTGTCATTAGACTGGATTTATTTCTAGGGTTTCGTTCATGCTGTGACAGCTTGGGATTGATAAATTCTGTGTTTTAATTTGAGGCAGAAATGAAACTGGTCAAATGCAATTTGGAAAGGGAAGAACCCTTGATAAAATGGCTGTGCATCTAATGCCTAAACACAGGACCAGAAGAAGGAAGGCATCTTGGGTGGCATTCTTGGGTAGACTCAGCCAGTGCAGCCAGAACACCAGCGGCAGGCCTGGAGGCAGTGCAGAGGCAGGGCGGACAAAGCCAGGTGCAGTGCAGGCACGCAGCACGCTGCAGGTGACAGGGCCCCTGGGCTGGGTTCGTGAGCATTGGCCTTGTCTCTGGAAAAGGGACAGGGCAGGTGTGTCCACTGGGCCACAGCGAAGCCCAGCATGTGCGGAGTGGCATCTGCTGCTCACACAGCGTCTCCTTGGCTGCGTGGTCACTGCCCAGGGTGTCACACTGGCCTAGCCCAACTTGGGGAGCATGTAGGTCCTCATTGTGCCTCCATAATCTGCTTCTCAAGGTGTTGAATAAGCTCAGGGCCGGATTTTTTTTTCTCTCTTTCAAAGGGAAGCCAAAATTATTGACTCCTTGGATACTCTGTTTGGCATCTGTTTACTTACTTAGCAAATATCAAATTCAGCACTGTTTCACATCTGAGGGGTGCATCAGTAACCAGTTGAGAGAGGAGAGGAAACCTGATTAGCAATAAGCTCATTTCCATAGAAACAGGATAATTAAGATGCTGCGTGAAAAAGCACTGGAGAGCCCTGACCGGTTAGCTTTTGGGGGTCCTGCAGCGGGCAACCTGCCCCTGTGTGGGTGGGAAAACAGCTGGATTGACACCCAAGAAGGGTGTCTGAGTGCTTTGTGGAGCCGTCAGTATTTTGCTGGACTCGGAGTATGTATAGCACAGGCCTGTAACAGCAACTAGGAGGATGGCTAGGGCTACACGCCCCCACTCCTCTGGAGGTCTGCACTTCACTAATAGGAAACTGGGGTGCTCATTAATGACTCGCTGCTAAAAAAAGGCACAAACTAACTGACTCATGCAAAGAGACTCATCAGGTACTTGTGACCAGAAGCATCTAACCAGTCCTGCTAATCACAGGGGGACTGACCTGCCGTCACGGAGGACCATATGTTCTGGTTTGCCTGAGACAGCCCCGGTGTACGTGTGGTGTGGTTTTACTAGCACCCTCTTCACTCTTGAAAGCACCCTAGTGAGCAGGCTACATGATGTGGCCACCCTAGCTGTCACCCACAGCCTAGCCAGTTTGGTCAAGGCAAATAACAAGCCACCACAGGCCCGGTGAATCAGGGTTTCTTGTTTAAAAGTTGTCGGAGGATCTGCACTGAGCAAAACCAATGAGATAAAGTTCAGAAACCCACAGAACAATGCCACATAATGTATTTGTGTTTATCTACATATATAGCAAAAGTATACATACCATGCTATGCACCATAAATATCAAGCAAGTGGTAGCATCTCCCCATGAGGAAGTACTTGAAATATGTTTTTCTTAAGCTGGATGGTGGCTATAGGTTTTTCCTTACATAAATTCATATATTACCCTTTACTTTTTGGTAGGCAGATACAGTTAATAATTTAAAAATAAATAAAAAAGCTTTTAAGATAATTGCGATTAGGCCAGTGGGGAATGATTGTGTGTGTGTGTGTGTGTGTGTGTGTGTGTGTGTGTGTGTGTGTGTGTAGTAAAGAGGGGACTGAGATAGGGCAAAGCATCTCTAGAACTGCTGTTGGCTGCCAGACCTGCTGTCATTGGGAGCATGAATAAAGCTCTGCTTTTTACCTCTGGAACACTGAACTGATCGAGCAGGGGGACTCTAGGAAGAGAGAGGTGCCTGCCTTGGTACCAGGCGTTGATGTTTCTTGTACTCAGAACTAAGGGTCACATCCCAAAGTCTGGCATGAGAGAGCCAGCTGTTTGCAATCTTGGTGGATTTGGCTCTAAAGACCCTGCTGTTCAGCCATGTTCAATTGCAGGTTGATGTCAATTGTTGTGTCCTTGCGGTCATAACTTGCCCATAGATTTTCATAATTCCTCTATTTTCTTCTCAGTCCAACAATTGCAATAACTCGGTCCTTTCTCCCCAGTGCTCATAGTAAAGAGGAAGGTGCACAAAGAGAAATAGGGGAAGCCTTTGGGTGAAGGGCGAGAAGTTACGGGGAGCTCCCCAGCACCATTTGGAGACCTTTGTGCTGAGACAAAGCATCATGTTGAACTCTGAGGGAATCCTCCTAGTTAGTGAATCTTGAGGAAGCGTTTTCTGCCTTGCAGACTATTTTTAGGCTTCTAGTGTCCCTGCAAACATCATAACTGCATCTAAATCTGATCTCAGAACTGTCTGGCTTCCAGAAGCTGGTTCTAGACAGATGGGATCCCTTCCCCCCATTGTTTTTGCATCTTTATGGTTGATGTGTATCTTCAAGCATATTTCTGGACTCTGTCTGAGTGGGTAGAGGTAGAATTCCAGTCATGCTGACTAGCTTATGAAAGTAGCCAACAGTGGGTAAGATGGCCCCAGAATGAAACAGGAACATTCCACATGGGAATGGATTTTCAGGAAGAAATGAGGTCAAAGATAGAGTCATGAGAACATGGAGCCTGGGCAGAGTACACGTTTCACTCTACCCCTCATGATGTTTGTTAACACTGTTTAACCAGGCAGGTGGTGCTGGCCAGCGGGTGACTGATTTGGGTGCCTTATTTTGGGACCCTGGTATGAGTGATCTGTGTACAGTGAGTGATGAGTATGAGCCTCTTGACAGTAATGGGAATTGCTAAGCTTTAGAGTGTGCATGTTAGTGAGTACCAGCACTTTGGTAAAGCACTTTGTATGGCTTTTTGCTACTATTGCTCATCATCACCTTTTGATGTAGGTATTTGGAGGAGTCGTATGAAATTGCCATCTTTGTATGTCAAAGCCAGCCCAGTATTGGCAATTTTGTGTGGCTCTATCTAATAATCTTATTGTATTAAAAAAAAAATAGTCAGCCCTTGTCAAATGGCTCAGTTGGTTGGAGCATCATCCCAAACACCAAAAGGCTGTGGGTTCAATCCCTGGTCGGAGCACATACCTAGGTTACAGGTTTGATCCCCATTCAGGGTAGTAACAGCAGGTGACCAATCTCAATCTCTCTCTCTCTCTCTTTCTCTCTCTCTCTCTTCCTGTCTCTCTCCTCCTCCTCCCTCTCTCTCCTCCTCCCTTCCTTCCTCTTTCTCTCCCTTCTTCTCTCTCTAAAGTCAATAAAAACATATCCTGGGATAAGGATTCAAAAAAAAAAAAAGTCAGGCCCTAATCAGTGTGGCTTGGCTGAGCAGCATCGTTGTGCAAAGTGAAAGGTTGCTGGTTCGATTCCTGGTCAGGGCACATGTCTGGGTTGTGGGTTCAGTCCCTGATTGATGTTTCCCTGTCTTTCTCCCTCCCTTTCCCTCTCTCTAAGAATAAATAAGTAAAATCTTTTTTAAAATAGTAAAACATCAGCAGCTGTATATAGTTCAGTCTAATAATCTTTTGGATTTGCTCTACAAATAGAGAAATTCAGGCATTGAAAGTTTCTCAGAGTCCTCCCAGCTAGCAGGTGGAGGTGCTGGAATCTGAACCAATGAGTCCGACTCCAGAACTGGGCACTGAACCGCCGCATGGTGCTGCTTCCTTGGGTGGATGGCGAAGGTATATTTTCATGGCCTGGGTGTTCAAATCAGTTCTTCCATTCCACAGCCAACTTTGAGATCAAAGATGGCTGGTCAGATGAGTCAAATGTTCCCTGGAGTCTCAGGTTATGCTTGTGATGTTCTGTTGAAAAAGAAAGACAGGCAGTGAGCACACCAGAAATCTGGAAGATGGAAAATCTCTCTTTAGGATTTCTGTTCCTCTCTCCAGCAAAGAAAGAAATCAGTGTGGTGCCAGCAGAGGTGTTCTCAGCAGGACCTGGCCCATTAAATGAAAGACTTCCATGCTGAGCCAATCAAGAGAGACCTGGACAAAAATCAGACTCTTTCCTGCCCTGGAAACCCATGCCTTGAATCTGTAATTCATCTGTTAGATCAAGTGTGCAGCTGGTGGTTTAGCACAGAGGGGGATGGCAGGGAAGGCAAGGGAGAGGGGCTGGGGCTGCTGCACTTGAATTTCTGGCATCAGAGTCAAGTTGGAAAAAAGAAACAGTTCTCTGATAGCTTCTTGGACCTTAAGTTTCCAGCAAAGAGAAACCAGCAGGAAAGATTTTTGAAAACTGATGAGCTGGTGGAAGGCATTAGAACAATGGCGGAAGAGGCAGGGCCCCCAGGGGCTGAATGAAACGCAGTTCCGCTGTTGCCTTTCAACAAGACTGAATAAAGTTTAGGATTTTTTTTACGGGACTTGTAGCCATTTTTAAACTTTCATTTTTCATAATGTCACAGATAATCTTTTTATCTATTATCTACCGGCTCTTTTCTGAGAGGCATTTGCATCAAATAGCGCTGCGCAGATCCTGACTGTCTCTAGTGGGGAGAGCGGCTGGGAATGAAAGGTTATTCACTCCCTCTGCTTTCACTGGCTTTGTTCTTGATTCTTACATGGTTTTTTTTTTTACGTCTGAATTCGGGCACTTCTGGAGTTTTTCTTTAGAAACCCTTCCATTCTGAGATCTAAGCATATTCAGACTCCAATCTGTATGTATCAGGGGTTACAAAGCTTATGTTCACTGAAAGTGAAGCACCGACTTTGAAACGTTTGTTGGACACCCCATGTCCTCCCAAATCCCTTCAGAACATTTCCCACAGAGGCGGCCACAGTGAAAAGGCGGGCACTGAGGCAGTGGGGGGCCCTCCCCTCCCTGCACCAGCATCCCAGGGGTGGAGGAGGGGGAGCATGGACTGCCAGACAACCCGCTCCTTCCAGCAGCTCAGAGAGCAGGTCTGGGGGTTGATTTCCTTTCACCCCCTCCTTCGACGGTCAGGGGAGTAATAAATGAGGGCTCTGGTGGCATGGACAGATCATGGGTGGGGACCAAGGAGCAGCCTGGGCTCAGGAAGGGGAATCAAAAGCCTGCCCATTTGTGTGCGAAACCCCACTGAAAAAATGACCTAGAAAGTTGTGGGGATGTGACTGATAGTTTCTGTTCAGCTTCTATCATGGAGCTCATCCCTCCCCGCCTCCCACCCCCCACAAGCTCTCGGGGCCTCTGAGGGGAGCAGAGTTGTTCTCAGGCCCCCCTGACAAAGCCTTTCACTAGCACGTCTCCTCTGCCCCTCCAGCTCCCTCCACTGCTGCCCCCACCAGAAGGCTCCCACCATCCCCGACGCCGAGCCCAGAAACATGCCTTCCCTTCCCGGGAGAGAGAGCAGTGTGCAGAGGCAAGGCCCAAGGGGCACCGCAGTGCACGTGTCCAGGCTGCACACAGACATTGGTCCCTGACGGCTGCACTCAGGTTACTAGTGACCTCACAGATCAGTGGCCTAGGGCCTGGTTTTACATTTTTGTTTGTCAAGAGTCCCTAAAATGAGGGAACTGTGGGCCCTCTACCTAGAGGGCCACTATTTGTAGCTTTTAAGAGGGGCTTTGGGGTGCTGCCTCACAGGGCCCTCGGGGAGGGCTGCTGCCTCCTTTATTCTGCAGGACACAGAAGCCTGAGGAAGTGGACGCGATTTGCCAAGTTCATGGGGCTGGTGGCTGAGTAGGCCTAGGAGTTTAGGTCTGTTTGAGTCCAAATTCCTTGTTTCTGCCGTGTCCCGGCAGGTTCCTTATCTCAGGGACTCTTCAGATAGATGTGCAATGGTGCTGTGGCTGCTGTGAGGTTCGTTTCGAAGAGACGGGTGGCAGTGTCTGACCAGGAAGGTAATTTCCTTGTCCCTAAGCTTGTCTCTCCAGACCTTTGACCCAGCCACTATACTCTTACATTTGTTATGGCTGTAGAAAAACTTCTGTTAAGTAATCAATACACCAGAAGCCTTTGTGACTGAACAGATACATGCAAGTATTCTCTCCTTGGGGGTGGAACTCTCCCAGTGATGTGGCAGGAATGTGGAGATAGTTTCTGAGTTGTCAACTAAACATAACAGATTTCCTAGTTGTAACAAACATGCTTGTAGCTGTGAAACTTAAAACTCTTCAGGTTAGAAATAGTTTCATACCATGCAGCCTTCCTTATTTATGGTAGCTTTTCTGTGTGAGCTCTGTGAATTTGGTTTCATTGTATAGATATTTATAACTCTTTTCAGAGGTAGAGTGTGTGCTTTTGTAAAAAATTGTTTTTATGTGACTTGCTCAAGTTAAATGGAATTGCAGTTAATGTTTCATCACTCAGATTTACAAATTCACCTGGATTGGCAACATGGGATAGCAAAAGAACACTGAACAAAGATGATGTCGGGGCTAGTCCCAGGATGCCTCTGACCACGGCTTGAATAGGTGTCTGCCTCTGTGAGGCTCCACAGAAGGTGATAGTATATGCTTTGCCCATCCCCTGGATCAGTAAGCGTTCCCAGCAAAGGACAAAGTTTGGGTGCTACTGGTTGTGACCTTGTGCCAGGCTTCACCAGATGTCATGTGATAGACCCAATTTGCAGTTGTCCACTTAGGAGTTTTTGGTTCAGGGGACATGCTGTCCCCCCTTCGCTATGGGGTAAGAGAAAGTTCTGAGACCCACAGCAGCCCACTCTTTGACAGGAAGCCTTGGTTCCTGGCAGCGGGATTATCCACTGTCTCCATCAATGCCCCATGCCTTTACTCGTGCTCCCGACCCACAGCATGCTCATGGTCCATGCGTGCTTCAAGATTAATGCTGGTCCCACTTCTCTCATCCTGATCTGGATGCTGAGCAGGTAATCCACCAATCCTATCAGGGGGACTCATATTTCCCATCCATGAAATGGGAAGAACAGTCCCTCTTGCTTTCTTAGGTGTTATGAGAAGAAAAAGAAAGCATTTCTGAAAAAAATCAGGGGGCCAGTTAACCTCCCTCACGCAATAATCTCTATTAATTAAGGGATGTGCTACAAATGCTATTGGACGCAAGTCTCTAATTCCCTAATCACCAGACTGGGATCTGGCCTTGATGCAAATGACATGGCAGGTCGCTTCACCTTGACTGTCATGCAGGTGTTCTGCATGGTGCCTGCTCCCCCAAGGTGTCTGAGGATGGGAGGGCCTGTAAAATCAGACTGTTGTCCCCCACACCCGCCCAAGTTTCATACTCAGTGGATCTGGAGTTGTGTGTAATAACTTGCATTTCTACCAAGGTCCTGGATGATGTGGGTCCAGGGGCCACACTAATGAAAAGGAGCTGTCATTTGATAGCACTGGCGGGCGGGCCTTCATCCCTCCTCAGGAACTTGACAGGGTGGTCCCGATGCTAAGTCCTGCAAATCTAGATTCTAAGCAAAAGGCAACCAGGCTGGGAGCCCTTCGTCACTCTCTGCACTCAGGGACTACAAAGAGGAGCTCAGCAGTTCTCTGGCCCTAGGCCCAAGGAAAGCTCTCTGCTGCTTGCTGCTTCTCGGTAACCTGTGCGTTTTCTTCCATTTCTGTGGATAGCAGTTGCAAAGGTCAGATGAGACACAGTGAGTGGAGTGGGTAGGGGTGGGTGAGTGTGTTGACTTTGGTTAGGGATAAACGTGTCCAGAACCACCAGAATGGAGTGGGCAGTAAGAATGGTTGCCAGCTGCTGTCTGGGCAGAAGGGCAAAGCTGGCCTTGAAGCAGCCCCTCGTGGAGGCCTGGTGCTGCTTGTAGCAGTGTCATCCTTAGCCGTTGGTTTCTGGCTGGCCCCTCCAGGAATTGCTTCTCTTCAGCGCACCTCCGAAGTTAAGCAGCACTGAGGTGTTGTGGCTGAAACCCGGGAATCAGAAGTTTGGGTTCTTACTGTCACTTACTAGCTCAGGGGCAAGGAGGTTTCTGAACCATTCCAAGCCCCACTTCTTTAGGTATAAGATGGAGATCATGTTCTCTGAGTCATTGACCTCTCAAGTTGTGGGATGGACCAAATTGCACACAGTCAGTGTTCTGCTGTGCATTCCTGGGAAGGTCTCCGACCTTAGGCCTGTCCGCAAGGAGGAAAACCACAGGGCAGCCCTGGCGCTCTGAAATACTGGCCTTTCCACCCACTCACCTTCACAGGCCCCGTCATCCTTTCATCTTCAGTTCTCTCTTACTGTGAAGCTGGAGTAAATACTTTAGTCAGAACTACTTCTGGCTTTTCCAGCTTATTGTCACCTGGAAGACTCAAGGGGAGACTGTGCTGTCTCTAACGAAATAAACACCCCAACAGCAAGCAGCCTTTCTTCCAAACCACCGAGGCTGGATGGGTGGGGCAGTTCTGTGGTTGCAAGCGGGACGACCGCTCTGTCACGCTGCCCCTAGCCTTGTCCCTGCTTGTCCCTGCCTGACCTGGACCTAGCCCTCAGAAGCAGCACGCTCTCTGCCTCCGGGCGCCACACCCCGCGCCGCGCAGGGCTCGCGCCGCAGCCAATCCGCGCGTGCACTGCGGGTGACCTCCCCCCAGGCCGCGAATAAATTGACAAGTTGCCCGCCGCAGGTTTCACTCTTCCTGGATAATTAGGAGAGCCGGAATGAGCGGCGCGGAGGGTCCAGGCGCTCCGCGCGCCGGGGCGAGCCTGGAGCGGGTCGCTCGCTTGGCGCTCCACCGGTAGGCTGCCCTCCCGGAGCCGCCGCCTGCACCGTGCGGGGTCCCCAGGGCGCCGCGACCTAGGCAGCCAGTTGGGACCCTCGGAAACACCGAGGCAGGCTTGCTGGACAAGGCGCTGCGCAGCTGCCCTCCTCGGACCTCGCCTGGGCTCGGCTCTCATCCCAGGATACAGTAAACGCTGCCCCTGCCGCCTACCTGCACATCCCTTGTGCGTCTTTCCTGGGGACTCTGAACTTCTGGAAATCCGGTGACCTCGTCGGGTGGTTTTGTGTTTGCGTCGTCTTAAGCTCGTCCTTGGTTTTGGGATTCTCTGGCTACCTGGATACGTCTCCTTGGTGAGTAAATCTCCGGTGGATCGCAGAACCAGGGACCAAACCCTGGGGCACCAGCCTTTAAAATCCCAGCCTGGAGTCACCTGGGGCTGGAGAAGAGGACCCAACTCCTGACCAAGTAAGGGCGCTCTGATTCCACCTTCCCTCTGATGGGCAGAAATATAATTTCATGGTAGAATTTTCATTAAGCACATTGTCTGATAGGATTGGCAATTACTAACCAGGAAAATGAGTAGCAATTAGGAGTTCAGTAATAAATGGAAGTCTATTGTCCTAATTGAGTGGAATTACTGATGGGGTAATGGCAACACTGAATTCGTCAGTTTAATTAAGAGTTTATATAATTATAGTGCATTTTTATTTCTTGGGGGAGCCATGGGGTAGGAATTAAATAACCAGTGTGATGGTTAAAAAACCCATTTAATGGATAAGTAACCAGTGGGTTGAAATAAATGTAGGTGCCTTTGCTCTACTAATGTGAACTTCGATGAATTCCTGGTAAAGGGATGTGTCAGCAGGAACCAAGCAGGACTTTCTTTTGGCTGCTATTCCTACCTGATACAAATCTGAAACATTCAGAAATTATTAGGCGATCTCTGACACTGGCACTCTGGCATCTGGTGGTTTCGGAGACAGCCAGGCTCGGGCTCCCCTGATCTGTGCTTTCTGTAACTGCTTTCCTCACTCCCCAAGAACGAAACGAGTGGGTCACTGGTGACTGTTTTGCTTTCTGGGGATTCTGTATCAAAAATCTCCTGATTGAGCTGTTAAGCTGTAAATGTTGATGGCTGAAGGGGCCTGGGAGAGCTTCGCCGAAGTTACAGCTCTCCAAGCAGAGCCGGTGTCTAGGTACGGAACTGGTGTGAGAAGTGATCTGTAATTATCAAGATGCTATTTTCCTCTTGGTGGTGTATTGTTTCCTGTACTATTATGTTCTCATGAAATTGCTCCCTTTGTGGAAAGCAATGAAACTGGAGAGAAATCCCTTCTCAGAGGATAATTTTCTTGTATTTTCGGTGTGAGTTCCTGGGAATCCTTTTAAGCCTACATTGGGATTTGTGTGTTTATTTCTTTAAGAAGCTCCAGCAATTGTGGAAATCACTAGGTTTCAAGCATACTGGTAAATAATCAGCACTTCAAATAACAATATTTATTTGTACCTTGACTTCTTTTTTTTTTTTTTTTTTTTTTTTTTTTGCTCACACAAGGCCTAGACTTTTCACCAGCTGAGCTGGAACACTCATCTCTAGAGAACACCGTATCCCAGAGAGCTCTGGGACCACCATTACAGCTTCATGTCACCCCAGGAGAGACAGCAAGTGGTAGGGATGGAGCACTGCATCTCTAATACTCAGTAGGTTTTAAAGTTTGCAAAGCACTTTGGAAACTGTTCGTGGATCCCCGCTGTCAGTCAGAGAGAGCCTATGGAAGGTGATTTGCTGTGTGTGTGTGGCTCTCAGCCTCAGCCCTTCCAGGTGCTTTGCAGGTACTCGGGGCAGTGCAGGGAGCTGACTTGAGGTCATGCTGATGTTACTGTCCGGAGTGTTAAGGACTTGACTTGAAGGACTCCAGATTTTCCTTTGTCCCCCATCCCTGTTTTGTCATCACTGTCATGAAAATCTAACAGCACTGTTGGAAACACACCTACATTGTCTTGTCCTCCCAGAGCTGGATTCTTAACCCAGGCTCAATTTATTGGTTTACTGCCGCTTATTGTGTGTTCTGCCCAAACAACAGCAGGCCCCTTTTACTTTTCATGAAATTATACAACAGGCAGATTCTTGAACACATGCCGTGGTGGAAATTTGAAACTTGTAACATTCAAGGGCGACATATTGCCAAGTTTCATACCTTTTCGTAAGACTTAATTCTGAAAGATCACAGTTTGTCCCTCTTCCCCCAAGCATTCCTGGATCTTTGTGCACCTGCCTGTTCACCATTCCAAGAGCGAGGCAAGGTAAAGGACCAGGGTCAAGGATGGCCATCCTCTCAGAACCCTGCTCTGCAGTAGCCTCCCCAGGATGTTCCTGCGGACCACTGGGTGTTTGGTGAAATGGCATACAAGTCGCCTCCTGTGATAACATCTTTAAGACTTGGTTCCAAATTCCCTTTCTTCTTGTAATAATATGCTAGGGGTCTGACATCCACACATTTACCTAAAATCGGCCTGAACGGGTAGTAAAGCTAAGAGGCAGGTTATGGGGCTCCCAGCAAATTCAGAAAAGCTTTGGGTCAAAAAACAGATTCCAAATGACCCAGCTTGGAAATAAGAATCAAAACTGGCCTGTTAACTCTTAGAATACACTGTCAGTTTGAGGGCAAAGCATTGGAAAAGGTAGCAGTCGCAACCTCTGCCCCTACCTTTTGTCTTCTTCCTTTCAACTCAGCCTTGGGTTCCCTGCAGAGGCGGTGTGGTTGGTGGGTATCAGTCAGAACTTGTCTGCTGGTTGCACAATGCAGATTACTCACTTCTGCCCAAGTGATGCCCTGAAGCCACACTGTAGCAATGGGACAGAGAAGAAAGTAACACTCAAGTTGGTCTTGGCCCCTGTCCAGGGGGTTAGCTACTGGAAATACCTGAAAGGCCTTGTCGAAACACACTCACCTGTAACCCAGTGTTCTTTGGCCTGGACCTCAAGGACAGGGCGATGCCGGTGCCTTTTTGTGTGAAATGCGATACCCGCCTCTATTTACACTCAGCATGACTGATGGCTCAGGGAGGTCCTCCCTCAAGGGTTCAGAAGAGTATGTCAAGGTCACAGAGGCCCTTGATGCTCAAAGTGTGGACCGTGGGGCAGCAGTCTCAGCATCGCCTAAGGAGCTTATTGGAAATGCTAGGCCTCAGATCTGTCCCCTGATTTTGTTTTAAATCAAAATTGGCATTTTAACAGGATCCCCAGATGATCTGTATGCATTGCTACCAGTTGGGTTCTCCTGTGATACAGATTCTGCTGCAGTAGAGTTCAGCAAGCAGAACACTGATTCAGGAATGCCCTTTGGGTCGGCACCTGTCTCGGGGAGGAGGACAGTAGGTAGAGAGAGGTCATACAGGCCCAGGGCCTGGCTGCCCTAACCACTGAGGACCTTCGGAGTTAGCTTGACCCTCAGAGTTGTCCCATGTTGAGCAGCAATGTCCAGGCCTTTCTACGTCCTGCTGACAGTACTCCTAGAGCTGGGCAACCAGTCCTTCACTGGACAGTGCCCACCACCCACACTCGAGGTGGGAAAGGCACTTTTCTAGGCCGTGGTTTCTCAAAGCATGGCTCTAGAACAGCAGAGCCTTCGGCACAGGGGACTTGGCAGAGAAGCACACCCCAAGACCCGCCGCAGGTCTGCTGCATCAAATGCAGCGGGGACGGCGCCCAGCAACTTAGGTTGAACCGAGTTCTCCCTGGGAGAGTCCCGGTCTGAGAGCCATGGCTCTGGAACGGCCTTTTTGCTTGTTTTGTTTTAATTTGCAGTGTTATTGAGATATGAGCCACACAAGTCAGACATTTTTAGTGTATTCACAAGGTTGTGCCACCATCCCCACTAATTCCAGAACATTTTTATCACTGATTGCAGAACATTTTCATTGCATTTCTTCACCATATCTGTTACTAGTCCCCTTTACAGCCTCCTCCCAGCTCCGGCAACTGCTGACATATGACATTTTGTGTTTCTTTTCTAACACTGAGTAGGTCTTCAGGGTTCATCCATTTGAGGTTGTAGCATGTATCACTGCTTCATCTCTTTTAATAAATAATGTCCTGCTGCATGGACGTACCACATTGTATCTATCGGTTGATGACCATTTGAGGTGTTTCTACCTTCTGACTCTTGTGAATAATGCTACAATGAACATTCCTGTGTAAGTTTTTGTGTGACATTTTCCCCCCAATCCTCTTGGGAGTAGAATTGCTGGGTTTTTATGGTAATTCCATATGTAGCTGTTTTAGGCATCTTACATTTCTACCAAGAATGTGTCAGAGTTCCAGTTTCCCTACAGCCTCTGCAACATTGGTTATTACCCGCCATTTCGGTACCTGCAGCCTCATGGGTGTGAAGTGGTATCTCCTGGTGGTTCTGATTTGCATTTCCCTAATAACTCCTGATGTTGAGCACCTGCTCACGTTCTCATTGGCCACTCGTGTCTCTGCTTTGGAGAAATGTCTGTTCAGGTCCTCTGTAGGGCAGCCTTTTACTCCTTAAGGAAGCCCTCAAGATGTCTGCTATGTGTCTAGTCCTGTGCAGTGGCTTTAGGGTTTATAAAAGAAAGTCCAGGACGTATCCTTTAACCACTGCAAAGTTCTAATTAGATGTGGGACAGTGAAAGAGAGAACCAAGAGTCCACCGTCAGGGCTGACAGCAAGAGACCCACGGCCCGTTGCAATTGCGTTGCAGAAAGACATTGTGTGTGTTGCTGGGACAGAGTTTGAGTTAGGGATGTAGACGGGTTTTTGTGGAGACTAGAGACTGCTGGGAAGACTGGAAGTGTTGAGGGGGCAAGGAAAAAGGAGAGGAGGGAGGGCAGGAAGCCCCGGTGGGCCTTCCACACAGCGCTCCTGTACTAAGGGTTACTCACCTCTAGGAGGAGAACCTCAAAATCCCAGGATTTATTTCCAAATTCTGCCCCCTACCGGCCTCCAAAAGGTGAAGAGATTCATTTGTTTCTTCTGGGAAAAAAAACCTACTTGTCACCCCATTTATCAGTGGCTTTAAAGTTTGGTTACAATACTCCTTGTGTAAGTGCTCGAATAGGGTGATTATCTCACAGGTGAGAAAAAGTTTGCAGTGTCCTAAACCTGAACAGTCTCTAATTCCCTATTAGCAGGTCTCACAGTGCCATGGTGCCAGATCTCTCAACCTCCTGGGGCCGGTGCCTCTCTCAAGGTCCCTAAGACTCTAAGGCTCCCAATCAGCTTTTCCTTACTGTTGCAGGACACCTTGAATGTGGAATACTGGACCAGCAGAATTTCAGAACAGAGGTGTTTAAAGCAATACCTTTGTCACACCCTCACCCCAACGGACTCAGCATCTGTAAGGACAAGACCAGCTGCCTTATACGTGTGCCGTCGAACTTACCCAAGTGCCCTCCCAACCTCTCAGGGGAGGAGACTCGGGCTCCAGGATGTGACTGGGAGAATATCAAAGACTGGGTGGCGACATGACCAGGACCTGACCCCTGGTCCATGAACACCGGGCCCAAAGTCCTTATCTGGGAGTTTCATTTTACCGGTTGCTGAGGAGTAGTGAGGGGTGTTTTGGTTCTCGGTCTATAAGTGGATCCTCTCCGAGGAGATTCAGGGCCCCATGACACTGCGTGCTCGTGTGTGCCTGGGGTTGGTGCCGCCTGCGTCCCACTGCGTACTGTATTCCCACCGCTATGAGGTCACCCTCGGTGTCGCTGCAGGGAAGCGTTTCAGCGGTACGCAGAGCGGTGGAGGCTGTGGGGTATTTCCTGAGTGTTTTCCAGGGGCCCTTTGGTGGGCTGGGCAATAACTACGGTATTTGAGTCACTGTTTGTTGAACAGAAACAACACAAGAAGCTAGCACTGCAGAACTCAAGAGTGGGTCAGAATGTGTGTCCCTGAATAGCCCACACACGGGACCGTGGCTGTCATTCGTCTGTCCCCAGCCGAGGTCTCCCAGCTGTGCTTTGTCTAAGATAAGGGCGTGTTCTGAGAAGCATGTGTTGTGAGGTTGGAGTTGTTTGAGCCCTCATTTAAATTCTCTCGGGGTGTACACTCAGAAAAACCAAATCCTCTGAAAAATAAAACACTGTTGCGAAACAAATTATTCTGCCTGTAACCATTCATTTCTTCTGTCAATCAGGAATTTTACCTACTTATTTCTTTAAAGTGAGTTATAGCTGTATGGAACACTTCCACACACTTCCCTTGTTTGTTTGTTTTGATTTTGAAGAACGGGACATGAAAGCTCTTTAGAATCACAGACACAGATTGGAGGTGGAAGGATGGGCAAAGTGACACTTTATCCTATTACCTAATTTTCTTTCCTGTTTTTTTTTTTTTTTTTTTTTTTTTTTTAATGCCAAGTAGGCAGGACAGAGGAGATCTGCAAGTTTCTCAATATTCTGGGGCGGGTGGGGTAAGAGTTTTGTAATGAAAACTTTACCTGCAGTCTTCCCGGTGTCTTTGTGCCAAACACCCAGTCACCTTTGGTTGATGACTGATTAAATCTGGAGGGTGCCGCACCTCCTAAGAGGCTGAGCAGAGACATGAGCACCAGAGGAGGTGATTGCTCTAGAACATGGCCCCAGTGAAGGCTTCACAGCATCTTGGGTTCAGGGCTTCACCTCTGTGGTGTGCCCTCGCGTCCTGCGCTCTGCTGCCCTAATCCCAGACTTAGAGATGCCCAGTCAGTGGTGTAAGGGCAGGTGCTTCAGGGACAGGAAACTGCTGTGGTCCTGTGTATTCAACAGTCTCTCCCTGTACCTTCCACATAACACACTTGCAAGGCCCTGGGTTTATAGGAGGGCTGCAAATGCTAGTTCTCCTGCCAATAAAAGACAGAGAGCATGAGCAAGAGAAAAAACACTGTATTGTTAGGGAGATGCTTTGCCAATAGTTTAAATGGCTGCTTTGTATTCCTAATGAAGAAATATGCCTTTAATGACACCCAGTCTCCCCCAGTGTCTTTGAAGCAGAGATAATAATAACCAATTTCTACCGAGGACCAGTAGGCAGGTGCTTTAGTGCTTTAGTACATTCTCCTACAGAAACCCTGTGAGGCAGGCATGCATAGCCACGTACCCCGGAGACGTACATAGCAGGCTCAGTTCCAGACCACCGGTATAAAATGGGTATCACAACATGGCAAGTCGCACAAATTTTTTGGTTTCCTGGTACCTATAAAAGTTACGTTTACATTATACTGTAGTCTGTTAAGTGTGCAGTAGCATTGTCTTAAGAAGCAATATACATACCTTAATTAAAATATACTTTAGTGCTAGAAAATGCTAACCCTCATTAAGCCTTCAGTGAGTCATAATCTTTTTGCTAGTAAAGGATTCTGCCTTGATGCTGATGAAAACAGAGGATCTGTGAAGTGCAGTAGAATGAGCACAATAAAACGAGGTGTGCCTGTGTGATGACACCAAAGCTCAGCGAGGCTATTCTGTCCAGCTTTGAATCTGGGCCCACCTAGCACAGTGGTTTAAAGCGTGCCTGGCACACAATAGGAACTTACTGTAAGATGTGGCGAGACATGTTTTGTAGGACTCACCGAGGCTCTTGGTAATAATTGGCTGAAAAAGGGATGACTGAACCTCTTGGGGCAATTTTGTGGCTATTGATGGTCATTTTATTTTATTTTATTTATTCTTTAATCCTCGCTAAAGATATATTCATTGATTTTAGAGAGAGAGGAAGGGCGAGAGATAGAATAAGAGAGAAACATACATTGGTTGCTTCTTATACATGCCCTAAGCGGGGATGGAACCTGCAACCTAGGCATGTGCTCTGACCAGGAATCGAACCCAAAACTTTTTGGTGTATGGGACAGTGCTCCAACCAACTGAGCCGCTGGGCCAGGGCTTGATGGTCATTTCAAATGGTGCATTTCTCTCCACAGAACATTTATCATTTACCATTTTATTTTTTGATTTTTTTATTATTAATCCTCACCCAAAGATATGTTTATTGATTTTAGAGAAACAGGAAGCGGGGGAGAGAGAGAGTAACATCCATGTGAGAGGGAAACAAACATCGATTGGTTGCTTCCCATATATACCCCGACCAGGGATCAAACCTGCAGTCTAGGTATGTGTCCTGACTAGGAATTGAACCCCCAATCTTTTGGTACACAGGATGATGCTGCAACCAACTAAGCCACCTGGCCAGGGCTCACTTACCATTTCATACATGCGCAGAATAAAAACTTTTGTGAGTATTGCTCAGTCCATTTCCCTGTCTACCCTAGGCTGATGAGGGGAACGAGAGCCAGGTGCCAGCACCACCGGGTGTGGACTAATGACTTGGGTGCTGAGGGAGTCCCACTTTGTATACTTGAAATCTTTTCTTCTGGTGATATTTTAGGGCAGTTCTGCTGAGTGGCGCAATGGTCCAGATGAGGTCTTTCAAGGGCTCCTCCTGCTCTATGAGTCTTCATTTTCAAAGCATCTGAAGAAGTTAGCATAACATTTTCCTCTTTTCCGCTAAGGCTAAACTTACAGACAGTGACATAGCCACTTTCAAATGGCATAAAGCAGCATTTGCCCTTGCCCTGTGCTCAACTTTACATCCCCTGGAAACACTGGGAAGTCATTGCCTGTTCTTGGTTTTCAGCTTTGGCTAACCACCTGTTGCTCAGTGAGAGAAATGGAAGTAATAATGACGTGAGAACTGAAATAGTATGATGTCAGTGTTCACAGGCTGAGCGATTCAGGCGGTACTGGACTAGGTGCCTTACATGAAAAAGATGTCTGACAGTACTATCACTGCCATCGGCCGCGTTCACTTCCAGACACTCCTTGCACTCTGCACTGTGAGTTGCAGTTTCTTTTTTTCCTTCCTTCCTTCTTTCCTTCCTTCTTTCCTTCCTTCCTTCCTTCCTCTAAACACATCTGGAACATTTCTAGTAAACAGTGGAAAACTAGAGTCTGTCTGAGGTCAGCCTTGTCATGCAAGCTTACTGGGCACTGGATGAGATCACCCTAAGAGGTGAAGATACCGCTCCAGGTCTTTAACAGTCAGTCCATGCAGATCTGATAGCTGTGAAGGGCTCTACCTGCAGCCTGTGGGATTAACTCGATTTAGGATTTGAGAGAGTCCCTGCCACTCCAGTCGTCTATGATTCTTAAACGAAAAATTATTTTTGCAACCTATAAACAATTATGTTTGTGACATACTTGGTTCTTGGTTTTCAAGCTTCACTCATACAATCAGGCAACAAACATTTACTGAGCACCTTCCACGTGCAGGCAACGTGTCGGGCACTGAAGACAGAGCAGCGAAACACACAGACAGCCTCACGAGGCTCATGTCAGGTAGCACAATACATAAGCTTTTCAAAAAACCTTTATTATTTTAATAGTCTTTGTTGAGCCACTCGGAATTCATAAATGATTACACGTACACAGTTGTCGTTCTTGGGTAGGGCCAGGGGTCTGTCTGCAGTTGGCCTCCCTCTTAAAGCAAGGATGTGCTGCTCCCCAACGCTGTGCTGGGAGGCAGAGAGGGGTCACTGGGACTAGGGTTCCCTGAACAGCTGCGAGGAGCTCACCACGTAAAAGAAGACCATGAAGTGTAGTCATCAACTCTTCAATACTGACAAATGGACAGGAATGCTCTAGTCTTTAAAATAGGTATATCTCTGTTGGAACGTGTGATCCGTTGAAGCCTTTGGGTAGAACCATTGACAGAAAACCTATGGAGAAAACTAAACTAACGCAGGTGTATGATATAGAAGTTATGGAACACTCAGGTGCCAGGAATTCAGAAAAGCCAAGTCTAGACAAGACGTGAGCCAACTCCAGACAGAGATGATGTGAATGCAAGAGTGTGGGGAACTTTGGGAGATTAAACGCTAGAGATGGCGAGCGCTGGGGGATGCTGAGCACGATGACCAGACTTCCTTGGTGTGCAACACCCAGGCCGTCTCTCCTGGGCCTGCACTGCAGCCCCGGGGCGCAGCGGTGCAGTGGGTCACAAACTGCTGTGCCAGGACATGGAGGTGAACTTGATGGTGTGAAGATGTAGATGATTGCTCTTTTTAAAAATCTATTAATTCCTCTACCAGATACTTAGATTTAGAAAAAAATGGAACTGTTTAAAGGAAAGCTGCTTGTGCATGGTGGAAGTAAATCCGTAGGAGGCCTGCTGCTATCTGCATTCACTTACAGTTAAAAGTTAATCGTGTCCGGGAAGGAATTCCACGTGTGGAATGCCAGTGGTCACTGTGTTATACTAAGAAGTTACAAACCTTTATTTTTACAAACAGTTACTTGACATGACTTTCTGTGAGGGCGTGAGTAAAGCCACTGGCAACCCCAGCACAGCGTACGAGGACGCCTGCCTCACGGAACCCTTGCCAGCTCTGAGCATGCTCTCTTTTGTTACCTATTCTTTGACAGCCTGACAGACGAAATCTAGTGTCCTGTTGTTTTGTCTGGGAGGCTTCAAAATGCTGCTTCCCATGGTGTCCAAATGATTCTCTGACCCATTTTCTTGTTTCTTTTTGAATGACTTTCTCAAAGGGACGCCTTCAGGAAAACTAAAAGTCGTGGAGAAGCATCCCCAGATGCAGATGCCCCTGACAAAAGGAAGAAGCGCCCCTGCCTCTGCCCCACGTCATGGGCTCTTTGTGCCATTGGGGGCCTCCGCTGTGGGTCCTAGTGAGGATAATTAGTTTCCTGGTGTCTTGCAAATGTCCCAACTAAGAATAAAGACTGTATTTCATAGCCTCCCTTGCAGCAAGGTGCTGTTAGAGAACTAAGCTTTAGCTAATGGGTCTAATGAAAATGCGTGCCACTCATAGAGCATACCCTTAAAGGGCCAGGGCCTCGCCCATCTAGGATGTGGACATGTCCTGGACCATGACGAGACTTCGGTAGTGGAAGGCGGTAAAGGCAGAAACAACATTGTGTCTACAAAGATCCCATGTCCCTGACATGATAGAGTGCCACACCAGGCCTAGGCGGCCTGCCTTGGGACTTTGAGAGAACTCTTTTTTCTTTTTTTTTTTTTAACTTTAATTGTTGTTCTTGTACAGTTTTCTGTCTTTTACTCCCATCCTAGCCCACCGCCCCAGCCCTCCCCACCTCCTTCCCATTTCCACCCCCCCCCCAGTTTTTGTCCATGTGTCCTTTATACTTGTTGCTCTAAACCCTTCCCCTTTTCCCCTGAAATTCCCTCCCCTCTCCCCTCTGCTGACTGCCTGACAGTCACCAGAGAGAACTCTTGTTCAAGCTACTTTTACTTCAGGTTGCCTGTCGCTTGCCGCCGCCGAACTTACCCCTGTCTGGCCTCGTGGGGAAGCGGCCCTGAAAGGAGCCGTCACTCCCCTTCCTGGGTTTCTAACGTTGGGAAGTCGTTCCTAACATCAGGGCTCTTTGTTGCCATCACACAGTCACGCTGGATGCCCACCCGCACCTCACTGCGGACTGAGGCAGGTACCAGAGGCACACAGGCGTAAAAATCTCACACTCATTCACCAAAATGGGCTCTGACTAGCTTTACCAAAATGCCACTCACGGCCTTGTGCATAATAAAATAAAGCAATTACTAATTAGTCTGTCATGGGGACAGCCAAGCCAAGCCAGACTTCTGAGATGTACTGAGAGTCACATTCGTTAGAGCAATAGTATTTTCTACAAAGGGAGACCAACGAATGGCTTACTTTTGGCATTTCTCCACGTATACAGACAATAAATTGGAAACTCAAGAGTTTGTATATATATAAATAAATATATATATATTGATTTCAGTTGTTATACTTAAAGTAGCAGAAAATGTCTGCCCCTGACTGTACCAAGAGGACAGATGGCCCCAGGTTATTAGCTGCTAATAGACCTTTGTAGCTTGGGGGAAATGGAAGAAGCACCATAGGCTTCTGAACCTACACAGAGTACATATACAGAAACTTCCTGTGTTTGAACCGTCTGAGCCTCAGAAGTGACTGTGCTGTTGTTTAGTAATCATTTTTTAGTTGATGTGGAATATAGGAAGGCATCTCCAGACTTCATGGTATAGGGAGCCCTGCAGAGAGAGCTGCCTGCTGCATATTAACATCTGGAGCCATGCTTGCTCAGACCCCCAGTCTAGGAAGGGGAATGGTCAGCCATTTCTCCAGCAGAATGGGCTCCTAGATGTAGAAATGGCCTCTTCTAACAGTCTTAGAGTCAGAGCATTTCACTACTGGATGTAAATTTTGGAGGTGATCTGGTGTTGCCTTTTAAGTTAGGGAAACTGAGGCCCAGGGGATCAAATAGATCTTGCGAAGGTCACATGGTCCTAGGGCAGCAAGGCTGGAACCCAGACCTCAGAGATCTGTGTCCATTGTCCTCGTCATCATATAGCATGGCCTTCCATTTTGAGGACTAGCAAATACCAGGTGTGGCAATGTATCTACCTTTATTTTTGTTTGAAAGGTTGGAAAAAAACAGGCACGGTGAATGGTGTCATAAACAAGTCTCTTCAGAGCAGGTCAGGATTTATTCTTCTCTCATACCTTTTAAAAAAAAAATGTATTCATTTAACAGAAGGTATATCCCCAAGATGGAGAACTAAAGGAATAGATTGCTTAGCCCCTAGTGACTCTGTCCTGGTGGTGGATCATTAATGGTGTAGAAAATGAGGGCACTGCTGGGCAGTCCAGGGTGGGGTGCATGCCTCTTTAAGAGATTTATGTGGAGGTCTGAGCTGGGGAGACAGCACAGTGGTACATCATCATGCAGGCGACATCAGAGACTTTCTTCTTCGCTTGGGTGCATTATCATAAAAAGTGATTTAGACTGGAGCTGATTGATGCAAATGGCCCTATGTTCTTTCCTATCATTAGCGGCCTCTTTCAGTGGCCAGAGGCAGTGATTAAAGCTGTCATTTGGAGCTGCTCATTAAAGACAAGCCCCAGAATAGCAAGAGGAAAAGAGGTTGGAGAGGCATTCGTACACATATATATGTATGTATGTATGTATATGTGTGTATATATCTTTTTTTTTTTTTTTTTTTTTTGCCTTAAAAGTGAATCATTTCTTTCCTGATTGAACCACTGAAATCAAGGCTGTTGGAGACATTTCCACAGAGAATATAGAATGCTCTTTTGCAAGTAATATTAGATTTTCGGGAGTGTCACAGTAGATTCTGATGACAGCTTGCCTACATATTATGAAAGGAGATGAGGAGGGTATTGTGTTAGGTGTGTTTTGTACGGGGTTGACCCTGGTGAGAACTCATTAAGTCTCCCTCCTCCCAGGCTGGGACTTCAGAGGCGGGCCCAGGGGAGGGTTGCGGAGGGTGGCTGGCCTCTGTAAGTCCCATTGTGACAGTGTTAACCCCTGAGATGAAGAGGAGGGGGGCAGCAGGGAGGGGACGATGCTCTGCTGAGCCCTGAGGAGGTAGGTGCCTGGATGTCAATCACAGGAGGCCCCCAAACAGAAGGGGAAGGGAAAAGAAGGGAACAAAGCCAAGATCCGTATGTGCAAGAAGAGAGACAAATCTGAGCATGGTCTCTCTGGCGTCTCGGGTGCTCCAGTCGGGGCAGTGCCACCAGTTAATCACCCTTGTGGTAGAATCGGGCTTCGTTGGGCTCCTGCCTGTGATTCCGCAAATATGCGTTTATACCCATGTACATACTGGTTTAGGTTACTGTCCAGATGGTGCCTGTAAGTGACAAAAACTCCTCCAAGGCTTGTCACCTCAGCTCTAAATGAGCTCCACCGCACCTACAGTGAAGGCTGGGAGGGTGGGGGCGGCTGAATACAGGGACAGAGAGGCGAAGCCAGGGAAGGAGCCACCAGGAATTCTTGAAATGAACCAGTTTGAGGTCAGAGATGAGACTGGCTGGACAGGCCTTCGCACCGTCCCGGGCCAGCGGGTGTTTTACAGTCTAAATCCCAGCAAACTTTTACAGAAGTAGGTCTATAGCCCTCCTCAGAAATCCCTCTGGGAGAAAAAAATAAGAAATTATCAATTTAATTTCTCAGTCTAATGAACTGGTCGTATACATAAAAATTTAAATTACTTTTTTCTTTTTTATGAAAGTGGAGACCAACATCAGTTATGCCACCTCCACTGTCTCCATGACAACTCCTTGGCTGTGGCAGTTCATGTGACACCACAGTCATGGGCCCTTGAAATGAAGCAAAGGAAAGTTTTTAGTTTCCCTTCTGTAATTTGCTGGACTCTAGGGGCTCCCACTATGGGAATAAGTGGAGGCTGCCTTTTGGTGTGGACATCAAAGAGCAGGGAAGTGATGAAATTATTCCTTCGTGCCGAAAGGCAGGGGTTGGAGTATGCTGTAGAGACAGCTTCCTTGTCAGGTTCAGGCTCTGAGCTGGATTTGGCTCGAAGGTGTGTCCCTTGCCCTCCCTCCTGCCAAACGCCCCCCACCCCCCATGGGCTGCCTCCTGAGCCTGGGCCTGCCGCATCAGGGCCTATTAGTACTGCTGCTGGGCTGTGATGTTCCTCTCCCCCGGGAGCACAGCGGCAGAACTGAACAAAGTCACTGGTAATCTGTGCTTACAGCCTACCCCCTGGGGAGAAAGCCCAGCCAGCTGGCACTCTCGAGCTGAGCACATTGGCTTCCCCTGGCAGGTCGGCAGCTTGGCGGGGGCCCAGAGGTGGGATGGCTGCGGGGCCGCCCGGCACCAGCACCCCGGGCCTCCCAGCTCCAATCATGTGCCCTGTGCACTGCCTTCCAGACTGGACACTGGCTGAACTCACAGCTTAGTCACTGCAGCTCAGCGGCCGGGGCCTTTCCAGACGGCCCCTGGGGCTCTCTAGAAAGAAAAAAACACGAGTGCTGACTGAGGCACAGCTGGCTGACCATGTACATTGGGGTTCATCTGAGACCGATCCCCCCTCGATCTTTCTATTTTTCCCAGGCTCTAGGTCAGTGACACACACAAAAAACTCCTTGTTTGGAAAGGAGTTTGAACATGTGTTTGGGTGACGGGGTGGGTAGTGGGTGGCGGGGATGCGAAGGGTGGGGTTAGGGGACACTGGGAATCTCGGATGTGCATGTTCATGTTAGAAAAAGCCTGAAAGGGAAAAATAACACAGGCTGAAACCTCCTAGGATCCCAGACTGGAGGGGCTTTCTGCATACCTTCCCTGCACACTCATTGCTGAGGTCAGAATTCCCCCACTTGAATGAGAATCCTGCAGCAAGGCAGCCAGAGCCTCATGGAAAGTCAGGACTTTCCTCAGTTGATATAAATGGCTTAGAATTTTATAGGACTCTAAGGTTTAGGATTTTCCCGCCTAGCCTACAAAAAAATATGCTCTACGTACGAGGTTTGTGGAGTATTTTAGGAGGAACATGTGAAAAGCTTTTAGTCTGCTTGGGAGCCACCCAGAAGCTGACATGTGTGGCCCCAGCTGGCACAGGTGGGAGTCGCCTGGGCCATTTTTACCAGCTAGACAGTTGTCCTGATATGAGACTGGGAGAAGGCAAAAGCAGTGTGTTCTGTTAGAAAGTTGTATTTTACCAGAAGGTATTTAATGGAGGGATTTCTCCGGAAAGGAAAAGACAAAGACCTGAATGAGGTGCCTTCTATACATCTTCTTCACATCCTCCCTGTTCCATTCATCTGAGTCCACTGAGAATTGATGCAAACAACAGTACTGACTGTTAGCAGGCACATTTTCGGTGCTAGGCACTGCACTGAGCTCTCCTGACTGGCGTGGTGTCATCCTGGGGACAGTGCAGGGAGGGACGTGTAGGCATCAATCCCATTTGGCAGGTGAGGACACTAGGCTCAGAGTCTTCTCAGCATCGCTAAGCTACCACGTGGAGGGCCCAGGTCTTGTCTGAAGACCACACTCTTGTCCAAGGTACCATGTGACTCTCATAGCTGATAGGGCAGGCATGGCCTTCCAGGGGCATCCTATGCCCTGTTGTGGACTGCAGCTCCGCAAAGCAAAGTTGTGCCTCTTTTTGCACACCACTGAGTGCCCAGTGTCTGGCACGGTGCCCCACCCAGACTGTGTGCTCAGTACACAGCTGCCACATGAAAAAGTGCCGGGGCGAGTGGTCAGGCTTAAAACCGCCTGTCTTCAGAGTAAGTAAACAAGCTTTGCAAAGCAAAAGGTATTGTCCTCAAATAGGGTGTAAAGTGAAATTTTTTAAGATCGGAGAAACTTGAGCATGAGCAGTGGGAATTACTGGAGAGGGAATGTGGGATTATTGATGGAATGAGGTCCCAGAGGAGATCTTAAGGGACAGGGTTAAGAGCAGAAAAGAATTTTTATTTGCTGAGAGACCAGAGGTAAAGGGCAGAAAAGTGGACCCAGTCAGTAGTCTTGGAGTTTGTATCACTTAGGAATGCTTTCAGATGCAAGTAATAGAGAGAGCTTGTTTAGCAGCATCTGAAATAATTAAAGATTGGTTTTTGCACATGGTTGTGAGAAAGTCAGGTAGGTAACCTTTGTCATTGGTTCAGTGGCTCAGCAGTAAAGACCAACATGTTTGAGACTTTCTCATCCTTCCTCAGGGCCACACTATGGCTGTTGCAACTCCTAGCATCATGTCTGCACTCAGGGAAGCATCCTTGTTATCCTTTTTCATATGAAAAAATAGGAGCATCCCCACCAACTTCTGCTTCTGCCTCTCTTGCTGGCTGGAACAGTAAGGAGGATGGGAGAATGAGCATTTAGCCCCTACCAGGGAAGTAAGGGAGGTGCTTGGAGGGTCAGACATGGACTCAGGGGGCTGCCTGCCCCTGCTGGTTAAGGAAGTGGTCGGGACCAGATGGCCAGTCATCCTGCAGGTGCTGCAGTGGGATGCAAGGGTTAGTGGGGTCTAAGCCTCTACTGGACTTATTCTCGGATGGAATAAAAGAAATTGCATGGCAGGGGAATTCCTAAGAAACTCAGTGAATGGGATAGAGGGGGAGGGGAGAGTAGGGAGAGTTAAATTATTCACCTGTGGCTTACCAGCCCAGTTTGGGCATTATAGTTGTGTGAAGTTTACTGTTGCTGAAATTTATATCTTCTTAGTTTTCTTCTGTCTCTATAACCCCTCCAAAGGAAACGTAACTATTACACATAACAGAAAGGATTCTTTAAAGTATAAGGAGCTACTTTTGTCCAACATCTCCATTCAAAATCATTGTCTGTCTGCTTCAGACCTCCAGAAAATGTATTCCCTATAACACTGGAATTTGGAAAATGGGAAAACAAACCTAAGCAGAAATAACTCCACCTGAGGTCTGAGAAGAGCCTTCAATGGAAGCTCTGAGACAAATGAGTTTGCCTCCTTTCTTCCCTCTTAGACCAGCCTTCTAACACTCACCAACATGCTCACTTACCAGTTGCACTTACTTCCTTACTGGGTGAGAGAATGAAGCGTTTAACTAGTCCAGTGGTGACAAGCTGGGCCCAGGAGACCTCTCTTGAGAAGCCAGGAGGTGGCCCTGGGCTTTTGCTGCCTCTTTGGGCAAGTCACCTTCCCTCTGTGGGGAGGCTGGGCAAGACTCAGGGGACCCTCTCAGCTCCTAACATCCTCTCAACGTTCCGTGACCCAGCTGCCCTGAGGGGACAGCAAAGGTGGCCCTGGCCCCTTTCCAGCAGTGTCTCCCTGGAGGGGTTGCCTCATGGATTGAATTTAGCATCTCAGTTTGCACCTTCATTTTCCCCTGACCCTCATTAACCAGGAGGAAAAACCAATTCCAAAAAGGACGCCATTTCCCCCATATTGTATATTTCATATTCACAGAGCACGCTGTGCCCTATTAAGAATTAAACTGTGATCACTAAACTCATCTCATTTGTGCCAGGGGCCTTGTTCAAAACCTGCTTCCCCAGCAAAGCAGGGCCAGTGGATTAGTTACCCACCTCCCCCCACGCTCAGTGGAGTGGTTCTCATCTCTTTTTAATGCCTTCGGCAAGGGGCAGAGACAGAGAAGGAAAGACAGGGAGAGGGAGAGCGCAAGAAAAAAAGACAAACACAAAAGAACAAGAAGGAAAGAAAGGCACTGTACCAGCGGCTCTGGGTTTTGTTAGAACACGGGCACTGCATTTATCAGGATTACTGGAGGGAGAGCTGGGTTTGATCCTGTGCTCCGCTGGGATCGGAAAAAGCTTTGTTGTACGTTTTTAAACGTCTCGCAGTTAGATCAGAACAATACACTGTGTGTGTGTGTACATGTACACACACATCATGTGTACGTGTTGTCTGCTTAGGACACACCCTGTTTTCAAAGCACCGCGGACCAGGTAGAACTAAGGCTTTCTTCCAAAGGCCAGACACAGAAAACCACTGTGCTCTCAGCGGGCCTCCCTGTCGAGCAGACCTCTTTTTCCTTTGCCCTGACTTGGATCAGCAGGATTCACTCCTGTCAGACAAATTATAGCATCTATGAAATGGGGATATCGACATGTGTGACTTGATCTGTTTTAATAGGGACCCGGTGGGAGTTTCCTCCCGGCCCCACTGAGCTTTGTACTCTTTATGGAAAGGCAGACAAGGCTCCAGAGGATGCAGCAGGCTTTAACCCTTCGCTGACAGCAGGCTGCCAGCCTCCCCTGCACTGGCTGCTTCCTTTTGGTCCCTGGCCATTGTCTGGGGAGTGCATGCAGCCTGCCATCCACTTCATGCTTATTATCTCACAGGAGACAAGCTCGCCCCGGCAGGAGGAAGAGAGAGCTGTGTTTTGAACCACGTCTTTTGATTTCCTATCTTCCCTCTTCCCTCTAAAATAATTAGAAGTGCAGGTCAAGGTAAAACATACACACACACACACACACACACACACACACACACAGCCAAGAGGGGGAAAATATATTGTGGAACCCTGGCATTTTGTTTCTTAAGAGGTTATTGTCCCTGGCTGCCTTTTGACCCTTAAGGAATAATTAGCATTTGAGCAGTGGCAGCAGGATGTTGGTGAGGGGGAGCAGCCCATTCAGAGGACTGGACCTCTAACCCGTAGAAAAGGGAATTTGCATGTATCCACCTTCCAAAAAATTCTCCCGTTTTATTGCTCTCTCCCTTCCCTCTTTCTCTGGCTCAGTTGCTAAGAGAAGAGTCTCCTGGTGCCAGTGTGGACCATGGGCTCACTCACCCTCAGAGCCCAGTAACCCCTGGTGGGTAGGTCCCAGCTGTGGGGCTGGAGGGAAGGACAGATGTGTAAGGCAGTGTCAGGGGATCTCTGCGCAGCGCTGCTGTTGAGAAGGGCTTAGCACGCTGCCAGCCTCTCCCAGGGCTCCTGCTGAGCCTGTGCACTTCGCCTTCAACTTCTTAGCTGGACTGGGAGTGCCTGTGGGGCCAAGGGTAGCAGCGGTGGCTGTTTTAGAGTCTTCTTTCTATCCTCTTCTCCATTCCATTTGTAGAAGAGATGCACTCCTGAAAAATGGACATAGATGGAATTTTCTGGCAGAGAGAACCCTGTATTCCATGGATTTACATTGTGTAGAGTCAGTTAATATGAAGCTGAAAAGTTTGTAATGATGCCCCATTTACTTACTGGTGTAGGAACCTGGGCTCACAGGTCCTTTTATAAAGTGAGAAATCCTTTAACACAGCACGCATTCACCCCTGAAACACCCGTTCAAGGAGTCCACCACCAAGGAGCGCGCCTTTGTGAGCCCGCCTGCAGTGGGATCTCGGCCGCTGCAGGTGTGCCCCGGGAGGTGTGGCAGGGAGTTGGCCAAGGCCCTGGGCTCTTGTGGGCTGCAGCCCTGACTGCTTCCCGCTGAATTGTCATGAACCTTGACCCTGTGTTCCCTCAGGTCATTGTGCTGTTTGGGCTAGAGATTTCATTAGGATTTTCCACCCTTTTCATTTATTTCATTTGGGCCCCAGGCAGAACTTCTGGGAGCAAATTGACAGTGCATCTGTCTTTAATTTTCCTTAAGGGAGAGGGACTCAGCTGGGCTCCATCTCCCCTACACATTGCTTGCTAGCCCTGCTTCATGGCCTCACTGTTCTCTTTTGGTTTTTGCTCCTCGTCCCCTCTGGCACAGGTCAAAGGGGTAGGGAGGGAAACTGGGAAGTTTTAGAGAAAGGTTGTCGAAAGGGAGGTTGCAGGAAAGAGGCCTGGCTGGAAGACCAGTCCAGCAGCTGAGCAGAATATGTGTATGGTGGTGAGGATTCAAGAAGCCTGGTGGCGGAGGAGCGGCTGCAGTGCCAAGAGGATGGAGCGAAGAGCAGATGCTCACGCTTACTGGATTTGCAAAGACAGGGGGCTAGCTCCTGTCCACGAATCTCTTCTTCCCCTTCGCTGCGAAGGCACACCGAAGGCTCGGGGTGTTGTTGCCCACAATGCAGCCCCTGCCGTGAGCTGGAGAGCACACGTTCCCTGTGATGCCTGGCGGTCACCGCCTCCGACGTCTCAGGTCCAGGATCCCTCACTCTCACCGTAGGGCTGGGAGATCGCTCTTCCTTCTCCCCGTCCCAGTGGACCGGCTGCTCCACAGTGACTGTGACATGGAGGAGATGTCCTGCTGCCCGCACCATTTTAAAGTCCTCTTCCAAATGCTGAGCCCAGTTCTAGTTCAACTGTTTCCAGCGACTTTCTCCTCATTCCCAGGCATCTCTGTATTAACCTAAAGCATAACCCCTTTCCTTCCTCAAAAATCACAGGCCCCTTAGTTTTCCTGACTGTGTTTTCCATCTTATTCCAAGATTTCTTTTTTGGAAGTGGAGGGATTAGGGACAGGTCCACATTTAGGATATTAGATTGAGAAAGCCAGACCTGCAAAAAATGTTAGCTCATTATTTTGAGCCATATGTTTATATCAGAACTGGCATGGAGCAAAAGTAGATTAAGGAAGAAGGCCTAGGACAAACCGTGGCAGACACAGCGAACCGATTCCCAGATTTACTAGGTGTTATATAACACGGTGGATACTCCGGCTCACTGCTGCCTAGTCTTTACAAAGATGTGTATGGACCAAGTTCCTCAGGCTAACACTGGAGCAGAGACTCCTGATTTTTATGAGGTCTCTCACAAAACCCTTTCTTCGAGTTCTTTTTAAATTCTTCTTTGACCCATTTCCCCTTGTCCCTCAGGGGGCTGAACTCTCGAATTCTAACCCCAGCCTGCCATCTGGACCTGGTGTTTGTTTGGGGTGATGTTCCAGCTGTTCTTTAAGCAGCACGTTCTTGCTGAGCAAAGCGTGGTGTTCAGCCAGCTTCCACGGCGCCCGCCATCCCCGCGGTGCCTGCTCAGGCCCAGTCACGCCGCTCTCCCGCTACTCCCAGACTTCCTCGGCATTAAAAGTCACCACGCTTCCATTCCATAATCCCTTCGTTCACTCTGGCCAAAAATGTTCTTTAATACAAAGTTATACTTGTTATTCTATATAAGACCAGAAAAATGGTTGCAATTTTTTTCCCCGAAATCAGCTTTAATGCATTATGACAAAACTCAACTCATGTTTCTAAACATTTTATGTAACGGTTGTGCTCTTTCGACTTAGGGAAAAATGGATCCAGAACTGCTGGCAGCTTTCATGCTTCTTTCACTGGCCTTTTTCTTTGTGGACTGAAGTCAGCTAAGGGCCAGACTTAACCAAAATCATCAGCCATTGATACTCTTGTGAAGGTTCTATCTTATTACCACTTTAAGAGTTAGGGGTAAGCCAAAATGATATCCAGACATGTCAGATCTTAATCACAAGTGTTGAAAACAGAGGTGTCTTTAATTCCAGACCATTACAGTGGGAGTTAATTACCACATCCGGCTGAACTCCCTGCATGCCCTCCTGCCACTGCAATTAGGAGGAGAGTGGCTGCTTGTGTGCCTGACGGCGTTTTATGACTGCGGCTTATACCGAAATTAGGACGGGTGAGGAAGCAATTGGCCTTTATAGTCGCCCAGTATCAGGACGGCTCAACTCCAGCTCTGTCCAAACTTCAACAGTTGTGTTTGGCAAACATTCTCCAGAATTTGTGTGGCTGGTGTGGAATAGTTTCATTGGGCAGACCAGCTTATTTAAGTGCCCGAGGAACCTTGGGGTTGTGACCAATGCCGAGAGGCCCTTAAAGCACCTCTGAGGTTCATCGACAGCTGGACGGGTTACGAGGAATGCTTGTTACAAAGCTTTGCAAGCCAAGGATGCCTTCACATAGTTCCAACATGTGGCTCTTTAGTGTTGCTCTGTCAAATACAGCAACCACTAGCCATGTGTGCGCTACCTAAATTTAAATTCTAATGAATTAACATTAAATGAAATCTAAATATCAGTTCCTCACTGACACATATTTCAAGACCCCAGTAGCCACATGTGACAACTAGTGACTACTGTGTTGGACAACACAGAGAACATTTTCTTCGTCACAGAAAAGTCTGTTGGAAGCAACGCTCTAGAATCTCAGCATATTGCGTGGGCAGGGGTCAGTGGATCCAAAGCCACTCCTTGAGGGACATCTTGGCTTTCCGAAGGTACTCCAGTGACTTGTCACCACACGGAGAAGGGCAGCCTTCAGTCCAGCCAGGAGCTGGTCACGCCTCTTAGCTTTGTCTCTGGTCGCAGGCACCCCAGGATCAGTCTTTGAGCCCCTCACAAGGATGCCCAGACAGTGCCTCTGTGTTTCTTGAACGACTTCTACTCCTCAGTCTTTTCAGCAACCAGGGAGAAGTGACGATCACATGCTCCCGACCCCGAGTTACCCCCTGTCTCCTTTCATCAAGTTAGATCACCAGGAAAGCGCATACTTGAAGGGCATTAGCTTATCTTCCTCGATTGAATTATCTTTGATAAATCATACTGGAATGCCTATACCTTGGGTTTATTGATAATTTTAAAAAGCAACATGAAGGTAACTTGCATGTGCTATGAAAATCATTCATTACTGAAGATGTGGGCCACTCCTGGTAAGGTATCACATTACACTCAGGTGTGTCTGTCTCTTGGGAAGAGCTGGGGTGGGGGGGCTTCCTTCCATTGAGGGGTGCAAACTGTGTGACCTGTTCCTTCCCTTTGCCCCATCTTCTGGGAATGCCCGGGCTCAAGTCAGTGCTAGGTCATACTGGTTTTACTAGCCCCCATGGTTATATATTTTTGCTTTTTCTTCTTTAACTTTATTGAATGTATCTGTTTATTTTATTTTTAACTCGTCATACATTCTTCTCTGAAAGAGGTGAAGTGTAGACAAATGAATACAAACTCTTTATTGTCCGGTGCTCACCCTTGATATTGCCTGTTCTGAGGTGCTCCCTGGACAAGCCCCCTGGCCCTGGTGCCGATGTCAGCACGGCCCCGGTACCTCCTGACGATTTCATTTTCCTTCCATGCCCTCCCGAGGATCTAGCACAATGCTGAGCACATGCTGGTTTGAGTCACGTAAAGGCAGAGAAATACCACACCCTGCGTGGGAAGATATAACAGAATAAACTTAGGAAGGAGGGTCACCTCTCAAATTTAGTCAGATGACAAAAGGCAGCACTGTCCTCCCTGGGGTGCAGAGATAGGAACGAGTCTGAGTAATTATCATCATTATCATCACCACGTTCATTAAGCCCCATCTGCGCATGGTACCATGTAAGTCCCTACAGGTTATTTCTCTGCCAGTGAGAGAGAATTTTGTCCAGCAGGGAGGATGAGCCTGAGCCCTCCTCAGCACACCAGCTTCCCTTCTGGGCTGTTCCTGACACTCCACTTTGATGCCAGCAAGTTAGTTTACTGGCAGAGTTGAGCACATTGCCTCTTATATTCTTGGGACCTAGATCTCTGTGGTCCTTAACTTACACACATCTATTGCAACCCAGGACCCTACCTAGATGTGCCCTTTACATCATCAACCATAGTGGCAATTGAGGATGTGAGGGCATAATGAATAGTGTTTTTCATACTGTATCCCATCAGGCTAGGGGGTCACCTTCATCTTCTGCACCGCTGTATATCTGGAACCCAACATTGTATTTTTCATGTAATGTGTTTGATACATATTTATTGCAGCAAATAGAAGGAATGAATGAATGAGTATCCAATTTGACTTCAGAGCTCTTTGCTGATGGGGGAGCTGCTCTTTCCTCCACGAATCCAACACATTGTAATTCACAGAACACTTCCCAGTCGTAGCTCTGCCATGGAGGGACATCGCTACACAAAGCACTCACTGTCGCCAGCACTCACAAGGCACTTGACCGGCTACAGGCTTGTGGAGGTTCTTTTGCTATCAGCTGTCTTTGTGATATTACAAGCTCCTTGAGCATTAGGGCCAAGTCTTACTTTTGTGCATTTCCAGTGAGTCTTTGGCATTGAACCCTCACAAAGCATCTGCTGACCAAATCAATGGAATAGACGGTGGGAAGTGTCTGTAATAGACATGTAACAACAGGTGCTCATTCATCAGCAGTAAGTGACAGGGATAGACCATGTGCAGTTGTGGCTACACATAGGTTGGTAAATGTGATCATATCCAAATACGAATAAAATATTTGAAATTGTGGTTCTTAATTGATATTGGCTTGGTAAGTCATTGTTTCACAACTCTAGAATTATCTGCAGAGCTTTTTAAAAAGTATTGATGACTGGATGCCTTCACAGAAAATAAGTAATTGCTGAAGCTAGGTACCAGGCAATGAAATACATGTTTTTATTACTGTGTTTTACTCCTCACATGATGATATGTTGATTGATTTGAGAGAGAGAGAATGAGAGAGAGGAACATCAGTGCGAGAGAGAAAGATCGATCAGCTGCCTCCTGTACATGCCCCAACCTCGGATTGAACCGCAACCTGTGTATGTGCCCTGGCTGGGGATCAAACCCACAGCCTTTTCATGTACAGGACAACGCTTGAACCAACTGAGCCACCCAGACAGGGTGAAATGCATTTTTTAATACCTTAGATACTTTTCCTGTACAAACATGGTTGAGAACATGGCCTTGTTCTTCGGGTATTAATCAGTACCAGCTCTTCATGCCATGCCTGCCGACATTCAGTCATCATTTGCTCTAGTTTGGTAACTGCCCCGATTCAGAGAGAACAGGGTTGGGGTTTTACGGTGTAGGAAGGACTGGTTCCAGCTCCTGTCGCTCCCCGGTTCCATTCCAGCAGCGTGTTCAGCCTGTGTCGAGCCTTAGCAGGGATCCCGCGCGGCACTAGAAAAAGGGATGCTTTGATCTCAGATTTGCTTATTCGTTCATTAGACATGTATTTAGCATTTACCATGTACTCAGTGGAGGAAAAGACAGTTAATTTCTGCGTTGTGTGATCAAGGCTGAGATAAAGGTGGTCGGGGTGTCATGGGAGCTCCAGAGGAAGGGAACCGACTGCTGCCTGGAGGGTCTGTCTTCCTGGAGGAGATTTTAGAACTGAGTTGCATAGACATTTGCCTGCATGTCCCCCTGTCCCTTGTCTGGCTGCTGGAAGAGCACAGGTGTGGAGGTGGGAGAGAAGTAGCACCTTGATCTACCTATACATGGGTTGGGGGCTGAAGTACACAGCAGGGGTGTGGCAAAGTGATGCACTGGGGGATGGGTGGGGCGATGTCGAGAGGGAGCTCGAGAACTAGGCCAGGGCCCGATCACAGACCAGGTGCCCATGTGCCGTGTTGGGGCGGATTCACCATGAGGCTACTGAAGCTGAAGCTGCCGGCGCTCCAGCAGTGTCTGCATGTGGCCACATGCTGTAGTTCTGTTCTTTGTTGTTGTTGTTGTTCCTCTGTTTAAAAATGGCAAAAATACATTTAAGGTAAATTTTTATAATTTTGTATTTTGTATTCTTTCCCTCACATAGCGCCACCCCCCCTCCAGTTATATGATCGTGGAGTCCTATAAAACCTGGATGAAGATTAAGGACCTTAGAGTTTTCCTGAAATTAACAGGGATTTAGGAGAGTACTGTGAGTTTTAAGTAGAATTATAATGGGTCATCCAAACTGGGGTACTTTGAGAGTAAAAGAATATATTAATAATAGTTATCCCCCCCCCAAAATCTCATAATCAGGTGTATGAAAACTCCCACTGTAGCCACTTGGTGAGTAATCTTGAGAAGAAATTAGAGGAGGTCAAGGCTGGAGCAGGGAGGCCAGTTCGGGCGCTGACACATCCAGAGGAGATGATGGGGTCGGAACTAAGACAGGGACAGAGAAGGTGGGGACAAGGAGGTGGGCTCTTCAGGGTGAATAGCATGGACAAAGGAAAAGGAGGAGGGCTGGAGCCCACCCCCAGATTTCTGAGCTGGGCAGCTGGGTAAATGGCGGTCTTCCCTTGACCCGGGGGAAGACAAGAGGGAAGGCAGGTGCGCGTTGCAGCTGGACACAAGGAAGTGCCTGTGGGACAGCTAGCAGGGGATGCATTTGGCTGAGTGCTGAGGTCCCAGCGGCAGGTTCAGATTTGTCCTGAGGCACTGAAGTTAGCTGTGCCTCCACAGACCTCAGTCCTCTGTCACTGTGAGCCGGAAAGCCCCTGATACAAAGGCGGCAGTAGGGACAGCTCAGTGCAAACCAGCCCCTCTTCTAAAACACAGCTAAAAGCCTGCCCTGCTGTCCTTGGAGCAGCCAAACCATGTGGCCTCTTCCTACCCCCTTGCAGTTTGAGCGGAGACAAGACCAGAGCCTCTCGCATCGTGGCAGCTGGTGGCCCGCAGGGCGCCCTGGGCTGCTGTGTTCCCCTGATCATACAAGCTGACCCTGGATTTACTTGAAGTTAATTTTCACCACCATCAGCTTCTCTGTCTCCCAAGCTCCACTGAGTTCCAAATCTGCTAAAGATTCTTCTTCTTTTTTTTTTTTTTAAAGACGTAGGGCTATATTTTGGACAGAAAATGGTCCTTTTAGTTCCTGATCTCAGACTTAAAAATGCTCCCATGTTCTCCTTGATATATTTGCTTATTGGATTGGTTTAATGAAATATGGATTTATACCATAAATATTGGAGTTGGTGCAGTCCATATTTCAATTAATGGATCATTTATATGTCATGCTAACTTTGTAATTACTGAAATGCAGAAATATAGTGGAGTGAAATGAATTTCTGGTCTTTGCAGTCCTGCCCCTATCCAGCCTGGTCTGAGCAGCTTGGATCCATGAAAGGGGAAGATTTATCTGCGGGGTTTGCAAAGGGAAGGGGCAGGGATACAGAAGAGACAGCGTCCTCCACTTGGGCTCTCGGAGATTTGTGTGCCGCTGTGCTCTCCGGGCTCACTTACACAGTGTTGTATGACCGTCCTCGGAGGAGCAGAGAGCTGGGCTCCGGCAGCAGCGCCTGGCCATCAGTCTGCTGACAGACCTTCATCATCATTTTCGTCTTGGCTGTAAAGCACAGCCTATTTTCCCCCTTTGCCAAATCTCTGTCCTAAAGGGCTCTAAATATACATAAATATAGATTTCTCACTGAGCCTGACTTCCAGGAACCAACTAGAAACCCTCACCAGACCTCTGAGACAGAAGACGAATAAATCGCGTCCTCCATTCTGCATGAACCAGGCTTGTCCCTTTAACTGGCTCCTTCCGCGGGCAGTGGGTACTGCCCCAGGACAGCCGCGTGAACTTGCCTGTCTCTTTCTGTCTCTCTTTCTCTCCTGCTGTTTGCTGACCAGAACAATCTGGCTGGAGAGGCCCGTGCAGCGAGTGAACATCACAGACATAATTCTATCAGAATATATCCAGGGGTGGGGAATCATTGTTCTCGGAACTGGCTGAGCTGGAGCCAGAGCAGAAATACTAAAGTCAGTCGTGCCTTTGAGCTGCCTCTAACAGCGCCCTTTGGAGACCCATTTCATACAAAATTTGAAGCCTGTGTTTATTGCCCATTAAAGCAACCTTTATTTTATGGCAAATGTTGCAGTAATTGCCTTTTACGAAGAGCACTTTGTAACACACATGCACAGTTGAAAGAAAACCACTCTGGTATTGTCTATCGGGACTTAATGGCACAATTAATTTTACTCCATCTGTTCCTGAGACTTTAAAGGAAAATGGATTTTTTTTTTGAGCGCACTTTAATGAAGAAGATAAAGCGGCCCGGCTGGTGTCCCACAGGCTCGGCGCAGTAAGTTCAGATTATTGCTCAGTCTGTCAGAATGGGCTGCTTCCCTCAGCAGCAGCCACAGCCAGCAACCCGCTCTGGCCCCTCGCCGCGCCATTCCTGATGACAAACTGCCAGCCAGCTCCCACAAAAGCACGATTAAAATGTCAGCACAGGATGACGAAGAGGCCAAGAGGGTCCTCGGAGACAAACTGTGTTCAGTATGAGTTAATACTTTACAGCAGGGCTGGGGCCTGGCTTGCTGCTGGCTGCTTGGGCTGCTGGCTCGACACAGAAAGAATGAGAGGGCGGGGCTGGCCACACAGGCCCGGGGCTGCCTGGGGCCCGTGGGCACAGGGGTCTGTGTGGGGAGCGGCTTACGCTGGAGGAAGAGCCTAATGGGGTCTTCAGATTGGGGGATTCAGAAACCCTCAGGGTGGTCAAGGAAGGTAGTCACAAACCTGGAATGTGGGATGGAGAACACTGCCCCCAGTGACCCCAGTGCCACAGGTTCTGTCCTAGATGTTCATGGTACCGTTTCAGGGACAACGAAGGCAGCCGTAGAAATGCCCAAGCTGCAGAAAATCGCTCCTCACAAAGAAATGGTTGTGCAGAGAATTACAGTCACCACCACTTAGGCCTGTGTCCCATGCCTGGGCCACAGCACGGGGATCTACAGCAAAATGCCTTTTAATGACTACTGCTGCTTGACAACGTCTTATAAACCCCTGGACCAGTGTTTGCTAACTTGCTGGGGGGAGGGGAGACAGGGCGCACTCTGTCTCTTTGGCTTAATTCTCCCAGCATCCCTTAGTTTGATGGTGTCCATGTGGGAGAGTGCCTGGGAGTGACCCTGTGCTGAAAAGGACAAGGAGATTTGCATCTCTGGCCTCCTGTGGAGACCCGATCTGCCATCCTAGCGGGCAGCAGGTGTGAGCGCCTGCCATTGTCCCTAATGGTTATTACCAGTGATAAGCAGGACAAATGTGAGGTCATCTCTCCTGCTGGCAGGTCAGGGAGGTTGGATTTAAAGCCCCTAGGAGACTAGGAAATTAGATGGTCAGTATCCACAGCGGAGGTTGTAGCCAACTGCAGGCTCCAGCGATACTGGGGAGGAGGTGGAGGGGGGTGGAAGGAGTTGCTAGGTAAACGTGATTCAGAATGTATGGTCATACTTGGAAGCATTTGAGAGCATCCATTGTCAGGATGGTGGCGAGGCACTAATTAGGGCAGAGAGGAACAGCAGGCGGAAGGAGGCCCCAGTGAGGGGCAGCTAGGGGATTGGGTTTCCTCTTGGTTCATAACCACGGCCCCAGAGTTCACAAAGGAGAAAGGAGGGGGGCCCTGCTGGTTTCTAATTAAACCCCTTTGCTTTTGCCCATTCACCCCTGGACCCAGCGCTGGTGGACTTCCTGATTTCCTGAGCCTGCTCTCTGACCTCCTTGAACCCTTCCTGCTCTCCTCTCCAGGCTGGTCCTGGGGCCGCTGTCTTCTGGCATGTCTGCCTCCCACTGAATCACACTCTCCCGTGGTTCTGACTCCCTGCTGCCCCTGCTCCCATCCCTCGCTTGTTCTCCTGCCTACTCATGTGTGTCCCCCTCCTTGCACCTCCCTCCATCCCATCTACCACCCCTCCTCTCTCTTAAGATTGCTCTCTAAGTCCTATTGCCTTTTTTATCTCTCTCTTGGGTTCTTCCTGCTGCCCTCTCCTTGAGTACAGTTTTTTAGTGTTCTGAGCATCCCACGGCTCATGCCATTAATGGCATCCTAATAGCCATGGCTGGCTCTGATGGAGAAAACAGCCTTCTGTGGGCTAGCAAGGACACAGCCCCGCTGGTGACCCCAGACATACTTTGTTCCCGACACCAGTGTCCCCTGCCCTGCAGGCAGTTTCAAGCTGGTCCTTCAAGGTTTCACCAACCAGGCCACACATTTGCCCTTCGTTTATATTTTTAATGAATGTGAACCCAGAACAGTAGAGAAAGCCCTGGGCCTCAGGAAAGAAAAGCACGCTCTGGAGGATAATGGAAACTCACCTGGGGTGAGGGCTTCAGGAGCAGCATTGCTTCCTCCCCCCATGGAGTGGCTGGCAAGAAAATTGGGGGCCTTTGGAGGGGGCGGGCAGTGAAACATCCTGTGTGGACCTTTTGAGGGAATTCAGTGTAGAAGAGAGAGGTGTGGAGACGGTTCAGGGTGAGAACCCCCCAACTCCCCCGCTGACTCTGCCAGCAGATCCCAGGAGGATTCCGCCCCAGTGTGGTTCTCTCCCTCATTCATCCTTCAGAGGCTGACTGGAGAGACATGGAAACCAATAATTGGGCCCTACACACCCTTATTCTTATGGAAATACTTGCTTTACTTAGTTTTAAACTCATTTACCAAAAAGAACTATATGTATGTGTGTAAATACATAAGCACACACACACAGTGATAAAGCAAATGTCACAAAATATTAATAATTATTGAATCTAGGTGTAGGGTGATGGGTGTTCACTATATTCTTCATATTTTTCTGTAGGTTTAAAATTTTTCAAACTAAAACATAAGGGAAAATATTTATTAAGCATCTGCTGTATGCTAGGATCATTCTGGTTTCTAGACCTATCATCAGTCAGAACACAGGGAGAGGTCCCTGCTGTCACGGAGCTCATGCTCTGGTACTAAGAGAGAGACGACAAGTGTAATGAGTGGGTAAAATGTAAAATGTTAGGACGCTGGTAAGGGGAACTGTCTGCCCTGAAGCGGGAAGGGTGCTATTTAAAATAGGGGATAAAAGGTAGACCCCACTGAGAAGGGGACAAGTGAGACAGGACTCCAAGGAGGGGAGGGGGTGAGCCCTGCAGAGCACTGCAGGCAGAGGGGACAGCCAGCATGAAGTACCTGAGATAACTGGCCACCAAATGGACACTTGGATAGTAGTACTGTGTCCCGTAAATTCCACTTTTCACAGATCCACCTCCCACCCCCCACTTGCCGTGCTGTGGACCCAGCTTTGGTGATGACTTCGGATGCTTGGGGGAAACCTTTGGGTTTAGGCTGCACAGGCAGGGTCCATGAGGATCCTGTGATCTGTAGGGTGTAAGCATTTCAGAGCTAACCGTTGGCCTGGCCCTTCACCTTTGTCATAGTGTGTCATTCTGTCCACACGATGATTGTTCCTGCCCCCGTGTCAAGGGGCAGAACCACAATGCGGGGAAAGAGCACCAGGCCAGGAGCAAGCCCATGCTGTCCATCATCTCCTCTCATGCAGCTTGGTGACCTTAGACTCGGCTTTTCAGAGCCTCTGGCTTCCTTGCCTGTGAAATGAGAGTAAGTGCAGCCTTCTCCCAAAACAGTTAAGAGGGCAACGAAATAAATGTATGTGAAAGCAGATTATGAACTGCACGTTACAGAAACTCTGTCTGCTTTCTAGGCGTATTGGGTCTTGGGCAGCATAGTGCTGTGGCTGAGCATCAGTTGATTTGGCATTGGGCTGCTGCTCTGCTGCTGAGTGACTGAACCCTTGAGTGGGTCACTGAACCTCACACCTCTCCCTCTACCAGCTATGCAGAGGGAGTTAGGAGTTGGTGGCCTCTGCAGTTCCATCTGGCTCTAAAAGAGTGTGATTCCAAGGTGCAGACTATTGAGTACCTACCTTAGGAATTCCACTTGCCCCTACAATGAATGGTGCTTTGGTGTCTTTCCGGCCATTTAGGAGATCTGCTGTGTCATAGCCTGGTCTTGCTCGATGGGGCATTGAGCACCTTTTGTGTCTACACTGCAAGTACGTGGGCCCTTTCCAGGGATTTGACAGTTGAATGTGCCTCTTCTGTGTGTCCACCCAACTTTGCAACTTACCTTCTTGACTCCTAGTGATATCTTCTTGGCATTATGAAGACAGAGGGTTTCACAGAGATCGACCTTCTTAGGAGATTGTGCTGCCTTTTAGGATATAGGTTAGCTCTTAACATACCTTCAGGACTAGCCCCACTCCCCAGCCTGTATCTCAGTCCTTCCAGCGAATTTCATCTCAGGACCTGAAGGGTTAGGTTCCTAAGCTCCCCCAGAGCACATCTGGCAAGGCACACACAGAGAGGGAGATGGAATAGGTCATGAAAGCTCGCTGAGCTGGGTCATTCTCCTCCCCGAGTATCCTGGGCTGGGGCTTTGAATTCAGGAAAAGGGTAGAGGTGAGTCCTATGTGTGCATAGAGGTGAGTCCTACGTGTGCATATATCCCCCAAGCACTTGGTGGTAGGGAGGAAGGGATAAGGTGAGAGGTGGTAGGGAGGAGGGGAAAGAGAAGAGCATTATTTAATTCTTAGGTTCTCTCAATGGACTCCTGCTGGAAAATGGTTCTGAATCCTCTGGAAACGGTCAATGATGTTCCTCCACTGTTGGAAGGTTTTCATTTCCCTGCCTAAAATGACTAAGGACATAGGAACCTACATGTTCGTGCTCTCAGGTGACTCTGGGCCCAAGACAGAGGCCGGGGAAGCCTTTTGAGGTGTGGTTCATGATGTGCCAGGTGGAGGGGAGTCGAGATGCGCAGTGCCCAGGCACTCAGACAGAGGCTCTGGAAATGCCATCCAGGAAGCAGAGTGGCCCTGGACACTCTATGTCCATCCGTGTTTGCCTCTAGAGCAGGGTCAGGCTGGGCTGCGCCCTGTGGGGATCGCACCAGGGGATTGGCAGTTCTTTGGGGAAAGGAACGATTTGGCGAAGGAGACTTAGGTCCGTTATGACCCCACAGGTCCTCAGACTCAAACTGTTGAGGAAGAGACCAAAAAGATGAGATGTGGCCTAGGCTAGGCAGCAGCATCATGGAGAGCGGAGAGGGATGAGTGAGTGGCCCAGGCAGGGTGTGAGCAGCAGCCTGGCCTCCTTTCACAAACTCGAAGGGCAGCATATCGTCAAAGTGTGCTCCCACACCAGCAGCATGGACTTCACCTGGGAACTTGTTAAAAATGCAAATTGTCAGGCCCCACCTAAGACCTGCTGAATTACACGCTCTGGGAGTAGGACACAGTGCCATGTGGTTTAACCTGCCCTCCAGGTGACGCTGATGTTCTTTAAGAACCATGGATCTTAGCTGCATGTTCATGCCGACTGCCATAAAGACAGTGCGGTTAATTCTGGCAGCCCTGTGAGCATCAAGAGATCTGGGTTCAAGTTCTCCTCTCCATTTACCTCTGTGGTACCTTGGACAAGCACTGAACTCTTTAGGCCAGTTTCCTCTTCTAGATAATGGTAATAATCATACATCCTGTCCATGGGTTCTGTGAGGATAAAGTTAAATTGATGCCTCTTAAAGTACCCTGTGAACCTACAGTGTGTCATACATAAGGTGGTGTCATTGTTTTCAATTTTCAGGAAGTTCAGGGGGAAAAATGATAGCTTCTATCTGCTGAGCACCTACCATCTTCCAGACAGCAGTCAGTGATTCCTGTGTATCATGTTATTCTCCCAATTTTCACAATAGAAAACAGAGGCTTAGAGTTTAAATAACTTGGCAGAGCAGGACATCGAATCCAGCTCAGCTTCATTCCACAGTGGCGTCAAAGCGTCCCCGGGAGTCTATGTTCTTCGCCATTATGCCCTGCCCAGGTTATCAGCCCTGGCTGGTGCATTGCCAGCAGAGGTTTCAAAAGTACTCAGCTTCTGAGTCCACATGTTAGAGGTGGGACTTGGCCATTAATGTTTCCTTAAAGTGCCCTGGGTGTTCGTAGTGTGTAGGAAAGGTTGAAAAGCCCTGGGCATTGCGTGTACACCACCACTCTTAAAGTAGTCGCTGAAAGTTCAGAGATACATGACAACTAAGGAAGTGGCATGGCTTTGGCCAACCAAGGGCACTCAGTAAATGCGTATTAAGTTTATGAATTAAAGCAAGTATTTTAGAAGTAGCATTCACTACGGTTTTAATAATGTGGATAGCAGATATTCATTTGAGGAAGGTCAAGGGACATAGGGAGCTGGAGGAGTATAATACCACCCAATGCTAGAACTCCTCCTTGTGAGGCGTTAGACGGTAGGAAGAAGTAGGCCTGTTCCTCCCACATTAGAGGGAGAAAAAGCAGACCCCAGGAAGGCTCAGTGATTTCCCTAAGTAGGGATCTTTGGGGGGTTGGTTTATATAGATGGTGGGCAGGGCAATAATAATGTAAATTCTATACTTTGAGTTTTGGGCAGAAAGGCAGATTCGGAAAGCATTGTGTTATATGTGCTGATTTCTACAAAGGAGCCAATTCAGGTTCTTTTGTTAACTCCCTGGCAGACGGAGTGAGTGCTTCCGAGTGCAATTTCCCTTCCCTCCTTTCATTAGAAATTAGCTTGAGCTGGAAGTGAATTGGCCCAGGTTGGCATGCAGGCATTTTCCATTCCTGAGGGGAAGAATGAGAAGCAGCGATGACACTTACAACATGCATTCTTTTTCTTTAAAAATCTGTAGAGTCACAAATACAGGCACAAACGTCTCACAAGTTGCTTTGTAGTGATTTCCTAGGTGAAGCAACTGGGGGAGGCACTGTTAAGAACTTCCTGAGAAGCCAGACTTTCATTACCAAGATGCACCATCTTCCTCCCAAAACCTGAAGTAACCATGAGCCTCCATCACCTTCACATTACAAAACAGAATAATCCCCCCAGTCCTGCCCAGACCACAGAATTCTGCAGCCTTTGTCTGTATCCCATCATAAAACCACTTTCCCATGACTTCCCGAACAGTAAACCCCAGCTTGGGTACCAGGGAATGGAGCTTTTGGTTTTTAATGGACTGCAGCTGAAGCAAGTTCAAAAGTGCGAGGACTGTAAACTTCAGAACAACTCTGCAAATGCCGCACACCGTGGCAGAATGATTCAGGAGGCCAAACTTTGCCTCATCAAGTCGGGGAATTTTCTGCAAATGAACTTTTCAAGAATTATGCCATCGTTGGCATTACAGTATTACACACACGCCTGTTCCCGATCACTCACTGGAACTTATTTTGTAGTTAACCTCCATAAAGGACTGTGCGCGCGAGCACAGGCCTGTCACACACACATTATTTAGAAGCCCTTATTATTATTTTATTGCCAGTCCTTGACAGCTGAGGAAAAGCCAAGAGCTTTAATCTTTTTTTCCCTTTAGTTTACAGTGTAAGAGCGGCATGTAAGATGGATTTGATTAATATGTAACAGAGATGCAATTCTCTGTAAAATGTTCTGTACTTTAGCACCCTGGAAAACAAACTGCATCACAATGGCTTAAATCTCAGTCCATTGTATTATATAGACATCATAAATAATAGAGAGCAGGCAGATATTGCTGCAGGCTTCATCTGCATAACACATCTGAGCTCTCTATAATGTGTTCAACTTGTCACTTTTAGTACAGAAGAGAGGCAATAAAGCTAACAGCTGACTAACACACATCAGCCCTCCTTCTACTTCCAGGGGGGTGAATGCTCATTAAGCCATCTTAGTCCTGACTTTTAAAATCCATAACTCTTACAAATGTAAAAAAGTTGCCACAAAAGATTAAGCGCATAATATATGTCAAAGTATAATTTTCCATGCATCTCCCCCAACTACCACTCCCTGCTGCCGCCGCCACCGCCACACCAAAATTCTTGTTTCTTTTATAGCCCTTTCACTAGAGGAAAGAAAATAAAAAGTCTGTGTTTCAGGTAAAATCAAATGAAATATAATTTTCTCAGCATCAAGAAGAGACTACATAATTGCTTTCGAGTTTGGAGCAAATGAGCTGACCCCAGGAGGATTTAACCCTTTTCCCCCTCTCCCTCTAAAACCAGCTCAAAGAGAAATGTGGAATCAGACTTCTGGTCAAGATGGAGGCATAGGTAGACATGCTTAGCACTCCTTGTGCAACCTGGCACAACCCTAGAAAGAATTACAACCAAAAACAAGTAACACCCAGAACCATCAGAAAATCAAGCTGTATGGAAGTCTGACAACCAAGGATTTAAAGAAGCCACATTCACCCAGACAGGTAGGAGGGGCAGAGTCATGGGGAGAGAGGTGGTGTGGAGTGGAGAGGTTGTGGCGTTGGTGGCAGAACAGACAGTCCCACACTCACATGTGGGGGATAGAAATCAAGAGGGATGCCCTAGGAGCGAGCCATCCCAGCCCCAGGCCAGACCAAACAGCCCAGGGCTCCAACACCAGGAGATAAACCCCCATTACCTCTACCTATAAAAACCAGTCGGGGTTGGGGCGGCAGAAGAAACTGCCAGATTTCTCTACTTAAAGGGCCCACACATCTTAGAACATACACAAACCCCAGGGCAGCAGCTGGAGGAACATCAATCATATGCCCTGGAAGTGGATGAAGTGACTGGAAACAGGGTGAGTGCCAGACAAACATCCAGAAGCCAGGCAGTGGCATTGTCACCTCTCCAAGCCCCAGCCCTCCCCACCTGCAGAGCCACAAATCAGTGAAGCAAGTTGCCCTGCCCTGGCAATTACCTAAGGCTCCACCCCACACAATTTACAGGTGCATTTTCTACATAGGTCATGCTGCTAAGACAGGGAGTAAAAGCAGCTCTACCTGATACACAAAGACAAACACAGAGAGGCTGCCAAATTGAGGAGGTGAAGAAATGTGGCCCAAAATGAAAGAAAAAACAAAACTCCAGAAAAAGAGCCAAGTGAAACAGAGAGAGACAACCTATCAGATTCAGAGTTCAAAACACTGATGATCAGGGTGCTCAGAGAACTCACTGAGTATGGCAAAATAAAAAATAGATAGATAAATAAATAAATAAAGGAATAAATGAAGGTTACACAAAGTGAAATAAAGAAAAATATACAGGGAACCAATAGTGAAGGGTATGAAGCTGAGAATCAGATCAATGATTTGGAACAAAAGGAAGAAATAACATTCAACCAGAACAGAAAGAAGAATTCAAAACATTGAGGAGAGTATAAGACTCAGGAACATCTCCAAAAGTGCCAACATCTGAATCATAGGGATGCCAGAAGGAGAAGAGGAAAAGCAAGAAATTGAAAACTTATTTGAAAAAATAAAGAAAGAAAACTTCCCTAATTTGGTGAAGGAAATAGCCATACAAGTCCAGGAAACACAGTCTCAAACAAGTTGGATCCAAAGAGGGTAACACCAAGACACATCATCATTAAAATACCAAAGGTTAAAGAGAAAGAGAAACTCTTAAAAGCAGCAAAAGAAAAAGAGAAAGTAACCTGCAAAGGTGTTCCCATAAGACTGTCAGCTGATTTCTCTAAAGAAACTTTGCAGACAAGAAGAGATTGCCAAGGCGTAATCAAAGTGATGAAAAGCAAGGACCTACAACCTAGATTACTCTATCCAGCAAAGCTATTATTTAGAATGGAAGGGCAAACAAAGTGCTTCCCAGAGAAGGTGAAGTCAAAGGAAGTTATCATCATCAACCCATTATTACATGAAGTGTTAAAGGGACTTATTTAAGGGAAAAAAATGAGAAAACTATGAACATTAAAATGGTGGCAAACTCACAACTATCAACAACTGAATTTAAAAAAGAAAAACAAAAACACAAACTAACCAACAAGCAGAATAGGAACAGAATCCTAGATATGGAGATCATTTGGAGGCCTATCAGCTAGGAGGGTAAGGGGGAGAATGGGAGAAGTGATTCAGGGAATAAGAAGCATAAATGGTAGGTGCAAAATAGACAAGGGGGAGTAAAAAATAGTATAGGAAATGGAGAAGCCAAAGAAGTTACATGCATGACTCATGGACATGAACTAAGGTGGGGGGATTGCTGGGGGGGAAGAGGGGGGCTAAAGGGGAAAAACTGGGTCAACTGTAACTGCATAATCAATAAAATGTACTTTCAAAAAAAGAGAGAAATGTGGAATCAATCATCCCCAGCTGGACTTCGCAGACAAGTTATTAGGTCAGTCTTAGCAGCACTATGTCTGACCTGAGATTTATTTACCTGCCTCAGTTTCCCTGTTGGAAGGGGAAGGGAAGAAAGCCTGCCGCACCCTTTGCTATGGGACCGCAAGACTGAGCTCAGTACTGTTTGTGCAGTTACATGTGGCAGAGGTTTCCTTTGTGCTCATGAGTGGTTTTGTGTTTTAGAGCGAAACTTGAAGCATTACGTATGTCCTTTTTTGTAACGATGACTGAGCCTTTTTCAAGAGATTAAGGCTGTCAGGCCAAAAAGAAAAAACCAGAGATGTTTACCCTGTAACGCGGAGCAGGGGACCCATGGGATGCCTTTTGGAGGCTGGGGGAGCGCGTGGTCTGTTTTCTGGGGAGGCTGTGATATAAATTGTACATGGATGTATATGTCTCATGACATTCATCTCTTTAGAAAATATACTTTACAACATTTTTCTTGGTGCCTGTAAGAAAAATAAATGGCTGATGGTGGCCCGGATGGTAGGAAGACAGTTTAGGGTGAAACAGGAAATTTTTTCTAGCCGTCCTAATTCTCTCAAGGGGAAAAGTTAGAGCCTCAACACTTGACTCATTTATACTAAGCTAAACCAACCTCTGGAAAATAAACTCACAAGAAAAAAAAACCTGCCTAAGGTAGGGGGACCGGCATGCTTGCCTAATAGAAATTGGAAGTGGACACAGAGATCCCATGGTGCGCTAGAGCGAAACGCTATTCGTTTCTCTGATTAGTACAGAACTAACTCTGTGTGTGCGCGCACGAGGGACAGACGACCAACTGACTGAGACAGAGAGGCTTTCATTGATAGCAGCGGCGGTTGTGGGTGGGGACTGAAAGAAGGCTTGGTTCCCTTGGCTAAGAGTGTGGGCCTAGAACAGTGAAACACTCTTCCACAGCCACAATGACAATTTGTTTTTGGAGAAAGTCATCATTAAGCTCTGATGTGGGCTGCGGCCCTGCTACCTCGGAATTTTGTAGGTGTCCACCAGGCAGGCCCTGCCAGCTCAGCTTCCCACTGCTGGGTCCTGTGCTGTGGCCGTTTCCTGCCCTTCTCCTGCTGGGCCTTCCTGCCTGCTCGCCGCCTCCCTCTCGCACGCTGCAGCCGAGGTGGTGCATCTTTCCTGGCTTCCATGCTGACCATCCAGAGTTACCTCTGACTGATTTTTTTATCTCCCTCACTCAGGCAAGGAAGGGTCCCACCTTCCATTGCTCTTGGCTCCTATCACAATAGCCCATTAAATGTTTCCAGCCCTGCCCAGTACTTTCCCATCTCCATCCAAGCCATTTCCTCGGCACAGAATGTCTGTTACCTCCATAAATTGAGGTTCTAATCTCATCCTTTAAGACGTAACGTGAACCTCACCACCTCAGGAAGACATATCAGATGCCTGCTTGAAATGCATCTCCCCCATAAATCCGTTCTTATTATTTTATACATAAATACAAATAGGAGCATTAGGATCAGATAATTGAATTAATCGTACTCCCCAAGTCAGAGTAGACTGTCTTTCCAGATCTACCTGAATCTTCTCTTAATTTTCCCCTGTATTTTGGTGAGTTCTTCCCACCCCCAGATGCTGAGCCTACTGTGCTGGGTGTGCAACCTTGTCAAACAGGTAATGTTCCCCTGTGGGTGTGTTTAGCTTTCCTAAGTGCCACTGTGCCGTAAATCAAGGTCTATTTCTTGTCATTCCACATGCCTTTATAAAGATCTGTCCTTGCTGCTGGGAGCACACGTCTGTTGCTTCTCAGAGCTGCTGAGGAGCCAGAAGACACAGTCCCCAAGTGAAGGATATAAGGGTGCCATCTCCTGCCCACCACGACTCCCAGTCATCCTTGAAGGTGTTCACTTATGAAACTCTGCAATCACTGCTTAGAGATACATCCCAGGAGATATAGCGGGGTGATAAAGCAAGTACACATTGATTTGAGTGAACGTTGCCGATTGCTTTTCAGAACCGCTGTTAATGTTACCATCTACCTGACTTGCAGGAGGGTTCTCATTTTCAGATGTTCTTGCCAATACTCTGTTTTCCACATGTCTAATTTTTGCCGTTTAACAGTATAAAGTATCATCATGAGTTGACCTTTTTTATTTTTTTAACATTTTATTTATTAATTTTTAGAAAAAGGGGAAGAGAGGGAGAGGAACATTGATGTGCCAGAGAAGCATCAATCAGTTGCCTCTCACACACCCCCAAGTAAGGACCTGGCCCACAACCCAGGCATGTGCCCTGACTGGGAATTGAACTGGTGACCCCCTACTTTGTGGGATGGTGCCCAACTCACTGGGCCACACCCATCAGGGCAGGTTGAGCATTTTTCTGAGTTTCTGACTTCTTAGTGACTTGTAGTAGTTTTTTGTATATCCTAACGTTGGGTCATTTATTATTTTTAGACACTCAGATATCTTCTGATCTGTATGCATTAACTATCTGTAGTTAGTGATCTTTGTTAAGATATCCTTAATTTTTCACTTATGTTCTAGAACTCTGTCTGTAGTCCACAGATACCATTCCACATTTTCTTTTATTGGCTTCATAGTTTTATTTTTCACCTTCAGGTCTTTAATTCATCCCATAAAACTTAGTACCATTTACCACTTTGTCTTGAATTTATCTTTATTCATGTCCTCCATCAGATTTAGAAGCAAAACTATGTTATACTCACCACTGAAGACTCAGCTTTGCTTAGGCTTACCTGGCTGGCCCACTTACCTGTGCCCATATTGATGACAATCCTTCCCTCCATTCTCAGTGAAAGTGTCACTCCTGTCTAAACTAAACTCAAGCCTTTGTGCACATGAGCTCCCTGCCACATCCCACTGTTCCTCTCCAGCGATCTCTTCTCTCTCATATGCCCCATCTCCCGCTCGTGCTTATAAGCCCCCAGTAACAAATGAGGTTCCCCGACCTCCACTCCCGCTTTTCCCCTCAAGCTCCTTGTCTCCCAGCCCCATTCACCTGTCATGCTTTCACTGCCACCTACTTGTCTCTGCCCTGCAGCGATGATGCTTGCCTGTCCTCACAGAGGTCTCTGGGATCTGCACTCACCAGGCTCCCCCATGGAGGGGTTCCTGCACTCCTCAGACCTTCCCGGAAGAGAATTTGGAACTTTACGACTACCCATCTGATTCTTTTTCTTGTTTTGCTTTGCAACATTCTTCTCTCCTTATCTTCATCTTATCTCTCTTGCCACTCCTAGATCTCCAGTGACCTTCGCCCTCCACATAATTCAAGATTTTGTTCTTACTCACCCTGGAGGATTCTGCCCATACCCATGGTTCTCACAACCTGGTGGTGCTGCTTAGCATTGCCTTCATGACTCCCGCTCAAGCTTCAGGTCCACATAGCCTGTAGGCAGGAAGACATCTCCCCACCGCCACCCCCACAAATGTGTTACAAGTGTACCAAACTGCCCTTGTCATCTCCCAATCTATGTGTCCTCTGCTGATTCTCTGCTTTGTAAATGACATCCTAAAATGCAATCCTGGGAATTTTTTTAGACTGCCTTTGAAATGCAAGGAATTTATCATCTCTGATCTCTGCCTTTCCCCAACCCTGCCCAAACCTTTGCTGCGCCTTTATTCTCATACTCACAGTTCAACCAGTTACCAAAGCCATAAATCAGCAAATCTCCCCAGACTCTTCCTTGGTCAAGTGCTATGTATTTTATCTCTCAAAAGATGGGCTTGGTCTGTCCCTTCCTTTCCATCAAAACAGCCTGTGCTATAACTTGCTTGCTGGGCTCCCTGTCTCCACTGTCCTCCAGTCCTGTGGTTCTGACCCTTACGTGTGCGTCAGAATCACCTGGAGAGTTTATTAAAACACAGGTCCCTGGGCACTGCCCCGGAGTTCCCTACTGAATTAATCTGGAGTAGAGCCTGAGGCAAATTTGCCTTCAGAACCAGTTCCCAAGCAGGGCGGAGACTACTGTCCTGACAGCACTTTAAAAACTGCTTCAGGTGGTCTCCCCTCCACCCACCCACTGGCCCGTTCAGCAAATAATTATTGGGCACCAGCTGGGCATTGTTCCCAGGCCTGGGATTCATCAGTGAACAAGATATAGTCACATGGGAAAGGCTTGGAGCAGACAATGAGCACAATATATAATAGGGTGGCTAGAGTGATAAATGCTAAGAAAAAACAAAAGCAATTGAAGGGATAGAAGAGTGGGGATGGGGAAGGCTGTTTTGGGGAAGCATTTGCACAGATACCTGGAGAAAGGGAGTTTCAAGCAGAGGGTACTGCCAGGTAACACTGCCCTGACTGGGTCACTCCCCTTACCGAAAAGAAGGTGGCCGCCATGTCTGACTTTATTCCAGGCTCTCCATGAACTGTCCCTCGCTTCCTTCCCCACTCATCCGGTTCATGCTGAGACTGGCCCAACTTCTCCCAACTCGCTCAGCTGACCTTTCCTGTGCCCGCCCAGGGCGGTGACTGTGCGCTCCCTCCCCTGGAATGCCCTTCTCCTTGTTTGCTCCGTGGCCAGATCCTGGAACGTATTCAAGATTGGCTTCACTTGCCACCTCATCTACAAAACTTTCTCCAGTTCTTCCATTCAGAAGTCGTCTTGCCCTGACTGGTCTGGCTCAGTTGCTTAGGCTTCATCCCACAAAGTGGAAGATTGCTGGTTTGATTCCCGGTCAGGGCACATGCCTGGGTAGTGGGTTTGGTCTCCGGTCAGGGAGCGTACAAGAGGCAACCAATTTACGTTTCTCTCTCATGTCAGTGTTTCTCTCCCTCTTTCTCCCTTCCCCTCTATCTAAAATTTAAAAGATAAAGAAAAAAGCATTCTCTTCCTCCCCATTGCAAGAACATTTGTCCCCAAAAGCGTTACAGAACCTTACGACATACCACCCTTGCCTCTTGCTTGCCTGACTCGATTCTGTATTCCAGTGAGGGTGCAGTAGACATTGGTTGAATGACAGGCAAAAAACATTTCTCTTGCTCCTTGACCTCTCCAAGAGGCAGATTTCTTGCGTCTCCTAAATGCCGGTGGCTTTGGTAATAGCTAAATGAGAAAGTTAAGGCCATAGCCGAAACTGGGGTATTCGAATTATCCCTGGGTATCTTGACTTGTCCCAGCTTCCTGTGTGTGCCATTATGAAGATAATTGAGTTGGAAGTAGCAGCATTTCCTTCATCTTTCTTCCTTCAGGCTCACAAGCATTCTTCGCCCAAAGGGAGGGAGATGAATTGACTTCTTTTCCTTCCGATGAGGCTTTCCTGTGAATCACTACCTGGGAAGGGTATCAACCTTCCCGACCTCCCTCATTTGTTAGTGGCAGGATGTGAAAAGAAGGGCACCCAAAACTCTATAGAGCCCCACGACCTCACCAGGTTCCTCTCTTCCCCCTTTTCCTCCAGACATCGTGGACGTGGCATGATGACAGTTCAAGTGGGAGATGCCACAGGGGGGCAAAGCAGATCCAACCGGAAACTGCACCAGCCACCAAACTCTCTGCACACCGCCAGATGGTCTGGTGCAGCAACAGCCTTTCAGAATTAATAACTCTCCCTCCAGAGGGCCGGCTTCATTCAGGAGCCATTTCACATTTCCCAGCCAAGTGTGTTTTTTTCCCGTAGTGTTTCCTGCCTGCTCTGTTCTGGGTAGACCGTGGGGCCCGCTCATGAAGGCAAGAGAGATGTCTCCTGCTCCCTCCACCTTTCTTTGCCTTTGGCTTCTGACAGTGCAGCTTTTAATCTAGAAATTATGGTAACTTGTATGTGCATTTTGAGAGTATATCATTGCTGCATTTAATTAACGGTTATTAGCGTTAGCGTACTGTGCTGCATTCTATGTCACAAATCATCAAGTCTCCCAGAGCAGTTATAGCAATTAAGAACTCCATCACACCTTCTGTATAGTCATTTGGTACTTTTCCAGGTCTTTTCAAAACTGGAAATTACTAATCAAATCATTTCTGCTCTGTGCCTCGGTATCGTTTATTCCATTCCTAATGATGTGCGACTTTTTTTCCTTTGGCCGTTAACAGAAGCATCCGTGCGTCTAACCCATTTCACACCACCGTCATGCTTTAGCGAGGTGATAATGAACTCGCAGAAGGAAATGCAGGCTTTGGTTCTCTTTTTTCAAGCAATGTCTTTCCTCTCCTGCTGTTGGGTGATTGAATTTTGAAACTGTAAAATGCATCGACAGACCTACAAACCTGACTTGCCAGAGCCACAGCCATCACGTTTAGCTTCAATTCAGAGCTCAGTGCGACTCCTGCCTGATCAATTTGTCATCCCTCTAAATGGAAACTAATTACTTCCCAGGGAAAGATTACAGGCAAATACCAGCCTTTGCATCAGCAGCCCTCCGCAATGAGGTGAAGGCGAAGTCCACGGGCTTTCACCAAAGGGGCTGTTTCCCTCTCTGCCTGAATAATGTCAGGAAGAACCTTTATTCTTTAGAGCAGGTGTGAGTTTGCTGTCATATCCACTAAGGTTAACCGCCAAGAGTGCTTCTCACTTCATAGGTCACCCGAATGGTCTTGAGTCAAATGTCAGGGACCATTCAATTGCCTGGTTTCAAAAAAACATACCATGGCAGGCTTTTGATCGTGTTTAGATGAGGATGAGCCAGCCTGCTGGCAGTGTGGCCTGTAGTTGCTGGCCCCCCAAGGGGATTCTCTTTTTCCCCTTCCTAAGAACACGGCCCTGGAAGCATCCCCGGAATGACTGAATCGCTGCCATCCGTGCAGCATCAAACAGTCTGTGCCGCTGACAGCTGTAGGCAAGATTGACTTGGATGCTGGGCCAGCAGGTCCAGGCCATGCAAGGCTGCTGCTCAAGGCCCACATTAGTGCAAAGGCCCTGGCTCAGGGCAGCGGGGCTGGGGCTGGGGCTGGGGCTGGGGCTGGGCCAGGCCAGCCAGCTTAGAGGCTGTTGAACAATCTGATCAGAGGAGGCTTTGCCAGTTCCCTCCCTTTGCCCATTTTGGATGCTGTCTGCTCAGGCCGTGTGGAGCTGTCAGGCTGCCTGAGTGGTTTGGGACTTGGGGCTGATCCTGTCACCTCTATGTCTGGGATGAGCTGCAAGGCCTTTAGCCTGACATTAGCATCGCCCATCCTTGGACAGTCTTCCAGAGAAGTCAGATAAGACCCAGGAGAGACGTTTGTTTGGTTCAGCAGCTGATTGGACAGTTTGACTTGGGTTCCGTATTGGATCATGTTCAGGACCCCCATTGGTGTATATAGAGGAGACCAAACTCCAATCATGGTCCTTTCTAAAGCTCACTTCCACTTCATCCTTGCCATGTAGCAGTGAAGCAGTGAGAAACTGGATCGGTTGTGTGGGCCGGATGAGGTGGCTAGGCCACTGAACTTCTCTGGGCCTCTGTTCGCTTCTCTGCAACCACTGAACATAGTTGGATGAGATCCCGCATCAGGGCATTCCAGCTCTCCATGCTCATGTCTGCTTTGAAATACAATAAAAACCCAGAAAAATGGTTACCTTAGCTTGGCTCACTCAGTGTTTAAGTGAGAAATTGTGATGGCTCCTTGAAAAAAGATGCTGCCTTTATAATGCCTCCTCCTCACTCTCCGCACAAAGCTATGGCACTCGGGTCCCACCACACATCTTCTCCTCTGTGTTATGTTTGCTGGGACGTGCACTTTGGTAAGCAGGCAAGGACTACTAATTGGGAAGGAGGCTGATTTTTTCTCTGTCATACGTGTCTCTTAACCCTCTCCCACCTGCCCACCTGCTGCCTGCCCAGCCGTCCCTCTTTTCCCCTCCTATTCCCTGTTGTTAGGAGGCTAGGAAATCAGGTGGCACCGACAGTGTAAGGACTGTGCTGCCCACATCTGGGGTGAAACGCTGGCCTCTCTTTGGAACTCAGACAGCCTATGAACAGTGTGAAGAAAAATCGGGGTTGGAGAAACCCATTGTACTTCCAGCCACTGACCTATCAACAGTAGCCATTCAAGAAATGTCACCCCATGACCTGGTGTAGTGTCAGAGGACGGGAAATGACCGAATAATGATCGTGTGAGCATGGAGCTTTGGTTAACCTTTGGCACCTTTTCCTTGCCTCCATTTCCATTTCTCACTGATAACCTGGGAATGGTGGTAGGACTTTCCTCCTTGGGGGATCTGGATAAGGATCAAATGAATGAAAACATATAAAGAACCTCAAATGGTTCCTGCTCTGTCCTCAGCCAGGATGAACGTGAGTTGCTGTTGTTGCAGTTAGTGTCACTGTAATCACTCCCACCAAACTAACACAGTTTCCTGCGTGCCATGATGCCACCAACTCACTGTGTCACCTTCACCAAAGCATGTTGCCACCCAGACCTCAGGCTCCTCATCTGTAGCATAGGGGAGGAGGTGGTGCTTTCTGCTCTGACAGGCTCTGAAGTGTCTGTGACAAGTCTGCAGACGGACGTTATCTATGCATGCACCAGTGAGAGTTTTGTGACCTTGAGTGGAATTTATATACTCAGGTCATTTAGCATAAACATAGTAGAATGTTTAGATTAGAAACATGATAGACAAACTTGGAAGTCATCAAAGACATGTAAGGAACTTTTGGAAAGGATCGGTACTAACAGTGGGCAGAAATGACATTATTAAAATAATCCCACCGGATAAGAGATTAGAAGACGTCTTTTGCAGAAAATAGAATTTAGACCCATTTTGAAATAAGGTAATTTCTGTTCCCATTGACCTTAATCTCTGAACACGTGCCTGTCAGCTCAGCTCACAAAAAGAAGCCAACACGTCAAAATGAGATGAGTAAACACAGGCAACAAAGAAACGTAAGCAGTGCCCTTCCGGGTCACAGGGCCCAGCCAGTGCAGCCTTTGCCTGAGAATGTCCTGAAGGGGTTTTGTGAGTCATGAGAGACCATGTGTGTGTCAGATCTCCCAGAGTGCGAGAGCACGGCTCAATTGTGTGGTGCCTGGGTTCTTATCGTATGGACCAGCAGAAATTTCTCAAGTATAAGTAACAGAGCTAAAATGGCCTAAGCAATAGGGGAGAGTTATTATTTCCAAAACAGGCTGGTTGGTTCAACTTTGGTAACTACTTTGAAGCTCTGGACTAGCCTGCCTGCCACACCCTTCGCTTTTCCTCATGTTTTTGGGAGCACTGCAGTCATCATTGCCATTTTCTCGAGAAGTCACTGACAGGACGCAAGGGTGGGGATTCGTCGTGTACCTCCTCTCTTTATCAGGAGGGAATTTTTTTCCAGAGGCCCCACAGCAAATATCCCTTATGTCCCATTGCCTAAAATTGGATGCTATTCCTGCTTCTACAACAATCGCCAGCAAAAGCCAATGTAATTTCCCAGGTTGGTCTGTGCCTCCATCATGGGGGAAGGCCACCTGCCTGGGACAGTGCCTTTCAGAACCCAAACAAAGTCTGGGTTCGACCAGCTCAAAGGCTTTTCACCAGGGCAACCGGCAGGGTCTGTCTGGTTCCTTAAAGGACCTTGATTCTGATGCACTACCTTGTAGATCTGGAATTGGCAAGGGTTGTAACCTCTCTGAACCTCAAAGGGCATGCGGTGGTTAGTAGCAGATCTAGAACTAGAATCTCTTTCCTCTTACCCTCATCTGCACTCCCTGTTTCTTCCTGGCATTATTTTCTGTTTCACATTCTTAACATTAAACAGATAACAGTTGCGCATTTTGGTTTACTCTCTACTACCACTAATAACTACCTGGTCAATTGCTACCAAAAATGTTGTTTAAAAATAAGAACCTAGCACATCTGCATCAGGATATCCCTATCTAGCTTCTATGACCATTAACTACTTTATCAGATTTATTCTGCACGCAAAGCAAACACACTCGGAAGTCCTTGTTTTCAGAAGGTTTATGGTCTAGATAAGAAAACGCTTCCTGTACTCACGACAGTTACACATACTTTAAAAATGCCAGCTGATTGATAGATGGCCTGGGGTCAGATCTGGGGAAGAAGGGATCATGTTGGGTGCGTGGCTGAGGCCTGAGGAAGGGGTTCCAGTTAACTGAGGAGGGGGAGGAACTCCAAGTAGCATGATGACAGTGACAATGGTGACTGAGCACTTACTATTTTTACTGAGCGCTTACTATTTTCAAGACAAAGGTCTGAGCACTTTACATGTTTTAATTTACTTTGCCCTCTCAAAAATCCACCCTACAAGATAGAGTTTATTGTTTTCTTCTTATTTCCACTTTAAATACAAGATTAGTGAGATGTAGGGAGGTTAACCAACTGACCAAGGCCACACAGTTCGTAAACGGTGAAGCTCAGGGAACACTGTGTGTATTCTTCACTCATGCTCAGCCTCGCTTAGTGTGAGCAACTCATGAGAGAGGAGAGTGCAAGGCTTTGTGAGGGGACTTCCTTTATAGTGATGTAGCTAAAGGGAGGGTGTATAGCGAGCAAGAGGTCATGGAGATATGGTAGGGGAGGTTTTCTCTAAATTCAGATGTGCCGAGAGCTTGTCTGGCCCTTTGGGTCCCAGGAAACACAGGCAAACACATATGACACAAAGAACACACGCACCATTGAGTGGCTTCTCCCTCACAGTTTTGTTTCCCCACTTTGGAACTAAAGGATGTCCACCAGTGGTGAAGACATCACCAGATTGTCACATTATTGATCACATAATATATTGCACATGCCATCATAATTGCACATTGCCCTGATCCCGTGCGATTTGCTGTGATCGGATGTTGACTGGGAAAGCTTCAAGGCCCATTTACTTATGACTGACTAAGTGGTGCCTTCAGCGTAGTATCTCCCAGTGTTTCACTCAGGAGGATTCAACCCAGGACGATAGTAACCAATACACCGAACCACCTCCATTTTGAGAAGAGCGCCAAAGGACTGCATTTACTCTGCAGTGTGGAATTAAGTCACTACGCAGGACCCTGCCTCTTTCTTCTTTTTAGGATTAAAGAATTTATACCATTTAAGACGTTAAAATGGAATTTACTCAGCAGCTAAAGGGAAGGGGATTGACATTATCTAAATGTAAAAGTCAATGAATATAAGGTCTTAGGTCATCCGTTCTGCTAAAGATCAAGCACCCAATAAAGATAAAAGGCTGCGCGGAGAGGGAGACAACCCCAACTGGAAAGTGAGCCAAGTCAGAGAAAAGTGGGATCACTCCAGATTGCAAGGGTGGCTTTGTTGCTGGTTATTTCTATTACCGTAAGCTAAAGGTGGACTCTGGTTTACTCTTGGATACTCAGATACTTTTTTGACTCTTGACAACGGTGGGAGATTTTTGCTGCTTGATTGGTTTTTGTCTGGCTTGATATCCAGATTTCGCTCCCTAGTACACTTTATGTAACCACCTTCCCCCTCTTACTAAATGAAGTGTTTAAAATTAAAAAAATAACATTATCTCATGCTTTTATATTTCCTCCTTGGAAATTTTACCACTCAGGGTATTTCAAATACCTTGTAAATGGCTTTGGAAAAATGCTTTACACTGGAGACCTGGTTCTAACCCTAATTCCAGTTCTTAACTTGGTGTGCTGGGTTGAAGTGTGTTAACCTCTGTGACTTCCCTTCCTTGAATCACCTCCCTCTATTGCCAGTTCAAATTCTCTCCCTCTCTCCAGGCCCAGTTCACATGCACTTCCTGAAACTGTCCTTGATTTACTTCCTTTTTATTTCCCTCAAACTTGCAATAGTCCATTGAATTATTTCCTGTCTTCTTAAAGTATGTATTGCTTGAGAGCCAAGGTTGTACCTTTGGTATCTTCAGTGGTCTTCGCACTGCAGGATGGGATGCTTAGCACAGAGCTTGCTCACAGTAAGCACTCAGATGTTGAAGGGATGAATTAATGAATCAGTCTTGAGATCACTGATTGTATTTGTTTCTTTAAGAACATTACAGGGCTCTCACCCAGGGTTGGGCCCACTGGGGCATTGCAGTCAATTGTATGTACTGTAGTTATTTGTTATCAGTGATTGTAGGGCTTGGAAATTTGCAAATAATTTATTGTTTTATAAATTAGAATGATTCTGTTTAGTAATATCCCTTAATGATGATAATAATGTCATCCTTCAGTATTATTTAATTCTTCAATATGACTTTCTCTCTTGCACTGTGATTTCTTTCTTGAATTGAAGAGAACCATTGGAAGCAGAGTAAGAACCCAGGCTACGGCATGTAATCTACAGCCTATTTTTTTTTTTCTGTGCCACAGCCCATAATAAGCTAAAAATCACTGCTAATTTTTACAGAACTGTGGAATTGCTTTAGTGCTTTCCTACTTTGTAAGATTTGGGGTCATTGTCAAAATGAACATTATCTGTTAATTTAGCAAAAAGAATAACTATTACTGTAAATTAAGGTCAGCAAACATTTCTGTAGAGGTCTAGATAGTAAGTACGTGGGGCTTTGAGGGCTGGTACAGTCTTTTAGCAACTACTCATTTCTGCTGATCTGCAAGTGAGTGGGCATCACTGCGTTCAATTTACGAAACCCCGCTGGGCAAGGTTTGGCCCACAGGTCTTCTCTGAGGCGCTGAGTACACCTGAGTGTGTAAATGATACTGGTTGCTTTTTAAAAATTGTAGTAATCATTATTAATTCTACTTCCTTTGTAATGGCTAAGGAATTTCTGTAAAGAAAGAAAAATGATGGGATGGTGAACTTGTTTACTTATTTGCAAGAATATACAGTATTATGCAGGGTGGGGCAAAAGTAGATTTACAGTTGTTTGTATGGCAAATCATACAATAATGAATAATAATACAAAAGCAAACTGTGTTTTGTGCACTCACAGCTGTAAACCTACTTTTGCCCCATCATGTGTATTCGATGCTTAATAGTCTCTAGACTTTCTCAGCGTAAGAAATGAGATTAGATTCTGTTTATGATTTAAATACAGCCACGAAGGGCAGTTCATTAAAGCAAGGTATGATATGATAAAGTACCTTGTCTACTAAGAAGTTTGCTTTTGTAGTGCTATCCGTGGCGCATTATTTCCTGTCCTGGTAGTTTCTCTCCATGGGATAGTCAGGCTGTACCTTCCTGTCTGGCATTTTTGTTGATAATTACTTGAAAAATTGCCACTTCTTTTTTTTTTTTTTTTTAATTACTGCACAGAGCAATAGCCTTCCTTCTCAACAGTCAGAAGGCTAATAAATGCAACTGTGTGAAGTAAACTTCTAAAACAGCGCCTGACATACACTGCAGGTTGACTTGAAATAATTAGTCTCTGGAGTGTGGACACCCACCACGTGTGTCTCAGAACTCGGATCCAGAAACGTCTGCTAGAGTCTGTGACGGGAAGCCATCACAACGGCAGGCTCCTGGGTGCTTGGGACATCCCACGACGCAGCATTGTTTTTCAGGGCCTGTAAGGGGCCCCGCCCACTTCCTTGGCTTTTCTGCCTCCTCGCAGTCAAGAGCTCTGACAGCCCCTCAAAGCTCAGGCCATCTCCAGTGCTCAGTCTGACAGGAAGAGTATCACCCCTGAATGCTGGGCGTGAACTAAACCCCTCTCCAGGGCAGGGCCAGGACCATGTCCAGCTCCGGAGGCTCTTCTGAGTCACATGCCAAGTGTCTCTGCTGTTGGTCAGACCCAAGTCGAGGAGCCCGAAGAAGGGAGTTGGCACCCCACATTTTTAGGGTGTCACAGGTGCCTCCTCTCCTCTCATGCTGACGCCAACCAGGGCTAGAGCCCTATTATATCGGCAAGTAACAGAATGTGGCTTAGAAACTAAAGATACCATCTCCCAGGACAAGAAATCTGGAAGTAGGTGATACCAAACATGTCATAGAGGCTCACTGTTGTCAAAAGAGGACCCAGGCTCTTTCGTCCCTCCCACTTGGCCACCTCTGGGTTTTGGGAACAAGTTATCTCACAGATGCAGGATAGCTGCTGAAACTTCACCTGTGAGGCCCCATCCTCACGTGGAACCATGCCGTGTGGGAAGGAAGAAAGGGAGGTAAAGAGGGGATTCTTCCTTATGCCGTTCTCTTTTAGCAGGGAAAATTTTCCCAGGAGCCTCCAGTGGTTTTCCCTTTGGAGCTTACTGGCCGGAACACTTGCCTTCTGGCACTGGGGAAGGAGACTGCCATGATTGGCTTAGACCAGTCATAGTCTCCCCTGGCACTGTACACACACCACACTGACGGTTCTGTTGGCAGAGAAGAAAGGGGAATGGTTACTGGGTAAGCAGCCAACTGTGTCTGCTGCACCTGACCTAACCACCCCACGCATGGATGGATAGAGCACCTTTTGCTTTGACGCATGAATCAAAGCCTTGCTAAGAGTCTGCTATTTATGGAGAGTTCTCCAGCATTGTTGCCAGCAGCCTTTCCCTACTCCTGATCATTAGTAGACATCTGGACTCTCCACCAGTGCTTTTTCTACCTGGCTGGCCTTCCCGATGCCTACGAAGATCTGAGCTTGCTGAGTCTTTTGGGTATTATGTCTTATCCACCTGGCATAGTCTCTTTGATTCTCTGCACATTGCTCTGTCCCTTCTGGTATATAGATAAGCCACTTTGGGACCCTTGATGCTTTAAAGAAAAGTAATTTCATTTTTCATAGTAAAATCATTCAATGTCTGCATTTTTTCCATTATAGTACAAAAAAACATGAGATTGTATTACTCAATAGGCTACTTTTAACAAATAAGATTCTGAAAATTCAAATAAATTTGAAGGGTTCTCCTCTGCCAACTTAATTTCATAGGGGAGTTTAAAATGTTATTTAATTCCATGATCTAAACTATTGGCTCTTGGTTTTTTGATATTACATGTATAAAACTGTAGGAAGTTGTTTAAGAACTGTAAGAATTGATCTGTGATATGTCAAATTGAGCTAATTCTTAAGTACCTTGTACTTTTAGAGATTGATAATTTATAAAGCACTTTTTATACATATTATTTTAGTACTTGCCATAACTATTAGCTCCATCTTACAGATCAAGAAAAAAGGCTGTAAGAACTAAGGTGATCCGGTCAGGTCCTGCCACCCTTCACAGAGTTGGTCCTGGAGCTGGCCCTTTGAGTCGACCTCTGAGGTACTTTCCTGTTTCTGCCCCAATGCCAAGAGGTCCCAGTGTCCAGGTGGTGTGTGCTAGGAGTAAAGAAGGCCATCCATATCCTCAGATAGCCCAGCCGGGCTGTCTGCTCATTTCAGGAACCTCTGCTAGTCTGCCCAGGCTTCATCAGAGATTTCCTTTCTTTTCTTTGATGGAATTTCCAGTAAGAAATAATAAATGCTAGAAGAGTAGGTATAAAAAGGTTCAGCTGTAAGTGACCAAGACCTTAAAATAACAGTGGCTTGAAAAAGAAGTTTTTGTCTTATGTAAACTCTGGAAGTAAGCAGGGCAGAGCCCTGTTCCTCAGAGCCTTCTGGGACCCAGTCTTCTTCCAGGTTTGTGCTCCATACAGCCCCCTTCTCATGGCCCAGAATGGAACTTCAGCCAGACAGTCAACCTTTCCAAACAGCAGGACAAGTATAGGGGGAAGGATACAAAAAAGGAAGAGGGAGAAGGGCAAGGATCAAAAGTCAGGGGCCTAGAAATTTCCAGAATCCTGCCCACAACTTCTCTGAGCCTCAAGGAGGATAGGAAATGTAGTTTGTTTTGGACTGCCACATCAAATAAACATCCTAGTACTGTGAAAGACAAGAAGAAGAACAGTTAATGGGGGATTACAGGAGCTTGCATAAAGTGTGGGAAAGAGGCAAAAGAATATGGCCCAAATTGAATTGGGAAGCCATGGTGGCTATATCGGTATCCTTTGTGAAGGGCACCTGAATTACTATTTATCCATTCATTCACTCAATAGATATTTATTAAGCAGTTACTATTCATTGGTCACTGTTGTCGATACTAGTTACATAACAGGGGGTGCAGGGGGAATATTGTGGTAAAAGCAAAAAGGGTTGCTCTTAGAATGGTCAAGAAAGGATCTGCTAGGGGTGACGGGTGCAGCTGTAGGGTGTGAAGGAGTAAGTCATAGGAAGATGTGGAGTGAGACATTTTCTAGGCAGGAGAACAGCAAGTGAAAAGGCTCTGAGGTGCAGACACATTTCATGTGCCCAGGATCTATGCAAAGAGGCAGCAGCTGAGGCTGGAGCAGCAGGAGCCAAGGGAGCGTGGTGGAAGGCAAAGTTGTAGAGGTAACCAAGGACAGATCTCATAGGGCCTGGTGGACCATAACAGGAGGTTGGAATTCATTCTCAGTGTGATGGGAAGTGTTCAAATGGCCTTGAGCAGGGGCGTGACATGGTTAGGTTTGGATATACCCAAAATTAGGCAATCCAGTGTCACAGATCTGTTGGCCTGCTGAATAACGGTCTTGGGCAGAGCTCCTTAGTTCTCTGACGTATTTGGTCATGCCTCCCTGCCAGTGATTCCACTTGGTTCTTGCATCAAAACAAGTTTTAGTCTACCATTGGGAGACTGCTCTGAATCGTAGCATTGCAGATGGGGAGCACCCCCCACCCCTGTGCTGACTTTCAAGACCACAGATTTCATTCATGTCCTATCAGCAAGTGTATGGTCCATTCTGGGACCAGGTACGTCTGTATTAAAAATCACAGAAAGACCCCAGGAACGTTGTTAGGGATGAGGATCATGGAGACAGAATGCCAGTCTCTGCTGATTACTGTTTTCTGGGACTCCTCAGGTGCTTCACTCATCCCCCTCTGAGGGTTTCTCTGTGGCTTTCTGATGACATTCTGTGGTTTGCCCAGATGTCCCTTCTGCTGCTGTAATGTCAGGACGAAGCCCCAGGATAAGCAGGATGTGGTTGCCCGCTGGCAGGCATTGCAGACGTCCTCAGTGCGTGAGGGCTGGAGTTAACCCAGTCTCAGCGTCTGCCTACCCAGCTTTCTCATGCAAAGCTATGTTGTACAGGAAAATTCCATCGAGATCATGTACCACTAAAATCAGCTTATTTTTTTCCGAAGAGGCAGGGGAGCTACTTCTTAGCAGAGCGAGTTGTAGAGTCTCGCCGGAATGCAAAACACAGGCCTTTGTATTAGAAGTGAAATATTTAGATAGGGATCATTATGGAGCTCTTTTTACAGCAAGGCAGGCCTGATAAACAGAGAGAGAGAGCAGGGAAAGGAAGCACAAAGGAGGTAATAATATCTGATTAGCTAAGCAGCTGGGTAACTGAAGGAGAATTTGTTAAAAACCTATCAAGACATCAAAGCTAGAAGTGAGCCATTCTGTAAGCCCAGCTACTTGTGGAGCCGTCTCTGGAATATTACCCAGTGTCTAATTTGCTGCTACTTTCCCCCTAGCGCCACTTCTTCACGAAGGAATCTGGGCTGTGTAACCCAACCCGTAGCTGTCATTGGGGCTTTTTTCCATCCCTGTCATGGCAAGGGATCCCAGTGTGGAGTAACTAGGTTGGTATTCTAGTCATCCCAGTAGTACCGGACCACAGTGAACAAAGTAACCTCGTGTTTCTGGGGACAGGTGGGAAGGAACTTGAGAACTTGATCCCCTTGAGGCCCATGGAGGATTGCTTCCACAGAGCCCTGGATTTTGCAAATGACTGGTTTCCCAGTATATGGCACAACCAGGCTTCTTTGGTTTTCTTCCCTTCCCCCCACCCTTAGCACAGATCTACTTTCTCTGTCCAAGATAGCACGGGGGGCTTGGAAACCCATGAAAATCATGTTTCCTGGAAAGATCAGCTTCTGCTAAGGCAGAGATGAGAATGATTTGACTATAATGAGGGCCTTCCCTTTGCCCGAGCTCTCCCGGTCCTCCTTATCCAGGACTAAGTCGAGCTCCATCAGTGCTTACTGTGGACGTGGTGGACTGGAGCTCCTTTTGAAAGAGGGTGGCAGCTACTTGAGGGATTGTCTCAGCCTTCAACCTGAGGAGGACTGTCCTGCTCATGGAGACCCTGGGGACCTCCTGGGCTTTCTTCTGTCTGGTGCTAGTGGTGAAAGCCCTCCCTCCCCCCCCACCCCAAGACACACCCTTGCACAGTGCTCATGCACAGAGGAAGTAGGTTCCGGGTCTCTTCAGATGAGGGCTTCAAAGCTCTGCTGCCACTTCTCCTGTCGCCGTGGTGCTGGCTCCTACCACCTACAAGAGTCTTTGATCGATCCCTGCTGAACCCAGACCCAGCCGATCGCTTTGAACCTGGGGCCAGCAGCCCCTCTAGAACTCTGAGTTACCCCCACAACCAAGGGAGGGGGATTCTTTTGGCCTCCCCTAAATTGTGATGGGTGCTTATTTCACCATTATCCTGTAGGAGTCTGAAGAACACCCTGGGAGATGTTTCAGGGCCGAGAGGCCAAGGGTTGCAAACAGGAGCCCAGTGTCTGGGCAACTTCCTCTACAGTTTAGTATAGATAAACCACATGCAGATAGAAAATCAGAAGAAAAGGAAATTCATCGTAAGGCTGCATGCTTCCTTATTTGGGGTGCAAGGGGAGTGGAGAAATCTGTCATGGATAAAATCCAACTTTAATGACAATCCGAGGCCCTGAAGCACAGACATATTGCAGAGCTAATGTATTATTTTGTTTTTGTTTATTCTGCAGAAATGGGGAAATTTCATCTTTTAGTAGAATTACAAGCTCCCCTTTTATTATTCACAGGCCCTAACATGCATGGCTGCCTGAGCCAGAGAGCTCTCAGTGATTTTAATACCAGCTTCTTTGCGAATCTAAACTGGTTTTCTAGCTTGCTCCCCTGCGGGCTACGGGGGCTGTCGGAATGGTGTAGTACATACTTAAACCTCCTGTCTGCTGGTGTTTTCGGGGCAGACCAGGGGCCTCGTTGTGATTTGCCTTAGCTCTGAAGGCAAAGGTTGGGATTATTGGGGATTATCAGTGGGAGGTAGGCATGGATGGGGAGGAAGAGTCCTTGTCAGCTTTGCTAGTGGCCTTCTTGGAGTTGTTGCTCCCTGACCATCCCACCTGCTACCAAAACGCCCTCCTCTAATTCCTGGGTGTTTGCTGGATGTCACTCTCAACACTGCCGTTCAGCCAGGCCTGAACCTTAGAATCACCTAGGAAGTCCTGACCTCTAGGCCCTACTCATATTCTGGTTCCACTGATCTGGGCACGGCCTGGGCATTAAGGTTTTGACCTTTCCCCTTCACCTAAGGGATTCTGTGGGCAGCACAAGTTTAGAACTCCTGCCCTACACCTGAATCCTTGCCTGCTTCAAGACATGGTTGGTAAGTTGATGGTGTCTTAGGTTCCAGAGCTTGGTTGCTCACCCGCTGTGTGACCTTGGGAATGTTTTATGAGCTTAGCTTCCTTGTCTGTGAGCTAGCAGAGTAACTGCAGTGTTCATAACACTTACCACCTAGGGATTGTCGTGAGGATTCAATTCATTTCTATTCCCTGGAAGGCTACTACAAGTGGACAGTGTTATAGGAACTGAGCTTCAGCTGGGGAAGAAGGATAGCTCAGAGGCCCTGCCGTTGTGAAGACAGTGGGAAAACAGACAAACTTACCAAGATTTACTGTAATGTCAGTGCTAGCATCGGGGGAAGCATGACAAGTGACAGGAGATACTGCCCTTAACATGCACGTTTGGTTCCTGGCTGTCAACAGAGCGACACCAGCGTGTAGACTCCAGTGCCTTCAGTATTGCAGCTCCTGCCACGCCCATCACTCAAGGGGAATGAGCTCTCAGTGTGAGCTGTCTTTCTAAAGAGGTTAGCAGCTCCCATAGACAGCAAAGACAGACCTCAAACTTTGTGCCGCCAAGCTGGGGCCTGACTGCTGGGTGTGGCGAATGCAGGCATCAAGCTCCATGCTCAGGTTCCCGGTGAGCACGGATTCAGAGGGAACAGGGAGCAATCCAGTGTTTCACTGACCCCAGGTACAGTGGATGTGCATGAAAGCCCTGCAGCCTGGCAGGGATTGTTCAAAGCACAAAGAGGTGAAATATGAGGAAGCCTCACCTTTTCCTTTATCTCCTACCCCACAGCTACTACAGTTTCATCTACTAATGTCAACACTGCCATTAGCATTCCCCACGAGACGGGCACCAGGCTAATGCATTGTACGCATCCTCTCCTTGTGTCCTCCCTGGGCAAAGTAGGTGTTGGGTTTTTTAACCCATTGTACATTTGCGGGAGCTGGGGCTTTGCCCTGTTATAATTTGTTCCTGGTCACACCAGGATGTACACAGTCAAGTAGAAAGTCTTTCCTCTTATCTGCATTATTCTTTCTCCCTGAGGAGAGCATGCATATTGAAGGCCTACTGTGTGCCAGAGATGGGCATTTAGTCATGAAATCATTGACCCCCATATCACTTTCTGCTTCCTGTCCCATCCAACCCATTCTACACACAGGACCCAGCAGAATTTGAAACCAAAAAGGAGAAATCAGGTCATGGCGTCTTCCTGAGTGAGATGCGCTGCAGGGATTTTCCAATGATCTGAATAAATCCAGACTCAGCCCGCATGGCCCACCCTCACGCCTGCCCTGCAGCCTCGTCTCCAGTCTCTCCCTCTGTCTCCCTACATCTGGCCACACTCCCTGTTCCTGGGCCAAGTCAGACTCCTTCCCTCCTCCCGGGGCCTTGGCCTTGTCCATTTCCTTTGCTCACAAAGCTCTTTCTGCAGCGCATTCTCCTCAGTTGGTCCATCTCTTTCTTCTGCTCAAATGGAATCTTCTCGCTTCCCTGATCAAACCTTATCTCAGTTTGGCACTCCTGACACATATCAGAACCTGCAATTACTTTGTTTGTATTTTGTGTACTTGTATTTTTATTCTCCCCTGTGAGCTGTGATACAGAGAGTGGATTCTCTCTGTTCTTGTTCAGAGCTGCCATTTGACTCCAGGTCAGCTGGCGCGGTGGCAGGCCACCTCCTCATCTGACAGGGGAACTAAGACTAGACAGAAGTCAGTGAAATTCCAGGCAGAACGTGGGAGGGAAACACAAACTCTGCTTGGTGATGCCTGAGGCCACCTTCTTCGGGAAGCTATTTCTTAGGTGGGCTTTGCGTTAGGAGTGGGCTCTGGGCAGAATTAAGTGGCAGGGACTAGGGAAAGGCATTGCACTGGACCATGCATAAGGTTGGGTGGAATGGAGAAGGGCCCGTAGGAGGACTTGGGCAGTGAATAGGGAATAGTTTCTCTTGCTGGCCTGGCCCTCGGATAGAAGGACGGTGGTGATGTGAGGGGGTCCTGGGGCGCTCGCCCATTTCGGGGGAACTACTCAGACTTTGGACAGAACTCCAGTTCTGTCACCTGATAACTTTGTGACCTTGGGCATCTTCCTTAACTTTATGCTTTATGCATAAAATGGGTATAATGATATCTTCCCTTTGTGAGAATTAAATCAGGCATGGCTCTGTATACATTAAAAAGTCATAAATGCTGACTTAGAGCAGTTTTAATCAAAGGGGCTGGAAAAGTGCACCCAGGCTCCCTGCAGAGGCACAGTCGTCCCTGCCGACCAAGGCCTGACTTAAGGTTTAACCCCTAAGAACACCGATAAAATGCAACTAAGCCATGAAACAGTAAAAAAGTTTAACCCTTTATCTGAGGTACATGAATGGCTTTTCAGAAACTGCTGGTTGACATTTTTCTGTCATAAATAAAACATGGAGTCTAACAACCATTCAGAAAGCCAGTACCATCTGTGCCAAATAGCACCTTCATTCCCTAGAAAACAAAGCTGGAACCTTCCCTTGCAGTTCCACCGAGCATTTGCTTAATGATCCAGATTGAAAGTGAGAGCACACAGTGGGGAGATGGACACCTGACTGCAGCAGGAGGCGCAGACAGGCCAGGTGGGGGCTGCCGGCCCTTCCCACATGCCCAAGCAGCTCCACCGGCTCAGCTGGCCCTTTGAATGCTGGCCCTGAGTGGGAAGGGCTGCCCTGCTGGCCCCGCCCCCTGCCGAAGGCTCTGTTCATCCCTGGGGGTGGAGCTTGGACGGCTTTGTGCTGGGGGGCTGGGTACCCGCCTCCTGAGGAACTTGGGTAGGCTCTAACATAGGCTTTGTCCTAGAGCAGGCATCACTGCCCTCCCTCTCCCAGAGCCAAGCTGTGGTCATGGGTCCTACAGAGGCAGGAAAGTCTTGAAGGAAGGGAGGGGCAATCCTAATTACTGCCTGGTAAACAGTCCTCATTTCCAAATCCAGCAGGTCACCTAGCAGGTAATGTGTGGGCAGTGATTCATTAGAAAGCTGTATGCCCCGATGTTACAGCGCCAAGTAGGAGAGACAAACGGGACTTAATAAATCCTTCCTCTGGCACCATTGCCAACATACCTAAATCTGTAACAATTTACCCCAAATGAGGAAATAATAATGCCATTTTCCACCAGCCTTTCCCTGGAAGAAAGTTCTGTGATGGAAGGTAGGCAGCTGTTTAAAAATTTTCTAGGCTGCACCTCATTACGAGGTTGGTGTAGGTGAGCTCTTCTCCACTGTCTGCCTCTCCGCCCCGGGCCTTGTCCACTGCCATGCAGGGACCAAGCAGTGAAGGGGCACAATGGGGGAGAATTAGATGGAGTTCTCAACTATCAGGTTGCTATTTTGGATAAAGTAAATTGACGTCATTTTTTTTCTCCTGAATATTGAGTCTTGGGCCAAGTTATGGGATATAAGGTTGCTGGGTTTTGCTGTTATTACTTGCTCTTCTCTTCTTTGCTCTTCATCTGGAGGTCCTGAGTAATTTCCAAACAAGTATTCCTATTTTACAGGTAGGAGATAATAAGTGGTATGCAACAATACAGGACTTTTTGCAGAAAAACTGAAGGTTCTGTATATGCGTTCAGATGAAGTCAGCCCCTGTTGCAAGTGCAATCCAAAATACACGGAGGTATAAATATAATTGATATTTATTTCTCATCCATCTAACTGTCCTGACATGGATATCCCTGGTGGCTACACAGCCTTCTCCCATGCCGTGATTCTGGACCCAGCTCTTTTTACCTCATAGCTTTGCCATTTCCTAAGCCTCCTACCTCTCTACATCTACCTGGCCCAGGAGAACAAGACCCAGAAATTGACATGTACCTGCTCTGGTCATGGGCCATTGCTCAGAACTAGTCTTGTGGCTTTAACTAGTTGCAAAGGGCATGGGAGTGGCCAGGAAACATAGTACTTTGCTGGGCAGTTGCTGAACTGTGACAGCTCTGTGCTGTAGAAAAAGGATCATGAGCTTGGTGGATAATTAGTGGATAATAATTACTGCCACACCTCAGAGTGAGTGTCACCATTGTAACAACAAAGACATGGTCTTGGCTAAAGTCACATTGTCAACTCTGGGGCTTGGAATTGAACCCAAATACCCAGGCCAGCATTTTCTTTTAACTGCACTAAGGTAGAAGTGAAATTGTTGGGTTCGAGGGTAAGCAGACAATGGCTAGCTAAAGTAAGATGGACAGACTAACATTCTGTCTTTAGTAAAATTTTTGGTTCATGCAATAGACAAGATCTCAAAAATCTCTCTTCAATTTATAAGAAAACAACAGAAAAAAGTCCTTGTCTTTTCATAATTGCAGGCCTGCCTTGGGTCGAGGCAGGTGCTTTGTACTTGTCCTGGAACGCTAACACACAGTTTGGCATCACGTCATTATGCGGCCGACCGTGCAACAGATTTATAGTAACCTGCATCCAGGTGGCCGTTCCTGCCGCGCTTGCCCTGGAGTGAACGTCAGCGGTGGGACTCCATGTGGTGCTTTGTTGAACTGAGGAACTGACGAAACTGCATCATTTCTCTCCCCTTTTATTCCCTCTCTTAGCCTTTTTCTATTCTAATTTTAGTAATATATTATTTAATCATTAGGCAGCTGACTAAGTTGTATTTATGGCCATTGTTCTTTCTGAATGCCTACTCACCAAAGGAAAACATTTGAAAACACTTTCTTCCAAAAACTGGTTTCCAGTAGGGGGACTGGGCAACAGACCTCGCTGTTGGGGGGTGGTTTGTGCCCAGATGCTGGGGAGCGGTCAGGGGCGTGGGGTGGGGATGACGGGTTGCTGCTGAACCCACTGACCCCACATTGAGGCCTAGCCAAGGAGACATCGAACTACCAGAAATTTCTGGTATTCGGCCATTTTTGCCCTTCAAAATGGCAATTTCATTGTATTCAAACTAATGCTAAACTGGGTTTTCCAATGAGGCATTTGTCCCCAAGACTAGAGGGTACCCTTTCCCCCACCACTTCTCATGCACCAAGGCCTCTGACACGGTCATGTAGGGGTTCCCTAGAATCAGCAGAATCACAGGTCTTCGTGATTAGATCCACCTACAGGAGCACTGGACAGTGTGAGTTCAGACCATGGACATACGGTGCAACCGGCACACCAGGATGGGTGTGGCTGACGGAGGAGAGAGTCAGTGTCAAGAACTGCTCCACGGAGGGCACCTGGCATCTGAACAGAAGCTACAGACGAGTGGGAGATGCCCTGGTTGATAAAAGGTGCCAGGAAGGGCATTCTAGCAGAGACTGGGAGGCACAAGGAGAGCTGCTGGTTGAGAGCATGGGACCCTGGAATCAGGTTCAAACCCTCGACCCACCTCTTACTGGCTATATGAGCTTAGGCAAGTTACTCAACTTCTCTGCGCACCAGTTTCTTCATCTGCAAAATGGGGGTGATAATAATAATAATAATAGCATTAGAGCTCACTGACAGGATTAAATGAGTTCACGTATGTAAAGTGTTTAGCACCACACCCAGCACTATACAAGGCCTTGCTTTTATGCAGCACTTTGAGGCATTGAATCTGTTCGACAAACAGTGAGAAATTCAGGTTGATGAATCAGGGGTAAAGGAGAAGTCAGTTCCAGAAGGTGAGTCTTAGACCACAGGACACACAGAGATTTGGATGTGGTGCCCAGACCCGAGAAAGTCCCCAGACCCCACTGGCTTTGTAGTCCCACTCTCTTCCCTTCCGTGCTTTCTCCTGCCCCCCTTTCCATCTTCAAACCTTTAGTCCTTTTATTTCTAGGAAATGGACAAGCTTTCTCATCGTACCTTTTTTTTTAAATATGTGTGGCAGTAGAACATTTCCCCACACCCCCAAGGATACCTAGAGCGCTTTTCTCCTCCAGTTTGCCGTGTGCCGGAGGGTAGCGAGCACACTGCAGCACCCCTCCTTCGCAGCTGTTTCTACTGTCATGTTTTTGATGGTGCGAGGTGTGTCCTGGGGCTGGCTGTGTTCCTGGGAGTTGGAAGCTTGCACTGGAGGGTTAAATCAGCAGCAGGAGAGCAGCACACCCAGCAACCTCAGAAAGAATAGGAAATGATGTTCCTGGAGGGAGCACAGGGCTGCTTGCTTTTGGAGTATTCCAGTACCAACTTAAAAATAAAAAAGTTCCCCTCCCCCTTCTCCCTGCCTTCCCACAACACACCTTGTACTAAATACATTTTTCAGACCTGACTTTGTGCAAACACAATGTTGTTCTGCAAGCATTAAAAGGCAATTTAGTACTCAAAGGATTAAAAGCTCATGTTAAATTGAAGACTACACTTGGCATAAACATTAAAAATTGACAGAACACCCTGCACATTAACTGCACCAGGGCTCCGTAATTAGCATTTAAAAGTAAAACATCATTTCCTTACTGTTTCCTACTTACTCATTTATAATGCGTTTATTATAATACAGATGTGAGCAGGAGGCTTTCTACCATCATCAGCGAGTGAAAAATATACCTGTGCTGAGAAAGAAACTGGGATTTATTAATCCAGCCTAAAAAGCAAAGCTAATAAAGACGTCCCTCACTGTGCTGGTTTGAAAGCCTCACAAAGCTCTCCCTTTGGAAGATTGACAGAAGGCCCCCAGACAAATCACCTTGATGTTTCTATTCCTCTGTTAGCCTTTCACTGACAAACACTGGGCAGAAAATCCAGCCGGGCTTAGGCCAGGCACAATCCGGTGGCTAAAATCCGTCTGTTGGCAGGTCTCCAAAGGAATGTGGAAAGAGCTCGTTGGCCCATTGCTGAGGCTTCTTCAAAACTTTGGGAAACTGGAGTCCAATTTTCCAACCTGCAGTGAAATTCTGCTGACTTCACACAGATGGCTGAGTTTGTAAATGAGGACACCTGTTCCTGACACCTTTGGGCTCCTGCTTCAATTTCAAGCTTTGTATTTAGCATGATCAAATTTGTAAATCTGAATGCAGTCCAAATCTGATCTTCCTTTCTTCCTCCTGGCCAGTTCCGGCTGTGCCGCCATGGCTGTTTGCACTCACGCTCACCTCTCTACCCGCTCAGCAGGCTGGGTGGTAGTTCTCAGACTCGGGCATTCCTCAGTCACTGGGGCTCTCACTCAACTGCAGCTGCAGACTGAGCAGAACAGGTCCAGGATGGGGCCTGAGACTCTGCATTTCTGCTACGCTCCCAGGTACTGCAGGCCCCCGGACCACACTTTGAGTAGCAAGGCTGAACAAAGACTCTGAAATCAATCTTCAGTTGTTGAATTCAGAGCAGCAGAGATGGAGGGCCCGCAAAGAGTGCCAAGTCCCTGCGGTCCACCCGTGGAGATTACAAAGGTAGCCAAACATGGTTTTTGCCCTTAATTTACTTGAGAAATGTCTGAGAATTCATTATCTTTCTCAGCCTTCTCCTACTGGACCTCATTCGTAATGCGATTGAGGACACCTTCCCTTGATGTTATCTAGAGATCTGACAGGCATGTTCTGCTAAAGCAGACCTCCCTGGCTGTCCCCAAGTGGCCTCACATTCCCTGGCCGGGCCACTATAAGTTTATCAGGTTAGCCAGTTGACAGGACAAATATAATTTCTGGGCTGCAAGGCCAGTCTGGGTGAATGCATGACATAAGAGTGTTAAAAGTGGAGGAGAATTCTGAAAATAGATTTCACTCTTGTGAGAGTGGTGCCAGGGGCTGGCCCAGCCCATGGAACGCCTCAGCCCTGGAGGATTTGGGCAGCAAAGCACGCTTCCCTGGGGAGGGGGCAGCAGCTCAGGAGAGAGGAGGGCTCCTCCCAGAGCCAGCTTCCCAAGGAACCAATTTGGCATCTGCTCCGTGGCAATCTCTTAAAGGCAAAGAGAGAAAAGAGGAGGCTTTAGTGCAGATGTGGGAATATTCTGACATGAGCAGGCCTCTTATATTTTCTTTTCATCGTTTTAATGATTTTTTTAAAATTCCAGAAATGTATTCATGTCCCTGCATGACTTGAAAATGCTCCTGTCTCACGAAAAGCCATGGGCCAAAACACACCCAAAGAGCAGTCGGGAGCAAGGCTTGCTGGCTGAGGACAGGAGCCTGGGTTCTGAGTCAGTCTCATAGCTAAGCCTGGCAGGGCCTGGAGGGCGGCAGCGTGGGGTTTGCAGGTTCGTTAATTACCATAGTGTTTTTATGGGAAGATCCTTGGCTGTGTTTGTGGGAACAGAACCTTGGTTTTAATTACATCCCTTCTGGTTATTCAGATTATATACTTCTAAGGATCTTGTTTCTCTGGCTTGCGTCTACCCAACAGAGGTACAGAAGAGTTCAACAGAGAAAATGCCTGGGCACTGTTTACATAGACATAAGAGAGAGAAAGTTTTAAAGCTGAAAGGAACTTAATGAGCTAGTCTAGTTTGCTCAATTTGTAGATGAGAGAACTGAGGCGCAGAGAAATTTAAGTGACTTGCCCAAGGTCACACAGCTAGGACTGAAACCCAGGTTTCCTAACTCTCTCTACTTCGTATGTCATACTTGCCTGCTGATATTTTTTTCTTCTTAGATTCTTAATAAAAGCTGCGATCAGAATTAGACTAATAATAATAATAATAATAATTAGACAATTCTTTGTCCCTCCTTTGAGTGTTGAGATCGTTGCATGAAGGGCCGTAATTACAGTACTTTCTTACCGGATTCTTCGGTACAGCAGCGCTGAGGCTGCGTCAGCACTGCGCCGGGCAGGAGAGCGAACACAATTAGCGGATTCACACAGACACAGGCGTCTCACGCAAGTTAATGGGGGATCCCTCTTGAAGCAAAGCAGGTGGGGGCACAGGGCACTTAAGAATTGGAGATATGAAATGAGTATGAGTTGCACACTTGCAGAGTGGCCGAGGGGAGCCTTATTTTTTACTTTTCAACAAAACACAGTTTGTGCTGAACGACGAAGTGGCATTCTCTGTAGGCGCGCCTCGAGTGCACGTCCTCCCCGCGAGGAGGACGATTTCCTGCTCCCTCCCGACTCCTTGTTATTGTCTGAGGACCTCCTCTTGCAAACACTTATTTAATAATGGCACTTGGCTTTTAAATATTTTATTTGATTTCTGCTTTATGGTATTTTTAATTGAACCCTGTTTTAATTGCCTTTTCTGCACACCAAGAGCCTGGGTGAGGAAGGAAGGCTTTATAAATGAAATGATGATTGTTATTACTTCCTTTCTTTCTGTTCTGTCTTAATCAAACTATAATCGATTCCATCTACATGTAAGCTCCGATCCTCGTGTGTGTGTGTGTGTGTGTGTCAGAAAACAGCAAGTGTTGAGTAAGAAGGCTGAAAATTTGAATTCAACTGAGAAGAAGAATTGTTGCCATTGTTACCAGGTGAGGAAAGGAAGCCTGACTAAGTTCTTGCTGTCAAGTTGAGCCATCAAAGCAGAGGGAAGCTCTTCAGAGCCATCTGCCCCGAGTACTTGATTCCTGGCTGTATAGCCCACAGGTTGACAAGGTTCCGCTGAATCGAGAGCTAGAAGTGACCCAGGAGAGACATCGGGTCCCTCCCCTGGGTGCAGTCGCAGCCCAGGGCAGACACAGTTTATCACATACATGCTTGGCTGTGGCCTTCATAAATAAGGGCACTGCCTTTATAGCTTTTCAGATTCTCAAGGGTGGTTTTGAGTTGCCCTTAGGATAAGAGAATAAACAACCCCATTCCCTGAAACTTCTGCCCTCCTCTACTACCGTCTGCAACTCCAATCCTATTAAAAAGAATTTTTGACCTAATTTTTGCCCTACCACTGATTGCAGAGTGATTGCAACCACCCTGAAGGGGCCTTAGTAGAGAATCATGAAACAAACCTGGTTCACACAGAGATGACTTCTAGCCTTGCTGGGTCTACCTTCTTCCCAGCTGGGTGTTCACTGGGCAGCTATTCATTAGGCTTGATAAAAAGACTTAGAGTTGATGGTCAAAAAAAAGATTGTCAATCCTGGTAACTTCTTGATGAAAGAAAAATTGGCAGGATGGCCCTAGCCCTTAGCAATATCTTCTCTCCTTGGGACTTGTGAAACAGAGTTTCTTATTTCAAAAGCAATACAAAGGTTTGACTCCCTACTATGTATAGTAAACTGGGCTAGGCACTACAGGTCAAGCAAAGCAAATATAGTTGTCTTCTTTACCCATCTACTTTAATTTCAGCAAAGGTACTAATTTATATCAGGCTTTTCTTTGCACCAGACCATATACCCTGTCTTCTCCTATCAGCCTGGAGTGTAGCAAGTAATCATCCCACCCCACCCCACCCCACCCCATGACTGAAAAGGGAACTGCATTCAAAGAGGTTAAATACCTTATCCAAGATCTGTACAGCTTTGGAGGGGAAGTTTGAAAACCAGTCTCTGTCTAACCTGTTCCTTAGTGTTGTCAACCTGGAAGAATGTGTCAGATGGCTTGACACAGAGCTCTGCCTTGGACCTGGCCTCTTTAAAGCCTTGACATGGGTGAAAAGAGACAGTGGAAGACTGGGAGGAGATAGTCAGTACTCAGAAAATATCCCAACAGGGTGAGAACCTGAGTGAAAGCCATGACCATGAGGTGGGGAGGGAGGAAGGGAGGAAGTGTGGGCAAGAGAGCATCCAAGGATCTGGTGAACTGGCATCAGACTTGGGGGCAGGAGGATGGATCAGGTCAGACCATTGACTGGCCACAGGAAATGCCTCTGCATTCATTTTTCGGAATGCTGATTTTTGAAGTGCTAATAGGATACTTAGTACCAGCATCCAAAAAAATGAGTTGGAAATATGGGTCTGAAATGCAAGAGAACTATGGAGCTGAAGATTCTGGAGTCACCTGTTGGGGAGTTGTGGTAGAAGCTGGGAGATTAGTAAGAGAGAGTCTCCAACTTCCTTCTTTCTAGACATTGAAGGGGGGCCTTGAAGAATCCGACTGTTAAAGGTTAAGAGAACCAAGAGACGGCAACCTCACTTCAAGAAATAAAAGGACAGCCCTGGCTGGTATGACTCAGTGGATTGAGCACTGGCCTGCAAACCAAAGGGTTACTGGTTTGATCCCCAGTCAGGGCACATGCTTGGGTTGTGGGCCAGGTCCCCAGTCAGGGGCGTGAGAGAAGCAACCACCCATCAATACCCATTGATATTTCTTTCCCTCTCTTTCTCCCTCCCTTCCCCTCTCTCTAAAAATAAATAAAATGTTTAGAAAAAAAAGAAATAAGAGGACAATAATTGTTCATTGTCATTGTGAAAAGGGACAGACAGGCAGGCAGCAACTTCTGCAGAAATAGAGACAGAAATGGCTAGTGGATGTGCTGATTAGGGGGTCTTTGGCCGGAGACCTGTTAACCTGATAAATGTTGAAGGCTGGTGGTACTCTTTTGTTTTGGTGGCACAGCTTTAGGGAAGGTGAAGAGATAACAGTCACTGACTTACTAAAAAGAGTGGAACTCAGGGATTTTTAAAAGCAGGACAGATGAAGCTCTAACACCAGTGAAAACAATCCTACTCTGGTATTTATAGAACAGTAAGGTAGAAAATTAGATGGGAGCTCAGCTGGCAGTTCTAGCCCAGCTTCACAGAGGGCAGTTGCTTGATTGGGTCAGTCCAGACTAGAAACTAATCAGACTCTAGGGAAACTGATTAAATTATAACACAGATCTTCCTGTTTACATGAGTAGAACCACCAGTCCCAACCAAAATGACTTATGTGCACTAGTTGGCACATTTGCTCCTGAAAAATAATCCCCAAGGAAGCCCAGGGGTAATCAGAGGGTCACTTGGTGAGCTGGGACTGTAAGAACAAGAGGTCCAGGCAGAATTGCCCGTTGCATCCAGTGCGAGCCCCAATAGTGAGCAGCATGGTGCTTTATTATGCTTTCTTATTATACTTACTTTCCAGTACTAGCCTGTGGGATCTCTTGAAAGCAAGTATTCTGTGTTTGTCCCATATTAGAGACACTGAGTAGATGTTTATTGGAAGGAGAGAGGAAGGGATGGATGGATGTTCAGACCAAAAATCATTCAGAAAGATGAGTGTGTAGATGAGAGGATAATGTGATTTAATTTTAGCTTTCTTAGTCCTACTCATATTTGGATCGAGACTCCCTGAGTTTACATGAAAGTCACTTGGGTTGAATTGGGGTCATTCTGGATCTCTTCAGCCATGAATTTGTGGGCAGTTTTGGGGGCTACTTCCACAGTTGGCATACTAATTTGTACACATATAGCACACTCCCGACTCCCTTTGGAGTTAATGTGGTGCTTTTCAATATATTTTTTAAGTATAATCTTTATCCTAGAAATTGTGAGAGAGGCTGGTGTTACAAAGCCCACTTGACCAATGCGATCTATAGAGCCGGGAAGCCACAAACATGGTCAGAATGAATTTGAACCAGGACTTGGGACTCCAAGGCTGCGTTTGATGAGCCTAACACTGCATTGGCTACATCTTGTGTGTCCCCACAGGTAACATAGTTGCAAGCAGCCTGGTCATTTGTGCTCTTGATCCATTGTTTTTGTGATTAAAATCTTAGTTAAAACACATGGAGCTGTTTACATAATGCCCAGGTTTCTTCATGGAGGTTGTCCGTTGTTCAGAGACTTTCTAGTTCATTTTTGCCAAAGCCAAAAGCCTCCAGGGCTCTTCCTCAGTTTATTTCCACTGTGAAGCCGAAACACCCCCTCCTTTGGGACCCAGTAGTGTCCAGTTAGCACAGGGCCGGAGGACGGACGCAGAGGAGAAGGGAGGAAGTTCCTTCTCCTCCATTGTTGGTTGTGTGGAGCAATTCTTGCCTGAGTATGGACCTTACTTTCCCCACTTATATTAGTCATGACTTAGTTATTCTGCCTCTATTTACTTACTTCTCTATAGGCTGTAAAGACGTGAACACAGATCTATGGCCAAGCATTCAATTCTGATTCAGAAAAAAAGAAACGGAGAGGAGGAAAATAAACAGCACATGTCATAGGCAGTGCCTATTTTTTCAAGGAATAAAAGTTAATATCTAAGAAGTGAGTGAAAATGACTGAATAAACGTGTAGCTTTCCTTTTTCTTCTCCGTCCCTTTGTTCTCTGACCCTTGTGTAGCAGGAATAAGTAACACACATCTAATAACAGGCCCCCAGAAGATGGAGTTGATGCAATGAGTGGCTTGGAAGAGGAGTGGAGAGGTGTTTTTGTTCTGTTTTATTTGGGGAGGGGAGCGGAGGAGTTGAGGCAGTGGCCCAGAAGCTCACCTCTTAGAGCGATACTCTTATAGAAACCTCCCCAGATCTGTGTTTCAGACTCAGCGACTCCAGAAAATACTGGCAAGCTTTGACATGATCTTGAAAACAAATGACAAAAGAGAAAGCCTTGCTTGGCCATCACACTGCTTTCCATCAGTGTTCATCCGCTGTGGCTCTTGGACGAGAAAGATACCCCAACACCTAAGATAGTCACACTCTTTCAGTTCTGATGTAAAGCTCAAAGGCCTTTTCATTTTCCCTTCATGAGTCTTTGCCTCTCTCGGTGAAAAGAAAAAAAACGTGCATTGCTGATATCTCCCAATGCAGGTATTGACTAGTAGAAGATGTTACAAAGAAACAAATGTACTTTTATTCTACCAAACAGGTGCATTGACTCAGTTCAGCCCAGAATGACCCAAGACGGATTTGGTTTCCCTGACTCCCCCCAGTCCTCAAAAAAGCATGCACATGCACTGCCCTTGATAAATGACTCAGTCATAGAGTTAAGAATCTGTTCTCACATTACAGATGGGGCAAGGGTGGTGCTGTCTCAGGTCTTTGACCTGGTTTAGGAGCGGAACGCATGTAGACTGGGGATGGAGTGGTGGTGTGGTGCCCATTTTGACGTGGCAGTCACTGCTGAGAGCTACCGGGCTGTTCTGGAACACTCCCTACGGACATACGTATATTACCTCTAGGGAACGGGGCACATCTTGCATTTCTTCCTGTCCCACCAATGCAGAGACTTCTTTTTCTATGAATAGCAGTCGTAGTAAGTGTTTCTGTGTGTTAGGTGCCTATGTATGTCTGCATGTGCATTAGATAAAGATGATCTCATCTTTATAGCTAATAGATGCTAGGAGCCATCCCCTACAGATAGGGTGCTGAGGCTCGGAGATTAACGATCTCATGTAATGAACCTAGTTGTGATGAGGGAGGACAGGGATTGGAACCTGGTATACCTCACACCAGAGCGCACACTCTTCCCACTGGAGCACGTTACCTGGAATCACGGACGCCTGTTCCACAGGCCCCTTGACTGGCCAGCTTCCAACACTCCTGCGTGTTTGCCCCACGTGCCTGAAGGGAAGAGGAGTGCCTGGCAAAGCAGTGTTCATGCGTCAGTTACAATAGGTGTCCTAGCCTGTTGTCGTGCCTTCGTAATCACAAATGTTCATTTCTTTCTTTCTCTCTTCTTGTATTCTTTTTAGGGATGGTGACTGACAGATTAATATATGTCTAACTACATGTCTCAGAAATCAAAAGGAAGGTGCTGTCAGAATCACTTGTCAGAAAATGAGATTAGGCGCACTTGTCACATGCTGAGGATTGCAGTCTTTCAGAGATAAGGTTTCATTTAACGAGGGTAAAAAGCCTCCTTTAAAAAAAAGAAGAAGAGGGAGGGAGGGCAAGAAGGAGGGTGGGGCGGAGGAGAAGGAGTGATGATTTTTTTTCCCTGGTGTCAGCCAAGTGTTTTATCACCTGACGTGATCCCGGGGCACCTGGTAGCCACTGATAATGGCAGCTGGCCTCCCCACCGCCTCTGCTGTGCAGCCACTTCAAAAGCGGCCGCTGCGACCTGCTTTTACCTCTCTTTGGAAGCCGAAGCTCCTTTTCCTGTGGGAAGAGGGAGCTAAGCATGTACTCTGGATTTAAAAGCAGGCTCAAGAAAGCATGCGGTAGAAAGGAAATATATAGTCACATTTCCCAACAAACTATAAAGAATCCACCATGGATTTCGGTGAGGTATGGAGCTTGTCTGACAAGTGAAGGGTAACTAATGAGGAACAGAGCTGGATCCCATTGCAACCAATTGTGTTTTGTTATGGAAAATATTTATCAAGTTCTTTTGCATTTGTCGATTCTCTTAAAAGTGACAATAGTAAAAGCTGATGGTGGGTGATGTGATATCCCTCCTGCACCCCACAGATCAGATTGTCCACTTTTATCCTGTTACTAAGTGCTCCCGACACCTCAGGGGTGGCCTGTGCTGCAGAAGTAGTTCAAGTTATCCCTCCCCCCATCGTGGAAGCAGCCTCTGAAATAAATTATTTTATTATGGAGACTGCCCGTGACAAAGCAGCAAATCCGTATGTAAGACATGTTTACTCCAATTAGCTACTCCAAATTCTAGTGGCGTAAAACAACAAACCTTTTATTATACTCACAGATTCAGGGGTCAGGAATGTGGACGGGACACAGCAGGAACGGCTCATCTGTGCTCTGGCACGCCGGGGTGACTTGAGTGGCTGGGGCTAGAATTATCTGGAGGTGTCTTCCCTCACCTGCCCCACACTTGGGTGGGGATGACTCTCAGCTGAGCGGGGCCGGGACTGTGCACCAGAGCACCTCCACAAGTCCTACCCACGGGGCTAAGCCTTTTTACAGAATGGCAGCTGGGTTCTGGGAAGAGTTTCCTGAAGGGTCCCTTCCAGAAAGCAAGCGCTCCAAGAGATGGAGGCAAGAACAGCAAGGCTTCTCCCAACCGAGCCCTGGAAAATGGGGTTGCTTCTGCCATTGCATTGAAGCCGTCACGGGTTCCCCAGATTCATTGGAGGGGATGTGGGCTTCTTAATGGGAGAGTGCAAAAGGATGGTCAGCCATGTCTCAAAACTATCTTAATCCTACTACGGTTTCTTTCTACTTGTGCTTTTATTTATGGAATTCCCATCAACAAAATGGTTTGAATGTAAAGTATGGGACCTCTAAAGCACTTGCCATTGTGGAGTTCCCCTCCTTCCTCATTCTGCGGTGATGCTGTCTCTGCCCCCTCCTCCCGACTCACCACTCATTCTGTGGCTCCCCGCTGACCCAGGAAGCATGGATGCTGTCTGGGTATTGCCCTTGGTTCCGTTTCTTCCCACTCCACAGTCTGGCTCTTGCCCAGAGTCATATCCCCTCATCTCTTTTCTAGAGGACACCTCACCTGACCAGGATTCTGAGCCCTCTGTCCTGTGTTCCCATCCCAAATTTCTGATCACAGCTGGGCTTTTCTCACAGTATTTTAGAGTCAACTGGTCCAAAGCAATTTCTTTTTTTTTCTTCTTCTTTTTTTGTATTTAGTGAGGGCCTTATCCCAATGCAACTACCAAGCACCTTAATGGCAGCTGGGGAAAGGGTGCCATTTCTATTTCTTTAAAGATTTTATTTATTTATTTTAGAGAGAGGGGAAGGGAGGGAGAAAGAAAGGGAGAGAAACATCAATCAGTTGCCTCTTGCACACCCCCCAGCTGGGGACCTCGCCCAAAACTCAGGCACGTGCCCTGACTGGGAATCGAACCAGAAACCTTTTGGTTCACAGGCCTGTGCTCAGTACACTGAACCACACCAGCCAGTGCAAGCAGTTTCTTTATATTCCTCCTCCTGCTCCTGTGTTCCTGATTTAAACTAGTTTCCTGAGCAAAGCTCAGCATTCCCTCCCTTTATCCTCCTTGCCTCTTTAGTATTTAGATTTTATTCACTTATTTTTAGAGAGGGGAAGGGAGAGAGAAAGAGAAGGAGTGAAACTTCAATGCGTGGTTGCCTCTTGCATGCCCCCCCAACTAGGGACCTGTTCTGCAACCCAGGCCTGTACCCTAGACTGGGAATTGAACCAGCAACCCTTTGGTTCACAGGCCGGCACTCAATTCACTGAGCCACACCAGCCAGGGCTCTTAAGTATTTTTTTATTGTACCTATTCTTACTTTGCCATTTCAACTGCCTTCTCCTGTTGGATGAACCATGTCTCCCAGGTCACTGTTCCTGGTGCCTCCCAGGACACCCATCATACTCTGCCTTCCAGTCATCCGTGTGTTTGTCTTCTCTCCTGTAAATTCCCTAACGGCAATTAACATGCTTTGTTACTTTCTGGTACATAGTACATACTCAGTGAAAATATCCTCATTACTGACCATATGAATGGCTTTAGTTTACTGTACACAAATTAATCATGCATAGGTCACAAACTATTGGAGTGAAGGAAAGGTTTTGCTGAGATCTAGCACGGCCAAATGTATGTCCGGATCTTGCCTTCCCTGAGCTCTCCTTCCGAGTGCTAACTGAGGGAGCAAGATATCTAAGGAACAGTAACCACAAATAGCTGCTGCCTGTTTACTGTGTGCCGAGGACTGTTCTAGCTCATGTAATCCTCACAACTCTGAGATAAGTACATTATTCTTCAGTTCTGCAGAGGAAAAACAATGACAGAAAGAGTCAAATAGCACTACTTTATTGTTAGTGGAGTGAGTGCCCGATACCCCAAAACAAGCCTCTTTGCAAGGCTGGTTGTGCTAGAGCAAGGAAGTGCCTTCGGCTCCACCAAGCCCAAAGCAACTTCCAGAGCCCCCCACCCCCACCCCGCCCCTGCCTGGCTGAGCAAGTCCTGGTAGCAGAAAGAAGAGCCAAGCTTGTGCAGACAGTTTACACACGAGTGTGGTTTGTCGGTACACAGGGACCGGGTCCACCAGGGGGCACGGCCTGGAGCCTCACCTGCCAACCACTGAGTTTAGCGCTGTGACGAAAGCACTGGCAGGAAAGCTGGGAGACACAAGCCCTAGGTCAGTAGGTGCATGAGCGAGTACCCCGTGGGGTGTGCGTGTCTCCCTGCAGCTCAACAGTAAGAAGAAATAAAGCAAATGTGACCAAATGTTGCCAATCAAGGAATAGAAGTGAAGGGTTTTGCCATGTTATTCCTATCATCCTTTCATCTTTTCTGTAAGTTTGAGATTTTTTCAAAATACAAACTTGGGGAATATTCTCCAAGAGAACATAAAGAAGGTGACTGTAAGGATGGAAGGCAACAATAAACACATTGTCTGAAGCCAGGAATGTTCCGGCGCATCGAGTGGGACTCGCTGAGAGAGAAGGGAAGAGGAGGAATGCGAGACATATGGTGCTTCTTAGGGGGACGCTCCGCCTGCCCCGGGGGGCTGAGCGAGAACTAAATCTTGTCCCTGGATCGATCCCGCAGCCCTTAATGTGACCCAAACTTTCCATTACCGAATCCTGGGGATTTAAACCCTGATACTGTATGCTCCAGCCTGGGCTCTGTCTCATCAGTTAGAGATCCAGCCTATTGAGGCCACATGTGTCTGTGCAACAAGTTCTTTTCAAGCCAGACTTTCATGTTAAAAAAAAAAAAAAAACCTTAAGAGGAAATACATGTGGTCCTCTTCCCCTTCAAGCCCAGTTTGGGCTCTTTATTGTTTTATTTGATTGTTGAGAAGTCAGAAATGACTAAATTGGTTCCCAATGTGGCTGGCCTGCACATGCTTTGGCCAGGAATGGTCTGATGAAGACAAACCCCAGCTTTGAATTCAGCAGCGTTCTGATTTGGGGCCAGGGCGGGGGTGGGTAGATTTAGGCGAGGGTATGTGGTTTTTTTCCCCCTTTCTTTCTGAAGTCCTTCCCCTGTGGATTTCAGATTAAAGAGTGCGTGATGACACATTTACCCTTTTGGTTCTGCTTTTAAAGCACAAGGCTGACAAGTGTGTTTAATGGGCCCGTGGCACCCAGTGACAGAGGCCCAGGGCTCAGGAGGCACGTGCGCCTGGGCTGTTTTGATGAGGAAGTTAAATCATACTTGCCAGGTGGAAGGATTAAATACAAACCATAGAACACTTCTGACATTAAATTGATTTATCAGGAAATTCGAGGAGGTGGGGGCAGTAAAAAGAAGTCAGACAAAACAGTAAGCCCTACTTAGAAATTAAGAAAATGGAAGCAAGGGAGGGAGGTGGGTTTGGACGGGGTGGGTGGGGGAGGAGGGAGAAAATACAGACAACTGTGATTGAACAACAATAAAATAATTTAGAAAAAAATTAAGAAAATGAAAAGAGGAAATGTTATTTTCTAACGCGATGACTATTCTCTGTTTATAATCCAAATACTGGATCCTTTAGCATCACAAGATCTTATGTGTATGGAAAAGAGTGAGAGAGATTGTTTGTCCCAATTAGTATGCATTGAAATGACCAAGCGAAAGGTTCAGTGACTCACCCAAAGCCATGCTACTTGGTGCTAGGTCCCTTCTGAAACCCAGGACCACTGACTTTGCCCGTCTGGTCCAGGACTCCTTCAGCACCTATCCTTCCCTGTCACGGTCTACAGAGGCATTGCAACCAGCTTTTAAAGCTCATCAGAGCCTGCTTCCGGTGAGGATCAGGTCGGTTCTCTGATCCGCGTATCGATCAGCTATTTGCACTCCTTCTCCTGGCCTTCTGGTGCACCTTTAAACACAGCTACTTCACAAATACGTAAGTGAGCACTGGTAACAGAAAAAATCCATCACCACTAATGCAAATGGAAAAACAACTCAGAGCACACAGCCCAGTAGAATGTTGTTTGTAGCTTGTTCTTTGTATAAAAAGGACAACATCATAAATTAAAATAAAAGCTACCAGCCAGCAACTGTATTTTCACCAGCCTCCCCTTTTCCAAGAAAACTCATTGGTAGGAAAATACCGGTAGATTGCATTCTTAACCAGCCCCTCAAAGGAAGGTCTTGTTACTTATAGGTGAGTGGCTATTTGAAAGCCTGGCTACAATTTTCCTGTTTTATTAACACTTGTAATTAAATCCGTCAACTCCCTCTAAGATTCTGTATAAATACCAGATGCTCACTAAGTTTTTTTTTTCTCCCGGAGAATATGAAACGTTGTAACCTAACAGTAGAGGAACTTCAAAGGAGGCGCGGACCTGGGTGAAAGTGAGCCCTGAAGGTCCACACTCACTTCCCTGTGAATTTCTCAGCCTGCCGCCCTTGGCCCCCATGGCCCCTTCCGCGTCTCTTCCCTTACTGGTGGATGTTAAGTTAACATCAGGAGCAGATGGCTCTGAGTTGGGCGTGGGGGACCGGGAGAATTTGGCAGGCCTGGCAGGAGGGATGTGAGAAGAGCAGGAGAAGGCCATGCCTCTCGCTCCCTGCGCGGCTGCAGCCTGCTTTTCCTGTGCTATTGACGCGGCCCCCGCCAGCTGTCACTTAATTAATGCAATTGATCATATGGGGATCAGGGGAGGAAGCTTGGGATAGCTCTGGGCAAATCCACCCTTTCCACTCGGGTGAGAAAATCCTCTTCTACCATGTGTACTCCTCAGGCGGATCAGGTACATAGTATCTTTGTGTTGCCCTTCCCTGTACAAAGAAATGTAACTTTGTGTCTCAGAGGTGATGGTATTTCAACAGTTAGGCAAAGCTACCCCTCCCCTTGGGTTGTCCAAAATTAAATGTAGATGCTTAGAGTTGTCATTACCTGAAGAGAAAGCTGAGAGAGTGTTAAGTGAATCGTGAAAGAGAATAACATACCTGCTGGTGTTTAAATTTCAATGTATGGAGTGTGGGTTTCTTAGCATTTGTAATGCAGAAACTGGCAGAGGGTGCTCTACCACCCCTGCAACTCAGTTCCAACAGATTCACTTGTGTGTGTGCATGTGTATGAATTTACTTAAAAATATTTAATACTCCTAAAAGTATTAGCTGAGTGTTCATATCATATGGGTGTTCCCCAGCCCTCCTTACTTATAAACTGCCCCTGACTTTGGGGTGCCCCCTCATTTCGCCAGGCAGGCTGCCCCATGGGGGATCCATCACCGAGGTTTTAGGTAAGCCTCTGAGACTCTCCTGAATGCGGAAGGGAGCAAGGCTTGAAAGCGGGGAGCTGTGGCCCACGCCACCTCAGCTACTTTCAGTTTCTATTTGAAACTGAAATCACAGAAGAGCTGTCACATGGCAGCTGTGCACTTGGTGGAAATGAGAATTCCAGATTTTATGCTAATTTGGTTTCAGGTTCCTTTGAACCTGCAGTTTCATGAGGCTGTGCTTAAAACAGCAATCTGTTTTAGATAAAAGAAGGGATTACTAACTACTTTTTAGTTTTGCAAACATTCGCAGCCTCCAGAAGGAAAGGGGGAGATCAGATTCATTCTTTCATTAACACTGTCACATTAGGTTTTCTTCTAAGTTATCCAATAGAAAACTTTTCCTGATTTTGGCAAAGATGTTTCTTATTTCAGGATTGCTGTTGCTGTTGCTGTTGCTTATCTTTGTTTTGCTGGTGTCCTTTCCCTGACTATCATCCCTTGTAAAGGCCAGCAAGCAAAAGGTGATGTTCCTGGATGTGTCTCATCCTGGCACATGGTCACTGTCTTTCTTTTGCTGATTATTGGGGATAACTCAGATGCATGTTGCCTATTGCTTTGTAACGAGCTGCAAATTTAATAGCTTGAAGCACAGCAATTATTTATTTGCTGACAGTTTTGCAGTTTGGTCAAGGCTTTGCAGAGACAATGTCTGTGTGTTCCACACAGCATCAGCTAAGGCAAGCTCAGCTCGGGCTGGAGGAGCCAAACCCAAGATGCTTACTAATGTGACTGCAAGCTGTTACTAGCTTTTAGCTAGAATTTGGCTGGGGCTTAGGTCCCAGGGCCTTAACTCTCCTCTACGTGGGCCTGCTTGGGCTTCCTCACAACATGGTGGACAGGTTCCAAGAGGAAAGAAGCAGAAGCTTCTAGGTCTTCTTAACACCTCAGCTCTGAAGTTCCAGAATATCCCTTCTTCTACATTCTGTTGGTTGAAACAGTTACAGGTCCAGCCCAGATTCCAGGGTAGAAGACATAAGCTCCACCTTCTCAGGGAAGAATGGCATGCACATACAGAATTGTTGGAGGCCACCACGGCAGATGTTAGCTTGTGATGATATGGGTTTCTGTATTCCATGAAATCCTTAGCTGGTGGAGGTTTGTGGAAAGGACTTTACACAAAGAAGTTGAATTAATTTTTTGCAAGAATGTCTTCATTCTCTCTGTTTACTTGGCAGAGATATGGTCATTTATTCATTAACTCATCGATCTGACCACTGTTTATTGACCATCTATTACACGCAAGACCTAAGGGTACTGTACTAGATGTTAAGGGGAATGATGACATTATTGGTTGGGGGGATGGAAGCACACAGTCCCGGCCCTCCTGAGCCTTGCTCACCAAAGCAGGGTCTTGTTCCCACTAAGGAAATTGTTGCCACTGAAGGAATGACAGTGTGCAGAGGTGAGCCGAGAAACAGGTGATATATGTGAGACATTTTCCTGGATATATTTTCCTAAGGAAACCTTGAAGATAAGCTGTGTTTAGAGCAGAAAAAGACATTGCTGGTTTAATTAATTTCAAACAAAGGTCTGTAAATGGAGACTACACAGGACCAGAAAGGAGCTGCTGGTCTTTGTGGGCCTGCGGGCCGGCCCTACACTGTGTACCAGCAGCGTGTGATCAGAGCACTTGGCATGTGGACAGCAGGTGACCATTTGCCGAGTCTGCTCATTTGACTCATAAAGCCACAGAGATGGAAGCCACTGTAATGGCCATTTTAGAGTTTACCACTCCATTCTGATAGTGTGGCAGGGACAGGGAGAAAAAATAAGACCTGCTTCAGGAAAGCTAAAGCAAGGGAATTCTTTGCCATTCTAGTTGGCCACCTAGTACCCCAGCGACTGTTTGACTCAGCAAAACAGTAGAAGCAAATGATTCATTGTTGCCCAAGAATTTCTGCAGGTAAATGTTTGGACCATCTGGATACTCCATATGAGGCTAAAACGAAAGCACAAAAGCCTCGCTAGGCCCATGTGTGTTAGCACAGACGGAGAATAGAATTTCCAGCACTCTAAATAATATCGACATCTTTAGGGAGCATGTTTCCAGGAGAAGAGAGCGAGACCCGTGAGGGACAGTCAGAGGGGAAGATGTGCTGACCTGTGGTTAGCCACCTTTTGTCACGTGACTTTTGCAAATTACCTTCATATGCATGTCAGTAATCTTCCCACTAGAAAACCTGTGAAGGTAAACTAATCACTTATTCTAGTAATAATCGCACAGCTTAACAACCGTTTTACTATGACCCTTTGGATCTTGAAACTTCTCTAGATCAATTTGTTTTGAGTTAGATCTAGAACTGAGATATTTCGGCCTTAAGAGTGGGTTGGAATTCCAGGTTTGGCCACGGCAGTGAGAAGTCGAGACTCACCTAGTAGAATGGACGCTGGAACATCATACAGTGCAGAAGATGGTGGATGCTTTAGAACTGTGCAGTCATCCTGACTCCCCACCTCCGAAGGGAGTACGGGGAACAGCAGTTACTCTGTTCACCTCACAGGGTTGTCGTAAGGGCAGGTGGCATCACTGTAGACTTCTTTGAAGAACATGTTACTCCAGGTATGTACAGCCTCACCTTTATGAGAGGCTGAATCTTAGAACCAGTAAAAGATACCAGGGTATATAATTTACGGCTTCTGCTCTTTTTCTGGTCTAGAGTTCACTAGTTTGTTAGTTGGTTTCTCCCTCCCTTCCAATTTCAAGGCCCTGAAGTGAAGATTAAAATTGGGTTTCGAGCCTGACCCAGACCTAAAATAGCAGCTTTCCCAGGGACTTCAGTTAGTCCCTTTCCCTGGAACTAACTGAAGCTAGAAATGAGGGTCCTTTGACCTGACACAGAAAAGCGTTTTCCTTCAGTACAAAACAACTCAAGTTATAGTCATGTACCTGGTTTAACTTGTTTAATGGGAAGCATGGTTGGGGAGGCCAAATAAGGTAACGTCTCAATTTTCAGATGAAACGTTCAAGCATCCACCCGAGGAAGATCTAGGGTGGCTTCAAGGGTGCCTTTCTCTCCCCTGAGCTGTTGAACATTTTGGGGAGCTCACTCAGTCTAAAGTGGCTAAAATGCCTCTTACACAGAAAATTGAAAAACATGATCAGCCCACCCGCTGCCCCAGTTTTCCACAGCAGCCTTCTGTAACATGGCCACTCACTGCGTCTGTGGGAACACAGACAGTTTCGCCCCTGTCGGTGGCTGCAGGGACTGCCTCCTTGGTTGGGCCCCCTTTCCCAAGACCATGCTCGTGGCTGGGAGCCCATGGCTGGAGCTCTGAGTTGTACAGGGCTGCAATGCCAGCCACTGTTTCCTGAGGGAGCCCCCAGCCCAGCACCACCACCCCCACCCCCAGCTCAAGCCTCACAGCCCCTCCGGCCAGCAGAGGGGAGGGCAAGGCTGCCTTTGTCATGCCACCGTAGAGGACCGACCTGTTTCGCTTCCCTTTCATTTACGAAACCAAAACTAAGAACTTCTACTCCTAGATGACTTGTGGCTAATAACCACCAGGTACTGCTCCAAGTGCTTTGCACACATTAATTTATTGAACCCTCACAGCAGTTGCTGTAGTAATGGTAGGCGCTACTATTGCCTTATTGTATGGATGAGGAAACTGAGGCACAGAGATGTGAAGCAATCTTTTCACCGTGACAAAGCTAACAAGTGAAAGTGGAGGAAGAGCCGGGAGTTGAACCCAGCAGTCGTGTTTTCAGTAGACACGCTCTCAACCACTAGAACAGCTGCTTCGCAGTTGCCCCCCCACAACGAGAGGTGACGGCCCCGTCTGAAGGCCCCCCGGGGTGAGTCATCCTTGTATGACGAGCACAGCCACAAGCTGCATCATGAGGCATTATTGTATTTAATGTTTGCAACAGCACTCACTCTCTAAGAGTCGACTTATATGACTAGCTCCATTGGACAGATGAGGAATGTGAGGCTTGGGAAACGTTAAATAATAACTCAAGATGAACCAGCTGTTGTGACAGAGACTAGACTCAAAGATAGGCCTTCTAACCTCCACCCACACTCAGAGCTGCCAGGCCAGGGACCGTGAATTCCAATGTCCAGTGAGCTCATTTAAGAATCAGATTCAGGGGTAATTTATACAAAGACAGCTAAAGGAAGTGTCCTACCAACAGCATTTTCTTTTCAATTTAACACTTTACTTTTCACAGTGTACCATCTCCATTGGCTTATTTGCATATTTTGTTCTGCTCATCCTTTTAGCACATGCACACCTTTTGTACACATTTTGCATTTTAATTGCCTCGGGTCCTCTCTCCCACTCCCATTTCCACGTAGAAATAGTGAGAGGGCCCAGGTATTGGAGATTTGAGCAGGGTGAGTGCCTGTCCTCAAGCAGGTTGGACTTGATATCAAATGCGGGTCTCTAGATCCCCGATTGCAAGGACTCCTCCGTGTTAAATGGTATGACAGGAACCTGAACTGAGCACAGGTGAAACTAGGAAGACTGGGCCGCATTGTCCTGCTCTTCCGTGCTTCCGTAAAATGTAAGGTGCCATTGGGCGACATGAGCAGAGATTGAATGCATTTTTATATTTCATTGCCTTTCTTTGTGGGACTGTCAGATTCTGAATATTAATATCTTAATGTAGATTTAGAGGTTAAGTAAGAGATATTTTATGGGTTTTTTTTATACTTTTTCCCTTTGTAGTTTATAGTGCACTGTAAAGTTTGAAAGTGAAATTCTTTTTCTTGACTTCTACACTTGGAAAATATTTATTTCTCCCTGCATCTCAGTAGTATGCATCATAAACCAGCCCAGTTGGGCTTATTTACTTCCCTCTCGTTGCAGCCCCATGATCAATTGTGGCAACACCGGCAGGCAATGGTAGAGGCTCTTGCTTTACCACAGCAGGAGTGTGAGCTATTGCAGTCCCCTTTCAGAGTGATAAGTAATGAACCTTCCGTTTAAAAGCCTCCTTAGTCAGAAGGGTGGGGGACACAGAGCTGAGGGGCTGGGGGCCACCCGAGGTTGGCTCGCTATGCATCACTAGAGGAGAAAATCATGGTTTGTAGTTCAAAATGAATTGGCCTCCACAGGAGAAACCGCTTGGACCCAGGAAAGGTTTTACTCCCCCAGGGCTGGGCAGCATGGAAGGCACTAGGTCAGGAGTTAACAGAGGCGGGAAGCTGGGCAACCTTGGCAGTGGGGCGATTTCCTGCTTGCTAGGGCTGAGCAACCTGTTGACTTCAGTTCTCCACACGAGGACTGCTGGTCGCCCACGTGGGCAAGAAGCAGCAGGCACCTCGGTCCAGCTGCAGGTCCCTCTGGGCTTCTCAGCAGCCATCTTTGGCCCTGAGTCTCTCTTTGTTTTTTTCACTTATTCAGACACTCATCAGATGCCCCCGCATCACTGGCAGGCTGGGAAATCTCAGCCATCTATTCGTCCTCTCTCCTCATGCACCTATTGAGGTAGGCCTGCCAGTACTGGGCTGGGTACATGACACGTGAACACTTTCCAGGAAGTGAATGAGATCTGCAGGAAACTAGGTTCACAGAGAAGGCATGTCACAGAAGAGGCTGGTCATAGCCTCGCACATAGATGCAAAGTGCTGGGTTCCGTCTGCAGGCACATGTACCGCTGAGGTTCCTTGTACCGCTGCTCTGGCTGTGGTGTGAATAAAGACTCACAAGACATAGTCCTTTTACTGGGGGGTTTAAAATCAAATCAAGCTGGTATCCCACACAGAGAAAAGGAGCAAAAAACAAAACATGCTGCTCCCTCAGTAAGAAACCATTTTTAATCATAGCAAATCTGTAGGCCTTTCTTAACGGGAAATTACAATTTACCACATCCAAATGACATCATTGTGATGCATGCTATTTTATGTTTTAAGAAATTGAAGTCCTTGCTGTTTGGAGGTTGATGGTGTCTTAAAGCCTGGTGAATTCTCGTAACATTTCACTTGACTGAAAATTGGGCTTCATGCTCTAATGAGAAGATACATGTTTCTCCCATTACCCAGCCTTATCATATAAGCCAGACTCTCTAACATCCAGGTTCTGGCTGCATCTGGACAGATTGTTTGCAGTGAGGCCTTTGTGAAGTTGGGGCTTTCGAATACAGATGGAACAAACCACGGGCACCCCTTTCTGGGATTGGCGTTGTTTTGTTGTTCATGTGGTTATTTTTATTGTTGCTGTGGTGGTCCACATTGACAGAATGCAATAGAAGGGACGGCCATGTGCATTGCTGCCATACCAAATATACTTTTATTTTGTTGTTCTCCACAGTAATCAGAATATGAGTGTCATCTGTGACTGTAGTAGCCAACACATGTATCCCACATCCTGAGGGCCAGGTGCTGTTGCTGACAACAGCCCTCTGAGGTGTGGGCACCGGTGTCATCTCCTTCTGCTGATGAGGACAGTGAGGCCCCCTTGGCTCAGAAACAGTAGGGCCAGGATGTCAACCAGAGGTTCGCTCTTAACCTCCACCCAAAGAAAGGTAGAAATTTGTATTTTCAAAATCTGTGGAGCTTTAAAGATGGAGCCCCCTGGCAACGCAGCAGTAACCCAGGCAGGGCGACAGCTGTCCCAGGGCCACCTGGAGAGAGAGTGCAGGTGCTGCCACTCTGCTCTCACGGTCTCTTCAAACCACGTGGTTTAAAATATAAAAGCTTGAGGAGGTCCCTCTTCTTTTAAACCACCCAAGAATCACCCAGCACATGTTCTGTGAGTGAGGGCCTGAAGTACATCTTATTTATGAAGGAGAACACCATGAAATTAATGAACTTTCTCTATATAAGATGCTCAACAGACGGACCAGCATTTGTAACAAATTTTACCAGAAAATGCTTAGTCTCAGTCTGGTAATTTATGATACAAATTAAATCAAACCTCACATTTTAAGCTTTAAAACTCTTCCATTTTAGATGGGCTGAGAAGAACTCCCATTAGTTATTAAAGCCAGTTTATCTTTAGAGATATTTAGGAATATTTTGAGATTTGAGGAAGATGACTCCATATTTTAATTTAGCATGTTTGTTTTAACTTGTAGCTAGTTTAATCATAAACTTGGCTAAGTGAGGTCTTTGGTCATGTATCAAAAATTGTTTTTTTGTTTCTGAAATAACTGGTCTAATTCTGAAAGACCATTGCATCCATATTCTAGCAATCTGGTTCTTATTAGGGTCCCCACTCTGTAAGACTTGCTCTCCTTAACTCTGCTTCAGAGACAGAAGGTGATGTTAGGCCATTAGAGCTAGCATGTTAAACCTTCTGAATGTTGCAGACATTTGACTTTATAATCTTTAGATTAAAATTTCAATAAAGGGAAGCTAAGTTTCTCAAGGAAAAATAATAATAAATCTTGATTCTTGAAAGTCAGAAAGTCAGGTCTCAGGCCAGGATATCCAGTCTTCCTGTGTGTGGATTATCCATGTCTTATTTTTTCCTGTCTTCTTTCTCCGTACTTCTGATGCTGCCCTGTACCTATTCCCTTCCAGTTTTGACATGGAATCCCTCCCTTCCAGAAAGCAGGGGGATCACAGAGCACCTTGGAAACCAATGGTGCGAGTCTGAGAAATGGAGCCGAGTGGCAGTGGTGGACCACGGTGGGGAGCAGGTCGTGCACAGGCAGGGTGCAGGGGGACTGATTGTGGACGCTGCAGAAGCTGCATTCTGCGGGTTCTCTAGAGGCTGGGCTGTTGGTGTTTCTGCCTTCCTCCTGATTACAGGTAATAAAAATACACAGACACATGCAGATCTGTCCCAGGCTTTCCTCTGTGGTTGAAATCCTAATTATCAGAGATGGAAATCTAATGCAAGGCATGCTAAGTATCAGAAATGCTACCTGAATAAAGCACCTCAGAGGGCTAAGTGGCTGTTTAGCTGGTCATTGGAGTAACCCATCCTTTTGTACATTTCAGTTCACCCTGAGGGGTACATGGCAGGAGCTCTGGCAGTTTCTTCCCTGTAATATTGATTTTATTAGGGCAACAGGACAAGAAAACCTTCCCATTTTGATTGCTCCAAAAGAAACAACATTTTAATGTCTTTTCTTGAAAATTTAATGTTTGCCTTTGAGCTGTCTGGGTATTGCAGAAACAGCTTCAGAATGAATGCCCTCTGGCTGGAGGGCCTCAGCTGGTTTTGTGACATCTTATAAGCAATAGGAAAATCCAACTCCAAACTTACACCTTCCCAGGCACCTTTTCTTCTGACTTCTCTGGAGGTAGAGAAAAATCTCTACTACCTATCTTTTTTTAAACACTGTTTTTAGAAACACCATGAGGTGCTACCAGTTAGGGAGGGCATGAATCTAGAGAGAAAGAGAAAGAGACCCTCTTATTTCCTAAATTAATTGTTTTTAGAGGTTCAAGAAAAAGAAGTGTGCCATACAACAAGCACCCTCCTTTTTTCCCCTTGAGACATTTTTTTAAAGTGCCATGAAATCAAACAGTGACAGATGTTCAACTTCAAAGAGGTGAGGAATGGGTCTTACTGCTTTAAACTAGTCTCTGTGTCATTGGTATGTGGTATAAGTCTCTCCCCAGCCAGGTTCTTTTCCTGTCTTCTCAACTGCCACCCAGGTGTGGTGGCACTGGAAGGGAAAGCAGGAACTGCGAGCTTCCCTCTGCTCTCACTCCCTGGTGTGCCTGCTCTACCCTGGAACCCTCCCAGTTGCAGTCCAGGCCTTATTTCCCCCTTTTTCATGTGCTGAGAAAATCACGGCAAGTTTTGAGAGAATCTCTTCTCCCCTACTATGGCCTAGCACCTTTTCCGAGCCTCCGTGGTTGGGATAGTGAGTAAGGAATCCAGAAGTCTGCAGAGGGGGCTACCAGTGGACAGAAGCGGGCAGGGCATGCTCTGGGCAGGAGTGGGATTCCAGGGGAAATCCACCAAAGGCCAAGTATGTAGTCATTCGGCGCCCTTCTGCCCTGCTCCCCAGCACTAAAGAACACAACGATGATAAATGTTAGGAAGACAGTAATTGCTGCCCATGTAGAGACTGTGGCATTTCTTTATTCCTTTCCTTATGTGTGGTGGATGCCCAGGGAACCAATCAGCTCCACTCTGTCAGTGAATTTTAAGAGTAAGAGGAGGGAGGATTTGTAAATGGCCACTTGGTGCACTCAGTTATTCTTAAGAACTAACAAATTGCATTCAGACTTTGTTCATGATGGGGATGAAGTTAAAGACCTTTTTGTTCTAACACTAGACTCTGACACTCCTTCATTTTCAACAATGTACTTATTGTTTTGTATTGAGCACCTACTATGTGCCAGGCGTTTCACATACATCACTTTTCTTGCCTAGAGAGCTTGCTCTGTGCAGATGTCGCTGGCCTGGTTGCACTTCAAGTCCGGGCTACGGGCCTAGTGGCCTTTCCCGGCCTCGGCGCAATATTGGAAGCCCCAACTGCGGCGAGGGCGCGGGACGTTGCAGTTCCCGCCATGCCCGTCCGCCAAGAAGGCGGCTTGGGGACGTAAGGCTCGAGCTGCGAGCGGAGAGACAGCTGTCGAGGTTGCACCCAGGGACTGCGCCCCCGCGGGGCCGACTGGGCGCGGGGCCGAGAGGAGAGGCAGTGAGGGGCGGGGCGCGCGGGGCGGGACGGAGGAGGGGCGGTGGCACCGGCGGCTCGGGCTCCGCGCGCCGAGGAAGTCCCTCTCCGAGAGCTGCAGGCGTCTGGTGGAGGCGCGCTCAGCGCAATCGGGGAGCGAAGTCCGGAGCCGTGGGCCCCGGTGCCGTCGCCGCCCCCTCCTGACACCGGTTCAGCCAGGGTGCCCGCGGCGCCGGTGACGGCCGCTGATGGAGTTCACTTGAGCTGTGAGCCGACGGGAGAGGCAGGCGCCTGCGAGCGGAGCGCGGGCCGGAGCGCAGCCAGCCCCGGGCGCTCGCCCGCCGCCCGCCAGCTCCGGCCCGGAGGCGCCGTCTGCCCGTCGTAGCCCGGCCGGCGCCCCGGCCGCTGCAGCGCCCCCAGCGCCGCGCGCCGGTGAGATTGGCCAAAAATAAAGACTCCCGGAGCGTACCCCTCTGGCGCGGCGGCGGCGGCGGCGGGATCTGGAGCAGGCGGCCGGTGGCGCTGCTGGAGAGGCGGGCCCGGCAGTCGGGGAGCCCAAGGCTGCCGCCGGGGAGAAGCCGCCGCCGAGGAGAAGCCGCCGCCGCCGCCGCCGCGGTGCGCCCTCCTCCTCCTCCTCCCTCTCCCTCCTCCCTCCCTCCGCACATGGTCTCCTTTGTCCTGTCGCCGCCGCCTCGCTCTTAGCTCCGCGCGCCGCGGCCGCGGCTCGGGCCGCTCCTGTCCGCCTCGCTCGCCCGCCGGCCCGTCCGGGACGTTCCTCGGGTCCCCGCTGTTCCCCGTCGGCCCCGCGCGCCGCAAGAGCGGCCCGAAGGCAGCGGGAAGCGCGGCCGGGTGCGTTCCTCCTGCCTCAGCCGCCGCCGCCGCCCTGCTGGCCCGGCCGCTCTCGGATGTGTGTGCCGTGCCGGCTCCCGCCGCCCGAAGCTGTTGCTCCCGTACGGATCTGGTTCGTGCATCCGCTTCAGACTTTCGCTAGGACGGCAGGAGACTTGCGAACGGAGCCCGGTCGGAGTTGGGCGTTTTCTCTTCGCGTGTTTGGCCAGCTTTCCCCTGGTCTCTGACGATCCCCCATTGTGAGCCCTGCTAAGGAACCCAACCATGAACTTGGGGCTGACAGGACCGCTTAACCCTTTGCGAACAGGTAATGCAGCCCTGGGGGCACAGCCCCTCGCCCGCCGCCCGCGGTCGGAGGGGAGGCGGCTGGGTCGGGGGTCTTTTGTTGCGGCGGCCCAGCCTGCGGGCTGGGGTGGCAGGGGCGGGCTCCTGGCGTCTGGCGCGACGGAGCCCCCTCGTCATCCCCCTCCCTCTTGCTCTTCTTCTGCGCCCAGGACGCCCTCCTTTGTACTTTCCTCTTGGGCCGGGCGGGCTTGGCCCGGGAGCAGCGGCGCAAGCGGCGGGAACTGCTCTGTCGGGACCCGGGGCTGCAGACTTCCCGGCGTCTTCCCCGCCCGCAGAGCCGGGCCGGGGCCTGCCGGACTGGGGCTGTAGACCTTCGCGCTGGGCTCGCTGCGCGGTCCCCGCGCTGAGGTCGGATCCCGGCCCGCACACAGCGCCTAGGAGAAACGAAAGGAGATCTGGGCTCGGGATCGGCGGCAGTTTGGGAAAGAACTCGCGCTTAAGTTTCGGGGAGGTTTCCCTTTTCTTTTTGAAAAGTCCTTCTTCCTGCGGGTGCTGTCCCCCGAGTCTTCGGCCGAAGGAAATTAAGGTGGACCCCGAACCAGAGCGGCTGCGTCCCACCCCCTTCTGCACGAAACGCTTTTACTGGTTTCCCTCTGTTCCTTCCTTCAATTTGTTTGACTTATTTAACTTTTCTTTAAACAACCACGGCGCCTAGTAAATTTTTTGTATTAAAAAAATCTGTGCTCTCCTCAAAAAAGCAACCAAAAAAAGCTTTCTCTTTTTTTTTTGTATCAATTTTTTACATGTAGCCACTTAAAGACCTCATCCTCCATAACCGAATAAGGGGGATGAGACGAAATGGCGAGCAAAATCTAAATACAGGTCTTTAGCATGTGAAGGTACCCGCGTTACAAAGGAGGGGAGGAAAGGCTCCGTTCCTCTGCAGAGTCGGCTCACCACGTTTCCATTTGTCGTTCCTGACATTTAAAAAAATAGGAAGATAGTCCTGGTAATATAAAGAATTGGAGATTTTTTTGGAGCCCAGTGAAAACGAAAGCATGCCAAACATTAAAACTCAAGGAGCTAAATAATTTGCTCAAATGCTTTAAAAGTGTAAGTAGAATTTGGAAAGTTTATGGAGGAGAAAAGCGAAGAATTTTCTTGTAGTTTCCACTTAAGACTTTGCATAAGAAGCTCTTTTCTGACTTTCAGGGCAGCGGCCAGCCACAGTTTTAACCACCTGAATGGAAGAGAGAAGGCATCCAGGGTCATTTTATGATCAGCCAAAGCCCCATCGCGATCATGTTCTTTTGGGTGTTTTTCTATGGCGGCCTTGTTGAGACTCCCGTTTCCCCAGTTGCAAGAGGCATCCTTAGAGGCTTTGTGACATGCATCAGAAAATTAAAGGGCCCAAAAAGCTTTTATTAGAAGGTGTATTCCTAAGGCTCTCTGAATATCCTGTCAGACTTATGTCTGTCATAACTTACTGGTTGGCATCATAATAATCATATCTAAGTTTGCTTCAGACATAGGATCCCTCAGCCACTTACTTGAGAATACAGCTTGTAGTCCAGTGGAGCTGACAAAGGTGGCAGCCTGGAAGGAGGGTGTGGAAGACAACCAAAGGGCCTGTCCACCTTCACCCACAGCATCTGTCCTACTCCATCTCTCTCTCTCTCTCTCTCTCTCTCTCTCTGACACACACACACACACACACACCCAAGTGAAAATCAAAACTCAGTCAGGAGCCATTTCCTTTCCTTACCTATGCCTTTTGCTTTGGGGGTGCAGTGATTTGTTTTTATATTTATTTGAGCCAGTTAGGCTCATTGTAATAAGTAATTCCAAAAATTGCAAGGGTCATTTTAATCTGGAATGATGATTTCTTTAACAGATTTTTTTTCTTTTAAGAGTATTAGCTGGAATTTATTTTTTTAAGCCATTCATTTAACACAGCCATTCCAATTAAAATTAAATACAGTTTTTTCATCAAAGAATGGTGAAATACTTTTAAGTTTTTACCTGGGAAACCCACATTATCTAGAAATCTCAATCTTCTGAACCACCCCTAAAACTGGAAAATTAGAATGAAAATAAAGGGAAAAGTAGTCATAATAAAAATATTTTATGTCTTCCTGTATCACTTGCTTTGAGAAATAGAACATGGTCCCCAGATGTGCACAGGAATATCTCATCTCTGTCAGCATAATGTGGAAAAACTACACGGAATATTTTCTTTGTCTCTAAAACCCAGCCCCAAAGTCAGAACATGCTGTAGTTCAGAATCTCCCCTTCCTCTATTTTCTACATTCCTTTCTTTTTAAAATTTATTCAGCACTCTGTGCTTTGCTTTGTCAAACATCCATCTCTATAAAGTGTGAAAGATTAAGTGGTTTTTTACAAGGATTCAGTGGCCAAAACAGCATAAATGTAACATAGCCATTATAACTTTAAGTGTAGACACATTTTCAAATTAAATAGCAAGGGTGCTTAGTTTTTAAATTTTTAATTTTTCAAGTTCTAGGATTATTCAGTGCTTTCGAAACGTTATTTTCCTACAAAGCGACTTCATGTTTATTTTCCAGAACGTTAGTGTATATAATTTAAACTAGCTTTACTCTTGCTGTTTCAACTGGCTTATTTCACCTTCCTTAAGCCGGAGTAATAATTAGCACACATGATCTCTAGAAAATGGAAAGGAAATTATGCTGGTGACATGTGTGCTGTCAATGTTGGGGGCAGCTTAGCTTGCTTGGTTTCAGTACCAAGGTCATCCTGGTTACTGTAAGGAGCAGGGATCTTGGGGTCACCAGATGACTAGTTTTATAAATTAATTTCTGGGAGCGCTAGTCGGCGCTTTTTAGTGAGGAAAAGCTTGGCATTAAATAATAGGCATTTCTCGTTTGTGAAAAGAAAATTGAAAAATAGGCATGTCTGCAAATATGAAAAAAGTAGCATTTCCAAAATAATGATCTGTCAACGAAATTGCAAAATCATTACGTGAACGAGCTGAATTGCTTTGTGTATCATCTCTTAGAAATATGTTTTGCACAGATAATACGTCTAATAAGGACACATTTTTAAAATCAGATTTTTCCCCCAGCAAATAGCCGTGCGCAGGTCTCTCTTACACAGTCACCTAGCACCACCTTATGGAGGATTGGGGAAATGGCTACTTCCCCTGTTGGCTGTTCTAAAGTACTGATGTAAAATAATAGTAACGACGGTGGAGACAACAATAATGTCACTTTTTTTTCTCCCTTCTTGTTTTTCAGGCATCAGATGCCAGCTCTGAAAAACTCTTCAATACTGTCATTGTAAACAAAGGTAAGACTAATTCTGAGCAATGGCTCACATATCTTTATATTTGTGTTGTTGTTGCTGTCTAGGAAGGAAGAATAAATAACAATGGTCTTTCTTTTCTCATTCTGGAATTGTTTACATTTGTGGTTTTGCTTGGGACAGATGCTGTATCCTTTTGGGATACATTAAAAACCGTTTATTTCAAAGAATACATTGAACCCTTATTAAAATTGATTTGGCTAAAAAGTCACGACTATCTGTGTGGCTTTAATGTAATGTAGGAGGCAATAATGGAGAATAGTAGTTCTCAAAATGCCTTAACTTTATTGTTAGTTATCAACTACCCAGTAGTGGGAGAGCTGTAAATAGCCGATTTGTACTGCAGACTCTAATAACCAGTGGCTGTTTAGTATTCACAATATTGTGGCCATAAACCAAGCCTTACTCTGCTGTGGGCTTTCTGTAAAGTTAATAAATGAGCAAGAGGGCAAAATCTAAATATGTGCTCTCCCATTAATTTCTTCTAAACCACAATACACGGAGTTAGAGAGGCTAATGATGCAGCAGTACATTAAGGGAAAACTTAATCTTAAATCATTGCCAATTGATTTCCGCGCAGTTTTCATTTGTAGCAGTATTGTTGGAAATAATGAAATTTAAGGTAGTGTCTAATCAGGGGCTTTGCAAAGGTGTATGATTTGAAAGGTATCAATTATATAAACTATTCGATCTTTTCGTCTCCACTATAGAACCTGACGCAGGGGCATGCATGATACTTGCTAAAAGAAGGTGTGCTTTTCTCTGGGAATCTTGTTCCGTGTTACCTGGACGATACCGCGCCGCACTTGTGCAGACCTGGGCCTTCATAAAGTACAGTTTGAAACCACTTCAGCATTCCATAGTTGCCTGGGCTAGCATTTTTTTGCTAGATGGTTATCAAGACCATGCATTTTCAAGTGCAGTTCCTTTTGGGCTTCCATGTTATGTTAGGGTTGGAACCAACTGCAGTTATAAATAGTACATTATGTTTAGAGTTCCCTTGAGGTGTATGTGCTTATGTCATTGCTGTTACTCCCAGAATTATTGTCATATTGAATTTTATCCCTTTTTTTGCATAACGGAGTATTCCAGTTTTATATTTCATCGTATTTTTGATGGAGTGGAAGTTTGTATGAATCTGCTAACATAACGCTAAAAGCTCAATAAAAGAAGATACGTGCGGTTCATGTCATACGTTACTCGTATGTAAAAACGCGTAATTGTTTATTACTCATTTTGATGGTGGAGAGGATTGGTAGACCGTGGTGCAGCTGTGTGAAAAGCGGGGCTGGTGGTAGGAGGAGGAGGCTGAGATGGGCTGGTCACCAAAAGGAGGTGTTCTGTGTTTGGGTGACAACCAGGCCCCAGCCCCTCTCAGGATCTCCAGTCCCACGTGACTAGGTCTTTTTTTTTTTTTTTTCTTTTTTTTTTTTTTCTTTTTGGCCAGTTCTCTATAAAGCTTTGGAATGTGTCTCCGCACTCTGGGACCATCCCGAGAAAGCAACTTGGCTCGGGGACCTGCATTCAGGCTGCCGCTGCCCTCACCAGGCTGAAAGGCTCTCTTCAGGGCGGATGAAGAGTGATTGATGATGAGGAGCGCCCCTCAGCTTCTTTCCTCCTGCTCTGCCCCCTGCTTTCCCTTTTCCAATCAAACGTTTCCCACGTTCTTATTTGTGTTTACTTACAGAGTGTGATTTGTGGCATCTATTTGGTTGTGAATAATCACCCCCTGACAGGGTGCCTTTCTCCTGAGCTGCTTTTCTGGGGGTGATTTAGTTGCCTTAAAGGGATTAAGGTTTCTTTGTGAACACTAAAATCAACATAGGCTTTTTCTAAGCTTTGCTTGGGAAACCATACACAAATAAGCATTTTAGTTGATGGCAGATTATGCCTTTGCCCCTTATTTCCATCAAAATAGTCTTTCTTTTCTCCTCCTGAGTTGCCCCTTAATGCCTTATGCTAATTCCTGTTGGTAACATGAATGACAAGAGGCTGAATCAATGCAAATCCAGGTGCTGCAGACTAGACTGACTGGTGTCCAGCCCCCGCCTCCTCCCTTGGGAGAAGGGGATTAAGGGGAGCAGGAAAGGGGTGGAGGAGATGGGGACAGTTTTGTTAAGGGGATTAGTATTCAAACTGCTAAACATCAGGAAAACAACTTCAAAAAGCGATTCATTGTGTAGCGATAATGTCAACAATGGCTTCAAGACAGGTGCAGAGAGTCTTGCGATGTGCTCTTGATTTTTGGTCTGTTTTCACTCCGGGTAGTGGCAGTATTTACGGGATGGATGGTTGACAAGGCCTTCAAGGAATTGTCAGCTTCGTGCACATCAAGTTCAAGTTCTGCAAAGCAGCCTGCCTGTCTGCAAGTCAGGTCTCCTGTCTCTGTCCAGTATTCTTAGCCAAGAGCAATAAAAAGCGTTGTAAGAAAGGGCAAACTTACACCAGGTAACAAACACGACTGGGAAAATCTTCAAAGCCTCCGTGTATTGAACTGTCGAACAAGCACGCAAGGAAGCTGACACGTGTATTTCTGCACCTCCAGATGTTTAAAGCTACATATCCCCTCTCCAGCTCCAGAGTTCCTCAGTGCTCCTGCCTCAGAGGAGCCTGGCTGTAAGCCGCTGCCGAGATGAGATTATGCTGCTGAGCCCAGTGGTGGGCAGATTTGGACCATAAAATTTCACTGTGGGAGGGCAGTGTTAATCTCACAGACTGATTGTGATGGGGGGCTTGGTGGAGGGGGGACACAGCTTTGATGTTGGGATGTCGGGGATGAAGCTGCAGGCTGAAGCAGCAGGGCCCGCAGCTCAACTCCCATCAATCTGTTGGTGAGCTTGAATAAATCATTTAGCCCTCTTTAGGTCAGCATTTTCAACCACAGCAAACCTCCCAGTCCTGGGCCTGGCATCTCTGGTGGGGATTTTTTATAACATTTAGTAGTTAGGTATGATGAATATGTCTTCTATCACTTCTGCCCGATGATTTTATTTTGACATTCTCTATATTGTTGGGTCCACCCAATTTAATAGAGAACTAGTAAGGTTTTCCGTTTCAGTGTTCCAAGTCGTTGCTTTCTTCTGACGCCTTTTATTTCCCATTTTAAAACAAATTAATCAAGCAGTGAGTGCATGCATGTACCCATGACAGGCAGGAAGATGAGTCTCCAAAGTGCAGGGCATAGGGTTGTAGTATGCATAAAAAAAAATGGTTTAACTTTAATCAAGGTCATGGTTGCCTTATTGAGCTTTTATGTGTTTAAATGTTTACAGGATGTTCATGTGAGTTTTATGAATCCTTCTGTCTTTGTGACTCAACCATCTGCCAGAGAAAAAATTAACTTTCCCAGGGAGACAGAGACACACAGAAAGTAACTTCTTGTCCATGCGGAGTTGGTTGAACTGCTAGAGGAGCAACAGGCCTCCTACCCAGAATGCTGGAGTGTTTGTCCTTAAAGCTGCTCTCCGGTCAGCTCAGTGTGGCCAGCCAGTATACGGTGCCCTTTCTTTCCTACCACAGGCCCTGCTGCTTGTCGGGTTTGCCACTTTGATATATAGACAGAAATGCAGAAGATGACTATTTTGCTGCCTGTGACCATCCTGCCAAGATAGTTCATCTCTTTTAAACTCCGAAATTGCTTCAGGGCAGAGCTCCCTGAGGAGGAAAGAAAAGCAGGGCAGCCCTACCTGGGAGGAAGGAGAACAGTGGCCTCTGGAGTCCTTTGCTTGTATACAGCCCCCGGGGTGGTTTCATGGTCTGGGTTAGGGGAAGAGAAAAGGACCCTTTTTGCCACAGAACCCTCCTGTCCAGGATCTGTCCTGCAGGCAGGGCGAATTATAAAGGACAGGGGGCCGGGAGGTGAAGTTCACACCGAGATTTCCTCACCCCTTCTTCCTTCACCACTGTCGTCTCACATTGGAGCCCTGGGCCCTCCTCCTGCGTGAGCTGTTGGAGAGCTGTGCTGGCTGAGTGGGCATCTCTGAGGTGCTGAGGTGGGAATGACCCAAGGAGGGAGGAAGCCCCTGGCCTGTGTTCCCCCTGCTGAGAGCACCCAGTGTCTACCGAAAAGTGGGCAGTGGAGGAGCAGCCACCCACCAGCCTAGGTCCGCCCTGGGGAATTGTAGCAATCACTCACTCCCCAGGATGAGTACCAGACGGCACCCTGGGGCTGCAGGAGCTCCCTGACCAGGAATGCTGCTCCTTTTCCCAGCCCTACCAGGCCCACTGGTAGGTACACCTGACCTCTTCTTGGGGTCATTTTGTACTGAGACTTTCCATGGGATGCAGGGGAGATCAGAGCCTTTGGGCCAGTGGGGCTTCCCGTAGTTTTGGCAGTATGGTTTTATGAGCGGTGTAGAAAGAAAACCTGGCTGAAAAGTCGCTTGAGATTTCAGGAGAGACCAGGTGACAGACATGTTACTAGAGATATACCTGTTTGGTGTGCTGAGGTGCAGTAACTGAGTACCAAATACATTCTTTAATGGAGATGATCTCAACTCATTCATTAGGTTTAGGCATGAAAGGGGAAGTCCTTGATTCAGTGACGGAAAAGCTAAGTTATAGTACCACCAAGGCCACCACTGACTTAAGAAAAACCCCTCTTCTAAAATAATTCCGTGCTTTATATGTAAGTGAAAATAATGCAGTTGACGATAGGATAGCTTTCTTTAAAATTTTTTTTTAACTTAAAGTTTAAAACCCAATCATAACGAACATAGAGACCATTTACTGTTCCCTGCAGTGTCCAGGGTTTAGTGGTGACAGGGCCTGACCTGAAACATTCCCGAAGTGCACAAGGGCCTTGTCAGCCTCTGTGCATTAGTGGCATTTTTCTACTGTCTTAAATCTTAGGTAAGGGGAAGTTGTTGGGTTGTCATGCATTCTTTGGTTTTCTTTCTCTCGTCCTTTTTAAATACTTTTCAGAGCGGTGTGTGGGGGGAGGGTGGGGCGGGTGTCTTTAGGAGATAGAGACGTCTGGTGTGTGGAGAATTGAATACTATTGAAGGGTAATTGGTCCTTGATGGGAGACAAAGCAGCCGTGAGTAGTTGAGTTCCTCCTCCTGCCCCATACTGCAAATAGCATGCAATCAGCTCCTTTTGTTATGGAAATTGACCTTCCTATAGAAGCTAGGCTCTTACGTACAGAATTTGTTATATAGAATTATTGCCCTAGGAATCTTGGAAACAGATGCCTTGTACTGTTAATGTGAAACAACCAGTAAGAGTCTAAAATATTCCATGTTGTAAGAAAGTGTCTCCTTTTGGATATTTTCCCATCAGCTCTACCTGGTCTTTCCCTGACCTTATGGATGACTATGGTGGGGAAATCCTAGGTGAACATTGGATCCCATCACTAGAGGTTTAGGGAAGAAGGTGAAAGAGTTTCCAAACATTCAAACTGATTTTTACTGTGTCCTCTGAGTAGAAGCTTTACAGTGATGTCACTTTTCCAGGTAAAACTTGGGCCAGATCATCCAGAGCTGGTTACAATGTAACAGGTCCCCCTCCTTTAGTGAAGTAAGCCAACATTACTTTGCTTATTTTCGAACCCAATAACAAATTTCTTTGTTTACTGGAATGAATTATCGCCACATTTTTGACATCTTTGAACGGTGGACTGGATTGTCCTCTGAAAGCCTTTTCTCCGTGCTTGGCAATATGAGCTAAAGAGCTTGAATGTTGACCAGCCCCTCTTTTCAGCTCATTCATATTCAGGGTTTTGTTTGGTTAAACAAAATGACTGAGTATTTGGTTGTCTGAGAAAGTAATACACACTCATAAGGAGACGGTTGGAATTAAAAAAAAAAAAAAAGCGCACATCAAATCAGTTCTGGAGAGTATTTAATGGGACCTGTTAAATGACAAAGGGCCTCCTCCCTGTCACACTCCAGACCCGGGGCCTGGGGAATGTCCTGCATGAAAGGAGGCCTGTGGCCGTCCCACCGCCTCCGGATTATTTCTAGTTTCTGACAACTGCGGAAAAATGTTGTTTTCTCTGAAAATGTATGTTTATTTAACTAGGTTTCTTTTTTGCTTCACAATCTGGATTCCATTCAGTCAGTTACCACTCCAATTAACTAACAATTATTTAACATTAACAGTAATTACAGACGCCAGTTAAGCGCCTACAGATGTCAACTGTTAGCTTTGTACCTAATCACTCAATGAAATGGAGAAAGTTCAACAAACATCAATTAGCCGAGCAATTAGTATGAGTTAGGAAAGAGCATGTTATCATGTGTGAGCTGATTCAATTTATTTTATTTTGGCAGTAAAACACACACAGGCAAGCGGCAATAAGTTCCTCAGATAAGATAAAACTCTATTGTTTTGCAGCTTACATAAGACTTCTCTGCTTTCCTGTGTATAAGTCAAATATACTCTTGCCTGGAATTTATTTAACAAGCAAAATTTGTCTCAATTACTCAGAAAGCCCAGCAGTGCTCAGGCTCAGGAAGCAACTTTGGTGAATTATGAACCCAGTGAAGATGTTGTTAAAAGGACCCGTCAGAAAATTTCAGCAGAGAAATGATTGATTCCTACACGAGTAATCTCAGTGCATTTTGGATTTTTACCAGATGGTTCCTGAACCTGCGGCGGAGCTGGTGCGACAGTGACTTTATTAATTTCATGGTGCCTGCACTTCTGCTCAGCTGTCGTTGATTTAGCCCGGGGCCACCATCAAAGTGTCTTACTATTTGCCCAGTCCATGCCTTAAAAAAGTAGAAGTGGCTCTCTATTGAAGACCCACTTTGTGAGTTCGCCAAAGGGATTTTGGCCTGAGTTCGAGGGTCTGTGCTACCCCCCTGCACCCCACCCCCACCCGATACACATGGCTTCCATCGATGGCTGAGCATGCCTGGACTTACTGGGACAGTGCCGTCGAAGGCCTGGCTATGCAAGGTAGCCATGCATTGGTTTTTGGAGGCTCCTTTCACCTCCACGTGGAAAGCTGGCCATGTGGCTGCGCCTCTGGTTCCCCTCATAGGAAGGATTTCCTGCCAACTCTGGAACCTGTGGATAGGCATGGAAGGAGCCAGTCACTCCCAGGATGCTCCGCCGGTTCACTGTGATGTTATGTGCAGAATCTTCCCCTTGAGTAAGCCTCTCAGCAGCTCCAAGAGTTGAAAAGTAAATGTTCTGCCACTGGAATAGCCTAAGTGAAGAGCCACCGTGGCCCATGTGCGTTCCCACTGTGAACCTTTCGTGAGTGTTCAGCAGTATGGCAAACAGTGGACTGTCACGGCTGGTACCTGAGAAGTGAGTTTGCCCTTCTACAGCGATTAACAGAGTCTTTGCCTGTGCGCTGTTGCGCATTATGCAGTGGAGGCTCATGACAACAAAGGTCTCATATTAAGTGTCAGCCGTGGACCAGCCGCAGGGCTCCTTGTCTTTGCTCAGACCCAGGTTCAAGGAGCAGCGCCCACCCTTGGTTGTTAGCTTAGTCCAGGGAAAAGAGGAGAGAGGGTCAGAACCATGGGATGCCGCTTAAAGTTTCAGCTTGGATGTGGTGGGTGGCATTTCCAGCCATCTCATTGGCCAGAACAAGTCCCTAGGGCTTTTCCTGAGGTGTCTTATGTTCCCTGGAGGTTGGGAAGAATGTTTTCTTGATAGTGGAGGGTCTCACCCAGGACTTCTGGCCTTGCAGAAGGTCCACCGCTGTCTGAGCAAGTGCAGCTGAAATCGTCATGGTTACTGCATGCACTGCGCCAGGGCTCGACTTGAGGTATCTCTGATTTTCCCACCTTCTAACAAGATGATACTTCTCCACATCTCTACCCTTCCATGCCCATTCCTGTGCCCTTAAGTGGGCTGGTCTTTAATTTTCAGCCAGACTTCATTAGAAGCGACTTGCGATTTTCAGACGAGAGCACTTCGTCAGCATGGGGTGACATCAGTGTGAGGCCCAGTTTGGGGCTGAGGCGGGAGGGGGCCTGCTAATAAGGAGCAGTGTTGTGTGGGTGCTCAAAGCCTCCCTGACCCTCATAAACCTTGTCTTATAAAGGAAGAGGTTGAGAGCACATCGCTGCTTTTCTAAGAGTCCTTTTGAAGAGGGAAATGTCTCAAGTGTGCCTGTTAATAGACTGATGTGGGAGGCGGTTATATTTGGATGCCTTTAAAAGCCACTTGGAAAACATTTTCCCCCCTCTTATCTATCACCTTTCACATCTCTCAGCAGAGTAACACTAAAACCTAATTTTAGCCAAGATTACATCTTCTCATTACCTGTTTATAGCCGGGAAAGGCTTTTCCATAGTAAAGCTCTTCTTCCTGAAAGCCCAACCATGTAATTCCTCTTGTTTTATATCAATCTTGCATGCTCCAAATGTGGACTTCTTGGGTTGATCTCTTACGGCTTCTTTATTCATGAGCTTTAAACCGTAAACTTTGGTTTGACAGGGAGTCTCCCGAAATCAGATTTGTCATCTGTTAAGTAAATGACGTCAGTGTTTATTCCATTTATTCCTTCAATTGGTGGAAAGTGAAAGCCATATTGAAATTAGTCTTTCATTCAGCAAATGTTGTTGAGCCCTGAGTATGGAAGAGGCTCGGGAGATCCAGCAATGAACAGATCACATTAAACATACAACCAGAAAAGTAAGAGTTTAAACGTATTCTAAAATTCGGAAAGGGACTTTGTAAATGGTGTCACAGAAAAGAAGTCACATGCTAATTTTTTTGAATGGCCTTCAGACTTGGTGAGGAGGAGAGCTGTCTGAGGTGAGCCCACAGACGGGCCAGCGAGCTGGAAGCAGCCGCTCGTGCTGGAGTGTGGAAGGTGTCACCCTTAAGAGAGCCACAGAGTTTGCCAACTCAAGGTCACTGTTAGACAGAAACCTACCCCCTTAGAGTTTTCCGCCTGAACAACGGGCACTTTTGTTAGTTAATTAAGCTAATGAAAAGATTTTGGGGAGCCCAGTACAGTTCTGTGCATGGCCTATCGATAGCCCTTCCCCGTTCCATGTTTCTGCAAGGTAGATGGGACTGCTTAGTCCTTGCTGCGTTGGCACCCGGCAGGAAGGTGACAGGAGGGGTCACAGCAAGCCCTGCTTGTGGGAAAGGAGCATCGGGGCTCCAGTCGGAGCTGGGCCGCTTGTAACCACCAACAGATCACCACACTGGACTTGTTATTCTCTTTGGTAACGTGAGAAAGTTGGATGGGCTCCAAAATCCATCAGGGTCTAAAGGCCAGAGCTTGCTTTTGAGTGTCTAGGTCCTTTCACAGCCTCAAGCTTGTGCGGAGGGCATGGATTTTCCTAGATAGCTGGGAACGAGACCGTGAACACTTGCTTTTGAAAGGAGTGGTGCCTTGTAGCCAGTGCTGACTTTAGTGCTGAACGTGTGGGCGAGACCGGGGTGTATAAACTGCTCTCCTCTTCAGGAGATTCCATCTCTGTAAGAAAGAGCTCAGAGGTAAGAGGGGCTGAGTCTCAGGGGTGGGGGCGGAGGGGGAGAGAACGAGATTCTACAATTTGAATCCCAGCTATTAGGTATTAACCTGCAGAATAAGCATAACAATACAGAGTCCTTGTCTGCTGGTCTACGTTTTGAGAGGTTTTAAAAGAGGTGTTTTATCTGCTTAATAAATGTTTATAAAACCCCACTGTGTAAAGAATTTAGGTGCCCCTTCCTTTGTAATTGACTTAAGTGGAATGACTGACCACTTCCCAGGCAGGGTGGGGCCGGGGGCAGATAGGGAGAACAAGGCCCTGCTTTCGAGCACCCAGGGGCAAGCTGCCAGGTGGTGTCTTTTTTTATGGAGTAGTTGACTCATTCTACCGGTGTGAATTGAAATGAGGCTTGGATGGGCCATTCTAGATAATCTAAGGAATGTCACCACCTCGCCATCCATCTCTAGCTGTCAGCAGACTCATACACCAAGCAATTCATCAGAGCTCTGCTTCTTCCAAAGTTAATCTGGGCCTCCTCGACTGAAGCAATCTTCCTTCCTACCTTGCCTCTGCCAGAAGGTGATGATAATGGCAGCTTCATTGCCTCAGCACCACACTTGCTGTGTGCTGGATTTTAGCTTCATTCACAGTCTTCTCATACCTATTGGGGGAAGGTTTGTTTTGGAGTAAAGAAAAAGAAGTAATATTCCGGGCATCGGGGCATTCCGCCCAGGGGGCACACACTACAACTGTGAATGCGTTTAAGGAGGAGCTGGGTTCCGTTTGTTACCACATCCATCCTGTGTTGTTCAGGAGCGGCAGGTTGGTCCGGGCTGTCTCCCTTTCTTTCTGAGCCCGATAAGTGTGGAGAGGAAGAACGTCACCAATGAGACACTGAGGATCTTAGAGACAAATCCCTGGATTAGCTGCAGGGGCACGGCTGCCATGTCCTTTGGGCGACTATTAGACTGTAAACTAAACTTTGTGGGGGGTTTTTTTTTTGTTTTTTTTTGTTTTTTTGCAGTTGGCTGTAGGGGCCACAGTGCCCTGTATAGTGATGGCCTCCTCCCAAGATGTTAGCCATCCAACGAATTTGATTTCAACTCCCATGGGAAGTGGAAACCCCAGCCTTCCCTAGGCGGGCTGGGGATCACTGGTGAGAGGATGGCTCTCCAGCTCTACGCCTCCTCACCACCCAGGGGTAACCTGTGTGCGATGAGCCACGGACCCCGTCTGGCTGGGGCCGTCCCCCAGAGCACTCCTTAGCCAGCTGGTGCCCGGGTTCGCGCTCTCCTTCCCAGGACCCTCTGGCTTGAGGGAAGAGCTCCTCCACCTCCTCCTTCTGTAGGAGCTCCCCCACAAACTTGAAAACTGCCTACTCTAAGGGGTTTTCTGGCATTTTAAAAGTTAAGGCCGACTTACTGAGCCTTCTCAGCATCTTGCCAGGTATCTTATCTTATTCAAATATCCTAATTGCTGCTCAGGCTTCTCAGCTGCACATCATCCTAGCACCTAACTGACAAAATAGACCTTCACCTGAGGGCCTCATTATGCTTTCTGCCTGTGCATCAGGCCAAAAATACCTCCACAATACCTGCTCGACATCCTGGGCTTCCAAGTGACAAACAAATAATTGGGCGAAACAAACCCTGGGTGCCGAGCAGCTGCCACCAGTGTCGGAGCACAGAGGAGTCCACGGCAATAACAGTCACGGCGCTGCCTGGTTCGTGTCAGAGCAAATCTTTGAACAGTGGGTGTGCTGACACCAGAGAATGACAGCCTTGGAAATGGCATGCTAGTTACTTCTGCAAGTGAGGCCTCTCATGTAGACCGTGACAAGCAGCTGTCATTTCCATACAGGTGAACAACTGACATCCTGGAGTGGGGAGGGCGGGGGCTGGCAGAGGAGCTGTGTAAGGGGCCAGGTAAGCTGGACTGCTGAGAGAGGAGTCTCAAATGCTGGTCACCATTAGCATTGTGTCAGAAGCTGGTCTTAAAACACACACGCACGCACGCACAGGTCCTATCTTTAATTCCTTAGAGCTCATCTGAGACACGGCTACAGAAATACTGTGTCAGCTTTTTGAGGATCAGGCCACAGCTACGCTGCCAGTCCAGTGCCCAGCCCAGCAGACTTAAAGAATTCCCTAACAGAATTTTGCAGTTCGCCTCTGGGCCCTCCTCATCTTCTCGATGTGTCACGGATTTGGTTTCCAGGACCAGTTCTCAGTTTTAGTGGAAGAGGCAAAGTCTCTGCTGAACAGGAACCAATCAGCTGGAATTTGGTGCAAGATCGGGTCTATATCAGTGGTTCTCACAGTGGGGTCCCTACACCAGCAAGGTCAGCATCCCCTGAGGACTTGTTAGAAGTGCAAAATTTATAAAACCAGAAACTCTGGGGGCGTGGCCCAGAGTCTGTTTTAAGCAAATCTTCAGGTGATTCTGATGCAGATGACCACTGGTTTGGCTGCAAGGAAGAACATTTGGACAGTGGGATTTCTGTAAGTGCTCCATGAGATGATACAAGGATCACTCAGTGAAATCGAGACTCTTACCAAAGAGGGAGTAGGTCTGCTCATTGTCAGGCAGCCTTTGTGTTTATGCATTTATCATGCCATATGCATCGGACTTGTTGAAAGCAGCACTGTGGACCTGCCGTTGGACTCAGTTGCTTGTTGCCGTGGATTTCCAGTCCTTCTGTGCTCTCCAGCCTGGTGAACAGGGTGGCTGGCAGATGTGAGGCCTGTATTCAGAGCTGCAGTATAAAGTGAAGCTATCTGATCTGAATGGAGTTTGGAACCATGACCTCAGGCCAGTGTTATACTATAACCAGCTGAGCTAACTTGCTCAACTGCTTCTCAAAGACACACTGTTCTATTTAGTTCCTGGTTGGCCAGTGCTGCATCACAAGTGCCCACTTGCCATCTGTATGAAGGGTTATCACAACACAAAACACACACCTACTGAGCAAGTGCGCTGTGATTACCAGTGACTCTTTTGTAACCAAAGTACTGTGTGGCTTCCTTATTAAATTGCAAAAGCCAGGATTGTAGAATAATGAACAGCAATGTTTTAAAATATTTGTCCCTTCCATGCAAAATATTGTAAAGTGCTAAGGCTACACAATTACACCTACTTTGGGTTTTTCCAAACATTATAATTCCGTAAGACATTTTAGGAAGTCACCTAAATTTTAAAGCTTTTTAAGGTGTCCCTCAATAATAGGCATCCTCAGAACAGGGCACGTGAAACTCTTGGTTCTCAAACTTGAGCCTGCATCAGAATTACCTGAATTATCTCATTAGCACACAGACCACTGGGTCCCACCACCAGAGCTTTAGATTCCGTGGACCTTAGATGAGGCTCAAGGACTTGCATTTGCAACAATGAACCAGATGATGCTGACACTGCTCGTCCCAGGGGCACACTCTGGGATTCATGTGTGGCGAAGCTTTCCAGATTTAAATGCCTGTTCCAGGGGTGACTATCTGAATTGAGAATCAGCTCACAGTCTTAGGCAATGCGTCTTTACATGTGAAATGAAATGTACCTATGAAAGGGGACTCAGTTGCATAGTGGATCCACACCAGGACCTTTTGAAAACATGGAAATTGTTCAACTTCAACATACAGACCATAAGAATGAACCCTCGTGTATACCCATTATCCAGATTCGTTATTTACCAGGGTTTTGCCACAGTTGTGTGTAGGTGAGAGGACAGAGGGGGGGATATCTATTCTCTTTTCTTTATTGTTGTCTTTCAGGCACATGTCAGGCAACAGGTCATTTCACCCACACCTGCTTTAGGGTACTTCTGTTTTTTTAAAGTGTGTTCCTACGTAACCACATTCTGTCATCCCGGTCTAACCAAACACACAGTAATTCCCCAGCATCATCTAGTACCCGTCCGTAATCCCGTCTCCCTAATTGCCTCACAGGTGTCACCTTACATAACACGCTCCCATCTGGATACACACTCAGGTCACGTATTACTTATTTTAATTGAGAGCTTTCCACCCTCTCCCTGGCCTCCCATTCTTTTCAAGTCAGTGGCTTGTTGTAGAAACCAGGTCAGCTGTTTTGTAGACAATTCCACATTCTGGAAGCCCTTGGGGTGCCATTTAGTTTGTTCCTCTGTCCCTCACGGCGCCTATAATCAGAGTTCGGCCCTAGAGCCCCTACTGGATTCGGATCAGACTTTCTGGCAAGCAAACACCACAGACGTTGCAGCGGACTTTGTGCTGCCTCGCATCCGAGGACCCACTGTGTCCGGAGGCCTCAGTGTTAGTGATGCCAAGACTGTTCAGTAAGTTCTGCTTGTGGCGGCCTGAAACCCGAGTTGTGAGTTCCCCTCCAACTTTCCTCTGCTGGTTCCATCCACTGAGGACGCTTGCCTGATCCAGTATTTCATCAGAGATGGCAAAAGGGCAGCTCTTCCGTAGTCCCCCCGAATTTGCTGGCTGGAAGTCTGTACGTACAACAGAGCTCTCCTTCATCACCTAGAGCTCTTCGGTTATCCTCAAATATAATCAAGGGAAAAGCAAGATAAATGTTTCATTCCTTCCTTTTAATGTCAAGTTCTCAGAGCCAGAAGTTGGTACCCTTCTAGGAGTTTTATTATTATGTCTATACTCTTCTCTGTTTACATTTTTCTTACAATAGATCTAACCCATGTTTTTAACTTTTTTGAGCCTTTTCTTGGGTGGTGTGTGTTTATCCATGGAAGAGACAAAATGTCTAAGAACGAGAATGCTCTCTGAAAGAGCCACATCGAATGAGTTTAGACATTCACGTGTGTGAACTTAAAGTCACACCTGTCCGTCACAGCTCTGCTGAAATGCCCAGTCCTCCAGGAAGCCCTCCCCCTTCCAAGGACTGGAACACTTCCTGCGAGCTGCCTTTCTGTCTGGAGTGGTAGAGGCGGCTGTCTCACCCACTTCTCTCAATTCTCCCACCAGCTCTCCCATGGGGATCAGCAGGGTACTTCGCATAAAATAGGGGTTCAGTTTCTGTTTGTTGAACCTCAGTGAGTTAAAATGTAACATCCTATTTCAAACCTCGGAATGTACGTTATAAATGGAGGGTCTAAGTGACCCGATTAAAGACAGTTTGGAGAAGTTTGGATCTTTCTTATCAACTGAGTTGGCATTGTTAGATGATCTGATGACCCCAGAGCTGGGCATTTTTCCGGAAACGCCCAGGAGGCTGCCCACATCTATCGAGTGCCTGCTGTGTGCCGGGGATCTCCATGTGCTGCTGGTTTAATTCAGACAGCAGCCCAGCCAAACAGGTATTTCACATGTGGGGAAACTGTCCTGTGATGGGTGACAGCCAGTTCTTCTCTCCCAGCCTCCTGCTCTTTCTGCTTGTGCCAGCCCGGCCTGAAGGGGCAGGGGCAGGGGCTTTGGTGATTGAAAAATGCCTCCTGTTGACAACATAGCCTCTCATTCAGCCTGATTCATTCAACGGTTAGCGTTGTATCTAGGTCAAAGTACTGATTCTGCGGTTCTAGCCTGGGAGACGAGGGAGAGTAGAATGGGGAACATCCTCATTTCGGCATAGGCTGGATATATTTAGCCACTTAATATTGTGGAAGTGTGAAATTTAAAGTTAACCTCCCACAAAAGTAGATTTTCTATATTTATAGAATTAGGAAGTTATATTGCTGATTATTAAAAATCAAACTGGAAAAGCTGTACAGGAATTTCAAGTGACGGGACAGCAGTTATGACTGAAAATCTTAGTGAAGTTATTAAAATTTTTATTTAGAACTTGCCATTCTATTTTATTGGGGGAGTAAGGAAGAGTTTATTGATCAAGAAGGCCTCGCTTGAGTAGATGGGAGAACTAATTCTGAAATCTATCTTAAGAGAGCCCAGAAGTCAGGTGTCTTACATACCAGGGAAGGGAGCGGGGTGAGGCAGAGGTGGGTGGGGACTGGAGCCGGCCAGACACCGGGAAATCGTCCAAAGAAAAGTGTGAAACTTCTGCAGTGCCTTTTGGTGGGGTGTGTCTGTGTGTGCCAGGGAGAGAAGGGCGGTTTCCCAGTGGGACAGCACGCATCCCTAGTTAAGCCTTTTTTTTTTTTTTTTTTTTTTTTTTTTGGTGGGGTTTTTTGTTTGTTTGTTTTTGTTTTTAAATGAAGCCAGATAGCCCAGCCTTGGGTTTTGTGGTAGCAAAAGTGCAAGAAGTCCCCGCTATTCACCCATGTTTTGTGGGACTTGCTTCCTCAAAGAGCCTGAAGCCCTCACCCAACCCACTTGTGTCTGGTGCTCATCTTTGGCTCCCTGCGGGCAGTGATGCCTCTTTGGGCAGAGTGTCATTGTTAAGCATCTTTTAATCTTTAAAAAATACTACCCAGTGGTCTTCGAACCCTAAAATATGTTGTGTTTTTTAAGGCAGCCTCGCCACAGTCATCCCTCTTCCACCCACTTGCCAACTTCCGTCCACGGTGACTATCCAGTCATCTTATTTCTTCCATTCCTGCCCCCGGGCTGCTGAATGTTCTGAAGACAGCAGATTACTGGGCTGGTGGTTCTGTGTACATTTGTGCTCCAGCCTCAGCTGAACGCTGAAAGCCTCCGCCAGGGGTGTCCCACTTTTCCATGTCTCTGGGCCACACTAGAAGAAGAAGAGTTGTCTTGGGTCACACATTGAATACACTGTGACATGCAATTACAAATGTCTTAAGTAAATTTACGATCTTGTGTTGGGTCGCGTTCACAGCCGTCCTGGGCCGCATGCGGCCCGCACCCCTGATGAGACCATCCTCCGACCCTCCCGTTAGTTCCCTCCTTCGTTCACTGACTGTCATCAAAGTGCCTGCCCTGGGCCCAGTCCCGCCCTCGCTCTGCCATCCTTGGGGCCCTGTGCTGCCTCCACCTTACCCCAGTCCAGCCCAGACCACCTGAGGCCTTTCTGGGGAAGACCGAGATCCTCTGTCGGGGAACAGCTTCCGTTTCCTCTTCCAGGCCCAGAAGGTCTCTTCCTCTTGACCAAGAAAGAACTGGGACCTTTGCCTTCTTCCCCGGCTGGCTTCCCAAGTTAGTCTGACTTTTCCATCCTGGATCACCCCTCCCTCAGTCTTTCCTTTCTTGCTGGCTTTTTATTTCCTTCATTCTCTTAAGAGTACCCTTATCTTAAAAAGCAAACAGTACAATAACCCAAGATTATGAAGAACAGCGGTAACCCTGCTTCTGTTTTAGGTATTCAAACAAATAAACGTTTCTGGATATCTTTCTCTCATCCCTCCTTCCTATAAAATACCTTGCAGTTGCATTTCCTCCAAGTGGTGATTGAGGTTACTGTCTCACTGTCCAGACCAGGAAACTCTTGAAAGGGATACCGTTCTTATTACTTTGGGACAACAGGTTTATCCCTGGACTGTCCACATGCTCACCTTAGTGATAATCCAGGTTCTTTCACAGTTTGTTCAAATGCCTTAATCCACTAGTGAAGGGAGCTAACATTTACTGAGTACTGAACTATGAGCCAGGCTTTGTTCTGATCACTTCACACGGATTAGCTCATGGAATCCTCATGGCACCCTGTTAACATAGATAGTGATGCCAGCGCCATTTTGACTCTGGGGAAACTGAGACACAGAGAGGCCGAGCAAGCTGTGCAAGGCTACGCACCTCCTTAAGGACTTTCTCCACACTCAGCTAACCAGCCCCGCACCACCACCACACACACATACCAGGCACTACTGCGCCCTCAGCAGAGTTTCCCAAATGCCTGTCTAGTTGGAAGGATCGTACGTACAGTGTGGATGAGAGTATCCCCTTCTGAAGCCTTTGTTTAAGGTTGCTTAGCTAGAGAGGGCCCCCAACACCAGTGAAATGCCTAATCCGTTTCTCAAAGAGCCTGGAGGGACCTGGACGGGAGCAGGTAGGGATTACCGTGTCACTGTTACTCTGTAAAACAGGTTTTAAAAACAAGTGGAAAATCTCACACCCCACAAGGTGAAATCCTGGGACGTTTCTTCCTGCTAGTTTGTTCTTATCCCAGGAGGTAATTTAGGATAGTGTTACTTAAGAGCTGGAGTGAGCTTGCTGACCAGATAATAAGCTGTAAAGTTCATGCTCCTGCCTAGGAAAATGGTATTCCGTCTCGTAGGAGAGTTCGGCCTCCTTCTCTGGCCTGACATCCCATTGCCCCCTTACTCTCCCTTGCCTTCGCTGCTTTCCTTCCCCAGCTGAAAAAGTAGTCTGAAAGCCTTTCCTGCCCAAATCTGAAGCCTTACCCCATGGAATTTATTAGAGGTGGATTGAAAGTTCAACCTGAAGCTTTTTTTTTTTCTTTTAATGCCATCAGGCTGACAGGACAGGAGGATTTATTGAAACCTAAACTTAACTGTGTTTGCTCTAATAGTCACCAGACTCCAGAGTTTACGGAAGTGGTAAGTACTCCCGCTGCCTCAGGGGGTACCGTGAGGGTGTGAATGTCAGGTCTTTCTCTCCAGTCACAGAGTCACAAGTCAGCCTGGTCAGTCTGTTGGGATTATGTAGGGGGTGGGGGGACGAGGAGAAAATGGCTGAGAAAGCTGCTTCAGAGCTTTTCAGCAGAGTGTCTTCCTTCACGTGTCTGAAGGGTGTCGCTGAGAGGAAAGTGGAAGTGGTTGGTAGGCATCTTCTTCCCGTCCATGTTCTCTCTCTTTCTCTCTCTCTCTCTCTCTCTCTCTCTCACCCTCTCGTTATCCTGGCCACCACACTTCTTCCCCAGGAATTCCGTCTCTCTTCCTATTTCTCACCAGGCCAAGTTGGTTAGCCCCCGTAGAAGTGCTGTTGGGGTGTCTGTAGCTGAGGAAGTTCATCCAGAGTGGTTTCAACCCCAGCACTTTAGGGTGTGGCTCTCCTTTGCTCAAACAGGCTTTTTGTGAAGAGCTTTCTGCTCTGGAGGAAATCAGTTCAGGCTCGCATTTCTCTGGTTAGAAATGATATGTCCCCTGACAGCCGATGACATGAGGAAACAGCTCGCACCTGACAGAGTAGAAGAGTCTTTGACGAGAGATCAGGAAAGGAGTGTTTTTGAGGTCATGTGCAGGTCCAGGGGAAGCAGCCATCACACCTCCCCGAGCTCGTTACATGCCTCCATCTGGATGATTGCAGTCGAAAACGGAAACCACTTGCAGTTTTCAACCAGGAATTTCTAAGACATTCAGTTATATAACAGCAACAACACCTGCTGAGTCCCAGGAATGTGGCCACCGCTCAGCGGGCCCTTCGTATTCATTCTCTAACGGGTACAAGGGCCCTGCGAGGCTGGTATTGCAGCTGCCGTGCAGAGGCCCAGAGAGAGGCCTGCTGAAGGCCATACAACCGGCATGTGTCGAGGCCAGAATTTCGTTCATGTACCTGCTGGCCCCCTGATGAGATGTCTGGCTGCCTCTCTATGCCCGAGACTGCACTAGGACCAGGGCTCACTGAGACAGATGTGGCTCGTGGTCTAATGGGGCAGCCAGGTAGTGACTCCAGGTCTGCTGGGCCATGTCCTACTTTTTTCCTCCCTTACAACTTCTTCGATTTTTTTAAAGAAATGTGACGTTGCAAAATTGCAGATTTACAGAAAACATTGAAAAGAGGATAATGAATACTTGTATACCCTTCACCTAGACCCACCAATTCTTAATGTTTTGCCAGTTTGCCACCGGGGTTTCAGTAGCTGAGGAAGCGCATTCAGAGTGGTTTCGGCCCCAGAACCTTAGGTTGCACAGCTTGTGGCCCTACATGGCTAAGACAGGCTCACTGTGGAGAACTTTCCCGTACTGAGGGGAATCAGTGCAAAGTTAAAGGTATCAGGATATTTCGGTATGAATTTTCTATACTTTTCTACATAACCTCAGTGCCATTATCACATCTGGGAAAGTCAACTGCAGTTCCAAAATTTTATCTAAAGTTGAACTTCCCTTGTTTCCAAAGAAAGAGAGTGTGTGTGTGTGCGCGCGCATGCGCGTGCACTCGTACATATGTGTTTAATTAGTGAGCTTTTCTTCTTTTCTTCTTTTTCGTATCCAGGATCCAGTCAGGGTCACACATTTGGAGGAGATGTCTTTTTAGCCTCTTGAAATACAGTCCATTTCCCATCACCCACCACACACACCTTTATAATTTTTGTAATGACACTGACTTTTTGAGGAGTTCAGACTGACTGTCTTATGCAATATCCTACCTACATTGTGAATGTGCTTACAGTGGCATTTTACTTGTTATCCAATTACTCTTTAATTTTTTTAAATCCCTTTTTCTTCTTGCTCCCAGTCATAGTAATGATTACTATAACTGGTGAGTCCAGTGCACTAGCCATTTTTTCTCAGTTACTTAGCAGTAGCTGCTTTGGGAAGAGGCCACGTGTGCAGAGTAACTGAAGATGACGCAAGGGGCTTGGCATTGGAGTGCAGCATGTTCACTGGGTTTCGTGTCCGCTCAGTAAACGATTGTGCTTCGGAGAGCCAGGTGAGCCAGCTTTGGAAGCTCTGCATTTCGTTGGAATTTAAAGATTCTCTTCCTCTTTTTTTTGTGGAGCTTAGTTTGTCCTTGCCAACAGCCCTGGAATTGGCAGACCACTTAAGACATAATCTTTTCATTAAAAAAGGATTTAACTAATTAGAGTTGAATATCAAGCTGACAGGTTAATTGATAACAGGAGAGGGGCTCAGGAACCCTTAACGTTGTAGTGAGTGTCCATTAAGTGTAAACCATTACGATGTCTGCAGAGGCATTTTTCACAATTTAAAAAAATTGCGTGTGTATTGTCTGGTTGCCTTACTTGCAGAAAACCATATTCCTTTCAGATTCTTAAAAGATCTGCAATGTGTTCAGGTGTTTTAGATCCAAACTCTTGCGGGTTTCAGGGAGACTTAAGGTATCAGGTCTTTAAAGATCGTCTTTTTATGTTTGAGGGCCCAGTGGACAGGTTTTACTGTGTAACTTAGCTTTTACAAACTTTTGATTTCAGTTTATCATTTAATTTACATTTTTGTCTCAAATAAACTTGAATGTTAATGGAAACCAGTAAGTTGGTTAAGCATCAGAATTAGAAGTAGGGTGTTCCAAACTGGGGAGTTGGGTCACCTGCCGTGGGTGATACTTCTTTTAGAAGGCACTTTCCCGTAATCTGTACCCTTAGTTGTGATGAGGAGATTTTGTTCTTGGAACTCTTGCCTGAAGAGTTCTTAGTTTATACACCTACTCCTCCAGGTTGAATGTTGAAAGAACACTTTAGCACCTTTGGGTTCTAAGTTTCATGGTTATAGTACTAGGAGACGTCAGGTAGGCTCCGCCGAAGACCTTGAAGATGGGAGAGTTGTTTACTGACCTGATCGAAGGTCTCCACGGGCATCTGGAGGCTCAAAGAGGCCAAGGAACTGCCCAGGGCCAGGAGGCTGGCAAACGGTGCACCGGGGTTTGGCAGAGGGGCCCCGGAGCCTGCACTCTTCCCCACTCGGCTGAGGAGTGCTTCCCTTCGAGCCAGGCAGACTGCAGGCGTGTAAGTGGATGCTGTATAGCTTCCCTGCACAAAGTGCTTTGGGCATTTAAAGGAAATAAAAGGCTATTTTGTTTCCCAGAGAAACTGTTTTAATTTGCCTTTTGGAGCTATAGAGAAAAACACTCGTGTAGCTCCACTTCGATTTGTATCATCACTAGAAGAAACGTACATTGTGCATCAGAGTTTTAGTTTACAGGTCATTGACTGCATGTAAAGTGGTGTGTTAGAAGTCATTACCTAGAAAATAAAATTCGAAAATAAGGATCACGTTCTCCTGAAACTAATATTTTGTTTGCAGACATTCTAACTAAATACCTACACTACTTACAAAGGGAACTGTACCTATGACTTTGGAGGGGCATATACCTTTCCTTATGTGCTTGTCACTGATTTGATTCCATATTTGATTTATAATCCTGTGAGCACAGAAAGCTAATATCATATCTGGATTATCTATGTGTAGAAAGCTGAACCAGAAGCAAGTCATCTGAGAAGTAAAACATCAGGTTATTTTTAGAAAGTAGAATGGTTTCATTTCCACCCTGAAATTCTTTATTTGTTAGGCACTAAACTGATGGCCTGCAGCTAAAACTAGATTGATAGGATTTAATCTAGATGGATCGTTTTCAATGATCGCATGCAGTAAATAATTTACTGCCTCCATTACATGATGACTTATTACTAAAGTTTGGAGGGTAGGAGGTGAACAGTACTACCGTGTTAAACTGCTGTGTTCTTTGCAAGACATCTGTATTTCAGAAACATTAAAAAGGGTGTGCGGGAGTGGTGAGGAGAATTTATGTCTTAGAAATGAAGAAATATATTACATATGTGTAGAGTATTATATCACATTTAAAAAATTTGTCTACTCAAACTGTGATTTATAGATCTTTTGAGAAAGAGAGCAAGGTGGTTGGGCCTCTTAGTAAGACAGAAAAACGACCTTCCCTCCAAGACTTAGACCAAATTAAATTGGACTTGGAGAATGGTTTGCCCTTTTGCTCTAGGGTAAATCCGGGAGTGAGTGCCCTGGCGGAACTGAAGGGAGGTCCGTTGTTAGCACCTTGAAAGCCTATTTAAAATGTCACCAGCTTGGAACATTCCATTGGCAGTGACTCTTACGCCCCCCTTTGAAAGGGTGCCTTGGGTGGAATGGAAATTATCCTGGCAGGCCCTTAATCCTTTTTAATAAGGGCAACCATTTAAGAGAATTATGTTGTAAGAATGAATGAGATTTGGGAACAGTTCTGTCATCTCCAGGTTCTATTGTGACTGTCAGTACCAAATGCATTTTTATTCTGCCAACTGCCTGAGGATTTTCCTTTTAGCAAACGTACATGATGAATGATAAAACAGTGGTATTTTGTGAGAGTCCTAAATCTGTTGCTGGTGGGGATCGATGTCTCTGAAGAATTTTGAGAGCTCAGCCAAGACTTAAGGTTCTTCTGTATGTTCGGTGTCTTTGAAACCTCAGAGTTTGTAAACAATGTGAATGATTTTATATGTAACCAAAATTTTATTGAAGAACCAAATTTAGTAAATGCATGTGGTGCCCTTCTAAATCGTACTCAACCCTAAATAAAGCATCTGGGAAAAGGAAGGGATTTAACCAAGGTGTTTTTTTATTGTTTGTTTTTTTAGGAAATCCGATTTCCAGTGTTTGGGTTTAGGATGTGAATTTTGAATGTGAATTTCAAACTTTTTCACATTTTGAGGAAGGATTAGAAATGTAATAGAAGATACTTAACACCTAAAGTATCACTTTTCAACACTTTGGAAGATTTTACATAGAGACAATTGATGTGTTGAAACCCTTACTTATTTTCTCATAAAAGGAACTATTTGAAGGAACATTTTGGTATCATATTACATGTATATTTGAATGAAAAATGACAATTCCTTAAAAAAATAATTGCATCATTGACTCATTTCCCATTATTTGAATTCATGAATTTCCATATGGGATGTTGACATGTAAAAATGGCATTTGATGTTGGCCCTCTTAAATTTCTGTGGCTTAAAATACTAACAGTAGGAAGAAAATAAACAGAGACGAGGACAGAAACTGGAACTACCACGGAACAAATGGGACCTTCTGCAATACTGTATCCCAGAAATTCTGAGAAGATAAAATCTTAAGCGGTAGGAAATCCGGAGGCCCTGGCCAGCTTATTGCCGCTGAAGTGCCCCAAGACCCTTTAATCCCCCAGTTTAGAGGATCATGTTGTCCAGGCGGAGAGGCTTAAACACAATGGCATCTTCTGGAACCCGAGTGACCTGTATTGAGAGTGGATCTTGTGCTTTTGTTCTTTTGAGAAGCAGGTGTAAAGGATAACACTCTGGATTATCTTACTTTTAAAGCATCTGAAAGCCAATTCTCCCTTCCTCCTTCCCTCTCCCCTCAGTGCCCGTGTACCGCCTTTGATCAGGTAACTGTCAGGGCTGGACTTGTGAAGGCTCAGACAGCCCTTGGGTTCAATTCTCCAGGCTCCGGCCAGCTTCCCACCAGGCTCACCCCCTCATCAATTAGTGCGGATGAGCGCATCGAGTTTGTGAAGGCTACGTACTCCCCGTGTTGACAGTGACTCCTTTCCTGAACTGTGCAGTGTCTAAGGGGAGGAAGGTTATTTCCACCCATCTTGTGGGAGTACAGAGGTAGCTTTCCAATTCTGTACAGGTTCCATAATTCCCTCTAGGCCGGCATGCAGAGCCTGCACATTTATTCCCAGGTAACAGTAATCATACCTAAGTGTGTATTCAAATTTCCATAGTAGCCAGCAAAGGGGCACAGCTATGTATGTCAGAGCCCCAAAAGACTGTTCCTCACGGGCTGTTTGTAAAACTTAAGCTTCAGAGATTAACAATTTGTGTCTTAACATGAAAGAACTTTCTTAACCATCTAATTTATCCTACGATACATGCCTTGGTTTTATAAGACAAGTTGGAATCAAATAGCAGGCCTGACCTGACAAGTTAAAACCCTACACCTGGGCATGTGCTTGCCTCAGAGGTGCCCTGTGTTAGTGACAGCCTGAAATTGAAGGCGTCGGCTTTGTTGGGTTGAATAGTGCAGGAACGAGTATCTGGAATGATTCTGTCACCTGTTTACACAATTTAGACTATCAGGTGAATCTGTCATTTTCTAAACCGTAACTTGAGAAAGGCAAACTCCCAAAAGCAACCATTAATTTCCTCCAGAGATGGTAACTTAGTCAGTCATTAAAAAAAGTCTTTTAAAAGATCAAATTATCAAAACTATATACTGAGACTAATAAAGGAAAAATGTGAATGGTTTTATTTGCTTACTTGCTGCATTTCCCTGTGGGAAACTTACTTCTTAAATCAGGGTAAGGTTCTTGAAGACAGCTTGGTACGGAGGGAAGGGATTGACCGTCATCAGAATATGGGGGTTCTGGCTGTTCTGGTCGGCTGCTGATTCTGTCTTTAAAACTCAGTTCATTTTTATAGTGAGATTAGCTGTAGTGATTGTTTATAACTCTTAAATTTAAAAATTTCCTTTTTGAACAAATTCAGAAGCAGATGATAAAAATTGTGTATGAATATTGCTTTTCAGGCACAATTTTTTGAAAAACACTAATAATAAGAGTCTGGTCTGTAAGAAAATCAGAACAAAATTTACTGAGTTTTTACTTTCCCCTCACATTTTGAAGACTTTTTTTCATTTGCTTTCTTCGGTCATCTCACAAAATAGCCCTTGTCAAAACTGCTTGTGTAATTTAAGAGAAAACTTACACATATAAAGAAATTTTTTATTTGTGATGCTGTCCTGATAGTTGGATCTGAATTGAGATGTCTGGGATTTTAAAAAGCTATTAATTTTTTTGAAAATGCTTTATGCCAGACAAAGAAGAGTGCCCTAAATTTATCTTTATTTAGAAGTGTGGCATTCCTGTGGGTTTTGGAGTGCAGCGTCATTTTGTTGAAAAGCTAGATCAGAAAGACCCTCATGAGGGCCTAGAAGGTGAGACCCAGCCGTCCAGGCAGAGCCACTTGATTTCAAAGCCCGTGTAGAAGCAACTTTGCAAGTTGCACCTTTGACAATTTTCCTTCCCAATTGGGAATTTTACCAGAGAAGAAAAATTCACGTTTTCCATTTTTTGTGTGGACCAAGAAGGCCAAGGCATTTTATATTCTTCACTGATCTATTAATTGTTTTGCTCCATAGATTGTTTGCTCAACAATGCTCCCTGATTAAAAGAAATCTCTCTCCCAGTTTTTCTCTGAACTGCTCCGTCTCCCAAGGGCTGACGTGAAAGGGAACCCACACAGCCCCGAGGGCAGGCTTAGCCCTGGGAGGAGCCGCTCTGCTCTGTGTGAGCACCAGGCCTGCTCTGCGCTCCACGGCGATCTACCAAACAGGGAGAAAATGACGGCCCGCCTTCCAGCTCTCTTCTCCTTCTCCTCTGCTTTCGAGAGCCTTGCAGACCTCTGAGTGGGCATGGAGGTTCCACGCGGATGGCTAAGGGTGCTGAGCATGGTTGACATACCCTCGGATCTAGCCCAGCCCACGTCAGACTCCAGCTCCTGTTGTCTGCTTCGCATTCCGGCGGGGGCGGGGGCGGGGGGGATGCTTCTTAGCATCAAACTCTAGTTTCCATTGTAACCAGTCTTTCCAATAAGTTGTGAGATCCTTCAGGGCTCTCTCAAATGATCTCATCTACCCCACCTACCCCTTAAGGCTCCTGCACACTGGTCCAGAGGAAAGGGGGCGTGGTGTTGGGGGCTGGAATGGACCCGACTTTCCATGTCTTACTCTTCAGTGAACCCCCAGTTCTCAGGCTCTGGAACTTGGCAGTCAGCCAGCAGCTGCTGAATTGTTAAGTTATTATTCCCATAGATAATGAACCTGGGGAAATTATGTGCTGTGTTCCTGAGCCTGTGAAAACTTCAGAAATAGGTTAAGGCTGGGCCTCAGGTACCCTCCTCTTTAGGAGGTGAAGATCAGGTGATGAAAGTTGTCATAATGTAATGAACTATGTAAGCCCAATCATGAACTTTTAATGACCTCTTACTATTAGATGAGGTGACTTTTGCATATTATTTAAAAATAGTAATAAGACACCAATTTTTTTATTGAGATAGAACTCATGTACCATAAAATTCACCCTTTTAAGGTGAACAGTTCAGTGGATTTTAGTGTATTCGCAAAGATATGCAACTATCAGCAATCTTAGAACATTTCCTTTAGCCCCAGAAGAAACCCCATACACCCTCAGCATTACCCCCCAGTCCTCCCTTGACCCTCTGTCTCAGGCAACCACTGATCTATTTTCCGTCCCTGTAGATTTCCCTATTCCAGACTGTATGTGAATGGAATCGTACAGTATATACTCCTTTGTAACTGGTTTCTTCCTTCACTTGGCACAGTGTTTTCAAGGTCTCTCCACATTATAGCATGTGTATTTCATTTTTTATTGCCAAATAATATGAAGTCTGTCCAGAAGGTATTCAGCCACATAATATGAAAAATAGAGACATTTATTGAAGAAAATATAGGAAACATTGTACATAGGACAATGACGCCTCAGTCCCCTTTAAGGTAGGCACTTCAGGACCTCACACAGTTCTCCCCATCACCATCAACTGTCTGGTCATATTTTCCTGAATGTCATCAATGGTCTGAAACCTTTTCCCTTTCAAAGGTGATTTTAGTTTTGGGAAAAGCCAGAAGTCACAGGGCACCAAATCTGGGCTGTAGGGGGGCTGAGTCACCTGGGTGATTTGATGTTTTGCCAAAAAACTGTATGAGACATGATACATGAGCAGGCACGCTGTTGTGATGCAGCTGCCAATCACCAGTTGCCCATAGCTGTGGCCTTCTGAATCACCGGAATAGTTTCCATGGAGGAATGTTCGAGCTTAAGGTAAAATCTGATGCAGATACGTTGCTCTGCTCACTCAGTCATTTTGAATGCAAGGGTCACGCAATACACATGCTCACTCAAGGGCGTCTACCACCCCCACTGACTAGTGCAGTGAAGTCATCATTGTTCACACATGTGCATTCCAGTCCACTGTCCTTGGCTGCCAGGTTACATCGATGTTGTGCAAATTGTTCTCGTTATATCAACAATGGCTGGACTTTTTCCGTACAGACCTCATTTTTTTCTTTTTCTTAAAGTGGTCTCATACCCAGACTGCCTTTTTCCTGGTGGCCTGCTCACCTCTCACCCCACCTCCCTCAGTCATATCTCTGTGAGATTCAATTTTGCTGTCTCTCATGTTTGCAAATGGGACTGACCTGAAATTATTTCCTGAGAACCAAATGCTTTCATTTGCTCTCCTCCAAAAGGCTCCCAAGTTTGACTTTCTGGACTGGCTTTTCTTAAGTCGACCTGTGGTAAATTGACGCAGCCTCAGAATCAAGCATCTGAGCAGTTAACTCAGAACAGACAGTGGTCACTTGGGCCATTAATTCATTTGATGGGAACTGTATAAATGCCAGTTTTGTCGCCATTGCAGTATCTTTACTCCTTATTCCTCATAACCTGTAGCCTACGGTTAGTTCTTTTTTGGTTTTAAACTTCTCATTACATAACTATCCTAATAAGAAAGATTTATAAAGTCATATAATAAAATGTTCGCTAATAGGGAAATGCAAGTTTGATTCATTCTTCTGCTCAGAGATGGCCTTGAGAGCTCAAGTTCCTTCGGACTGTTTTGTCATTCTGAGCATATTGTCTAATATTTCCTTTGTCCTTAGCCAGCACTCCTCACATTTGAAAGAAGGCTGCTGCAGCTCGAGGGGGCACAGATGGACACATCGCCATGCAGCAGAAAGGGCTTTACTTTCTGGCTCTTTTCAGTAACTGCCAAACAGTATTTCATTGTATGGATGGACCAGTCTACTTATTGACTCATCAAATGATGGACATTTAGGTTATTTCTCTTTTGGGCTATTATGCTGCTACGAGTACTCATGCACAAGTTTTTGCTTAGACATAAGTTTTCATTTCTCTCAGGTATGCACCTGGGAAGGGATTATTGGATCATGTGGTAATCCTGTGTCTGGCCTCGAGAGGCAGTGAGGAACTGCCAGACTGTTTTCCAAAGCAACTGCACCATTTTTCATTCCACCAACATTGTATGAGGGCTCCAATTGCTCCACATTCTTGTCGGCACTTGGTGTTGTCTGTCATTCTGATTGTAGCCATCCTAGTGGGTGTGACAGCTCTCTGGGGTTCAGATTCCACTTCCCTAATGACTAATGACGTTGAGAGACTTTTCACATGCTTATTGGTCGTTTGTATTTCTTCTTTGGAGGAAGATTGATCAAATCCTTTGCCCATTTTTAATTGGGTTATTTGTGTTTTTATTATGAGTTGTAATAATTCTTTATATGTCCTGGTTCCTAAACCTTATACTATATATGATTTGCAAATGTTATTTTTCTCCCATTCTGTGGATTATCTTTTCACTGTCTTGATAATATCTTTTAAAGCACTTTTTTTGTTTTAAGCAAAACTAACCGAAGACTGATCACTCAGCCTATCCCACCTTTCAGTGATTGTTCATTCCAGATGACTGTTACAAAGGCATTCTGTTCCCCTCCTCATCTCCCTCCTCCCCACTCCTTCTTCCCCTCCTTCTTTACTTTTTATTTGGAGATAACCTCAAACAGAAAGATTGCAAGAACAAGAATAGTACAAAACCCATATACCCTCTACCCAGATCCACCTCTTAATTTTTTGCTTCTTTTTTTGTGTGTAGTTTTGGCTCTCTCTCCCTCTCTCTCTCCCCTTCCCTTTCTCCTTTCTTCCCTCCCTCCCTCTCTGTGCATGTACAAACACAAATAGGCCATTGTATTCTGAATCAATCGAGGGTAAGGTACATAAATCATGGCCCTTTAATGCTATATAATTCACTGAGTGTTTCCTAAGAAAAGGGACACTGTCTTACATAACCACAGCACAGTTACCAACTTCAGTAAGTTTAACATTGATGTGGTATTTTGTGTCTAATCAACTCTCCATAATCCAGTTTTGTCTGTTGACATGATATCTTCTATGGCATTTTTTCCCTTCCGTACAGGGTCTAGTCTAGGATCAGCTGTTGCACCTGAGTAAGAAGATGGGCATCTATAAACATATTTCCTAAGCATGTATCTATCCTAGTATTTTGGAATCTTATGCATCAGAATGTGTAGCTGATCTCATCTGCCCCACCTAACCCTCAAGGCTCTTGCACACTTGCCCAGAGGAGGGGGGTGGGGGTGGGTAGGAGGCTGGAATGGACCCAATTGCCCTTGAGAGAGAGAGAGATGGAGACAAGCCCCTCTCTTCCCCCAGCGATTTTTGTCCAGATGCCATTGCCCCCCGCCGCCCCCCACCACCCTCTCACCGTGGGTATCTGCTCTGGGAAGGCCTGCACTCTCTTAACAAAATTTAGGGGGGAGAAGGGGTCAACTTACATTTTCTTTGTCCAGTGGCCTTTTGAATCATCCTATTCTCACCTGCCTCTCATTTAGCCCACTTAGTCCTTTTCCTTTTGCGGAGGCCCAGGCAGGCCCAGCCTTCCCTTCATGTCCCTCCTGTCATATTACGTACATTACCAAATCCCAAACCTGAATTCTAGCAGTTCTGTTCTAGGATGATATAGAAAAAGCGTGCACTCTTTTCAAAAAACAGGTGCAAAACCTTTTCTAAGTAAATTAGTAATCACCCTGAAGTGTATAATTCATCATAGTTTTCACAGTGCTCTCTTGTTTCTTTATGTCATTGCTAAAGTTATTTATGGTATTCTGGCCTCATAGCAGACACTCGAAGCAGACCTGGCGTGTGTGTGATCTCCATTTTATCCCGGAGGGGACCTCAGGAGGCTGCCACGCGCCCGAAGCCAGGCTGCAGAGCAGCAGTGGTGGGAAGGATGCCTCACACCTGGCTTCTCTGAATTCCCATCTCCTGCCGTTGCCACAGGGCTGCACATCCTAATCACTTTGTTAATTAGAACTCAGTATCGCAGGTTTGCTAGGAACTAGTTTATGCACCATTCAAGAATAATAAACATTTACACCCTCCATTTTTAATGATCTGAGACAGCAGAGAAGTATCTAAAAAGGTTAGGCTCCTGAACATTTCACTCTGCAAGGAAGGGGGTGAGAAACGTGTGTGTGCAGAGGTAACAGCAGCTTAGATAGGACTCTTAGATAGCTGCCTGGACTCTCAGAGACAGAGCTCCTGATGTTTCATAGTCTCAGTTCCTGTCGCTCCGATCATGGAATGTTTCTGTTGTGCAGACAGAACATTCTGTGGAACTAAGTCACAGGGGTGTCAAACTCATTTTCTCCGGGGGCCACATCAGCCTTGTGGTTGCCTTCAGAGGGCCGAATGTAATTTTAGGACTGTATAAATGTAACAACTCCTTAACTAGGGGCAAGGAGCTCAGTGCTGCCACCGGGTAGAAACAAGGCGCCAGGCCGGATAAAACGAGGTGGAGGGCCGTGTGCTTGCCACCTGTGCACTAAGGAAACCCAGCTATTGCAGGACAGACATCGTGTGATGTTGAAGATGCCAACTGTGGATGGTTCCCCCCACGCCCCCTACCCCAGTGATTTTGTATGAAGGTTTCTGAACGAAGTGCCAAGTCAAGGACATTGTATGTGAGCGCTGTACCTTCCACACTCCCACTTTTACTCCCACCCTCACCTTTACCCCCACTCCCTCCCTGAGGTTCTGCTGCTGCCAACATTTTCCTGTTACTTTACCTCATATATCCAGACTATTTTTGATACTTTGTTAATATAGTCATTAAACACTTTTATATTTTGGATGGAAGGCAGCTATGCTCACCACTATACCACCAAGAGACTTTATAATCTTTTTTTTTTTTTTTTTTTGCTAACTTACCTTTTATATCTCAGAATCCTTTTGAACTTCAAGAACGTAGGGCCAAGTTCACAGCAAGGCCGTGGTTCCCACGTTCACGTCACTGGAGAGCCCACTGTACAGCCTGGGGCTCCCCGTGTCCTAGCCCATCCGGACCTCAGGACAACCCTGGGGAGTATCCATAGAGAGAAATGAACAGCCTCCCCCGCCACCTTTAATACATAAGGCAACTCCCAGATTGAGCTTTGGTGGGGATTACATACATATATATTTTGGGGTGTGGGGAGTTGAGGTAAGCTTGGTAGGGTGGGGTGACTGTGCTGGTAGAGTAATCTACCATCTTTTCTGCTCACTGGAAATAATATTTTCCACTTTGGGCTACTCAGTGGATTAGTTAGAGTTTCCAGGAATAGAAAATAAAGCCATACAATAACTGTAAAAGTCCTCAAGTTAATTTTTGAGCTGTTGTATAACATCTCCCTAAGTCGTTTGATTGCCTTCCCAAGATTCTTAAACTCTGTTCAGCATTATCTCTGCCTCTTTTGAAAATGGAGGCGATGACTTATTAAAGAGGTTGTTATGAGACTTAAGAAGAGCTGTTCTAAGTTTAGTAATTATCTAAACTTAAAGTCCGTGTAGCACTGTTGAAGCTTAAGGAAGATGTGTTTGGTATTTTAAAGTAGTAAGGGAGATAATTAAAAGCTCTCAAAGGCAAGGTCAAGAATATATAAATCTGGAGGAGGACAGAATAAGCCTACAGTCTTCCCCTTGGGTGAAGAGCTAGCTAACTCTTAGGGTCAGTGTCATCTTCTCGAGGAACAGAGCTTGGCCACGGGAGAGTTGAAATAGATCACCACTGGAGGTTGGAGCCTGGGAGACGCCTTTGCTTCATTTTTTTCCTTTGCCTTACCTAGATCTTTCTAAAGTCCAGAAACAAAATGAAATTCACTTTCAAACGGATGTGGGGCATGGCGAATCCAGTTGCTTTGTTCAGAACTTCCGTCCCTCGCTTCTGGAAGCTGCAACAGTGTTCGGGAGCATGTTTGCAGCGGAGGGGCAGGGTGAGTGATGAAGGCAGTGGGAGACATGGCTCTTAGTGCCAGGGTCAGGTTCGTAGCCATGACCTTCTGGGGGTGGTCTTGATGGCTTTGACAGGGAGGTTCTGAAGAATGCTTTAGCCCTTGAACCTCCACTGGGGCTCTGATGGAGAGCTTGCTTCTGAATCAAGTTAACTGGGGATACATCGACCTGTCCTCCTCATTCCCTGTGTCAGGGAATGCATCTGTGTCTTAAGTTATTCTCCCTGGAAGTGAAAGATGCGTTGGCTCTGCTGTGCTCTGTTTGTGTGCTCCTGACATCCCCCCGTCTCGAAAAACTGCGCTTGGGGCCAGGGGAGGAACGTGTTACCCGCAGGCCTGTCGAGAAGGGGAAACGGCGAACGAGCGGACAGGCCACAGGGCGCTGACTGTGAGGAAGGCTTTGTGGCCTAGATGAGGAGAACTACAAATCTTCGAGAGACGTGAGACGTAGGGAGGGGCAGGTTCTTGCATCAGGAGGTTAAATAGTAGTTTATTCAAATTAATTTGAAAGTTAAGATCGGTTACAGTCAAAATTCTTGTTTGGTTGACGGTGGGAAGGAAGGGGCAAAGTGGAATTTGGATTTGAAAATCCATAAAGGAGCAAGTGACCACTTTGATTTTCTCTATTTGTTTGTGTGTGCATTTATACATACAGCTATGAAATCAGAATATTGTGGTTCTGTTAAAAGACCATAAGGTTATAGATTATCCAAAAACAAATCCTATTTTCACATAAAAATTTAGTACAGGAAAAAAGAGCCTTTAGAAATCCAGGAGGAATGGGAGGAAAGATCATTCAACAGATGGCTAGATCTTCACTTCATATCAAAATAAATTTTAAATGAACCAAAGATTTAAATATATGTGGCCAAAAATTAAGCTAGTAATAAAAATCTATTGATCACACATATACTCATATATTATTCTTTTATGAATGATCGTTTAGAAGAATAGATGTTAATAAGAAACACTGATGGTACCAAATAATATAAAATACAAACTGAAGGGAAGGATGAATTAACAGGCATGCTTGCTCATTGCTGACTGTTTTAGGGGGTTGGGAATAGGTACTTTTTGTTTTCAGATTTCCAAAATTAGTGATGTGGTCCAAGTGTATTTATAACATAAATGTTTTAAAGTGAAGTTCATCCCTATCTTTTAAAATGTCAGGTCAGTGCTTTTCACGTACAGTTGTGAATCCATCCAAACAGGAATGACTTAACGAGGGGTTTGTTCTGATGGATGAGCCAGGAGTCGAAGGACTTCGTCCATGGCGAAGAGAGCCCCGGGGGCACCGCTGACCTGTAATGGGAGTGAGAAATGTCTGTGCTGTTCATTACATTCCTGAAGCCAGCTTGTCAGAGTTGTATTTCCTATTTCGTGTAATTGGAAGGAGATTGTTTCCACAAAGTGCATCTCCGACTGTTAGAAGGCTCTCGACCGACGTCCCCTAGATTGATTGTGCAGTGGAGTCATAAATCTGCCTTTCGGCTCCCAGTGCCAGGCCTCCTCGCCCTTTCATCCTCCCGAGAACTCGTGGGCGTTCACGAGGGCCCTGTCATCTCAGTACTTGCACGGAGAGAAAGAATCTTACTGTTCACCGTGCTGTCCCCGTTGACCAAAAGTTCCACCCTTAGGGGTGTCCAGCCCGTGGCCCAACACAAAGTCGTAGATTTACTTAAAACATCAAGAGATTTTCTTTTGTGATTATATGTTGCAATGTATTTAATGTGTGGCCCAGAGATGCCAAAAGGTTGGACACCCCAAACTGTCCACAACCTTAACTGTAATTGTTCACAAGGAGAAAAATTATTTCCTTTTTACTTCTCTAATGAATACCTGGTGGAGACCGCAGCCAGCAGGGACAAGCAGAACAAGCAGGGCGCTGGAAAGAGTGGGAGTGACTGGATTTGGCAGTCCTTGCAGGCTGCCACCCCTCCAGCATGTTCTGGTTGCATCTTCCACGTGCTCAGCTGTAGCGCAGAGACTTGGCCCACGTCAGCCAGCCACTTTCTGTACGTGACGTGAGCACCTGGGTGCAGAGAGTCCCCGAGAAATTCAGTTTCTCCAGTGTTGCATCTTCTGGTATCATCTCCAGGGTGGATTCTGCGTAGGCACTAGAATTCAAATGGAGTCAGAACGTCATGTTTCTGGTTTTGAGTTAGAGGAATGTATTTTTGAGGCCTAGTTTGCTCTATTACTGGTAGTATGGGATAGAATTACCCTAACTTATATCCAGTTCTCATTCATGGGTGATTTGGGAGGGAAGGGATAGTTGCAGAGGGGACTGCCATGCATTTTTCTTCATTGCTCTGCCACCACACCCCCCTTCCTCTCCAGAACTGTACAAGATGGTGAAACGACCAGAAATCCAGAGAGGAAGACCCAGGAGGGGGGACAAAGGGAAGGCCTGGTCTGTTTCAGAGCCATGGGGCTTCAAGGTCACCTTGAAGAGGGGAAGAAAGTCATTGCTCCTTTAATTGATGTTTCAATTAGCAGTAAAATATTATAATGTAGTCAGAATATTATTCTGCAGCCAATTAGCAATAAAGAGAAGCATTCTAATATACAAATTAATTATATTTTAAAATTTAGGCAGTAGGAATTAACAGAGTCATCTGCCGAAGGTTTCTACTGAAGACATTCTTAAACCAGCCCTTGGTTGGGTAAAATCCACACACTGAAAACCGAGGTTGAAAGGTGTGGTCCAGCTATCTGTAGGCTCCGAAGTACAGTTAGGAGGCTTTGAAACTTCGTGGGCCTTTCCGCAAGCTTTCCTACGAACTGGGACAGGAAGTCTTTCAGGGAGCCGAGTCCGAGAGGGAGGTTACAGACACCGTCTTGTATACTCACAGGCACACAGTGAGGGGCAGTTCTGTCCTTGACAGTGGGAGGGGAACAGTGGCCCTCCTGCTGCTTCTCCCGTGTGCTAGAACCTGTAACTCTTCAGGTGGTCTCTGATTGGTCGGAGAAACGGGTGCTGCTGCTTGAGCAGGTGAAAGGCTCCATGGAAGCACGTAGGTAGACTAGCACTGTTTTCTTCTTGGTACATGTAGAATATTTCTTTTCTTCAACTTTTTGGACAGATGACATACAAATGTGTGTAAAGTTGTGTGTTGGGCCTAAGGGGCTAACGAATTAAGTTGAACTTTGAAGGGTACTTTAACCAGTTAGTTGAAATCCACGTGTGGCCACCCAGGGTGAACTCGCGGACAAAAGTGGCTGGGGAACCCCTGCTGCAGGCTGCCAGGCGCCACAGCGCAGTCAGTCCCTGGGCAGTGGGGACAGCCCAGGGAGAAGAGGCGGCCTCGTATGCTGCCCAGGGGTTTTATCCCATCTCTCTTTATTGGAAAGGGTGATGTTGGAACTTGGTGTGATTTTTCTAGTCACTTACATCAACACACTGAAATAAGCTTGTTCAAGTGGAAGGAAATAAATCTGGTTAAAATGGCTTTTCTACATTTGTGTGGCACGTGAGGTGTGGGGCGTATTCCAGGTTCCCCCTTTGTGGAGGCCCCACCCCTGGGAGTTCTCATTTGTCTTCAGTCACTCTGGTGACTCGGCCAGGTTTCGAGGCCATTCCCGCTCTGCACTGGGGGGCCGCTTTTAGAGAAACTTCAGAGCAGCCTGTTGCCCGGCAGGACCGCGTGTACTCTGGTGCTGCTGTACTAAGAGATGTTTCATGCTGGTCTTTTTCCATCTTCCCCACGTATCAGCCATGGAAACATCTAGAAGGGATTTGGTGCTCACAGGGGAAAATCTCGGTAATCCAGAAACAAAGCAAGATCTGCTTTTACCAGCTACTCACCTTGCTTGAAATGAAGTTTCCTTTCAGGATAGCCTTGGTCTGTAAAGAGGAGCCTGCAGGCATCTGCCCCAGTATAAAGGTGTGAAAGCACAACACAGCCTCTCCCTTCCCCTATGTCCTTAGCCACCTCCTGGGAGTGCTTATTGCAAGGGTCCAGGGGAGAAGTGGGTGGTGGTGAAAGTCTTCGGCTGAGGGAGCATTACATATATTGACTGATGACTTCTGGGTGCTCTTCTGCACTGATTGCTTATGCTTTTTGTTTTTCCTGTGAGTATCACAGATTCTTTATCTGTAGAAAGGGTCAGGTGGCCTGATTTCAGTGATGTGTCTGGCTCTACAGTCATGTCATAGAGAGGAGTTGTGAGACACCCAAAGTGCCTGAATCACAAAGCTAAATGTTAATAACTGGACCCATAGAACCTTTCAGTTGGAGGAAGATCTGAAAGGTGATCTTGACTCAGCCATCGGTCTGATGTGTAAATCTTCTGTTGCCAGCTCTCTTGCCAGATGGGCACAAAGCCTGTGCTTGAACATCTGCGAGAGGCCTTTTCAGGAGCTCTGTCCCATCTTTGGGCAGCTCCAATTCTTAGAAAAGTCTCCTTCGTGTTGGACTGATGTCTGTTCCCCACGTAGCCTTTCTTCCCTCTTGGGGCCGTGTGATACAAGTCTACTTCCTCTTCCCAAAGACAGCTGCCCTCCGCCTTTCCCCCTTCCCGCTGCCACTCCCAGGGAGACAGGGCTTTGGCTCTGTTCACCGTCCTTTGGCTTCTTTCCGGCTGCCACGCAGCCCCCTCTGAGTCAGGGTTGCAGAGCCTGCGCCGCCCCACGTGCTTTAATCACCGCCGTCATCCCCGCTTTCTTGGTTCTGCACTTTTATTAAGACAGCCAAATCTTAATTTGCCTTTGACTGATTTGAGCTTACTGCAAAGTGAATGCAAATACCAACTGTTTTCAAAGAAAAGAGAGGAGAGGCCAGGCTTAGCAGCAGCAGGTTTTTGAGCCCTACAGGTCTTAAGGAGACACTTAACAATTGGTGCTCTTGTAGCTCCAACTTTTTTCTTTTAACCCATCGTTTCAACTTGTTGAGCTTTAGGGATTCATACTTCTGTCATTAAAAGTTAGTCCTTCCTTCCTTTGAGATTTCAGAGGACTTTGTCATACCTTTATTAGAGCTTTTACCGCTTTGCATTATAGCTGTTTATGTCTTACCTCCAACTCAGTTACGAGTTCCGCTCGGATAGTAATTACCTCTCATCATCTTTCTCTTCTCTCTTCAACACTTAGCTCATAGTAACTGCCTGATATACGTTTGTTGAGTGAATGAGTCAAGAATATTTACTCTCAAATTCTGCATGCTTAACAAATTAAGTGGTAGTGGGCTGAGAGGACAATACCTAGAATGCCTTTCGCAGCCCACTAAAAACTTTTCCCTGGACTGGCTATTGATCTGTTTCCAGATAATCTTTGCAAGATGACATTCATTCTGTCATGAATTTACATAATTGTGCAGTCAGTTCTGCTGTAGTACTGCCTACGTTTTCCTGAAAGATCACTGCACTCCGCACAACAGAACGACCAAAACTACACGACTTATGGGGAAAATGGGTTAGAGACACAAAAATTTCATCGCTGAGAGATTGAGGGGGAAGGTAGGAACGTTCTAAAAATAGCGACTTCGTTTTACACATGTCACATGGTTAAGTGCATCGGTGCTGCGATACATATGGCATCTGCCTTGAAAGAAGCCTGAAGCTGGCTTGTGGGAACGGACCGTGGAGAGGAGGGTTACCTGAGAGTTGCCTCCGCAGTGAAGGGAGCAGCTGTGGGTGTGGTTAGTGCATTTCCCTGGGCTTGGCTCAGCGGGTGCAGTTTTCCGAGTTCCCCTGGGGTTTCCTGCGGCACAACTGCACTCAGCACACACAGCCTTCACACTGGAACAAATTCATGTTTTCAAAACAGGCATTTATAGCAGCCCCTGTTTGTTCATTCTGTTGTTCACTTGATCGGTAAAACATCTTTTGTGTTCTGAAAGTATTCCAGGCACTGGGCATATAAAATATAAAGATGCATAAGTTATAATACCTGCTCACTTTCAAGGAAGCTCATCGTCTTAAAGATTTTTTTTTCACTAGGAGAAATGAAAATAAATGTTAAAGAGACAGACTTGGCTCATCTAGCCATTTTCCAAAGTCCCCTCTGGCCAGAATATTTTCTGAGTCTGGTTCTTTGTTATAGTTAGCAGATTTCTCTAAAATCTGAAAGCTAGAGTTTGAATGGTTCTTGTTTTTCAGCTAATGTCTATTTAAGAGACAGTTTCTTTAGGAACAGCATGGAGGGAAGGCAAGCATTTTTACTCACCCAACGTGTGGTTTACAGATAAAATTTTACCTCTTCTTGTTACCATGTGTGTGACTTGCTGATGGCCTTAACTGAAAATAAGACTATGTGCCAGGGCCATCAGGTGACTCCAAGTCACTTGGCTAATTAGTGGCATAACCAGAGCTTGAATTCAGTTAATTTTTGAACTGTAATATCGTGCCTTTCAACACTGTGTCATAAGGTGGAATCTAAGTTCTTTTTATTTAGGCAGAGATTTAAACTGAACTTATATTATTTCAGCTTCTCCATCTATTTCTTAAATGAGTTTCACCAATGCAGCTACTATTTATAGTAGGATTCCCATTGTTTTATTTTAGTTTCTTCATGAAATCTGCTACTACACAAACTCACCAAGGTGTGTCATCTTCAGGCTGTGTGCTCTGTAATTACATCTTTGTTAAGGCAGGCAAAAAATTGTGTTTCTTTGTGCTCATAAGATTTTAGCATTTGCCATGAATGGATCTGGGGTTTTGAGGGGAAAACATCCTCAGTCATATGTATGGAATTTGTGGTGCATTCCAGAGGGTTAAGATTTCATTGCCTCTAGTCAGGACACACTTTCTTTTCCAGGTGACGGGATTTATTTAGTTTATGTCCGGTCTCAGTCCCCTCCCCCGTTCCCAATGCTGACTGATTTGAAAACTGTATCCGAAGTGACCTTTGTGCCTGCTCCATAGTCTTAGCTGGGTGCCCCACAACCCATTGGCTCTGGCCGCTTGGCCTGGAAGCATCGTCACTTCTAGAGTAGGGGGATTTAAAGCAGATAATTTGCTTAGCATTCCAAAAGAACCAGAAGGGATGGTTAAAAATGTGGAGTAAATGACAATTTCTCCCTCCTCCCTTTTCTGTAACAGAAGAAATAAACTGCTGTATTTTGAGCCCCTAGTATTTGCAAAATATTTTCAAATTTTTCTCATTTTTCGGAAGGCCCTGGGTGATAGATTTATCTATCCTCAGGGGATATTTGAATATGAGGCCCAATGCTTTGAAAACACCAAATTTCAGCTGGAATCATTTGTCCTAAGTGTGGTTTAGGGAGGAAGTAATTGATAGATAGATCTGAGTAACTCAGGATCTAAAGAAACAACCAATGACAGTAACTACAGATAGATTTTCCGGGGCGAATGACTTTCTTCTGTTTCTCGGTAGTACAGGGGTCATGTTTCTCTGTGCAATGGTGTCCTTTGAAGCCACCAAGGTCATGGGCGAGTACATGCCTAATTTGGGGACATTAGCTTGATGCCCACTGTTTTATCTTACTTTCTCTCTGTGCACTACCTCCTCCCATCTTTGAGGTTTAAGGTCAAGACTTCGGGATGGCCCTCAGTTCTGCTTTAGAACTGAACGCCTTCCTTTGCACCTGAGCAAGGGGGAAATGTAAGGAACAGCCACACTTAAATTCCACTGGCCAGCATGGCCTCTGTGAACACGGAGTGACAAGCAGACTGCGAAGTTCCACATGGCTGCTGGGTGCATGCTGCTGTTGGGACTGAGGAGTATGGCTGGCTACAGCAGACAAGCTGAAGACAGATGGCATGTTAGAAACAGCAACAAGAACTTCAAGTCCCTGTCATTTAGGCTCCAGTGACATCTTCATGTCTCTGTTCAGTTGAAGTGCCAGAGTTCCACGGGTGACTCATTGCTGGACAGTAGTGCATGGTCCCCAGAGTGGTCCTGTCTCCTGCAGGGGGCGCTCTTACCTCTGCCAGGATCAAGGTCTCTGGTGCTGGCGGTGCTCTGGTGGGTGAAAGGGCTGAGGACCAGGATGTGGTCTAGGATGGCCCTTCTGAGGGTTCTTGAGTTGCTACCTGTTTTCATCCTTCATGTTCTTTTGCAATGATAAATTTCCTCAGGGAAATTGCAATTTGACTATTAAATTTTCAATTTCAAGTATGTTTTTCAGCTTTAAAAAATTAACTCTTATCCCCCTACTTAATGGAGAAATCCTTACTTTATGAATATTTTATGATCTTCCACTTGTATGATTCCCAGTTGTATTTTGTAATCGTAGAGATTTTTTTTACATCGGGACTAACCCTGTTTCTCCCCCCCAACCCATGTCATATTGTTCAAGTATCGTTCTTTCTGACATTCATTGCTCCTTGGCGTTTCATTGCTAAGTCATTTTCCTGTGTAATATTTAGCAGTTCCTTTTGGCTACTTTTTGAAAGATCTTTACCGTGGTTTTCTCGTAATGAGTGTGTTAGGCTTATTGCACAGTGATTTGGCTCAGTATCACATTTCTGGATGTGAACCCAGCGTTCTGTGGAAAATTTGAATCCCACAGAAGGTGAAAAATAAAAATCCTGACACCTCTCTGTAAGTATCCGTAGGTTAGCAACTACTGACATTGTCTCGTTCCTTTGTTCAGTACATATGAAGCTGTATTTGCACGCATCGGGTCTGCACACTCTCTCAGATCCAGCCTGCAGACCATACGCATATAAACCTAAGGAAGCTTTCCCTACCTTGGACTATTCATCTGTCTCTCCTTTAACATTATGTGCTTTTGATTGCCCTGCTATTTTTTTGTTGCTATACCAACCCCCCCAAAAAGCTATTAGAATCTTTTATGATTCAGAATATAACATTAGTTTTATTATATATCGAAAATGGATCCTTAAACTTCATAATGGCTTCCAATTATTTTACATTTGCTTGTGTTATACACTATTATTTTATTGCAGTATAATGTTCAATTATGGAAATGACTCCAAAAAAACATGATTTTTCTGGCACAATGTATAATTGTTTATTGAGTGTTTTTCTCATTATAGTGATTTTTTTCCTTTTGAATTGCAGATATAAAGAAACTTGCTTAGGTTTTATAAATTGATTACTATGCATCTAAAAAAATCAAATATTTATCAAGTACTCACTATATGGAAGGCATTCTGTTTGAGATGGAAATATATGGAGAGATTGTAAGAGATTCTCTCGTTCTCTGAAAAAACTAGGTGTGCAAATCAAAATGCCAATGACAACACACAGCAGTAAGTGCCCGGTAATTCCCAAGGGCATTGAAGTCTGTAGGACAGAAGTTGATCATAGGGTTAGGGCAGGTGCCAGGGGCTGTGGTGACTGGGGGAGGATTAGCAGCGTGGCGTCACCAAACTGGCCTTGGACAGGTGGGCTTCAGAAGCCCCCACATGTGTGCAGAGGGGAGAGGGCGGGAGCGGGGAGCCCTGGATGGTGGTCAGGGCTGAAGCAGGAGTGCCCAGGGTCCCGGTGAGCCCTCGGGGATTTATTCGACTTGGGAGGAGAAGCCACTGGAGAGTTTTGAACAGGGGCCTGGCAGCATGATCTGACTACATTTTGAAAGCTCTCTCAGACTGCCAAGGATCAGCAGATTCTACAGCCGTTGTTTTATGTGTATTAAAAATGGCATCATCGTGCAGTAATTCACACCTGAGCCACCAAGTAATGTAAAGGGGAATGCAAATAAACAGATTCTGTGATTCTGAGCTTAGACGATATGGGGATGAAAGGATAGGCTTGAGGTTAGTCACCTTGAGCCTGGGGATGGTGGTGAGACAGCTGGTGGGCATGGTCCTTGGGCAGTTGAAGAAGACATAAACGAAGGCACCGTTACCTTCTGCTGTTCTGTTTTGAGTCTCTGAAGATAAAGGGCTGGCATTTGTGGAGGGTTTAAGTCGCTGTGGCATACGTGTCTCAAGCCTCCACTTGGCTGTCTGACAGCATTTCCCTTCAGGATTATAGCTATAAGTCAGAGGCGGCCCGACTGTTTTGGTGACTTAACTCCAGCTCCGTCTCCATCCAGGGACAGCTACCATTTCCCACTCTTTGTTTCTACAGGATGATTTTGCTCACTGGAGATTTCACAGGCACCTCGGGCGGGTAGGTGGTGTCGGAGTCCGGAACGCCACCCTGGGGCCTGTGGGTTTCTGATAGGCGCCTGTCGTCACCACCCTCCCTCCTTTCCTGGACCGAATAGACGTGTAGCTTCAAATTTTACATGTGAGCTCATTTCCTTTTCCTCCAAAAAACTGAGGGTGATGAAGTGAAGTAATGACCAGTGGTGAAACAATGGCACAGATAATGTTGGCAAGAGATTCTGTTTTCCCACCAAGTATTTGTTGCATTGATGGTTTATAGAAAATCAGTTTAAGAATTAGTAGCCTTGCCTCTTAAAAAAAATATTGCAAATTATATAGGGAACAGCACATAAGTTCCCCTCACTCCATTTTTAAAAATCTCTTTCAGCTTTTCCAAAATCATGATTAGGGATAAACAGATTTACTTCTGCTCCTAAAGAAAATTATATCTGTAGTCTTAAGAGATTCTTAGTCTATAATTACTTAAGATGTGGCATTTATCAAAACTTGTGCAAATCCACAGCTGGTGTTCATGAACCTTCAGGGGAGATGCTTTTTACAGGATTGAGAAGTAGAGGAAAATAAAGAAATGATGTTCTTCTGAGGAGTGTGCTACCAGTACCTTATTCAGGAGCTTGGGGAATCTCAGAAGTCGCCCAGTCCAGGCTTCTTCCCATTCCATGGCTAACTCCTCAGAATTCTTGTCCTGCTTATCCAGTGTCCTCTTGGCCACTTCCCGGGAAGAGCAAACTGGAACATTCGCTTGGTTTCCTAGACAGCAGCCCAGGCCATTTCAGGTGGAAAGTTTCTTCTGCGGGTATGCATCCTTCGGTCCGGTTCTGACCAGGATGCCATTCACAGTGAATCTGCTCCCTCCCCTGTGGTCCCTGAAGGTGGCTCCTGGCTGTTCTTTGGGACAGGACTCGGACTCCCTGTTACTCTGTGGTGAGGGGTCTGGTGAGTGCGTGGAGCCACCATGGGAGAGATTATGAATAAGGCTCCCTGTGGCTGGCTGTCGTGACTGATGTTCAGTATCAGAGGTGGCCTCTGATCCAGGAACTACACCGCCACCTCCCAGCACCCCACCCCTGCAACAACTTATGTGCTGGTGGAGAACCCACCCAGGAAAGGAATGAAGGAAGTTATTTCTACAGGTGGGTCTTGGGAGATGGAGACACAGAAAGACTGGCAACCTTAGGGGTGGTACCCCTCAGTAATGGAGCTTGCTGAAGCTCTCTCACCCCTGAGCAGGACTGTAGGATGGTGCTTGGGAAACTTCAACATGCACAGGAGTGGGGGCTGTGAATGTACCTTCCTGACAAGATCCCTGGCGATTCGAGTGTTGCTGGCCTGTGCACCACACTCAGAATAGCAGGGCTGTAGAAACGTTGATTGGGATCATAGTATGAGGTGGTAGGCAGTTTGGACCAGAAAGGTCAAAACTTACTTAGGGAAACTGTCAAAGTCCTCTTTTCCCTGCTCCTCCTCCTTTAACTAAAGAACCAAAGGCTCCATGGAATCAGGAAAAAAGCAACTTCCATAGATTCGGTCTGGAGTCATCTGCAGCGCTCACACATAAGCGAGTCAGGCGGATTGCAGGAGCTTGGCAGCACCCAGGCCCCATGGGCCACAGCAGGTGGATGGAACAGACTTGGGGATGAGGTCTGTCATCTGTCCCCAGGAGGACAGGCAGGACTGCCTGAGTGCTGGCTGTGCTTTTGTTGCCAAAGGATGGTTGATATCCCCCAACGCAAAGCCTGTTCCTCGCAGCGACCTGCTGAGAACAGGGCAGGAGTGGCTCTAGGGTTTTCCCACCATGCATTAGGAAAGCATTGCTTGGTGATACTCTGAAGGAGTGGCCTCCTCCTCTACTACACACCGAGTGACAGCTGTGTGGACTTGGTAGAAAAGTGACTGAGGTCGCCCCTGTTGCTTGTGGGAATGAGCCACCCACCTCCTCTGCAGCTCTGTTGGCTCAGGATGAGCCCAAGGCCAGAGTAGTCTACAGGCCTTGCATTTTGTGATTCCTCCGTCCCTCCCTTCCAGAACATAAAGACTTAGTTGCTACTATGAGGAATCATTCCTTCATACCAGAGTAACTGAAGACCTTCCTTTTGATACTTGGACCCTGAAGGCGGAGTGGTTTTGAGGGAGAGGAAATAGTTGTAGGGATGTTGTGTGATGCAGGTGACACTCATTGCAGAGGGATAAGGTGTGCATGCTTTTGCAGGCTCTGACACTGTGAGGGAGTAAGCCAGCACTGCCTGGTGGTGCTTGTGTCCAGCCGAAGCCCTACTGGCTCATCAGAGTCCTGCATGCACAGGTTCAACAGAAACTTGAGGGTGGGGGAGTGTTTGTATGGAGGGCCAAGAGGCTGAGGAATGCGTCGGGATAGCCTTGAAAGGTGGAGATCCTCACGCGTCATCACTTGCGTGCACCACCCAGCCTGTTTACTAAGTGGGTCTCGGTGAGTGTCTAATCTGTACCCGAAATCTGATGAAAAAGAATCTGAGTGTACAAAGTGGGGTGACTGACAGTATTCCAGTGGCAGTTTGGTGCTGGTTGCTTTTACCTTTGTCTTTGAGGAAGTAATCTTTGGTAAGGTTCAGTGTGGAGAATAGGGTTTAGCTGAGAGCCAATCAATTGCTTGCGAACCTGAATGGGTGTACTAAGCTTTTAGAGTGGGAATGTCATTGGCTGGATGCCTCATTCCACAGCCCTGTAATATCAAAAACATATTGATACAACAGACATGTACAGAGCCAAGAAAAATTGCTTATTACCTGGAGACACAATATGACAAGGACGCATTTTACCAAAGAATTTTTGCTTCAGAAGGTGGCCAGGGTCAGATCAGTCTCATGTTTATGGCTGCTACTGGCTTTGAACATGGGAACCTTGGGCCGTGACATTAGGTGTTAGCATGTGTGGGCAGCAGAGAGCGAGGCAGGCGTCAGGGCTACACACGGATCTGGGAGCACCTGGGAGCTTGACAGCTCCGAGTCCTCGTTTACACTTGGCGATGCAAACGGGAGAGGGGGCTGCCTGCAGAAAGATTGCCTTCGATTCTTCTCCCTCATGCCCTCGCTTGATGGTTCTTAATGTGGAAGGTAGGATGATTAGGTAGTAAGAAAACTACATATTTTTTAACCAAACATCTAAAGTTGCCATTCATGTTCGGTGGTGTGGTCCCACCTCTTGGAAAATTTCCAAAATAAGCCCAGGATCTCCTGGTTGTCCTCGAGTCTCAGGAACGTGAGCTGTGGCTTTGTGATGGTGATGCCTTGTCCTTGGCGCTGCTCTTTACTCAGTGGGCACAGCAGGTTGCATGAGTGTTGCGAGTTCAGCCGAAATCCTTTTAGAACCTTTCCTGTTAGGACCCTCTGACTGATGTGCAGACACGGAAGTGTCTTGTGAAATGCTGGGAGTGCACTGGTGTTTGTGCTTGGGTGTGTGTGCGTGTGTGTGCACTGTGCCATGTGGGCACTTGGTCAACAGCCAGCCAGGGCTGATTAGGATGGGACAGGAAGCTGGGACCCATGGAGGTGGGTGGGGACAGAGGCAGAGAGGCACCAGGGACTGGAGCCAAGCATGAGGTGATCACGTCCCAAGAGGCCAGCTGGTGCATCCTGAGGCTGCCAGGAGAACACAAGCAACGATAATGGAGGTGTGCCTTTGAGGCCAAAACGAAAGCTTGGGCTTTCTCTGAAACTGGTATTTGGCATTTTCCCAGCGTTCTCAGGAGTGATTGGAGATTTCATCCTTTATTTCTTGTTTCTCGTGTCGGGTGTCTACACATCCCAGAATGCAGTCTGGTTGTGTGGACCCGATACTGATCCCCAGGACCAGTGCAGCAGGGCATGTTGTTGATAAAGAGCCTCACCATCTGCAGCTCAGAGTCAATAAAATACAGCAGATATCTTCAGTAGCTCTCATTATCTGAGCTGATCTCTGAACCTTACAGATAGCAAACACTGAAGGTGAAGGCCGCCGGTTTCCTGACTGCCAATTTCGTGTCTTTTTCCTCTGTGCTCTGTTCTGCGTCTTCAGCCGCCATCTCCTAGAAGGCAGGGGCTGTTTCTCGTTCATCTTTGTATCCTTAGGATCTGGCACAGTGCCGGGCACATGCAGTGACACTAATTAGTCTCTTCCTTGTATGAAGTGAAAGGTGCAAGGATTAGATATGACCTCAACACCCTTGGGTTTATTGGAAGGTTTTTTTGTGTGCCCCCATTACCACCCCCAATACATTACAGCCTGTTTCCTGCATTCTAATTTTGATCCTTCATCACCATGGTCCTTCATTGCTATTATTTGCTAGAGGCTGCGAAAGAAATTAAATGTGTGCAAGCTTAGGCTGACCTTTAAGGGCTCTTTGTTCTGTAGGCGGAAGCCATTTGGAAGGGCTCTCGTCTGCACAGTCAAGGTTGATACTCCCCTTGAAGGCACATGGGCATGCGCCTAAGGATTGATGCTTTTTGGTGTGACGTTCACAAGGAATAAACTGGAAACAAGTTTAAATGCACTCACCCACAGTCTGTTGGTTTTTCTTTAACCCTTATCAGAGTAACCTCTATCCTGGGTTAATCTGGTCAACTACACGATGTCCAAACGAGCTTCTCTACTAATGGCAGTGTCTCTTCTGCTGGTCTCCACACAGCTTTCCTGGGGGCTGCTGCTGTTTTGGCAGATGCAACGGCTATTTCTTTCCTGTGTAGGATTTTGCTTTTACTAGGAACCCGGAGGCCCTCAGAGGTTTGTCATACAGCCTTCAGCCCAGAGTGTGGCCTCCCAGATGGTAATTAATGTTTATACAAACTGGAATCTCTTTGAGCTCTGCCAAGCACCCATCATTCCCCTGATCTCCCACTCTTGCAGTGTTTGAAAATTAATTTGCCTTGAACAAACAGTGGGTTTTCCTCAATTTATTTGTACAGTTTCAGTGACCAAGAAGAGCTGCAAGACCAAATGTCACCCTTCCATTCGTTCAAGTAATTGAATCTGCTAATAGAACAAACTGGTCTCTGTTTAATGATTTGAAGAACAGAGAGAGAAGAGGAAAATAAAGAGAAATGTATGTTAGAGAAGATAGACTTCGTCTGCCAAACACCACTGGATTGTAGTTTTCGAAGTAGAATCTAAAACTTGGGGAAAGGTATTGCTAAATTAACTCAGTAGTGCATTTTTTGTTTCAGTAAGTATATACGAAGTATGCAGTCTTCGATAAAAACGAGATTCTTGTCTGAGGTAACAGGAGAGACAGAAAGCGTTTAAAGAATAGGTATTGTTAGTTGCTTAAAATAATTACATGTTCATTCACAGAAAGTTGATGCTTCCATATGTTTTGGGGCTTTTCATTGTTGAGCATTTCAACATTTACTAATGTCCCCATGTTTCTTTAAAGTCTGGGTTCTTTTCTTATTTGGCTGAAATATTCATTCCTTCTATGTAGTAAGGTCTCTGTGGTTCTAGCACTTGGACAGGTAACTAGAGAACTGAACTAGAAGATAGACTACTTTTAAAATAGGAGATGTCCTTTCCTAGATGATATGAATCATCTGATTCAGAAATATAAATGGATGGATGGATGGACGGACGGACGGACGGACGGAGGCATGGCCTTGGGGCCAGCGCTCCGCATGGTGTTCAGGATGTCTTTAGGGCTCATTCATATTTGCTGCAGTAATGACTTGGGTAGTAAGTGTGGAGCATAAAGACGTAAAAACCAACAGCTCAGAAATGTGCCTCGGGAATGTTTCTTTCCTCCTCCTCCCTTTTCTCCTTTTCTCCTCCACCACCATCACTACTACAACTACCAAAAATATTCACCATTTCCTTTCTGTCCAAATACACCCAGTTAGAACCAGTTAGAAATGCTAAGGAGTAGTTGGAAAGATAAGGCATGCCATATCCTGTCCTTATTTCTGAGAGGCAAATATTGATCTGTTCTCTGGATGAGGAGCTTTAGTCAAAAAAAAAAAAAAAAAAAATCTGCCATCACCAGTGTAGCTCAGATGGTTGGGTGTCATCTTGCAAAGCAAGGGTCACCGGTTCGATTCCCAGTCAGGGCACATGCCTGGGTTGGCAGGCTCAGCTACCAGTGTAAAAGAGGCAACTGACTAATGTTTCTTACATTAGTGTTTCTCTCTCTCTCTTTCTCCCTCTCTTCCCCTCTCCCTAAAAGTAAATAAATCTTTTTAGAAATCCATCCAGTACATGGGGCAGTTCGAAGACTTGATCATTTTCACTTGACTTCTTTTGAATATGGAGGTGTGTTATCTATAAGGGGACTCATTTTGAAACACAATCCCTTTTTTTCTTTTTATACTAATAATGCACATTCACTGTAGAAAATTTGGAAAGTTAAAAAAGCACACATTTAAGCATTAAAAGCAATGGTTATTTCTGGATGATGGCATTACAATGAACATTTTGATGTACATCTCTCTAATCTTTTTTCTCTTCATACATATATACATTCACACAGATAATTTTCAGTATTGAGACTGTATATACTGATGACAGCGTGCTTTATTTTACTTAATAGTAATTTTGTCATGAAGTATTTTCCATCACATTAAATATTTTTCTATAATAGTTTTTGGGAACATTGATTACTTACCTATTTTGTGCTTTACATTGTGGAAAGCACTTAACATAACTTAATTTAATTTCCACAACAACCACTTCAGGTAGTTGCCTCATTTCTTCAGTATGTTATTGGATTTCTGGAAACATGATAGTTCATCATGAGACATAATGCATCAGATCTTAACCCTATCTCACCCAGTGCCTTCTTTATAACATAAGCAATATTATGGAGTACGACACACTCCTATTCTTTCAAACTGAACTATATAGTTAATATAGCTATCTATACACATAATTTAAAATGTATATAAAGCCCTTATGAAATACAAAGACAATGAAATGGCCAGACACTTGACTCTACACATGGAATGGAATGCTGGCTCTTCCCGGTGTGGGGGTAGGGGTAATTCAAATACAAGGATCAGCCTCACCACTGATGATGTCATAATTTTCCCAAATGATGAACGACCCAAGATGTAACAGACATATGTGCAATAGTTGCACTCCTGGAAAATCCACTGTGTGTTAAAACCACGTCAAGAGAATAATGTGTTCATGTGCAAACACACGCGTAGGTAGGGTCTGGGTTTGTCAGCTGTGCAGATGCCCAGTGGGACTTGGACAGTGACACGAGATGCTGTGTGGGGTGTCCTTCTCACTGCAGCCCATCTCTTACTCCCAAGAGCCCCCACACCCTTTGCTCACTGTCACAGCCAAACAACCGCCTGCCATTCTGAACCCAGCCCCCGGGGTCGTGTCCCTGAGGAAGAACTGCCGCCTTCGGGTTCGACCTGTCTCTGTTTCTTTTGCGTCACGACACACCCTTCAACACAGATGTTCTGTAAGTGTTTTTGAGGACACATTTCTGTAATCTTTGTAGTTTCATTCCCAAGTATTATATGATTTTTGTTACTGTAAAGGGGATCCTTTTTTAAATTTTATTTTCTATTCACTATTGCTGGCATGTAGAAAAGTTACTGATATCTGTGGTTTTTCTTTAGTTGGTTACCTTATTGAGCTCTTACTAGTTCTAATTTTTTTAGCTGATTGTCTATGTTTTCAAGCTAGACAATTATATATTGTTTGTAAACAATACTTTTGCCTCTTTTTTGTTGTATGTTTGCTGTGGGTTTTCAATTTAAGTGACACGAATAATCTATTTCTTACAGGTTTAGTCCACCTTGTCTGTAACACTGTATGCACCTGGTACCTTTGGGGGCAGAAGTGTTAATTATTGAGTACTTTTTCAGTATTCTCTTATGATCAGGTTGGTTTGTTTTTAAGGCAGTTTCACTCATTTATATTTTTCATAAAATTTACTGAAATTATTGAAACTTGCACATTGTCTTTTGTTACTTCATATGAAATATACTTTTCATGCCACTATACCTCTGTAGCCATGCCCCTATAATCATACCACTATTCAAATTCCCAGTTTTATTTGCTTTTCATTTTCTTTTTGTCTTGCTCAGACTGTTTTTAAATGTAAGACTGTTTGTCTTATAAAACTCTTAATAGGTAACATGATCACATGATTCAGAAATACCTCCCCTTCCTCCAGGTCCTTGTCCCTCTAGTTCACTGTCTTCCCCAAAGCCCCACACAGTTACCCAATGCTCTTAGTTTCTTGTGTATTCTTCCAGAGCCTATTTATGCATGACGTAAAAATGAATATATGTTAATTTTCCTCCATTTCTCCTACAGAGCCTCTCATTCATTTTCGTAGCTGCAGAATTCGCCATGCCGGCTGTGGTCACACCAAATGTCTGTGTCTCCAGCCCCCACAGGATTGCGTTGGAGTTGTTTCCAAACTCGCAGCTCCAACCATGTTGCTTCATTGCGTCTCTCAGCCTAACCCTTGCACACCAAGGGAGGGCCGTTAGCTTTCTGGCAAAATGTTGCCAAATTGCCCTCCCCAGAAGTTCTAGGGTTTACTTTCTCCTGGTAATGTGTAAGAGGGCCCATTTTCCCCAGGGAACATGTATCAGATTTGTGTCAAAATCAAACCGTTTTTCTCCTAATTTATCCTTAAATTTGTGAAAACCCTATTGTGTTTGAGTCAGGTTTATTGAGGTATCATTTACAGGCAGTAAACTCACCCTTTCCACTGTATACCATGTAGTGTCATTTTAAATTGCGTGCCTTTTAGTAGCATGGCATGTTATCATTTTTAGTCATAAGAAGAGAGATTTTTAAGCCTTAAAATGTAATAAATACCACTTCTAAATAAGACTAGTCTATCGGCACATTCTTCTTTCTTTCAACCTCAGCACATTCCATCTTTTGGCCCATTCAGAGCACACGGAGCAATATAAAGTCATCTTTTTAAATGTGTTCCTGCCAATTTGGTGGAAGCACGGTAAGACTAATTGACTGTTGAGATGGAAAAGCTTAACTGGGAAGATACATTTATTGAATAATTGAAAGGAGGAGGAAGTGCATTACCGATTAGCCACAAAAGCGCATGATGCCTAATACGTGACTCGGGGGACTTGTGTAAATGGGGAACCATAAAACTGTTTTGGCCCCAGAGTTCCCACCAGCCTGCACATCTGTCCCTGTCCTGCTGGTAGGTTGTGGCACCAGGACACTGACAAGGTGACCATAGCTTCCTGGATTAGTTGAAGGGCAGTGTTCCAGCAACTCTTAGTAACTTTCCTAAGCCTTCCCACTGTCTGATTGTACATAAATGCTTTAAATGAATCCTGGAGTTTCCATTACCTACTTTGTTTTAGGAGTTTTGCTTCTTGGAGAGCAGAACAGTGCAAATCAGAGAAGAGGCGCTTGGTGGTGGCAGAGGAGGACTAGGGCTCCAGTCATCTGATTCATTAAGCAGCCACGTGACTTCAGCAAGCCAGTTCCTTCACTTCTCTAGGCTTCTTCCCCGTCTAGTCAGGGAGGGCTGGATGAGAGCGTTGCTGCTCCCAGCATGGTCCAAGCATCAGCATCACTTGGGACACTCTCAGAAAGGCGGACCCTGGAGCCCCACCCCAGAGCTGCTGAATAGGAATCTGCATTTTAATCAGATCTGCAGGTGATTTGTGTGCACACTGAGGTGTAAGAAGTACGGAGATGGGCTTCCAGGTTCTGGTCTTATTCTAGAATTCTGTGCCTTCTACGTTCTTCCTTCTGTCATTCACCACGGACTGTTTCATAACAATGCGCAGGTTTTGCTGGAGAAGACTTTTTCCTCCCCATGTACTTCGGTGGTCATCGGGGTGGCAGTGACTCAGCCTCCTCCTCTTACTGTCTCTGGCTGTGTTTAGGTTGGGACCGAGACAACCAGTCAAAGAGGGGACATGAGAGCCAACTCCATTTGCCTTCACAGGGCCGTGGGAAGTGAGCCCAAGCCTGTATGGTGCCTTCTGCCAATCTGACCATGTCGTCCAAATTCTAGAGGCTCATTAAATAAAGAGCAAGATACATGTATAATCAAGTTAGGTGTATGAAGAAGTACTAATGTATTTCTAACACACTTCCTTACCAGTATAAGTAAATTAAAATGCTATCCCCTTGAAAACAGAACTTTCTTTTATGTCAGAGAGAAACTTTGTCTCAACACTGATTTTTGGAGGGAGATCGTGAGTTTGAATTTAAATTTAATGAGGGAAAATATTGATGTATTTGTTCTTCACCATCTCAGCCCAGAGAAAACAAAGCAGTACTAAAGTTTAGCAGTGGTAGCGGGCATAATGATCCTAAATTAGCTGTCAGAATGCGAAGACTCCTGCTTATGCACGTAGAATTTGTCATTGAGGAAAATGGAAAATCTCTTGTAGTTTGTGATGTTAGGATTTCTGCCCCAGACCTAACTAACCAGCCTGCAGTGTATGCAGCTTGTGATTTGGGGTGGCTCCTGTAACTACCTGCTGTGGAAAATCTTTTGAAAACGATAGGGAAACACGCACACACACACAGAGAAGCAGAGCCAGACCCCCTGGAAGTGGGCGTCTGCGGGCCACGGGGCTTCGTTTCTGACTGAAGGGCTCGTCTCCTGCTCATATGGGGTCCGCCCACATGGGGATGTTCTCTTTCAGCCTTCCAGTTGGAAATTAAGCTTTTGGGACCTCATAAAATTTCAGCTTATCAGAAGTAAAAAGCTTCCTAGAAAGCTTCTCTAGACAGCACTGGACGGAATCTGTGCGAGCAGGATGTCAGCAGTCCAACGTACTTTTCGCCAGGCCCCTGTTGGGCGCTTTGTCCTTTCACACCGTATCCGTGCGCGTGTCCCAGGCTGGTCAGTGGGATTTGCAGTCAGCCAAGTTCAAATTCGCCAAGAACACACTTCGTTTGTAAACCCACAGTTCGTTCTGCTTTTGTGCATGCTGTCGGTTGGATCTTTTACCCAAAAAAACATTGGAAGTAATGGATTGCTTTGATGCGGATTCCAGGGAAGAAAAACGAGAAGTGCTTACACACGAATACATCAACAGAATTCAACAGGGCCGGTGAGGACACTCTGTGTTCGTCACACTCGGTGCGGCGGGCCAGGAAGAGGAAGCTTGTGCCCAGAGTCGCTCATTTAGGAATGCCCGAAACATACCCTCCTTTCAGAGAACAGTGGGGTCTGTTTTCTTCCCCTTTATAAGTTGTGTAGTAATGAAAGGATGGATCGTTCTGTACAAAAATGTGGGAAGGTGATTTTTTCCCTCCAGATGTATACAGAAGTACTTATGAATAGGGCCAGTTTAAAATATTTAATACCATATGGCCTTAAATTACTCTGTCAGAGGATTTCATGGAATTTGACTTCTGAGTGACCAGCTGACCACTGCACTAGATGTGGCCCAGTTATGCTGACCGTCGGTGGTACACACGTCTTTTAAATTCATACAGGAGCATCTGTTTTCCAAGTTTCTTTCATGACTGTAGAATTTTACTTACCTATTACATCCAGGCTTAGTCTCAATGTCCAGCATTGCACCCCTTGTCCTCATGTGGGTGGGGACCCCTGGTGTGGTCCAGGGCGTCCCTTTAATGAATGTTCTAGCATGTGGAGTTGACAGTACATTTGATTTCAATTCATGTTTGCACTTTCGGCCTCAGACATGCTAGGGTCATTTGGTAAGTGTTAGAAGGCTTGATGCTTGACCGGAAGTGTAGCACTTGCTAAACAAAAATTATTTCTCTAAGTGTCAAATGTGTCTCATCTGTCAAAATGGAAAGCGGGGAGGTAGGCAAGGCCAAAAAGAAGCATCTGTGTATGGTTAAATAACACTTGCTTCATTTGCTGTTGAAAGCGGTTGTCTTTTGTGTATTCAAGAATTGTATGTTTTTAAAAGGGAAAAATCAACTGTGGGCTATTATTTAATGATTTTGCTTCATAAAAGGCTTTCTTGAGATTAGGGAAAACGTTTATTTTCAGACTCTGGATGGCCTAGACTACGTTCTGGAATGCAGCCTCCGCGGTCTGGCTCCCATTTCTCCCCATAAGGACGTGGCTGCCTCAGGGGCAAAGGCTGCTCCCGCAACTTCCCTGGCTCCGCAGGTGGGGAAGGCCAGACAGGAGGGTTGGACTCGCTGAGTCTCTGGGACTGTATGCTCTGGTCTTGGAGTTTGCGTGCCCCTCCTGTTTCACACTCACTTACAATCATTGTCCGTTGTGTTTGTCTTTGCTCTCCCCGCTGCAGATTCGGAGTTAGGTGTTGGCACGCTACCTGAACATGACAGCCAGGATGCAGGGCCAATTGTCCCCAAGATATCTGGTCTAGAGAGAAGCCAGGAGAAGAGCCAGGACTGTGGCAAAGAGCCGATTTTTGAGCCCGTGGTGCTTAAAGACCCCTGCCCTCAGGTCCCGCAGCCGCTACCCCAGCCCCAGGTGGAGGCCCAGCCCCGAGCTCCTTCTCCGGACCCTGACTTGGTGCAGCGCACAGAGGCCCTGCCTCAGCCCCCGCGTCCAAGCACACAGCCACCGCAGGGCCCCCCAGAGGCCCAGCTTCAGCCAGCGCCGAAGCCTCAGGTGCAGAGGCCACCGCGGCCACAGTCCCCCAGCCAGCTGCTCCACCAGAGCCTCCCACCTGTGCAGGCCCCACCCTCGTCTCAGAGCCTCTCACAGCCACTGTCAGCCTACAACAGCAGCAGCTTAAGCCTCAACAGTTTAAGGTGAGCCCGCCTGCTCTGTTTTTGCCTGATTTTTGTCATCTTCTTTGGGACAGGCAAGTCGTAGTGGGTAAGGGGTTCCCAAGGAGACCCAAGTTGCCTTGCTGAAAACACTGTCACTGTGTTCTCTCGGAAGTAGAGACAGAAAAGGACAGTCCAGTGAGAGTCAGGTCTCTGCAGGGAGGGCAGGCTGGGTTGGGTTGGGTTGGGTTGGGTTGGGTTGGGCAGGGCAGAGAGGACGTTGCAGAGAGCTAAAATACCTAGAGACTGCTGAGGGAGTGAAGGCAGGAGGGAGGAGAATGCTGAAGAAGCAGAGAGGTGAGGGGGCTGGCCCTGGAGCCCGCCCCTGCCCCACAGCGGTGAGTAAGGGAGTCAGAACCTAAGGTCCACAGCGGTCACGGAGCGCTAAGAAAGCCTTAGAAGGGAGGCTCTTGGCCTCAGAGGGAGGATGTTTGGAAGAAGCTACGTCTCTCTCTATGTCCAGAGGCAGGAAGATTGGGACCAAGGAGTATTCTGGTTTGAAGTTTTTTCATGGAAATGTACTTCCTCCAAGGTGGGTCGGAGAGGTAGAGAAGAAACACGCTGGGTGTTGAGAAAGAGAGGATTTCCTGCAAGGGGAGATCCAGGCCCTCATCTGTCTTGTTTTGCCAAATTACAAAGGAAAATTCAGAAAGTGGCACGAAGGAGAGCTGCAAAGGAAAGGGGGTTGTACTTCTTACACCTCCCGCCTCATGGGGCTTTGTGCCTTTGCTGTTGTTTCCCTGCCGCAGCCTGACTGGTAGCTCAGGGACTTGCGTTTTCCTGTCCATGACAGGTGAGGAAACCAGCAGGGTGAGGAGGCTGTTCCTTCCCCAGTGGGCCAGGCCTGTCTTCTGCCCCAGGGCCATTGTGGCAGCCTCCAGAGAGCAGGGGTGACAGAGCACCTGAGCTCCTCGGTTCGCCTCTTCTCTGTGCATCTTCATTCCCAGGTAGCGGGCAGACAGGGTGCACTGGAACGCAAATCCTCACTCTCCTCCCCTTGTTTTAATTGTATTGCTTTTTATAGGAAACGTGGCTGGTGGAGGATGGGAAGGCTGGGTCTCTCTAGGGGCAGAGATGAGAACCTGGTGCTGCCTAGGGGAGAGCGGTCCGGAGTTTGGGGCAGCACCAGCTGTCTGGACACAGGTGTGCGGTGGCTCTGGAGCCACACTTTCCATCCGCTGTGTCTGCAGTAGTGGCAGCAAGTGTAGATAGAGGAGGTGCGAGCTCAGGAGAGGCTTCCTGCGTACACAGGGGAGGGTCTGTACAGAGGAAGAGCAACAGAAAAGGCGTTTCCAGAATGGCTTTGAGCAGGGAGATAGGATGTTTGTTTGTTTGTTTGTTTTCGGAAAATTAATTGCGTACCTCTTTCTTTTTTCCTTTGTCCCTCCTTCCTTCTTTCCTTTCTCCAACAGCAGCAGCAGAAGCAGCACCCCAGCAAAGACTCAGCCGGCTCCTCCACACATCTCCCACCACCCCTCAGCCTCCCCGTTCCCCCTCTCGCTGCCCAACCACAGCCCATTGCACAGCTTCACGCCCACCCTCCAGCCCCCTGCACACTCCCATCACCCCAATATGTTTGCCCCTCCCACTGCTCTGCCTCCTCCACCACCACTGACATCAGGGAGTCTGCAGGTCCCCGGACACCCAGCCGGGAGCACTTACTCAGGTAGGATGGAAGAGCTGGCCTTGCTCACCTGAGCTCCCACTCTGCCTTGCTGGTGGCCTCGCCACCTGTCTCTGTGGTCCCCAACTGCTGGGCTTCCTGTATTTAAGATTTTCTGCTTTGTTGGGTGCAATCTTGTAATCAGTCTTTTGTGAGCTGAGGTTCAGCAAAAACATGTACCAGTGCCCACAGCAGCCTAGCACAGGCCCAGTGAATGGGACACTGCCGAGAGGACCGGTCTGTCTGAAGCCATGAGGCTGTTACGACTGGGTTCACCACTGATAAGGTGGTAAAGCACCGGTCGTGTGCATCCTGTCACCTGGGCTCCTGCTGGAGCGACAGACACTTTCCCAGGCTGTGTCTGGTTCACTCCCGGCTCTTGCATTGCACCCTGGTTTGAGGGGTTTCTTTTCAGGTGAACAGGGCCTTTAGCGTCTTCGTGGGGGGGCAGGTGCACTTGTGGTGGCCACGCATCCCGGAATTTTAAGGACAGACCTAGTGTTAGGTAGTGGGTCCTTGTCCCCTCACCTGACTTATCAATCAGAACAGGTGTCCCAACTTCGGGTCCATCATAGCTGTGTCGTCCCGCTCATCCAGAGAGCAGTAAAGCGGAGATTTGCCCCGGAAGGGGGCAGAGCGCTCTGCCACGTAAACAGCTGGCACTTGTGAATGAGCATGCTGGTCACTGTTCTCCAACACTTACAGATGTTAATTTCTTCAACCCTCAAGACGAACCCCCGAGGTAGGCAGCCGTGTCCCTATGTGATAGATGAGGAAACTGAGACACAGAGGGGTGGTCAGCCACACCCAGGGTCACCCAGCTGGCAGGCACAGAGTGGAGAACCGGCCTCAGACATGGGCCTGGACTCTGTCAGCACACCACATTGACCAACCTGTCTCTCAGAGCCAAGTGGCCAGACAGAGGGCAGGGAAACCAGACCACTCAGTCTAATTTGATGTTTGATCATCGAAGGCCGGGTTGGTTGTCCCCACAAAGCCTCATGTCCCACACCCTCAGTCCTGACGCCTCCCTAGTAAAGTGTTTGGATGTCCTGTTCTGAAGAAAATTGCTGTTACAAGAAAAGGCGTCATGCTCTCCCCTTCCTTCTTCTCCAGAGCAAGACATCCTGCGACAGGAACTGAACACACGTTTCCTGGCCTCTCAGAGTGCTGACCGCGGGGCTTCCCTGGGCCCCCCGCCCTACCTGCGGACCGAGTTCCACCAGCACCAGCACCAGCACCAGCACACGCACCAGCACACGCACCAGCACACCTTCACGCCCTTCCCCCACGCCATCCCGCCCACTGCCATCATGCCGACGCCAGCACCTCCCATGGTGCGTACCCCAGGCAGAAATGTGAGGATAAGTAGAGCACGACTCTTTTATGCAGCACGGTGGGGTTGGAGCGGGCTGCTAGGGGCAGCAGATGAGAGGGGGGCGATAGCCATCTAGGGGGCTCCCTTGGCCTCGTCCATCTTTGCTGGAAAGAAGGGCGTGTGTCTGCTCCAGCCAGCACTGACCCTGGGCCTGAAGCAGGAAGTCTTTTCTAGAGTTATACGTAGCACTGTGGGGGTATTTTATCTAAACGTCCTAGATGCCCTCAAAATGATCACATCCAATGTTGGCAGTTAACTTGACTTAGAGGGTAATTTTGTTTTCTTGAGCATGCTAGAGGCTTGACACCAGATACAAAAATCGCTCTGTTAGTGCTTTGCACCAAGTACTAACGAAAAAGTGTCAGGAGGAGGCTGAAGAGGGGAGAGAGCAGTCAGGAGACTTGGACTGCGTGGGGTGCCCTGCCCTTTCAGATGCTGGGGGTGTTAATTTCTTGTATCCCATAAGGCGGTGCCAGTCTGGTATTGTGCTGTCAGCAAGCGGTCAGGGAGCCACGCGCCCTGCAGCGACAGAACTCAGCCTGTGGTAAGAGATACCACTGGCAGCGACCATGTTCTTGGTCTTGACTGGGGTCTAGGACATGCTGGGAGAACTAGTTAGGACGTTTTTTGTAACTTAGGATCTATAATGAATAGTGCTCTATTAGGATGCTAAATATCCTGAAATAGGGCCCTATCCATCACAGTGAGTGTAAAAGTGGTTTACTTAACTTTTTAAAATATTGAATACTTGATCTTAAGGCAATTACTCTAGGCACTGTGAGAAAAGATTTCAATTCTGTGATTTTGAGAGACATTCCCTTTACCAAATTGTGTTTCCTCTCTTCCCTCGCTCTCCTCCATTTTTTTCAACTTTATTTATTCTTTTTTTTTTTTAAAGATTTTGTTTATTTACTTTTAGAACGAGGAGAAGGAAGGGAGAGAGGGAGAGAAGCATCAGTGTGTGGTTGTCTCTTGTGTGCCCCCTACTGGGGACCTGGCCTGCAACCCAGGCATGTGCCCTGACTGGGAAGCCAACTGGCGACCCTTTGGTTCACAGGCCAGCGCTCAATCCACTGAGCCACATAAGCCAGGGCTCAATTTAATTTTTCAAAATGTATATTTTAAAGTTTATTTTATAAATTTTACTTAGAAGGTTTGTGATGAGGCTTTGGGACCAAAATTGTTTCTTACAGCAGATCCTTATCTTTTTTTCTGGAGGAACTAGACCTCTCAAAAGTTACATTTTTAAGGGCCTGTTATGTTGGGAAAGAGTTTATGCCACAGCCTGAGCGAAGTGTTTCATAAATGCTTACGCTGAATGGAGGGGAGTCATGGCATCCAACGATGACCTGATTTAGGGGAAACAATGGTATATACTCTTTTCTGCTTAAAAGAAAGGTTATGAGACTAGTCCAAATTGCTTTATATTTGAGTGTAATACATTTGGGAAGACAGCTGAATGTACAATTCTTCTGCCAAGGTGAAGATGAAAGTAGAGAGAATTCTCTGGATAAATCAGACCAAGTGCTCACTTCTCTCTGATTTGTCTCAATAATTACCTCTTTTCTCCAGGTCAGATGTTTGGTTTGTGCCAGTCTCTGAATACTGAGTAGAAAGAGACACAGTAGTGCAGCCAGGACCTAAATACGCCATGTGGGTTTTCACTTTGTTTTTTCACTGTTGTTAGTTTCTTGTCAGAGTGACTCAGGAGCTCAGAATGGTTTCACGTACGATGAGGTTGTGGAGTCTGATGACAACATTATAACCAGATGCTTGCTTAGGGCAGCCTCCACTGAAGCAGTGAACACAAATGTAGGTCCTTTAAGTAACTAGCTTTTGCTTTGATCCCTTTACAGTTTGACAAATACCCTACAAAAGTTGACCCATTCTACCGGCACAGTGTGAGTCTCATTGCCATGCTACGCATTCAATGTAACTGCTTTCCATTTTTCATGCTCACCGCAGATCAGTAAATGACTAGCAGCTTTCCTTAATCATCTTTGCAAGAATTCCCATTGTTCCTCGTCACTTTGGATGCTTGCTTTTGTGGCGTTTGCTTTTGGGTAAAGATGCAGTATCATCTTTGGAATCAAAAGATCATTAAGTACTCCTGCAACTTGAAAGCAAAGTTGAACTGCACTGGAAGCCAGGTGTCTGTCCTGACAAGGGAGCGTCTGCAATCGAATCGCGATAGATTCAGGAGAGTCTGACACCACAGGATTGCAGTCATCAGTTGAAATAATCATGTCCACAGAATTCCTGCAATTCCATTTGAATTATTTCCTCCATACAGAAATTCTCTCTTTTTTTTTTTCCACTTACAGCTCTTCACAAAGCAGGATTTTAGACTAAATACAGGACCCTCTTGCACCTGGCTGGTGTTGTTTTCCTGAGCTTGTTACAATTGAATAAATCTAAAGATATTTAAATAAAAAAGGGTCTTAAAATTGAAATGTATAATTTTTTTCTCTTTAAATTCATTCTTCGTTACTAAAAAGAATACTTGTTTTACACAATTTTAAGAGTATGGTCTGGAACTTAAATTGCTACCAACCTAAATGTGACGTTCAGTTACTTATAGAACAATGACTTCTCTGTGTACAAAGACCTCGAACATCTTTTCATGATATTTTGATTATGGAGTGAATACTGCATCATGTTTACCCTAAATTTTGCAAGTTTATTTGCTCAGTGGTTTATTTGTGTTTTTCAAATGAAACCAGGAAGGAAGGAAGGTTATTAATTGCTTGTAGCCATGTTGATTCACCATCCTCAACTATTCTTGCTTTGATTTTTAGATAGTTTTATTTGAGTGCTGCTTAATAGATCATCCAAGTGCTGTGAATTCATTCATACTTAGAACCAAATAATTAAACACTGTAGTAGTCCTGAGTGTAGCTAAGAAGTCAAGACTAGAAAATACTAGAAAACAATGAGAAATTAGTCTAGACATTCAGAAATAACATGAGGCCTCTTCAGAAAGGGAAGAGGAAAGTGAGTTGAAGGGCCCACACCCCCACACCACCGTCCCAGCACCGTGTGCCCTGTGGGTGCATGAGGCAAAAGCATTTTAAATGGACGTGAAAATCCAGCAGGCCTGTGGGTTTCCTCCTTGGGCCTGTCCCATGAATGAGGCCATCTTAATAAGCATCCAATCTCTGTCCTTTGTCAATGTCTTACTGATTTAAATTAAGGACCAGCTAACAAAGTCATCTTAGAAAAAGTTTAGTGTACTCAGCAGGTGACTCAGATTTACTGCCTAGGACAAGATGCAGTGCCTTTTAATATGCGTATTTCACAGAGAGTTCTAGATTGAAGACGGACCAAAAGCCTGGTGGGGAGGCAGTGGTTGATCTTTTGCAAGGTTTATGCTTTATTGCTTAGGTACTTCAGACTTTTAGTCAAGGTGTGGGAGATAGTTAACCATCCTAAGAGGGTCAGTAACAGAATCAGGCAAAAGGAAAATGGTGAGAAGAGCAATTTTTTATCGAAAACATTAAAGTAAAAATACCCACCTGGAGGCAGAGTAATAGAAATTTGAGTGTGTTTTAGTGTGGCATGTATTTAATTACTCTGCTTCATACAGTGTACTGTGGGAGAGTTATTTCGTATTATTAGTTATAGTGGATAATACGTGAAGTACTTAGTCGTCCCTGCTTTGGGGATTAGAACGTTATAAGGGGAATTAAGATGCAATGCACTCAAGTATCTAAAACACAATTTTAGACTTAAACATAGTTTTCAATGAGGGCACTTGGCTTGCAATCACTGTTTAAGTGGATTTAGTTCAATATCAATTAGTCTGAAAAATTTTGCTGCATCATTGAAGGGAGCAAAATGAAATAAAAGACCAACAGAATAAGAATGTGCTCTGAACACAGGCAGGATTATAAAATGTGGGTGTCAGTCATTCCCTAGAGATAGCTAATGACATAACTGCAGTATTAGGAAAAGCTTGAGTTACTGTTGTACTTTTGACATATCACGCAATCGTATGGGCGGGACATTACTGAAATATCTGTATGGTGGTTTGATCAGAGCGGGAACTAGAGCAGTAGAATCTCAAAAACACTATGTTTCTAGGAGGAGGGAAAGATGTGTTTACATTGTCTTCACTGTTGCCATGTATTTCTTTCTTCCATTGTGTTGTCAATAAACTATTAGTTCAAGACAATTTATGTACTTAATTCAGAATCATTCTTCTCCCTTCACTGAGTGGCTTCACGTCAGGGCTTGGCTTGAGTAGCCTCCAATGAGCTTGTCCATCTTACAGAAAAGTGGGTGGCTCCCCTGAAAATCTATAGTGAGTCCTTTTATTTTACCCTTCCACAAATATTTGTCATTTTAGATGAGACAATTAAATTGTCCTCTGGAACTGCCACTTCTAGAACAACCTAATGAAGCAAGGATTGTGAATATTTTCTCATTTCCTCAAACTATTAAAAATCTAAAAGTACTAATTGAGTTTTAATGATATAAAATCCTGGAACTCATAAAGACTTGCTTCTTTTGCTTCCTTCTTTTTCTTTTTCTTTTTTTCTTTTTCTAATTAACTTGTAATTTTCTGGGCATCTTATTCGGCTCAGCACCCCTCCTGTTTTTGATATGCATTAAAATCTCCCACCATTTAGGACTGGTATCCGATTTAACAATTAATAATTAGAAAAGCTCCCTTTCTAATGATGTCCTCATCTGGGACATCATTTGTTGGCTGATTGATTCTGAACTACTTTTAAGTTTCCGAGTTAAGCATTCATGGCACATCTGTGTGATCATTTCATCGTGGCTTCTTGACTAATAGCATCGAACCGAGATTACTTGGCTTGCTAATGTTGATGTCTTTCTGTGGGAAGGGAATTGGAGTATATCATTTGCCTCCTGCTAAAAGCTTTTTCTCCCTCTCCATCTTTGGCCGCAGCTCTTCCATTCCTACCCTCCTGCAGTCTCGGGCATCCCCCCTATGATTCCACCCACTGGCCCTTTTGGTTCACTACAAGGAGCATTTCAGCCGAAGGTAAGAACCTTACTGTGGAAACACATGAGCGTGTTGGTACGTGGAGCCCCAGGCTAAGCGTGTGGGTGGGTTCCGCATTGTCTTGCCTGTAATTTTTCTGATCCAAAGTGATCATTGGGATTCAAGTGAGAATATTTTTTTAAGTCCATTTCATTTTGAACTTTAGCCAAATTTAATTTTCAGTTTGTACTATCCATGTAATCACAGTCAATCCAGAATTTTCTGTGCTCTTTAAAAATTTTCAGAATATATGTATATGTCTCGCACCAATATTGTGGACACAAGCCTCTGGTCAGGAACTCTATCAGATGTCAGATACATGTGCACAGGTTGTCCTTGAGGTATGTATTATTAGCAAAGATACAAAGGGTGAGCCTTTATTGATTTTAACAGAAGGGAGGAAAAACTTCTCAAACTAAAATTGTATCTTTTTAACTACAGAAAGGGAAAATGCTCCCATTTATTCTCCCTCATTTCCCCCTCGCCCCATCTGTCTGCAAATAGGGTCCACCTGCCAGTGGAGGCCACACACCTCCCTTCCTTGGACTCTTCTCTCCCACTCTGCCCTCTCTTGGTCCTCCCTCCCCTCATCTGCACCTTCACACTTGCCAAGGTCGACATCCTAGTGTGAGATTAACATTTACCCTTTATAATAACTGTGTGCTTTTCTCCCTAGTCAGTGGTATGCTACTGAGAGCCAGTATTGAGGAGGAATTCTCAGAACTCTACCTTTTTGTGACTTTAAAGCTGCTACAGCCTCTACTTTATTACAGCCTCTACTTTATTTTCACGCAGAAAAGGAAAATGTACTTCTGTTGTAAGGAACCATTGGGGAATTTTGCTGTGTATAATTTTTGGTTGTTTATTTCTTTTTCCTATCTCATTTCTTAGACAAAACTGGGCCCAATTTTGGGCCAGAGTGCCGCAGGATAAGCACATAGTACATTTCCAAAGACATGTTGCTTTAATACTAGAAATCGGAGAAGAAATTAAAAGGCATTAGGGGTTGGATGGATACACCTTAGAAATCACATTTACCTGCACGGGATTGCAGCTTATAAACCAGGTTATATATACCCGCGGCTTCTCCCAATAGCCATGCTAAACACCTCCCATCTTAGGATAAAATGATGGTGATTTTTAAACTCCTTCCCCCCATCTGCTCATTACTACACTCCCTCGGACCCTGGTCTGTCCCCTCTCGGTTGCAACAAATCTCTCCTGCGTCCCCAAACAGACTGGTAGGTCATTTAATAAATTAGACTATTTCCCTCACTCACAATTATCCAATCACACAGAAAACTACATCTGGGCAAGAAAGTGTCTCTCCTGGAGTTGAAATAGGCCTTTCCAGGCCACGTTACTGATTGAATATGCAGATTGCAGTTCATTAGTGGAGTTCTTCATATGTATGCAAATCAGTCTGTTAACACTCCAGCTTAATTGTTGGTTGTACAGCCGCTGATTGCTTTCCTTTCTTTTCTTTCTTTTTTTCCTTCTCCCTGTAGGCTTTGTGCCTAAACCTGAGCTCTTTTCTGCCCCGCCCCCCCCCACAGGTTAACTTCCCTGTGTGAAGGGGTTCTTAGAGCTTGCAATTTCTTAAATAAAATACCTGATGAAATATTTTTTGAATCTTTTACCTGCTAGAAAGTAGTGGCTGCTTGTGCCAGAAGTTGGCTTTTTGTTGCCCTCGTTGTTAATTCAAAGGACAAAAGCCTACAGATAAGGTTATAGTTATTGATGAGATTGAGGAATGGTGTGGGAATAGGAAAGATGAAGCAGAATTACTTTAGAAATCATTTAATGTAAGTCTGCGTCGTCCCTAAATTAGGTTCTCTTGTCCCATTTCCACCACTGCTAATGAGTAATTACTGAGTGTAATTCCTTGTTATTGTCTGCCAGTTAAAATTTAGAGAGTTAGCTTAATGTCTGTAAAACACTTCCAGTTATTCTGATGAGGAGCACCTGATAGAGCAAATTATGATGATGTTCACTTAAGCATTTCTTGGAATGTTTGTTTGGTGATAAAGCAAAAAAGCACAATGACAGGGCTGCCAGTAACTCCGCAGAAGGTGGGTGTCAGGGCAGCACTTCCGTGTGTTGGTTCTCTTCTCGGTCCCGTGCTTTTTATCGCAGCGGAGGGTGGCCTCTCTGTGCCTGGATGCCGTGGCTGGAGAGGCTGGTCTCTGGCCGGGCCCCGTGAGAGAATAGGGTGCAGGTCCTGACAAAGAGCCTGTGTGATCACAGAGTAAAATGAGTCTGTTAACTCTTGTATTTGACTGAAACCAAAAAATTGGGGGCAGCGTGGAAAAGGTGAAGGGATTGAGAAGTAGAAATTGGTCATCACAAAATAGTCATGGGGATGCAAAGTACCGAGTGGGGCATGTCGTCAGTAATATCCTGATGACTGCGTACGGGGCCAGGTGAGTCCAGAATGCTGGAATTATCCAGGGAAATGCTCTGTAAAGTATATGATTGTCTAACCACTATGCTGTACACCTGAAACTATACAAAATATTACTGAATGCAAACTGTCGTTGAAAAAGGAAAACAACATTTGACTTCTGTAATTTGGAGTGAAAGAAAGATCTCGCTTTCGTGACACGTGTTTCGTGCTTCCTAAGCTGTGGTCTGGTTAATTCGTAGACCTCCAACCCTATCGATGTTGCTGCTCGACCTGGGACAGTCCCGCACACTCTACTCCAAAAGGACCCAAGGGTACGTACAAAGTCAGGTGTGGCCTCAGGTAACAAGGGGGTGGTTTGCACCTTCTGTAGCTCATCTGAGTGAGCTGCCGTTGTAGCTGTTCCTTCTCATTTGCGGGAGAAAATACCGGTTGCTCTTAGAAAATAAAATCTCTTCTGCTCTGCCTTGGCCACACAATATGCTAAAGGGAGGACAGAAGAATGCCTTCCCGTCCAAAGATCAGACATGCCACCCCGTGAGCTTGTGCAGTTACTATTCAACCAGTCTTCTCAGCCTGTATTTCCTTAAATTTCTCTCGGACAAAAGAAATAGCTATAAAATGTTTTGAATGGAAAAGCACGGAGCCTTTTTTTTTCCTAGAAATGAGGACACAGTCCCTGCTCCCCGGGGTTCGGGAAGTCACTGTACTGCCCTGCTCTTCCGGCCCTCTACTTCTCAGTGTTCGGAGCTAAATGAAATATCCATCGTGCTGCGGTTATGTTGTTTATTCATAACGTCTACCTCCACCTACTCTCAACAAAGAATTTAAAGCTATACAATATATGTAATCTTGTTTCATTGGTTGTTATTTACATTCATTGTAGTAAATGTGAGAAATGATTACCTTTACAATATTGTCTTTTTCCCTGGGTAAGAGCAGTCAGAAATTGATGACCAGAGTTAGGTAGAAGTTTAAAATGACTCAACTATGTAAGTATTTTTATGACATTTAGTGAACTTCTTCAAAATGTCTCATACCTCTCGGTAAGGTGCAGCCCTCGAATTGAGGGTGTTGGTGGAGAGAGCCCAGCTCTGCTGTATGCCCAGAAGGGCGCCTGTCCCCAGGCACCCGTCAGCACCCAGCCTCCTGCGCCCGTGGTCTGAGGGCCTCTCTCGCTGAGGCCCACTCCGGGTGGTGTGGATGGGCTGCTCCTCGGGACAGGGAAACCCCTCAGATGTGTAGTGTGAGCAGATGATGTTGCCAGAGGGCAAATTGCTGTTGATTGAATTTGTTCAGGGGGCTTGTCGATGTGGATGCACCAAGCCTTGTGAAGTGGGGGAGGGGACATTTGGCACTTTTGATAGTGTGAAAATGGGTTAATTATTCTCTAAAAGGGCTTCATTTAAAAGTAAAATTCTAACATTTTAATTTCCCCTCCTAATGAAGCACTACAAATTTGTTAATTAGAGCAATTGTTTGAGTGACAGGCATGTAACCAAGTTGTCATTTTCTCTTCACAGTTGACAGATCCTTTCAGACCCATGTTAAGGGTAAGAAAGCTTCTTCTAGAACTGTTTTTGCAACCTCTCTGTGACTCCCTGTAGGTTAAAAAGACAAATCCGTTATGCGGAACCAAGCCATGGAAACACTGGAAGGAAGTGTTGGGATGACACTTCTGTGGGGGTGGGCTTCTCAAGTAGTGTGATTGAAATGGCCTGAATTGTTTTTGCTTAGGTGTTCCAGGAAGCTGGGCTATGGAGGTAAAACTAACAGATAAGATTCAACTGAGTCAGATTCTCTAATTAGCAGTTCTGGTAAAAGGTTTGACTCGTGGGAAGCTAAAGAGAAAGAATTAAGCTGTGGGCTAAAATTAGAAGTTCTGCTGTCTCTCTTGCACTTAGAAAATACACATACCAGGGTCTGTTCATTTTGGCTGGTGGCTGCCTCATTCTGCAGCAAGCGATGTTCACTTGTCACAGACATTCAGCCTGCTTCTCTGGTGCAGAACAGAGTTCCTTTAAGCCTTGGTTTGTTAACATCTTTGGAGTCTGGAGAGTGGCCAGCAGATGACCTCTTAAGTAAAGCTGGCTGACTTGGTTGTTTGGGGCGGGGAGAGAAGGCGGGTAGTTGGACAGAAGAGGGATAGGTAGTGTACTTCCTGCTGTACTTAACCCATTTCTGGTGTGTAAAGTAATACAACTCAGTTTTTCCAAAAGGGAAAAAAAAGGATTTTGTCATCACTGATGATTTCAAATGACGCAAATAATTTCATTACAAAAGAAGAAAACTGACCCCAGACTTGGATTTAAGTATATATTTCAGAATCAGTTCTTTTGCATAGAAACCAGAAGTGTCTGTCCTTGACCCACACAGGATTGGGGCGTCAATGATTCCTCTCACCCATCCTCTCCTCACTGAGCGCACATTGGGAGCCTCTGGGTCGATCACATCACAAAGGGGGCGGAGACAGGCGGTCCCTGCCCTCCAGGTGGTGAGACAGAGCGCACTCACAGTGACTCCAGGCTTGTAAAGCAGGCCCTGAAATCCTGTGGGAGACATGGCTTGATACATTCCCAGAGGGCAGAGGAGGAAATTGGTGTGTGAAGAGGTCTAGAGAGTAGGAAGGACTGAGTTCTTGCCTTTCTTTCCCTTTTTTACTAGAAGAGGGCAGTGCGCATGCACATGAATGGGTAGTTGACAACTCAACGCAGCACTTATAGGAACTGGGCTTCAATAGAAGTGTGGTGAATTTCTTTGCCTTGCATTGGGGGTAAAGAAAAGCCAGCGCTGAAGGAGGTTACACAGGTTCGGGACCCTCTCTTGTTTTAAAGGGATTCACAGACATTCACTAATTAGCTCCTCTGAACAGCCCATTTGCATCATAGCATGGCCACATTTGTTAAGTAGGGCTCCGAGCTCTCCCCGTCTGCCAGCTGGCACCGGAAAAGAAACAGAGAAGAGACACAACATGGGCTTCAGGCTTTTGCTGTCCTATCCTTGGTGACCAGGGAGGTCCTTGTCAGCGCGGTTCTCTGAGGAGTAGCTGCCAGCTCGGCCCCCCCGCAGGAGGATGAGACGCTGACTCTGGCTCCCTCCGGCCTGGGCGCCGGAGAGCTGCTGACAGCAGGCACTTGGAGTGTGCAAAGCCCTCTTGTTTTGTGAACAGGAAAAGAAAAAAGCCTCTGTAGCCAAATCTGCTGAAGCCTTTGGGGAAATTGAAGGCGGCTTTCTGGGAAAGGTCTTCCTTCTGACCACGCTGCTGTTTCTTGTTTCAGAAACCAGGGAAGTGGTGTGCTATGCATGTTCACATCGCCTGGCAGATCTACCATCACCAACAGAAAGTCAAGGTCAGTCTTGCCTTCCTGGCCTTGGGGGTGGGGCACCTGGGCTCCCGGGCGAGTGGCCTCCCTGCTGAGGATCAAGTCTCTGTTGGAAATCTTACTATCGGTTAGGGAAACCGCCGGCAAAGGGACAAAACAAAAGCAAACTGATAACTCTGATGATTTTTTCCTCTAAAGAAATGATTTTTGTCGTGTTTTTGGTCTGAAGAGTTTAAATATACTGCATTTCACCCTGTATGCTCCACTCCTGTGTATAATGCACACCCATGTCTTTGACCCACATTTTCAGGAAAAAAATATGTTGCTTTAATTTTTTTAATTCAATTATTTATTTATATTTAGATGGTTGTTTCTGTATTATAAAGGAATTGTAGCATTTATTTTTAAACATGTTATGGTACAAAGAACTTTACCTGACAAATAATTACGAAACACAAGAGCGGATACAAGGTATTTCAGGCACTACCCATGTATAACGTGCACCCTTCTTTCCCCTCAGAAATTTGGGCAAAAACGTGCGCACTGTACATGGCAAAACACAGGCAGATTAACTCCTAAAATAAACGTTTCGGGGAGATTTGTGGGCCAGGCACCTCCTCGCTGACTCTGTTGGACAGGAGACGGGACTGACAGCAGAGCAGGAGGGCGACCGGGGCGGGGCGGGGCGGGGCGGGGCGGGGCGGGGCCAAGCAGGAAGACCTATACGAGAACGTTTTTTTTCCTGCAACAGTGGGTGCATTCTTTTCATTTTATGGCTTTGGAAAAGTGATCTGGTAATATACGATCTATATGATGCTGCAGAACTTCCGTCAGCAATGCATATGGTATTGAAAATGACTCTCCTAGAGGTAGTGTATTGTTTGCAGTGACCTCCCCACCCCCCCATTCGTCCTCCTGATGACCCGTGCCAGAGGTGAGAATACAGTCAGTACTTGTCAGAACCACTGCGTGGCCAGTTACCTTACCTGTCTGCAGGTGACTTTTCTTTTTCATCTGTTTTCATCCCACAGGGGAATACAATGCACGCTTTGCCAGGCTGTTGAGATACAGTAGGCAAGTGGTCAGGGACTTCTGCAGGTGACCAGATGTGGCACCACTGGTCAGCCTAGAGAGCAAAGTAACTGACAAGTCCAGATTTTACAGTCTGTGTGTTTACAGTCTGGGTAACTGTGCCTAGAAAAATGGGGGAAAACAGTCCAGTAATTCCAGTAGGCTTCAGTTAATCCATTTTTCAAATAATAAGCTTTTAGTCCTAACAGCATGTGGGAGCCAAGATGAGAATTATAAAAGAAAGTGATAAACACAGAGGGAGAGCTAGTCCCTACAGAAATGTTTGTTTGTTCGTTTGTTTGTTTGTTTAAATGGTTAAATGATTTTTTAAAAGCCAGCTTCGGTAAATGAGGCCACCAAGATATTTGCTTTGGTGTCAAATGCCTGCTCTTTCTTATAACATCCTATCAGTGAGTTTTGCTCACTTTATTGTTAGGTGAGGTTTAATTAGAAACCTTACAGTTCAGCTTCATTAGAAAATGTGTGTACTTTGAAGAGCTAACTAGATTTCTATGCTTAGTTTAGTGTGCTCTCCATTCCGGAGGATGCAGTTAGTAGAAGGGTGGGTACGATTCGTCCTCCTGTGACTCCTTTGGTTAAGAGATGAAGGATGTGTTGTGCATGTGCCCTTCCAGCAACTTCTTGTCCATGAACATGCCCCAGCGACTAGAACCGTCGTTATCCCAATTCAGTTAGCAAGACCTCTTACACGTGAGATGGCTGTTCTTTCCCTTTCCAGCACACTCTGTGTAATCCCCAAGCACCATTTTGCTTCATGGACCTAACTTGTGGTTAATGGAACTGTGCCGTGTACCATGCAGTTTTAGCACTAAGTAATTTGGCAACCAAATTAAAGGAGCCATTCAAAAGATTTTTATAGATTTATAGTGAATTAGAAGCTTTGTCTTGGGGTTTGGCTCTTACTTTATAGTGGGACTTCCATGACAGAATTCCCTGTGGCTTTGAGCAGAAATTACATTGTCCTTTTCTATAACGTTCATGTACTCATTCTTTTAGTCACCCACCAAATGTTTACTGAGAGAGCCTACTGCCTGAGGCTCCTCACTGTGCCGGGCTCGGAGGGCACCCTTCTGTCCGGGGGTTTAGTTGCTTAGAGTTCAGTAGTGAAGGTCCACGCATGCATAAAAAATGGTGAATGTGCCGTCTGCTTCCAAGGGGGATGGCTTCCCGCTTGAGGTGCTCGGGTGGGTTTCATTCTAAATAGGTATGATGGATGAGTGGGCTCATGACCCTCAGCAATAAGGGAATAGCACACTTGTCTCTGATCCTCACACATGCTGGATCAGATGGCAGCCTACTCACTGTAATATACAGCAGGGCAAGGATTTATGTTTAGCAGAACATGAAGGAGTTTGAGGGGGAGTTGGAGCCAAAGGGACTGAGAGCATCAGATGAGTCTAAGATGGGAAGCGTGAGAGTCAGAACAGGCTAAGGGCTGTGAGGAAGGGGAGACTGCGGAGCAGTCAGTTAACTGTAACTGACAAAAATGGGAAAAAAATAATTTTGCTATTTTAAATGATAATTTTTGAAGTTTCATCTTGAAGTATATATTGCTACAGTATAAAAATAAAATTGATGTTTGCGTTAAAAAAAAAAAAGAATGATGACAGGATAAGGGATCAGGAAGCAGATGAGGAGCCAATTTCTACGGCCTCAGAGGAAGGTGAGCTGGCGGATTGGCTCGAGGGTGGTGGTGTGAATAAGAGGAAACAGCAAGATTGCAGCTGATGGCAAGCACTTCACAGTAAGAGAGGTTTTTGGTGGTTTCCTGGTCTGGACTGATCCCCTCTTCAGTAACTGGGGAGAGTAGGCAAAGCAAAGATCCCTATTAGTTAAATTAATAACCCTACTTTGTTTGGTTTTTTAAAAGATGTAACAGTGATCATTTGAAAATTAGCCTGTAGGCATGCAAATATTTCTTCATAACTTTCAGTTCCTAATGTACTGTGATCTATTAGAGTATGTTAAAGAGTCATTAAACAATTAATTTACACAGAAGATTATTCGTGCAGATTTCCTCATGAAATGAGCTTTACAATACTATCATTTAAAAACTTGCTGAAATGGGCCTTTACAGTGAATAATCAGCTACTTTGGAGGGGTGGTAGTCTGAGTAAGTAAAGATAGGATTTTACTCCTCGAACCACGTAACCTCAAAGACAGAGCACCGATTTCCCCGCTTGGCGTTCTGACTTGAGAGACAGGTACTCCCGGTGCAAGCCCTGCTGCCCGGGCTCAGGCTGCCCCGCCTCCCCGACATTGGGGGTTAACTGGAGTGTGGGCTGCTGCGTCCTCATGGTGTTCATGAACTGCAGTATGACCGGGGCTCAGAGGCTGAGTGTACCGGCCAGTCTCCTTTCTCAGTCTTAGCCGCTTCATTAATGTCCTCCTTTCCTGCCGTTCCTCTGGGGACGTCATCTTTTCCCCCCTTGCTGCTTTAGAAACAAATGCAGTCGGACCCACATAAACTGGACTTTGGACTGAAACCCGAGTTCCTGAGCCGTCCTCCAGGCCCCAGTCTCTTTGGAGCCATCCACCACCCCCATGACCTGGCACGGCCTTCGACTTTGTTCTCTGCCGCTGGTGAGTTCAGAGGGGCAGGGGAGAGTGGGGAAATGTTGTTCTCAGGTAGCTCAATAAATTGTGTTTGTGCTCGGGGCCGCCGCTCAATCACTCCCTAAAAAACACAATTTATGCCAGCTCTCAGGGCCACCTCTTAGCACAGCGAGGGAAACGGAACCTCCTTCATTGACATGCCCTTTTTCATTAAAGAAGGAAAGAAGATCATCTTCCCCTTAGGGGACTCATATTGCTTTGGCTCATTATTTGCTTCTGTACTAAGCCAACAGAACTCACAAGCCCATAAAGTGCTATTGAAAAAAGATCAGAAAGCCCGCAAGGGCACATCGGAGGAAAACAATGCCAGGACTTCACTCTCGGTGCCCACGGAACGCTCCGTGGCCTTGCACCATGATGCTCGGTCGTGCTATGTTTTGAGGGTCTGAAGATAGAGAAATACAGTTGACCCTTAACACAGTCTGAACCATGTGGGTCTCCTTACTGGTGGATGTTTTTCAGTGAATACATATAGCACTGCAAATGGATTTTCTCTTTCTTAGGATTTTCTTAATAACATTTTCTTTTCTCTAGCTTACTTTATTATAAGAATATCATATATAATACATGTAACATACAAAATATGTGTCAATCGACTTTATGTTATGGGTAAGGCATCCAGCAGGCTATTAGCAGTTAAGTTTGGGCAGAGTCGGAAGTTACGCGCCGTGCAGGGGGCTGGCGCCCCTCACCCCTATGTTGTTCACGGGTCCACTCTATGATTATGATACCGGCTGGTGGGATGGTCTGTGATAGGGAGGGTGAGTGTATCAGTTGTTTGCTGGTTGTCTCTGCTACAGAACTTAGTATTGCTGCCTGGTTGGTTGTAATAATGCAGGAAATTTAGGGGACGAGGTACAAAACACCCAAAGAGCTGTTCATTAATGACTGAGCTCACCCACCACCAGGTGGCTCTTAGGTGTGCTGGAGCAGGGCCGGGGGCTGCTGAGGGTCACTGCTTCAGATGGAGCCCTGTTTCTGTTCTGGGTACTTGCAGACAGAAGGCGGTGGCTGTAAGGAGTATTAGGTAGATGAGAACACGGTTCAGCATCAAGGGCTCCTTATTATTTGGGCATTCCCTAAGCTATCTTCAGGGCAATGCCCGGCACAGGGCTCCGCTGGGTAACGCTTGTAAACAGCTCCACTGAGCTCACTTTACTGACCGCTGCCATGATTCAATACTCCCTGTGCCAAATAGAATTTATTCTTCTGGACGCAAATCTCCAAGGGGCTCCCTGTTTCTCATCCTTAGGGGAACTCGTTCCACAGCCGTCCTGCCTGCTGCCTTCCCAGGCTTTCATCCAGGATTCATTTGTGGTGGACCTAATGCTCTCCCATTCAAGAAAAGAGAAACACCCACATTGCAAGAAATCATCATTTTAATGGGCTTTGTTGCCAAAGCAAGTGAATCACCCTCGAGGGTAGATGGAATTTGCTAAGGTCTCAGGTTTTTCTCTGTCAACTCTGTCTGGGGACGTATTTGAAGGCTTTGTTACCATGGCACCTAGGCTCTGAGACAGGGCTACATTAAGAGCAATTTTTGGAGAGAAATAGAGAGATTTCTCCCTGGCTTCCATTTGAGCCAAGCGGATGAATTGGTTTCTTTTGCTTCAATAATTCTGGAACTGCAAGGCACCCTGGGGACTCTGGGCTGAGCGGAGCCCCAGTCCTCATGGAAGCATTAATTAGCACATACTACACAGGCAGGATGCAGCCAAACTTTTATTTAGCTGATAACACTTAATACCTAATGAATATGCTGGGCCCTGTTCACTCTGTGGAGAGGGGGTAACATGTTTGCACTTTCTGGGTAGAGAGTCAGTCACCACCTAGGGCTGGACAGAGAACTGCTCAGGACCAGGACAGGTGTGCCCCTGCGCTCACAGGCCGAGGGCCCTCACAGGCTGGGGAGCAGCAATCCAAACACAAATTGAGTTAGTGGGGTTTGAGGGGAGGGACAATCCTTCTCCATTTAATCTGTATTTTTGAAGGAACTTACACTTGTTCGTAGGAATTTAGTCAAAGTACAGGGGAGTACAGAATAGTTATTAGTACATTCATTCAAGCCCTGTTTCTACTTCCATTCTGGAAGGTAATCTTTTCCAGTGTACACAGTATTGGGTTTTGCCCCCAGTGGTTATTTAGTGAAACTTTTAGCTGATGTGTATAATTTGCACACCCTTGTGAAATTCAGCCACTTTTTCCTTGCCATCGGGCACTAATACCCGAAATACACTAAAAAGGCACCTTCAGGTGACCGTGGCCCATCTACGGTCAGGAGCCAGGCCTGCCTCCCACAAAGCTCTCCTCCTCAGCTGTCACCTGCATGGCTACCAGCCCATTGAATGCCCTGAGCTCTTAGAATATTGTCCCTCTTGAGTCACTTGTCTGCATGCTCTGTGTCTCTCTTTCCCTCTTTCCTTCCCCAGCTTCCTTCAAGAAAAGGATCTGAGGCATCTTAAATACATATTGTTCAAGGCAAAATACAGAGTAGAGCAGGAAATGTTGGTAATGGAGAGACCATGAAGTTAGACCTGCGTTTCCTGGCGGACAAAGACTCAGAGCCAGTTCTAAGATTATTAGTATCCGGAAACATTCGCGGAAACCAGCTCAATGGAGAGAGATCGCAGGCCTCTGTCTCCCCCAACCCAGCACACCTTGCAACAGAGAGTCTCGTAAGGCTGGGCTTCAGAACGTCCTTCAGCGTGAGGCCATAACAACTAAGACATTTCCAGGAAAAGAGGTTCTGTGGTGGCCCAAAGCAGAGCAGTGCAGATAGGTCAGCTGCTCCCGAGCCAAGGGTCACAGAATGCCGTGTCCACCGCAGGGTGGCTCCGAGTGAAAGCGTTGCTCCCTGAGAGGCTCTATGAAGAAAACCCTTCATGGTCAGATGCTCTCCTGTTAGAGCTAGTGAGCCCGTGAACATGACCGTGGCTCTTAGTCCTTCAGTAAAGAACTTACTGATCATGTTTTAACCTGGCGTTTCTCCAGGGTTTTTTTGTTACAGAATCTCCCCCACCCCACTGGCAGTGTTTTTGGATGTTTCTAATACTGTGTGTCAGCATCTTCAAAAATTTACACATTTCTTGTTCCTCACGGTGTTGCCTGGGTGGACTCAAGCCACGTCCTTACTTTAACGTGTTCTCCCCCGAGGTCCTTCGGCACCCAGCAGCCAGCTGCATGGTAGCGGTCAGTCGGCCACCAGGGAAATCTAACCCGTTGTGTTTGACGTCATAGGTGCTGCACACCCGACCGGGACCCCTTTTGGGCCACCTCCTCATCACAGCAACTTCCTCAACCCTGCTGCTCACCTAGGTGAGTTGCCCACAGTGACGGGAAGTGACGTGCTTTTCAGAGAACCTTTGTTTACTGTGCCTCTGCCCCACTTCCAGCAACTTGTCCCTAGTCCTAGCCACCTCACTTACCACTTAGGGAAAAGACGGTGGCCCTGCAGAAGCCTGAAGAGGTGTTGTCCACGCTCAGGATTTCAGCCCCCGTGATAGCACCTTCTTCAGGGAGTGGATGTGTGCTCTGTAGCGTCCGTCTGGAGACACTGACGCGTGATGGGTAGAAACTCTGCCGCAGTGCCTCGGGGGTTCCCCGCGTACAGCGGGCTGCCCCACCCACTGGAAGACGGTTGCGGACTCTTGCCCCATGTCTACAGGCACATCTTGGAGGTGGAGGGAGAGACAAGGTCCTGTTTTGATGAGTCATTACCCATTATGTTTTAATCACTTCACATTTCACTGCCTTATTCTTATGTCTCTTCCTAGTAAGGGTGCATGCTTTGTTCATGGCCTCGATTTGATACTGTCTGCAAGTTACAAGCAGATGCAGGCCGTGGGGCGCCCACACACAGGGTGTGTCATCTGTGAACCTTCAGAATTGCGTTGTAGATTAATTGTAAGATGTCATCTCATTTCTGTTCCATTAGAGCCCACACAGCACATTCCTGGAAGAGAGGAAACAGAGGCAGCATCTTAGAACATGTGGCTTGAGGCATGTTCCCCACCTGGCAAGAGAAGTGGGGCAAAATGCACAGTTCCAGAAAATAGCTTCTGTGACTATTTTGCCAACCAGTGCCTAATGTCCAGTGCAGTGAAAACGGGACCTGGTAGGAGAAGCAGGACAGGTCAGGGCTGAGCGTAGAGAGGTGTGGGTCCCACGTGGCTTTCCCCAGCTCCCGGCGAGCTCTGCGAGTTGCTCGCACAGTGGAGTCCTGCAGCCTGTCCTTCCTCCCTCTCTCATTTGCAGAGCCTTTCAATCGGCCATCTACCTTCACTGGCCTCGCAGCAGTGGGTGGCAATGCCTTCGGGGGACTTGGAAATCCTTCAGTTAGTGAGTACCTCTAACTTTCTACAATCTGTCTTGGACCGTTCATCTCCTCTGATCTGTCAGTGGCTCAAGACGTTTGCAAATAAAAAGAAACTATGCCCTTGGGAAATAAATTGAGTTTTTATCATCGCCTAAACAGTGAGAGTAGGTGTAGGCGCGCATTTAGGGCAAAACATTTTTAAGGACAGTCCGCTGCTGATACGCGTTACTGAGGCTCAGGAAAGGCTATACAGTTCATCGAACTCCAGAAAGTTTGCTTAAACTCAGTTTCATCCACATTCCATCTTGCTGCCCCAGACTTTAGCTACAGATCCTATTAGAGGTGAAAACAACTTTAAATTTCACGTTGCCTTGGCATTCATGGAATTCCAAGAGCTCGAAGAAGAGTATCGGGGAAACAACAACAGCCAGGCTCAGGGGAGGGAAGAGCTGGCGACATTGCCTGCTCCGGAATCTGGGAGGACCGGATAGCCTTCTCCTCCCAGAAACCGTCTCAAAGAGGAAGAGCGTTGCAACACCTGCTCGTGTCCCAAACACGTGTTTAATCACTGATATGATACGCTCGGCCTGTTTTCTTTCATGCCATCCATACGTCTCAGTCTCCGGGTACAGGAGACCTAAAACGCAGCGTAAGCAACCGTCACAGTTCCGGCTAGCGAGGCGACCTGTGCTTCTGTTTAGGTCATGGCACGGCACTGACTTGTCTCTGGCGACATCAGTTTGCCAAAGTCGTGGGAAGAGTAGCAGACATGTTAGCAGGGCTGTGGGCAGCAGTGGACAGCCCTGAACTCTGCTCCAGATTGGGTGTTGTCCGTCTAAGGCACACCATCAAAATGCACCCTCGTGCGCTTGGGGCTGCTGCATGCACAGATGTGTTTAATTAGGGAATCGTGACACCTTTTTTGGTCCCTTCCCTTTTTAATTGTCCCCCTCCCACCCCTTTGCCTTCGGTTTAAAAAAATAAAATAAAATAAAATAAAAAGCTGTGAGCTGCCTTTCCAGTGTAGGACAAGTTCCTCTAATGAATGTGTTAATCTCCTTTCCTTTTCCAGCTCCCAATAATATGTATTCATTTTAACTCTGAATGCTGTTAAAAGTTTTTTGGTAAGTACCTTCATTACAGCAGATTATATAATTTCTCTTAAACCTTTTTGTTCTCCACTTCACCATTTCAGCACCCAACTCAATGTTCGGCCACAAGGATGGCCCCAGTGTGCAGAACTTTAGCAACCCTCACGAGCCCTGGAACCGGCTGCACCGAACGCCTCCGTCGTTCCCGACCCCTCCGCCCTGGCTGAAGCCAGGGGAGCTGGAGCGTGGCGCGTCCACTGCAGCTCATGACAGAGATAGAGATGTAGATAAACGAGACTCATCCGTTAGTAAAGATGACAAAGAAAGGTACGGAAAGAAACCGCTCTCGAGTCCCACTGGGGGAGCCCGTCTGTGCCAAGTACTGGCCATCCACCCGCCCTGCCCCAGCCTTGTGCTTCAGCTGGTCCTGTAGCCTCAGCTCCTCACGCGGCCCGGCCGGTGCAGCGCCCAGGCCCCCCGCGTCCCAGAGCGCACGCCCTCCGGCCCCACAGGGCATCGTGACCACAGAATGTCACCCTAGCAGAGCGAGACAGCCCTGACTCAGAAGCACGTACACATGCAGACCCTCCAAAGCCCCTGTGAGCAGTAGTGTATCCAAATACAAATCTTTCTCTAAAAGGCAGTGAGTTGGAGCTTCGGACCAAACGCACACAGCATGAATCAGCACCATATTTGCTTTCCAGTTTGTGCCGTCCATCAAATCATCCATAGGTTTCTCTCTCTCTCTTTTTGTTTTCTTTGAGAAAGTCATGTTTGCATTGCCTCATCTTATTTTTTCTGAAATTACGTTCAAACTCAAATCCTGGGCTCTCACAGATGACTAATAAAATTTTGCTCACCTAGATTTAGAGAAACGTCAATAAGCATTATTGGTTTGGGTTTGTTTTTGCTGGTGGATAATTAATTAATACTAACTGTTTTTTAATCTTCACACTTGGTAACTCATGCCTAAGAAAGAAATAGCTATAAAAAGAAAAACGTCTTGCAGTATTTTTTTTTCTGGAAAATGGCTTGAGCATTCTTGACCATGTGCCCCCTTTTTTCCTTTCTTCAGGCTACTTTCATTTTTAACAAACTGATAAGCAAGGAATACTCAAGAAACACTTGACAGAAAATACCTAGTAACAATTTCCTGGTACTTAAAGACTCAAATATGACGACCCAAATCTTTACGTTTTCTTTAACTGTATATATATAGTGTGTGTGTATCCTAGCGATTTAAAAGAATTCAACTTTGCAGGCTCTAGACGTGACAGATTAGTAGATGTTCGTCACAGGCCATCGTGCTCACTGAGTTCTTTCTTGTAAAAGAAAAAGACAAGTTTCCCTTCAAGACGGTTTGGTAAAACCCTCTCAGCCAAGGGAAGGACCATTTACACCATTCAGCTGTGAGCTGCCAGAGTGAGGTGCACCTGAGCGCACCTGCGCCCCAGCCCAGAGCGCTCCTCAGAGGCGCTCTCGGCGCAGAGAAACGGGTGCAGCCGCAAACCGTTCACGATTTTCTTGGTGGAGTCAAAACAGCCTCTTGGATGAAACGCAGGAAACCTAACAAAGCACGCTCCTCTGTAATCTTATCTTTTAGAGATGCTCCTCTTCTCAGCCTTTGCGTGTGGGCTAGAAACAACTTTGTGGGGAACCCTTAACTGCCCCCCCACCCCCACTGCAAACACCTCGCCTGCTGGGCCTTGCCCAGGCTGAGCCAGCGTGGTGGCCGACTTCTCTCCTTGCCCCCCCAACGTCTGTCGGGGCCCCGAGACTTGCTGCACTCAGTCTTCCCTCTTAAGTTTGACCTTATGGTTGTTCTCTGGCTTTGCCTTTTCTGCCCAGTAGTCTTAAGCCCCCACCCAAGACAGGTCTCTAAATTCTTTCACATTTCCATTCATAGGTGTTCTTGAAATTGGCCTTGATTTCCCCCAGGAGGTTTCGTGTCTGTCAACCTGCTTTTTCTACTAGCTTTCTCATCTTCTCACCAGATTTTAGCTTTCTTATTCTTCCTAATGTGAAAGTTCTTTTTGTGACCCCAAAGTCCTGAATTTGTGGTTTCCTTTCAACCCCCGTCACACACCACATCTTGGAGATTGCTCTGGCTTCACGTTTTTTTACTCTGAAACCAGCTGTTTATCCTGATGTCAGGAGAGAGAAGCATCTGTAATAGTCATGCTGAACTCTGGTCCCACCGGCTCTGTATGACAAAGTTGGATAAAAGATCATATTTGCATTTAGTCTCTGGAAACTTTCTTCTCAACACTAACTGATCCCGAGACTCCAGTCAGATGGGCAGCGTAGCCACATCACTGCGCCGGGGCCGCGCTGGGCCCCTTCGACTTTCTGAAGGCTCTTCCTCTGTGGTCCTGATTGAGGCCCAGGACTCTTACACACAGAGACAATGGTTTTTCCCCTCAGACTCCCCACTCCCCCTCATCCCTCGCACTGCCCTCCCCCGCCCTTAAAGCTTCCTCTACAATCTAGGCAAGTGAGGTCAGGGTGGCTGGCTTTGCCTACAAAGGGGCCACCGCCACCTCGGTGACCATGGAAACTGACCCAGCCTGCCCTTTTCACACCACCATTTCATCGGCAGCCCCTGGCCAGGCCAACGGGCCCATTTCATTTGCTTCCTGTCTCCCTCTTTCTCCCTCAGGGAAAGTGTTGAGAAAAGACACTCCAGCCACCCTTCACCAGCACCTATCCTCCCGGTGAGCACCCTGGGACACACCCGCAGCTCCACTGAACAGATCAGGGGTCATTTGAACACTGAGGCTCGCGAGAAAGACAAATCCAAAGAGAGGGAGCGGGACCATGCGGAGTCCCGGAAGGACCTGACCGCGGAGGAGCACAAGGTGAGGGAGGGCCACCCGCCCGAGAAGGACGGCCACGGCCACGAAGGGCGAGCCGTGGGCGAAGAGGCCAAGCAGCTGGCCCGAGTGCCGTCGCCCTACGTGCGGACCCCCGTCGTGGAGAGTGCCAGGCCCAACAGCACCTCAAGCCGCGAGGCCGAGCAGCGCAAGAGCGAGCCGGCCTACGAGAACCCCAAGAAGAGCTCAGAGGTCAAGGTGAAGGAGGAGCGCAAGGAAGACCATGACCTCCCTCCGGAGGCCCCGCAGACCCACCGGTCCTCGGAGCCGCCGCCTCCAAACTCCTCGTCCAGCGTGCACCCGGGGCCCTTGGCCTCCATGCCCATGACAGTGGGGGTGACAGGCATCCACCCCATGAACAGCATCAGCAGCCTGGACAGGACTCGCATGATGACTCCCTTCATGGGCATCAGCCCCATCCCTGGCGGAGAGCGGTTCCCGTATCCTTCTTTCCACTGGGACCCCATCCGGGACCCTTTGAGGGATCCCTACCGAGAACTGGACATTCACCGGAGAGACCCTCTGGGCAGGGACTTCCTGCTGAGGAACGACCCTCTCCACCGTCTCTCAACCCCGCGGCTGTACGAAGCTGACCGCTCCTTCAGGGACAGGGAGCCTCATGATTATAACCACCACCACCACCACCACCACCACCCTCTGTCTGTGGACCCTCGGCGGGAACACGAGCGAGGGGGTCACCTGGACGAGAGGGAGCGCTTGCACATGCTCAGAGAGGACTACGAGCACACGCGGCTCCACCCTGTCCACCCGGCCTCCCTCGATGGACATCTGCCCCACCCCAGCCTCATCACTCCGGGGCTGCCCAGCATGCACTACCCCAGAATCAGCCCTACCGCGGGGCACCAGAACGGACTCCTCAACAAGACCCCTCCTACGGCAGCGCTGAGCGCGCCTCCCCCGCTCATTTCTACGCTGGGGGGCCGCCCGGTCTCCCCAAGAAGGACTACTCCTCTGTCCGCAGAGATAAGGGAGAGGCCGCCTTCCCACACTCTGAAGGATATCGAAGCTCGGTAAGGAGAGAATGGGCCGCGGAAGAGGAAGGAGGAACCTCACACCTACACGATGCCGGACTCTGGAGGAGGAGAGAGCCAGAGGACTCCTGCGTCAGTACCACAGACTGGGGGGCCCGAAGCCCCCAGCGCTTCTTCCCCTTGTAAACAATGTATAGCCTCAGTGCAGATTTTGAAATGTTTTTGTATATTATATGTTGAAATTTTTCAGACCTTTTAGCCAAGTCATATGTTCTCATGTGTCCAACTCTTTTGGTTTCTCATATAAAACGTTTTGATTTGAACCAAAACAGTGAAGATGACCACACACACCGCCATGGTGTTAACTGGGGAGAAAACAGACCGCAGTCCACACAGTCCACCGTGCAAAGCCCTTTCAGACAGGACGGGAAGGCCGTGTACATAGTTATGTAAAAAAGATTGCTTCGTGAGCTGAGGGTTCATATATGCAAAAGGGTAAGATGAAAGCTTTACTTTGTACAAATGTAAATAGGTAAAGATTAAGTAACATAATACATTAATACTTCTTAAAATGTGCTCTTTGCAAACCTAATACCAGTGAACACAGCCGGCTACGGCTGCGTTCCCATGTATTGTCATAGACAGCTAAACCCTTCAACTATGCAATGAATGTTCGGGCTTTTCACAAAAGCCCGCCTAACTCAAAGGAGCCTTTTCAGATCCATTTACAACATACTTAAGGTCATATTTTCCCTGAACAAGCGCTTACGTGATAATGACTCTGTTTTCTTTTGCTTGTTTTTTTTTAAACGGAGAAACATCCTATTCTGCAAATTGGACCCCAGGCTGAAACTTTGCACCTGAAGTTGGTGCTTGCAGGCTCCTGGGGGAGAGCACGGCCCGGGAAAGGTCAGAGGATGAGAGCAGCCAGTGCCCGGGGGTCGGGAGTTGACAGATGCCAAAATCAGGGGACACAGGTCGCCAGCACCTCGTCACCACCAGTCATGTGATTTCACACACGCCTCATGTGGGAACCATGTGTTTTTTTAGTGTGTCCTAGTTCCTGTGTGTACACACATCCTCGTTTTGTAATGGGAGTCCATTCCACCCAAACAGATCCTGAAAGAAAGCTTCACGTTTTCTCAGATGATGGATATGTTTTCGTTGTAGTCGATGACTGACGGATTGAAGGCACACGTTCCCCGCTGTGACTCACCGTATTCCAGTTGGTAATCCAGTCTGGGAGTAGCCGCAGCAGGCCAGCCTCGCGGAGCCCTGGCGAGTTAGAGGGTGAAAGGTGGCAGAGACGAAGTCTTGCGTGCGCGTGCGTTTTTAAGTTTGCATCAATCTTAATGTCTCTTCATGATACTTTTATAACACATTAAGCCTCTTGTCTACATATTTGGAGAGAATATGACTTTACTAGCAGAGAAATACAATATATCTTGTCTACTGGACTGTAAAATATATGTATGAAATAAAATTAGTTCCATTTGGTCTTCTAGTATATTAAAGTGCTATCTGACGTTGTTATCCTGTTTTTGAAGAAAAAAAAAGTTAACTACAGACCATTGTTTCTAATAAGCAGAGAGATCTATTTTAGTAGTAAACTGAAGGTTTAGTTGTGAGCTTCAGATTTTTTGTGAACTCCAGATGTTGTGCAGTGTTTTTTTTTTTTTTTTTTAAAGACAACAACTAAAAAGGAAAAAAAATCCAAGGAATATGTACACTGGAACTGTAGTGGTAGCTTTCAGTATTGTAAAGAGATTGTTCTATACAGACCTTTTTGCTGTTTATCCTGTATGTAATAAAGTCCTTTCTAGATCCTATGTGAAAAGAAAAGTGAAGCGACTGAATCTTCAGCATGTTCTCATCGGCGGAGCCTTCTTGTGTAATGTAAACTGTGCCATGTTATTAAAAAATGTGAACCAAGCTTCCAGCTGCCTGTGTGTGTGAGATGGCATCGCGGCCTCCGGGGAGGAGCCGTCCCTGCCAGGCCTGGCTCTCGACCCACCGTGAGCCCAGCCGAGCTCGAGCAGAAGGCTGACCCGCAGCAGCTGGCCGTCCGCCCGGCCCCCTGCCTGCTCGTTTCTGTAGACGTCTGGGCCCCAGACAGCCTGTTGTTGGGTTTGTTTTTTGTTTTTGTTTTTGTTTTTTTGGGGGGGCGTGTCTTTTTTTGTGGGTGTTTTTTTTTTAACGTGTGCTCTCAGCACAATACTGTACATCACGGGAAGGGACTTTTGGATTTGTAGATGATGTAGGTGTAGGCCAGGTTAGCAAGTGCCCTTTGCATCTCAGGCCTCCTTCCAACCTCAGCCTTTGCTTCCTCTGCATGGACGACAAATCCGCTTTCCGGCCTTTGTCAATAGCCTTTCCTGCCTTCTTGCATTTCGCTCAGAGGATTCAGAGGTATCATTTGAGACCTTCCAGGTCCTTTTCCCCATGTCCTCCTTTTCCGGGTCTTGTCGAAGGACATGGCACATCTCTCATCGGCGTGCAGACCCCCACCTCACCATTGGAAACCTGTTTCGGTTTGTTTCTTTAAGATGTAAAATTGGTCACTTGTACTGTGTCAACCTGAAGAAATACCTGTTTTGATCAATGTTTTTATCTTACTGGAAAAAACAGAGGAAAGCAGTGCAGGGTAGCAGGATGTGGGTAGCTGCGGAGCAGGCATTAGAAGTGGAAGTGAATAGAAACCAGGAGCTCTGGACGTGTGGTGGAGGGTGCCATGAGCTCCTGCGGCTCCACAGGGCTGTGTGGGAAGTGGGGCACTGGAGACCCCTGGCTGGGCAGACTGGCCTGCCAGGCTTGAAAAGCTCAGGGTGCATAGAGCAGGAACTGCTTGGATAAAGCCCACTTCACTCAGCTTTGCTTTTGTATGTTCTACCTGACCCCCAGACTAGAGAAAATAACTTGAAGAAAAGCCAGTGGCTCAGAAAACATGGTAAACACTGGTTTTCCAAATCAGGCAGTTCTCGGAACCTTCCAGGCTCTGAACGGGAGACTGTTGATGCACTGTTTCGGGCAGCCTCGCTGCCTTCATCGCACACCTATTTTCATGTTGCCATCTGCAATGTCAGGATGCAGAAGTGCCAACTCTCCAAATCAGTCACGGTATTTAATCCCAGGGGCTTGATTCAGCTCAACCTTTGCATATTTTGCCACTAATTATGTTCAGCTCCTCAGCATTGATGGGCACCAGCACCAATTTGATTTCTTGCTAACCTATAGATGCTCTAATTATCTCCACCATCTTTGACTGACAATGATCTTGTTACCTTCTAATGGTACATGACAAGTAAAGTAGCAAACATAATGATGCAATAATTATCATTTTGGAAGGATATTCACAACAGCATTTGCTGTTTATCCTTTTTCTGCCTCAATCAAGGTGGATGAGAGGAAATAAGATGTGACTGTTGATGCCGCATGTACGTATGTAGCATAAGAAGTTTAGGACAGAATTGTGCAGTGCACCCCGCCACGTGGTGAGGGTCCCCGAGGGCATCCCTGTGTCCACACTGAAAAATTACACCTCAGTGGTGTTGAGTCAGTTGACAGAAAGACAACAGGAGCAGTGACTTGGGCTTTTCCACATGTTACTTTTTAAACCTTGCCTTCGTTTTTTTCCCCCTATGAATTTCTGATCAGTTTCCTAGATAGGGAAGTATCCTTTCAACAGAATAGGGTTATTTTTCAGGTAGAAAACTGTATCAGCAAAGGCACTTCTGCACTGTGAAATTGCCAGTCTTCCTTCGGCTCTGTCACAAGCACAGGGCAAGCTTTTGTGCCTCACATCTGAGCGGCCAGAAGCCTCTGAGAGACCTAGTGCCAGCAGGCAGGAGACCCACAGCCACCCTGGTGCCTTCTGTTCAGTGACCTTGAACAAGCCACAGAACCTCTCTGCAACTGTCCCTTAATGTGCAAAGTGGCACCATCTGATCCTAACAACACCTGAAGATGGGCAGGTCCTAAGCCAGATATACAGGGGCATGGAGGGGGTTTTGGGGTGTGCCGTTCCAGAGCCAATGAAATTTGTAGACTGGTTAGAGAACCACCCACACAAAAGCGAAAGTAACTATGTGTGTGTGTATGTATGTATTTTTACAAACACAGTCCCACTTATAGTGTCATAAAAATTCTCAAAAAAGAGTTGCTGACATATTTGGTAGAGTCAAATGGAGTGGGGTTGGTTCTCCCAGGATTTCTCACCTGGTGTTGGGAGGTGGGGTGGGACAGGGTCTGCCTACAGCACCTAAAGTATTGTCAGTCTGGGTCCCCACCCACAGTCCTACCCGGAATGGTTACTGGCTCCAAAATGCAGGCCAGGGGCAGTTGCGCCTCTGAGCCGGCATTTGGCATCTGAATGTGGCCCGGAAAGGCACCAAAGCCTTCGGGCCTGTGTCCAAGTCCCCAGCCAGGACTGGCAAACAGGACTCAGCTCCCTCCCTTCCAACTTGATTCGTCACCTAATATTTGAGGCTTCTCCAAGCTCTTTTTGGACTTTGTATTGGGTTGGCCAAAAAGTCCATTATGTCTTTTCCCTAAAATAAAAGACACATTTTTCATTTTCACCAATAACTTGATTGATTTGGATACTTTGAGTATGTCAGCTATCTCCCCCTATTGGCTCTAGTGGGTAGAGGCCAGGGGTGCTGGTAACCATCTTCCAATGCATCAGTTTCACAGCAAAGAATTATTTGGCCAAAATGTCAACAGAACCCAGAAACTTCGCAAACCACTTCTGACATGTGTGATCAGTCACAGCACCTTCTCCACACACTGCACAAATCTCTTTGTGTTTCAGTTGTGTTTTCACCTGTCTTGAACTAATAAGGCATAAGATGCAGATCATCTGCTCCCAGGGCAGAGCCCGCTCCTGGGTGGGCTGGTGAGCGGGAGGCTGCAGAGCCCCGGCTCCAGCCTTTCTGACCGTGATCCGTGTGCATCCTGGTGCAGTGCACATCCACGTACACACCTGAAACAGGTGTGACAGAACAAGACCCTTGTTCTGGGCAGTGACCTCTGGGTTTTTTAAATTCTATTTTCTTCTAATTTATTATTTTTTTTAATTCTGATTGTACCCAACACTTGATTTTACACGTTTGGAAATCATGGGTCTCAGTCCCTAGTGTGAAAAGTGTCACAGAAGAAAGCCCCCAGACTTGAAAGAAGCCAGAGACGCCTGGGCTGAGGATCGAGCTGCTTTCTGCTCCTGCCCACCGCTTCTCCCTGTTCTCTCACCTGCTCTCCCCTCACCCAGCCTTCACGCGGCTGCCACTTCTCACATTTGCCGGGGTTTGAAAGTCCTCCTCTGCTCAGAGGTCGGCAAAGTGCAGCCAGGACTTGGGAGCTGGCCTCCGAGGGCCTGTGCCTGTGGTGCCCAGAGACCTGTTGGCTTCAGCGAGAGCCTTTCCCATGGATCTGAGGACCATGGTGGGGCCCAGTGACCAGTGGTTCAGTGAGCCCACCAGGTGATTCTAATGCAGCGTCAGTTCGAGAGCTGCTGACTCCTGGAAGAGAGACTGTTCTGACTCTCCAGCCTCATCCAGGATCCTGCTGGATTGTGAAGACGTTGCACCTGTGTTTGGGCCAGAACGGCATTTTCCGCTTCTAAGTCTATCCCGATCCCTCGCTAGTGTGTGGTGGCTAATCCGTGTGTCAGCAACAGCAGGAGATGGACCAAGAGGTCTGCCTCTGCCTTCTCCTTAGCATAACAGTCGTGGTAGCCAGTGTTAACGCGGTTATTTCAGTATGCTCCGTGCTTTTAGCGTGGATTATCTCCTTCAATGTTTTCAATGGCCTTACAAGGTATAACCCACTTGGGCAACAGAGAAAAATGAGGTCGAGGTGAAGTAATTTGCCCATGTTCGAGTGCATAACCTAAATACAAACCCTCTCCCTCTAAGCCCACACTGTAATCACGGCCCTGTGTTACCACCCAGAAAAGACTTGCTGAGTTAATTAGCCATGTAAACAGCAGTTGCAATGACATCGTTTACCCATTTAACATGCACTAGGAATTAGCACCATATGTATTCCAGAGGCTGGAAACCGATGGCCTGGAATGAATGAATGAATGAATGAATGAACAAATGAAAGAAACGAGGATTGTGCAAGACTCAACGATGAGAATATACCATGAACCAAGGATTATGATTAACCCAAATCTGTACATTGAAGACTTTTTTTATCCTCATCTGCAGATACTTCTATTGATTTTAGAGAGAGGAAGGGATTGAGAGAAGGAGAAACTGACCGATTGCCTCCACACAAACCTCAACCAGGGATCGAAATCACAATCTAGGTGTGTGCCCTGATCGGGGATAGAACCCGTAACCTTTTGATGTATGGGATGATGCTCCAACCAACTGAACCCCCTGGCCAGGGCTAACACTTTTTTTTTTTTTTAATTGGCTTGTGTGGCCCAAAGCAGCCGAACAACATGTTGTGTTTGGGCCAGATTTTTGAACACAGAAATTTGATGTAAGCAAACCAGAGGTTGTGACCCACTGAGCCCATGTTCCCAAGGGCCGCAGGCCCTGAGCAGCCAGCACCCCACTCCTGCCAGCACCCCACACGTCCCTCTGACGGCTTCCTCCCAGCGAGCAGTTGTGACTGTGGATCCGTGTGAATGTTTAGTGCAGAAGTTCTTGAAAAATGAAGTATTCTTGTATCTAATTATTAAAGTAGAACGAAAGTTCTTAACATTCTGGGCAATAAAGTGACATCCTTAGAAGTAATAGCCAACATTCTCCTGTAATGAAATTGTTTCCACTCAGACGGATCTTCGCCCCGCTGGGTCTCTAATAAAGCCACAAAGGAAGCCTCCTGCTGTAGTTCACACACCCCAACCCCAACGGCAGCCAGCATTCGTGAGTGTGTCAGTGGGTGTGGGGTAAAGGGACAGTCGTGTGTTTGACAAACGCTGAGGGCATCGTCCCATTGTCGAGGGTCATGCTAGGGACTGGAGCTCTAACTGGAGCCAAAAAGACAAGGCCCCTCTCTCCTGCGTGGGTTTACATCCCAGGGGAAGACAAGAAAGTGACAAGTGAACTACGACAAAAGTGGCATTTCATCTGCCAATGTTCATGGAAGGAAAGAAATGGTGAGATAAAAACAGGAACATGCAAGAAATGTTTAGGAGGAGTCACATGAAGAGCACAAAGCCAAATTCAGAGAGGCCTCGGGGGTCTGATACTAAGGGTCTTGCTTGTTAGGACTTGAAACTTCATCCTGTGAGCGTCCGGGAGCCACTGACGTTTCTGTAAGTAACGTTCCAGGGGGACAGACGCATCCATCGGGCTCCGTGAGAGGGTAGATCCCCCTAACACGGGGAGTCAAACGCTGGCAGCGCGCAGACCTGGCGTCCGCGGGCATTCCACTTCCAGCCCCGTCCCTGCCCAGACATCCCGAACTCAAACACAGCAGCATCTGAAGCCTGAAGTCTCCATCACCTCTCCAGCCCCGCCCCTCCGCGTGGACGTCCCCCGGGGCTCCCCTCTGCCTCTGCGGCCCCCTCTGAAGGCGACCATCGCCAAGGGGCGCCTGCGTGCGATCCCTCTCCTACCTCCTTGCCTGCACCTGCAGGGGTCCAGAGGCAGCCCCACACTCCGCACCCCATGGGACCCCCTTCCCCACTCAGCCTCACCCCACCCTCTGCCTTGGACCTCAGCTCTAATTCCACGGTGCCTCTCACGGCTGGTCTGACGTCCTTCTGGCTCCCTTTCGTTCTGCTCCATTCGCAGCCTCCTCACGTCCTGGAACCCTCCCTGGCCCTCCTCAGTCCTTAGCACAAACCCCGTTTAACCTCTGCTCCTCTCCAGACCTTCGCTCCACCCGCCTGCCCCCACGGGCTCCCCTGCAGCTCGCTAAAGCGGGGAGGGGGCATTTTCTCGTGTTGCCTCAGAACACTCCTCCTGCTCCTCCCCAAACGCCCCAGCTTCCCACTCAGTCCTTGAAGACGTCTGTGCCTGGCTCGCTGTCCTCCTCCCCAGGCCCTGGCACCGCCAGTGACCCAGCGCCCTGGATTGCAGGTCAGATCCCGCACCTGAGCCCAGGATGGCTGTTCACTCCCCCAGGACCCGCCCCCCCCCCCCCCCCCGCCCGACGCCGCCTGTGCTCAGTGGGCCTCCTTCCCCGGCTGGCGGTGCCCTCCGCCCCGCCCCGGCAGCCCAGCGGGCTTGCTCTCTCCTGCCCCGTGGACCCACATGCCCTGTGGCTACGCCTCAGTCTCGTTCAGTGCGGTCGGGGAGCCCGCTGCCCGGGGTGAGACACAGCCACAGAATCACGCTGCAGGCAGTACCCTGAGGTGGGCCCTTCGGGGCTCCCGAAAACCGTGCTTCCGCCTACTGTCCTCGGTGGCTGTCGTGGCCGACTCCCTCGAGGCCCGTGTTCCAGAAAAGTACCTGGCCTCCTGCTCGGAATCCTGCCCCGTGGCCCCGAGCTGAGAGCCCTGGGTCTTGGGGGCAGCAAGGCGCGCACCCCAGCCTCACCGGGCCTGGGGAGGGACGAAGACACCCCCCCCATACCAGGAAGGCTCAGCTGGAGAAAAAGGGCCGAGCCAAGGCTCTGCCACGTCCCGTCGCTAGTGGGTCCTGGCCCCTGTTGATTCCACGGAAGGAGCCGGGACTTTGCCAACCGAGTAATTTAAAAGCCCCGCCGCTCCAGTCTGTTCTGGCGCCGGGCCCGCCTCTGTCACTGTCGGACTCCGGCCAGACGGCCTTCGGTCTGGGCACACACACTGATCCCACAGCGCGTGGCCACCTCCGCTGGGAGGCGGCGTGCAGCCCCGCGCGGTGTGACGGCCGCCCCCCTCCCCCCTCTGCGCGCTCTCACTCCCTGCCTCGCGGACACACCTGCGCCGCGCTCGCGCGGGGCCCGGACCCACGGCGGCAGCGCCGGGTGCCGTCAGGGCCGCGGGGGCGGGGGGCGGAGGGGGTCGGCACCGCGGGCAGGTGCAGCTTCAGACGGCAGGCGGGTGGGGTCCGCGTGGTGGGAACTCTTCAAGAAAAGAAAAGGCTACTTAATTAATTGGCCAAACCCTTCCCCTCGAGGTAGTGTGGGTACGATGGATGCCTGCACGAGGCAGGGTTATTTCCCAGCTGTTGAACTTCGGTTCCTCACTTTTCTTGCCGTTCTAATTCCTGGTCCTGGATGCACTCGCGGCTTAGCGAAGCATTTCGGGACGTTTTGCATGAGGCAACTGAGGGACATTCGGAAATCATAAATGCTTATTATTGCTCTTAAGTTTCTATATATGTAAGACCAGGGTGTAATAAGGATGGAGCATAATAGTGATTCTTTACACTGACAGTAAACACTAGAATTGCTGATCCTTATATATTTCTCAATTTTATTTTTCAATTACAATTACATTCAGTACTATTTTGTATTAGTTTCAGGTGTACAGCATAGTGGTTAGACAGTCATATACTTCATAAAATGCCCCCCCCCCCATATTTCCAGGACCCACCTGGCACTATCCATAGTTATTACAATATTATTGACTGTATTCCCTTTGCCATACTTTGCATTACTGTGACTATTTAAAAGAGCATCATTTAAATAATTTTAAGTAACACTTCGATATTCATTAATTATAATTAATCCTTTGATTTTTAATTTTAAGAGAATATTTCAAAGACTTAAAAGTAATTGAAATATGCAAAATGAATGTTAATTTTTAAATATTTCATTTACTCTCTTGATGGAAACATTCAAATTTTGTACATTTAAAAAGTGCATTTTCTTTTTTAATCCTTTAGATCAGGAGCAGCGCACTTTTTCTGTTAAGGGCCAGATGGTAAATACCTTGGACCTTGTGGGCCAGGGGTCTTTGTCACAACCACTCAGCTCAGCTCCAGTAGCATGGGGCAGCGCCCGGCAGGCAGTATGTGAATGAATTTACTGTTAAACTCGAGAGAAACAGAGGGTAGGGCCACATTTGGCCTGTGGGCCAGAGTTTGCTAATCCAGGCTGTAGGCCACTGAGAATGAATTCAAGTCAGCATCCTGATATAAATGTAAAATGAAAGAGTGGAACTCATGAAAGAAAATAACAATAGAAATAAAAGAATATATTATGCAAAGAATGTTTGCTTAACTTTTAAAAACTGGGAAAGTACAAAAGAGAGCAGAATTCCATCAAGCATGGTCCTTATGCAATTTGCAAAGTAAACACTTTAAAATTAAAATGTGTAGGGAGGGCACTGGAGGTGAGCAGATGGCTGCAGGAAAGAATTCAGACAGATGCACTTATAAACTGGCCAGTTTCCCTCAGCGGTGACTTGTTGCAAAAACAGTTGTACGATATCGCAACCAGGAGAACACAGATATGATCCCCCATCTCATTCACATTTCCCCATTTTAGTTACACCTAGCTGTGTGCGCGTGCTAAGTTCTTTACCACGTTATCACCTGCGTGGGTTCATGTCTCCTCCACCAGGGTCGGGATGTTGAGGGGTCCCAGAACTACCACGGTCCCTCCAGCAGCCCTTTTGGAACCACAGCCCTCCTCTCCAGCCCTAATCTCTGGCAGTTACTACTCTGTCTTCCATTTCTAAAATTTGATCATTTCAAAAGTGTTTTATAAATGCAGTCATGGCTCTTAAAGATTTTTTTTTAATCAGCACAATTGCCTGGAGATCTCTCCAAGTCCCAACAACAGTTAATAATGCATTCCTTTTTTATTGCCAAGTAGTATTCCACAGGGCAGTGAATTGTATCTCCCTAAAATTCAGATATTAAAGCCCGAGGCCCCCATGTGGCTGTTCTGGAGATGGAGCCTCTAAGCAAGTGATTAAGCCTAATCGAGGTCCTCAGAGCAGGGCTCTGGCCTGAGAGAATCTGATGGCCCCATCTTTGTAAAAGAAGAAGAGCGACCAAAGACCTCTCTCCTGTGAGGACTCAGGAAACCAGGGAGCGAGCTCTCACCAGGCACCAGCCCCTGCTGGAACCTTGATTTTGGACTTCAGGCTCCAGAACTATGCATAAGTGTTTGCTGGTACCTGGCTATGGCAGCCTGAGTTGATTAAGGCACCTACTATGTATGTACCACAGTTTGTCTAGCCCTTCACCTGCTGAAGGAAATCTAAGCTGTTCCCAGTTTTTTGATATTGCAAATAAAGCTGCTATAAACATTCCTGTACAGGTTTGCATGTGAACAGATGGCAGTTGCATTTTAGTTTTTGAAGAAAATACCCATTTTCCAGAGTGACTGGACCATTTTATATTCCTTCTAGCACTGTATGAGTGATCCAGTTTTTCTGCCTCTTCATCAGTGTTTAGTGCTTTACTTTTCCTTCCTTCCTTCCTCCCTCCCTCCCTGCCTTCCTTTCTTCCTTCCTTCTTCCTCCTTCCATTTCTCTGCCATTCTGTTCATAGTGACTCCTCATTGCAGTTCAATTTGCATTTCCCTAGTGGCTAATGATGTTGAACACAATTTCTTTTCCAGCTTTCTCAAGGTATGATTCACAAATGAAAATCATCCATGTTTGGGTTGTGCAATGTGATTTCTTTCAAGGTGCACAACTTGACAATCTAACATACGGATACACTGTGAAGTGATTACCACCGTCAGGTTCATTAACACCACCATCACCTTTTGTGTGTGTGGTGAGAACACTTCAGATCCACTCTCTTAGCAAACGTCAAGTACACATTGCATTTTCATTAACTATAATCACATGCTGTCCATTACCTCTTGGAACTCATTCACCTGGTAGCTGAGTGGCTCTGCCTCCGACCGCCAGCACCCCATGCCCTCCGCCCCCCAGCTCCTGGCTGCTACTTCTCTCCTCTCCAGCTCTACGAGCCAAACATCTTTTTAGCTGTGTTTACCGTCTGTATATTTTATTCAGTAAAATATCTGTTCATGAATTTTGCCTTTTTTCTAATTGTTCTTTCTTTACCATTGAATTCTGAGAGTTTGTTATATATTCTGGATACTAGACCTTAGTCGGATACATGGTTTGCCAGTCCTTCTCCCAGCCTGTGGCTGTCTTTCCATCCGCCTTCCACGTGCTTTCCCAGAGCAAAGCCCTTGTTTGGATGAGGCCAGTTTACCAGTTTTCCCTTTTATGGGTCATGCCTTTGGTGTCAAGTTCGTGTCTTTGCCTAGACTACCCTTCTCACTCCCCTAATAGTATCTTTTGATTTGAAAAGTTTTTAATTTTGATGCAGTCTAATTTAATCGAGTCTTCTTTTGTTGCCTGTGCTTTTTCTTTCGTGTTATATCTATGAAACCATTGCCAAACCTAAGGTCATAAAAATGTATGCCTATGTTTTCTTTTAACAGTTTTACACTTCTAGTTCTTATGTTTAGGTTTTTCATCCATTTCAAGTTAATTTTTGTGTATGGTGTGAGGTGAAGGCCCAACTTCATTCTTTTGCATGCGGTCATCCAGGTGTCCAGCACCATTTGTTGAAGTTATTATCTTTTCCCATTGAATGGCTTTGCCATTCTTGTTTAAAATCAATTAACCACAGACATATAAGTGTGTTTCTGGACTCTCAGTTCTATTCCATTGATCTAAATGTCTATTCTTACATAGGCAAATGATTTTTAAAATAATTTTTTAAGATTTTTATTTATTTATTTTAGAGAGGGGAAGTGAGGGAGAAAGAGAGGGAGAGAAACATCAATGTGTGCTTTCCTCTCATGTGCCCCTTATTGGAGCCTGGCCCGCAACCCAGGCATGTGCCCTGACTGGGAATCAAACCAGTGACCCTTTGGTTCTCAGGTCAGCACTCAGTCCGCTGAGCCACACAAAGCAGGGTGGCAAATGATTTTTGATGAGAGTTTCTGCAGGAACCAGCTTGGTGAGTTAAACGGAGATGAAATGAAGAACACCGCTCCACATCCTTAGCTTCTTACACGGGGTAGGAATTTCTGCCATGCTTGTGGGATGCTCTGTTGTTTTTTTATTTACAATCTTGAGTGGGGCAGGGTGGCAGTAGCATCAGAGGCTTCCCCTGCTTTGTCTTCTCGATGTGGGGATTACACCAAATAGAAAACATGTCAACCCAGGGGCACATTAGGAGCTGGGGAAGACCTAATGGTCTTCCATTAGCCGTGGGCCCCTGTGGGCTGAGGCTTGGCCACGTGCCATTTGCTCTCCAACCACCACATACCTCCACCCTGACAAGAAACCATGACGACGCTTCAGAACTCTGGGTGACAGTGTTAAGTCAGACCCTGTGTCCAGTGATCTCTTAAACATCTGAGCATTTATTTCCCTTAACCAAGAGCACAGTTACCCAAGTAAATGGCCACAGGTCCCTTTGAGGAAAGGCTTGAGAACCTCTCACTCCCAGGTATACTTGCTGGGATGGTGCAGGGTCCTTCCCTCTAGGGACTTGGCATCATTTTCAGTCAGTGAGGTCCAGCTCTGAATACAAACTCAGTGCTGGAAAGTTGAGAAAGTTGAGACCAAACATATCAGCAACATGACTACGAGAGGGAACCCCCCCAAACTCAGAATTTATTTATAAAAAATTGTGTACTTATTCTTACATGTTTAAAATTCAGTCACCTTCAAAGCACTCTCCTTTTGATGCAATACACCTATTGAGATGTGTTTCCACTGCTCAAAACAGTTTTTGAACTTGTCGATTTTGATGCCTCTTAGTGCTTTTGCCGTTTTTTGTTTCACCTCTTCCACATGAGCAAAATGTTTCCCTTTGAGGACTTTTTTCATGTGGGGACACAAGCAAAAAAAAAAGTCACTCAGATGAGATTGGATGAATAAGGAGGAGGGTGGGGCATGGGGGTCATGCCATTTTTAGTCAGAAACTGCTGAACACTCAGCCCAGTGTGGGCAGGTGTGCTCATAAATCACCCACCATGAAATGGGCAAACATGCTGAGTCTTCACAAAAAAATTCACTAAGCCAAATAAATACAGCCTCTCACAACAACACCAGCTGGTACACTAATACAGCCGGCTTTCTAAAACATTCAGCTAGCAGGGAAAGCCTGTACTACAAGGGCCTGCTCTCTAGGAGATAATTCCAAATTTTGGGGTAGTCCACCCTCCTAAATATAATTGTGCTGTATTACTTGGTAAAAGAAAATATTTTCAGTAATATTTTTTCTCTGAAACCATAAAACTGCTAGAAAACATTGGTGGTAAGACATCAGTCTTGGTGATGATTTCTTGGATTTGACACCAAAAGCAAAGGCAACAAGAGAAGATATAAGTAGGGGCTATATAAAACTCAAAAGCAAAAAATAAAAAAATAAAAAATAAAAAGTTTCTGCACAGCAAAGGAAACCATCAACAAAATGAAAAGGCAACCTACTGAATGGGAGAAAAATATTTGCAAATCATATATCTGGTAAGAGGTAAATATAAAAAAATATAAAGAACTCATACAACTCAATAGCAAAAAAAAAAAAAAAAAGGCAATCCAATTAAAAAATGGGCAGAGGTCTGAATAGACATGTTTCCAAAGAACACATGTAAATGGCCAACAGATACATGAAAAGTGCTCAACATGTGACCAGTCATCAGCGGAACGCAATCGGAATCACAGTGAGACTTCATGTCACAACTCTTAGAAAGGCTATTCTCAAAAAGAAACGTGTTGGTGAGGGTGTGGAGAAAAGGGAACACACGCACACTTTTGGTGGGACTGTGAATTAGTGCACCAGTATAGGAATTAGTGCACCAGTATAGGAATTAGTGCACCAGTATAGGAAAGAGTGGGGACGTTCCTCAAAAAGTAAAAAGAGAACGACAGCATGACCCAGTAATTCCACTGCTGGGTGTTTATCCAAAGGAAGTGAAGACTCTAACTTGAAAAGATGTTTGCACCTACTATCACCTGTGGGCATTATTACAGCATTATTAACCACAGCCAATATATGGAAGCAACCTGTGTCCATCGGTGGGCAAACCGACAAAGGTGTGGTACATGTCCACAATGGAATACTGTTCAGCCATGAGAAAGAAGGAAATCCTGCAATTTGTGACAGCAGGCTTGAATCTTGAGGACGTTATGCTAAATGAAATGTCAGACAGATAAAGACAAATACCACATGATCTCACTTACATGAGAAGTCTGAAAAACAACCCCCAAGCTCACAAGATGTAGAGCACAGTGGTTGCAAGAGGCGGGGGTCAAGGGGTGGCCAGATTGGTGAAGGGGGTCAAAAGGTACCAATTTCCAGTTATGAAATAAGTCATGGGGATTAAAACAATATTTTCACATTAGCTCATGAAACAAACTGCAGCTCAAAACGATGTATGTTAAAAGCAGGCCATAAACAGAGTGTTTCAGAAGAACTGAGGAAAAACCAAGACACACCAGACAAGTGGAAACAATAAGGAAATGGGAATCAGTTCCTGATTTCAGAGAAAGTGGAACTTAGTTCAAACACTTTAAACATGACAATGCGGGATGCTTAATAACGTTTAAGGCGACAATTCAAATTATGGACACAATGATTATGAATAGTGCGCACTAAAGAGCATAGCAGCTGCCTGGTGCAGCAGAAACCCTAGGTGATGTGAAAACAGAAAAGATGGGAGACTCTACACCACTCCCAGGCCAAGACAGATCAAATGCACCTGTAATGTGTTTGTTTTATTATTTGAGAATATTTAAGTCTACTGTAGAAAGGAAGAAAAAAATTGAGTGGGTGAAACTCATAAGCTGTGTTAAGTGTAGAGACTGAGAAAGGAAGTAGCTTGTGCTGACTACAGACAGTGAGTTCTAACCTGTAAAATGAGACATGAAGGATGAGACAAGGCTACTGGGTGGATACTACAGTTAGAAAGAGACGGAAAGTCATGAAGTATGGGGAATGTGAACTGTACGGTGAGAGCTATTTGATCTCTGATTCAGCCGCTCGCTGATGACCCTTTTATAGCCCCGTTCAGCCCCACATGTGCGCAGGCCCACATGTGCTCAGCCCCCTGTGTAGGAGGGTAACTGGTGAGCCACAGCGGTGCCCGAAGCATGTATGCCCCTGTGCCTTTCTGATGAGCTAAGTGTGCATTTTGGCCCAAACGCCTTCTGTTTATTGGGCTTCCCTGCTGAAATCTCAGCTGAGGCCCTTGTATCCACGCCACTGGGGGGAAGGCTGGGGCGGGGAGACGGACAAGGCACATGAGCATGACACAACGCAGTGTTCAGCGGCGCCACCTGCTACTGGCTTGCACAGCCTGTCCTAAGGGTCTTAACCTACCCCTTCTCTGTCCCCTTGATTCCTGCGGTTTTAAACGGATTTACTAAACCATGTGATTCAAACATCTTGTTTTGGTCTGTGGGACTTCTGCTTGGTGGACTCTGGCGTAGCTTTTGAGGTAGTGCACTTGAAGACTATCAGTGCCTCCCAGTAATTTATCAGGCCACACAACTGAAATTAATAAGAACATAGAAAACCTAAATAACTAAATCAATAAAGTAAATCTTAAGGGTATATTTTGAACTTTACATGGTACTAATAGAGAAAATATCTTCTTCTCAAGTATATAAGGAATGCTACAAACTTGACAATTTATTAGGTCATGAGGAAAGCATCAATATCCCCCATAAAGCAAGAATAATGTCAACAACACTCTTGGCTCACAATGTAATAAAACAAGAAATTAGTAACAGTAGAAAATAAAAATACTGCCATGTTAGGAAGGAGTCCGTTACTGCTATAGTCCTAAACATTTTGTGGGAAAATGCCTAAAAAAGAAAATAAAATAGGTATAAATAAAAAAGAAAAGAAAACTATCAAATAGTCCTTGAAAGAAAGTGGAAATATAAACCCAAATTATGTGATTTTCCCAAAATAATAATAACAAAATACTATATGTCAGATTTTATGATACCTTTGAAGAGTAACCAAAGAAAATTTATTGCTTAATATTTAAATCAATATTAATGAAATAATGAAAGTAAACAAGTCCAAGTCCCAACTCAGCAACACCAAGTAAGCAAACAAAGAACAAAAGGAAAGTAGGGACAAAGAAGATGAGGGATTATACATGCAGGGGAATATTATTCAGCAGTGAGAAAGGAGGAACCCCTGTCACTTGTGACAACCTGGATGGACCTGGAGGAGATTTTGCTGAATGACATAAGTCAGACAGAGAAAGATCGATACCATGTGATCTCGCTTATACGTGGGGCCTGAAAAAGTTGAACTCACAGCAATAGAGACACAAAAGTTGAACTCACAGCAATAACCCCCCAGGGGCTGGGGTTAGAGGAAAAGGGGAGATGGGATCAAAAGGTACCAATGTCCAGTTACATGACAAATGGGGTCTGGGGACCCAGCGCACAGTATGGCGACCACAGCAAGCGGCACCCTGCTGTGCCCTGGGAAGCTGCCAGTGGGGGAGACCTTAAATGTTCTCACCATGAAGAGACATGGGAATTACACGAGGTTATGGGAGTGTTAGCCTTATCATGGTGCTCATGTTGCAAAACATATGTGCCTTAAAGCACCCCACCGTATGCCTTAAACTTATACAATGCGATATGTCAGTTACATCTCAGAACACAGAATGGTCTCACTAGAGGTCCTGCATATACTGTCGGATGTTCTCCCGAGGACGCAGTGAATTTATCGAAGTCTCAGGACACCAGGTCAGTGTCCAAGAATTGATTATAGTTCTATAGGCTAGCAATGAACAGTTGTAAACTGAATTTTTTAAAAAGTGCTACTTTCAATAGCACCACAGAGTTTTAAAAAGGCAAAATCTGTGTGCTGAAAATTAAACTCTGAGGAAAGAAATTAAAGAGGATGTAAGGAGAGCTATCCTGTGCTCATGAATTTGAAGATTTGATATTAATGTATTGATTGCCCCCAAACAGACCTATAAATTCGATATAATTCCAATTAAAACACCAATAAATGCTTTCATAGAAATTAGCAAGCTATTTCTACAATTTATAGGGAAAGCGAAGAATCTGAACTAACCAAAAATTTTGAAAAAGGAAAACAATTAGGAAGATTCACACTACCTGACTTCAAGACTTACTATGATAAAGCTATAGTATTAAGACAATGTGGTGTTGCTGGAAGGACAGACACACAGACCCCTAGAGAAGAACAGAGCCTGGAACAGGCCCATCATGTATGGTCAATGGACTTTTGACCACTTTTGTTGTTCCAACAAAATATGATGGAACAATGGAATATCTAAAGGGAGCTAGAAAAAAGAACTTCAATTCATGTCTCATGCCATCTGCAAAAATTAAATTAAAAATGAATTATAGACCTATATATAAAACCTAAGGCTATAAAAATTGTACAAGAAAATCTTTGTAACATTGGCTGAGGCAAGGATTTCTTAGACTGAACACCAAAAGAATGATCCATAATATAACACATTGATAAATTGGACTTTATCAAAATAAAAAACTTCTGCCCTTTGAAATACACTCTTAAGTGGATAAAAAGACAACCACATGCCAGGACAGAATATTAGCAAACTGAACATCTGATAAAGGGTGTATCCAGAACTCCCGAAACTCAGGAAGTCGTAAAAAAGCAACAACCCAATGAAACATTGGGCGAAGGATTTCAACATTTCACCAAAGAAGATGTATGTGTGGCACAGAAAGGACATGAGTCATCAGGGAAACGCAAGTTAAAACCAGGGCTTTAAAACACTGTGTGCGCAGCAGGTGCCGGGGAGCGGAGGATGTTGGGAGAACGGCACCGTCCGACCCGATGCGGGGATGCGGAGAGCGCGGAGGCTCCGGAGGCTCCAAAAACCAATTTTGCCATTTCTCCCACAGTTAAGCGCACACTCCCTCTGTCAGCCAGCCATTACACTGCTAGGTATTGGAGATAAAGGTGACACAAAGGCCTTTAGACAAGTGTTATCATTCGTAATTGCCAAGAAGCTGAAAAACAACCCAAGTGCCTTTCAACAGGCAAACAGACGGAACTGCCTTCCATCCAAAGAATGGAATACTGCTCAGCAATAAGGAGCAATGAACTAGACACGCAACATGGGGGAATCTCGAATGCACTCAACCAAGCGAAGGAAACCAGATTCAAAAGCCTGCACACTCTGCGTTTTCATTTATAAGCATTGGAGAAAAGGCTCGTGTGCTGGGACAGGAAAACAAAGCAGGGGCAGGGGGTGGGAGGTGGGGGAGGGGGGAGGAGTGGTTGACTGTAAAGGGACAGGAAGAGGGAACTTGGGAGGGTGGAGCCGCTCTCCGTGTTGGCATAGATGCTGAGGATTACATGACTAGAGCCATTTGTCCACACTCGTGCAATTGTTCGCTAAAAGGGGTGTTTTATCAGAAAAATTAAACATCAACTTAAGTAAAAGGCATAAAACAATGACATGACCAGCCACAGACTGGGAGCAGATATTTGCCTGCATGTAACCAACGAAGGACAAATATCTAGAATACACACAAGTTTTTGCCACACAACAACCAGACAGCAAAGTGGGCAAACACTTGACCAAACGCCCCCCACAGGCGACGTACGCAGATCCACTGAGTGTGAACGAACCCGTGCCAGCCTCACTGCTCAGCAGGGAAATGAGATTCAAGCCCAGGTGGGTTATGACTATAACACCCACCCGCCTGAAAAATCGGAACGTCTGACAGCGCGGACTGTTGGCAAGGACAGGAAGGACCGTGGGTGTGAACGGTTACAGCCACCCACGAGCCGGCTGGCCTTTCCCTGGTTTGAAGATCTGCATTCTGTGTCAGCCAGCAGCTCCGCCCTAGGTCACATCCTGGGGGCTGGCACGCAAGTCACCGGGCCACAGTTCATAGCAGCACTTCCAGGAATGGTGCCAAACAGTGGATAGCCCGTGTGCCCGTCAACAGGAAAGTCTGGGGTGATTTCCAACAAATAATGGAATATCATACAGCAGCTAAAATGAAAAACGTTACTACTTGCAACAGCATGGATTAATCTTAGGAAAATAATGCTCCATGAAAGAAACCAGGCATATAAAGTTCCAGTAGTGTAATTTCATTTACAGAAAGTTCAAGAACAAGCAACGTAAAACCATACTGTTTTTTAGGGATGAGCTCATAGGTGGAAAATGACAGAGAAGCAAGAGCCCTGAACGGCGTGAAGGTGTGGCCCTCTGGGGGCAGTGAGGGCTTTCTGATGGGGCTGGGGGCCTGTGAGGGACTGTTGGGGTGTGAGCCACAGTCTAGTTCTTGACCTTGGTGTTGGTTACAGGGTCTTCACTTGATAGCTACTAATTATTTACTATATGTTTTATGAACATAATTTTTTAAAAAAGAGTCAGATCCTGTCATTCCTTTGCTCAAAGCCTTCCAGAGCCTCCCAGCTCAGTCTGAATAAAAGGCTGTTCAGGCTTTGGTGATCTGTACTACACCCCCACCCCCATTCTCTCACTCAGCACGAATCTGCCCACAATGACCTCCAGCCACAGTCCTGCCTCAGGGCCTTTGCACTTGCCATTCCCTTTGCTTGGACCACTCTCCCTCAGCTATGTCTCTCTTTCCTATTTCCTTCAAATCTTTATGAAAAATACCCCCTCCTTAGTGGGGACTTCCTCAGCCACCCTCACTCAAGTGGCCTGCCTCCTCCCCCAACACGTACCCGCTTGCTTTCCCTTCTCTGCCGAGTCTTCCCCTCGCACTTAGCACCACTTCACAGAGGACACACTGTGCTTTGTCTGACAATGCCTTGGTCACCGTCTGACTTCCCGTTCTAAAAGTAACCTTTGCTGGGACACAGGTTTTGACCCCCACGCCAACTGCTTGGTTCTCAACACCTACTACAGGGCCTGCCACAGAGCAGGTGTTCAGAAAACCTTGTCCAAGTAATAACCTTAAGGTAGGTTGTGAAATGCTTGAAAATTCTGAACGGATACGTGAAACCCCTTCTCTCACTCTCTTTATTTTAACAAAAATTTTAAAAAATGGAAATGAAATTTACATACCATAAATTAACCATTTTAAAGTGTGCAACTCAGCAGCACTTAGTGCGTTCACAGTGTTGTGCAGCCATCACCTCTACACATGTACACGATGTTTTCGTCACTCCGCAAGGAGACCCCATTCCCCAACACACAATCACTCTGCCCACCCTCGCTTCTCCAGACACCACGAAGCCACTTTCTGTCCCTATGGATTTGTCTAATCTGAGTGTTTCATACAAATGGCTTCACACAACATGTGTTTGGCTTATCCATTAGCACAGTGTTTTTGGAATTCGTTCCAGAGCAGCACGTATCAGTACGCCATTCCTTTTTACGGCTGAACACTATTACCTCGTATACGTAAAGCACGTTTCGTTTATCCATCCTTCAGTTAACAGGCATTTGGTTGTTTCCGCCTTTTGGCTATTGTGAAAGGTATTGAATGACTTATAAATGTCCATGAACAAGTATTTCTTTGACACCTGTTTGCAATTTTTTTTGAAACTTCTTTAGCATTTTGTGACGGAGGAACGTGGGGGAGAGCTAACATCCGGCTCCACCCCCAGTTCTGCCCCTTCTAACCCGCTCTCTGCGTCCGTTTCCTCCTGTGTGCGATGGAAATATGAAAAGGTCCTGGGTAAATTGTCTGCGCCATTTACCCCACTGGATCCCTCATTGTGAGATTTGAAAAATGATCTAATAAAAATATCCCCTGACCCGGGGCAAAATGTCCTAACCAGAACTCAGAAAGGAAACCTCGGGCCTACACCTTCATTTCAGGGAAACTGGGAGCTGAGAAAGCTCCGAAGAACGCGATGGGGCCTGTGTGTGTGAGTGGTTAGTGTGTCCCAGGCACCACCAGGACCCACGGCAGGGTCGTTCTCGCCCAGGCCGAGCTCCCCTTTGCAGAGGACCCCAAGCTTCCTGTTATTGCGCGTTCTGGACACCAGAGGGCGCTATGAGAACACAGATTTTAGCCGTGGATGATCACATGGTCTCTAGGAACAACTGTTGCGCCAGCCTGGAAAGCGCATAGCTGTGAAAGTGGCAATGTATCTGGGGCTAGCTTGCAAAAAATTGGGCTGACTTGATATGAACTATTTATTCACTCAAGCCCTACTAGTGAACTTCCCCAGTCTCCTCCCCTCCCTCTCCTGCTTTCCTCTCTGAACTTTGAAGAGTTACTGCTCTGATGTATCTGCCTTTCTATGTCTGAATGGTTGGCGTAGACACAGGGTCCTTCTGAAATGTGCCTTAAAGCACCGTGAGTTAATTTCCTGTTAACATCCACATAAAAGCCAAGTTGCTGCATCGGTTTGCACTCGGATGAAGTATTTCAGGTGGTGGAGATGTTCCCAGCAGCAGGTGGGGGGGCAGCTTCAGGAGTGTCTCACTCCCAGTACTCCGGGATCAGGGAGGTCAATGTGAGCGACCTGGTCCAGAAAAGCATGTGCTGCACCCTGGTTTGGGTCTGTTCAGCGTGAGAGGTGCGGGCAAGTCCCGTTCCAGTGTGATGCTCAGACCTCGACTTGGACCTCGGGCCTGTGAATCTACGCCTGACCCGGGCTCCAACTCTGAATATCCTGCGATTCTAGGTGGTGCTGCCGAGCCCCACGCGGTTTATCCTGTCTGACCTCTGGGGAGAGCCCCTGCACTGTACTCATTCTCTTCTTGCTGATCCTCTGGCCATTCCCCATGGCAGCTGTTTCCAGCTGCAGACTTGCCCAATTCTGTGCTCCCTTCACCATGTGCTTCGCAGAGAAGGTCAAGGACACAACACCTTTATGGTTTCTCCTTCCACTTCTCTGTTCTCCCTGAACTTGGGGGTGGACAGAAATTATTTGCCCAGGTTATGTGAAAAACATATTTTAAGAAACATACCCAATAGATTCAAGGTAGGTCTCACACCCAAAACTATTTTAATGTAACTAGTGGGCAAGGCCAGAGAAGAATCCAGATTCCTTTCTGAAATGTTTGACCAGAAATCACTTAGAACCAAATGTTACATTAGAATGTGATATTGGATGGGGCTCAGGGTTTTATTCTAGGGGGATTGTTTTACTCTGTGAGGATTAATTTTATGAGTCTAGAATCTTATGGCAAGTAGGTTATTAAGTCTAAATCCCCATATTTTCTAGATGAAAAAATGAAGGCTCAGGTGCCGGGGAGGGGCTGGCTTTGTCACACCACCGAGGGGTGGTGGATCGGGGTGGGTTCCCTGCTCCCAGCCTTCCCCTGCGGTCTGGCACCTGGTCTCCTGTCCGGCTGAGCTGGGTGACCTGTGCTGACAAGCGAGTATGGAGGAAGGGGCAGGGGACAGGGACTGGGCTGGACCTGCACCAGATCTGCCCAGTGTCCTGGGAGGCCATCATTGCCAGGAAGGACAGCTAGACTCTCAGGGGACTGTCCCATAAGCAAATGGCCATTCTGATGCTTGGCCTGCAAATGACAGCTTGACACATACATGTATAAAGAAAGGTGTGTGGCAGGACATCAAGTGGCACTTTCTGTCCCAGGTTGGACTGGTGGCATAAGACCATAGCCAGCAAGGACCCTCACATTCCGCCGTGAGGTGTGCTCCCCTTTTATGGGCTGAATCACATCCCCTAAAATGTGTATGTTGAAGTTCTAATCCCCAGTACCTCAGAGTGTGATGGACTGTATTTGGAAATAGGGTCTTAAAGAAGCAATTAGATCAAAATGAGGTCATTAGGGTGAGCCTTCATTCAATCCGGCTGGTGCCCTTATAAGAGGAGGAGGTTGGGACACATACACAGAGGGCGACCAGGTGAGGACCCAAGGAGAAGACAGCCATCTGTGAGACGAGAGCCTCGGAAGGAACCCACCCCACCCTCATCTTAACCTCAGGCGTCTAGCCTCCAGTGCTGTGAGGTTATGCACTCCCTGAGATCACCCCGTTTTTGGAACTTCGTTGCAGTGGCCCTCACAGACTGAAGCACCCACTATTCCAGATGGGTGCAGGAGGTGGTCAGGAGTGGATTGGCATTCTCCCTCCTGCAGCCTGTGAGAAAGGCTGAGTGAGCTCTGGCCGGGTGTCTCAGTGGGGTGGAGCATCATCCCATAGATGAAACGGTTGCAGGTTCGGTCCCCAGTCAGGGCACGTACATGGGTTGTGGGTTTGATCCCTGGTAGTGCTGTGTACAGGAGGCGACCAATCGATGTTTCTCTCTCACATCGATGTTTCTCTGTCTATATATCCCTTTTTTTCTCTCCAAAATCAATAACTAAACTTCAAGTGAGGATTTAAAAAACAAAAAAAGGCTGAGTGAGCAGCTGGAAATAAGGGAGAAGCTGTCTTTTGAGAAAGTTGTTCAGGTGCTATGAGAGTCCCCCTCCCCTGCAGTGCCTACGGGCAGGCAGAAGCCTACTCCTTCCTCCCTCAAGCCTAGTGTGGGGGCAGACTGCTCCGAGGAGACGCGTGAAGAATCTGATGTGTCCTGGGGACAGGGGATGCAGTGTATTGGTGACTACTTTTCCCTACTTTTTGATTTTATTATTTTTATAATTACTTAATTGTAAGCTCTAGAGCAACATTATTTCATTTTTTTATTGAGATGGAATCCACAAACTATAAAACTCACCCATTTGAAGCGTGCAGTTCAGTGATTTTTAGTCTATTCACAAAGATGTGCGACCACCACCCCTATCTAATTCCAAAACATTTTCTTCATCCCCAAATAAACCCTGCTCCCTTCTCCCCAAAGCCTCTGGTGGCACTAATCTACTTTTTGTCTATGGGTTTGCCCATTGTGGATATTTCGTATCAATGGAGTTATACACTATCTGTCCACTTGTTTCTGGCTTACTTCATTTAGCATGTTTTGGAGGTTCATCTACTTGTATAGCATGCATCAATACTTCATTCCTTTTGATGGCCGAATAATATTCCACTCATCAGTTGATGGTTATTTGGGTGGTTTCTGCTTTTGTGGTTATCATTAGGAGTGTCGCTATGAACATTTGGGTACAAGTGTTTGTCTGAGGCCCTGTTTTCCATTCTTTGGGGTATATGCTTTAGAATAGGGTTGCTGGCCCTTATGGTGATCTGTTTCAAATTGCCCCCCACTGCCTTCTAGCAAGTCTGCACTGTTCCTGTTTTATAGACGAGGCACAGGCGAGCTTCAGAAGCTTGCCCGAGGTTAAACAGCTCACAAAGGACCAGCCACCACACTATGGGGCTGTCTTAGGCCCCAGCCTGTGCTCACTGCCCCCCAAGCCCCGCTGTTTACCCCCAGCCACTGGGAGCTTCTTTCTCCAGGGTTGGACCGGGCCTGTCCTGGTGCTGTGACCTCTCTGTGCAGGGTCCCAGGTGGCCCTGGGACTCTTCAGCCATGTGACCCCTCCCTGAGGAGAGGGCAGGGACCTCCTGGTGGCAGAGCCCGGAGACGCCCAGGGCGGCCCCACCGGAGCCCATGTCCTGACCCAGGGCCAGGGAGGGGTACCCTTGGTGCCCCACGATCTGAGCTGCTCTGTCCTGACGCCATCACTGGACACAGCCCAGGAAAAGGCCCAGGTCCATCCCCCACCTGCCTGGAGCCACTTGGAGCAGCAGCAGCCTCCCCACCCCCACCTCCCGTCTCCAAGGGCAGGAGCCTCACACTTGGCCCTTCAAGCCGGATGGGTACAGAACCCAAGGCCTGGAGCTGTTGAAAGCCCTGCCAAAATGAGATGCAAGGGAAATGCAAGACTGAAATGCAGTGGCGTGTCTAATAAAGCAGTATTAACAAAAGTAACACCACCCATTGCTTAGTGTTCTGTTTGTAAAGATCTCATTTCTGTGGGACAGTAATTTTTAGGTTTAATTGTTCTTGCTTTGCAAAAATTCCTCGATATGCATGGTGGTATTGAGGAGAAATCCTGGCTTTTGAACATTCACGGTAAAAATCATCTTTGGTATTGGATGTGGGTGCCTCAAACTGGGTATGTGTTTCAACATCCGGGGGCCCCAGAGTCGGCCTCCACACCCAACCCCTGGGGTGAACGGAACTGCCCCTGCGAAGGAGGGGCGGAGGCCACGTCATCACAAATACCTGGAGGTGTCCGGGGTGCTACAGGAGCACACACGAAGTAGCTGAAACGAGGCTGGGGCAGTGGGCCAGCCTCAGGGTGTGCTGCAATTTTAGACGGGCCGTTCTGGCCCCTGGTATACAAGATGCGTGGACAAGCCTGGGGGCCGGGTAGCCAGACAGAAGGCACAGAAGGCGGATGTCTTCCAGGTGGGGGGCCAAAGCAGGGATATGGAAGAAGGGGTAGTTTCCGGGATTCCAGTGGCAAAGTGCCACGAACTATGTGGCTTAAAACAACAGAAATGCATTCTTTCACAGTTACGGAGGCTGCGAAGTCCAATATCAAGGTGTCAGCAAGGCCATGCTTCCTGAGACTGCAGACAGACTTCTCACCCTCCTCCTGGCTTCGGGCTGTGGCCGCATCACTACCACCTCTGCCTCCGCCGCTGAATGGCGCCCCCTCCCTCCCCTCCGCATGCTTCTCTTCTCTCCATTTATCAGGACACCAGTCACATCGGAACAAGGGCCCCCTAGTCCATTATGACCTCTTCCTAATTTACATCTGAACTAAATCTGCAAAGACCCTATTTCCAATTAAAGTCATATTCACAGGGGTTAGGAGTTTACCTTTTCGCTGGACACAATTCAGCCCCAACAGACGGCCAGGAGAAGGGGGGAGTCGAGGGTGGCTGAGCAGGAGGACTGGGGTACTGGCCATTTAGATGCGGGTGCACAGTGGAGTGGGCTGGAGGGACGTAAGGAGTAATTCCATTTGGGATGTGTTGGGTCTGAGTGGTTGGTCCACGGAGCACCCAGGAGAGGAGGTCCAGGAAACAGACACAGGGTCCACAGTGCAGGGGAGAGGGTCAAGCTAGGAGGGTATGTCCTGAGCCCTGTGCCTCCAGGTAACGCGTAGTTGAAACCGTGTGAGGGGGTGAGATGATCCAGCGTATAAGCAAACCAGAGAGCGCGCATCGGGAGCGCGAACACCTAGGGTGGGCAGAGAAAGAGGGTCACACAAGAGACAGCGGCAAGAATGAGGGTAGCAGGAGGAAACCAGGGTGCTGCGGGTCCTGCAAGCCGGAGAGGGAGTTTTCAAGCATGAGTGAGAGGCCCCGAAACAGCAGCGGAAATGCCCACTTGGGGAGGGCTCAGAGATGCATGGACTTCTGTGTGGGTCCACTGTTCCTCTGCCTGAGTCTTTTCAGTGAGTCAGGCAGAAGCCAGAGCACAGGGAGTGAGAACGGAGTGAGGGTGAGTGACTACAGACTCTGTGCTATTACAGAGAGAATTACTGGGGCTGGAAGGAGGCAAAAGGTCCCCAAAGAAAAGAAAACAGTTACTGTTAAGTGTCCTAGAAAGAATTGGAAAGAACATGAAGAAGTGAGCTGATTTCCTGCCACCAGGGGGCAGTGTGCACCAGCCCATCAGAAATATTTTCAAAGCAGGTAGGTGGAAACTTGGTCAATAAATATTTCTCCCTGTAGCTTTCCTATAGTAACAGAAGCCCGTGTACAAAAAATAAATCTGTGGGATTGAGTTAACTGGTCAAATGTATTCTATGGAGGGTTTATTATAGAAGAACTGCTCAAATCCAATCTCTTTTAGGAGATCCAGTTATCTCAAGATTAGAACCCTTCAGATAGATTGGCGATGAATCTGGGAAAAGGAGAGAAATTTAGGCAAATCCCGGGACAGACTCTTAGAGGGACAGACATGCAGCTGGAACACTGTTTCTCTTCTCTGGTGAATTATTAGGATCTCGATGCATTTTTTAATTCCTAACGAGACGGTGAACTAACACTGTCACAGAACTCATTAACATAAGTCACAGAAGGAAGAAGGAAGTTTGTAGATCTCAGAATGTAAAATTAAAACTGTAGGAAACACTCTGGGAGTCAAAGGGAGGTTGGGCCTCACGCTGGGGAAGAGACAACCCCTGGTTAGTTTGGGGCAGGCCTTTTTGCCCTGGTCCTTTCTCCCTCCAACGTCGATGTGGGCACAGTGTCCAGCTCTCAGTAGCTGCTTCAGGGGAGAAGAACAGCAGGGCCAGCTGACTGGCATGGGACGACTGGTATGGAGGTGGCAGGACTGTCCAGCCTGTGACCCAAATGGCCTTTTTGGAGCAGAATCCCCCAACCTTCTCTCTCATTGCTAAATTGGAATTATACCAGACTGTTATGTGAGAGAAAAAGAAACTTCTGCAGAGTTAAGTCATTTATTACATGTGTGAGTCTTTTTGTTACACAGCCAAGCCTACCCTAACTAATACACGATTCCAAGTCATTCATCAAAATTAAGAATTTCTGTTTAACAAAGGACCCATAGACAGAGTTGACAAAGGTGACAGACTGGAAAAAGTTGTTTGTACCATCCAAAACTTACAAGGGATTAACAGCTATTCCAGATAAGAAATTTCTATAAAGTAAGCAACACCACCCCAAACCCCCAATCCAACAATAAATCCATTTAAGAAATGGGCAAAGGATAAAAATTCATGGAAGTAAAAATCCAAATGTATAAATGTGAACATGAAGAGATGCTCGACATCACTGGTAATCAGAGAAATTAAAATTATAACATGATAAAAGATACCACTTATCCCAATCAGATTTGGCAAAATGCAGAAATGAAGACAAGGCAACATGTTGGTGAGAATGTAACCGGTGCAGCCAGGGGACCCCCAACCAGGGATTTGTAATGGCACCCAGAACTCAGGGTGTCCAGGAAATATTAAAAATATGGGATGTCCTCACCCCCACAAGTCTGAGTTGGGGGAAGGGACACATGGAGCAGGGCCATTCAGAGCTGTTTTGTACAGCAACAGCTTTGCAGCTAACCTCTGGCATGGTCATTTAACATCTCTATAACCTTTAACTGGTCTCCTGGATACTTAAATAGCTGTGGCCATGCTTTGAGCCAGGGGGATGGGAATGACTTCCACCGGGGATATAACTGGAAGGCAGCTCCCCCTGGTTACAGAGCCTGCGTGAGAGCTTGGAGATGATTGGCTCCACACCACAGGGCCTCGCCTGCCTGGACTTATTATGGCAACACAGAAAAGCTGGAAAAACATTGTAATGTGAGCAGGTGTTACCGATTGTGGGAAGAGTCTGAAATGGGGCTGCAGAGGAAGATTGGCGCTGGAATTGAAACCCAGGCTCGGTAGCCATGCTAGAAGGGACCACGCAGCTTTGGTGAGATTTAGAACTACATGGCTTTGGGGTTCCCTTTGCCACACAGCTTAGAAAGCTGGAAGGCAAGATGTAGCAGCGATGCAGAGCTCTCTCTCTTAGCAGTTTGGAAGAGTGCAGGAGAGACATTGTGGGAAGGAAAGCGGGGAAGGGACTCTTGCTGGTGGGCCATGAGAAGGTGCCACGTGGGTTTGGATTAAGAATTGGAGATTGTGGTGGTGACATAGGTGATGGTGCTGGGAACTGAGGGAGGTGTGCCAGCCAAGCCCATAATACTGGGAAGAACCAGGGGCTAGTCTGAGCCACAGACTTCTATTGCTTTTCCTGAGATACAGTACCTCTGACTGGGCAAAGGGGGAAGGAAGGACTGTGTGTGTTTGTGGGTGTTTTAAGGGACTTTGGGATTTTGATGAAGACATTAAGTCATTGCTCTAAGTCTGTATAACTTTTGAATAAATAATCCCTTTCCTTTTCACCAGTCTCTGGCAATGAGAGATATAATTCCCTGGTGGCAGTCAAGGTGAACCTAGTACGGGAGGACCCTGGGAGAAGGGGGGATCTGTTCGGAAATAGTGTATCGTCCCCCCTCCCCAGGTCCATTCCATAACAAGAATGGAGGAGACAGAATCGCTGTGTGCCCACTGCTGGCGGGTATTTCCTGGGGCAGTCCTTCGGGGGAGCCACCTGATAGATTGAGTGGAAGAGGGGAGTGCAGACTCCTTCACCAGGGACCCTGCTGGAACTCTGACACGGGACTGTCCAGAGCATAGTCAGTGGCAGCCGGGAGCTGGCATGAACCCACTTCCCCGCCAGGGGATCAGATCTGTAGCACGGAAGCACTGAACTAAACCAACACGACATTGTGTGAAACGTGACGAGAACCAGAGATCCACGGCACCGAACCATTCATGCAAACTGGGACAACTACGTACACACGCGCGTACATCCGAGGACAGACTACAGGGTGGGAGGGGACAGGTGTGGAGGGGCCCTGTGCTCGCATCAGAGTGGTTGAACATGAAGATTAGCTCAACCTTCTGCATCCAAGTTCCAAAGGTGGGGAGAGGGACTCTCTCGGGGGAGGCATTATGCGCAGGGCCTGAACCCCAGACTTGATCTTCACCCAATGCTGTTGAGTGAGTAGAGTTCATTTTATTCTTCTGCCTTAGTGATTCAGTAGGGACTTCAACAATCAAAGCTTAATTAACTCCTATTTAATTGAAGTCGTCTTGGCGGTCATGGTGTTTGCACACAGGACAATTCTGCTCGGCCTCCAGTGCTTCGTTACAGAGGCTCCATTTCCAGCTCAGCAATTAGCAGCCCCGAGGCAGGGCTGCTGGGCTGCAGGGTCTGAGGGGCCAGAATCAGGGCCCCTCAACCTCCAGAAGGACGTATGCCTGGCGGGAAGGATGTTTACAGAGAAGGGGGTCCCACAGAGCAGGAGGAACGTAGGACAGGGGCTAGAACTCATTTTGCCGGGGAAGGTGACAAGCACAGCCACCAGCTGTCCTCCTAGCCAGCTGTCTGCCTTTCCGGGTAATTGTACCTCGATGGGAAGTGCATCTTTTCCCTTCTTGTCTTCCCAAGCTAAGTAAGAAAAGCCATTTGGTAAATTTTGCCTTCGGGCCAATACTAATTTCAAAGGAAGAACAATTCCAGTTCGGGAATCAGCCCGGGGGGAGGCAGGAGGTCTCTATAGCTCAAGAACATCAGATCACCTGGAATGAACATAACACAGGGAGATACTTGGAGATGAGCTTGTCATATAGGCTGGGCTGGAGTAGGCAGGACCTTGGACTCTTTCTAACAGTGGAGAGCCAAGCAACCAGACTGTGAGAGAAGGTCAACTTCAGCCGGTACAGCTGATCCTTGAACACTGCAGGCTTGAACTGTGCAGGTCCACTTAGGTGCTGATTTTTGTCAATACCTTCCTTTACTGTTTTTGATTTGCGGCTGGGAGTCCAGATGCAGAGGACCAACTGCAGGCACTGACCTATGCGGTTGTGCATGAGGGATGTGAGCACCAAGGAATTTTGGTATCAGCAGGGATGGCTGGGGGAGGGTGGTGGTGGTGCTTGGAACCAATCCTCTGTGAGTACTGAGGACAACTAAGTTTTTGTGAGTCAAAAATTGTATGTGAAGTTTCAACTGCGTTGAGGATCAGAGCCCGTAACCTTGTGATGTTCAAGGGTCCACTGTAAATGTCCTGGGAGGGCAACTGACCAGCCCCATCCTGACTTCACTCTGCTCGCTGAGACCGCAGACAGGAGGTGGGGCGAACTCTTTCCCCCAGCAGCTGCCACGAGGTTCCCATCTCTCACACTCTTTTCACAGAATGTGGCTTTGACCTTCTTCTCACCCAGCGTCGGGGTCCAGGTTTCCTCCCCCAAGTAGGGGCACCCTTACAACTGTGGCCAAGGTGCCCCTATATGACTTCCAAGGTGAGGTCATAAGAGCCAGTAAGTGTCTGCCTAGCTCACTTGGGGTGCTTGTTCCTCACACCCAGCCGCCACGCTCTGAGGGAGCCCGAGCCACACAGGGAGAGGCCACATGTAGTTCTTCTGCCTGGTAGACCCGCAGAGGTCCCAGCCGACAGCCAGCATCAGATGCTGACCTGAGTGCTGAGGCCTCAGATGATTCTGGTCCTCACCCCTGGGGCACCTCCAGTTTGTGAGTCTTATCACTGACAACCCCATGGAGTGGAAACAAGCCAGTCCTACCGTGCCCTGCCTGAATTCCTGACCCACAGGGTCCGGGAGCCCAACACAGGTTCTTGTTCAATGCCAGTACATTTGGAATTGATTGTTATGCAGGAATAAATAACTAGAAGAGGAGGCTATGGGAAAGCACTAGAGAGACATGAAGAAGACAGAGACGGCCCTGCGAAGAACAGGGCACCTGAGCCTCTAGCAACTGGTACTATGCTTTGTCAATATGCATTGGCCCATACTGGCCACTTCATATAAGTATCCCTACCTATTATACAGATGGGTAAGCTGAGGTGCAGAGTGCTGCAATAGCTTGCCAGAGGACAGCTAGTCAGTGGCAGACACTGGACTTGAGTTCAGGGTTTGGATCTGGAGGTGAAGCTTTATGGCCTTGAAACAGCCTTTACATGTGGGGGCTGGGGGAGCAGCGAGAAGATCCTGCGTGTCAGTCACTCTGGGTGTGCAGCTGTGTCCCATGGGGCTCCCAGCGCCAGGGCAGCCAGGCTTCCTGTAGCACGGGCTGCAGCTGCCCACGGGCTTTTTATTTTTTATTTCTGGCTTCTTCTGATGCTTCATTTTGTATTATTTTATTATTTTATTTTTTATTGATTGTGCTATTGCAGTTGTCCTGATTTCCCCCCTTTGACCTCCTCCACCCAGCAGCCCCCACTCCCTCAGGCAATCCCCCCACGATTGTCCATGTCCGTGGGTCAGGTGTCCTTTGGCTACTCCATTTCCTACACTGTACCTTACATCCCCGTAGCTATTCTGTAACTACCTATTTGTGCTTCTTAATCCTCTCACTGCCTCACCCAGTCCCTGAGACACCCCTCCCATCTGGCAACCATGAAAATCCTGTTTCCATGGTTCTGTCTCTGTTCTTCTTGTTTGCTTAGTTTGTTTTTTAGATTCCTTTATTGATTGATATGTATTTTTTGCCATTTCACTGTTCTTAGTTTTGATCTTCTTTTTCTAAAATAAGTCCCTTTAACATTTCCTATAATAATGGTTTGGTGATGATGAAGTTTTTTCTTGCCTTGGATCTCTTTATCTGCTCTTTGATTCTAAATGATAGCTCTGCTGGGTAGAGCAATCTTGACTGCAGGTCCCTGCTTTTCATGACTTTGGCTATTTCTTACCAATGCCTTCCAGCCTGCAAAGTTTGTTTTGAGAAATCAGCTGACAGTCTTATGAGAACTCCCCTGAAGGTAACTAACTGCTTTTCTCTTGCTGCTTTTAAAAAATATATTTTATTGATTATGCTATTACAGTTGTCCCATTTTCCTTCTTTTATTCCCCTCTGCCCTGCATTTCCCCTCCCACCCAAATTCCCCCCAGCCTTTAGTTCATGTCCACGGGTCATGAACTATCCTATACTATTCTTAACCTACCCCTGTCTATTTTCTACCTACTATTTATGCTGCTTATTCTCTGTACTTTTCCCCCTTCTCTCCCATTCCTACTCCCCCACTGATAACCCTCCATATGATCTCCATTTCTGTGATTCTGTTCCTATTCTATTGTTTGCTTAGTTTGTTTTTGTTTTATTTATTTATTTTTTGGTTTGGTTGTTAATAGCTGTGAGTTTGTTGTCATTTTAGCGTTCATATTTTTGATCTTCTTTTTCTTAGATAAGTCTCTAACATTTCATATAATAAGGGCTGGGTGATGATGAACTTTTTTGACTTTACCTTATCTGGAAAGCACTTTATTTGCCCTTCCATTCTAAATGAAAGCTTTGCTGGATAGAGTAATCTTGGATATAGGTCCTTGCCTTTAATAACTTGGAATACTTCTTTCCAGCCCCTTCTTGCCTGCAAGGTTTCTTTTGAGAAATCAGCTGATAGTCTTATGGGAACTCCTTTGTAGGTAGCTGTCTCTTTTTCTCTTGTTGCTTTTAAGATTCCTTATCTTTAATCTTGGCTAATGTAATTAGGATGTGCCTTGGTGTGTGCTTCCTTGGGTCCAACTTCTTTGGGACTCTATGAGCTTCCTGACTTCCTAGAAGTCTATTTCCTTTGCTAGATTGGGGAAGTTCTCCTTCATTATTTGTTCAAATAAATTTTCAATTTCTTGCTGTTTTTTTTTTCTCCTTCTAATACCCCTATGATTCAGATGTTGGAACATTTAAAGACATCCTGAAGGTTCCTAAGCCTCTTTTTTTTTTTTTTTTTTGAATTCTTGTTTCTTCGTTCTGTTCTCGTTGAATGTTTCTTTCTTCCTTCTGCTCCAAACCATTGATTTGACTCCCAGTTTCCTGCCCTTCACTGTTGGTTCCCTGTACATTTTCCTTTATTTCACTTTTCATAGCCTTCACTTTTTCCTCTATTTTGTGACCATATTCAACCAATTCTCTAAGTATCCTGATTACCAGTGTTTTGAACTGTGCATCTGATAGGTTGGCTATCTCTTCATCACTTCTTTGTATGCTTTCTGGAGCTTTGATCTGTTCTTTCATTTGGGCCATTTTTTTTTTTTGTCTCGGTGTACCTGTTACATAGTAAGGGGAAGAGCCTTAGGTGTTCACCAGGTGGGGCAACCCAGGTCGCTGCTTTGTGATGCTGCATGTGGGGGAGGGGTCTGAGAGGGAAAAATGCTGCTTGCTCCGATCTCTGCTGGTTTTCAGTCTCTTACCCCCCTACCAACAATCAAATTGGGCCCTTCTGGTGTGGATTCCCAGATGGGTGGGTTTGTGTATCTTCTGGGACCCTGTGGGTCTCTCCAGTGAACTCTTCTGTGAGGCTGGGAGTTTCTCCCAACACCTCAACCCCCACAGGTGTTTTCAGTCAGAGGTTTTGGGGCTTTATTTCCTCATACTGTAACTCTGTGTTGCAGGGTCTATCTTGCTCCCTGGTTTTTTCTCTCGGCTTATCAGCATGTGAATGTGGGACCACCCAGTCCACAAGCCACAGCCCCTCCCGGTCCACTAGCTGCTGCCTTGCTGTGAGTGCTCTCCACCTGGCTGCCTGTCTCTGCCCCTCCTGCTGGTCTGGATGAACGTTTCTTCTTTAACTCCTTGGTTGTCGGATTTCCATACAGTTTGATTTTCTGTAAGTTCTTGTTGTTTTTTTTTTTGTTTTGTTTTTAAATTTGTTATTGTCCTTCTTTTGGTTGTGCAAGGAAGAACAGTGTGTCTACCTACACTTCCATCTTGGATGGAAGTTTCTCTTGCTGCTTTTAAGATTCTCTCTTTATATTTAACTTTTGGCATTTGAATTATGATTTGTCTTAGAGTAGGCCTCTTTGCATCCATCTTGTTAGGGACTCTCTGTGCTTCTTGTACTTACATGTCTATTTCCTTCACCAAATTAGAAAAGTTTTCTTTCATTATTTTTTCAAATAGATTTCAAATATCTTGCTCTTTCTCCTCTCCTGGCACCTCTATGTTGTGAATGTTGTACCTAATGAAGTTGTCTCAGAGGCTGCTTATACTATCTTCATTTTTTTAGGTTTTTTTCCTTCTTGTTGTTCTGACTGGTTGTCATTTGCTTCCTTATGTTCCAAATCATTGATTTCATTCTTGGTTTCATCCACTCTACTGTTGTTTCCATGTAAATTGTTATTTATCTCAATTAGTGTAGCCTTCATTTCTGACTGGATCTTTTTTATGCTGTTGAGGTCCTCATTACCTTCCTTGAAAAAATCTTATAACTAGTGTTTGTAACTCTGCATCTGGCAGATTACTTATCTCCATTTTGTTTAGTTCTTTTTCTGGAGTTTTGATCTGTTCTTTCATTTGTGCCATGTTTCTTTGTCTCTGTATTTTGGCAGCCTCCCTGTGTTTTTTTTCTTTGTATTAGGTAGAGCTGCGTTGACTCTGTGTCTTGGTAGTGTGGCCTAATGTAGTAGATGTGCAGTAGGGTCCAGTGGCACAGACTCCCCTATCACCCAAGTTGGGTATTGGAGGTGCACCCTTTGTGTGGGCTGAGTACACCCTCCTCTTGTGATTGAGCCTTGGTTGCTGTTGGCAGATCAATGGCAGGGATTCACTCGCTGCAAGGACTGGCTGTGACCACTGACCACCAACCTGTATCCTCTGTGAAGGATCTGCTGTGCAGAATGGTGGTGCTGTGACGTTGTTTGTAGCTGTCAACTAGGTGTGCTGGTCCTGGGGTTTCCCAGGTGGTGCAGGCCAAGGTCAGCCCCCACCTGTGTTTTGCCCAGGGCCACCCTACCTGAGCTATAAAGCAATCTGAGATGGCTGCTACTTGTGCTGTGTTTGAAGATTCCCAGGTGTAGCCAAGCTGTGAATCTAGGCTGGCTGCTACTAGTGCTGGGCCTGGGCCTCACTGAAGACAGCTCTTGCTTGTTTGATGGGATTTAGGAAGTTGTGAAACATGAATCAAGACCAGCTGTTGCCATGGAAAAGCAGCTTGGGTGGGCCCATAAGTTGGGTGGGGTGGAGTCTGTGGGGATCTCCAAGGCAGGTCAAACAGTGTTAACCAGGTTGATGGAGTCTCAGATGTGGTACCACCTTGCTGCCTTTGTGAGGGGAGGGTTTAAAAAAGGGACAATGGCCTCTGCGCACCTTGATGGAAGGCACTTCAGTTTCTCCCCGTATGCTACTGGTGTCTTTCCAGCTGCTATCCCAGTGCTGGAGCTCAGAGGGATGGAGTCTGAGTAGGTGAGTCTATGTGTGGGTTCTTTAAGAGGAACTCCTTGTGGCTCCAGAAGTTTCTTCCACCAATTCAATCCCTGCTGGGTTTTGCAGCTAGAAGTTATGGGGACTTATCTCCCTGGCACTGAAACCTTGGAATGAAGGGCTTGGTGTGGGTCTGGGACTCCTTGCTCCTGAGATATCCCTCCCAAATTTTTATCTATCACACGTGGGTGTGGGATCAGCTCATTCCATGTCTGTGCCTCTCCTGTGCCTACAGTCTGGATGGATGCGTTTTTTCAATTCCGTAGTTGTCAGACTTCCATCAACTCAATTTCTGATGGTTCTGAGTGATGGGTGTTCTGTATTTTAGTTGCAATTTTGATGTGGTTGTGCAAATAGAGGAGCTATGTCTGCCTAGGCTTCCATCTTGACCAAAGACTCCCACTGGGCTTTTGCTATGGGGACACATGTCTGCCAGTGAGGTCTCAGACCGTACTGCCCGAGGGCTGCTCTGTGTTCCAAGGGGTAAGGGGACAAAGTGACTAGCGGGGATGTGGTTGCTGAGGAGGTCCAGGGCCCCATGGAGTACCCCCATGGGGTATGTGGGGTCTTTAGAAAGGAGACTTTCCCCTGCAACAAGGTGTCTAGGCATTGAGGGGAGCAAGTGAGGAGCAAAGTCCTTTTAGAGCCATGGGAAAAGTCAAACACACATACCAGGAGAGTCAGGAGACAAAGACCTGGACTGCGTCCTGGACAGAGAAGGGCTGGACCCAGGCTGAAGTGCTTGGCTCACCTCTCCCTGGCTTTCCTGTCCTCATCAGGCTATTTCAGAACTGTTGCCAGGAGGCAGGTGACAGATGAATTGTCCAGGTCAGCTTCCTGTGCTCCTCCTGTGGCCCTGTCTGGCTTCCTCCCTTTGTCCTCAGTAACTGGCTGCAGGCGGGAAGCTGACCTAAGGTCCATCCTCCAGTGTACTTGCTCCTGGTGACTGTGCCCCAGGCTAACCCGAGGCCAGTGTGGGGGCAGCTCCACCTGTCAGAGCAGTTGTCCTTGCATCCTTGATGCTCCCTTAGAGACCAGCCAGAATCTTCCACACACACGCAGAAGGCAGGGGTCCTGGGGCTCATCCCTCCTGGTGAGGATTCAGTGCTATAGCCTCTTTAGAATGCTCCTTGTGCAAATGGCTTTGCTGTTTTCCAGACTTGTCCGTGGGGTGCTTTCACAGATGAGTTTCTGGATCTATTGGCTTCATGCATGAGGCCCCAGACTATAGCAGCCCAGGAGGCTGAGAGAGGCGAAGTTTGTGTAGAGAGGTGTCATCCAGCCTTCAAGACTGGTGGCTCCCTGGAGATCTCCATGGTGCCCCTGTCCAGCCCCAGCCAGCTCCCAGGGCCCCCACAGGCCAGGGACGGGGCCTGCCCCCTTCACTCCTCAGAGGGGTTCCGATGAGAATCCACCTCCTGTTTGCGGTGGATTTTGCTGAACACGTGTTATTTGTTTCTAGTTTTCTTACATTGCAGCGTTGTTTTAAAAAATGTACTGAGGTTACCATCAAGGGTCATCCCCCACAAGCTCTTCCCAACTGTGACAGCTGTCCATCACCCTTCTCTCCCACACCCCTCAGTCCTTCTGGGAGGTCACATAGAGATTGAGAAGTGGGGTAGGTGATGATGGTGGACCTGGAGGCCAGACAGAGCTTTGTAGCTGGAGAGCTCTGGGTGCGAATCCTGAGTCGGCCACCACTTGCTGGGCGAGTCTGGGCAGTTTTCTCCGCTCCTCTGCGCTGTTTCCCTCTGTCTGCGTAATGAGGACAATTGTGGCGTCGTGGAGTCTCATGCAGGGATTCAACTCGGGGCTGGGGCAGGGCCTGGCACACAGCTGCCAGCTAGTTGGATGCTGTTGTTAGTTGTTAAGAAGAAATAATACTAATAAAAACAGCTCTATGGGAAACCTGTGGCTCCTCAATAAGTTCGACACAGAATTACCGTGTGACCCAGCTACTGCTCTCCTGGGACCCCCGGAAGGGTGGAAAACAGAGGTCCAAACAAAATTCTGTACACAATGTTCACAGTGGCATTAATGACAAAAGCCAGTATGTGGAAACAGCCCAAATTCTCCTCAAGTAATGAATAAACTAAAGGTAGTATATTCACACAGTGGACTATTATTTGGCCATAAAGAAGGAAGGAAATACTGGTACACGAGACGACACAGGTGAACCTGGAAAACTTACTCTAAGTGCGAGAAGCAGACCCAGAGGCCACATGTTGTTCGGCCCCATTTACACAAAATGTCCAGGCTGGGTGAGTCCATAGGGACAGAAAGCAGGTTGGTGGTGACAGGGAGAGGGAATTGGAGTGACACTTAGTGGGGGCGGGGTTTGCGGAACTAGGCCATACTGAGGGCTGCGCACCATCCATTGTGCCAGTTCTGAGTGCCGCTAACGGCAAATTGTATGCTCTGCATATTTTACCACCACTGAAAGGAAAAAAAACCAGAACAGAAGGTGCTGCTGGACGCTTGCTACTTCTCCGGCACTCTGCCACCTCTCTGCTCGCCTCAGGGCTGCGGGGAGGGCAGGGTGCACCTTGAGGAAAGCAGAAGTGGGGGTCAGAACACAGCCCTTCAAAGCACTTCCCTGCCCAGCTGTTCTGGCCTTGTTGCAGCCCAATCTCCTCCTTTCAGGAGCTTAGGGAGTGACTGGAGACAAAGACAGTCCCTACAGTACTACAGTACCCCCACTGCTCTCATGCCTGAGAGCACTTTCTTTTCATTTTGGGGGCTCACCCAGAGGAGGCAGGAAGCTGGGACTTCACACAAAGCTGCCAAGCCACAAAGGCAGGTGGCCTTTGGTGGGTTCCAGGGTTTGTGGATTCCTGGATGCTGCTCAAATCTGCTTTATTATTATTATTATTATCCCAACCGGAGGATAAATGGAGTTCTGGGCCCTCACTCTGTCTTTTTACACATCTCAGATTTGGGGAAGTAACTCAGCCCCTCTGACACGGCCATCGCCTATCTCCTTACTGCAAACGTGTGCGTGTGCGTCTGGGGTGGGGGCGGAGCCTTTGGGGGACGGGGGGAGGGGAGAGAAGCTCAGGCAAGGCGAGCAGCAGGGTGGTTGGAAGAACAATGCCGGCAGGCGGTCGTTTCTGTCCTAAGTGCCAGCAGGACCCCAAGGGCCACCCCTTCATAGAGGACCTCCCAGCACAGCAACACCAAAGACTTCACAGGCGTTCTTGGGAGTTTCTCTCCAGTAGCACTGGCTAGACCAAGGGGGTGCTGCCTGAGCCAAGAGATGGTGTGGGCCTCCCCACCCCGTGCCCCACGCACCTGCACGACCCTCCAGGCCGGGCGCCCCTCGGCCCCTCCCTCCCCTCTCTGCCTCTCTGGAGTTGTGGGTCTGCTCACATGAGCCACACAAAACCTCCCCAGGCCCTCTCTGTCTTCTCTTTTTTGCACTTGTAATTTCTAAACCTTTCCTCAAAGCTGCCGGCTTCAACCACTATATTTCTATTTATTTATTTATTTATTTATTTTTATCGTTTTTTAATCCTTGCGTGAGGATATTTTCACTGATTTTAGAGAGGGAAGAAGTGACAGGAGAGAGAGAGAGAGAGAGAGAGAAGCATTCTTCGGTTGCCTCTGGTATGAGGGCTGGGGACCAAACCCACAACCCTCTTGTGTAAGGGATGATGCTCAACCAGCTGAGCCACCGGCCAGGGCCAGATACATTTCATTTTCAATGGTTGTCTCTGCAGCTTCCTTTTATTTATTATCCTCCTCCAACTTCTCCGTGGTTAGAAGATGGTCCAGCATGGGGTCAGTCACAGCCACGGCAAGCTCAGGCCCAGCCCCTGGTTGGAGGACAAATTTCCTTACTCATGTGCTCGTTCACGAAGTCCCTGTAATGTGCGGCCCCCTGCCGGGCTCTGGGGCTGCAAGAACCGGCACAAATTAGACAGCCTCCTGTACCCAAGGCTCGAGATCTAGCAAATAAAGTTCTTAGCAAACTAAGAATAATTGATTGATGCCTTCTACAGACATTGTGGCGAGCACTTTATGTTCATTAATTTAATCCTCAGGCAACCCTCTGAGCCTTGTAGTGTTCTTTTTTTAAAAAATATATTTTATCGATTATGCTATTACAGTTGTCCCATTTCTCCCCCTTCATTCCCCTCCACCCTGCACACCCCCTCCCACCCACATTCCCCCACTTTAGTTCATGTCCATGTGTCATAAGTTCTTTAGCTTCTACATTTCCCACACTATTCTTGCCCTCCCCCTGTCTATTTTCTACCCACCATTTTATTCTCTGTACCTTTTCCCCCTCTCTCCTCCTCCCACTCCCCTGTTGCTAACCCTCCATGTGATCACCATTTCTGTGGTTCTGTTCCTGTTCCAGTTGTTTGCTTTTGTTTTAGATGTGGTTGTTAATAGCTGTGAGTTTGCTGTCTTTTTACTGTCATATTTTTTATCTTCTTTTTCTTAGATAAGTCTCTTTAACATTTCATATAATAAGGGCTTGGTGATGATGAACTCTTTGAACTTGACCTTATCTGAGAAGCACTTTATCTTCCCTTCCATTCTAAATGAAAGCTTTGCTGGATAGAGCATTCTTGGATGTAGGTCCTTGACCTTCATGACTTGGAATACTTCTTTCTAGCCCCTTATTGCCTGGAAGGTTTCTTTTGAGAAATCAGCTGACAGTCTGATGGGAACTCCTTTGTAGGTGACTGTCCCCTTATCCCTTGCTGCTTCTAGAATTCTCTCCTTCATTTGAATCTTGGCTAATGTAATTCTGATGTGCCTTGGTGTGTTCCTCCTTGGGTCCAACTTCTTTGGGACTCTCTGAGCTTCCTGGACGTCCAGGTGGTCTATTTCCTTTGCCAGATTGGGGAAGTTCTCTTTTATTATTTGTTCAAATAAGTTTTCCACTTGTTGCTCTTCTTCTTCCCCTTCTGGTAGCCCTATAATTCAGATGTTGGGACATTTAAAGATGTCCTGGAGTTTCTAAGCCTCTCCTCACTTTTTTGAATTCTTGTTTCTTCCTTGTTTTCTGTTTAGTTGTTTGTTTCTTCCTTCTGGTCCACTCCATTGATTTGAGTCCCAGTTTCCCTCCCATCTCTATTGGTTCCCTGTGCGTTTTCCTTCATTTCACGTATTGTAGCCTTCATTTTTTCATCTAATTTGTGAGCAAAACCAACCAATTCTGCGAGCATCCTGATGACCAGTGCTTTGAACTGTGCATCTGATAGGTTGGCTATCTCTTTACGGCTTAGAGGAATTGGCTCTGGGGATTTGATTTGTTCTCCCATTTGAGCCTGTTTTTTTTTTTTTTTTTTTTTTTTTGGTCTGATCACACCTTCACACCTGTTACGTGGTGAGGGGCTGGGCCTTAGGTGTTCCCCAGGACAGGGCAGCCCAGTCGCTGAATTGTGATGCTGTATGTTGGGGCAGGGTCCCAGAGGGAACAATGGCACTTGCTTTGCTCTCTCTCGGATTCCAGTCCCTTCCGCCACTTCCCCTTCACCTGGATTATCTGCCCGTGAATGTGGGACCACCTGGTCAGCCAGCCACCTTGCACAGCCTCACTGGGTCTGCACAGCTGCCACTCCCTGCCCAGGGTCTGCTAGCCGCTGCCTCTGCGCCTGGGGTCTGCCAGCCACTGCCTGTGGGCCTGGGATCTGCCATCTGCTGCTGCCTGTGTGCCCGTGTCCACACCTCCACTTTTTCCTGCCACGACTCCGCCCCTCTTACTGGTCTGGATGAATCGTTGTTGGACTTCCGTACAGTTCAATTTTCCATCAGTTCTGGTTGTTTTTTTGTTTCTAAATATTTGTTGTCCTTAATTTTGGTTGTGAGAGGAGGCACAGTGTGTCCACCTATGCCTCCATCTTGGCTGGAAGTTGCCTTATATTCTTAGTTCCCATTTTATAGATGAGAAAACAGGCTCACAGCACTGCAGCACCTCTCCCGAGCTCACCAGTTGGTGGCGCTGCAGTCTGCTCCATGGTCTTAACCACCAGGTTACACCAGCCCTCAGAGGGACGTTTAACTCTCTCCAGTGGGCCCTGGACCAGACGGAACATCACAGTCTTTGCCTCTCAGACCTTGTTTCCTTGGACAATATTTGTGGACATCCGCCAACATTCCTTCAAGGATGTCTCAACCATTACTCCTTCTGGAGTTCACCAGCTCCATGGGGGTTCTGAGAAGAAACCAAATCACTACTTTATACCTAACACCTTGCAGGATTTTTTTTTTCATGTAGTCTTGGAAGACACTGATTGGCTTGATGAACTTGACAAAGCAGTGTGAACTAATTCAGTGCCAGCCCAAATGACCGGTGCTCCCAACTGCGGGGGAAGCCACCGAATGCTCTGTGTCATGGCAGGCTCCTTGGGGTCTCCTCTGGCATTCTGTGATGAGAACGAAGACCCCCACTCTCGGGAATTTGGGAAGAAAACCTGTTATATGTGACCAGAGTCGACAGCCAGCTTTTTGTCCTGTCTCTAACCTCTCCAGCTCCCGAAGACACTCGGAAACCCTTGCGGGGGAAGGCATGTGCTGGTTGCTACTGTCTCTGAAACACGAGGGATTTCTCACGTCCATGTGCTTTAAAACTAAACTGTTCACGTCACTCAATTGCACTTGCTCTTTATTAACCATATCTTCACCTTTCAAAACCCCAAACTAGCCTCTAGATGTGAGAATACTGGTAGGAAGTGAGGAAACACAAACTAAATACACAAAGTCGTTTTGGGTAGAGACAGTTGTTTTGGGCAACGTGATTTGCTGTGTCATTCCAAGGCACTCAGCATACTTGGGTTAAACCTTTTCAACTCTAAAGTGAGAGATTTAGATGACATCTAAACATTTTTTTAAAAGCTCCCAGAATTCTTTCATGATAAGACAAATTTGGGACATACCATTTCTAAGGATTATATGGCAGGGTGGGTATAAAACCTGCTGCCCTGGGCGCCCTGGAAGGGAGAGTAGACTCCCACAGTGGGTCGTTCTGCGACTCGACTGTGAGTAGCGACCGCGTTTGGGCGGCTTTCCTGTGAAGCTGGTCTCGGTTATTGCTTCTCAGACTTTAAGGTGCACTTGAGCCTCCTGGGGATGTTACTAAAGTGGTGATCCTGACTCTGTTGCTCTGGGGTGGGGTCTTGGACTCTGCCTTCCTAATAAACTATCCGGTGATGCTGGTGGTGCTGGCTCTTACCACGCTTTGAGTAACAAGACTACCGGAGAACTGCTTGTGCTGGGAAATGAAAAGTACTGCTCCGTGTTGTGAAAACTGTACTGTGTGAGTGCTGAAGTTGGGATTGGCAAAGCAACTGCTCTGATTGAATTATACTGAAGAGCCTTGGTGAGTGTGGCTCAGCTGGTTGGAGCATCATTGTCCAGCAAACCAAAATGTTGCTGGTTCGATTCCCAGTCAGGGCACATGCTTGGTTTGCCAGTGGTCCCGGATGGGGTTTATGGGAGAAGCAACTGATCAATGTTTCTCTCGCACATTGATGTTTCTCTCCCTTTAAGCAAAAAGAATTCTATTGAAGAGACACACTCAGGTAGGAACCACAGTAAAAAAAAAAACAGAAGCCCAAGTAAAACAGAAGGCATATCAGCTGATGTCTGTCAGTCCAGGTGCTCATGGCTGACCAGATGTTGTCCCACTTAGGAACTGGGCGTTTAGGTAGATGTACGGGGACTGCATGGGGGGCTGGCTTCATTCCGCAGGGCAGACAGACAGCCTGCCTGTGGGGTAGCATGTCCCTAACAGCACACTCGGCCTCCTCCATCAATGATAACCCCAGGCGTGCCTTTGTGTAATTCTGTAACCCCACCCCCACCCTGAGCAGAGACTGTCTTTCGATGTTTTGCCTTGAGCATCAGCTTACAGAGTCATTGATCAGGTGCTCACCATCCTCTCTCTCAGACTATCCATCACTTGGGCATTTGTGGGAAATAGAAGATGGGGCTGCCTGGAGGCTGCGCCCGCTGAAGTTATTGGAAAAGTACTCTTGTTGATTAAAAAAAAATTCTGTTTGTGTTTTCTAGTTGCATCTAACCAAAATGTTGTTGAGATGGACTCTCTCACTTCTTGTGACAAACAAATAAGCCCTGATTAATTAATTCAAGAATATTTATTGAGTACCTCCTCAGGGCTAGGCACTTTGCCAGGGGTTAGAAACACAGCAGGGAACAAAGCAGACACGGGCCCTGAAGTTTGCCATCTAATCCGAGAGGCAGACAAAAAATGGACACTCATGCATGTAAATACATGGTTATAGTTGTGCTAAGTGCTATGAAGGAGAAGGATGGGAGGGGGGGTCCCATAGTCGAGGAGGGAGGCTAGGCTAGCTAGTGAGGACACCAGGGTAAAGGGGCATTCATCTCTGGGATGGGTGGGGGCTGGCCAGGGGGGTTTGAGCCCTGCCTTTATAACTTTAGCCACTGTTACAGACTGAATTCTGTCTTTCAAAATTCATAGGTTGAATCCTTAACCCCCAATGGGACTCTGTTTAGAGTTAGGGTTTTTAAAGATGTAATCAAGGTTAAATGAGGTCATAAGGTGGAGACTTGAGCTCATGGTGCCCTTATAAGAAAAGGAAGGGACCCCAGAAGTGTGCACCCAGAGAAAGGCCACATGAGGTCACAGCAAAAAGACAGATAAGGCAGGGAGAGAGGCCTCAGAATGGGCCAACCCTGCTGACACCCTGACCTTGGGCTTCCAGCCTCCAGAACTGTGAGCAAGTAAATGTCTGTTGTTTAAACCTCTCCCTGCTGCCCCACCCTGCCCCCTACAGCTGCAGTACTTTGCTTGGCAGCCTGAGTGCACAGACCAAGTCACTCACTACCTCAGGTACCTGGAGGGTGATGCAAATATCCTTTGTAATGGACTGTAATAGCAAATAAACTCTGTCCCTGGGCTCAGTGTCCTCAGGAGGGGGGCATGGGAACCCCTAATTTATTCCCCCTTGATCAGCAGTACAGGTGGCTGGGGCTTGAGATTGGTGTCTAGAGTGGGGGCAGTCCTGTGGGTCTGAGCCCTTAACCTGTGGAGGGAGTTCTGTGCTGGCTGCAGTCAGTTAGTGTCAGAATTGAGTTAAGTCGTAGGATACCTAGTTGCTATACACCAAGAACTGGAGAATTGCTTGGTGTAGAAAAACTCACACATCTGGTGTCAGAAGTGTGAGTAGAGTAGAGGAAAACAGTTTTTCATTTCTTTACGCACATTCAGAGCTGATGCACCCTGCACTGTGGCAATAGCTCCACTAGAGGGCACTAGAAATAACTAACTTTACCAGGTTAGGCACCATAGTTCTAACACACTGTTACTGTGGATCTATAGGAACTTAGAAAAGTTACTTCAACTGCTTAGAAACTGAGATCTATCTACAGAAGTTAAACATATAGGGTTAGAGGCATGGCTGTCAAAAATAAAGGAGGATGCTTTGCATCCAGAAGCAGCGGTTCTCGTGCTTTGGCACCAGTCAGAATCACCTGGATGGCTTGTTAACACTCAGACCTCTGAGCTCCCCCTGGAGTCTTTCATTCAGTAGATCTGGGTTGAGACTCAAAAATTAGCATTTCTCTCAAGTTCCCAGGTGATGCTGAGGCTGCTGGCCCTGGAGTCACACTCTGAGAGCCACTATGCCAGCCTTGGTCCATACACATCCTGTATCTCTACTGAGATGTACCCAGGGCCAGGATGGAGAGCTCCCTGCCCAGAGGGATGCGATGGGGGAGCCCTGTGCCATCGAGAGCAGAGTGACTCCAACATCCTGGGCAAGGTCGGAGAAGGCTGCCTGGGTGGGGTACACCCTTGACCCTCCCTTTTCTGTGGAGGATGAGGGATTCATCTCACTTATAAGAGTGGGGAAACTGCCCTGCCTGGTGTGGCTCAGTGAGTGGATTGTGTGGCGGCCTGTGAACAAATGGTCACTGGTTCGATTCCCAGTCAGGGCACATGCCTGGGTTGCAGGCCAGGTCCCCAGCTGGGGTGAGTGGGAGTGACAGGCAACCACACATTGATGCTTCTCCCTCTCTTTCTCCTTCCTTTCCCCTCTCTAAAAATAAATAAATAAAATCTTTAAAGAAACGATTGGGGAACCTGATCCCCTGCACCCAGCTCCACGGTGGTGTCTGGTCTGCCAGGTGTTTGCTGCTGGGGCAGAGAGAAGGGAGCTGTGCGTGTGAGAGGTGAGGGGGCGCACGTGGGCCACAACCTGCATTCCCACCGAAGGGGACCAGAGTTCGCCACCCGCAACTAGGCCTTTTGGGAAATTGATTTTAAGCTCCTCATTAAGAAACAAAAGACTCAGGAGGAAAATTTGCCTCCTTCCCCCTTTACCTGCCCAAGGGAAATCAGATAGAAAAATTTGCTTAAAGGCAGGGAGCTGTTCATCTCAGCACATTCGCCTCCGCATATTTATTTACCTTGGCTGTGCAAGTTCATGCGGCAGCGAGAGAAAAGACCAGCAAAGCTGGACTCCTCTCTGTGTCCCGTGCTCTCTGGGTGGCCCAGCAAGGATTCACTCACCGCCTGTTTGCTCTTTCTCCTGTACCAGGGGTGGCCCGCCTCCCTCTCCTTTGCAGAATGGCACGTGAACCTCAACTGCCCTCGGCTGTCTATTCTCACAGCACCACCATTCATACATATGTATTAAACCTGGTTGTTTTCTCCTGTTAACCTGTCTCATGTTAATTTGATAATTAGCCTAGTCAGAAGGTGGGAGGAAAATTATTTTTTTGCGCCCCCACACCGCCACTTGGCAGGGTGGGAGTGTGTGTTGAGTAGAGGGGACACCATCGCAGAAGGCTTCGCTGGCCATTCCCCTCCCAGCGTACTACCACCGCCAAACGTGCCAGCTGCCCGGACAGAGGGACATGGGAGCGGAGGCTGTAAGGCGGGTCCTGGGTGACAGGCAGAGGGAGCGGGGAAGGCAAGGGGGAGGCAGATGGCCGGGAGGGGAAAAGCCAGTGACCTGCAGCTGCGCTGGGCGTGACAAGCGAGGGAGGGCAGTTCTTTCAAGATTTTGAATAGACTTTGTAATTGCAGTCTTACGACAAACAAGACCAAAAACCAAAAGGAAGCTCTTTCAATAACTTAAAATCTTACAGAATCACACTCAGAAAAAAGCCCCTGAGATGGAGACAAAGGAGCCGGAGCAGGGGCCGCGGCCGCAGTGGGGGCCCTGCCTGGCTGGCAGTCAGCGGCAGATGTTTCGGTCAGCACTTCCCATGCTGCAGGGACGGCGAAGCTGCTCCAGGCGGCCTGAGCTCCAGCTGAGGAAGCCCCGGGGTGGCTGGGAAGTCTGGGGCTCAGCAAGGAAACCAAGTGTGGGTACCGGGAGGCGCGTGTGAGCCGCACCGCTTCCTCTGGCAGGGCAGCTTCTCCCTGGAGGCCTGGCCAGGGCCCTTCTCAGGCCCGCACAGACCTCAGCCTAGCGTGGCCCAGGCTGCCAGCCTCAGGGGGGCGGGGCAGCCTCAGCTCCCAACAGCCAAGTGGAGTCTCCAGACCTGAGCCCCAAGGCCTGGACATGCCCTGGAGTTAAAAACGTGGCAACAGCCGCGGTGGCCGCTGGTCCAAGGGAGCCGGGGGTGGCTTTGCTACAGGCAGGGCCTATGAGGGTTTTCCTGCAAACTCGGATGCCACACGCAGGTCTTCTCTTTGGTTTGGTCCTTTGGTCCAGAGGTGATGGAGCACATGTCTGGGGACCTTAGGTGGCCGAAGGGAAGAGTCCTAGGATCCAGAAAGGAAGACCTTCAGGTCAGGGCCCTCAGGTCACAGGTTCCTGGCTTCTCCTCAGCTCCCCAGCCGCTGGCTGGCTTGTTGAGGATTCCCCATTCCAGTTTCCGCCTTGGGAGTGAAGAGGAACATTTCCAGCTGGGTTTAAAGTCATTAACTCCCAAATTGAGTTTGGCTCTCTTGCTATTTCAAAACCCTGTTTGGTAAGCACTTCACAAAGCAATAGCTTTGAAAGAGAAAGATTACTTTCCCATTAGCCTGGCTTAGGAGAATGCGTTGTTATTCAACCAACCAGCAAAGGGACTTAAGTGGAATGTGGGTTTCAAAGTCCAGGTGAGAATCAGCCTGCTGGAAGTCCGGGCTCCCCCACCGCTAGGCAAAGGAGGACTCGGTGGGCATTGCCTCCTGCTCTATGGCCTCTTCGAACCCTTCCCACACCCATGGCCTATTGGGCAGCTGGGAATGGTGACTCAGAGAAGCCACAGGCAGTCTGTCCCCTGCTGCCCTGGGGCCAGGAAAAAGCAGACAGACAGAGCTGCAGCCTTCAGCCCATGCCTGGATGCAGTCAGAAAACCAGGCGAGGCCAACCCACCTACGAGACCCAGTAGTGCTCCCACGGCAGACCCGGAGCCCGCTGTGGGCCGCTCTGCACCTAGCCTGGGCAGCCAGCTTGTCCCCCTACCTCATTTGCAGGAGCATTTGGGAATTATCCGAGTGACTCAGCTCTGAAATGGCCCATTGCTGCAATTTCTGGAGAAGGGCCGCTGCCTGCACCCTCCTTGGCACAAGGCCAGATTTGCCACCGTTCGGCTTGGACAGGGCCTGAGCTTCGATGTCAAATGAGTGGGGGTTTGGTTTTGGTTTTGGTGGTGGGGGGGGGAGCTTGGTGAAGGGTGTCAGGAAAAGAGTAGATGTGCTCATGATAAGTTTTAATATTCCCTCTCTAAAAAAACTGAGGTGTTTTCACACTGACATAGAGTGAATGTGCATGGAACCATGGTATGTTGCATAATTTATGTGGAGGATGTATCATGGGCTCTGACAGCTCTGGGATATTTACAATGATTCTAGATTTTTCTAGAAGCTTCCTGTCTCACCGCCCTGACGACGCTGGTTTCTCAGCAGGAGACCCGCACATGTTCGCCATCTCCCAGGTGGTGCCTGGCTGTCCACTCACCTCATCTTCCCCTCGCCCCATCCCCCTCGGTCCCAGTAGGCTGCTCAGCGCTGTGTCTGCTATGCTCTTTCAGGGAAGGTGACCTTGACTGACAGAGGGGCCCTTTCCTCCATTCCTTTTTCTTTTACCTAATGTTTGTTGAGTTTTGGGTCCCCCGTAGGGTCAGATGGGACTTCTGTCCTCAAGATTCACAGTACAGTAGGTCCGACATGATACGGCCCCGACATAAGGAAAGACACAGGGAATGAGCCAGACCCAGACCAGGGGGAGGGTGGGTCAGGGAAAGCTTTCTTGAGGACATGGCCTCTCCCCTGTGTCCTAAAGCAGGAGGAGAATTGAGCTGGGCGAAGGGAATGTGTAAGAGGTCAGGGGTGGCAAGGAGGGAGAGAAAGAATGAGTATGGAGGACATTGGCCATTGTTCAATGCCACCCAGCATCTGAACCCTCTTTCTACATCTGTGGGGCTCCCCCTCTTGTGAATCTTGGTCAATGGCAAGTCCACCATGGTGGAAGTCAAAAATGTCAGATACTCTTGTCCTCAGCCTCCCTTTCAGCTAAAATGGGCACATGACCCAGGCTCTACAAGTCTGTGCACATGCACTGTCTTTGAGTTGGGAGCTCGTGATGTAAAGAAGCAGGACTGTACAAGGTTCGCTCTGCAAGGGGGATGGATACTTCATTGTCCAAGGGTAGTAGTGTTGCAGTTTTATTAGCGGTGTATATTATTACTTATTATTATTATTATTATCGTCATCATCATCACTATTATTATTATTCCTTGCCCAAGATGTGTTTTTTAAAAATTAATTTCAGAGAGAGAGAAAGAGAGAGAGAAACATTGATTGGCTGCCTCCCATATGTACCCTGACTGGGAATGGAATCTGCAACCTTCTGATGTATGGGATGATGCTCCCGCCAACTGAGCCACCCAGCCAGGGTGGTTAACACATTATCATATTACACTATTAAAGTATTCTAAATTTGACTATATACTTACCTTTACCATTGTATTCCGTATTTTCATGTGTTTTCATGTTACTAATAGACATCCTTTCACTTCAGCTTGAAGAACTTTCAGCATTTCTTGTAAGGCATATCTAATGGTGGTGAAACTCCTCACCTTTCTCTTGTGAGAAATAAACCAGGCAGGAGGAAAAAAAAAAAGCTGTATGACATCACTTATACGTGACTCCCGCCACCCACCCCTCACCCTGCCAAAAAATAGCGTCAAACTCAGACATAGAGAGTAGAATGGAGGTTACTAGGCGGTGGATGGTGGAACAAGTGAGCAGAGCTGGTCAAAAAAAGGCGAACTTTCAATTTATAAAAGAACCAAGTTTGGAGGATCTAACTTACAGCATGACTCTAGGGGACAGTGATGTATTGCACTCATACCTGCAATTTTTGTTAAGGGAATGTATCCTTACTGTTCTCATTCTGTGTTTCTTTCCTTTGAAAATTCACTCTTTGTCTTTTGATTGGGTGGTTTAACCATTAGCATTTAAAGTAATTACTGATAAAGAAGGATTTACTATTGCCATTTTGTTAATTATTGTCTGTCCTGAGGCTATTTTATGCCATATATACATATATATATATATATATACACACATATATATATATAATTGATTATGCTTTTATAGTTCCAATCTTTCCCCCCTAGTCCCCCTCCACCCAGTACCCCCATTCCCTCCAGCAATCCTCCCTCTTAGTTCATGTCCATAGGTCATGCATATAAGTTCTTTGGCTTCTCCATTTCCTATCTGTTCTTAACACCCCCTGTCTATTCTGTACCTACCAGTTTGTACTTCTTAACCCCTGCACCTTTCCCCCTATTCTCCTTCATCACTCTCCCGACTGATAACCCTCCAAATGATCTCCATATCTATGGTTCTGTTTCTGTCCTAGTTGTTTCCTTAGTTTCATATTTAGATTCAATTATTTGATAGTCATGGATTTATTGCCATTTTAATGTTCATAGTTTTTATCTTTTTCTTAAATAAGTCCCTTTAACATTTCATATAATAATGGTTTAGTGAAGATGAACTCCTTTAGTTTTACCTCGTCTGGGAAGCACTTTATCTGCCCTTCCATTCTAAATGATAGCTTTGTTGGATAGAGTAATCCTGGTTGTAGGTCCTCGCTTTTCATCACTTTGAATACTTCTTGCCAGTCCCCTCTAGCCCGAGAAGTTTCTTTTGCGAAATCAGCTGACAGTCTTGTGGGAACTCCTTTGTGGGTAACTAACTACCTGCTTTTCTCTTGCTGTTTTTAAGATTCTCTCTTTATTTTTAACCTTTGGCATTTTAATTGTAATGTGTCTTTGTGTGGTCCTCTTTGGGTCCAACTTCTTTGGAACTCTGTGTGTTTCCTGGATTTGTATGTCTATTTCCTTCACCAAATTAGAAAAGTTTTCTTTCATTATTTTTTCAAATAAGTTTTCAATTTCTTGCTCTTTCTCTTCTCCTTCCAGCACCCCTATGATTAGAATGTTGGTACATTTGAAGTTGTCCCAGAGGCACCTTAGCCAATCCTCATTTTTTAAAATTATTTTTTCTTTTTGCTCTTCTGATTGCATGCTTTTTTCCTTATGTTCCAAATCATTTATTTGATTCTTGGCCTCATCTACTCCACTGTTGATTCCCTATAAATTTTTCTTTATTTCACTTCGTGTAACCTTCATTTCTGCCTGGGTCTTTTTATGTTGTTTTGAGTTCCTTGAGCATCCTAATAAGATGTGTTTTGAACTCTGCCATCTGATAGATTGCTTATCTCCATTTTGTTTAGTTCTTTTTCTGGAGTTTTGATCTGTTCTTTCACTTGGGCCATATTTCCTTATATCCTCATTTTGCCAGCCTCCCTGTGTTTATTTCTATATATTAGGTAGAGATGTTTTGACTGCCTGTCTTAGTAGCATGACCTATTGTAGAAAAGCCACAGTACTAAGAAAAGCACACCCATAAGTTGGACAGGGCAGACAGAGTCTTAAGTAATCATCAGGATGGGGCAATCCAAGTGAACCAGGTTCGTGGAGTCTCGGGTACGGTGTAGTTGCTCTGTGGCTCTGTGTGTGGTTGGTCTCAGAAAAGGGACTATGGCCTCTGTCTGGCCTCTGGAGTTTTGTCCAGGACGAAACTGTCCCCCAGCACTTGCCCTGGTGCCAGACACTTCAGTTTATTCCTATGTTCTGCTATCATCCCTCCAGCTGCTGCCCCAGTGCTGGAGCCCAGAGAGAGTGAGTCTACATAATTCCTGAGTCTGTTTCAGGCCCTTTCAGGGAGATGCCTGAGAATCCCACAGTTTCTTCCACTGACTCAACCCCCACTGGTTTTCATAGCCAGAAGTTATGGCGAATTATCTTCCTGGCACTGAAACCCTGGGCTGGGATCCCTCATTCCCAAGGTATCCTGATTTTTATCTACCACACATAGGTGCGGGACTGTCCATTCTGCATCTCCAAATCTCCACATCTCTGTCCCTCTTACTTTTCTGGATGTATGTGGCTTCTTTAATTCTTGGGTTGTTGGACTTCCATACAGCTTGATTTTCTGATGATTCTGAGTGATAGTTGTTTTGTATTTTAGTTGTAATTTTTGATGTGGTTGTGTGAGGAGGTGAGCTGTGTTTACCTATACCTCCATCTTGACCAGAGGTCTCAAATCTGTGCCTCTTTTCTTTTCTTACTGACTTTCTTTGTGTTTCATTGTTTGTTTGTTTTTTTGTATTGACATGCCTCGATTCCTTTCTCTTTTTCTTATGTGTATCTTCTAGGTATTTTCTTTGTAGTTACCATGAGTCTTACATAAGGCATCTTATAGTTAAAACCATCTATTTAACCAATAGATACTTAACTCGATCATATACACAAACTCCACACTTTTAAATCTACCACCCCACAGTTTGTTACTGATGTCACAAATTACATCTTTATATATTTTGTATTCATTAACATGGCTTTATAATTATTTTTATGCTTGTCTTTTAAATTCCATGCTAAATTTAAAAATGCTTTACCAACACTGCAGCATTGTAGTATTCTGTATTTTTCTACATATTATCTTTACCACTGAGCTGTATATTTCCATACGCTTTCATGATGTTTTCTAACATTTTAAAATGCCCACTTTCAGGACTGTCTTTACCATTTCTTATAAAGCAGGTGTAGTAATGGTGACCTCCCTCAGCCTTTATTTACCTGGGAAAGTATGTCGCCTTCAGTTTTTGCAATACAGTTTTGCCAAATGTATTTTTGGTTGACAGCATTTTCCTTCAGAACTTTGACTATAGCAACTCATTTCTTTCTGGCGAGTAATGTTTCTGTTGAAAAATCTACTGATAATGTTATCGGGAGCTCCCTTGTATAAGAAAAGTCACTTTTCTCTTGCTGCTTTCAGAAGTTCCTTGTTCTTTTTGACTTTTGACAATTTGATTATGTGTCTTGGTGTGAGCTTCTTTAAATTCATCTTAGTTGGAGTTCCTAGAGCTTCTTGAGTTTGGATGTTCATTTTTCCCCCTCAGATCTGGGAAATTTTTAGCTATTTTTCTTGAAATAAGCTCCCTGTCTCTTTCTATCTTCTTCTGGAACTCTTATAATGTGTTTATTGGTCCGCTTGATGGTGTTGCGTAAGTTTGTTTGGCTTTATTCCCTCTTCTTCATTCTTTTTTTCCCTCTGACTCAGTAATTTCAAATGACTTGTCTTTAGGTTTACTTATTCTTTATTCTGCTTTATCAAGTCTGACGTTGAACATTTCTTGTGTATTTTTAAAACTTAATTATTATATTCTTCAGTCCCTGAGTTTCAGCTTGTTTGCTTTTTTTATAATTCTTATATCTTTATTGATATTCTTATTTTGTTCATGTATTGTTTTCCTGATTTCATTTTGTTGTCTGTGCTCTCTTGTAGAGCACTGGGATTCTTTAATACAATTATTTTGAATTCTTTGTCAAGTATTTCATAAATCTCCCTTGCTTTGTCTTGGTGCCTGGAAATTCAGGTTTTGTTTCTTTGATTGTATCATGTTTTCCCATTTCTTCATGTGCCTCATCATTTCTTTGTCATTGTTGAGTTTTATGTATTAGAAAAAAACAGCCACCTCTGGCAGTCTTTACAGACTGGCTTTGTATACCTTTCAGCCAGACCAAGGATTCTAGGGAATTCTGAAGCCATTTGGGGAGGTTGTAACTTCTCTGGGCTTGTGCATTTACTTTCCTAGATAGTTTTCCTGATATATTTTCAGGAGCTGATAATCTCCACCTCCTCCTGGTGTCTGTCTGTGAAACTGCAGGCTCTTTGGTGTCTCAGCAAGCTTTTCCCCACAGCTTTTTTTCCTCAGTGCCACTCAAGCCTCCAAACGTGCTGACGTCCATCGGGGCTGCAAGTCAGTGGAGGCAGTTACCAGTCCCTCAGGCAGCCCTTCCTGAATGCTGGTCATGTGCACCTGTCTCCTCCCTCCCTCCCTCTGAGGGGAGAATCTAGTAGTTGGGTGCCTTTTCCTGATTGCACCCAGCCTTGCAGGTCTCTTTCTGTGACACTGCGGACATTATGGTGCCGTAGTAAGCCTCCCCTGCTCTCCTTTGGTCTCAGCATCCCCACATATCAAAATAAGTCAATTTCATTCACGCTCCAAGTGATGCAGATAGAAACCCGTCCCTCAGGTACCAGAGTTTGTTTCTGTGGCTTGACCTTAGGTTCCTGTCTGCTTTTGGGGGCCAAGGCCTTCGATGATAAAGTGCATAGTCTGTCCAGGGATTGAGCATAGTTAGTGGGTGACCTGCAATGAACATGAAATCCAGGCCAGGAGAATCTCAGGCCTCCACAGAATGTTGCCGGACATTGCAGGGGCAGATCTGAGGGCTGAGAATGGGCTGACGTGGTGTGCCATAGAACTGTGTTACTCAGTGCAGTCTGTCACCTGGAACCTTGTCAGACCTGCCGAATCTCAAGTCCTCCCTGGACTTGCAGTTTCAGATTCTGCATTCTAACAAGATTTCAGATGGCCCCTCCCATGGAAGCCGGGGAAGCTCGGACAGAACTGACACAGGCTGGCCTTCAGGAGCTCCCAGTTAGCCACGCGGTACGTGGTGGGCCAAGTCTCAGCTGGGGTCTGGGTTGGGGACCCACTCACCATTTGAATGTCTCACAAGGGCTGTCTGCATCTTTTTTCAACCCAAATCCTCAATTAATTAGTAAAGCCTCCCCAGAGTTGCCACATTAAATGCTACTCTTTTAAGAAGGTTCAATATTTGCTCATTCAAATTAATCCAACTCTAGCCTCCCATCTAAGCATCTGTCCAAAGGTAATGCCATCATTACTTTCCTTAATCTGGTTTAACAATTGACTGTAAACGAATCCCCTTTTTCCTAGACAGTCAAATGGGAGAATTTATCCTTCCTTACCTGAGAAAGTTTAATTACTTGCCTTTGGGATTCTAAGGCTGTCTCAGCAATACAATTAATTTTAATCAGGAGCCTAAGTTTGCCATTCAATCTGATTATTCTCAATTAAGTGATTGTGTATTTTACTTGATTATCAATAGATTGTGATGACTTATTATTAAGTAAACTCAATACATTTATGATGATTTCATCAATCAGATAGCATTTGTTGTTCAAAATCCATGGCTTTGCCTTGCTGATGGCTCAGTTGATTGGAGCATCATCTGTACACCAAAAAGTTGTAGGTTTGATTCCCAGTCAGGGCACATACCTAGGTTGCAGGTTTGATTTCTGGTCAGGGCACGTGCAGAAGGCAATTGATCGATGTTTCTCCCTCACATCTCTCTCTCTCTCTCCCTCTCTCTCCCTCTCCATTGTCTCTTTCCTCTTGAACCAATACACATGTCCTTGGGTGAGGAGTAATTTAGCCATGGTGTTATTCAGGAGCCCCTTGTATGGGCACCTTGAAATGTGAAATCGGTGCACACCAGAGATATTTTCATCCTGCTGCCTGACTGTCACTGTGCTGGGAACATTGAGACAAAGGCAAAGGTATAAGAGAAATGCTTTCCTTGAGGCCCCATGTATCTGAGATAGCAGTACGTCTGACTGAGTGCGACAAGTATTCAGAGAGGCGACGCAGACAAAAAGCGCTGAGGCTGGAGAGCGATAGGTCTGGAGGGTTTTGTGATGGAGGCAGGACTCAGACCTTCGGAAAGCAGAGCCCTTTAGGTGAAGCCTCACAGCTACTGGCATCACAAACACCTGGTGTGCTCGACCGCACACATCCCTGCATCCCGCCCCCAGGCCTACCGAGTCAGCATCCTTGGGGCATGGGTCCAGGAATCTGGTTTTTAACTAGGTGATTCATATTCATATGCACAGAAAGTAGAAGACCCACAGGCACAACCGTTAAAAGAAAGGTGCTGATTCCAAAGCCTGATGTTACATCCTCAGTTTTACGGCCTTAGGAACATTACCAGTCTCTGTGTCTCAGTTTCTCACGGCAGGGAAGTGGGTAACGGGAGTGTCACCACAAGCAGATTGTCCAAACTGAAGCTTGATTTCTAGTGACAGACTGACAGTTGTTGGCGAGAACCTTTAGGAGAAGAAACAAACTCAGGAAAAAGCTGCTCATCTGCCTTCCAATGAAGTTCCCAGGCATTGGCAAAGGCTTCTCATTGCAGGCAGCCTCCTGGGGTCCTCTCTGCCTTTTTGTGCCTCTGTCCTCTCACCCCCCCCTCCCCAGGCCAAGCCAACACCACCTGTAGTAGGACCCTGGTTCGTTGAAGGCATTTCATGGTATCCTGTGACCCACGCCATCGAGGCCAACTAGACAAGAGGCCTCCATTGTCCCAATGGAAGAGAACAAATGAGTTAAGATCCTGGCTTAGGGCCTGGGGTGAGATGTGTGGATTTAGGAGAATGCATGAACTGATTTTTCTCTAAGGCAGAAGGAAGAGAGAGTGAGCCATCACAAGAGGGAGGGAGGGGAAGATGGGTTCAGAAGGAGGGTTGGGGTCCTGAGCCAGCATTCAGACGCAGCCCATAACCTGTGCAGTTGGCACAGCTCTTCCTCCAGCTGGTGAACCATCTCCCTCTGCCCGGAGCCTGGAGGTGGAGGGTGGCCCACAGACACCGAGCGCGGTTGTAGGGGACGCTCAGAGACAGTCCTTCTCAGCCCCAGAGCGTCTCTCTGGCCGGCCGGGTGGAAACCTCATGACTTTCTCTATTCTGGGCATTTACGCCCCCCCACTGTTTGTTTGCTCTTGTTCGTTCTTTTACCAGGCCTCCCCAGGTGATCTTTGAAAAGCACAGTTTTGATAATATTGAGATCATACTTAAAACTCTTCAGCTGTCCCCATTTCCTGGAGGCCACAGTCCCAACTCCTGTACAGGGTGGAGGAAGGTTTGGGCTGCCTTCCTCTGCAGCCCATGTTCTCACCATTCTCCTGCTGACAGGTGGCTTTCTGCCAGACTGAACACGAGTTAGCCACCTTGGCCCTGGACTCGGGACACTGGCAAATGCTTCTCTCGAGGTCTGGAGCACTTTCTCCCCTGTTCTGATCACCCACCACTGCACAGCAACCATCCCAACACCAAGTAGCTTAAAACAACAGCAATGATTTACTTTGCTGAAGAACTTGCAATTTGGGGAGAGCTAAGTAGTGATGGCTCATCTCTGCTCTGTGTGGCAAATTCTGGGGTAGCGAATGGGGCTGAAGGAGTCCCTTTCCAGGTGGCGCCCTCAGCTGGCTGGCTGGCTGCAGGTTGCTCAGGCTTCCTCAGAGTGTGGTGGCTGGGTTCCGAGAACTATAATCCACAAATGTACAGATATACAGTTTGCACCTTGTATAAGAGCATCAAGGAGGAGCTGTATCAGGCTTTGTTACTTTGTATCAGACGTCACACAATCACGTTAAGTAAAGTTGCAAACCTACCAGGTTCGGAGGGAGAGAACATAGACCCCATCTTCAGAAAGGAGGCATGTCAAAGCTGCATTGCAAGAAATGCATGTGAGATGGGAGATAGTGTAACTATTTTGGAAAATAAAATCCCTTCCATCTCTCTCTATGTTCTGTTCCTCATCCTTGCCCTCAGATTTCAGCTTAAACATCTCTTTCTCAAGAAGGCCTGTAATCACCTTAGATGGGTTGGGTCACCCTTTTATCCACTATCTCAATGCCCTGCATTTTCCCCGTGAAGATACTTGTTACCCTCTGGGAATGATCACTTCATGTCTGCTTTCCCCACTAGACCCTCAGTGCACGCTGGGCCTATTCTCTCCTCACTGTTTGAGTGAGAAAATCCTTCATTAGACATCTGTGTGTGTCAAGCCTTGTGCATTAGTAACTGTGTTGTTTCTAGTCTCTAGAACAACCCTACAAGGTGTCAGTTATTTCCCTTATTTCATATGTGACAGAGAGTTGGTAGATAGATTTAAAGATAACTGTCAGGTAATGCACAGCCAGTGCAGTGGCCAAGCGGGAGCGCACACCTCGGTTCTCTAGGAGTGAAGGCCGGTGAGTTTCACTCTGCCTCCTTGGAGGGACTGCGTAGTGAGGTTGCACATTTCCCATAAGTTTTTAGGCAATTGTATTTCCTTTTATGTGAATTCTTTGCTCATGTCTTTTATCTGTGTACTTTTTCCTTATTTATGGGTAAGAGTTCCATACAGAGTAAATTATTTTCATTGTTGTATTTACCTGTCAATTTTATTTGGTTTTAGACATGTAAAAATTTTATATTCTCATGCAGTCAAACTCAAGTCTTTCCTTTTGCGATCTCTTTTATCACTTCTCAAAAGTTCTCTTTCTTTTCTGGTGACAAAGTGATATACCTGCTTATTGTTAAAAGTGCAAAAATGCATAAAGATAAAAATTCGACCACCTGTAAGCTTTCTTCCCATTCTGAGACCACCTCGTTAATGTCATGGTGCATTTCTTTCCTTTTTTAAAAAATAGAATATAGGAAAGAGCACGCATGAAATGCGTGCCCCCAGCTTAAAGAATGCAATAAAGTAAACAACGCTGCCATGAGCTTTCCTACGCGCATCACCCGAAGCCCATGTATAGAAGGATCCCTTAGGTGTGCAGATCCTGCACCAGGTTAGGAAACAAAGTATTGCCAACACCTCAGCAGCCCCCCAGGTACCTTCTCCAACCATATCCCTATTCCTACCCCAGTTTCCTAGAAGCAACCGTGACTCTACAGTTGTGTTAATCATTACCTTAGTCTTCCCGTTAGTTTTGCTATCGAGTGATCTACCCTTAAACAACATATAGCTTAGCTTTGGCTATTTTTGAACTTCCTTCCTGACATTTGCTTCTTTCGCTTGACACAATGTTTTCGAGATTGGCTTGTGTAAACAGAGAAGGAAAGGGCAGTCCGTTCATTTCAGCGCTGGAGATCACTGCAGCGCATGAGTTGACCACGGCTTATCCATTTTACGGCTGATGGTCATTTGGATTGCTTCCCACTTTTGGCCATTGCGGACAATGCTGCTCCGAGCTTTCTTGCGCATGTCTCCTGATGCACACGTAGGAAGGTGTCCCTAAGGTGTGTCCACCTGGCAGTGGCACTGCTGGGTCCTACATGACATGCACAGGCTCAGCTTCTTAACCAACACCCAGCTCTTTCCCAAAGTGGCTGTGCAATTTACACTCTCAGCAGCAGTAAGTACCTCACTGTGGCGGTGCACCATCATTGACACTTGGAATTGTTCCAGCTAAACTTTTTTCTGTAGTCTGGTTCGGTGTGAAATAAATTGTTTATCTGTAAAATATGTTAAAATTGTTTGAATTGCCTATGTATTATCAATATTTTATCTATTACTAAAGAATTGTGTTAAACACCTACCTTGCGGTTTGTCAATTTCTCCTTATAGAGCTTTTTCTTTTTTGCTTCAAGCATTTTGAGGCTCTTAGGTACATGCACACTTAAAATCGCAATATCTTCTTGGTAAATTGAACCGTTTATCATTTTGTAAAGACCTCTTTATCTCTGTTAATGATTTTGCTTCAAATCCTGTTGCAAATGTTATTAATACGGCTACTTTAGTTTCCCACATGTTAGTGTATATCTGCTATCTTTTATTTAATCTTTTAATTAAGTTTTGAATTTTATTCTGTCCTTATGTTTTAAGTGTGTTTCTCGTACTCAGTACCGACATAACCAACCTCCATTCTCCGGTTCGCACACTGTGGAGTCCCCGCCCACACCATTCAGTGTCCGAAGACGGGTGCCCTGTGGGTCGGTCTCCCACACCTGCCCCCTCAGAGGTGTTTGGTAAATGAATGTATGAATGTACAGCACATACTGAGCTGTATAGATAAGTGCACGGCAGAAAAGTATTCCGTTTCTGACAAAGGTGTTCTGTTGTAACATAAGTTATGTTTTCCCAAAGCAAAGTGCTGTAGAGGATTTTCTTTAAAAGAAATCTATTGTTATCGATCATCCCTCCAACTTCAAAGAGATGAACTAAGACATCTGCTGTCCTATGATGACACCAACTGACAGGATGGGATCTGACCTCATTAGGGGCACTGGCACCCACCTCTGTGTTTGGTTCCATGATGACAGCACCTGTTCTTGCAAGTGCTCAGACTCTCTGCATTTGAACTTGAGAATTTTGATACATTTGTCAGGCACATACGAGCTGGGGAGATAGAACGGGGCGGGGACTGCAGAGTGCTGCAGCTTGGTGGCATTTACTTACATCCATCCTTACCAGTCACCTGGTGGGGACTCAGGCCTCTTGACCCTGATGTACACCTTGGGATTAGGCTCTGCCTTTGTAGGAGCCCCGGGGAAAGTTACTGGCCTCCTCCGGGCCTCTGGAAAATGAGAAGGTGGGACTGGGAGCTTTGCTTGCTCTGGTTCTAAAGGCCGTGCTTTTTGGGCACTTGTGTTTTCAGAGTGTAGCTGGGCCAGCCAGAGTGAAAAACTCTTTGCTGGGAGTTTCTTGTGGCCGAATGGACAAAGCCCTCTGAAGAGGGGCCTGGCCACCAGCCCAGGGAGGGCTTCTCTGGTAATTGGGAGTCAGCCGCTGCGGCGGCCCTGGCCTTTCTCCTCTGCCCTGTGGGGAGGTGGAGAATTCCTGCGACAGCTGGTTTTCCCAAGAGTTACCTACTTCTTCTTCCAGAGGGCATGGCCTCCCCATCCTTCCAAGGTAGGTTTCAGCTGCTGAATGTCAGAGACAGAAGGGAATCTCCTCCCTCTTCTTGGTTTCTCTTGTGTGAAAGCACTTTTATCCTCAAATTTTAAATTAAGCTACCAGAGCAAGTTTGAAAGCCAGCCAAGACAAATGCTATTACTTGGCCCCAATTTCCTGTTTAATGCCCCAAGCAGTTGGGCTGCTGAGATTGCGTGTACCTCAAGCCAAAGACCATCTGGATGCTCTCCCCTGACTGGCCGGCCCTGGGTCTGCACCTCAAACGCATGCTCAGTGCAGGAGGGAGGCCCTGCTGTGCTGTCAGATTGTATTTTGAGTTCTCCTGAAGAATGGGGGTGAACAGAGGGGCCCTAAAGTAGGAAAACTTCAAAACTAGCTCAAATCTAGCCTCAAATTCCTCTTCTATTTCTCGGCTGCTAAAAATTATAATAAATCGCCCTGGCTGGTGTGGCTCAGTGGATTGTGTGCCAGCCTGCAAACCGAAAGGTCACCAGTTCAAATCCCAGTCAGGGCACATGCCTGGGTTGTGGGCCAGATCCCCAGTTGGGGGCATGTGATCCATGTTACTCTCCCTCTCTTTCTCCCTCCCTTCCCCCCTCTCTAAAAGTAAATAAATAAAATCTTAAAAAAATAATAAAAATTATAATAAATCTTTGAAGGAAAGTGGATAGGATAGGTGCATTCTGGGAAGGTGGGGGCTCTTTTCTTCATTGGTTTTCCAAGGTCTTACTCTCTCCCCACAGAGATTCTGGGTGCATGGGCAGAGGCCAGCAGGAGGAGCAAGTCCTGGGGCTCCTTCTCCGGGGGGGCTGATGTGGGGAGCTGACCGCTGCACAGGAGCGTTTGCATGGAGAAGTGTAGTGTCAGCCTGACAGGAGCCCACGAAATCGCAGCAGAATCGACATAATGCAGGTGCCCTCTCCTGGCTCCCAGGGCACACACCCTCTGGATTTCCTTCCTGCTCTCCGGCTGCTGCTCCTCAGGCCCAGCTGACAGCAACTCCCGCATGGATGGGATCGCAACGGCGGAGCCCTCCGTACTCTGACCTGGCGCTCTGGTTCTCCTGGCCTTACCTTGATTCCTAGGGGTTACATTCTTTCTCTAGGCTAACTGCCATTCGTAGGCTGGGGACTCCTGAATATATATTTCTAGTTGGATTCAGAACTCTTGGCTCCCTACTTGACATCCTCCCTGGGACAGGCATCTGAATCTAGTGGGCGGAACGTAGGGAAGGGATCAGTCAAAAAACAGGTATGAGTGACCCATGGACAGGGGCAGCGGTGTGGGGACAGACTGACAGTGGTGGGAGGACTGACTGGGGGAGCAGGGGGAGGGATGAGTGCAGGAGGGCTGGGGAAAGAAGTGGGACAACCGTAACAGAATAACAATAATAATATAAAATAAAATAAATAAATCTAGTGGGTGAAGTGGAGGTCTTAACATTTGTCCCAACTTACTTCCTCTGCTCCCTGCTTTCTGTTCTCCATGGTAGCAGCATCACCCACCCGGTGGGCAAGCCAGAACTGTTTCCTTTCTCTCTTTCATCCTGACCATCCATCGGAGATTGAAGCTGCCCTTCTTTCTGTACTCACCATCCTCCTCCCCACGTCCCTGGCCCATGTACCCGTTTCTGAGCTGGACTCCCTGGACCCGCTCATACCTGTCCATTCCTCATTCTGCACAGAAGCCAGGGTGATTTCAAAGTCTGGGTTGGAAGGTGTGTCTCCCTACTTAAAACCCTTGATTGTTTTCCCATTGCAGGCCTATCTGAGGACAATAAGCTTTTTCCATTCAGAGTGGGAATGAGATGTGGGGATGAGGTGCAGCACTTTGGGTATGAGTTCTGAAAAGGGCCAAAGGGGACACAGCCACGTAGTCCCGGCATCTCAACCATGCCCACCACTTCAAGACAAAAGGCAGTGCCATTGTAGTTATTGTTTTTCTTGGCCTGCACCTCTTCCTCTAAGAGCTCCTGGGGACAGACTCCCTGGGGTCTGGTGGTCCATCCCAATAGGCAGTGAGTGAGGCTTGACCAACAAACACTCTCAGCTACTGGCCACACTGAATTTTCCAAGATGTGAGTATCAGCCAAGCTCCACTGGTCAAATTCTTTCTCTGGGGAACCTGAAATGTGAACACAGCCACAGATTGATGGGAGGAGCTGGTAGGAGTCATTTTATGGCAGCATCCTAGAGTGGTAGGCCTGGGTTCCTGCTGCAGAGGTTCCCTGAGCTGTTCTGCTTCCTGAGTTTGCCAAGAATTTGTTGTTCTGTACTTCCCTTAATGGTATGAGCTACCTTGGTATCCTTCCAGAAACACTCTGTTTTTGCTCAGCTCAGGCAGAGTTGAGTTCTGCTGCTCTCAGGGGTAGCAAAGATGCGAGCCTGCAGACTGCACATGGCTGCACTCAGCTCGGCGGCACAGGCTGCGCACGCAGGGCACAGAAAGGCTGGGCTTGGCCGTCTCACCCCTTCTCACTTCTGGAGCACCCAACCAAGGAGGTGCTAGTTCTTTCCCAGTCACCCTGGATCCTCACCTGGTGCAGCCTGGGAGGAGGGGCCAAAGACAGCAGTGTCCCTGTTTCTGCATCAGTTAGGAAAGGATCACTTCAATGATCTCACACGACAAAAGCCAAGAAGTAGGCAGTCGTGGTGCTGGATGAGCACCTGACATGTGTCAGGCTATTGAACCTGTATCTCTGGGATTCTTATACAGATTTTCATATTGCATGATGGTGGCTGTGGCTATGAGCATCACTTACCAAAGACAAGAAGAGGTGGTGGCCAAGATGCTAAAAGAAAGAACTATTCTCATGAGCTTCCTCCTTTCTACCAAAGAGGAGGAATCTCTTCCCAAACTCCTCTGGTTTATTTCTGCATTGGCCAAAACTGTATTTACATGGCCACCTTGAGCTCCCAGGGCAGGTGGACATGCAGTGACTCCGCATGATTTTTACTACTGTCTTAGACCCATAGGGATTTAACCCCTGAGGCTGACACACTGCCACCCAAACCAGTCAAGGCTAGACATGAAGGAAGAGGGATTGGCTGTTGGCTGGGTCATTAACTGTCTACAACAGCAGATTCTCAGCTTTACTGCCAGGGAGCAGGTATATAACTATGTATATATACACATACACATAAAGAAATTTATTGTGCTATCATTATGGAGGCTGACAAGTCCCATGATGTGCTGTCTACAACCCAGGAAAGTTGGTATAGTTTAGTCCAAGTCCAAGTGCTTGAGAACCAGGCTGCAGTGATAGTGTCAGTCTCAATTTGAGGGCAGGAGAATACTCATGATCCAGCTCAAGTCGTCAGGCAGAACACACAAATTTTCCATTCCTCCACCTTTTTGTTCTTCTACTCAGCTCCTCGGTGGAGTGGATGCTGGCCACCCACACTAAGGATGGCCTCTGCTTTACTTACTCAGTCTACTGATCCAAATGCTAATCGCACCTGGAAACACCTTCACAGGCACACACAGAAGTAATGATTAGCCAAATATCTTGGCACCTGTGACCTAATCAAGTTGACACATACAGTTAACCATCACAGGTGGGGCTTTCCATAGCTAGCAATGTAAGTGACCAACTGTTTCTAAGTAGCAGAAACACATCTGTCTACATCCTTTTCTAAACTGATTTGAGGTTGGACGAACTTTCTCAAGACTCCTGGCTTCCAGTATCCACACTGTGGAGGAACAGGGCCCCCAGCTGCTTGATACGAGGATGCAGCTCCACTTGTACCACTGCCATGGGTAGGAATTTCAAGCAGAGAAATTAGTATAAAACTTGTCCTGGGCACCTGGAAGGAGCAAATATGAAACTGCTCTTTTTAGGGACTCAGCCATAGTCCAAAGGCCATGCAACTCCACAGAAAAGATGCTCCCTTTGGCCATCGAGAAGGAAATATTAACACAAACTGCAGCTTGCATCAGGGAGTCACAGATGTGAATGCATAGGCTTTCCAAGAAGTAGAAATGGAAGAACACTCTGGAAAATGCTATGTAATAGGTACCTTTAAAATCATTAAACTAGGTAAAGAGAAGTGGTGGATGGAAATCACAAAGAAACTATACACACACACACACCCATAAATATATATTCAATAGAACTTCTAGGGAAAACATTCACTGGAACTGAATGTCACTTTTATATGGTGCTCTTCACACATGTGATGATGCTCTGGTCCATCAGATTAGCTCATGCCAGATGGAGGCTACCCTTAGGGCCCCTGTGTAGTACAAGGGGTGTCTGTGAGGTGGATGGCAGGGAAAGGAGGCCTACCTAACTTGGTGTAAGGAGCAGTTTTATCCCCAGTACAGGAATTAAATTCTCAACCTTGGCCTCAAGACCTTTGGATTAGAGTTATATGATGGGGCAAACAATGATTTATATTGCAATGTTTCCAGCCCTTATGCTTCCATCCTTCTTTGTCCTATAGAGAGAATAGTCTTTGACCCACTCACTTCCCAACTGGCTAAGCAATCTGGGCTTAATCAGATGACTAAAAAATGCAACGAAAAATTCCACACTGTCAAATTTTCCTACAGTGAGCAAGAGAAGGACCAGCTGGAGAGATGGAATGATGAAGGGCAGGGCTTGGTAAGAAAGGCCTCGCTGAGCTGCATTAAGAGAAGCTGGGAGGGGACACGAGAAAAGGAGAAAAGCCACTTGGGCAGGGACTGTGCCCACAGAGGCAGGGGAGAGGTATCCCTGAGAGTGGAAGGGATAAGAGGCTCTGGAGCCTCGTAGACATCAAAAGGACCCTCCAGGAGAGAGAAAAGAGTGTGCAACAAGTGTCGCCGAGGTTCATGTTTGCACCCTCTTCAACATTTCTAAGAGACGCTAGTGAGAGAGAGGAATTGCTCATCATTTATTTATTTTGAGGCAAGTTGTCATTTTGTCAAAATTCTGTGGCACTCGCACAATGCTCCGAATGCGATTCTGCACGGTGATGGCCCAGGGAGGTTTCCAGGTCTAACTGTTGCGAGAGCTCCAAGTCTGGAAGGCTGAGCGGGCAGAGTGCACCTGCGCGTTAGTGTGGGAACTATGCGAACACCCGTGCACCACAGCTGCTGCTTTCCCCGGGCCTGGCTTAGAGAGGTTTTCCTTAAGGGGGAAAGCCTCTCCTGGGTCCTGCAGGGGCGCAAGTGAAAAAGGGGGTAGTGAGCTGACTGGGGCTGTTACTTTGGGGGGTATTTTTAACATTTTATTTTAAAAGTTAACATATCGTAAAATTGCCTGCCTCCCCCCCCGCCCCGGGTACAGTTCTATGAATGTAATACCTGTATAGACTGGTGCAACCAAATGCTCTCGGGGTACAGAGCAGCTCTGTCAATGCAGAGAATTCCCTCATAGTACTCATTGTCACTGCATCCTCCCCCCAGGCAACACCTGAGCCACCAATCTCATTTTCATCACTACAGTTTTACCTTTTCAAGAATGTCATATAAATGGGGCCATACAGTATATGTTCTCTAGGCTTTTTTTCACTCAGTGTGTAAGTGACACCTTTTAAGCCTGGCTTTTTTCACTGGGCCTTTCACATTTATCCCAGTGGCTGCGTGCATCAGCGGCACAGGCAGCATCCCTCTGCGGTGTACAGAAGCACCACAGGTTGCTTATTAATTACCCACCTGTCAGAGGACACTTCGGTTGTTTCCAGTTTTTGGTGGCAATGAATAGGACTGCTGTGAGCACTCATGCACAAGCTCCGTTTGAACATAGTTATTGTTTCTCCAGGATAAATCTCAGAAGGGGTATGATTTCTTCACAAGAAACTGCTAAAATCATTTCCGGAGTGTGTGTGCCATTTTGTATTTTCATGGGCAATGCATGAGTCTCTTTGGTCTTCTTATGTTTTTTAAAGATTTTATTTGTTATTAGTGAGAAGGGAAGGGAGGGAGAAAGAAGGGGAGAGAAACATCAGTGTGTGGTTGCCTCTTCCATGTAACTTGCAAATATTTTATTCCTGTCTGTAACTTGCCATTTAATTCTTTTAACAATATCTTTTGCAGAGCAAAGTTTTAAAATTTTGCTAAAGCTAAATTTATCATTTTTTTTTTTACTGGATCATGCTTTCTTTTTTATAACTTTTTAAAGATTTTATTTACTTATTTTTAGAGAGAGGGGAAGGGAGAGATAAAGAGAAGGAGAGAAACATCGATGTGAGAAACACTGATTGATTGCTTCTCTAATGCGCCTCAACTGGGGATTGAATTTACCACCTGACCAGGAGCCAAACCTGTGACCCTTTGCTTTGTAGGATGGTGCCCAATCAAGCCGCCCTGTCAGGGTTGGATCATGTTTTAAGTTGTCATGTCAAAGAACTCCTTGCCTAACTGCAGATCATGAAAATTTTCTCTTGTGTTTTATTCTAAATGTTTTACAGTTTTATATTTAGATCTGTGATCCATTTTAAATTAATTTTACATAAGGTATAAGGTTTCGGTTAAGGTCCATTTTTTGAATATGGATGTCTAATTGCTCAATAGCCTTTACTGAAAAAGCTATCCTTTCTCCATTGAACTGCATCTTTGTCAAAATCAATTGGTTACATTTGTGTCTATTTCTGGACTCTATTCTATTAATCTGCATGTCCTTTGTTTCACAAATGCGGTTACCCTATCTTGATTACTATAGTGATAGAGTAAATCTTAAAACTGGGTCGTGAGGTCTCTTATTGTCACTTTTTTTTTTCAAAATCGTTTTGGATATTGTAGTTTCTTACCTTTTCCACATAAATGTAAATTGATACGATTTTCATCGACTGGAATTGCACTAAATAGGTAGATTAATTTGAGTACAACTGACATCTTTACTATGTTGCATCTTCCATGAACATGAACATAAACACGGCATGTCTCCCCATTTAGTTAGGTCTTCATTGACTTTTTCTTCAGTGTTGTATAACAGGCACTGTATGTGTCCTTATCTGATTTATATCTAAGCGGTTCACTTTTTGGAGTTGTTACAAATGATAATAAATTCTGGTTTCCAATTCTCTGTTGCTGGTGTACGGAAACGGAGTTGGTGGCTGCGGTGGGGCTTGTATTCTGGGACCTTGCTGAACCCACTTGTCAGTTCTGGGAGTTCTTTACGTGGGCTCCTTGTGGTTTCCCACGTAGGTGATCATGTCGTTTATGAGTGAGGACAGTTTTATTTCTTCCTTCCCAACATGTATGTCTTGTCTTGCTTTATTTCGCTGGTGACGATTTTCAGCGCAGTGTCGAATCAAACTGGCGAGCGTGAACATCCTTACCTTGTTCCTTCTGGGGAGAAAAGTGCTCAGCCTTTCTCCACGCAATGTGCTGTTAACTGCAGCTTTGTCCGAATGGCCATTATTAGCTTGAGGAATTTCTACTTGTAGTGCACTGCGGATTTTTAAAGTCATGAAGGAATGTGAAACTTTGTCAGATGTCTGTTCTGAACTGGTCAATCCAATCACGCCCTGTGTCTTTTTTCGGCCGCACCCCGACCACGTCCGGGCAGTTGTGGTGCAGAGGAGGGAAGACGCGGGAGGACGGGAAGGAGACAGGGAGTCCAGCAGAAGAGGTGAGCTGGAGCTAGAAGTGCCTGGGAGAAGTGGAAGCCTGCTCCCACAGAATTCTGATGTATTGGGAGGATCCTGGAACTACACGTGGGATGAGGCTCTGTTCCTTTCACTGAAATCCTCAAGGTGATTCCAGAAGTATGGAAACCTACACAGAGGAACTCTGGACCGAACATGCCTCTCTACTCTTGCTTGGACCTCTCGTGTGCAAATTCAGCAATGTGCTTGATGAAACTTCTAAGTCACACCCAGGGCAGTGCCTGCCCTATGGTGGGGACTTTATATGTCCTTGTCTAGTGAATGACTGGATGGCTGAGTGAATGAAACATCATTGATTAGACAGCATGCTGCTAACAGCACAGTTTAGGGAGCCAGGATACCTGGGTTGAAACCATGGCTTTACCATCGTAAAGGCCAAGTTGTAACAAATTATTAAAGCACTGTGTGCCTCAGGTTTCTTATCTCAGAAATGGGCATAATAAAAGTATCTATGGTGTAGGGCTTAGAAAATTGCTTGGCCCAAAGTGAGGACAACGTAATTCTCATTATTATTATTCACATACTGGAATGGGATCCCCTGTCTTTACTTTTTCATTATGTCTCTGCCATTTCTCTTCCTCCCTCCCTCCCTCCCTTTCTCCCTTCTTCCATCTATCCTTCTTTCAATGTAAAGCTTAAGTAGTTTCTCCTACTAGTATCATAGAATTGGAAACAACTTCAGCGATGATCTAATTCAAGCTCTGTTTTCTATGTGAGGAGAGGAAGGCGCGGAGAAGCCGTGCGACCTACCCAGGTCACTTGGGCCGAGCTGGGTGGGGCACATTCTCCTCTGGCCGCAAAGAAGTTGCAGTTCCAGATGTACGAAACAACCCAAATATCTGCATTCTGGGAAACTACAGCTCAGCGGCCCCACTGGGACCGCGAGACTTGCGGCTCGGCCCACTGCAGTCTCCTCAGCCCCACCAGTGTGAGAAAGTGGAAGGGCAGATAGAGGGCGGGGAGCACCGTCAGCAGCGGACACTGGCCACGCCTCCCTGGAGAGGCGCCTGTTTGGGGAGCTGGGGGAAGCCTTCCCGATGCTGGGGCTCCCGAGTCAGACTGCACACACCTGGAGGTTGTCTGCACCGCTACTGGCTCCTCCTGCCCACCAGAGCCATTTAGTTGCCTCTTCTTCAAAGGGCTGAGACAGCAGCCTTGAAAATTGCCACAATCTGCCTTGTTCTGCCCAGAATATGCTCTGTGCTCACGCCCATAAATATTTCAGGCTGTGCTGCTTAGTTATTAATGGAGTGAAATGAAAGAGAATTCTTTAGCCTCTCCCCTTCTCCACAGATTGAAAATGAGAGCCAGTATTTGAAAGGCTGGAGTGACAGGTGTTTGGGGACTTTGGATGTTTATAGGGAGCTGTGGATGGGCTTGCTCTGTCTTTTCTTTATTGTGAAAAAGAAGACACTGGCCCCTTGTTCCAACCACCCCCCTCCCCTCGCTGCTGTCATTTCCCGGCTCCTTCCAGCCTAGGTGGTGGGCAGGGATAGCCATCCTGTGCTGTGTGCTCCCCCTCCTCCATGGAGCAGCCATTCAACTTGCACAGGGAGATGGGCCAACCTCAATGACTGCCCTTTGTGGAGTGAGCCAGGGGGAACCCCCTGAAAAGCCTCTTTTGGGGTGCAGGTGGGTGATATTCCAGGCCACATCACTGCTGCCCTGAAAGGCTGGCTGGCATGTAGGTGCCTGGCTTCCCGCCCTGCCCTGCTTCCTTCCTCAGAGCTGGTGTTGCACAGAGTGGTCCAGAGTGGTGGCTTCTCTGTCACTCATGCCCACTATGGGTTGGCAGGAGCCAGGAAGAACTGGCTCTCTCTGGAGAAGAAGTGGGGGCAGTGGTTTATCTTGTTGATCCTTTTCATTGGAAAATAATACACCCCAGAAAGCTTAGACCCCATGCTGAAGAAACCAGTTACATCGCCCAGCATTTTTAGTGCTCCAAGATTCTGAGTAAAGAGGTGAGACATTGTTGTCATGGTAGCCAGTCTCAAATTGTCTCTTAAAATAGTATCTGCTGTTGTAAGTAAGAGGTTAATGTTTCCAAACTGGTTGTAACAGTGTGACTTCACTATCCACACTCACACACTTGCATGCTCTCACACGATCACCACTCCACGCAGCCTTGTGAGGGCCTTCCTTTGGGGATTGAGAGGCCACAGCTGAAGGGATTTTAGGATCAGGGATTCCTGCTCCTGTCTCTCCATTTCTTTAAAGTATCCTTGTGGAGCACCTGTTATGTGTCAGGCACTATTCTAGGCCCTGGGGTCGCAGTATTGAACTGGACGGCAGGCCACCCACATCACAGAGCTTACGTTTGGTGGCAGTGACTGATCTTCCTCCAGATGCAAAGAAATAACTTCAGTTCAGGAAGATGAGGTAAAGACTGAGTGCGTGTGCACATGTATGCATGTGTGTGTGAATGGGGGTAGGGGACCACTTTGATATGGAGTGGCCCACAAAGACCTCTCTGACACCTGAGAGTGAGAATGAGGTAGGCATTTGGAGACTTTGATCATTGTGGGGGTACATTTTCTAGGCTCCTGATGTAAGCTCACATTTTTGCCTTCTCTCTGCACTATTCCTCACCAGCACCCAGGGCAGGTAGAGTGGCTGATCTTATTAGTAGAATTAGGAAGAATCAACCAGGAATCCAAAGACTTGTTCCTTCTCTGCCCTCTGCTCATTCTCCTCCCCTTTTCCATTTTGGGTGTAAGCTGCCTTTAGGTACAGGGCTTCACCCCATTTCTCCCCACTCTGAATCTTCCCTTGGCAAGACCTGCCTATGCAGTGAGGCTTGTGTCTGGATGGAGAGGTTGCGCTGGTTCTGGGGTACAGTGTGCAAGCCATTCGGCTTTCAGGGTAAGCTACATCCTCCAGTGTGGCCTTTCTTAGTCTTAAAGGGATGTTTATACCTTCTGCTGTCATTTCTTTGACCTACTTCTCTGTTCAGACTCAGGTTGGGAAGACAAGTGCTTGTATTGAGTCTCCCCTCAACTGCCAACTTTAAGAAGGAAGATCCAGATGGAGAAAGAACATGCAAAGGTTCTAGGGCAAGAAGGAGCTTGGCACATTTGAAGAGCAACAAGAGGGTGAGTGGGGCCAGACAGAGTGGTCTACTAGGAGAATATCAAAGAAGAGTAGGAGAGATGGGGCCAGATGTGCGGCCTCAGAGGCTGTGGGGCGGAGTTTGGGTTTTGTTTTAAGCACCATGGGAAGCCAAAGGAAGGATCTGAAGCACAGAGGTGGCATGTTCTTATTTCTGTTGTGCAAATCAAAACAAAAACAAGGAGGCTGGTTAGGAGAATGCAGGAGTTTTCTACATAAGATTTGATGGTGGTTTGGGAAAAGGCCTTCTTGGAAATGGAAACAGTAGTAGCTGCATTCTGTAGGTAGAGCTGAGGGAACCTACTGAAAGGTGGGAAATATTCAGGAAAAGATTACAGTGAAAAGTCAGATAGCGAAAGTGGGCCAGCTACTCTGGCTCAGTGAGGCTGAGTGCCAGATCTAGGGTGTCTCATCAAGTGGCTCAGAGATGCCCAGGGCTTCCGTGGGGTGGCCATCCCCCAGAGAGTACCGGGCAAATAGCCAAGAGGAAACCTGGCTGGCCCTAAGAAAGGCCAAAGTTTGTTTCTTCAGGAAGTCATATTTGTTTGTTAAATGAAGGAATCTTCATACATTATCTCATCAATGATATTACTGTCCTTCTGGTCTGCCAAGCTAGAACCCTCAGAATCACTAGTAATAGCATCTATCTTGCAACTTTCCTTTCTTTCTACACTCTCAGTCGTTCACCATGCTACTGACCTCCCAACCCCCGAAGTCTTTGTCCTTTTCCTCTCCAACGCCTAGCGTAAACTGTCCTCTCCTCCTCAGATTCATACAACAGCTTCACTGGCTGCTCCTTTCCATTCTTTCTTCTTTTCTTTCCATTCCATCTTTCAAATAGTCAGAATGGTCTTTCTAAAATGTATAGGCTGAATCACACAACCTTTCCACCCAAAATAGCAGTAGTACCCAGTTTTAAAAAGAATAAAACAGACTCCTTAGCAGGATGTTCAGTGTCCTCTATAATTCTACAGTATCAGGCTGTTCCCATTACTATGGCTGCAAAAGCAACCACCCTAAGACTTTGTGGCTTAAAACAATGACAAGTGTTCATCCTAGGATGCAAGGATTATGCAATATTCACAATCAATAAATGTAATACACCACATAAACAAGACGAAAGACAAAAATCACATGATCATATCAATAGATGTGGAAAAAGCATTTGACAAAGTCCAGCACCCGTTTATGATAAAAACACTCAACAAAGTGGGAATAGAGGGAGCATTCTTCAACATAATAAAGGCCATATATGAGAGACCTACAGCCAACAACATACTCAATGGGCAAAAACTAAAAGATTTTCCTTTAAGGTCAGGAAAAAGACAAGGATGTCCACTTTTACTACTTTTACTCAACATAGTACTGGAAATTCTAGCCACAGTGATTAGATGAGAAAAAAAGCACCATCCAAATTGAAAAGAAGAAGTGAAACTGTCTTATTTGTAGATAACATCATAGTGTACATAGAAAACCCTATCAGTTTTACCAAAAAAACTACTCAACCTAATCAGTGAATTTGGCAAAATAGCAGGATACAAAGTCAATATTTAGAAATCAAAAGCATTTTTGTACACTAACAATGAAATATCAGAAACAGAAACTAGTGAACAAATCCCATTTACTATAGCAACAAGAAAAATAAAGTACCTAGGAATAAACTTAACCAAGAAAGTAAAAGACCTATACTTGGAAAACTATAGAACACTAAAGAAAGAAATTAAGAAAGATATAAATGAATGGACGCATTTACTATGTTCATGGATTGGAAGGATTAACATCATTAAAGTGTCCATACTACCCAAAGCAATTTATAGATTCAATGCAATCCCTATTAAAATACCCATGGCATATTTCACAGATCTAGAATAAATATTTCAAAAATTTATATTGAACCAAAAAAGACCACAAATAGCCTCAGTAATCTTGAGAAAGAAGAACAAAATAGGAGGGATCACAATACTTGATATGAAACTACTATAAGGCCACTGCAATCAAAAGTCTGGTACTGGCATAAGAACAGACACACAGAACAATGGAACAGAATTGAGAGCCCAGAAATAAATCCAAGTCTCGATGGTCAGTTAATATTTGACAAAGGAGGCACGAGTATACACTGGAGTAAAAAAAGTCTCTTTAATGAATGGTATTGGGAGAACAGGACTGGTACATGCAAAAAAAAAAAAAAAAAAAAAAAAAGAAGAAGAAGAAGAAAGAAAAAGAATGTAGACCACCAACTTACACCGTACACCAGAATAAGCTCAAGATGAATGAAAGACTTAAATATAAGTCATAAAACCATAAAAGCCCTAAAGGAAAATGTAGGTAGTAAAATCTCAGATATCCCACACAGCAATATTTTCACAAATACATCTGCTAGAACCCTAGTGCACTGTTGGTGGAAATGCAGACTGGTGCAGCCGCTGTGGAAAACAGTATGGAATTTGCCCAAAAAACTAAAAATAGAACTGCCTTTTGACCCAGCGGTTCCACTGCTGGGATTATACCCTAAGAATCCTGAATCACCAATTCAAAAGAATTTATATACCCCTATGTTCATAGCAGTACAGTTTACAATAGCCAAGTGCTGGAAACAGCCAAGTGCTGGAAACAGCCATCAGTAAATGAGTGGATCAAAAAACTATGGTACATTTACATGACAGAATACTACACAGAAGAAAGAAAGAAGGAGCTCCTCTCCTTCATTACAGCATGGATGGAACTGGAGAGCATTATGCCAAGTGAAATAAAAACAAATACCATATAATCTCACCAATAAGAGGAGCCTGATGAATAAAACAAACAAATGACCAAAATGGAAGCAGAGGCATGGAAACACGGAACAGACTGACAGTGAGCAGAGGAGGGGGCGGGGTGGGGATAAGGGTGGAAAGAAGGGAAAGGGACTAGTCTAGGAACATGTATGTATGACCCATGAACATGGACAAATGGGTGGGGATTGACTGTGGGAGCAGAGTGGGCTGGGTGGAGGAGAGTAAAGGGGGGAAATTGAGACAACCGTTAAAGAGCAACAATAAAATATTTAATAAAAAAACCAACATGTGTTGTACTTATGGATTAGGTGAGTCAGAAATCCAGAAACCACTTGACAGTGTAGCTCTTGCTCAGGGTCTCCTGTTGTCTCATGTTGCAGTCAGAGGTCAGCTGGAGTCCGGTGACTGTTGGGGTCTTCTGAAAGCTTGAGGCTGGAAGATCCGTTTGAAAGTTGGCTGGCTTACTCACACGGCTGATGAGCTGGAGCTGGCTGTTGCCTAGGGGCCTCGATTTCCATCCACAGGGCTGCATAAGTGTCCTTTTGGCATGGTGCTGGGCTTCCCCTAGAATGAATGATCCAAGAGGCCAGGTGGAAGCTGCAATGCCTTTTATGATTTAGCACTGGGAGCCACATTCCATACTTCTGCCATATTCTGTTGGTCAAGGGGCTTCCAAAAGTCCACCCAAGTTCAAGGAGAGGGAACAAAGACTCCCATCTCTTGATAGAGGAGTATCAATGTCATATTGTGAAAAGAGCAAGTAGGGTGGGATGCAATCCCATTGGCCAGCCATCTTTGGAAGGCATCATCTGCCACACAGGTGCACCCCATTTCTCTAAGCACCCTGAGCTTCACCCACTGGCCACATGATTTTACAACCTTGTTTCTGTCTTCTGCTGTTCCATTGAACAGAAATAGCCTACCCACTTCATCGTCCTCAAGGCCAGCTCAAATAACACTCCCTGGAGGAAGCTTCCCTGTTCCTTCCAGGCAGAATGAATTCTCTTCCCTCATGTCCCCCCTGCATCCTGCTTGTATCACCAGTTGGCATGACTCCCGCACTGCTACATATGAAATCGCTTACTGAAGGGTCCGACTCCCCCGCGAGACTATTAAATTCATCTCTTCACATCCCCTGCCTAGCACACGGTCAACCTCAGAGAAATTCTGAATAACATTTGCCAAATTACAATTGTGAAAGTGTGAGACGACCCAGGCAAAATGCCTGTGGTGCTGGGCTGGGTGTCGGCCAGGCTGTGATTCTGTGCAGAGTGTCAGCTTCTAAACCCATCTGGCTTGCTCCAGGTTTAAGTCAAGGACATCCCACCAAAGAGATCTCATTCTGCATATTGATACCAAAGCCAGCTCTGGTGACCCCTGTCCCAGGATGGAAGTCAGATGCAAAGCCTTGTTTCTGCAGCACAGTTGCCCCTGGCTGGCTGGGGTCTTCAGCAGCCACAGGGGAAAGTTCTTGGTTACACCTGCACTCTCTCAGCCTCCACATCAGCCCAGCGCTGCATGCCCATAATCTAAATTTAACACATCCCTCCCCGCTTCCCACCTCAGCAGGACTTCCATATGCTTACCTTACTGCCCTTTTTCACTCTTGGGAAGTCAGTTTATCACCCCACTGTATGACCAGTCACACAGACTTGGGGAGGCCAAGAGCTGTCACAGGGTCACGTAGCAAAGCAATGCTATCCTTGGGATGAGAATCTAGCTGTTGTGACTCAGGGTCACCTGTTCCTCCTAATGTAACAACTATCATTTTATCAAATCCCTGATCTGCGTCAGAGCCCAGGCTACGGCGTTTACACATATCACCTTATTTAATCTCATCTTTTGAGGTGGAGAGTGTTCGTTCCACTTTACAGACGAGGCAGTGAGACCCAGAGGAGTTAAATGACTCTCCCAAGGTCACTTAGCATGTAAATCATGGAGCTGGGAGCTGGGCGCCACCCTTCTGAACTGAAGCTCATCTCTGTGCTAGCATCCCTACCTACCGCCCTGCTTACAACGCATTTTTAGAAAACAGCTTTATCGAGATATATTCACATATCATACAATTTACCTATTTAAAGCACCAATTTAATGGTTTTTAGCAAATTTACAGAGTAGTGCAATTATCACCATAATAAACTTTAGAGCATATTCATCGTCCAAAAAGAAAGCCTCACAGCCTTAAATTGCCCCCTTTCAACCTTTCTCTGGGCACCAGGCAAGTTTAATTCCTGTTTCTGCCGATTTGCCTGTTCCACACATTTCGTACCCATGGAACTATGTAGTATGCAGTCTTTTGTGACTGGCTGTTTTCACTTAGCATGATGTTTCCAAGGTTCATCCGTGCCATAGAATGTATCAGTGCCCCATTCCTTTTCATGGCCCAATAATGTCCCACTGTATGGAAAAATTACATTTTGTTTATCCACTCATTAGTTGATGATCATTTGGATTGTTTTTACTTTTGGCTATCATGAGTTTTGCTCACAGTGCATTTTAAAAGCAAAATAGAAAACCCAGAAGTGAGGAGAGACCCAGGGCCCAGCTGCCCACACTGCCCATCTGGGAAGTAAGGTACGGCTGGGCCGAGGGTGGCCACGGTGGGGAGAGGGCCCACCAACAAGCCTCCATCTGACCGGAGCACCCCACGCCCTCACAGGACATGCACTAAGGGAGACTTCTTTAGGGTGCCTCTGCCTCGGGTCACCTCAGGCTGGCTGGACTTCTGGGGGCCCAAGGGAGCTGCCACCCTCTCTCACTCTCCAGGGGAAGGCTCCCTGTCTTCACAGGCTCTGGGCATTTTGGCTGCGGGCTCCGTGGCCTGCCCGACGCAGAGAAGCCATGGTCTAGTATTTCCTCTGCACACTCCTGCAGCCCGGCCGTCCACCTCCTGTGCTTCCTGGTGTGGCCATGCCCTCAGCCTCTGAATCAATTTAACACTGGCGGGGAGCAATTTAGCAGGTCTGTCAGGTCTCCGTTGTTCTGCTAGAGAGGAAACTCATTTGCAGAGTAATTTTAAAAGACTTTAACATAAATCTGAATCCAGAAATGAACCTTTGGATTCCTCAAAAATGAAAAGGTAAAATTTGAAAGGTGTTAATTACCTTGCCTAAACAATTGTCAAAATGTGAATTCTGTTTCCTGGGGGGAAAAGGAGCAGGACAGATAGTGGGCACATCAAAGACCCCCTAGCTTAACCTTTCTGGTAGCTGAGATGAAGCAAAATTTCGTAGTGTTGTGGGCATACCTCCATCCCAATGAGGCATGTGGCCCATACGTGGCTGGTCCCCACATTTGTGTTTTAGGTCCCAAAGCCTCCTGGGTGGAGGATCCCAGCCTTGGCCTGTGAGCAGCAGAGAACAGCCTGCCTGGTGTCTGGCACTTAGCTGGGCCAGGCCTGGTGCAGGGCAGGAGCTGCCTGGATATAGGGGAGTGGAGCTGGGACACCACATGCTGGCCCATGGATGTTGGGGCTAACGGTGGAGGCTGTGGGGCTGATAGTCACGGTCTGGGAAGGTTATTATTCCAAGGGTCAGGTGGAATGGCAGTAGTGTGGAGAGAAGTGCATGTGTCTCTTTTTATGGAGGAACTCCCAAGCTTGCTGCATATTGGGGGGCAGCCTGGGATGAGCCTTGGGGGTATGGAGGAAAGACAGGTTCTGATGGGAGCTGGGCACTGGACACCTGTGGGAGAAGGTGCCAGGAGCTCCATGCAGGTGCAACTACAGAACAGTGTCCTGGACAGAATCATGGCCCACGTGTCTGCAGAATGATTCAGCAGGGACGGAGTGGCCCAGCTGTACTGCAGGCCGGAGACATGGGACTGTAGCTAGGAAGGGACTCTGAATTAGGAGAACATCAATGTGGAGCCTCTCAAAGTGGGAAATGGATGAGAAATCAGGAACAGAGTTTTTCTGGGCTGGGGTTGCAGAATCTAAAGATTTCTCAGAAAGAAGAACAAAGAGGAAGAGGAAGATGATGACCAAGGGGAGAGAAGGAGGAGGGGAGGCGGAGAAGGAGAAAAATAAAGAGTCATCACTACCGAGCTAACTGTAATTATGGCGACATGAGGGCAGGCAGAACCTGGGAAGGCAGAGTCCCTTCTGGTGCCACTTTTGGGGGAACAGGGATGACTCAGTGGCTTTGAGAGGGGACAGATCAGTAATAGCTTCAGCTGACATGGCCGCAGAGCAAGCCTGGGTTTGCAAAAACATCCCTCCGGTTCCCACGCCATACCTGTCTTCTCACAAAGGTGCCCTCATGTGTCCTACTGGACCTGAGCTGTCCCCAGTGCACCATACAGCTGGAGTATGTGAACTTGGACCACGGAGTGGGGGCCCCAGGGTGGGTAGCTTGTGATGAAGGGAGGCCTCCCTTACAGCAATTTCAGGGATACCTGGGGACTCTCAGCCTGGCTCTGAAAGGGCAGGGCTGCACGGCTAAGCAGAAGCGGTCATGAGGGAGGCTTGGGTCAGCAGCTGGGTAAGCGAATGGTGGGTGCTGACAGCTTAGTTTGGGGACACCATGAAGGCGAGAGTGAGGACAGGACTGAGAGGCACAGGGAGCTCCCAGTGTGTGTCTTTGGAGCTCCCCTTGGGGTAAGCCTGGCTGCCTGTCAGGGGCCCCCTTTGTATGTGGGTCACAGCATGCACAGATGGAGAGCTGTTCCGCAGGAGCTCTGGGACCCAGTTCCATGTGGCATCAAAATGTAGCACATCAGAGCCAGAAGCCATATTAAGAGTGGAGTCCTGGGGTTTTAAACAGATCCTAGAAATGTAAGCATTGCTCCAAAGGAGTCTCTGGGGACCTAGCAGGAAAGAGGGCGTGACAGAGTTGGCCGCCAGCTGGCTACGTGGGGCCTTTGTGCAGATGCATTCCTCTGGGCATGTGTCTGGAATCAGGGCCATTTTCCGAAGGAAACGGCAAAGGATTTGGCAAGTGAACCACAGGCTGCATTTCTGTGGCCTTTGTGCAGTCTACAACCTGCTCCTATGCGTCCTGTGGTAGGCTGAATAATGGCCCTCCAAAAAGACATCCACGTCTTAATTTCCAGAACCTGTTACCTTCATTGCAAAGGGGATTTGCAGATGTGATGAAGTTAAAGATCTTGAGGTGGGGAATTCTCCTGGGTTATCCAGGAGGGTCAAATGTGATCTCAAGGTGCTTAGAAGAAGGAGGCAAAGAGATTAAAGCAGAAGCAGGAGATGTGAGAATGCAGGCAAGACACTGGAGTGATTCAAGGAAGGGGTCGTGAGCTGAGGAACGCAGGCAGCCTCCATAAGTAGAAGGCACAAGAAAATGCGCCTTCCCTGAAGCCCCCAAAAGGAATCAGCCTGTGACACCTTGACTCTAACCCTGTGAAACTGACTGTAGACTTTTGACCTCCAGAGCTGTAAAATAATAAACCTGCGTTGTTTTAAGCCAAGTTCTGTAATTTGTTGCAGAGGCAGCAGGAAACGAACACACAGCCCAACTGCTGCCTCCTACTTTGAGTGAGTCTTCTGTTTTCATCTGTGTCGCCCATTGGGAGCACAAGTAAGATTTCACTTGAAGGAGTACTGCTGTTGAATATGTTTTTAAAATGCAGTGCTGGTAGTAGATTAGATAGAAGTATTGTTTTCAATATCAAACTTCCTGGGGTCGCTAACTCCATGGTGGCTGTAAGAGGATATCTTCAGTTTCGGGAAAGACACACAGAAGCATTTATTACGGTGTAGAAAACATCTTCTTGAAATGATTCAGAAAGAACACGTGTGCCTGTGCGAGTGCATGAGTATGTGCGTGTGTGTTCTTTGTGCTTTTCTTGCAACTATTCTGTAAATATTAAAATTCTTTCCAAATAACAAGGTAAAAAAACTGCTGTGAACAAACTTAGGAACACAGAGATGGTCAGGAGCTTACACAAGCCCTCAAAATAGTAGCCAAGCTGGGACTAGGACCCTAACTTCCGACCCTAATCATGTGTTTTGAGGTAAGTGTTCATGGGAAGCTGTAGTGCATTAAACTGGTTTAAGGTACGGATAGCTCCCTGGGCTGTTCTCCCGATCTTGGGACCTGGGGTACCTGAAAACGTTGTGACTCTGTAGGTGGATGCAGGGAAGTGGTCTGGAAAGGGGGTAAGAAGCTCAGAAACTTGGCAATTTTTCTTCGAGGGATCTTGTCCTGCAGCCATCCCATTATGCCGTTATTTGCCACTATTCTGAGTATGGAAGTATATTGGAATTAACTGGATGTCTTCCCCAGGTCCTGGCAAAGGCTCTGTGTATTCATTCATTCAATCAGCCAACAAATGTTTATGAACACGTGCTTTGCAGTCAACCCATAAGCTGACATGTAAGTCAATGTATGCATTATTAGTGCTGGTCACAGCAATAAGAGCAAAAGTAAGAGTGATGGGCCTCGCATGGAGTCTACATTCTAGGGGAGGGGGAGAGCCAATAAACAAAGCAAAGGAAGCCCATTTAGTGGTGACAAGAAGACGGTGAAATAGGGTGTTATAAGGGAGCAGCAGTCCCCAACTTTTTTGATTGCACATTCATCAGGACATTTCAAACACTTGCGATGCGCATACATTTAGACATACACACTAATGTTTGTATAAATAATACACATATACCACTATACAAATGCATTATAAAACATGCACTCAACAAAAATTTATAAAAATAGGGTAAAAAAGAATAAGAATGGAAATTCTATTGCTTTCTTCTCATGAGTCATTGTATCCTCTTTGGCATCCAAAGCGTGTGTCCCTTTCTGGGGACCACTGGGAGACAAGGGGAGGGGTGGGGCATACTCCAGACACAATGGTCAAGGAAGGCTTCTCTGAGGAGGTACCATTTGCCTTAAGACCTGACCAGTGATAAAGAGTCATAAAGAAATCTGGGGGAGAACCTTCTAGGTAGAGGGACCAGCAGCCACCAAGCCCAGAGGAGGAAGCAGGCTTGGTGTTCCTGAGGAAGAGGGCCAGGGTGTCAGGGGCAGAGGGAATAACCAGACTAGTCAGGAAGGGGGGCAGAGGCCAGACCCTGGAGGCCGAGCTGGGATTGTGGGTTTTATTCTAACATCACTCGAAGCCATTAAAGGTTTTCCAGCAGGACCATGGTGTGATCACAGGTACAGTTTAAACAATTTCACTGTCTGCTCTGCAAGAGGCAATTGTAGGCACAGAATCAGAAGTAGTGAGACCAGTAGGAGCTTCTTGTAGTAGCCCAGGGGAGTGATACCAGGTGTCTTGAATTTGGGAGGTAGCAGAGGAGTGAGCAGGAAATGGTTGAATTTGGACATGTTTTGGGGGAAGAGTTCTCAGGACTGGGCTGGACGTGGGTAGCAGACTGTGGTGGGAGGAGAAGAATCAAGGCTGACTCCTGGATTTCTGGCCTGAGTAATTGGGTGGAGGGTGATGCCTTTTTTTTTCACTTATTTTAAAAACTTGCATGGGAAGTCAGGGTGAATACGTCGGCTCAATTCTGCTCCAGATGGGAAGAAAACAAATAGGCACTGTCTGTTCCAGTCAGTATATGCATGTGAGGCAGGTCAGGACAGTGGGTGTGAATTTGAGGTGTCTTGGCAGAGAGAGAATGAGACTTCTGGAGAGGGCTGGCCTGTGGGAGGCATCGGAGGGCAGCCTGTGGGCAGCAAGGGGCAGCTAGAGAGCTCCAGCTAGGAAAAAGCTGCAGACAGGAAGCAGGAAATCATCAGACCAGAACCACATCCTTGTTAGGTTTTGCCCAGCATCATCCTGTATTGTTCCACAGTGGGAAACAAAAGCCGCAGCAGCCACCGCGGGCCTGGAGGACTGGCCACTGGCAGGCTCCTGAGCCCCTTTGCTGCAGAAGAATGTCAAATTCAGAACTGGGCAGCGGCTGGCCAGTCGGAAGCCTCTCACAGAGGAGATCGTGCTGATCCTGACTAGGGCCCAAGAAGACTTGTGCACCGGCTCTCTGACTCCCTCCCGCCTCTTCCCAGGGCCTGGAGCTGACATCTTGACAAATGATGCAGCTGGCAAAGCAAATCACTGTTCCAGCCAGAGAGCTGCAGGCTTACCTGGGAGGGCTGGAACACGTGAGAATTCTAATCACAAATTCCTCCTGTAAGAAATTACTTTTTATTTTCTTATAACTGGACTTAATTTCTATTTCAAGTTCCCATTCCACCAAGTGGCAGGAGATGTTGCCTCTGTCAAGTCCAAGTTTCCCGTTTCCCTGAGGGTGCATCCAAATGCCAGGGCTCTCCAGGCTGCAGGGGTCAGGGGTCAGGTGGGAGGCACGTTGCATTACCCTCTATGGGCTGCATGTGCTGCGACATTGTGGTGTCCCTCCAGTCTCTGGTCGTCAGTTCATTCCCTGCTGCCTACAAGTTGTCCTTGGGTCCACCAGCTCTCACTGCCCCTCCTGGGCCATCTTTGGGTGCATGGGAGATATTCTGCTGTGCCCCACTTCCTGACCCTGGGAACCTCTGCCTCAGGCTGCTGTCAAATATGTGGGTTCACTGATGCTTCTGTGCTGCAGCATGACACGCAGGACCTGTGATCCCATCATGGCCCATCTGTCCAGCTACCTTCCCCAGTGGACAGGGCTTCTGCCCCAGCACACTGGGATGGGCAGTCCTGAGGTTTGGGCCACTTTTCTTCTGGAGGCTCAAGCTGATCTAGAAGTTTTATTGCCCCCTTGGGTGCAGTCCAGGGACAGGATGGGGGGCCCCTTTGCTCCTTGCCTCCCCTGAGTTGTCCCTGCCCACCCCTGGCACAGGAAGTGCTCCTCCAGTACATGGGCTGACGGGGATTTTGTCAGCCTTTATCTCCTTGTGTTTTTGAGCTTCAGTCTTGGGCCCAGCTCCAGATTCTTGAAATGCAAACCTCCAAATTTGCCTCATTTATTTCTGCCTTCTGCTGTATCCGCCCTCCCTGGGACAGTGAAGGCAGGATGCTAAAGGACCTGAAGGCCTGGCAGGTAAGGTAATGAAACACAGGAGGAAAAACCATACCTGATTGGTTCAAAATACCCTCTCAGCATCTGAAGAATGGAAATCCAACCCACTCAACCCACACTGGTCCAAGAGCAACTGGGAGAGCCTTCATTTCCCCTTTGAGGAGAAATAGGACCCCGAGAGACATCTAACTAGTAGGAAGAAGAGGCCCAGAACTGGAAGAGGCCTGCAGGGATGGAGTCAGCAGCTGTAACCCCTGAGAGCACCTCCTGGAACTGGGAACGCTCCACCTTAACCTTCAGGTGTTTCTCACTAGTAGGCAATTCTTCTTCATTTAAGGCAAAAGCCTGCCTCCTATCATTTCCACATATTGATTCTGATTCTATCCCATGGACAGGAAATAAACAAAGATTCTCGCCAGGAATGGCTGGGTTGGGGCAAGACAGAAAGCATTCTTCATGGTCTCCAAGACCTAAACATTCTTGGAGTGAAACCTTCCCAGTTCCTCCAGTGGCCGTTCTGGTGATGGGAACTCAGCACTCTGGGGCTGGGCTGGCCTTGGCTGGTTGCATAAAGCAGGAAGGGAGAAAGAAAATCCAGGCCCATGGCCAGATCTGCTCCCTGATGGACAGGGAAGATGCTATTTGTTGGGAACACAGGTTCCAAAGAATAAATAATTACTGACATTGATTGGCACCTACCATGTGCCATAATTGAACTCATTTAATCATCACAAAAAGTCTGTAAATCAGGTGCTGTCATTACTGTCATTCAACAGACGAGGAGACAGAGGCATGAAGAGATTCAGTAACTTGCCTCAGGTCACACAGTCAGGAAGTGGCTGAGCCAGACTCAAAGCCCTGGTTTGCTCCAAAGCCCACTCTGCTAACCACTACTCGTGTAGCAACACATCACTCAGAAATGAAGGTGGGGTGGGGGGTCCTAGGCAACCCCTACAGTCTCATTGCTTGTTTGTAAATGCAGGCTTGACTCAAGACCCCTTGGAACTCCAGACCCACTTTGTAAAGCTCAGGAGCTGACACCTCCCAGCTGGAGCTGGAATAAGGGGTCCTAACAAAGGTGGGGTTCTTTCCTACGACTCCCAAGAGTGGAGTAGTCTGAAAATGGGAGAGGGTACTTAGCAATGGAGGTGACCAAGACCAAAGGCCACATTCGTCGGCCCAAGACACAAGCATGAGTAGCCAAACTGTACTGAGGTGAAAGTCAAGCAAAGAGGTATCTGGGAAAACTTGTGAAGACAGAAGCATTGTGGGTTGAGTTGTGTCTCCACAGAATTCATGTGTTCAGATCCTAACCCCCAGTACCTTAGGAGGAGATTGTACATGGGTGTAGGGCTTTTGAAGTGTGACTGAGTTAAAACATTAGTTTGGGCCCTAGTCCAGTATGACCAGTGTTCTTATAAGAAGAGGAGATTAGGATGCAGACACAGAGAGGGAAGACCATGTGAGACAAAGGGAAAAGACAACCATCTACAAGTGAGGGAGAGAGGACTCAGAAGTAACCAACTCTGTTGCTTCCCTGATCTAGACTAGCAGGGGAAACATAAATTTCTGTTGCCTAAGCCACCCCAAGCAGACTAATAACCAGGGCCTAAGGTGTCCTAGCTTCAGTGTTTCTGGTCATCAATCAGGTAAGCCAGAGCTAGTGGGACTGAATAAAGGATATAAGGTTGGGATTGGGTAACTCATCTGGCTTCCTTAAGTTAGGAAAGAGGACAAAGGCAACTCTGAATCTTGCTCAAGACAGGCTCTCCTGGCCCTCCGTTGGAGTGAGGACCAGCTGGGGCCTGGCAGCTTCAGCCTCTGCTGAGAGATGGATCCTTCCCTGCTGACCACACTAGGGGTCTGAGCCTTGGTGCATCCCTGGTCGATGATGTTCTAAGAGGCTCAGGCACCCGGCCTGCACTACTCTGACTCAGCCTCTCTGCCTGCTTTTCCTCCACACTTGGCTCTTGACAGAGGCCATAAGAGATGGAGCAGACATTTGCTGTTCAAGCAGACATTGGTAGACAACTTGCTCTGTCACTAAGGTGTTATATCTGCTTTTGGTTCAAGGTGGGCTTGGTTAAGGCAGAAAGCTCACCTTCATCTAACATGGCTGCTTAGGGTTAGGTTAACAAGTTTCCCTGGAGTGGTTCCCTTTGCAAGGGCTGGAGTGGGATGATTTAGGTGTGTCTGCAGCCAAGGTCCAATGTTGCCTACATACTCAGTTTCCAGGTGCAGAATAGTCTAACGAGAGGAATTTCTCTCACAATTGTTTGTTTTATGCTGAATGTATTTTATGCCCACAAAACCAACAGAGCAGTGACAACTTTAATCCAATATAATAATTAATAGTTGTGCAAAGCCTTATAAGTTGCAGTTTGTTTCATTGTCTGCGTCCTCGTTTGGGAGTCACGCACACCCTGACAGGAAGGCAGGCAGGATGCGTGTTGGTTATCCCGTCTTACTCATAGTGGAAATAGTGGGGTCTACGGTCTGGGTCTCCCACCTCTGCTTGGGATCCCTCTCGATTTCTTGGTGTTTTTGAGAATAATATCTTCCTACCATACTGACTGGTTTTGTGTAATGTACTCTTGTAGAAATCGCCACCCCGACTCACTCTTTGAGCAGCTATGGACATGCCTGGGCTGCGTGCTGACCGTCTCTATGTCCTGCAGCTGTAGGCCAAACCCTTGCTGTACACGGGAAGGTGAGAAGGGGACCCCAGCCCTAAAAAGTGAGTGTCAGCCTTGCTGTGCATCAGAATCACCCCGGGGAACTTTAAAGAGCAATGTGCCTGCAACCCACCCCAGAGGTTTTGAATGGTTATAGTTGCTGCCATTTCTAAGCAATCCATCCGGTCAACACTCACACAGAGGTAGGGTTGAGTACCATTGGCTAAGATATGACCATTTTTCATTTGGCCTCCACTTAAGGAGCATCCTCTTTCCAGGCGGTTGATATCATTCCTCCTAGGTGATGGCATGGGCTGCTTCTCGTACCTGAACTTCTGCTCTGCAGGTCTTCTGCAGGGCGGCTGGTTCTGCAAGGGTGAAATGACAGAGAATGCCACTTCCTCTCACCTGAGGAGAACTGAGCATCAGGCTATAGCCAAGACTGGGCCTTAGCTGAGGGAAAATTTGAGAGAGCAAGTCCTATCTGTGTCTGGGCAACAAAGAGGGACTTGGTTGATGGCTGTCACACAAATGCCTGCAACGCCCCCCCTTCTGTGTCCTACCTGAAGTCTCAGGAGTTGGCCTTGTGTGTGGGACTCTGAAGAGGGAAGCTCATCACTGCAGGACTTGGCCTGGGAGGGAGGAATCACTTTCTGGGCCCTCAAATGCTCACTGACAGGGCAGCCTATCCTGGACCTGCCTCCTGGCTGGTCCCTGGAGTGTTAGCCTGGTGCAAGGGAACACAGAGAAGCAACAGTGCCTAAGGAGGCTCAGGAAGTCTTCTCAGGGGAAGCACCGTTGGGGGTGGACATGGAGGGTGAGCAGGAGATCATGGAGATCAAGATGGGAGGAGATGAGAGTGGCCAAAGGCAAAACAAGTGGACCTCCCACACTTATGTATCATTGGCTCAGTATAGGGAGGGGGAGAATTGGCAGATTCAGGTCAATGAAAGTCCTGGCAGAGGGTTGCGAATCCTCGGATGCCCTGTGCAGCTGTGGGTGAGGACTCCACGGACTCTGAGCAGTTACCGATGGTACAGTTAGGGTCAGGGGCACCCACGGAGACTGGAGAGGTCACTCCAAGCCCTGTGATTTGCTGGTCCCTCTCCATCATCATCATCCTCACATCATAAGAACACAATGCTCTTCAGCTTCCTATGGCACTGCTGTCTCATAGTCTTGGGAAGCAAACAGAACGGGGACCATGGTCCCCATTTGATAGACACAGAAATGGAGGTCCAAAGGGACTCAATGACATGGCCAATGAATAACAGAGGCTGGTTCTGGACATAAAGGATTTATGGTCCATTTTAGACCTCAGGCACTTTTGTGAAGGAGACTTTCAGTGACATGTCTGCCAAGACACATGTACCTGGCTCTACGGTTAAGGGCAGTAGTATGGGCTTCCTATACGGACAAATGTGAATAGGAAGATGACTCTGGGGCTGTAGCAGGTTTGTGGCTGGACTGCACACTCCCCGTCTGAGCTTCCGTGCCCCTGTAGACCAGGGAACAAACACTTACCCTGTTGCCTTGTCATGGGGGTAAAATGAGGTCCTCTCTGCAAAGCACCCTGCATGGTGCTGGGAACTCAGTAGTGTTTGCTCTGCATCAAGGGGTCTGACTCCCAAACGAACACTGAGTGTATTGAGCAGATCAGAAGGGACTGGAGAGAGGGCTGGGGGAGGCCTGGCAGGTCCCCTAAGGCCACCACACTCTCTTGTGGGCCTTGCTATACCCCACACAGCACTCCGCAGAAGCTGCTCCCTGGCTGAAGCAGGACTTCCAACAGGAACTGGAAACGTGGCATTAAAAATGGCCATGGGGGAACCAGAAGCAATTGGGGATCCAGGTGGTAATAAATTAAATGATGTTTCCAGCTTATATGGCTTCATGGTGGCCTCCCAGGAACACATTTCAATATAAATGATTTTTCCGGAAATGGGATATTGAACTTACCACTAGGAGCTGCAAGGGATAATAAGAAGTCCTGTTCTGTGACTCAAAGAGCAGTGTCACCTTGTACTGCATGGACCCTGGACTTAGAGTCTGAGGTTCTGGGCCCCTGTCCTAGGCCCACCATGGAGCAGTGCCTGCTGGGTGGCTTTGGGCAAACCCTTTCCCATCTCTGGGCCTCTCTGCCCTCCCTGGGAAGTGGCCTGCTCAGGTCAAAAAGTCGTGGAAGTATTTTCCTTGTCCTTCTCTTGCTTCCCGCTGGTCGCTCCACAAACATCGAACACTTCGGCATGTCAGGTCAGCCGCAGGTTGTTTGGTTGGCATTTCACACCCCTTCCCCCACCCACATGCCTGTGCACCCAAACAACATCACAGAAAGTCCTCCCAAATGTTACTTTGAAGAGATGAAAAATAATTCAAGAGATTTTTTAATCCAAGGGGCGCCAGAGGCAAGTGGACAGCGGGGCAAAGTGGAAATTGTAATTGCTGGAGCCCCTGCAGCGTGAATGTGGACTCTGTCCTGTGAAAGCATGGAGAGAGGACACCGCTATTACACGATGAAAGGCGCTGGAAAGCGTCCTTGCCAGCGCCTGCCTCTCCAAACCTCCCTTTGTTTGCCTTAGGCTGGCTTGGTTTCTCCTCTTTTATCAGGACCCTTAGGCTGGTCTGAGCAGGATCCTGCTGCTCTGCTGTGTTGTCAGACCCCACGTTGTCTTTCCCTGGCTGCCCTGCCTTCTGCTTCCAGCACCGGCTCCTGTGGGGGTCATCTTCTGACCTTCAGAAGCTGTTTTCACTATCACTACTTCACAGAGCACAGCCTCCATCAGGAGCTAGCCAGTCCTGTCCATCTCAGCCAGGAAAACACAACCAGACAAGTGAAAAGCTATTCAGCTTTAGATTAGAACCGAAGAGGACTTGGCATCCTAATCATACTGCTATTCCAGAAGGAAATGTGTTCCGTAACACACTTCGTGGTCAGAAATGTGTACTGGGGCCATGGAAAGTTACCTTAGGACATAAGAATTTTCTCTTTCTCTCTCCCCTTTCCTCCCCTCCAACCTTCCTTGTGGAAATATTTCTCTAGAACATATTATGAGGCAGAAAGAGAGGCAAAGGGGTCAAGGAGAGAAGACAGAATGTGCTCCTCAGTGGGAGATACAGAAACATCAGCCAGCAGTTTCAAAGCAGTACATTAAGTGCTATAATAGTAGAGACGCAGGATGCCGGGGGTGCCAAGGAAGGGACATCTTATCCGACTGGGAAGTAAACAAGAGACCAGTGTCAGCAAATCTTCCTAGAGAAGGGGATGCACAGGCCGAGCTCCAAGGACAAGTTGGGGCATAGGGTAAGTCCAGGCAGGGGGGCCACGGAGTGTCTTCTAGGCAGAGTGGGTCCAAAGCAGTGAGCCAGAGAGAGCAGTGTCCGCAGCCAAGTGCAGCAAGACAGTAAGGGTAGAGTGCAGCCTGCAACCTGGCCTGCATCCAGAGAGAGACAAAGGCACGGGCTGGGTCCAGGTCATCACGGGCCCAGTGAGTGCACCATGCTAAGAGGTTGGAGCCTTGTGCCAAATTTGCATCAGTCAGGGTCCAGTCAGGAAGACAACAGCATCCCACTAGGTATTTCAAAGGAGGAGATTCAATGCAGGGAATTAGTTGCACAGGTGCTGAAGTGCTCAAAGGGTAGAAAGGACTGGAGGGAACCCAAAGACAACTGCAGAAAATGACTACCACCTGTAGGGCTTGAGGAATGACAGGATGAGGGAGTTCATGAGAACCTACAGGCTCAGAGTGGGGCAGAGAAGTGGGGAGGTGCTGCCTAGCTAGTGCTGGGTCTCAGCAGGTGTCCGTCAGGTGGGTTCTGGGAGTTTCAAGAGAAGCGAGAGTCCCCATCCACCTGCTGCCAAGGGCACAATGGCACTGCTTGGGTAATGGGGGGTTTGCCCACACTGCCGAGCAATGGTCTGGTACCAGCTGAGTGTCCTGCCATTCAACCCAATTCTGAAACTATCTACCTGGAGATGGTATCTAATCCCACAGGGTAAGAGCTCAGTCCCTCAAGAGTGCCCCTTACTCTTCCCACTTTAGAAGCCAGTACAAGCCCAAGGTGTCACGTGTGCTTTTGACTGACCAGCTTTACCTCAGAGGTTCCAATGACACCCTCCTTGGGTTTGTTTAATTTGCTACAGCATAATTCACAGAACTCAGAGAAACATTTTACTTGCTGGATTACCAGTTTATCTTGAATGGATATAACTCCGGGTAGACCACTCCCAAATCTCCATGTCTTCACCAATCCCAAAGTTCTCTGAACCACGTCCTTTGGGTTTTTATGAAGGCTTCATTACAAAGGCATGATTAATTGAATGATTGGTCATTAGTGATAGATTAAATCTCCAGCCCTTCTCCCTCCCCAAAGGCCAGGGAGGTGGGACTGAAAATTCCCACCCTCTAGTCACAGGGCTGGTTCTCTTGGCAACCAGCCCTAGTCCTTAGGAATATTCCAAAATTTACCTCATTAACATAACAAGAGACACAGTTATTGCTCTCACCATTCCAAGGGGTTTAGGAGCTCTGTGCCAGAAACAGGGACCAAGACCAAATATATATTGACTATAAACCACAATATCACGGGAGCAACAACACTGCTTCAGTAAGGCTGGCACGCTGGGAGGAGGAGGCCCTTTTCCTCCCGCAGTGGTTCTCAGAGTTCCAGCCCACATATCAGAAAGCAAATGAAGAAGGCGGGTGTCCTGAGCAAGGGAGCATCCCCAAAGGGAGTCACTCACACACGTTTGTGTCTTTCCACAATGCCAGAGTTGTTAGGGGCGACCTCCCCAATAAGCCAATAGAGTCATACGCAGGTTACACACAGAGGGGGAGCTTATGTGATAAAAGAGGGCAGAGTGAGCGTCTGGTGGGATTCTCTGTCACTGGTGGCACTGGCAGGTGGATAGGTGGGCGTGGTCTTCAAGCCAGGAGGCCACAGTGGCAGCACGAGTCCCGTAAAGTGGAAGTCTGGCAGGGCTCCGAGAGTGCCCCGTGGTACAGCCAGGCTGGAGCATTGGGTGGTCAGAGCTCTGAGTTCTTATAGCCCCCAAGTGGTGGAAGTCCCAGTCATATCGATGTCAGGACTGAGTCTTTATCCACATGTCCAGATTTGTGATCTGGGCGTTTCAGGCCCCTCCAAAGGGAGTCCCTCCAAAGGGAGTCCCAATTACCTCAGTCCTGTCATGGCCTTGACATAACTGTCATGGCTGGCAGTGACCGCATGTTGGGTTGTCACAGGTGTCCCACAGCTCCACTCTGCTCTTGCTCTATGCAGATGTGAGCTAAAGGGTTGACACAAGGAGAGTCTGGAGTGGATTTGGGTTTTGTAAAGGCCATTTGTGTGCAAAGTGGGGAAGGAATTGGATGGGCGAGGGGGTGAGTGAGGAGGAAGATGCCTTTGTCCGGGGAGGAGATGGTGGGCATCAGGGTGAGGCTGGGGAGAGGAGACAGGGATGAGGTAAAGGAACATGGAGTCAAAACACCCAGTGGGTGTGGTGTAAAAGGAGAGGTGGGAGTCGAGTGTGGACTGCAGATACCTTTTTGGGCAGGAGGGCTGGTGTGGTGCTGTGCCCAGCATTAGGCCCATGGAAGGCAGTGAGAAAAAATCAGAAAAGGAGGAGAAACAGCCATTATACCTCTGCTTTGCCAACTTCTAAGAAGAGGAAGGTCACTCCTCCAGGACATCATTCCATGGTTTGCTGCAACGTCTAACAACTCTGCCCTGTTGTGGAAGAAACGACCACCTATCCCCAATTTCCCAGCACATGTCCTCACACTGTCCCCTTGAAAAATACAGAAAGTTTTTCTTCTACCAGACAAATATTTGAAGCAAATAATTAGGTAACAGAATGAATAAGGGGCATTAAAAGAGCTATAATTCAAATCAGGCCCAGAGTGTTTGTCCTTTGGCCCAGAGCAGCACTAGCCAAGGCTGCGTTAGACAGCAGCCTGCGGCGGCTTGAGGCCGAGAGGAGGAGGTGACAGGAGCCTCCGTCTCAGACAGCGGCATGTCAGGGAGGACGATGAGTACCCAGAGAGAAGGGAGGAAACGCTACAGGAAGGAGTGTGGAGGATGCGATCCAGGAGAAGTCGTGGAGATTGCGTTGGTTCGTGCCACAGCCAGATGCCAGCCTCCCAGAGGCCATGCCGGGATTGTCAAGGGGATTCCCAGGGGGCCAGCCAATCTGCACAGTTGGCATGGGTGCGGTCTGGGCCCTGGGGACGCTCTGGTCAATGACAGAGGCCTGAAGTGGCAGTGTGTGAGAGACCGTAGGAGGCATAAATCCCACCCACTGTCACCACGCCGAGACAGGTGAGGGGCAGAGGAGACCTTGGGAAGATCCCATGTACCTGCAGCCACAGACGACGCAATTATTGAGACTGTGGAAGGTAGCAAGGCTGTGGGGAGTGACAGTAATAAAAAAGATACCATTTTAGATAACCCCCCACCCCATACATAATAAAACACCAGACGGGAAGCTTAAAGAAGAGGAATTTATTGTCTCATGGTTTTGGAGGCTGGAAGTCTGAGATCAAGGTGTTGGCAGAGTGGGTTTCTCTCCTCAACTTGCAGACGGCCGTCTTCTCTCTGTGTCTCCACAGGGTCTTCCCTCTGTGTGTGTCTGTGTCCCAATCTCCTCTGCCTGTAAGGACACAAGTCATACTGGATTAGGGCCCACCTTAGCGATCTCATTTTAACTCAATTACCTCTTCAATGACCCTCTGTCCACAGACAAGCACATTCTGAGGAGCGAGGGGTTAGAACTTTAAGATATGAATTTGGGGTCACAATTTAGCTAATAGTACTCCCTAACACCAGGGACAATGCCATACATATTTATTTTAATCCTCACCCAAGGACATGATTTTTAAAATTGATTTTTAGAGAGAGAGGAAGCAGAGAGAGAGAGAGAGAGAGAGAGAGAGAGAGAGAGAGAGAGAGAGAGCATGCACCATCAATGTGAGAGAGAAACATTGATTGGTCGCCTCCTGTATTCACCCGTATCGAGGACTGAATCTGCAATCTAGGCATGCGTCCTGACCAGAAATTGAACCTGCAACATTTTGGTGTATGGGATGATGCTCCAACCAACTGAGCCACCCAGCCAGGGCAAACCTTATATTTTTAATGCTCTTTTCATACAGCTCATTCTCAGGCTTCAAACATAATTTGTCCACATTAACTGAGTAGAAACCATGGTCTGGACCCAGCTCCCAAGAGCCCCTCATTTGTGCTGTGACTTCTGTTCGCTTTCAGGGCCTAGGCAGACCCACAGTGTCTATCCCCCAAGGCTCTGCCTGAATATACAGCTCTCAGCAAAACATAAAGTGTTTGTGAATGAAATTTATCAATACCCTACAAATTAACTATTCGTGCATTTTCTTGTATGGAATAACTTGTTGGTTTTCTTTCTGGAAGCCTAGTTAGATTTTTTTGTTTGTTTATTTTGCTCCAATGTGGCATAGATATTATAGGTCTTTAGGAGAGACAGTTCATAATTCAATATATGTATCATGGGCACATCTGTACAAATGTGTGTCTGTCAACGTTTTAAGAGGTTTAGAGAAGGAAGTGATATGACATGTTCTTTTGCCTCTGGGTCCCCTGGAAAAGGCAAAGGAAGTCTTACCTGTCAAGGAAACTGCCAGAGTTCTTACTAAACTTTTCTGAAGCATGGATACTCAATATAGATATTGTTAAATCCTCCCTATTGGATTTCTCATTTTAAATAGGCATGAAGACTTGTCTCTTATTTCACTGGACATATACGCTGAAGTTTGAAGTTATGCTCAAACATAAATATCGTACATTTTTAAATCTCATGTGCCTTTAAAAACCAAATTCATCAGCAACTTATTAATTCAAACTTGCCTTAGAGCTTTGGATTGCCAGAGGTTTTAAAAAGATTACAGTATTGCTTCATAGGCCTACAGAAAAGCCCTCATATTATTAATAATAATGGCTGGCATTTATAAGCCCTTACCCTGAGCCAGGCATTCTGTATGTATTTTACATAGCATCACTTCATTTAATTCTCAGAGGAACTTTATAAGGTGATTCTATCTCCATATTATATCTCTATATTCCCAAAGCTTAGAGGCCATGTGGCAAGAAAGCATTGGAGCTGAAAGTCAAGCCCCAGTCTGCTGTCTGCACAGCCTGATGCCACAACTCCATGCCGCGTGGCCTCCATGGTATGGGTAACAGTGGGGAGCAAGGTGGCGACGGAAACCTCTATTCTGTCAACAGATACCTACTATATGTGCTAGAAGCAGACACTGTGCTGGATACTGTATATACAAAAATGGGAAAGGAATTGTTCCTGCCATTTAGAAGCCCTGAGCCTTGAAAAGAAAGGCAGCTAGGTAAAGGGTAGATTGGTCCATGACATGTTAAGTGCCACAGCAAGGGCACAGAATGTGTGTGAGCAGAGGAACACACAACTAACTCTGTTAGGGAAGTGGGCAGAGGCATGCAAGAGGAAGTCATTGACATTTGCCTTGGTTTAGAAGTAAGAGCTGGAATTTGCTAGGCAGGAGAGGGTAGTAAAGAGCAGGAAAGACAGAGGGGCTAGAGCTGTGGAAGAGCGTGGCCAGCTTGAGGTGCAGTGAAAGGTTCACCAGGAGTGGTCAAGAAGGACCCTGGGCTTACCAGGGTGGGAGGCCTGGTGGGTGAGGATGTTAATTGAAATCAGGCATGGAATGGAGAGGAAGGTGACCAGTCTAGTCATGGCGGGTGGAGTCTGGGACTAGTGGCACTTTCTAGGGCAAGGTCAAGGATAAGGATGGGGTGGAGGCATGGATCTGAGCATCATCAACAGATGGGATTGTTGGAGTCAAAGCAATTGAAAAGGTCACCCAGGGAACCATGTAGAACAAGAGGATAAAGACAGCAAATGTGGGGTCCTGGGGAAGAGCAAATTCTAGGGAAAGGTAGAGGTGGTGGAACTGGATGAGACACCTGGGAAGAACATTGTCAAAGAGGTAAAGGAGTAACCAGGGAAGACTTGGAGACTTAGGAACGGCCAAGTGTTAGGTCCCTCCTAGAGGCCATTGTGCAAGAGGTTGGGAATAGCCCATTCATTGATATTAATGTCACAAGTTTCAGTAAAATGGTCAGAGCTGAAGAAAAAAGAGTGACTATGGGGAGATTTGAACAGTTTGGTGAATCAGGGAGATGGAGGTAGAGAGGCCAAGGAGCGGCGGTTAAAGTTTAGAAGGATCAGCAAGCAGAGCGAGGTGAGAAAGAGGTAAACAGTTTACAGAATGGACCTGAGTTGGGGGACGATATACTATTACCGAATGGGCCCCCCTTCTCCTGGGGCCCCCCTGTACTAGGTTTGCCTTGCCTGCCACCAGGGAATTATAGCTCTCAATGCCAGAGATTGGTGAAGAGGAAAGGAATTATTTATTCAAAAGTTATACAGACTTAGAGGAATGACTTAATGTCTTTGTTAAACTCCCAAAGTCCCTTAAAACACCCATAAATACACAGTCCTTCCCCCCCCTTGCCCAGTTGGGGGTACTGTATCTCAGGACAAGAAACAGCAGTCCGTGTGGCTCAGCTTAGCCCCCAGTTCTTCTCAGTAATCTGTGCTCAGCTGACAAGCCTCCCACTGTTCCCAGCAGCATCAGCTGTGTCACCGGGATCTCCAGTTCTTAATCCAAAACCATGTGGCCCCTTCTCATGGCCCACCAGCAAGAGTCCTTTCGCCCCTTTCCTTCCTACAGTGTCTCTCCTACATTCTTCCAAACTGCTAATAGAGAGCTCTGCATTGTTGCTACATTTTGCTTTCCAGCTTCTTGAGTTGTGTGTGTGGCAAAGGGAGCCCCAAAGCTGTGTGGTTCCACCCCAGCATGGCTCCTGTGCCCGAGTTTAAATCCCAGCGTCAGTCACTGGGAAGATTTAAATTCCTGGGTTTAAATCTTCCTTTGCATCTCCATTTCTGACTCCTTCCACAATCGGCTACACCTGCTAACATTCCCATATTTTTTTCTAGCTTTTGGGGGCTGCCATAGTAAGTCCAGGCAGGCGTGGCCCCATGGTGTGGAGACAACCACCTCCAAGCGCTCACGCAGGTGCTGTAACCAGGGGAAGCTGCTCCCAGTTACATCCTGGGTGGAAGTCACTCCCATTTCCCTGACTCAAAGCATGACCACAGCTATTTAACATATCCATGAAACCAGTTAAAAGTTGTAGATATGTTAAATGACCATTCTAGAGGTCATTTGCAAAACTGTTGTTATGCAAAAATAACTCAATGGCCCTGCGTCATGTGTCCCATCCCCCAGTTCAGACTTGTGGGGGTGAGGACATCCCATATTTTTAATATTTCCCGGACACCTTGAGTCCTGGACCCCATAAAAAATCCCTCCTTGGGAGGACTCTGGCTGTACCCTGTACAAACAGGGCTGAGACCTGGGGACACGGAGAGAAGAAAGTATTTCTCAAAGGCAGGAGAGGTGGACAGGTGTTTCCAAAGAGATGGAAAAGGGGGAAGAAGGTAAAGCCAGCAGAATTCCTGGGTTGTGACTTCTGTTTCCCCTGGGAAGACAAGGGAAGCTCACCTGTGAAGGGTGAGATGAGGGTGGGAAAGAAGGGTTATAATGGAACAGTTGTAGGTGTAGTGAGGGTGAATAAAAACCCATGAGCCTGGGGGACCAGGGCCTGAGTCGGAACTGGCAAGTGTGTTGGAAGCCAGCTACAAATGTGTGGTCTTGTGACCTGAATATTTAGGTGCTTTTCCTCAGTAGTACTTGGCCATTTAGGGAGAAGACAAAGGAATGCACAGTTGGATGGACTCCTTCCTGGGATGATGAAGTACTGGTAGCAAACACATGCCAGTATGGCAGCGGAGCCATTGAAGCATCTGCCCAGGGGTCAGGCTGGATAGGAAAGCCAGTGAAGTCAGAAGAAGTTGAGGGCAGGAGACATAAAGGATTGAGGTTCTGAGAGGGCCCATTCTGGGTAATGTTGGGGTCCAGGGTGGGACTGAGGACAGGGGAGGTCAGGTGCTAGAGAGCCATTTCCCTTAGCTACACCCTTTCTCCACTCACACTCATTCCCCCCAGGCTTGTGTCTGGCCCAGCTTCCCTGAGGAAGACAGAGGTGCTGACCCAGAGGGACAAGGGAAGACGGGGTAGCCTCCCGGCCCTGCGGCATGCGGCCCATCCCCACCCCATGCGGGCCTCCACCTGGGGCCTGGGCCCCGCTCACAGCATCAGCCGGATGGACTGCAGCAGCTGTAAACCCATGTCCTCCCATCCCCAGAGTTTTGGGGGTTTACCTAGTTAAATGTTAGATGGGTACACTATTTTGCTTTTTTAACTACAACATTCCACTTGAACATAGTAATGGGAATGAGGGAGTCCCGACTGGCCAAAGGTGGGAAACCCACCCTGCTCTGGGCCACCACCTGTGCACGCAGGGCTCTGATTGGGACTCTGGCTGTATACTTTGGCCATCTTCCTGTCTGGTGGAAGGGAAGCCGACTTGTGAGCACCAGCCTCTGACAGGATGTTTAAGGTGCCTCCCATCATCTAGCTACAACATCGGTTAGTCTGTCAAGACCTTGCACCTGCCAATAGCCAGAGCCACACTCCACGGGCTGAGAATGCCAGTGTGCTGGTCGTGGGGTTCCTGGAGCATCGGCGACAACATCCCAGCAATCTCAGGACTGAATCGATGAGGATCGCCTACAGAATACTGAGTGTGACAGAGGACTTTGGGACAGAGGAGACAAAGTAAATGCTGGTGGCTGGGCAAGGCCCCTGGCAGGGAGAATTAAGGATTTTTTTTCCTCTCTCTGAAGATGCTCCCTGTGAAACATACAGAACGCTTCTCTGCTCAGTGGGGCTGGATGTCTTTGCTCTGTGGGAGTGTATGTGTGGCCAGGACTGACAAAAATGGAAACAAATCTCCCCCTCTCCCATCCCCAAGTCTGGGTCCCAAGAGAAGCAAGGCTGGTTTACATCCTCCTGCAGGTATCCAGGCGACCAGACCAGAACTTTCTGGTTTCTTCCTGCTCTGTGATTCTGTGCCTAAAAGGTAACATCTTTGACTCAATCAAACATGCAGTATTGGATTTCTCCTTCTCTAGGTGAGCGGGAGTGCTGTGGGGGTAGCAAGAGCCATTAGCTCTCTCAAATAAAACCTTCACTCCCCAAAATGACTTTGCTTCTTGGCAAGACGAGCCAAAAATAAAGCTGTTGAAAGTGACACCTTCGGGGACTTTTAGGATAGCACAGTGTCTTCAGACTGTGGCTATTCTAAACACCATGGCTTTTAAAGAAATCACTTACCAGAAGTTCCTCAAAAATGCCAGCGGTAGAAAGTGATAATGTGGCAAGTTGATGATGAATTTCGCTCTCAAGGTGGCTATGGACCTCGTCGCAGATGGTCTGATTCAGCTCAGCGGGAGTGACGCTTCTGGGGAACACGCAGGCTCCTGTCCCTGCGCCTGCGTGCACAGAGGGCCTGCCTCTGCCGTAGACTGGGTACTATTGCGACATGCAGAGCCCCACCGCACGCTGACCATCAGAGCCACACTCAGCCACACAGCCAGCACCGGCACCTCTCTAGCACCTCAGAAGACAAATGAACCTTTCCCCAAATCTGCAACCGTAATGAAATATTAAGGCATTTTGTTGAGTGCCCAAGAAGCAGCGATTATTGGTTAAAAGCAATTTGAAGGTTTCTCTAGGTGTTATTTATTACATCTTAACTTAAAAGCGATCTTTTTCTCCGGTGTGTGTTTATTGTTAAAGCAATATTATAACAACATTAAGGTTGTGAAAAACAACACTAGTCAACTTACATTATCGTCATCTGGACACAACTGTTATAAATAATACTGCAAGGACACTTTCATAATAAGTCTTGGTCCAGTTTCTGGGTTATTTCCTAAGAATATATCCCTAGGAGAGACATTATTGACTCTAAGAGCGTGGGCATTTTTTAAGGTTACTGATAAATTTTGCCAGATCGCTTTCCAGAAATAGTGTTTTACCACCTTGCTGTTATTTAACTTACATTGCTTTGAATAGTAATGAGCTTTAGCAATATCTTAAATATTTAGTCGCCATTTATATATCTTCCTGTACATGGTTTACTTCTTTTGTTCCTATACCTTTTCTATCAATTTTTATGAACTCTACTTATTAAGGCCATCATATCTGTTGCCAAGATTTTTTCTGTTTGTCCTTTCATTTTATTGATGTTTTGATGTAGAACATTAACATTTTTGTGCTCAAATTTACCCAACCATCCCTTATTATTTCTTGAATAATATATACCATTCGCTGAGCACCTATTATGTGCTAGACAATCTGTTAAAGGCTTTATGCTTATGTTCTATGTGATCCTCATGCCAAGAACTGGAGACAAATGACAGTCCATGACAACCCCAAATGACAACCCTAGAGGATGCTTGAAACTGAGAATAGTACCAAACCTTTTATATATTATGTTTTTTTCTATACATACACACCTTTTCACTTTAAGGAAGCACTTTACGGCTTCTATCTAGCATATCCAAATTGCCAGCACCACCACTCAGGCGCTCTGGGCCATGGTTAAGTAAAATAAGGGCAACTTGAACACAAGCATTGTGACATTGAGATTATCAGTCTGATAACCAATGACCAATGGCCACTAAGTGACTGATGGGTGGGTAGTATATACAGTGTGGACATGCTGGACAAAGGGATGATCCTTGTCCTCAGCAGATAGAGGGCAAGGGTACAAGATTTCACCACATTAGTCAGAATGGTGACAATTGAAAACGTATGAATTTTTTTAATGAAATTTTCCATTTAATGTTTTCAGAACATGTTTGACTTTAGGTAACTGAAACCATGAAAAGAAAAACTTCAGATAAGAGGGGGCTACTGTATACCCATTACACAGAAGAGAATGCAATAATAATGAAATAAAATGTTACTAACAATAAAAATAGCTAACATTGACTAATGACCACACTCCAAGTGTATGGGTATTTGCACTTTAAATGTATTATTAACTCATGTAATAGCGAAAACAACCCTACCAGTAGATCTGATTATCGTTCTTATCTAATAGAGGAGAAAATAGAGGACAAAGAAGTTAAGTACAAGGATATACAGCTGGCAGTGTCAGAGGTCAAACTAGGGATGCTTAAGGAACTTGTCCTGTCACAGAATTAGCCATTGATAGCTGCATGGGTCACCCTGAGTCTGACTAAGTCTGCAGCCCAGGGTCTTTCCACGCCTCCGCAGTTCTTCCCTACTGTACCATAGCACTCAGCCTCCCTTCGTCCGATGTTTAAGACTTACATTTAGGTGACTATGGTTGTCTTCTTGCTCTTATGTCTTTTGATGCATGAATTATGCTAATTTTCATTGGTTCCATACTTTGGAAGATGAACATCTTATATTTTATTCTACTTAATGTCATACAATATCCCAAAGAACAATAAAAATAATATATAGAACCATCAAGACTATGCTTTAAAGACATATTAATGTCTCTGATGTGAATTACACACACCTCTGTTTTATTCTTTTGTGACGAGGACCATGACCATTTGCAGAAGTCATGTTCTAAGTAAGTAATGTAAAGTGAGTAGCTGGGATATTAAGACTCCTGTGCTCTTTCTTTAGCAAAATCCCATGAGAGCAGGAAGAAGGGGGAGGTTGGAAGAGTCCACCCGTGTGTAAGGGAAGGCCCATGCATAAGGCACGTTCCAAAGCAAAGGGCCAGTATCAGGTCGGGGCCTCATGCAGCGGGTCAATGCTGTGCCACACTTAGCTCACACGAATCCAACATCGCACATTTCAGAGCAATCCTATGAGTGTCTTCCTGCTTCTTGAAAATCTTCATTTTGTTTCCTTCCATCAAATATTGTGAGGAGCTTCTGACAGGGAGATGAGCTACTGGTGGCTCATTTTAAGCCTTGCTGGGGTCGGTCTACAGCAGCCTTCCCTCCAAGGAGAGTTGGGCCCTGCCACTAAAGTTTGGTCTCTGGGGTCTCCACTGGGTCATCAGTGAGCACTCCTTGCTCTGGCTGGTTAGAGCGCACATGTGCTCCTAATCTGTGTGAGCTCTGGGGAGTACTCAGCTCTCCACTCCCAAGTCATTCTTTCCTTGGCCTGGAAGAGCTTTACTGTATACATGCATAGCCTAATCCTCGCAAAGAATCAAGGGGACCCCTATGCAGATTTATGAAACACCTTTCTTGAATAACTCCCTCCTTTCCTGAACTTTACCCTGAATTTTGAGCTGCCTCAGCCTCCCTAAGATTTAAGTTCTATTTTCTGAACTCAGGGAGGTCCCGTGGCGTTGCCTTCCACACCCTGGTGCTCTGCAAAGGAAGCTGGGCAATTGTAGGGCCTATCTCATTTGCTTCTCTTCTCCTCAGGTTTGCAGTCCTCTGCAACCTGTGGCCCCAAGTCTGAAAATAGTTGATTCATAGTTCAATGCCTGACAACAGTGTGTCCAGTTTTCTAGTTGTTTCTGGGAGGAGGCGAATCCTTATTACTCAAACATAGTTCAACAAGAGTGAGAACACTTTAAATTCCACGGGCCAATCTGCTTGATGAGTAAATGCCCCATCGTGCTGTGTGTGAAAGGATGTGCGAATCCCCTGCTCCCTTGATTTGTCTTAGGGTCCTCGGGCTACTCCAGGGTCATATGGTATCTTTTTGTCTGTTTGTTTGTTTTTATTCTCACCTGAGAACATTTTTCATTGCTTTAGAGAGATAGGAAAGGAGAGAGGAAGGGAAAGAGAGAAATATTGATGAGAGAGAAACATTGATTGGTTGCCTCCTGTGTATGCCTGGACCACGGATTGTATGCACCTGGACCTTACAGTCCAGGGATCCAGCCCATGACCCAAGTATGTGCTCTGACTGGGAATTGAACTTGCCACACTTTGGTTACAGGATGATGCTCCAACCAACTGAACTCCGCCAGCCAGGACTTCATATGGTATCTTAAGAGATGTGGTTTTCATACAAGGTGACCCCTCTGTGCAAATCAATTACTTTATCTGGTGCTCATCAGAAAAACAAAAATGTGAACTACAGGAGGAAAACGTGCCTTGTTGGGCTTATTAAGATGCAGTATGTTAGTCTCAGCAAACAGGCTTTTCAAGGGCCATTTTTTACTCTACAGAAATTTTACCTTATCAGCTGACTTTAGGACTCAACCCCTTCATGAGACACAACTCCATCATACTTAGATCCCCTTTGAGAAGTAGGTGAACCTTCCGTTTTGCCTGAGAGCCCTGGGATGAGAAGTTTTGCTGTTGGCTTAGTGCCAATTTCTTCTCTTCTCAGAGAAGTTCCCAGAATGCTCTGCAACCAACATTGCACTATTTATGAGCAGTTGTTTCCACTTTAACCCAAGCCCTGCTTCTATCTAACGACATTTTTATATCTGTTTGCTTTCTTTAATGGATCAATCCAAGTATTGTGAGTATGGGCAGGCTTCGTATTAATTTTTCACTCCTCCTGCAGCATAAAAACCGAGGCGCATTCTTTACAGCTCTAACCTTGATCTCATTTGTAAGTGATGGTAATGATTCCCACTTTGCAGGGTAGTTAGGGCAATTAAACGAGTTCATGCCCATTTATTCTTTAGCTCTCTGGTATGGCTTCCAAACTCACTACTCCATGGAAACTGCTCCTGCCACAGTCACCAATGTCTATCAAGGGCCAAGTCCAAAGGCTCTTTTCTGGTCCTCTTTTGCTAGATTACTCAAAAATACTTTATATTGTAATTACTACCTTTTAAAAATCGATGAGAGAGAGAGGAACATCAGTTTGTTACTCCACTTATTTATGCAAACTTGGAGTATCAGGACGGCGCTCTAACCAACTGAGCTGCCTGGCCAGGGCCTACTACCTTTTTCTTGAAACACTTTTAAAAAGTTTCAGGACATCCTATTCTGCCTCTGTCTCTCTGGTCACTTCTTGGTTCATGGTTTTTCTTTTCTGTCCTGCAAATCAGTTGTCTTCCAGTTTATATCAATTTTTATTTGAACTGATTTTAAGTAAAAAAAAACTCATCCTCCAAAATTGTGTGTTTGTATGTTTTATGGCACACAAAATATTTGAGTATTGTGGCTCGTGTACATAACTTTAAATAAATGTGCGCATTGGGAGTAAAGGCTAAAAATGTTTACTGATGAAGGTGAAGTCAGAAGGGCTTTGGAGTGTACCACTATTCCAAGTGTTGGAAATCCTCTGGGCTTGACCATGGAACCTCTTCTCTTACACTCTCTCCCCAAATGATCACATCCTTTTCTATTTATACATCGGTAACCCCTCAACTTACATGTCCATTCAGACCTCCCTTCTGTAGCATAACTCATGCATTCACCTTATGGTACTATCTGACAATTTCCTATGTTTTTATAGATTTTCAAACCAAACGGCCCCAAATGAAGCTCTTAATCTTCTCAAGTATACTCTTCTTCCAGGCTTTGCCCATCCCATTCAAGTCATATCCATTGATGCTTGCTAGTTTCTCGAATACACCAAGGTGTTTCTGATGGCCTTGCCCTCATTCCTGAGATCTCCCAACCTCTGATCCGTCTGCCTATTTCCTAATCGCCCTTTAAGAGCTGAGAGGTGACATTCCCAGAGAGTCACTTTTCCTGTTGTTTTTTCGTTTCCAGCAACTCTGTCCTTTTCTAACTAGTCTTTATTTTTCTTTTTGGAAAACAAGTAATCTTCACGGGTTAGGCTATCCAGGTGTCCAGTTTCCCCCAGTTCATTCCCACCAGCCCTCCAAGGAGTTGGCACATGACCCAAGCTAAGCCAACACGACTCTCTGCCCCAGAAATTTGAATTTCGGTCAAATTGACCCAAATGAGTCAAATAGTGGAAGCATATTTTTTTCTTAGGGTGGCATTCTGAAAAACCTGCCTGTGGGTTCCTGCTCCCAGATCCCAGAACTTCCACGGTTTCTGTCTTCCCAAGGCTTACTTGTCCAGCATTTACTTTGATTCTCTGGGCTACTGCATCTCCTTTGAGTAAATTCCTTAGTTTTATATGAGGTAGTATCCCTTTCTGTCTGTTACTCTCAAAGAAGTTTGAATGATTTGCATCCCAAACTAAATTATGCCCTATCATTAAATTATGCCTTACCATTGTTCTCCCTTGTAGCACCCAGTTTAGTTTCTTAGGGTTGCTATAACAAAGCACCATCACCTGTATAGCATAAACCAACATAAATTTATTTGGAGTCTAGGTATCCAGAATCAAGGTGTTGGCAGGGCCATGCTCCCTCTGAAGCCTCTACTGGAGGATTCTTCCTCACCTCTTCATAGCTTCTGGTGGCTCCTTTGGATGGCTCCAGGTGTTCCTCGGCTTGTGGTAGCATAACTCTAATCTCTGCCTCCGTCCTCCATGGCTCTTTTTTACCCCTCTGTGCTGTCTCCACATGGCATTCTCCTCCCTGTGTCTCTCTTCTTTTATAAGGATATCAGTCATGTTACATTAAAAGCCTGCCCACCTCCAGTCTGACCTTAACTTAACTTAGCTAATTACAATTAAAATCACCCTATTTCCAAATGAATTTCCATTCTGAGGTATGGGAGGTTAGGACTTCAACATATCTTTTGGGGGACATAATTGAACCCATAATAACAGTACTCTATTTTTACTTTGGCGGCATTTTCACTGTTTACAATGATATTTTTATTTGTGAGTTTGTGCTTAAAGCTTGTGTCTCCTATTAGCCCATGAGGGCAAAAACTGGCTGGTTTTATCACCGTTATCAACGCAGAGCCTAGCACAGTCTCCACTGTAACTAAGATATCATACAGAGCACCTAGCTATAGAGCACCTGGCACATCAAAGACGCCAACAAATGATAATTCCTTCTGATTTTTTAGGGCATTGTTGGAATATTTTACATGATAAGTATCTTACCAGACTCTATTGTATTCTGTACATGTGTAAGGATAGGAAATGAGGGCAAAGTTGAAATAACCCAAAGGGCATATGTGTTCTTTTCTAAGTATTTTTAAAAAATAATCTTTATTTATTGATTATAGAGAAAGAAAGAAAGAAAGGGAGAAAGGGACAGAGAGAGAGAGGCAGAGAAACATAGATGTATTCCACTTGTTTATGCATTCTTTGGTTGATTCTTGCACGTATCCTGACCTGGGATTGAACCTGCAACCTTGGCATATTGGGATGACGCTCTAACCAAATGAGCTATCCGGGCAGGGCTTCTGTAACTATTAAGAGACACATGTGGCTGAAGAATGGAATGGTTCTGGCTGTCTGCAGGTGTCTCTGAGGAGTCCACAAGCTGCCACGTAAGAATGAGGCCCCCGCTGAGACGCCGTGGTGCACAGGCAGCCCCGACGCTGTCTGCCAGAGTGTCTGCATCGCTGCCAGTGCTCATTCTTCACCTCTGTCATCCTTTTCCCACTGGCAGGGCTTTCTCTGTCTGGCTCAGGGATGGAATACGAATCAGGCCATCCCTGGTTTCCAGAATTAATCATTTCTCTTTCAAATTGCTTGTGTCCCCCCAGAGCATTGAGTTGGGCCAAAAGTTCTGAAATCTGTTTTCTAAAAAGATTTTCCAACTTGGCAAAAAATGCTTTTGCTGGTGAAGGGGGATGAGGTATGTGAGTTAGGGAGGAGATTATTAAAACTTTGAAATTAAAGAAATTATGATGGAGCGTTAGGATGAGATCTGACTGCTAACCAATAGGAAGATGGCCGGGCAGTAGTGGGAGGCAGGGGGCGAGCCAGTCAGGATGGGGAATCATGAATTTGCAGTGGCATCTGCCTGGGGGAGGGGATGTCTGAACTTCTGTAGCAGAGCTCAGTCACCTGACAGCTAGGGTCTGGCCTTCATCGGGGGTGGGATTGTCAGGTGGGGCCCTGCAATGTACTATGGCAAGGGATTTTAGTCTGGAAAGGAAAGAAACTGAAGAAAGTAAGAATATTACAGAGAGAAATGGAGACATCAAGAGACTAGAAGTCCCTATATTAGCAAAAGAAAGGCTGTGGAGGGAAAAGCAGGGGGAAGCTAAAAGGAGACAAAGTTAGAGCGTAGAGCGCGGGGGGGGGTGGGGAGGGTGCGGGGGGGGGGGTGTGGGCTGTAAGGTTTCAGAAGCGCAGGTGTTCAGAATGAAAAAGAAAGAAGATCCATTAGTGGGTGGCTGAAATGGAGTGGCGGTGCAAGTCACTGGAATTGAAGCAGTCAAAGACCTGGGAAGTGAAGGCAGCAGTGGAGTGGTCTCTTTCCTCTACACCTAAGTATTCTGACCACTCCAGGTGAGCTTGGAGCCCACCACTCTATGGAAATGTTGACCAATTCCTCTTCCTTGAGACCTTTCTTACTTGCTGCTCAGACACCACAAGCCGTTGGTCTCTTATCTCTTCTGGTCACCCCACTGGGCACTGTTAGTCTCCTTTGCTGGATCCTTTTTCTGACCATATTAGGATGTGCACAGACTCCCTCCTCAGACCTCTTCTCTACACTCTTGCCCTAGTTCAGGGGCCCCCAACCCCTGGGCCATCTGTGTGGTACCAGTCTGTGGCCTGTTAGGAACCAGGCCACATAGCAGGAGGTGAGCGGTGGTTGAGTGAGCAAAGCTTCACTCACATTACTGTCTGAGCTCTGCCTCCTGTCTCTCCTCAACCCCCGAAAAAATTGTCTTCCATGAAACCAGCCCCTGGTGTCAAAAAGGTTGGGTACCATTGCCTTATATGATCCCTTCCAGTACCATGGTTTAAATTCTAGCCATATCCTGATGTCTCCCAATTTAATTTAAAGACTTAAATTTAAATTTAAGTCTCAAGTTTCTACCTTACTCCTCAACTCCAGGTGCTTGGATCCAAAATTTTTTTTGGTATTTCCACTGAAGTATCTATTGATACCTCAACTTTAACACGTCAAGAATAGAAGGCATAGTTTCCCCTGCCTAAACATCCATCCCTACTGATCTTCAGATACTCATCTTAGGAACTGGTGACTTCATCAGTCCAGTTCCTCAGATTTGTGCAAGATGCTTACCTTCTCTGTGTTTCCATTTTCTTATCTATGAAATAGGTTGAGTAATGCTACTTACTACATAGTGTTCCTATAAGGGCTAATAGAATTATTGCACTTGAAGCACTTAACATTGTGTCCCAACTCACAGAAAATGCCCAGAAATTGTTATCTGTTATATGAAGTCTGTCCATAAAAAGTCCAGCCATTGTCAATATAACAAGAAAGATTTGTGCAACATTGATGTAACCTGGCAGCCGAGGAGAGTGGACTGAAATGCACATGTGTGAACAATGACAACTTCACTGTAACAGTCAGTGGGGGTGGTAGATGCCACTGAGTGAGCACGTGTACTGTGTGGCTATTGCATTCAAAATGACTGAGTAGAACAATGAATCTGCATCAGATTTTGCATTACACTTAAACATTCCTTTGTGGAAACTATTCAGATGATTCAGAGGGCCATGGCTATGGGCAACTGGTGATTGGCAGCTTCATCATGACAACGTGTGTACTCATTATCATGACTTATACAGAGTTTTTGGTGAAACATCAAATCACCCAGATGACTTAGCCCTGCTACAGCCCAGATTTGCCACCCTGGGACTTCTGGCTTTTTCCAAAACTAAAATCACCTTTGAAAAGGAAGAGATTTCAGACCATCGATGAGATCAGGAAAATACAAGGGGGTAGCTGATGGCCATTGAGAGAACTGTGTGAGGTCCCCAGGTACCTACTTTGAAGAGGACTGGGCGTCATTGTCCTACATACAATGTTTTTTTTGTATCTTGTATCTTCTTCAGTAAATGCCTCTATTTTTCATAGCACATGGCTGGATACTTTCTGGACAGGACACACACACACACACACACACACACACACACAGCAAAATCCTGACTCTGCATTGACTGAAGCTATCGGATAATGAACTCTTAATAACGTAACTGGCTTAAAATGGAGTTTTTGTTGCTTAAAAACCATTAAATCTGCTTCAAAGAAAGACAAGTTCAAGATCAGTATAAGCGTGCAAGACTGGAGAAGGACAGAAATTTCTTATTGCTGTTTTAAATTTTGTTTTGGTAGCCAAAACATCTGGATAAAAAATGAACAAATGAACATTTCATCTGGATAAAAATGAGCATTTCTACTTTTGAACATTCTGAGCCCATGAGGCCCAATGTGTCATCCTTGGCAACCTTGGACAAGCCCCCTCCCCAGGCAGCCTATGATTTGTTGGGGCCCCACCAGCATTCTGTGGCCCAAGGCCCAGGCTGCAGGGCGAGCGTGGGTGGCGGGGAGAGATCCCTGGCAAAGTTTTGCTCTAGGGTCTGGAATTTAAACAACTCCTGTTTTCAATTATCCAAATATTTCTTAGCAAACAGATGCCTAACTCCACATAGCTGTAACACGACAGTAATCAGCTAAATTCTCCATGCAGCCAAGAGAGACGTGAAAAAGAACCCTTCGCTCTCCTAGAGTTCGGCTGCAAAGGGTTTGCTTCCGGGGTCCCACCCCGGCTTTCCCCTTCTCTAAGCCCTCTGGCGTAGTCTTTTGCTGTGAGAGGAGATGCTGTTTCAGAGCTCCTGACTGTTCCTCCTGCTCTGTTGCCATCTCGGTCACTCCAGTCCTCCTGCACGGCGATTTCCAACCGGTGTGCTGCCAGCATTTTTAAAATGCGCAACACCTGACTCTTTCGTCAGGGCACTGGCTGACCTCTCTTCCCTTAGATTGCCAAATTAAAACAAATGACAACTGCCGACAGAACGATAGCCATTCGGCGTGAATGAATCAAAATTATACCTATAGTTTTGGTCAGATAGGCAAAAAATATATTTTTGGCATATGTGGCAGAATTTTACTAATTAGTTTACGTGTGCTATGAGATGAAAAAGGCTGAAAATTGCTGCTCTTGTTCATGGATCTGGGGTTAGGAAAATAGTCTCTAGCTGCTGGGCCCTGAGAATGCCCTTCTTATATTGGAAAGCCGTTTTTTCCCAGCCAAGATGCAGCATCGGGTGGCAGGCCTATAACGGAGTGAGAAGTGGAAACTTCCCTCCCGAGCAGTCCCATCAGCCTCACCTAGGGGCCTAGGGGATGCCAGAGATCCCAGCCATGTCCCCTTCATCTCCAGGGTGATATTTATAGCAACTTTGCAGAATAGGCTTTAAATTTTAAAAGATAAATCAATAAGCCGAGAGCTGCTAAATTTAAACTGTTAAGAGAAAATCAAATATAGAATCTTGAGAGAGAATGAAAACAAATAAGGGAAGAGATGAATCTCCCTGGAGACCCTTGTAGTGAGTGCCTCTGAGTGCTTCAAGTGACAGCTTTTATAGTCCTGAGTATTCTTGCCCCCGAAGCTCTTGTCGTGTGAGTGGAAGGGGCATAGCGAGGGCTGGAGAAAGGGAAGGGGAGGAGGCTGTGTCTACGCCTGTGCTTACAGAGCCCCACGATGAGATGTAGCAGGTTGTCAAGCGTGCTGGTATTTACGGATACCACCTCTGAGAAGGTACTGATTGCAGCTTCTACTTCCTCTAAATCTATGATTGGGTACTTGGTTTTTATGCCCACAACCTGATGAAGGGCAGGGGCTTCAGTTCCTCTGTTTTTTTAATTAATCCAGCCAAGACAGTGCAGCCCATGGGAGTGATGTGTGTCTACAGAACACCTGTGACAAGTTCTGTTACTGGATCCTACTGGCCAGCAAAAGATGTAGGAGGTTTCTGTTCAGAAGAATTAAAGAGAATAAAAAGAGAAAGAACACAGAGAGGAGGAAGGAAAGAAAAGGAGAGAAGAAACCCCCAAAGAATAAAAGGGGTACATGGTAGGTGAGGGGCTTCTGTGCCCAATGTCACTGAAAGGTTTGAGACACAGAAGTGAACACAAACATTCAAAAGAGAATTACTCTCCTTCAAAGAAGTCCCCCTCGAACGGGAAACTGTTACATCTTTTTCTTGCAAATATTGTGACAATTTGTATCACAAACCTGAAAAAAAAAAGTCCATATGAACAGTCATTCTTTTCCTAGGAACCAAGTGTAATAATCTGAAATGTAAAATTGTCCTGAATGCAAAGATGTGAATCTCAACCAGTGCTTCTCAACCCTCTTTAAGCTTTAGAATTATGTAGAGAGTCTTAAAATTACCCAAACCCTGGGGTGGAGCCAAAGTGCAGCCGGTGGTGGTTGCCATTGTGTTGTGTTGTTTGTTGGTTTTAAATCTCCCTGGGCAGTTCTGGTGCACAGTCAGATTGGGTGACCGTGATGGAGATCTTGGCTCGAATGAAGCCCTCACATTATCCAGGACTAACTCAAGTTCCGTTTCCTTTGAAAGGCTGGCTTGACCCTCTGTCCAATCCATACCCCATTTCAGATACTGTCTACATTTCCTTGTTTCACTTTCTTCAGGGTTAACCATCGATTTCTTTCTTCTTGTCTTCCTTTTCCTTAAGAGGATCTGACATCACTTTTTCTTTGGTCTCTAATTCAGAGGTCCCTTCTTATTGTAGAAGAGAGGATGCTGGAGAGCAGGTGATGGGGTGATGAGTAACTGATTGCTAGTAATAAAATCTCTAGGCTGGCGGGACCATAAAGAAGGTTCTGGTGGCTTCTCTGCCTCCCTTATTTCCTATAGCTGCAGTCAGGAACTCCTATTCTCCTGGCCCGTGGTGTTTTGATGGCTCCTCTAGGGTAGCCTCTTGGGCTCATCCATTCAGGAGTTGTTATGAGAATTCCCCAGGGTTTGTTGACTCGCCTTCTGCATTAGAAGCCACACTGAGACATGGCGACCAGAATCTTCCACCAGCTACCACGTTTCAAAGTGCAGTCCAGGAAGTCCTGTCCCCTCTTGTTCCTGGGGAATTTGTGGGATGTGTCCTTTAATTTTCATTATTCCTATTCTCTTTGGTTCGTTTGGTTACCTTGGAGAAGTAGAAGAATCACCAAGCCCACTTGATGCCACTTTCTTTAACAGGAGGTCAGAAAAAAAATTCATAGTAATGAAAAAGATTGCTAATATTATAGTGTTCAATTAAAAAAACAGGCAACAATATATACATGTAGTATGATAGTGACTGTTTTAATATTAAAAAGATGGGAAGAAATACAATAAAATGATAACAGCAATGGAAATTTTATGAAGGGATTATGAAAGAGGTTAGCCTAAAATTTTTGAGTACTTCTCCAGTTTTTCCACAACATTCTTATTTTGCTTTTATAGTGATAGCAATTACTGTAAAAAAACAAAAATACAGAGCAGTCTTCTTTGGAGCCTGAACTCTTTCTCCCACAATTCTCTCATTGCTCAGATAGTTAACCTTCTTCTAGAATTGTCTAGATTTTGCAGGCTCTTCTGTGGCTTTCCTAATTGGGGCTTATCTTCACCCAAAGCTTTGGGCCGGGTCCGTGAATCTGTGAGCGATCAGGTTGGGAAATCCCACGGCTGGTGAGAGTGTGTGTGAGTGGTGGGCTCTGAGGCGTCCTCTCGGGAAAGAGCTCTGAGATGCTTTGCATACTCACAACAACTAAAGTTCCTCAGGTGCACACCCTGTGCCAGGTACTGTTCCAAGCACTTCGCACATTTGAGTGTATTTAATACAGCTGATCAATCTTCACATTAACAACTTTTGGTGAACCCATTAGAAAATTGACGTCACAGGACAAACTGCCTTTCTGAAGAAAAACAGATGCCTTCAGGGAAACATAGAACCTGGGCATTTAGTATCTGGAGGCAGAAGCCACTGGACACCATATAAGCTCGTAGAACATTAAGGTAGAAATTTTAGTGATTTCCCCGAGGCCAGGTGTAAACCAGTATGCGAGTGTAAGGCTCCTGGGAGCTGTAGTCAGAGGGAGGAGATTCCTACTCTTTTCCAGGATTTTCCTCCAGGAACCTTCACCTTCCCTCCCTGCACCCAGCCCACACCCCACTCCCCGGGTCTCTCATGGGAAGGAAGGAAAAATCCAGAGACACTGACTGGAGGAGGAGAACGGCTGCTGCGATCCCACAGACTCTTCCTCACAGAACGAAGGGTGCCAGAGGCCACTCCCCTCAGCCTCTAGACGCCATGACTCACGTAGGAAAAAAAAGCCTTAGTCTGCAGGGAGGCTGTCCTCCAGGATGCAGACTGAAATCCTGGGGGCTGGTCGCCGCTATGAGGGGAAGAGCTAAGTGTAGATAGAAGGATAGAAGCTCTATCTTTGGAGAAGGGACAGCAAAGGTTTTGAAATTTACATCCCAAGAAACAGACCCACTGCATACTCCAAAGACTGAGACTTACTCAGAAAATTGGAGAATAATTCTTCCCCCCTCTTCTTGACAAGCCTTCAGTAATAAAAATGGGAAATACACAATAGAAAGAATACAGACAGGAGAGTTCAAGGGACAGAGAACCAAAGACAAACAGAATTCTTCAAATGAGCTACAGAGGGATAAAAAATGTACCTACAGAGGAACAAGGATAAAAATATGGCAGATTTCTTACCAAAAAGTATTCAAGGAAGAAATGGAGTAACACCTTTGACAGGTTGAAAGAAAAATCCCTGCCAACCTAGAATTCTATGTTCAGTGAAAGTATGGTTCAAAAGAGAAAGAGAAGTGGAGATTTGGTCAAACAAAGAATTGAGGGAATTCATTGCCAGCAGACCACTATATAAGGTACATTAAAAGAGCTTCTTCAGGCACAAGGAGTTTTATAAAGATAAAACATTTAGATCTACACAAAGAAGTGAAGTGTATTGGAAATGGAATAAATAAAAGTAAAATATAATATTTTTCTCATTTTTAGTTGCTCTAAAAATAACTAATTATATAAAGTAACAACAGTAATGATACACTGGTATTTGTACAGTATGTAAATATATAATGTATGACCACAGTGACACGGGGGGGGGGGGCTGGGAGTGTTCTAAGGTTCTTTTACTACACACACAGTGATATAATATTAGGATAAAAGATGGACTCAGATTATTTTAAAATGTGTATGTAAACCCCAGGGAAGCCATTAGAAAAGTTAAAAAGAAATAAAAAAATAGGAGAGAAATGAAATCATAAAAACCCCCAATTAAAACCAGAGAAGACAACAACAACAAAAAAAGGATGAAAAAAGAACAAAGAAATAAAGAACAGATATAACAAGAAGAAAATAGCTGGAAAAAATGATAAATTTTAGATTTTAGTCTAAATATGTCAGTATTCATTTTAAATGTGAACGGTCTAAACACACCAGTTAAAAGACAGACATTGTCAGACTGGATTTGGAAAATCAAGCCTCAGCTACATTTTTTTCTACAAAAAAATGCAGTTTAAATATAAATTCTATGACAGGTTAAAGGAAAATGGGCAGAAAAAAATATACCATACCAACATTAACCAAAGAAAGCATGAGTACTTACAGTAATTTTGGATAAAGCAGACTTTAAAATAAAAAAGATTATCAGGGATAAAGAAGAGTATTACATAATAATAGAGGTCAGTTCTCCAAGAAGGCCTAATGTTCCTAAACCTGTGTGAACCTAACCACAGAGATTCAAAACATAAACTAGAAATCAATACACCTGAAAGGAGAAGGAGCAAATCTACAATTCTGGCTGAATGTCTCCACACTCTGCTCTCAATAATTGATAAAACAAGTAGGCAGAAAATAGATGACCTGAAGAACTATTAACCAGCTTGACCTAGTTGATAATAGACATTTATAGAATACTGTCTTCAACAACAGCAGAATCCACATTCATCTCAAGTGCACTGGAAACATTCATCAAGAGAAACCATATTCTGGAACTAAAACAAACTTAACAAATTAAAAATAATAGAAATCATACAATGTTAATTCTTTGATCACATCAAAATTAAACTAGAAATCAATTACAGATTATTTAAAGATATTGGGAAAAGCCCAAACCTTGGAAATAAAAGAACATGCTTCTAAATAACCCATGAGTCAAAGAGAAAGTCTCAAAAAAAACTTGTCAGTATTTTGAAGTAAATAAAAATGAAAATACAATATACCAAAATTTGTGGAATATCATAAAAGCAGAGTGTAGAAGGAAAATGTGCAACACTAAATGCTTATATTAGAAAAAAATCACTTCTGGCCAAGATGGAGCTGTAGGGAGATACACTTTGACTCCTCACATAACCAAAAGAAGGACAACAACAAATTTAAAAAAAAACAACAAAAAATAATCAGAACTCCCAGAAAATTGAACTGTATAGAAGTCTGCAACCAAGGAGTTGAAGGAACATTCATTCAGACTGGTAGGAGGGGTAGAGATGGGCAGCCGGGGTGGAGAGGACACTCAGCAAGGTGGAGACTGGAGGACACAGCAAGTGAAGTGGCAGCTGGTGGACCAGGCAGTCCCACATTTGCATGTGGATAAACTGGGAGGAACAACTGGGGAGTGAGACAGACAGTGCAACCCAGGGTTCCAGCGTGGAGAAATAAAGCCTCAAAACCTCTGACTGAAAAAACCTGTGGGGGGTTGAGGTGGCAGGAGAAACTCCCAGTCTCACAGGAGAGTTTGTTGGAGAGACCCACAGGATCCTAGAACATAAACAAACCCACCCACCCAGGAATAAGAACCAGAAGGGCCAACTTTGCTTGTGTTTAGTGAAGGAAGTGACTGAGAACTGGCTGAGAGCTCAGCAAGTGGCATTGTTCCCTCTCAGACCTCTCCCCCGGGTACAGCACCACAGCACAGCAATGCAGGGTAGCCCCACTCTGGTGAATATCTAAGGCTCCTCCCCTTACTATGTAACAGATGTGCCTAGACAAAAAAATATGAAAGAACAGATCATTTCTTCCAAATGAAAGAACAGATCAAAGCTCCAGAAAAAACACAACTAAAGGATATAGCCAACCTATCAGATGCACAGTTCAAAACACTGGTAATCAGAATGCTCACAGAAATGGTTGAATATGGTCACAAAATAAAGGAAAAAGTCAAGGCTATGACAAGTGAAATAAAGGAAAATGTATAGGGAACCAACAATGAAGGGAAGGAAACTTGGACTCAAGTCAACAACTTGGAGCAAAAGGAAAAAATAAACATTCAACCAGAACAGAATGAAGAAACAAGAATTAAAAAAAAAAATGAGGAGAGGCTTAGGAACCTCTGGGACAACTTTAAACATTCTAACATCCAAATCATAGAGGTACCAAAAGGAGAAGGGGAAAAGCAAGAAATTGAAAACTTATTTGAAAACATAATGAAGGAGAACTTCCCTAATTTGGAAAAGGAAATAGACTTCTAGGAAGTCTAGGAAGCTCAGAGAGTGCCAAAGAAGTTGGACCCAAGGAAACACACACCAAGGCATATCATAATTACATTACCCAAGATTAAAGAGAAGGAGAGAATCCTAGAAGCAGCAAGAAAAAAATGAGACAGTTACCTACAAAGGAGTATTCATAGACCATCAACTGATTTCTCTAAAGAAAGCTTACAGGCAAGAAGGGGCAGCAAAGAAGTATTCAAAGTCATGAAAGGCAAGACCCTATATCAAAGATTACTCTATCCAGTAAGCTATCATTTAAAATGGAAGAGCAGATAAAGTGCTTCTCAGATAAGGTCAAGTTAAAGGAGCTCATCATCACCCAGCCCTTATTATATGAAATGTTAAAGGGATTAAGTTAAGAAAAAGAAGAAGCAAAAATATGAAGAGTAAAATGACAACAAAGTCACAACTATCAACAACTGAACCTAAAAAAACAAAAACAAAAACAAAAATGAACTAAGCAAACAACTAGAACAGTAACACATTCGCAGAAATAGAGATCACATAGAGGATTATCAGCGGAGAGGGGTTGGGAGAGAAATGGGGAAAAGGTACAGGAAATAAAAAGCATAACTGGTAGGTACAAAATAGACAGGGGGAGGTTAAGAGTAGTATAGGAAACAGAGAAGCCAAAGAACTTATATGTATGACCCATGGACATGAAATAAGGGGAGGGAATGATGGTGGGAGGGGGGTACAGGGCAAGGGGAAATAAAGGGGAGAAAAAAATGGGACAACTATAGTAGCATTATCAATAAAATATATTTGAAAAAGAAGAAAAATATAGACTTCTCAAATATGAAAAAAAAAGAAAAAATCATGAAAAAGTTACCTAAAGTTCCACCTTAGTAATCGCTGTAGACAATGTTTATGTCCTTCCCAAATTTGTATGTCAAAATCTAACCCCCAGTGTGATAGTATTAGGAGGTGGAGCCTTTGGGAAATGATTAGGTCACGAGGGAAGAGTTCTCACAAATGGGGCTAGTGCCCTTATTAAAGAGATCTCCCAAAGCTTCTGTGCCCCTTCTGTCATGTGATGACACAGCAGGAAAACAGTCTTCTACAAACCAGGAAGTGAGCCCTTGCCAGACACCGAATCTGCCAGCACCTTGATCTTGGACTTCCCAGTCTCAGTATCATGAGAAATAAATGTTTGTTGTCTAAGCCACTCAACCTATGTATTTTTGTTATAGCAGCCTGAATTGACTAAGACAGGAACTTAATGAAAGAAAAGCAGAGTAAACCTAAAGCAAGAAGCAGGAAGGAAATAAGAATTAGAGCAGAAATGAATGACATTAAAATCAGGAAAACAACAGAGAGAATGAAAGAAACCAAAAATGGGTTCTTTGAAAGTACATATCTAGAATAAGTTCCTAGGAGTGAACAACACATGTGACACTATAACAGGGTGCATCCAAGGGGGGACTCCCAAATGGGAATTTGTAATGGGGTCCATAAGTCAGGGTGTCCAGGAAATATTAGGAAAAAATATATATATATAGGCTATAGAATATCCTCACCCCCACAAGCCTGAGCTGGGGGGTGGGACACATGGAGCAGGGACATTGAGAGTTGCTTGGAATAGCAACAGTCTTGCAGCTAACCCCTAGAACAGTCATTTAACATATCTGTAACCTTTAACTGGTTCTATAGATACATTAAATAGCTGTGACCATGCTTTGAGCAGGGGGAGGGATGTGACTTCCACCCAAGATGTAACTGGGAGGCAGCCTCCCCTGGTTACAGCACCTGCGTGAGAGCTTGGAGATGATTGGCTCCCCACTATGGGGCCACACATGCCTGGACTTACTATGGCAGCCCAGAAAAGCTGGAAATATATGGGAATGATGGCAGGTGTGGCCGATTGTGAGAGGAGTCAGAAGTGGGGCTGCAGAGGAGGATTGGTGTGGGGATTTAAACCCAGGCATGGCAGCCATGCGAGGAAGCACCACAAGGCTTTGGGGCTCCCTTTGCCATGCAACTTAGGAAGCTGGAAGGCAAGATGTAGCAGCGATGCAGAGCTCTCTTTCTTAGCAGTTTGGAAGAATGCAGGAGAGACGCTGCGGGAAGGAAAAGGGGTGAAAGGACTCTTGCTGGTGGGCCATGAGAAGGTGCCACATGTTTTTGGATTAACTGGAGATTGTGGTGGCAACACAGCTGACGGTGCTGGAACTGAGGAGCTGCCTGAACCACGGACTTCTACTTCTTTTCCTGAGATACTGATAGGGGACTTAAGAGTTGGAAAATTTTAGTTTTAGGTAAATAGTTATAAGCCTAGCAAGTAATGTGTATGTTAAAGCTTTTGTTTCAGAAACTACAGATAAGGCCCATCCTGGCTCCTGGGGAAACAGCTGAACTCCTGGGGCACTGGCTAGAGATTACCGCCTGGGGACAAGTGGAGGCATCTGGGCCACTGTGTTCCAGGCAGAGACAGACAACCACCCGCCCCTGGGAACAGCTAACCGCCCAGGACAGGAATGTTACAGTTTCTTCTACCTGACCCTCCCTGAACTTCAAAACCCCTCAAAGCACCTTGTTTATTCCCTGCTAAAAACCCAAGGTTTTATTTCCCATAAAAACCTTGGCCTTCCAGTTCTGGAAAGCATTATGCTAAGTGAAATAAGCCAGGCGGTGAAAGACAAATATCATATGATCTCACCTTTAACAGGAACCTAATCAACAAAACAAACAAACAAGCAAAATATAACCAAAGACACTGAAATAGAGAACAGGCTGACAGTGACCAGAGGGCAGAGGGGAGGGAATTTCAGGGGAAAAGGGGAAGGGTTTGCAGGAACAAGTATAACGGACACATGGACAAAAACTGGGGGCGGGGGGTGGAAATGGGAGGGAGGTGGGGAGGGCTGTGTCCGGAAGACTCCCGGAGCACAAGTGTGGGTCCATTCAGTAATAGTATATCATTCTCCCCTCCCCCACCCCCCAGGGTCTGTTCTGTAACAACAACCCAAGGGCGTGTGGAGTTTGGAAAGAGATTGCCATACTGCTCTCTAGAAAGGCCACACTCCCACCTCTCAGTCTCGGTTTCTGTGTAGTCTTATCTAAGCTGTACGTGGTCAATAGTTTTCTCCTTTGCCACACTGATAGGTAGAAAACTGTCTTTTCTTTAGAAGATTTGCATTCGTTTTCATGTATTTCTAATTTAATTGTATATCTTTATCTGTATTTTTTCCAGATCCTTCGCCCAAACAATATTCTGTTCATTGGTTAATTATTTTTCTTCTTGATTTAAAAATGATGTTTATAGTCTAAAGAAACTAACCATTTCTCACATATGAATTATTTCCCCCACTTTGTCCCTTGTATTTTGAGTTTGTTGGTCATATTTAGTGTCATCAAACTTTTTGTAAGTTGCTCAGAACAGACTTGCCTGTTTTAAAATTACTTTCTGAATCTCCCCATATTTTAATTTTCATTTTTATTTTCCACTTCTAAATATTTGATCCATCTGTGATTAATTTAGACATAAGGAATGATGTAAACCATTGGTTATTATTAAACGTTTGAAAAGTAGTTTGTTGCCTTCCCCCCATAGAGCTTATATTTTTTCCACAAATACTTTATATTTATTGAGAAAAACCTGAAAATAGGTAAAAACAATAAAATATCACCCCCAACTTCATTACCCAAGGATACTTTATTTTATAATATAACATTTGTCTATGAAAAACTATGTAAATATAAAACTCTTTCCCCCCCCCAAATGGAATTGTACTGCGCATGCTGTTTTATCATCTGCATTTTCTAACTCATAACATATCACGACTGTCTTTTAGCCAAGTTCTGGGTCCAAACCATGATTGTGAGGGTTCAGGAGTGAGATGAGGCAGTGGAGGCCTGTGGACTAACTCCTCCACCAAGCCCAGTGGTGACAGGCAGGAGGAATACGGGGCAGCAGCTTGAGGACCAGCTGGTTGAAGGTTCATATTTTAAGGGTAAAATATGATGGCTGAAACCATCTTCTTGTAAACCCAGGGATGGCTGGGAAAGTGTCAGGGTGCTAATGGGAGGAGGTGGATGGAAGCAGAGGGGAGGAGCGCTCTGGCCAGGAGATGCGAGGAAAGGGTAGGGGTGGGTGAGGAGACAGAAAGACTGATGCAGAAGCAATGGAATTGAAAGAAGTGTACTCTGTGTGGTTCCAGTGAGGTCATCGGCTGAGCACAGCCGTTGGGACTGGTGTGTGTTTGGGGCCTCCAGGAAGTTGGAGCGTTTGGACAAGAGGCTCTGAGAAAGTCAGCAGGGAGCCAGCAAGAACAGCCGTGAAAAGCCAAGTAGGAGAGCAGTCAGAGCAGCCACATGGTTCTCTACTGCAGCACTCAGGACTCCACAAGTGAGAAAAACAGGAAGAAGCCTTGGGCATGGTCCTGCTGCAGATGGGCAGGTGGGTGCAGGAGAGCCCTCTGCCGGGGAGGAAGCACACTTGGGTGTCTGAAACCTGAGGACAAAAGCAGGGGAAAGCTGGCTTTATAAGCACTATGCCCTATCCTTTGCCCAGATGGTCTCCCTCTGTCTTATTTGAGTTTCCTTTTATGGTCTTCCACTGATCTGTTGGTCCTGCTTGGCTACCAGCTTCATCATCCCCTTCTCCTCACATCTGGAATCTCTTGGTCTCCAGGTGTAGAATCCCCCTCATCCCCAGATCCTAGGGAGCAGGGAAATCAAGTGGTACCCCCTACCGCCCAACACACACCACATTCTTGAACTCCTCAGCAAAGCACCCGGGTTTTCCACTTACCCAGCCCAAGAATGTTCAGCTTCTCACTACTCCTAGGTAACCCCTACATGACTGCTCAAATGGCTTGAGCATCTTGGTGGTGGCAGGCCTTTTGCTGAGCACTAGGGGTACAGTATAGATCGGATCAAGCTGCTGCCTGAAGGAAGTTCAGAGCAGGAGACAGTAGGGGTAACCCACACCTCATCAGGCTCATGATTCCAGAAGTCTGCAAAAGGCAGCCCTGGAGGTGAGTCCCATAGGACAGCAGGAGAGAACCCAATGAGCAGAAGGAACCCCAGGAGCAAAGGGTCAGAGCCTAGACAGGCCTGCAATGTGGGTTCACCCAAGATTGGAGTGACTAGAGCACTTGACTCTGTGGCCTCCAGACTACGCAGTGCAGGTGTGTGCCTTCCTGTGGGCTGGGCCCTGGTTCCACAGTTGCCAAGGTGTGACCGAGCATGGGTTCCGCATGGTCTTGGACACGGGCCCTGCTCTTAGGACTGCTCAGTCACAGGAGTCCCAAGCCTTCGGAGCAGACATTTTGCTCTGTCCTCTGAGCTGAACCTCTGCGTGTGGAAAACATCTCTCCTTTTTTCCTGGTGCTGTAATTCCTGCCAAGGGATTTAATGTGGGGGTGACACTGGCACCCCTGGATTTGTGTTGAATGGAGTGCACTATCAAGTTGAGTCACTTCCTGTCCCTGGGTCTCAGTTTCTTTGTGCACTGGGAAGAGAAAGGCCTAGAAGGTGTCTAGACCTCCTTCCGCACCAAGCCCATGTGCCAGCCCCTCCGGCTCTCCCTTCCCTCTGCTGAAGCTGCCATCTATCCTAATCCTCTCCAGCAGGACACATTGTGTGCTGTGGTTCACCATATGCTAATAATGTAATTATGTGGTTATAGGATTAGGTCACCAGAACACCACTAGGGATGGGACAAGGTCCAAATGTCTTCAGCAAGGTCTCTCCGGGCTCCCAGCACAGGGCTCGAGGCCTCAGAGCTGGGCCTGGGGAAGGAATGTTATGCAGCTGCAGGGCAGTGAACTTGAGGGAGGGACAAGCATGGAGAGTGCCAGCCCTCCCAGACCAGCAGCAGCCTTGGGGCACCGTCACCAACCAGCTTGGAAAATGGGGTCAGCCTCTCAATGTTTCCTGGGACATTCTCCTGTCCAAAGGAGGCCTGTTCTTTGGTATGGGCCTCACCCCCACGTTGAAAGAGAGCAGAGTCACACCAAGAAGCACATTGACTTGCCAGTCAGGCATCCGAACTAGCTCCTTAGTGCTTGGTGAGACTAGAACCTGGTCTTCTGGCCCCAGAGAGAAGTGCTTTCGTTACTCTCCATGCCTCCTCAAATGCCTGCTCACTCCTTCAGACCAGTGGGGAGGGACTGTGGGTGCTCATGTTGGGGTGCTGCAGGTGGCTCACAGAGGGTGCAGCACACCCTCCGTCAGTGTTTTTGACATAGTGAGAAATTGATTTCTTGCAACACTTGAGCTATCATTCTTCCACTGTTAATTACGAGGAAACTGAAGCTTGTAGAGGTTGAATGAGTAATGACTGGGTATCCACAGTGGGGACTGAGCTTGCGTTCTCACCTGTCAGAGGCCATTTACCATCCCGCCCCAGTATCGGTCGAACTGCTCTGGCCTGAGCAAATTCATCTCTACCCTGCTGGGGAGTGAAGGCTTTGGGGGAACAGATTCATCATCATTACAGGAGGATGGTGAACCGCCTCTTCCCTTTGTTGCTGCCTGATTTGTGGAGGTGCTCAGGAACCTGTCTCTCCCTCTATGGGAAAGATTTGCTTATGGAATAAATAGCAGCACCGTATCCCCAGCTATTCAAAGTGAGATGCTGGCTGTGAAGGGAAGAGTTCTGTTTGGGATGTCTTAGAACTGTTAAAAAAGTGAAAGTTGGCTCTTTGAAGAAGAGGGGGAAGGATTCTAAGTATGATGGAAGAACAAGGGAGCAGGTTTGGGGAGGCCCCCAACTGCGCCCTCCCAATTAATAAAGTCCACTACAGGGTCTCTCTCCTCAGCCTCCAGTGACCCTGAGAATTCTACTGGGGTGATGGACAGCCCCAGGATCCCTATTGTGAGCTCCAGAGGGCAGGCAGCAAGCCACCAACTCTTGGATTGAAAAGGGGAGAATTGGATGAGAAAGAGGGAGAAAGAAGATGAGGGGAGTCAAGAAGGAAAGAAGCAGACCAACGTGCCACAGACAGGGCTGTGGAGAGCTGAGCAGTATTGATCATGCCCTACTGACATGGGTTCTTCCCCCTACTGTCTTCACTGGCAGAATGAGCTCTCCAAGGCGGGGACCATGAGGGGAGCCTTTGCTTGTGGAAATACAAAAAGGACAGTTTATTAGGATGGCCAGAGGCCCCTGTTCATCTCCTTCTGGAAGCTCTCACTCCCAGGAGCTGCTTGCCATCCAAGAACCTCCTAGAGCCTGGATTTCGGTAAATACCAAGGAGGTAAAGCACTTCTCAATCATCTGCAAGATTTGAACTCTTAAAGGCCCACTTCAGTGGTTCTCAAAATTCGACCCATGGACTAGCAGCATTGACAGCACCTGAGAAGGTGTTAGAAATGCAGAGGCAACTGAATTCAAGATCAGTGGCAAGGCTGCAAAGTATGTCTCTTTTGGAGGTTATTCTCAGTCTGCTGATGCCAGGTAAGTGCCCTTGTCCTGGAGAAGCTGGGACAAACCAACATTTACTGAGCATGTCATAGGTGCTGGGCATGGTGATGAAGACCTCATTAAAACCCCTCTGTTTCACAGATGAGGACACTGAAGGTCAGAGTAGCTCAATCACTTGCCCAAAGCTGCACAGCTAGGAGGTACAGGGCAGACATTTGAACCCAGGTCTGACTCCCTCTCCTCTGACTCAGTTTCCCTGGGAAGCTGTTTTGCCTGGGGCATCTGCCAGCGGGAAAATGCAGTCCAGGAGGTCAGCAGGCAGAGGCAGAGTGCTACCGCCCTTCATTTCCCATTGAGCACAGCAGCAGTTCTCAAGTCTTTTGGTCTCAGGACCTCTTTGCACTCTGAAAAGTTGTTGAGGACATCATAAAGCTTATATTTATGTGTGTTATATCCAGTAGTATTTACCATTATTAAAAATGAACACTGAGAAAGAAATTCTTCAAATACTCATTACTTCATAAACTCATTGCACATTAACGTACATAATGTGCTTTTTTTTTTTTTTAAAGGCAACCCAGATTTAAAAACAATATTGACAAAGAAGGCATTGTTTCACATTTTTTGCAAAGCTCTTTCATATCTGGCCTAATAGAAGACAGCGGGATTCTCATAGCTGCATTTAAGCTGTTGCAATAGCCCACATGAGGTGGTCTCTGGAAAGGTTTACAGTGCACTAGTGAGAGAATGAGAATGAAAAGGCAAATAACATGGTACAGCAGGTCCTCGTTTTGTCCAGCAGGGTTGTTTTGTTTAATGTTGATGAGATGCCATAGGAGCTTAACTCTTGCTTATGTCAATTAGTCTGTGCTAAAATTGGCTTCATTATATGTCCTTTTGCTGCAGTTCCAAGAACGAATCCACAACTCTAAGTGAGAACTTAGTGTGAAGTAGTCTTCCTTATCCGCTGGGGATTTATCCCAAGACCCCTGGAGGTTGCCAAAACTGTGTGTAGTACCAAGCCCTATATATACCATTTTTTCCTGTACATACCTTCCTCCTTGGTCAACTTGGACTCTGCCAGAAATGTGGCAGCAGCTTCTCCAACAGCAGGCACAGCCTCTGCGGTGCTTACATTCTCAGTCCAAACCTATTCCTGAACCTGTGTAACCACCCCTTACTTGCAGTAAATGGCTTGGTGTCACTCCTTCCAGAGGATCCCTTGCTGAAGTCTCCGTACAGGCTCAGTGCTTTCGGGCGCAACATGCCGCCGTCAACGGGAACACATTTTCTGTTCATGTCTTTCACCCACAAACTTAATGCCTTTTCCATCTTAACTAAGCATTTATCACGTTCTGTGGCAGTAACTTTTGCAGTTTGAGGTACATTGGTGAAACTAGCACAAATTTCTTTCTCCTTCATAATTTCATGGATGGGAGAGTTGTTCTTATCATAGATCTTAGCAACCTCAGCATAGGATTTTTTTCCCTTTTCTTATTAAGTTGAGAATTTTTACCTTCTCACTTAAAGGAAGCATTTTACAGCTTCTCTTGGCATATTCAAATTGCTAGTATCACTACTCTTGTGCTCTGGGGCCATTATTAAGGAAAATAAGTGTTACCTGAACAGAAGCACTGTGATACCATGACAGTCAGTGTGATAACGGAGATGGCTCCTAAGTGACTCATGGACAGAGAGCGCAGACAGAGAGCGTGAAGATCCTGGACAAAGGGGTGATTCACATCCTGGGCTGGATGGAGTAGGGAGGTGGGAGATGTCATCATGGGAGTCAGAAAGGCCTGCAATTTAAAACTTAAAAATTATTTCTGGAATTTTCCATTAAATATTTCGGACCACTGTTCTCCACAGGTAACAGAAACTGTGGAAAGGGAAACTGGATGGAGGGGGGCGGTCTACTATATCCTTGTAAAATAGTTTTAACCTTACAGGCCCCCCTGAAAGGTTCTCAGGGGCCCCAGGGGTCCCCAGACCACACTTTAAGAACTGTTGGGGACTAGAATTTAGTGAGGAATCATCTTGAGTGCTTTTAGGGGAGATTTTTAAGAATCTATCTTTCATAAATATTGAATTATGTCCTTAGCATGGTTTCCTCCAAATTCTCATTTGGAGGCTGAGAGGTAGACTGGGGGTGGGGGATGGGCAAAGAGGAGGCACCAGTGGGAAATGGAATGTACTGCTGGAATTCTGAGTCAGGACCCTGTGGCCACCTGGTCACCATTAAGAAAGAATGGGTTGCTGGTAGTTTGCTGGGTTTACTGCAATTCTTCCCCAAGGGTGCTGTCTGCGGAGGCAGGATGCTCAGCCCAGACTCACTGCCTGTGAGCTGCTCACAGGTAACACATCCCATGACCCAGCTCTGGCCTAACATCCACTCCAAGGTAGGGCCGTGTGGTGAAATCACAGCCTGTAGAATATTTAAGCTGCCTGGCACCCACCAGTGGGGAAACTGAGGCCCGGAGAGTGCAACCTGCCCAAGATCACACAGATCCCCTCCTAGGAGAGCTGAGCAGAAAGTCCAGGTGCTGCCTGCGCCCGCTGACCTGCTGGACGACTCAGTGTCCCAGCTGGACGGATCCCTCAGGGAAAACTGCTTTCCCAGGGGAAGCTCTGAGTCAGAGAGGGAGTCACTAGCCAGAGCCTATAGTGAATACATTATATATGAGGTGCCTGGTTCCTTGAATGCCATTTTCCTTTCTTTTAATCTTAACAGCATCCCTAGGGACAAAATGTCATTTCTCCTAACCACGCCTGACATGTAACTGTGGTGGTCATGCTGGGCGTCATCAGAGAAACCCCAAGGCCACCCACCGTGGGCGTTCTTGGCTCTGGTGCTCCTTCCTCACTGCACCCACATGGCTCCCATAACCAGGTGTAGCCCAGGGCCCCTTCCTCCCTCCCTTCCTTGTTTCCACTGATCACTTGCAGTGTCCCTTCTCCCATTGCTTGGGACACATGAACAGCTCACAGTGTTACCCTTGAAAAGCCCATATACCAATGGAAAGAGGAAATGAAGGGGACCAGAAGGATAGAGTGTGATAAATATTACCCAGGGATAAGGATAGTGTAAGAGGAAACAGACAAGGGCAGGCATTAAACCAGCCAAGAGTACTGGGGAGACTCAGTCCATCGGAAAGTGCCTAGGATGTGAACCAAAGGTGTGGGAGGGGGTGGGAGTAGCTGGAGGGGCTTGGGTCCCAGTGGCGGGAGTGTTATACCTGTTCACTCAGGGCTCCTGGAGTAGCTTACACAGGACTGTGGGGTTATAACAGCTCCAGCAGAAGAATTACGTGTGGCTTCTCCAGATTTTGAGCAGCCACAGAAATCTGTCTGTCCCACCCTGGGTGGAGGTCTGCCTGCCTGTCTCTCCTGGTATGGTGACTCTCCTGGGACTAGATGAGGCTGATGGTGAGCCCTGCTTTAAACAAAAGGAGACAAGGAGAAAGACAAGATGGAGGGGGGCAGACTGGATCTGGGGTAGGCTGAGCTGGGCTAAGCAATTGTGTCCCTGTTAATTAGCACCTTGGGACTCGTTACTGCATGTGACAGCATCCCTGTCTGAAGCTAGGCCTCCCTTGGGGGGTTTCAGAGCCCGGGCAGGCTGGTGGTCCTCCGCTGGGTACTGAATCCCGCAGCTCTGCTTTCTCTCCCTGAGACCGCTGGAGAAGCTCCCAACAATCGCCATGGGATTGAGCCCTCTCTGTAGAAAGGGTTCTGTTCTGTTGTTTTTAGATTTCAGCCTTTGTCCCTAGAAAATTTTGATCAAAAAAGAAATCTTATAAAACTGTAAATTAAACATGATTAGGTTTACCCTGTTTTGAAAATCCTCTCTGTTTTGAGATGATCACAGATCAAATGTGTTTAGAGAATAAACACCCCGAAAACCCTGCCATCACATGGCATTGGCACCGAAACTCAAGGGCAGGCTGAGGCTGTGGCTGAGGGCTGGGTGTATCTGAGCATGGTTTACAGAACAGAGCTAGAAGACACGTTGGAGACTGTGTGCACCTCCCTGAGCTTCCCATTTCATAGGAGGTTCAGTGACAGGTTAAAACAGGAAGAGACCCCATCCACGTCTTTGAGGTGTATAGCTTGGACAACCAGAAGTGAACAGTAACAAAGTGTTAAGTGACGTGCACAGACCAGACAAGAAAATGTGAATTCAAACACATAGGAAGTGAGCCCCTACTCCATGTCATGCATAGCTCTGGGCCCTGAAAACACAGGTATGAAGAAAACAGAAAAAAAAAAACAACCCCCAAAAGCCCAACACCGCTGCCTTACATTCCGTGAACTTATGTGGTGGGAATACAGATAATAAGGGTTACGAGGAAAAATAAGCAGAGTACACAGGACAGAAGGGCTAGATGAGAGGTGGGATTGCTATGTATACATGGTCATGGAAGAGCTCTCTAATAAAGAGATATCTAAACAGGAACTTAAAGAACATGAGGGTGCAAACCACGTGGGCACCTGGGGGGAAGCACCCCCACAGAGGGAATAGCTAGGGCAGGGGCACTAAAGCAGGATCAGAAGACAATGAAGGGCTTGCTATGCACTAGGAGCTTCTGGAGGAGGAGGACTTGCGTAGACGTGAAGAATAGGCCGGTCTTGACAAAAGGAAGATTGTAATATCCTACGTTGGCCTCTTTCTTCAGCCTCTCTGCATGGTGCCCAGAAGCTCAGAGACATGTAGACAGAGCTGGTAACACCAGCACTTAGACCTCAGACTTGGGTCTGAGAACTGCCCTGCATCCCCCCATTCCTACTCCTACTTTACAGGGCTTGAATCCTTACTGTGTGAAATAGCTATTGACCCGATTCTAGGTTTCTCCAGCAGCTGGAGAGATTGGGGTCCATATTAGGAGCACAGATCGTTTGCCTGAATGTTTCCACCCACTTCCGTTGAGAGCTAAAGGCCTTTCCCATGAGCAGCATAGGGTTGTTGCTATTCTACAAAGAAGCTCACAATCTCCTCCCTTTTTCCAAGAGCTAGGCAGTTTACTTAAAGTCATGAAACAATATCTGATCCTCCAAACTGTGAGGTATTTTAGAGCCATTTTCTTTCCCAGTCATTTATTTACTTAACAATTATCGAGGTCTAAACTCTGGGTGAGGTACTGAGCAGACAGAAATGAAAGTTCAAACATGGAGCTTGGACTCCATTTATCTATCCCTAAAAGACCCCTTGTGGTTCCAAGCATTGCAGTTCTTCTGGATTCCCAGAATTAACTGTGCTCATTTAAGTATCCAGCTCCATCACTGGGAGCCAAGACCATGACTCCTGAGCTAAGCTACCAGAGTAGTTGTCCCTCCAACCCAAAGTTGGCATCCTCCTCTGGCTTTCACATGTATGGACACACACACTGAGCCTTTCACCTGCGTAAGTCTTTTGTCTTCTAGACCAGCTCCATTTCCTCCCTTTCACTTCCAGCATTTTTATTGTGGTTAGATTTATTTAATATATGTATATTACATACATATAGTAATATATTAGCTATATATACATATATTATTTATACATATAAATGTAAATATGAATAGAATATACCTGTATATACTGAAGCATTTTGGAGTGAAATAATGCAACGCCTAGAATTAGCTTTAAAATATCCCATGTTGCCCCAAATTTGGTGACATGCATATGTGAAACAAACTTAGGAAAAAAGTGGATAATTGTTGAGGCTTGTGATTATTAAACTATTGTTTATACTTTTGAGATTGTTAGAAATTTTCCAAAATTACAAGTTAAATAGAAGTAAGTAGATAAAGCATATGTGTACAGATGAAGTAGATAATTATGCAGCAAATGCCTGTGTACACAACACTCAGGTCAAGAAGTACAAAATTGCTAGTCCCCAAAATCCTCTCATCCTCCCAACCTCACCAGACACAACCATTAGCCTAAGTTTTGTGATCATTATTTCCAGATTTCTTTACAGTTTTATCACCTATGTAAGCCTTCCTAAACAATACCTCTAGTGTTGCCTGTTACTGAGTCATGTAAATGGAATCACATAGTATGTGTTCTTTTGTGGTAAGAAGGAGGAAGATATGCACATTTGGGGAGAGAACATGGTTGGACTGGGAAAAGTTTTAATCTGTCCTTGTAGGAATGAGGAAACTGAGGCTCAGAGAAGTGGGATTCTCGCCCACAGTCTCACACAACAAAGAGACTTGACACCAGATCTCTTGACATCAGGGCAGAGTTATTTTGCTCATCTAACAATTTTTTTCAAGGTCATATACTCAGCAGTAGGATTGGGAAGAGGGCCATCACAATGACTTGTGTAAACTGAATGAAGCCTTCTGGCCACAGGGTGGATTTGCACACGAGACAGGTTGTTTAAGGTGAATTCAGCTCAAGAAGGTGTCCTTTGCAAAGGAGCAAAATACTTCACAAAGAAGATAGCCCCATGGGAGCAACTTTAAGTGCAGTGGCAAAGAAAAAGGGGTGGGCTAATGCTTTATGGCAGTTTCTGTCATACATTACCTATGGACAACAGCCCTCAAGCTGTTCTAATCTGTAAAATCTGTAAAATGACATCTTCTAAGGCAAAGACTTTGCAAATATGATTAAGTTAAGGATCTTGAGATGGAAAGATTATCCTGGATTATCCGGGTGGGTCTTAAATGTGATAACAAGTGTCCTTGTGAGAAGAAGGCAGAGGTAGATTACAGACAGGAGAAGAGAAGGCAATGTGACCAGAGAGGTAGAGATTGGAGTGATGCGTCCACAAGCCAAGGAAAGCTGACAGCCACCGGAAGCAGGAAGAGTCAAGGAATGGATTTTCCTTTAGAGACTTCATAGAGAGCATGGCCCTGTCAGCATCTTGATTCTGGGTCAGTGAAGCTGATTTCAGATTTATGGCCTCCAGAATTGGTATGAAACACAATCTGTGTTGTTTTAAGCTACCAAGTTTTTGGTAATTTGCTGTAGCATCCATAGGAAAATAATACAGATGTATTTATTGAATATCTATAGTTCTGGCTTCTGGCACTTGTGATAAAAGAATAAATTAGACTTATCCTCTGATGTCAAGAAGTCTAAATAGTCTGATGGAAGGAGAGTTATATCAAGGAAGGCTTATAGAAAAAGGTGATGCTTGAGCCTATTCTAAAAGAATGAGCAGAAGGTAGCCAGGTGAAGAGAAGGAAGTATAGGCCCATAAGAGGAGGAACATCAGCTACATACTGAGGTCTCACAGAAGTCCTGGGGAGGCTCGAGAAGCACAGTCAGGCATGAAAACAGGAACAATGCTCAAGGTTGTCCTGTACAATAGCTAGATGGAAACATGGCTGCCACTTTGTGATACTTTTCCTTTCCCTCCACTGGGCTACATGAGAATTGTCTTCAGTGACTCAGAAATCAGGACTCAAAATGCAGCTGCCACCTCATGTGTCTGCTGCTTCTTGAGAGGGGCACATGATCAGCTGAGCCGGGCCATGGGTCTGTGCCTAGCTTCAAGGGAAGCTGGGAAAATGAGTATTTTGCACTTTTAGCTTCTATATTAAAGGTGGGCTATATTAAAAGGGCTCCGATGCTAGGTAGCCAGAAAGAATGACAATTATCACTCTTCTAGGAATGAAAGTGAGTGGGTGGATTTAAATGACTTTGTAGCCTTCTTCAGAGAGAAATTTCCTCAGCTGTGAAGGAAATTAAGAAACTCTGATGCCAGATCATTATATTTTTTACCCCTAAGGAGAGCCCTTCATTGCCCGAGCAGAACCTTTGCCACTGCAAATTGAATGCAGCCCTCTGTCACTGATTGATGTTTTATGATCGGCATACAAGGAATACTGTCCTTTACAAACCACTGTCCATTACAGAAACAGCAGGTGTTTCCATTGCTACTTCTCTGATCAACTCAGTCTGACATTTCAAGTATTTTCTATTTTAACCCAGAAGGCAATTTCTAATGTCTTTATGCTGAGCATTTCAGAAGGCCGAAGACATTATTCTGGGGACTACTTCATGCTTAACAGGGACTTGGGAGCCCCCAGAGTAACTGAGATTATTTAATCATTGTTAGAGGGCCTGGTTTCTCCTCAGAGAAGTGCTCTCCCTGAAGCTGAGTTTGTCTAGCTTCTTCTGTGGAGATTTCCTCTAATCCAGACGTTTTGGAGAGATTTCCATTTTCCCAGAAAACATGGAATCACTCATCAATGTCATTGCTGTTATAATAACACTTTGCGAAGCGAGGGCCATAGATTCCCTTCACTTAATGCTGCAACAGCCTTTTGAAGGTGTATATATATTATAAATCACATTTTATAGATGGGGAAATTGAAACAATGAAAGAGGAAATTGTTTAGGTATTGAGGGAGCCAGGATGTGACCCCACACCATCTGACACCAGAGTGTGTTTGTCCTGTTCTGCAGGTAGGTCTCGTATTTAGCCTTAGTTTGGTCCCCCGCAAGTGAGTAGTAGGGCTTTCCCCTGAGATCCTGTTATGGCTATAGGAAGAAAGCCTCTGGGAAGTGGTGAAAAATGCAAGGATTTATAGCAAATGGAGGTTCTAATTTGGCCCCAAACAACACCCATTTAAGAAATAGGAACATTGCTGTGTGGTGGTAAAATTAAGCAAATGCCTGTTTCATATTTGAAACTTAGGACCAAGTGACAGTGATGTCTAGATCCTGAGTGGTGGAAGCAGTGATGGCCCTGAGAAGCCCACCCCTGGGCAGTAGGAGTTGGTCATCAGGGGTAGGAACAGACACAGTAAGAGGCAGAATTAGCAGCACCAAGGAGTTCGTGGAAGGCACCATCAAATGTGAGGCCTTGCCCTCAGGCTGGAGGGCAATCAGTGCCATGGTCCCCTCTTAATGCCTACAAGTTGGTGGCAGCTGGGGGACCTTTGGGTTACATCTGTTCTCCTTTCCCCACTTTGTCAGTGCACTCTGGCTGCATTTCTGCTGCATGGCTCACATTTATCTTGGCTATTCTCCCTCCGTGGTGATCACCACTTGACCCCTCTAAGACATAAACATGGATGCTGTGGGGAGTGGTTATTAATAGCTCAGAGTTGTCACAAGGCTAATTTAGGGGAGATAAATAGCTTTGCAGCTTTCATCTTTCCCAAATGAGAGAGAAAGAAAAAAATTACAGTACCGAAATAGATATTTCTGGATAGCAGCTTCTAGCATGAGAATGATGCTGAGATTTCCTATTTATTTTATGCACTATGAAGTCAAATCATTTACAGGCAAAAACAAACACATTACTGAATAAAAAAACAGATTATTTTAAAGCACTAAGTACTTATATGTCTCTGGTAAAACTAATTGAGCTGAAAGAATGTAGGGAAAAACATGATGACTTCATTTCAGAGAATGCTGGGCCTATGGTAGATGGGATACCTTCAGTCTGCAATGTCCCATCCCACCAACATCCTCTCCAGCCTTCGACCCACTCTCTGGCCAGTCCACTCATCACCTACCACAAACTGGGGCTAAAGAGTATGGGAGGATATGAGTCTTGGCATGTGGAGGTAATCCTGATTCATTACCTGCTGGTATGTAATTCTAGACTTGGCCTTTGAGCCACATGTGCCTTAGATGTCAAAGGAGGGAATATTTCCCTTATGGAGATTAATCAACATGGAGATGTTATGTAAACCCACAAGTGACCCACATGAATTCATAATATCTCTTTATAGAGGTGGCTTTCCTATTCTTTCTGTTCATAGCTTGCCACTGTATGTACTGTGGACCACTTAACCCACCTGCTCCCATTTGCTTCTCTAGGAAAAAAATTTTTCTCATTAAAATGAGAGAAAAGACTGCTACTGCTGGTGAGGCACAAACACTGCTGAATCGTTGATTCATTCCTGAAAGTAAAGATGAACACAGCCAAATTCTAAACACAAGCAATGTTGCTGGGTCAGGAAACAGAAATAATAGCTGTCTCATTATTTCAAGCTTTTTCTGTATGAGTGTGATGTGTTTCAGGGAACTGAATTCAGAAAACAGGCAGAGGACTCTTTGCAAGATTTTATGGACAGCCAAGTTCTGTGGGCATCTTGTGATCTGTGCAATGTGTGAAGGCCATTAGCAGTCTATACCGCACTTTCATTTCTCTAGGGCCTTAGCTGAAAAGCTTGAGATGTGAGCCCCTGTTTGAGACATCCTCACTATGGAAGCCAATTCTGCCAGAGAGGATTAAAGGCCTGAGTGGTAGAACAAATGTCTTCCTCTATTAAAGCCATCTTATCCTTGCCTTTTGAAGATGATACTGCTAAGCTGCAGTCACCAGCATGTAAACTAGGAGCTGTCTTCCCAGCAGCAGGAGGGATTTATCCACACGTTTTGGCCTGCTGCTTCTGCAAGAATTGCCAGGCACCTGGCCAAGGTCAAGAGAGTTGTTAGTGGCCCAGACACTGGGTCTCAGCAAACTGGCTGAGGAAGGAAGTGACGCTGTGATCCATTGAGCCATCAGGCTCATCAGACCCCAGAGGTGAGGCAAAATGGGGAGGGAGAAAAGAACCCTTGGAGGAAATGTCATCTATTTTGTTTCATTGTGAAGATCTCCAAAACATTCATTTTCATTGTAGTGTCCTCCTTGCAGCATTTATTTTTTAAGTGTATTATTATTTATATTGTGATTTTTTTTAAGTGTATTTTATTGATTATGTTATTACAGTTGTCCCAATTTTCCCCTTGGCTCCCCTCTGCCCAGTACCCCCATTCCCTCCAGCAATCTCTCCCCCTTAGTTCACGTCCATGGGTTGTACATGTAAGTTCTATGACTTCTCTGTTTCCTATACCATTCTAGTTTTCTTTTTTAGATTCAGTTGTTGATAGTTGTGAATTTGTTTCCATTTTAATGGTTATAGTTTTGGTCTTCCTTTTTTTCTTAAATGAATCCCTTTAACATTTCATATAATAATGGCTTAGTGATGATGAACTTCCAATCAAGATGGAGGCATAGGTAAACACGCTTCACCTCCTCACTCAACTACAGACAAAATTATAACTAGACTACAAAACAAATATTGCTCAGAACCATCAGAAAATTGAGCTGTATGGAAGTTGACAACCAAGGATTTAAAGAAGCCACACTCATCCAGGAAGGTAGGAGGGGTAGAGAGGTGCAAAGAGGCATGGAGAGGTGGCTGAACGGGCAGTCCCACCTTCACAAGTGGTGTATAAAAATCGGGAGGGATGCCTCAGGAGTGAGGGATCCCATGCCCAAACAAGACCATGCAGCAGCCCAGGGTTCCAGCACCAGGAAGAGAAATACCTATTTATCTTCTGACTGTAAAAACCAGTAGGAGTTGGGGCAGTGGAAGAAACTGCTGGATTCTCAGGAGATTCCTCTTAAAGGGCCTGAGTGGACTTAAGACTCACACAGACCTACCCACTCAGAGATTCAGCACCAAGGCAACAGCTGGAAGGGCACGAATGGTGTGTGGGGACAAAGTGAAATGACTGGAAACAGGGTGAGTGCTGGGAGAGCTTCCTCCTGGACTAACCTCTAGAAGCCAGGCAGTGGCACTGTCTCCCCTCTCCAAGCCCTCCACCCTCACACAGAGCCACAAAACAGTGAAACACATTGCCTCACCCTGGTGATCACCTAAGGCTCCACCCCACACAACTGACAGGTATACTCTTCAGCATTAAGCCATACGCTAAGACAGGGAGTCAAAGCAGCTCTACCTAACACACAGAAATAAACACAGGGAGGGTGCCAAATTGAGGAGACAAAGAAATATGGCCCAAATGAAAGAACAGATCAAAACGCCTCGCAGCTTTTAATCAATGCCCTCACCCTTCCATTTAGTAACCCCCTAAGCACCTTCTCTGGTAGGAATGTTAAAGGGTTGAGGAAGAGAGAGAGACTCCGTGATGCTGCTTACTGCACAGTAGTGCAGCATCTGCACTGTTGATTTAAGTGCTGATTATCTCAGATAACGGCACTTAAAATTTTTAAGTAGGTAGATAAACAAATAAATAAACAGACATATATATACTCCTACCCTCACATACCTTGCCTCCTTTCACAAAGGCTTGAAGTTAGCTTATAAGAACAGAAACAACATGCTAAGCAGAAAATACAATTTTAAATTATGACCTAGGAAAATAAAAATATAATAGAGGGATATGTCAGGTAGAATCTCAAATTTATATAAGGCTCAATAGGCCAAGAGGTACCTATTCAAATTGGGAGGAATGTCCAGGCCACAAAAATGAAATAGGAAATATGATTTATTACACATATTGATTTTTGATCCAGTTCTTTCAAATTATATTACTTCTTCAGGATAAATCAACATTTTTCTGAACCAGTTGGTAGAAATAATTTTTTTTCATTTGGTGCGTCATAGAAAGAACAAAGCAACAGCTTCAACATCATGTCTGCAATAATACAAGAGTGGGTTTGTACAGCAGATTCTTACGTTGTTCCTTAGTGTGAGCAGAGGGGACATTTGAGAAGGCTCTTTTGCTGTAGGGTCTAAACAATATAGAGTTCTTCAATGGTTGGGTCTAATGTCTTTGAGCTTTGGTACAGATCAGAATTATTTGACGAACTGTTTTTTAAAAATATAGATACTTAGGCCTCTTGCCATGGATTCAGATCTTGTGAATTAGAGTGGACATCTGTATTTTTAAGGTCTCCCCAGGTGAGCCTTGTATCTTCCAAAGACTGAAAACCATTGGTTGGATCTGGTCCCGGCACTTCATGAGCCTTGCCCGGCCTCTGGTTCTACCAGTCAGGGTTCTTTTCTGGGGCTTCTTTTTAGATTTGTTTAACATATAAAAATGCATTAGGTAATTGCTTCAAAGGACACCCCACTGGGCTTCCCAAGTAAACAATGACATCAATAACCTTCAGATGTTTAAAACTTTACTTTTATATACCAGATCAGCAAGTGCAAGGAAACTTCCCCCATATCTTGAATTCTAGCAGATTTAAATTGTGTAATGTGAACTAAAGTTGTACTCATTAAACAACAGGAAAGTAATTACATTGGGAAGATATACATTCTTTCCCCTGTGGCTATGAAAAAAGGCACATTAGAATCACTACTGGATTCATTTCCCTTCATCCTTATAACTTTTACTGTTCCAGGATGCTTTCTTTGTGTCAACATGGGTCTTTCAGGTCAGCAACTTGACTGAAATGGCCAGTTGAATTGAGTTACTTTCATTGACAATAAGTTAGTTACATTAGTTGCTAATTAATAAATAAGTAGCACATGTTTTAAAAAATTGGCCTTAAAAACCTACAAAATATTTGTACATGTACACAGGAATTGTTCAATGAATTATTAAATATGTTAGCAAACACATATTTAAACACCCATGAATGGAAGTGGCTAAATTAATAGTCATATTTACAGAATGAACTAATATGCAGTCATTAAAAGTAATTCATTTACCATAAAAAGGAACAAGTACTGACATATGCTACAACATGCATAGAACTCAAAACTATTGTGCTAAATACAAAATAAGGAGTATCCAGCTTGCATCTCCCCCAACGAATAACAATATGGCATACATTCATGGGCATAAGCACCCTTGTGGGGACTTTCAAGACCAGCTAGAAGGCTGTAAAACCCCAGTGGAGCCTAAGACCAAAGAATGCTGCTTTTGAGAAGGCATGTCCTCATCTCAGTGTCAAGTTTGGTGAATGTGGTCTCAGCTGCAGACTGAAAGCAGACCTGTTTTCCTATGGACTTGGCCTTAGTTTCTTTTGCCCCTGGTCCTGCCACCAGCCCCAGCTGTCAAGGGACCTGGGAGGAGCTACACCCATCAATGCACCTGCAAGAGGTTCACTGACATTGGTCCCAACTGCAGATCCTGAATCAGCCCTGTGATTCAGCTCTAGCTGTATTCTACTGTGGTCCAGTGTCAGCCCTGACTGCCCTAGGATCAAGTGATGCCAGTCTGTATCCCTGCTATCAAGCCTACTAACCTCAGTCCTGATTCTGGACCCTGGTGCACTCCGGGTTTGGCTACTGGCCTGCTGTACTACAATCTCAGAGTGAGTTCTGCCTGCTCAGGGGCCCACTCAGGGACCTACTCAGGGACCTGTTGGAGGTACACTCAGACAGCTGGCAAAAGCCACATCCATCTGCATCCTTGGAAACAGGCCTGCTCTCTATGGATCCAGCTGTGCTGGGCTATGGCCCTGAAGGTAGCTCTTTCCAGTTGGGGATCCAGTAGGAACCACACTCACTCATACCCCCCAGTAACAGTCCTGTCAGTCAGCCATGTATCCACCTACAGACTTGGCAATAGCTCCAGCCCCACTCATTTGTTTCACAGAGGCAGTCCCAGCAGAAGGTCTTTACCTGCCACAGACCAGTATGCTCAACAAAACACAGACAATTGAACAATATCTGGAACATAATATGTGAATGAACAGAATTTTTTCGAAAAGACAAACATTATGAAAAAGAACAAAGCAGAAATTCTGGAGCTGAAGAACACAATGAATGAAATGAAAAATTTAGTAGGAGCTTCAACAATGTAAAAGAAAGAATCTGTAAAGGTAGTACAAGAAAAAAATCAGTAAACTTAAATACAAGTCATTTGAAGTCATTTATTCTGAGGAGAAAAAGAAAAAAGAATTCAAAAACTGAAGAAAGTTTGCAGGACTTCTGATGGGACACCATGAAGTGATCAATATAGGCATTATGGGAATTCCAGAGGAGAAGAGAGGGCAGGGACAGTAAGAGCTGATTTAAAGGAATAATGGCTGAAAGCTTCCTAAATCTTAGAAGGAATATGGAAATCCAGACTTATGAAACTCAAAAGTCCATTAACAGGATTAACTGAGAGAAGAGTGCCAAGATATGTTGTAATTAAATTATCAAAAGACAAAGAAAGAGAATTTTAGAAGCAGCAAGAGAAAAGTGACTTGTCACATACAAGGGAACCCCCATGAGTCTATACACAAACTTCTCAGCAGAAATCTTGGTGTCAGGAAAGAGTGGGATGGTACATTCAGGTAGTAAGAGATGAAACTGCCAACTGGAATTACTATACCCAAAAAAGCTGCCCCTCAGAAATGAAGAAGAAACACACTTTCTCAGGTGAACAAAAGCTGAGGGAGTTGGTCATCACCAAACTTTCCTTAGAAAAGTGCTAAAGGGGGTTCTTCAAGTTGAAACAAAAGGATGTTAATTAGTAACATGAAAACATTTGCAAGTATAAAACTTACTGGTAAAGGTTAGTCCATAGTAAAATTCAGAGTGCTCTAATACTGTAATGGTGGTGTGTGAATCAGTTATAACTCCTGTATAAAAATTAAAAAATGAAAGCATTAAAAAATACAATGATTTGTTTATAGATACGTAATTTAAAAAGATATATATTGTGATATCAATAACATAAAATGTTGGGAGGGGAATAAAAGTATAGTTTTTATAGACAATTGAAATTGTTATCAGATTAAAACAGACTGTTATAATAGATGTTTTATGTAAGCTTCACAGTAGCCACAAAGAAAAACATCTTTAGTAGATACACAAATATAAGGAAAAAGGAATCAAAACATACCACTACAAAAATAAATCAAATCACAAGAAAGACAGCAAAAGAGGAAGAAGGAAACAAAAGAACCATAACACATTTAGAAAACAATTAACAAATGGCAATAGTAAGTTCTTATTATCAATAATTAATTTAAAGATAAATAGATTAACTTCCATCAAAGATATTTATATTTATAAAGATAAATAGCTTCTTCCATCAAAAGACAGAGTGACTAAATGAATTTTTAAAAAACTAGATTCAATGACATGCTGCCTAAAAGAGACTCACTTTTGCTTTAAGGAAATTCATAGGCTTAAAGTGAAGGGATGAAAAAGGACATTCCATGTAAATGGTAACCAAAACGAAGCAAGGTAGTAGCTATATTTATATCAGGTGAAATATCAGTTAAGTCAAAACTGTCACAAGAAACAAAGAAAGTTATATAATAATAAAAGGTCCAATTCAATGGGAAGATATAAAACATAAACATATGTGCACCCAGCATCAAAGCACCTAATGTATAAAGCAAACATTGACAGGTCTGAAGGGAGAAATAGACATCAGCACCCCACTCTAAATGATAGATTATTTAGATAGAAAATCAATCAGGAAACAGAATAACTGAACAACACTATAGACTGAATATACCTAACAGACATATACATAGCTTTCCATCCAGTGGCAAAAGAATACATACTTTCAAGCTCACGTGGAACATTATCCAGGATAGATCACTAGTTAATCATAAAACAAGTCTCAACAAATGCAGGAGGATTCATTTTGTGTATCTATCTGACCACAAGTAAATGTAGCTTAAAATTAAAAACAGCAAGAAAATGTGAAAATTCACTGATATACAGAGACTAAACAATACACTCCTGAACAGTGTTGGGTCAAAGAGAATTTCTAAAGGTAATGAAGATGTATCTTGAAACAAATGAAAATGAAACCACATATACCAAAACTTATGGGGTGCAGCAAAAGCAGTCCTAAGAGAGGATGTTACATGAATAAATTCCTACATTAAAAAAGGGGTAAGACCTCAAATAACCAACCGAACTTTATACCTCAATGAACTGGAAAAAGAATATGCTAAGCCCGTTAGTAAAAGAAAGGAAATAATAAACATTAGAGCAGAAATAAATCAAATAGAAAAAAATCAACACTACTAAGAGCTGATTTTTTGAAAACATGAAAAAAATCAACAAGCTATTATCTAGAATAACTTACAAAAGAGAAGACTCAAGTAACTAAAATCAGACATGAAAGAGAAGACATTACAACAGGTACCTCAGAAATGAAAATGATCTTAAGGTACTATTATGAACAATTAGTTATCAACAAAATGGATAATCTGAAAGACACAGATAAATTCCTAGAAACATACAACCTACCAAAACTGAATCTTGAACAAACCAATAAAAAATGATTGAATCAATAATTAAAAACTTCCCTCCCCACAAAAGAAAAGCCTAGGATCAGATGGCTTCATGAGTGAATTCCACCAAACGTTCAAATTATAATAAATATTAGTCATTCTAAAACTCAACCAAAAAATAGAGGGAATACTTCCAAACTCATTTGACAATGCTAGCATTATTCTGCTACCAAAGCTGGACAAAGACACTACAAGAAAAGAAAACTATAGACCAATATCCTTGATAGACATAGATGCAAAATTTCTCAATAAAATGCTAGCAAACAAAATTGAACAACATGTTAAAAGGGTTATACATCAATAGCTAGTGCAATTTATCCCTGGGATGCAAGAACGGTTCTGCATATGCAAATCAGTGTGATATACTGCATTAACAAAATGAAAGAAAAACTTGTATGAACATCTCAATAGACACAGAGAAAGCGTTTGAAAAAGCTCAACATCCACTCCTGATTAAAACTTCTCAATATAATAGTTATAAAAAGAACTTGCTTCGACACAATAAAAGCAAGATATGAAAAGCCTACATCAAATGTCATTATCAATGGGGAAAAAAATCAAGTTTTTCCTCTAAGATCCATTAAAAGGCAAGGATACCACTCTTACCACTTCCATTCAAGTCCTAAATTTAGTAAAGCTGTGATTCACAAAATCAACAAAAATGAGGCATGTTTTTAAATATAAACATAAACTATATTAAAAAGAAACTTGAAAAACCCATTTACAATAGCAATACAAAGAATAAAATACTTAGGAATGAACCTAGCCATGGAGATAAAAGGCTTTTACACTGAAAATTCTTTATTGATGAAAGAAATTTAAAAAGACACAGGTAAATGTAAATACATCCTATGTTTACAGATTGAAGAATTATTAGTGTTAAAATGTTCTTACTGCTCAGTATAATCTATAGGTTCAGTGCTATCCCTATCAAAACCCCAATGTCATTCTTCTCAAAAATAGAAAATCCTAAAATTTATATTGAAACGAAAAAGACCTTGACCAGCCAAAGAAATCTTGATTAAAAAAAAAAAAAAGGTACAGGTATCCCAGTTCTCCATTTTAAAATATATTGCAAAGCTACAGTAATGAAAACACTATTGTACTGGCATAAGAACAGTCATAATAGGCCAATGTCGGCAGTGGCTGGGAAAAGTCCAGAAATAAATCCACGTGTCTACAGTCAACTGATCTTCAATGAGCGTGCCAAAAACACAGAGTGGGGAAAGGACAGTCTTTTCATTAAATGGTGCTGGGAAAACTGGATATTTACTTTCAGGGGAATGAAATTGGACCCTTATTTCACACTACATACGAAAATCAAGACATAAATTAAAATCTGAAACAGTAAAATGAGAAGAAAACATAGGGGAAAAAGCTTCTTGACAGTCTGGGCAACAATTTTTTGAATATGACACCAAAAGCACAAGGAAAAAAAGCAAAAATAGAAAAGTGAGAGGGCATAAAACTGAAAAAAAAAAAACAAACAAAAAAACCCTTCTGCAAAAGACTGAAAAGGCAACCTATAGGATAAAAGAGAATATTTTCAAACCAGGCTTTAACATCTGACCCAATATCCTATCCAAAAATAACAATAATAATAAACAAATAACTAAACCTCATTTATTGAGGAATTGCATTCAAGCACTGTACTGGGTCACCGTAAGAGTTAGCAATTAATGCTTGTCAACAGTCATATAAAGCTGGCTTTACAAATGAAGACAGTGAGACCCAGATAAGAAAAGTAACAACACAATTTTTATGGGGAGGTTTGATGGCATGGCACCTGGCTATGGAGTCACAAACCCACCTGCAAAGAATTCCAACTAAATCATAGTCTCTATAACATCGAAGTGGCTGGCTTTTCCCACAGATTCCAGGTGGACACCACATTCACCCTCTGCGTGACCTACAGTGAGCACAGTGGTAAGTAGATGGCTTTATCCTTTTTGGTGTTATATAGACACAGACTAAAGTGCTCTGGGATGTAGATTCCATAGCTTCTCCCTGAGACTTCTCTGTAGTTCTGAAATACCATTCTCACCTGCCAAGCTCTTCTTCCCATTCTCTGCCCCAGACACTGGAAAGACACTTTTCAAATGCAGGAGCCTCACGACAGCCATCCAAAATAGAGAGGAGCTCCAAAATCTGCCTGTCCTCTTCTTTAAAGGTAACCTGGACTTGGAAAAATGCATAAGGAACTGAACTCATCGTAGTGCAAAGAGCACTGCATGGGGAGTTGGGGAGCCTGGGGCCTGGCTTTGTGGGTTGACATTGGAAAGACAGCTACTTCAGGCCTTGGTTTCTGTATTACTCAGGGTTCTAACTGCATTGCCCAGAGTGCCCTGCTGACCCTGACCCTGGCTCTGCCTCCTTGTCCATTTTCTCTGTCCACTGTAGTTGAGAGGCCTGCACGTTTGTAACAGCCATTGCCATGCTGTTGCCTGAGCCTGCTACATCTGCTCACTCTCCTGGGCATGATAGCTTTTTGTTCTTTCCAGGTGTCTGTGAGAGGCGATGGGTCCGTGGTTTGATCAGACAGCCCTTGCTCTGCCCACCCCAAACCTGCTGCTTGGAAAATCACAGGTAGAGCCTCTGACAGCATCGTTAGTGTGAGTCAGCATGGTGTTGTTCATGCCTGGCATAATGGAGGGAGTGAAGGGTATAATTTGCTTAAACACACACACTTTCCTGAAGAATAGTTCCTTTGCCACCCACACACTTTCGGGGGTGCATAATTCCTTTTGACCCAAGTGCAGCCTTCTTTGTCATCTTCTGTCTAAAGAAAGACAGCTACTCCATAAGCAGAAATGAAAGGGCAAACAAAAAACAAAAAAACCCAAAAAACAAATGGAAGAACAAATAATGCGGGGAGACAAGATGTTTTTTGCATCGTTTGCTGCTCAAAGGCTTTCTTTGCCATTGGGATGAGTAGATGTCCACATGCTTCATTGTTTTGGACTCTGACACAAGCCCAAACAGGAGACCTCTTTAGCTTCCAAGCAAGTTAGCTTAGCAGAATGTCAGTGCTGTTGATGGATTATGAGAATTTCAGGTGTTCTTGTGTGTCTCCCAACCTTTTGTACTATTCCTAAGGATCCTCCCAGACTCTGGTCTGTTAGCACCTCTGCTCTGTGTATGAATCTTGACTTTAAATACCATGTAAGGGGCTGAACTCATCGTAGAAGAAAGAGCATGAGGAACCAGGGGACCTGGGGCCCTGTCAGTGGGTTGATGATGAAAAAGCAATGAGCCACTCTGGGCTTTGGTTTCCTTTCCTGTAAAATGATAAGCCTGGAATAAGCAACCTTTAAAATTTACTCTTTCCAAAGCCAACATTCTGTGACTGTATTTCTGCCTCCACGGCCTACTGTCCTGCTGACCCTGACCCTGACTCTGCCCCTTATCTTTTTCCTAGGTCCACTGTAGTCAAGGGCTGGATATTTGAAGACATCAAACACATGCCACTACCGAAGACCTATCATCATGGTTTCAGTGATTTAACACAACCCAACATACAAGTACAAAAAAAAAAAAAAAAAAAAAAAAAAGCCAGCCCAGTGAAAATACAACCACTATGCTTTCTTTACTATTCATACGGTAATAAATACTGAGCTCCTACTTTGGGTGTATCTTGGCACTAAGCACCATGGGGTATACGAAGGAGAATGTGACATGGCCCCTTGCTACACAGACTTGAAGGTTCACTTGAAGATGTCCAACACTCATAAAACAAGGAGGGAATGACTGAGCTTTAGTGTGAGAATAAAAGAAGTTTAAAGAAGGAGAAGATGCTTCTTTGTCATCTTCTGGACCCTGCGTCCAGAATCAGGTTGAAAATGGGATAGCAGAGACAAAATTACTGCTCTGTTTGAAGATAGGAGCTCAAGAAAGGCTTACTGAAGGTGCCTAGGAAAGTGGGCAGAAATGGAGAGAAGTATTCTGGAGCACGGTAGGGTCGAGGTTGGGCCTTCAAGGACGGGTGGAATCAGGACAGGGAGAAAGAACCACAGAAAGAGGGAGGGGAGGAGAAACCCCCAGCACTGAGGGGCAGTGAGGGTCCTGTGCTGTCTGCAGCAGAGATTACGTGATGAAAATGAAAGAAGGTGATGTGGACATGGTTATCATACACACACAGCACTGTGCTCATTAAAGAACTCTTTTATCTAAGTTACCTCATTTAAGTTTTCTCTTCTTTTTGACAAGACAATCTAACTATTATAAAGGCATAAAATAACCACACTGAAGGGGAGTGGAGGGGAAAGGTGCTGATCTAAATAAATTTGGAAATGGTGGAATCAATAAGACTAAAGATAAAAGTAACTGCTTATAAGCATTATATTATAATTGATAGTTATTTCCCATTGGAGTACAGAGGTAAAGGATACCAATTCTGATTCTCCTGTACATTGCACAGTAATTGAACAATAAATGGCTAGTAGATGGTGGGAGCCAGGTTTCCGAATGTTAGTGTGGGAGGTTATAGATGTCAAGGGGAAGGGGTATAGTATGATCCATTGCCTTCCCAATGCCTATGAATTCCTGTGTGGACACTATAGGTAGTGGTAATGTAACAGGGTGCAGCCAAGAGGGGAGCCCCAAATAGGGATTTGGAATGGGGTTCAGAACTCAAGGTGTCCAGGAAATATTAGAAAAATATATAGGATGTCCTCACCCCTCCACCCCTACAGGTGTGAGCTGGGGGAAGGGACACATGGAGCAGGAACACACAGAGCTGTTTTGTACAGCAACAGCTTTGCAGCTAACCTCTCACATGGTCATTTAACAAATCTATAACCTTTAACTGGTTGCACAGATATGTTAAATAGCTGTGGCCATGCTTTGAGCCAGGGGTATGGACACAACTTCCACCCAAGATGTAACTGGGAGGCAGCTCCCCCTGGTTACAGCGCATGCATGAGAGCTTGGAGAAGATTGGCTCCATGACATGGGGCCACACCTTCCCAGACTCACAATGGCAGCCCAGTAAACCTGGAATAATACAGGAATGCTGGCAGGTGTAACCGATTGTAGGAGGAGTTGGAAATGGGGCTGCAGGGGAAGATTGGCGCGGGGATTTAAACAGAGATGCGGCAGCCATGGGAGAGAGAACCATGCAGCTTTGGCAGAGTGGGGACCCTGTAGCTTTGGCAGGGTGAGGACTCCGTGGCTTTGGGGTGCTCCCTTTTGTCACGTGGCTTAGGAAGCAGGAGAGACTTTGCCTGGAAGAAAAGGGGTGAAAGGACTCTTGCTGGTGGGCCATAAGAAGGTGCCACATGGCTTTGGATTAACTGGAGATCCTGGCAGCGACACAGCTGATGGTGCTGGGAGCCCGAATCACGGACTTCTACTTCTCTTCCTGAGATATGGTATCCCAGACTAGGGCAGAGGGAGAAGGAAGGAATGTGCGCATCTGTGGGTATCCTAAAAGACTTTAGTATTTTAATGAAGACATCAAGTCACTACTCTAAATCTGTATAGCTTTAAATAAACATTTCCTTTCCTTTTCACAAATCTCTGGCATTGAGAGACGTCTTTCCTCTGGGCCAGACATAATGAACCTAGTGGAGGGTCCTTTCGGTTATAGTATATTGTGCACCCCCCTTGACTCTGTTCTGTAACAGTAATACACTGGGTCCTACTTCTTAAGTGACCTCAGTTGTAGCTATCCAAATTCGCTTTGTTTCTGACTCTGGCTATGAGGCAGTGGATCAGGCTCATGAGCAGATTGGGTTTTGTCCTCTTCATTCTGGCTCATACAGGGCTCCTTTGCTTGTTCACACCATTTGTTGAGTGCCCACTGGAGCCAGAAGCAATGGAAAATCACTGTAAAACAGTGCACCAAAAAAAAAAAAAAGTGCACAAAGAACGTCTGATCTTCGGAGGAAGATCACAAAGGCTCTGCACTTTTTAATAGTAGTTGATGACACACAGGCTTTCCTTTTAGGTGTGTTTGTTGCTGCATTGAAGACTTCTAGGTGGAACTCCATAACCTTATTTAATTCTTATAATGTCTCTCTGAGTGGATCTTACCCCTTTTTTATAGATGAAGAAACTGTGACTCAGAGAAGTTATATAACTTGCCAACAGTCACAGAGCTAATAAAAGAGATAGAAAGCAGAAGCTGGTGCCTTCTAAATTTAAATCAATATTTTTTTTTATTCTGCAATGCTTTGAGAGCCAGATTATAGTGGGCCTTAAATGATAGGCCAGACATTGGGAAGAAAAATCTGAGACCCAAGATTTACAAAGGTTATCAACATAATTTCCATTTTCTCAGTTTGTCCCAGCAATTTTTACCTGGTTGACTGACTCAGCATGGAACTCTAGGTTTCTGAGAGGAGCTGTGGAGGGCAGACAGGTCAGCTCACGTTTTGAATGTGAAGGATCAGTCTGGTTAAGAATTTTGAGGTAGGTTGAAGTAATAGTGAAGGAGAAAAGCTCCACTGAAGGAAGTAAATTCATGAAGAACTTATGACTTCAACATTCTTTTCACATGTTAATTCTTTTATTGAGTGCCTACTATGTGCTAGTTGCTATGCCAGGTACTAGCTTTGGTTCTTTAACATCATGGTCAGCAATTCCAACAATTCCTCACCATCTTACAACACTTTGCTTCTGTGTTCTTCCACTGTTCTGTCCTTCAATTATAAACTCAACCAGCAAATATTTGTTAATACCTATAGTATAATAGGCCCTATGCAAGGCTTAATGGAAAAGCACTTTAGGTCTAGGAATGATAAAGATCAAATAGTGGGATAGAATTGAAATCAAAGGCTCTGAAATAGATGCAAAATAGATTTTTAAATTTGATACTTAAATGAAATGGTATTTAGAATCACTAGTGCTGAGATAATTAGTAAACAATTTGGAAGGACTTACACCTGTATCCCTGCTTGTATACTAATTAGATAGATTCCAGAGGGACTAAAGAGTTAACTATAAAGAAGAAAGAAATCATTAAGAAAAAAACTATAAGATCATATGTCTCTCTTTTGATTGGAGAGACCTTTCTAACCATAAAGCAAAGGGAGAAATCATATAAAGATATCAATAGATATAACTTCACAAAGAAAAGTATTGTAAACAATATTGTTGGAGGTCTTCCAGGGCAACTTGGTGCTGAGTTCACAGCTGAGTGATGCTTTTTGCTAGAAACTCATCAGTGATGTATAAAACAAAAAAAGGAAGAACTAAAAGATAGGTTGAGACTTAAGTACAAGGTGAACATTTTCATGGATTGGACACAGCAGAAACAAAAGCTGAAACCATGGACTTGCTGGACCCTCAGTCCAGAACCAGGCTAAGAGTGGAAGTTACTGCTCTGTTTGAGGGTAGGAGCTGAAGAGAAGCTTGCTGAATATGTTCATGAAAGGAGATTGAAAACAAAATGCTACACAATGCTGTCAAAGAAAATTATTTTTAGATGACACATCTAATAAGTGACTTGTATCTAGATTATATAAAGAATTCATATAACTCAACATTAAAAAGACAAAAAAACCCAATCAAAAATGGGCAAAAGATCTGAATAGACATTTTCTCCAAAGAAGATACTCAACTGGCCAATAAATGCATGGACAGGTGCTGAACATCATTAGTCACTACAGACATGCAATTCAAAACCATGGTGAGATATCATTTGACACCTTCTGCAATAGGTGTTATGATAAAAAGATGTAAGTATAATAACAAGTGTTAATGAGAATATGGAGGAAGCAGAATCCTCATACATTGCCTGTGGGGATGTAAAATGGTGCAGCTGCTATAAAAAACAATTTGGCAGTTTCTCAAAAAACTAAACCTAGAATTACCATATGACTAAGAAATTCCATTTCCAGAGATATAATGAGGAGAGCTGAAAATGTTTGTCCACACAAAAACTTGTACATAGATGCTCATAACAGGTGATATAGACTAAGTTGTGTGCACCCCACCCCCCCAATTTCTATGTTGAAGCTCCAATCCCTAGTGTGATGGTAACTAGGAGTGGGGCCTTTGGGAGACAATAGGTTTAGATGAGGTCGTGAGGGTGGGGTCTCCTGATGATATTAGTGCCCTCATAAGAAGAGACACCAAAGAGTCTGCTCTCTTTCTCTCTCTCCCCACCCCCTGCTCATTTGAGGACATAGAATGTGTCCATTTGCAATCCAGAAAGGAGTTTTCACCAAAATCCAAATGCTGGCACCTTGATTTCAGATTCTCAGCTTCCAGAACTGTGAGAAAGCTATGAGAAAGCTAGGCTATAGTATTTTGTTATGGCAGGCTAAGCTGATTAAGACAGATTTTGGTTCCCAGAAGTGGGGTACTGCTATAACAAATACCTAAACATTTGGAAGCAGTTTTGGAACTGGATAATAAATAGAGGTTAGAATGGTTTTGAGGTGCATGCTAGAAATATGAATTGTAAGAATGATTCTGGTGAGATCTCAGATGGAAGTAAGGAACATCTTAGTGAAAATTGTAGGAAAGATTATCCTTGTTATAAAGTCTCAGAGAACTTGGTTGAATTGTGTTCCAGTGTTTTGTGTAAGGTAGAATGATGAAACTGGATATTTAGCCAAAGAGATTCTAAGCAAAGTGTTCCTCCTCCCGACTCCTTATAGTAAAATGCAAAAGAGGAGAGGTGAATTAAAGAAGTAATTGTTAAGTCAAAAGAAACCAGAGCTTGAAGATTTGGAGAATTCTTGCCTATTCAATATTGTAAAAAATGAGAAAACTTGTTTTGGAAAGAACGCCAAGGGTTTATTTAGCTGCACAAATGGTGGATAAAGGGATTTTGGGTGCCACTCGTGGACTTCCTCAGCTATCTCAGCAGAAGCCAGGCTGACACTGCCAGGCTGACACTGCCAGTTTGAACAAAAGAGAACAGAAAAAGCAGGATCAAATGAAGGAAGGCTGTTGGACTTTTTGGGTTCTACAGCACTGGACTGTAGAGATATTTTGCTATTAAATGTGCATTATTCTTTATAAAAATGGAAGAATGACATCAATGGTGATTCAGAGATCATCAGAGCTGCTTCCTTGGTTTCAAAGAGTAAGATCATTGCTTCAATTTTGACAGACCAGACAACTCCCGCTGCAGAACCTCGAAGGTGGGGCTGCCCAAAATCTTGGGAGTCGGTCTCTTAGCTGGCAGAGCCTTGAGGGAATGACCCCTGCCTAGTAGAGCCACGGGGGTTGGATTGTCAACCCAGTGGGTCATAAAAATGGGACCTCTGCCCCATGCATCCAAATGTTGGATTATTGATCCACAAAATAATTTTTCTCAAACTATAAGATTTGAATGGAATTTATCTTGCAAGCTTTTGGACTTGCTTGGGACCTGCTACCTCTTCCTTCTTTCATAGTTCTTCCTCTTGGAATGGGAATGTCCATCCTATGCCTTCACACTACTGTATTGCATGTAATTTGTCTGGTTTTACAGATTCACTCACAGGAAGGAGAATTTTTTCCTCAGGAAAAACAGTACTTCAAATTTCACCTATATCTGATGATAATTAGATGAGACCTTGGACTTCAAACTTTAAAGTTAATGCTGGAACACATTAAGGCTTTGGGGCTGTTGAGGTGAAACTGATATATTTTGCATATGAGAAGAACATGAATTTGGAGGGACCAGGGAAGAATGCTATGGACTAAATAGTGTCCCCCACAAATTCATGTGTTGAAGCTATAGTTCCCAATATGATAGTATTTGGACACAAGGCTGTTGGGAGGTGACTAGGTTTAGATGAGATCATCAGGGCGAGACTCTCATGATGGAATCAGTGCCCTTAACAGAAAAGACACCAGAGAGCTTGCTTTCTCACACATGAGGACACAGCATGAAGGTGGCTGTGTGAGAGGCAGGAAAAGAACTCTGATGAGAAATGGACAATGCTGGCACCCTGATCTCAGACTTCCAGTCTTCAGAACTGTCAGAAATAAATTTCTATTGTTTAAGCCACCTGGTCTATGGTATTTTGTCATGGTAGCCAGAGAGGACTGATACAACAGAATTGTAAGTCAAAAAAATGGAAATAGCCCAAATGTCCATCAATTGGTGACTAGATAAATAAAATATAGTGTATTCATATAATAGAATATTACTGAGTCATAAAAAATGAGTGCTGACACATGCTATAACATGTATGAACACAGAAAACATTATGCTGAGAGAAGTCAGACACAGAAGACCACATTTTGAAAGATTCCATTTATATACTACATCCAGAATAGGCAAATCCAGAGAGACAGAAAGATTAGTGGCTGCCAGGGGGTGGAGGTAGAAAGGGAAGAAGAATGACTACTACTGGGCATTGGGTTTCTTTTGGCAGTGATAAAAATGTTCTGGAATTTGCGATGATGGTCACACAACTTTGTGACTGTACAAAAACTACTGAACTGTAAGCTTTACAAACACAAATTTTCTACTACATAAATTATATCTCAATAAAACTATTATTTTTAAAACGTTGCCTCAGGACCATGGCTCTTGATGAGCTGTAGGCTTAGGGAGACTAGACTAGGAGGCCAGCCAAGCTCTGAACCAACTCTGGGATTAGAAAGGTGATGGTCCCAACATCAATACAAGGCCTGGTCTGGATTGGGACCCTGGAGGACCAGTGCAGGCGACCACAGGCCACGAGACAGAGAGGAATAAGGAAAATGAAAATGAAACTAAACATATTCCATAGAAAACAACACCATAAACCAAAATATCAAATACAAGAAAAATATATCTCATGGAAGACAACCAATGAAATCAACATTTAAAACAGAGCATAAATTCACGTGTATGAAATTAAATTTAAGCAACAGTTTGACAGATTTTTAAATTATAAAATATGATATTAATTTACAAAAATATTATTTTTATATTAGGATGCTCACAGAGGAAAATGAAGACATGCTTTTGGTTTAAAAAGCAAGAAATTACAAAATAAAGCAAGTAGGGATGAAGAAAAACAAATAGATACAAAAAAGAATCAACTATAACAATATAATCACAGAGAAAAAAATCCTGGTCACTATAACTTTACAAAATAGATACAAAAAGAGGATTAATTAATTAAAAAATAGAATTGAGAAATCACACAAAATGCACCATAGAAAAGCAAAGAGATTCCAAACATAAGCAGTTAAGAGACATGGAGGATAAGTTCTGAGATAGCTCAGCGTTCAACTGGTAGGAATTCTAGGAGTTCCAGAACAAAAGAATGGTGGACATGATGGAAAGACCATATTTTGAAGAAATAATTCATAGATATTTTCTAAAATTTTATTTAAAATAGTCTTCAATTTGGAAATGCACTCAAAGTACTGGACAGGAATTAACTTCATTGAAAAGTCAGGAATATACATTTGAGTATATGGAAACAACATATTAAAAAGATAGCATAATAAGTTGATGGAGAAAGTACTATTGCAGGGGAAATACAGAAAATATTAAGTTCTCGCTGCAAACTGTGAACCAAATACATTTTAACTGGACTAAAAACCTGAATTTCAAAGGCAAATCTTTAAAAATTTCAGAAAAAAAATAAAAGAATATCTTTTGGAAGAAATGATCTATTTAAAAGACAGCATAGAGGAAGGAATTCGGCAGGCAGAAAATTTGGAAAGAAAAGAGCTGATCCCTTCCACTGAGAATGTACTTTCTTCTAAGGAACTGCAGTTGTGTGGATGTGGGTAGACGTTTTACACCGGGACGAGTTATTCCAGTGTTTTTTACCTACACATTCCGAGTCAGTCAGGCAAATCAGTCTTTTCAGCAGAACCTGCCTTAGGCACTTAACCTTTTGTGGCTCAGCAACCCTGCCTCAAAGGATCCACTAATCCCCTGAAATTGAATGCAGATGTTCTAGGACTCTGGGATGTGTTGGTTGAATCAGGACCTGGACTCAAATCCTATAAACAGGTGTGCCAAGCCCCACCCCCACACCCCCTCCTCCCCCCACCCCCCCCCCCCGCCGCCACCAAAAAAGGCCCAAATGGAAGAACAAAGCTCCAGAAAAAATACAACTAAGCGTCTAAGAGATAACCAGCCTATCAGATGCACAGTTCAAAACACTGGTAATCAGGATGCTCACAGAATTGGTTGAATTTGGTTGCAAATTAGATGAAAAAATGAAGGCTACAATAAGTGAAATGAAGGAAAATGTACAAGGATCCAACAGTGACAGGAAGGAAACTGGGACTCAAATCAATGGAGTGCACCAGAAGGAAGAAGGAAACATCCAACCAGAAAAGAATGAAGGAACAAGAATTCAAAAAAAAAAAAAAAAATGAGGAGAAGTTTAGGAACCTCCAGGACATCTTTAAATGTTCCAACATCCAAATTAAAGGATTACCAGAAGAAGAGGAAGAGCAAGAAATTGAAAACTTATTTGAACAAATAATAAAGGAGAACTTCCTCAATGTGGCAAAGGAAAGAGACTTTCAGGAAGTCCAGGAAGCTCAGAGAGACCCAAAGAAGTTGGACCCAAGGAGGAACACACCAAGGCACATCATAATTACATTATCCAAGATTAGAGATAAGGAGAGAATATTAGAAGCAGCAAGAGAAAAGGAGACAGTTACCTACAAAGGAGTTCCCATAAGACTATTAGCTGATTTCTCAAAAGAGACCTTGCGGGCAAGAAGGGTCTGCAAAGAAGTATTTGAAGTCATGAAAGGCAAGGACCTACATCCAAAATGACTCTATCCAGCAAAGCTTTCATTGAGAATGGAAAGGCAGATAAAGTGCTTCTCAGATAAGGTCAAGTTAAAGGAGTTCATCATCACCAAGCCCTTATTATATGAAATGTTAAAGGGATTTATCTAAGAAAAAGAAGATAAAAAATATGAACACTAAAATGACAACAAACTCGGTTATTAACAACACCTAAAACAAAAACAGAAACAAACTAAGCAAACAATAGAACAGGAATAGAAACACAGAAATGAAGATCACATGGAGGGTTATCAGCAAGGGAGGGGGAAGAGGGGAAAAGGTACTGAGAATAAGTAGCATAAATGGTAGGTAGAAAATAGACAGGGGGAGGTTAAGAATAGTATAGGAAATGTAGAAGGCAAAGAACTTACATGTATGACCCATGGACATGAACTAAAGGTAGGGGGGATGTAGGTGGGAGGGGATGTGCAGGGTGGAAGGGAATAAGGGGGGAAAATGGGACAACTGTAATAGCATAATCGGTAAAATATACTATTAAAAATAAAAATAAAAGACAGCACAAACCATAAAAAATTGATAAATTGGGTTAAGTTCATATAAAACTTCTTACAATCAGAATAGAAAAAGAAGTTAAAACATAAGCCACACATTGAGAGAAGATATTTAGAATATGTGAAACAGACAATTATTTACAGAACATTTAAAGAATATCTACTACCAATGCAAAATGATAATCCAATAGAAAAAGAAACAAACAAATTATAGAAGAAACCTGAATTATGACTGAACATTTAAAAGGATTCTCAACCTCACTACTCATTATGGAAATACAAATTAGAATAACAATGAGTGTCAATTCACACCTATCTGATTGGCAAAAATTAAATACAGAGTGTGGGTAAGAACTCAGAGAAACAAATTCTAGGACACTGCTCCTGAGGGTCTAGGCTGGTGTAACAACCAAAGGTACATTTGATTGCACATTGTAAAACAGGAGATTTTTTAATACTTTATCATCCAGGTCAAAGGAGACAGGTTTACAAATACTCATTGCAAAATTGTTTGCAATAGAAAAAAAAGACGAAACGATATGAGGATTCAGTCCATTCAAGGGAGAATAAATCATTTGTGACATGTTAATCTAGTCAAATGTGCTGCAGCTAAAATGAATGAATGACAACTGCATGTATCAACATTGAGAAATGTTGAGAAAAAATGTTGAGTGACATGGCAAGGTGCAGAGGGGTGTATGCCACATACACATTGTATACAAATAACACAAATTTAAAACATGGAAAGCAACAGCACTGAAAATCTGTGGGTATCTAAACTTGTAGCAAATACATGGAATGAAATCACCAAATTTATAATAGTGGTTAAATAAATGGGGAAGTAGAGAAGGGTTTGGGATTAGGGAAGCAACCTCAGGTTTCTATGCAAAATCTTATTGTTTAAAACAATCTGAACTAAATATGGAACAGTGTTAAGATTTTATAAAGCGAAATAGTGGTGTTCATTTTATTATTTAAATTTTTTGCTATGTATTTTAAATGTGTTGTAATGAAAATATTAAAATCCAAACATGCCAGTGCTGATAGATAAGAATATAAATTAGGAAAGAATAATTGCAACATGTGTCAGACGGGTGACTGAGGTTCTTGTTACACAAAGTGCTTTCATTAAGGAATGGCGGTGAGACAGGACCAGCAAAGGAAAGGACGGCGGAATGACCGAGTTACTGGGCAATCTGCAAGAAGCAAACACAGATGACTTGTGAATTTAGGGATGCAAATTCAATGTCACTGGGAAAATGCAGATGGAAGCAGCCAATGAAATATAAGTTTTAATCTACTAAATTCTAGGACTTCACCCTTCAGAAGTGGCCAGGAATTCTCATAACTTTATTTTCAAGGATATTATTCATGGTCAATTATAGTGGTGAAAAAAAAAATATATGACAACAGAGTGTGTAAATCTGCCCAGGCCAGCAGTCTAGGAGGAAATTTTGACTCATTTGTCTTTTTACTCCTCTTTACCAAGATCTGATAGTTCTGCTTCTTAAATTTGGGGTCACTCATTGTCTCCATATTTGAGCATCTGTGAGATTGGGATGTGTCTTACAGTCCCTGCCTTGCAAGGGGCAGTCACAGTGTAGCTGTCACTGTCTAAACATGCTCATCAACACTTGCAAATATGGAGGTGTCACAGTCTTTTCAAAAGCTTCTTAAGTGCTCTATGGACTTTGTACATGCAAACAAACTTGGAAACGCAAAAACTCGAAAATGTACCACCTTAGCGCAGGTGAGAGTACATTAAAATGAATCCAAGCAGGTAGAGTGAAAACAATGTCAAAACCACACTTTTAGCTAAGGTAGTTAGTTACCTTGAGATAACACAGAGCAAATCTCAAGGAAACTAAGCAGGCAATTTGAAACAAACAGGAAATGGCACCTTTAATGTTTTAAAAAATGTAGAGTACGTTCAGGCAAAGTTAAGCTGTTTATGTCAAACGATGTCAGAATCTAGCATTCTTCTTTTTTAAAAGATTTTATTTATTTATTTTTAGAGAGAAGGGAAAAAGGAGAGAGAGATTGAGAGAGAGAAATATCAAGCGGTTGCCTCTCACATGCCCCTGAAGGGGGACCTGGCCTGCAACCCAGCCAAACTCCCTGACTGGAACCGAACCAGTTTATGTGAAGTCAAGCTCAAAACCATGTGTTCACGTTAAACAAAACTTCTTATTGCTGATTAGAACTAATTAATATGTAACTGAATAATTTATATTAAACTAGGCAGATTCGAACTCCAACATTCATTTCAAAAGTAACATCTTAGATGATTTAGAGTGTAAGCAGTTGAAACTGAGCAATGTATGTCAAATCCAGCTCAAAATCATTCGTTAAGTTCCATAAACGCTGGATGTGCCAACAGAAGAAATGTTTCTTTCCTTGGTTATCAGTAGGGTCATTGGATTCAGTGACCACTTTTTGCCCACACCCTCTCTAGTCAGATGTGGGTGACTTTGGATGCAGAGCAGCAGTGAGGCCATTTGGCAACTGGATCTTTATTTCTAGCACCCCCTTGGGGAAAGCATTTCAGGGGACACATTAGGAAGGATTTGTAGGTTCTCTAAAGAAATGTATAAACAGTGACGGAAGACAAAAAGTTAATATCCTCTTTGTGTGAAGGACCTATGAAAATCTATTTAAAAAATAAAACCATAAGCCTCCAAAAGACGAGTGGGCCAAGAAAAGAGAGCTCACAAAGGAGGAAATACCATCAGCCAAGAAACATTTGAAACATGTGTAAACCTCGAAGGAAATCAGAAAAATGCAGACTAGGACAAGAAGTTAATTTTGCCTATCAAATTACAAACACGCAAACAAAAAACTATCCACCGTTGCTCAGGCTACAGTAAAACAGGAACTATGATCTCCTCCTCCTGGGAGGGTTTACTGAAGCAGCCTTTCAGGAAAACAATTTCCCAATATGTAAAAAGAGCCTTAAAAACCCCCATACCTTGCTCATTTATGAAAGAAGAGAAGAAAAAAGTACAGGAAGGATAATAGGAAAAATTAAACAAATTGGTTGTCTTTGGATGGAGGAGGGGCGTAAAAAAGGGAAACCAGAAAAGTAGTAGGGACAAAGAGGGAGTAACACTTCTCTGAGTATAGGTACCTATTATATATGTTTGAGTTTCAGGAACAGAGTAATGCTTTACGTAATACTGTAAATAAATGGATAATTAAAAATGAACTGGGATGTGGAGAGACTCCAAACAGAATGTAGGTAGTAGCAAATGAAGCAAATTGTGTTACAAATTATTAATCACACAGAAGGTAGTAGGGAAGGAAAGAATTAAGTTACCTCAGTAACTTTAGAAAATAGGATTTTGACTAGATACCACAAGGCTAAAGACAAGAACAGTAGGCAAATACTGTTGCTCCACTTCCTAGACGTGTTTCTCAGAGGGTATTAGATCTAGGCAGGCCTAGGAGGAGTGAGAATCACCAGGTGAGCAAATGGCACCGTGGGAGGCTGCCTGCAGACCCTGCCCGGGAAGATTAGGGTCTGGGGTCAGCTTAACAGGATGCAGCTTTCTCCCAGCAACCAGCTCCAGCCAGTCAGACTCTAATACCCCAACTGCAGGTTTTTGCATTTAAAAATCCTGATCGAAGAACAGCCGAACTAGTCCCAACCTCCCTTGGTTGGTTCCACTTTCCCTCTTATTTCCCACTAATAAACCCTGCTCTCCTTAGCTCGCTGTGTCTGTCCGGTTTCTTGAGCGACTCTGACCTACCACAGGGGTGTGAGTTAACAATTCTGAAACTGTTACAGAACAGGACGAGGGGGGTGGGGGGCGCAATTATTGGCTTACCCAGGGACACCAAAACCTGTTACAGAACACACCCACACACAGGGCCAAGAGGGTTATTATATACTACTATCGAAAGGGTTCCCCAGGTTCATTATGTCCCCTGCCACAGGAAAGACGCATCTCAATGCCAGAGATTTGTGAAAAGGAAAGGAAATGTTTATTTAATGCTATACAGACTTAAAGTAGTGACCTAATGTCTTCATTAAAATATCAAAGTCCTTTAGGATACCCATGTATGCACACAGTGCTTCCTTCTCCCTCTGCCCTAATTTGGGATACTGTGTCGAGGAAAAGAAGTAGAAGTTCGTGATTCAGGTTCCCAGCAGCCCTGTGGTCCTCTCTTCACCAAGGCTGCGGTGAGGTCTCCACTCTGCCAAAGCTGCATGGCTCTTCCAGGTAAAGCTGCGAGGGGGTCTCCACTCTGCCAAAGTCATGTGGCTCTCTTTGGCAAAGCTGCGGGGAGGTGGGGTCACTACTCTGTCAAAGCCGAGTGGCGATTCTCCCTCACATGGCTGTGGGAGTCCCCACTCTGGCCAAAGCCATGTGGTTCTCTGCCTTAGCCGAGTGGCAGTTCTCTGCTAAAGCCGCATGGTGATCTTCCCATGGCTGCAGGGGTCCTTTCTCTGCCAAAAGCATGTGGTTCTCTCTTCAAAGGTTGCTGCTCTGGGTTTAAATCCCCAGCCAGTCTTCCTCTGCAGCCCCATTTCCAACTCCTCCCACAATTGGCTACACTTGCCAGTACTCCCATATCCTTCCAGCTTTACTGAGCTGCCATGTGAGTCTGGGCAGGTGTGGTCCCATGATGTGGAGCCAATCTTCTCCAAGCTCTCATGCAGGTGCTGTAGCCAGGGGGAGTTGCTTCCCAGTTAAGTCTTGGGTGGAAGTCACTCCCTTCTCCCTGGCTCAGAGTGTGGCCACAGCTATTTAACATATCCATGAAACCAGTTAAAGGTTATAGATATGTTAAATGACCATGCCAGAGGTTAGCTGCAAGACTGTTGCTATGCAAAACAGCTCTCAATGGCCCTGTTCCATTTGTCCCTTCCCCCAACTCACACTTGTGGTGGGGTTGCGGGGGGAGGGGGGCATCCTATATATCTTTCTAATATTTCCTGGACACCTTGGGTTCTGAACCCCATTCCAAATCCCTATTTGTGGCCCTGCTCTTGGCTGCGCCCTGTTAAAAAAAAACTACTTTACAGGTGCACTAGAGCCGAATAAATAAATAAATACATTGTTGATATTACCTGCAGGGTTTGTCACTGTCAGAGAAAGAAGTCACAAATAAGGAAAACAGGAAGGCTAGGATTAACCCTGTGCTTCGGATTGCAATTGGAGCTGTCAATATGAACTTACAGTTTCAGAGAGAAGAAGGCAGACGTACATCTAAAGTTGTCTGCACGTATGGGTGAGCACAGGTGCACAGGTTTTCTAGCTGTGTCCACCGAGAGGGCCTAGAAGGCATGACACCCTAGTAGCAAGGAGGCCATTTAGCAACTAGATCTTTATTTCTGGTTCCCAATAAAAGAAACCAGATCTTGTTGGAGAAGTGGCCAATTCCAGAGCTGGGGTAGGGAAAAATGCAAGATGAGCTTGGAGCACCTTGTGCTGGCAGAAGTTAGGAAAGTGCTCAAAAAAGAAAGAGAACACTGAAGAAGCTCCTAATAAGTCACAGCCAGAACAAACGAAGCAGCCAAATAAATGACTAGACGAGGGGTTCCCCCCAAACTGGAATTTATTTATAAAATATTGTGTATTTATTCTTACATGTTGAAACTTCAGTCACCTTCAAAGTACCTCCATTTGATGCAATATGCAATACACCTATTGAGATGTTTTTTCCACTGCTCAAAACAGTTTTTGAACTTGTTGATTTTAATGCCTTTTAGTGCTTCTGCTGTTTTTTTATTCACAATAGCCAAGAAATCCAAGTGTCCATCAACAGATAAATAGATAAACAAAACATGCTACATATATATCATGGAATATTATTGTCTTAAAAAGGAAGGGAATTCTGTCACGTGCTACAATTTGGGTGAGCCTTGAGGATATTGTGCTAACTGAAATAAGGGCTTACAAGACAAGTTCTGTATGATTGCACCTATATGAGGTATCTAAAGTAGTTAAATTCTCAGAAACAGAGAGGAGAATGGTGGTTACCAGAAGCTGAAGGGAGGGGAGGAAGGGAATTGCTGTTTAATGGGTATAGACTTTCAGATTTGCAAGAAGTTATAGAAACCTGTTTCACAACACTATGAACATACATAACACTACTGACTGTACACTTAAAAATGGTTAGGCTAGTAATGTTTCTGTTTTTAAAAATAATAAAAACAAATAAATAAAAATTTGAGATGCAAAGGGATTTTTGTATAGTCATAAAGAATCTCCGCTCACTCAAATACATATTAATTGCAAAGGGAAATGTAGTAAATTTACAGGGGATAAACCTGAAAGACACTAGACATCACCTTAACTGTGGTTAATGTCACCAAAAACGAGATGTGTCCACCGTATGAACCCTCTCATAGGATTCACTGAGAAGGGCATGTCAATTCTGTGGTTTGCTTGCCAAAATTACCACAATCTAACCATGAGAACTATCAGATAAACTCACATTTAAGAACAATCTACAAAAAAATTTGATTGTGCACTTCAAAGTCTTGAGGTCATGCCCTGGCTGGTATGGCTCAGTTGGTTGGAGCACCAACTGGTAATCAAAAGGTTGCTGGTTCAATTCCCGGTCAGGGCACATGCCTAGGTTGCTGGTTTGGTCTCTGGTCTTGGCCTGTGCAATCAGTGGTCTGGGTGTGTATCATCTCTCCTGTCTGGTCACACATAGTAGACAAGCAATCAATGCTTCTCTCTTGCATTGATGTTTTTCTCTGCTTTCCTCTCTCATTTTTAAAAAACAAAACAAAACAAAACAAAACAATGAAAAAATGTTCTTAGTGAAGATAAAAAAATGTTTCAAGATCATGAAAGACAAAGCAAGACTGAGGAACTACCACAGATTGGAGGAAACAGAAAAAAATAATAACTAATACAATGTGTAACCCTGGTTCAAATCCTTGTCCAGAAAGAGGACACCAGTGAAAAAAACTGATAAATTTGAATAGAAAAAATAATAACTAATACAATGTGTAACCCTGGTTCAAATCCTTGTCCAGAGAGAGGACATCAGTGAAAAAACTGATGAATTTGAACAGAGTCTATATTTTAGTTAACAGCATTTTTCCGATTTCTAAATTTTGATAATTATGCTATGAGTATGCAAGACAAACCTCTGTACTATTTTTGCAACTTTTCTGTAAATCTAAAATTATTTTAAGTCACAATTTAAAAAAAAAATCCATACCTCAGGTTGGGGTGGGGGAACCTCAGGAGATCCTTTTCCAGCAATGTTTCCTGAAGAAATAATCTGAACTATAAAAGTGTTTATATAAAAATATGTCTATCACAGCATTATTTATAAAATTTCAAAAAATCAGAAATGGCCTATATGTTCCTAAAGAGGATGGTGGCTAGTAAATTGTGACCTCCTCTGGGCTCCCCACTTTAAATACAACTGATGACACTCAAATACACATCTCTCATAAGGTGACTGCAGGCTTCACATCTCCACTTAGAAGAAGGTCTAAGGAGCACATCAAATTAAAAGGGCTAAAACAGAGTTCTTGTCTCCTACCCTGACCCCTCTGTCTTCTCTGTGGCTTAGGAGAAAACCTGCAAGTCATCCTTGATTCACTCCATTTCCTTGTCTTCCATACTTCTTGCATAAGAAAGTCCCTTTGCTCTCCCTCCAAAGCATATCATTGGTCCATTTATCTTTTCAGCTCCAGTGCTTCACCTGATGCAAGCCATCATCACTTCTCCTGGACCACTGCACAGGCTCTCAGTTGATCCTCCTCTTTTCTCTGCTGTCCTCTATCATCATTCTCCATGGTGCAGTTTGAATGATGTAAAAGACTCACATCAACCTGTTCCTGCTCTGCCTAAAGCCCTCCAGTGGTTTCCCATTGCCCTTTTGATAAACTTCAATTCCTTCCCATCTCATGCTGGGTCCAAGCCGAAGGACCAGCTCTTCATCTCGGGCCTCACTCCTCAACCTCTCTTTTCCTCTCTCCTGCATTCTGAACACAGTGGCCTCATTCAGTTTCTTGAATAGCAAGCTCTTTTCCTCCTCCAGACCTCTGCTGTTTCCTCTGTCCAGAAGGTTCTGTGCCCACACTTTCCCATGCTGGTCTCCTCTTACCACTCAGTGTTTGACCAATTGTCATCTTCTTGAGAAGATGTTTTTACCAGTTTAACCTGTTTTTACCAGTTAACATAAAGTAGCCCCCACCTGCACCCCACCATCACTCCTTATGCCGACAATGTCTTTTAAGGACTTCTGAGCAATAGCAGTACATAATAATCTAAAATTATTTTGTTCAGGCATTTGTTCAATGGTTAACATTCTGTCTTCCTTTTCTAAAATGTAATCTACATGGAAATAGTTTAATTGTATTTTGAAAATTTTCATACCTACAAAAAAGTTGAAAGAATGAAAAAATAGTACATACACCTTACCTAGGTTCACCAAATGTTAATATTATACCACATTACCTTTATCTCTTTCTCTCATTGCAAACACACACACACACACACATACACACACACACACTTTTTACTTTAGCCGTTTGAAATAAGTTGCAGACATTATGGCATTTTACTCCTAAATACTTTCTCATGCATTTCCTAAGAATAATGACATTTATCTATATAACATCAATATATATATCGAGTACACTTGAGAAAATCAATAATTCAATAATGTCATTTAATATATAATCCAAATTTCTTCAACAGTCCTAAGGATCTTTTTTGGTCAGTTTTATTTATTTTTTCCTCGATTCAGGATCCAATCAGCCAGACGTGAGCCCAAGAGGTGCATTGTCCAATGTGCCAGCTACTAGCCACATGTTTCTATTGAGCCCGTGGAATGTGGCTAGTGTGACTGAGGAGCCATAGTTTTACTTTCATTAAGTTGTAATTAATTTACATTTAAATTTTAAAACTTTGCTGGCCAAGATGGAGGCATAGGTAGATACATTGCTTCCTCCCACAAATAAAAGAAGGCCAACAACAAATTTAAAACCAAAGAAATAACCAGAACTGTCAGAAAAATTGAACTTTATGGAAGTCCACACCCAAGGAATTAAAGAAGAAACAGAACAGGCATGCCGAGACAAAAAAAAAATATATGGCTCAAATGAAATAACAGATTAAAACCCCAGAAAAAATACATTTAAGTGATGAAGAGATAGCCAACCTACCAGATGCAGAGTTCATCCTGGTAATCAGGATGCCCACAGAAATGGTTGAGTTTGGCCACAAAAATTGAGGAAAAAGTGAAGGCTATGACAAGTGAAATAAAGGGAACCAACAGCGAAGAGAAGGAAACTGGGACTCAAATCAATGATTATGAGTGGAAGGAAGAGGTAAACATTCAACCAGAATAGAATTAAGAAACAAGAATTCAAAAAAAAAAAAAAATGAGGAGAGGCTCAGCAACTTCTGGGATATCTTTAAACACTCCAACATCAGAATCAGAGGGGTACCAGAAGAAGAAGAGGAAAAGCAAGAAATTGAAAACATAATGAAGGAGAATTTCCTTAATCTGGGAAATGAAATAGACTTCTAGGAAGCCCAGGAAGCTCAGACAGTCCCAAAGAAGTTGGACCCAAGGAAGCCCACACCAACGCACATCATAATTACATTAGCCAAGATTAAAGATAAGGAATCTTAAAAGCAACAAGAGAAAAGGAGACAGCTACTTACAAAGGAGTTCCCATAAGACTATCAGCTGATTTCTCAAAAGAAACCTTGCAGGCAAGAAGGAGCTGCGAAAAAGTATTCCAAGTCATGAAAGGCAAGGACCTGTATCCAAGATGACTCTATCCAGCAAAGCTTTCATTTAGAATGGAAGGGCAGATAAAGTGCTTCCCAGATAAGGTCAAGTTAAAGGAGTTCATCATCACCAAGCCCTTATTATATGAAATGTTAAAGGGACTTATCTAAGAAAAAGCAGATAAAAAGATACGGACAGTAAAATGACAACAAACTCACAACTATCAACAACTGAACCTAAAAAAACAGAAACAGAGATAAAAATGAACTAAGCACACAACTAGAACAGGAACAGATTCACAGAAATAGAGATCACATGGAGGGTTATCAGAGGGGAAGGGGAGTGGGGAGGAAGTGGGTAAAGGTATAGGGAATAAGAAGCAGAAATGGCAAGTAGAAAATACACAGGGGGAGGTTAAGAATAGTATGGGAAATGGAGAAACCAAAGAATTTATATGTACAACCCATGGACATGAACTAAGGGGTGGGAATGATGGTGGGAGGTGGGGTGCAGGACAGAGGGGAATAAAGGGGAGTAAAAAGTGGGACAACCAAAATAGCTTATCAATGAAATATATTTAAAAAATGAAATAAATAAAATCTTAAAACATTTTAAACTCCTATTCTTTTCTATTGGAAATGTTTAAAGTATGATTGGAATAATAAATTATGTTTAGATATGTGGATCTTGGTTTTTTAACTATATTAGGAACTCTGATTTGAGACTGCTGTAATTGTATAATACAAACTGAATTTAGAGGACTTAGAAATAAGAAAAGAATCTATTCATCCATTCACAAAATCTGAATTCAAGGCAGGGTTAAAAATGTAACCATGCACACACAACACTTTTTTTTTTTTTTAATACAAGCAAAAGTTTATTTAGAAAATCACAGAGGTAGAAGAAGTGAGCCATGGAAGAAGTGAGCCAGCTGAGTTGCGTGAGCTCAGCAAAGAAATTACAGAGGTGAAAGTAGGGCCCTTGCAGCTTAGGAACAGAAAGTAAAGGTAATGCTCCTTGACAGAAGGAAGAGGAAGGAAAAGTTGCAGGCATGCTTGAGAGAGAGAGAGAGAGAGACAGAGAGAGAGACAGAGAGAGAGAGACAGAGAGAACATGCCCATGCACAATTTTAAATGTCAGAGAGGAACAGGAAGACAAAGCTGTGCTGAAAATTTCTCACCAGGCTGTAAATTCTACTACATGGGAATCATGTATCTCTTGCTTACCATATCTGTAGTGTCTACACAATATGTGACATGGAGTTGATACTTAATACATGTCTTTGAACAAATGAGGGTGAGTGAGTCAGTGAGTAACCTAGTGGTTAGGTCTTTGAGCAAGAAGGAATGGCTTTGCTCAGAGAGTTGAGGTGACCCTCCCCAGCAGAAAAGCAAGCACTAACAGTAAACAACAGTGTTGTAATACTGAGAGAACAGAGACCAGGAGGGCTGGAAGACCTGGCAAAAACCTACAGCAGCATTCGGAATTCCTGGAACTGGCTCTGTGGATGCAGCAGGGGTGCTGAGGCGCAGAGTAAGCAATGGAATGAAGTAGGACCTGGACCTAGCCCTTCGTTGGACATCCTGAGTGTGGGCTTATTTTGGCTTGAACAATCCATGAGAGCAGCAGCCTGGCATGGTCTCCACAGTGGGGGCATGGCTCCTGGCAAACCTGAACTGCAAGATAATGGGTTTGCTGGGGACTGGTCTGGCACAAGTACAGCCCTGACAGATGCATCTGGACTCCCTGCGGCCTATTGTATTGGGGACTAATACATTTAATCACATGAGTTTATTGGACCAAGTTCTTAATTACTTTCCAGATACTATTCCTATCCTGTTAAAATTTTACAAGGTAGGTATCATTTATTTTATTTATTTTATTTTTAATGATATTTTATTGATCATGCTATTACAATTGTCTCAATTTTTTCTCCTTTTGTCCCCTCCACCCAGCACCCCCCAGTCCCACAGGCAATCCTCACATCATTGTTCACGTCCATGGGTCATGCATATGGGTTCTCTGGCTACTCCATTTTCCATACTGTACTTACATCCCCATGGCTATTCTGTAACTACCTATTTCTACTTCTTAATCCCCTCACCTTTTCACTCACTCCCCACAAACCCTCTCCCATCTGGCAACCCTCAAAACGCTCTCTGTGTCCACAATTCTGTCTGTTTTCTTCTTGTTTGCTTAGTTTGTTTTTTTTACTGACACTAACTTCAGTTGAGTTTTGATAATCCATTACCGTCAGACCAGCCTCTTAGTTTGTTTTTTAGATTCAATTATTGATTGATATGTACTTATTACCATTTTATTGTTCATAGTTTTGATCTTCTTTTTCTTAAATGAGTTCCTTTAACATTTCATATAATAATGGTTTGGTGGTGGTGAATTCCTGTAGTTTTTTTTCTTGTCTGGGAAGCTCTTTATCTGCCCTTTGATTCTAAATGATAGCTTTGCTGGGTAGAGTCCACCCAAGCTGTTAACCTTGATCTTTCCATATGAATGGCTCCTCTTGGCTCATGCTTCACAACTTCCTGTATCTTATCAAACAAGCAACAGCAGGCCTCAGTAAGCCTCCAGCCCCAAAAGCACTTGCTAAGTGGCCCCAGGCCCACAGCAGCCAGTCTAGATTCACAACTTGGCTTCGCCTGGGAATCTCTAGTCCAGCACAGTAGCAGCCATCTCAGATTACTTTATATCTAATGCAGGGCGACCCTGGGCAGAACACAGGTGGGGACTGACCTTGGCCTGCACCACCCAGGAAACACCAGAGCTGGCACACCCAGTGGACAGTTACAGACCACATTGGAACACCTCCACCCTGAATAACTGATCCTCCATGGAGAGTAGAGTTTGGTAGGCAGTGGTCACAGCCAGTCCTTGCACTTGGCTGGCCCAAGTAAATCCCTCCCATTGACCTGCCAACAGCAATCAAGCCTCAACTATAAAAGAAGGGTGTACTCAGCCTACACAGAGGGAAAACTTTAAGTACCCTGCTTGGGTTATAGGGGAGGCTGTGCCACTGGACCCTATGGGACACTTACTACTTAGGCTATGCTGACAAGACACAGAGTCAAAGCAACTCTATTTTATCAGTAGGAACAAACACAAGGAGACTGCCAAAGTGAGGAGACAAAGAATCATGGCCCAAATGAAACAACAGATCAAAACTCCAGAAAAAGAATTAAATGAAAGGAGATGAGCAATCTATCAGATGTAGAGCTTAAAACACTGGTTATAAGGATGCTCAAGGAACTTAGTGAGGACCTGAACAGCATAAAAGAAATCCAGTCAGAAATGGAGGATACACTATTTAATATAAACAACAATTTACAGGGAAACAACAGTAGAGTGGGTGAAGCCTGGAATCAAATCAATGATTTTGAGCATAAGAAAGCAAAAAACAATGAACCAGAGCAACGAGAAGAAAAAAGAATTAAAAACAAACAAACAAACAAACAACAGAGGATACTGTAAGTAGCCTCTGGGACAACTTCAAGCATCCCAACATTTGCATCATAGGAGTGCCAAAAGACGAGAAAGAGCAAGAAATTAGAAATCTACTTTTAAAAAAAATAATGAAAGAAAACCTCCGTAATTTGGTGAAGGAAATAAAAATACCAGTCCAGGAAGCACAGAGAGCCCCAAACAAGATGGATGCAAAGAGGCCCACTCCAAGACACATCATAATTAAAATGTCAAAGGTTAAAGATAAAGAGAGAATCTTAAGAGCAACAGGAGAAAAGCAGTTAGTTACCCTCAGGGGAGTTCCCATAAAACTGTCAGCTGATTTCTCAAAAGAAACTTTGTAGACTAGAAGGGATTGGCAAGAAATATTCGAAGGCATGAAAAGTAGGTATTTTGTTAAAAATTATTTTTATAGTATTTTTTCCAATTACCATTTAGTTCCCTTATACCTCCTTGCTCCCTGAAATCACAACGACTGTTTTCCTGGTCCATGAGTCCTTTTTCCTTTTTGCTCAATCCCTCTACCCACTAGCCTCTCACAACCTATCCCCCAGATGTCATTCTGCTCTCTACGAGTCTGTCTCTGTTTTACTTGTTAGTTCAGTTTGTTCATTATTCCACATAGGAGTGAAATCATATGGTATTTGTTTCTCTCTGACTGGCTTATTTCACTTAGCATAAAGTTCTCCACATCCATCCATACTGTCGCAAAGGATAAAATAGTTTTCTTTTTTATGTCTGAGTAGTATTCCATTGTGTCAGTGTCCCATAGTTGTTTTATCCATTCATCTACTGATAGACTCTTGGGCTGTTTCCATATCTTGGCTATTGTAAATTGTTGCGGACCGTTCAGCATGGTTTCAGGAGTTGTAACCCTCACCCCATGGTGGGCTGAGTAAGAGCCAAGGGACCTGCTTCTTCTGGGTCTGTTCTGTCGAGAGGACATGACCTACTAAGGAGACAAAGCTTATCTCCCTGGCAGGAGCACTGCTTCTGCCTCATCCATATCTGGCCTCCAGTGCTTGGTTGGCAGTCAATGACGGGAAAGACTCCTTATGGGAAGGGCAACCTAAGCCAGACATGACAACTTGGGAAGCCCTCATGGAAGGACTCGGGGGGCTGCAGCAAAGAGGGGGTGTGGACCCTCAGTGCCCCTCCTCCGGCCATTCTGACATAGCCCAAGTCCCCATTTCTGTCTGGGAGATGTCTTCTGCTTCCTGGGCCTAATGGGCTTAAAGCCTGAAACTATGATGGTGAGCAGTGCAGTCCTGTGAGGGCTGGAGTGGTTCCCCTGGGCGATCAGGCATAAGAAAGAATTCTTAAAGTCCTGTGAAACCTGCTTTGTTTGCTAAGAGTGCTCTCATTTAAATGATAAGGGTCCCAGGAGGAAATGGGTATGTCTCCCAAAGTTTTGCAACCCCCTTTCCTGACTGACACTGACTCAGATTAAGCCCTCAGATTTCTTTGAAATGTTAAACCTGTACTCCTGTGTATTTGAACACAATAAAAGCCCAGTGAGGAAGGGGCTCTGGGTCATTCTCCTTTAAGAGTTTGACCACCTCTCCTCCCCAGGCAGATCATGTTTTGGTAGTTTTATTTTCATCCGTGATGGATGGGATGGGGCTCAGCAGGCAGAGCCCCCCCCCACATCTGGTGCCCAGGACAGGGGCCCCCCACAGTAAATAACACTTTGGTGAACAGAGGTGCTTATGTTCTTTTGAATTAGTTTTTCAGGTTCCTTCGTATATATTCCTAGAAGCGTGATTGCTGTGTCAAAAGGCAGATTCATTTTTAATTTTTTGAGATATCTCCATACTGCTTTCCACAGTGGATGCACCAATCTGAATTTCTACCAACAGTGAAGAAGGGTTCCCTTTTCTCCACATCTTCACCAGCACTTGCTGTTTGTTGATTTATTGATGATAGCCATTCTGACAGGTGTAAAATGATATCTCATTGTGGTTTTATTTTGCAGCTCTCATGATTAATGATGTTGAGAATCTTTTCATATGTCTATTGGCCATCGGTATGTCTTCTTTGGAGAAGTGTCTATTAAGGTTCTTTGTCAATTTTTAAATTGGGTTGTTTGTATTTTTGGTGTTGAGTTTTATACATTCTTTATAAATTTTGGATATTAACCTCTTATCAGATGAATTGGCAAATATATTCTCCCATTCAGTAGGTTGACTTTTCATTTTGTTGATGGTTTCCTTTGCTGTGCAAAACTTTTTAGTTTGATATAGTCCCATTTGCTCATTTTTCTTTTGTTTCCCTTGCCTGGGGAGATATATCCTATAAAAAATTGCTGTGAGCAATGTCTGATATTTTGTTGCCTATGTTTTTCTCTAGGATTTTTATGGTTTTTTGTCTAACATTTAAGCCTATAATCCATTTTAACTTTAATCTTGTGGGTGGTATAAGAAGGTTCATTTTTCTGCATGGATCTGTCTGATTTTCCCAACACCATTTGTTGAATAAACTATCTTATTTAAAAGTATATTTTATCGATTATGCTATTACAGTTGTCCCACTTTTTCTTCCTTTGCCTCTCTCCACCCGGTAACTACCTTCCCTCCAGCAGTCCCCCCTTAGTTCATGTACATGGGTCATGCATATTAGTTCTTTGGCTTCTCCATTTTCCATATGATTTTTAATGTCCCCTTGTCCATTTTGTACCTACCAACTATGCTTCTTAATCCCTACACCTTTCCTCCCAATATCCCCCTTCCCTCTCCCAGCTGATAATGCTCCAAATGATCTTCATATCTATGGTTCTGTTCTTGTTCTGTTTTTTTGCTAAGTTTGTTTTTGTTTCTTTTTTTTAGGTTCAGTTGTTGATTGTTTTGAATATGTTTACACTCTAATAATCATAGTTTTGATCTTCTTTGTCTTAAATAAGTTCTTTCTTACTAAGAACTTATTTAAGACGAAGAACTTAAATAAGTTCTTCGTCTTAAATAAGTTCTTCTTTATCTTAAATAAGTGTCAATAAGTTGACACTTTATGTAATAATGTCTTGGTGATAATAAATTTATTTACCTTGTCTGAAAAGCACTTTATCTGCCCTTCCATTCTAAATGATAGCTTTGCTGGATAGAGTCATCTTAGATGTAGGTCCTTGCCTTTCATGACTTCAAATACTACTTTACAGACCCTTCTTGTCTGCAAGAATTCTTTTGAGAAATCAGCTGATAGTCTTATGGGAACTCCTTTGTAGGTAACTGTCTCCTTTTCTCTTGCTACTTCTAAGATTCTCTCCTTATCTTTAATCTTGGCAAATGTAATTATGATGTGCTGTTGGTGTGGGCTTCCTTGGGTCCAACTTCTTTGGGACTGTCTGAGCTTCCTGGGCTTCCTGGAAGTCTATTTCATTCCCCAGATTAGGGAAGTTCTCCTTAATTATGTTTTCAAATAAGTTTTCAATTTTTTGCTCTTCCTCTTCTCCTTCTGGCACCCCTCTGATTCTGATGTTGGAACATTTAAAGATGTCCTGTAGGTTCCTAAACCTCTCCTAATTTTTTGAATTCTTGTTTCTTCATTCTGTTCTGGTTGAATGTTTCTTTCTTCCTTCTGTTCCAAATCATTGATTTGAATCCCAACTTCCTTTCACTGTTGGTTCCCTGTGGACCCTATAAACTGACTCCTGAGAAACCGGCAGTTTCTTCTACTGCTCCAACCCCCGCCTTTTTTTTTTTTTTTCTTTCATCCAGAATTTATGAGGCTTTATTATCCTGGTGCTGGAAACCTGGGCTGTGTGGTCTGGACTGGGGCTGGGATTGCTTGCTCCCACAGTAGTCCTTCTGATTTTTATCCAGCATATGTGAAAGTGGGACTACTTGATCCACAGTTGCCACCACCACCTCACTATGCAACACTGAATCCTCTTCCCCCTAGCTCTGGGACTCTGCCACTCCTATTCATCTGGGTGACTATGGCTTCTTTAAATTCTTGTTTGTAAGACTTCCATACAGTTTGACTATTTGGGAGTTCTGGGTGTTTTTTTCGTTTTTATGTTAGTTCTAATTCTTGTGGTTATGTGAGGAGGTGAAGTATGCCTACCTATGCCTCCATCTTGACCAGAATCTGAACGAACCGTCTGCAGCCTATTATATGCACTTGCTTCCTCTGTTGAATATTAATTGAGTGTAAAGATGTGGGTTTATTGCTGGGCTGTCTATTCTGTCCCATTGATCCATGTGTCTTTTTTCATGCCAGTACCATGCTGTTTTGATTATTTTGGCCTTATAGTATAGTCTGATATTAGGTAGCACAAATCCTCCAACTTTGTTTTTCTTTATCAGGATCTCTGTTACTATGCAGGGACTTTTGAGGTTCCATGTAAATTTTTGCAATATTTGTTCTAGTTCCATGAAATACATCATTGGAATTGATAATAAGAATCGTGTCGAATCTATTGATTGCTTTGTGTAGTATGGATATTTTAATGATGTTAATTTTTCCTATACATGAGCATGGTATGTGCTTCCACTTATTTGTATCTTCTTCAATTTCTTTCTTCAGTGTCTTGTAATTTTCCTAATACAGGTCTTTTACATCCTTGGTAAGGTCTATTCCTAGGTATGGAATTCTTTTTGAAGCAATTGTGACTGGTATTGTTTTCCTAATTTCTCTTTCTGTTAGTTTGTTATTGGCATGCACAACTGATTTCTGGATGTTCACTTTGTGTCTTGCAACTTTGCTGAATTCATTTATTAGTTCTAGTAGTTTCTTGGTGCAGTCTTTGGGGTTTTTATGTACAGTGCCATGTCATTGCAAATGAAGACAGTTTTACTTCTTTTCTAATTTGGGTGCCTTTTATTATTATTATGTTTTTTCTGATTGCTCTGGCTAGGACTTCCAGTACTATGTTAAATAAGAAAGGTGAAAGCAGACACCCCTGTCTTGTTCCCAGTCTTAAGGGGAATGCTAGTAGTTTTTGCCTGTGGGGTATAATGCTGACAGTGGGTTTGTCATATATGGCCTTTATTATATTTCTGCATGTTCCCTCTATTCCCACTTTGCTGAGAGTTTTGATCATAAATAGGTGCTGCATTTTATCAAATGCTTCTGTATCTATTGATATGATCAAGTGGTTTTAAATATCCTACGTTTTTTATGTGGTGAATCACATTTATTGATTTACAAATGTTGTGCCAACCTTGCGTTCCTGGAATAAATTACACTTGATCATGGTGTATGATCTTTTTGATGCATTGCTGTATTCAGTTCACTAATATTTTGTTGAGCATTTTAGCATCTATGTTCATTAGGAATATTGGCCTATAACTTCCTTTGTTTGTAATGTATTTATCTGGTTTTGGAATTTGGATAATGCTGGCCTTATAAAATGAGCTTGAGAGCCCTCTCTTCACTTGCATTTTTAAAATAGTTTAAGAAGGAAACATGTTAGTTCTTTTCAGAATGTTTGATAAAATTCATCTGTGAAGCTATCCGGTCCAGGACTTTTATTTGTTGGGAGTTTTTGGATTACAGTTCAAGTTCACTAAATGTAACCTGTCTATTCTGATTCTCTGCTTCTTCCTGATTTAATTTGGGAAGGTTATATGTTTCTAGGAGTTTATCCATTTCACCCAGGTTGCCCAGTTTTTTTTGCCTATACTTTTTCATAATATTTTCTTACAATCCTTTATATTTCTTTGGTCTCAGTTGTTATTTCTCCTCTTTCATTTGTGATTTTACTTATTTGTATCCTCTTTTTTTTTCTTTCTTTCTGGTCTGTTTAAAGAGTTGTCATCTTGTTTATCTTTTCAAAGAACCAGTTCTTAGATTCATTGACCTTTTCCATCATTTTTAAGAGTCTCTTTCATTTATTTCTGCTCTTATCTTTATTATTTTCTTCCTTTTACTCACTTTGGCCTTTGTTGTTTTTTTCAAGTTCCTGTAAGTATAAAGTAAGTTGTTTATTTGAGCTTTTTCTTGATTTTTGAGATAGTCTTATAATGCTATGAATTTCGCTCTTAGGATTGCTTTCCCAATGTCCCCCAAATTTTGGATTGTTATGTTCTCATTTTCATTTGTTTCAAGGTATATTTTGATTTCTTCTTTGATCTCATTGTTGACCCATTTATTGTGTAATAACATGTTATTGAGCTTTCATGTCCTTGTATATTTTTCAGTGTTCTTCTTGTGATTGATTTCTAGTTATGTAGCATTTTAGCTAGACCATATGCTTGATATAATTTTACTCTTCTTAAATTTTGAGACTTATTTTGTATCCTAACATGTGGTCTATCCTAGGAAAAGTTCCATGTGCACTTGAAAAGTATGCATATTCTGCTGCTTTGGGGTAAGTGCTCTGAAAATATCAATTAAATTCATTTGATCTAGTGTGTTGTTTAAGACCACTGTCTCCTTGTTGATTTTCTGTCTGGAAGATCTATACATTGATGTCAATGGGGTGTGAAAATCCTTGACTATGACTATTTCTGTCGCTCTCTCCCTTTATGTCCATTAACATTCGCTTTAGATATTTAGGTGCATCTATGTCAGGTGTGTAAATGTTTACTAGTTATATCCTCTTGTTGGATTATTCCCTTTATCATTATGTAGTGTCCTACTTTATCTCTTACTATAGCCTTGGTTTTAAAGTCTATTGTGTTGGGTATAAGTACTGCTACCCCAGCTTTTTTTTCCTTTCCATTTGTATCAAATGCCTTTTTCCATCCCTTTACTTTTAGTCTATGTTTATCTTTCTATCTGAGATAGGTCTTTTGGAGGCAGCATATACATGGGTCTTGTTTTCTTATCCATTCAACTACCCTATGTCTTTTGGTTGGAGTCATTTACATTTAAATTGATTATTAATAGATATGTATTTAGTGCCATTTTATTGTTAGATTATTTTCCTTTTTTTTTTTCTCTTCTTCTTTTGAAAATAAACCCTTTAACATTTCTTGCACTACTGGTTTGGTGTTAACAATCTCCTTTAGCTTTTTCTTGCGTGGAAGCTCCTTATTTGTCCATTTACTTTAAATGGTAGCCTTGCTGGGTAAAGTAGCCTTGGTTGTAGGTCCTTGCTTTTCATCACCTTGAATATTTCATGCCACTCCCTTCTGGCCTGAAATGTTTCTGTTGAGAAATCAGATGACAATCTAGTTGGTGCTCCCTTGTATGTAACTATCTGCTTTTCTATTGTGGTTTTTAGGATTCTTTCCCTGTCTTCAAGCCTTGCCATTTTAATTATGATGTGTCTTGTTATATGCCTCTTTGAATCCAACTTGTTTGGGATTCTCTGAGCTTCCTGAACTTTTGTGTCTTTTTCCTTCACAAGGATTAGGGAAGTTTTTGGTCATTATTTTTTCAAATAAGTTTGTAATCCCTTGCTTGCTTTCTTCCCTTCTGGTATTCCCATGATGCAGATGTTGTTATGCTTCATGTTATCTAAAATGCTTTTTAAGCTCTCCTCATTTTTTAAACTTCTTTTTTATTTATGCTGCTTTGCCTAGGTGTGTTTTTTTCTACCTTGTCATCCAAATCACTGATTTGATCCTCAGCTTCATCTACCTACTGTTTATTCCTTCCACTCTATTATTTATTTTGGATATTGCATTCTTTATTTCTGACTTGTCCTTTTTTAGGTTCTTTGTCTTTTTTTTCTTGCTGTTGAGTATCCTTGCAATCATTACTCTGAACTCTCTATCTGAAAAATTGTTTGCCTCCATTTCTTCTAGTCCTTCTTCTGGAGAATTCTCTTATTTTTTTCATTTGGGGCCTGTTTCTTTGTCTTCCCATTTTGGCTACATTTTTGTGTAGTTTCTATGTATGAGATAGATCTGAAAAGACTCTGGTGCAGACCTTTGTCAGAGGCTGTTTTGACTGGCGTTGGACAACCTGTTTGGAGTTATTAGTGATCCACAGCATGTGGCTCCCTCTGCTGGGCATTTTTGCATGGAGAAAGAACCAGGCTGTGCACCAAGGCCAGCTTTTATCAGCACCAGGCCTGCGGGAGGGTCAGCTATAGTGCCAGAGTTCCACCTGAGTTGTGCATGAGATAGCCTCAAGCTGTACTCAGCAGCCAGGCTTAAGCTCCACAGATTGGGGTGGATTAATTCCTGTGGGTGGGGCTATTGCTTCTTCTCTGTCTGATGATATTTGGAGAGGAGTGCTCTGCCTGAGAAAGATGGCCTCTGCAGTACGAGGAATGACTCAGCTCAGGGGTCCTGGTGGCTGTTCCTTCAGTTCTCTCCCTGGAGACACCAGCCCCAGACTCTCTTCATACGTCTCCAGTCCACTCTGCCCTCCCTCTGTTGGAGCCCAGGGTAAGTGACTGCAAACAGAATTTTGTGCATTGGCCCTTTAAGAGGCTCTCTGCATTTCTAGCCATCTCTCCTCTGCATACAGAAACCCTGCTGCTTTTCACAGCTGAATGTTATCTGGGTCCCTTTCCTGCCTCTGGTGGGGAGCCCAGCTTGGAGTTTAGAGCCCACACTTCTCTGGGGGAACCCCCAGCCACTGAAATGTCCCTCTGGTGCTTCAGCACCATCCATTGGAGCCCAGCCAACCCTCTAGCACCTCCTCTGCACTCCTTACCAATTATGTTTTGGCGAAGTGTTTTCTTCTGTCTGTCCTTGGCTATAGGGCTTCTCTCTAGCTAGTGTCAGTTGGCTATTCGGAATTAGTTGTAATTTTGGATAGGTCATGGGAGGAGGTTAGTTTGGCTTTCACTTACTCCTCTGAAGTCTTGGGTCCCCAAGGTAGGTATCATTATCCACTGTTTAGATAAGAAGAACGTTGGTTTGGATAGGTTGAACAATTTAACTAAGGTCACACAATTAGTCAGTGTCTGAGCTGGCTTCTGAGTTGGTTCCCAAGTTGACTGCTTCTCCTTTCTGACTGATTGTTTTTTCACTGCTTTTCCTTTCTCTGTGGGAGAATAGACTATGTAATCACAACTCCTCCCCAGGGTTGTCTTTGCACAGCTCTGGTATTTGTGCCCTACAATAATAACTCTACCTTATTAAGTCATGCTGTCCCAGAGGTGTATATGTCCCTCTATGTGCGTATCCATAGACATAAATAGTACACATATACATGTATGTGTGTATTATATATACACATATGACATATATATTGCATCTTTCTCATATTATAAGAAGAAAATCTTGCTATCCACATTTCTGAATACTATCATTAAAATCTTAAAGGAAGAACTATTAAATCATAACTCAACGAGCATAAATCAATCCTTCATAAAAATCATTTTTCATATTGCAATCGGATCCAATCCCTGGAACAGCACGGGAAGTATCATCTTGCAAGACCAGCACTCCCAATCAGTGTCAGACATTATTGTTCACTACAACAGTGTACTCTTGACTGAAACTGCCAGATCCTGGGAAGTCAACCCTATGCCTATCAAAAGTGCTTTTATTACCATAGATAATTAGCTAAGTATCAATAAGGAAGGAAACAAGAGGAATTGGACATTGAGCTTAATAAACTTGGGAGCATAAGCCTGTTTGCTTCACCAGGAAGCTACAGCTTCACACACCTCAGAGAATCTTATCATTATTTCTCCAAGAGAATTAACATCCCCTTCCTGGCTCTGATGGTACCAGGTTGCAGGGGAAGCAGAGGGAGGTAAGCACATGTGCAACAGAAGTCAAAAAGTGCAGGGGCAGGAGCAGGTGCATGGGCAGGTGACCATAGAGGCCTCTCAGTCTAACTAGGGGCTGGACCCAGCAGAAGCCCTTGAAAGCTTGGGAAGTTGATTGGTCATTTTAAAAAAGTTTCTGGTCTTTGCCAAGCCTAAAATATATAATCCTAGGGGAACAAAGAAGTGCGCTCTCTCTCTCTCTCTCTCTCTCTCTCTCTCTCTCTCTCTCTCTCTCTCTCTCTCTCATCTGCAATCACCCCTTCATTCATATCTTCTTCCTCTTGCCAGGACCATGCAACCATGTGGGTCTAGCAGCTACTGGGACCTGAAGCAGATCACATGGGCTCCAGAGGACTAAGCTTGAATGTGAAACAGAAACCTTGGATACTGGCCCTTGTTTTGGTCTTGCTGAAGACACAGTTGGACTTTTTCCATGGTGGGACAGTCAGAGATGGGACATTGGAAACCCAGGGTCAGATTTCCACACAAATAAATCTTGCTACACCACAATCTCCTCTGCATGAGTCTGTGAAATGCTTTTCTTGTGATCCCACGGAAGAGCTTGATTTCTACCAGCAACACTTTTATCTAAACATTTTCCTGTTGAAAGGTTGAGTATTTCCATTAGAGCAGGCTTGAGTTTTATACTGATCAGAAAGCGGGGTTGGGAAGGTGGGTCTCTGGTTATCCCATAAAGAGCATTCATTACCCATGGAGAGCATGCAACAGGCACTGAGCAAGGTCGGCTCCGGGTAACAAGCACACTTCCTACAGGGCAGGGGAAGCTGCACTTTACACAGCTCTTTAAGATGCCCAGGTTAAAATGTAGATGGGGTATGTACATTTATTTTAACTTCTTTCCTAAATCCCATTGAGACTACAGAAAGAAGATTTTTTTTTTAATGTAAAAACAGGAGTTCTGGCCAAGATGGAGGCATAGGAAGAAACCCTTTGCTTCCTCTCACAATCAAAAGGAGGATAACAACCAATCTAAAATCAATAAACAACCAGAAGCACCAGAAAATCAAACTGAATGGAACTCTGACAACCAACAAATTAAAGAAAAAATCAACTGGAACAACCAGACCGGTGTGCCAAGACAAAGAAATATGGCCCAAATGAAAGAACATAGCAAAACCTCAGAAGTGATGAGGACATTGCCAACCTATCTGATGGAGAATTTAAAGCCCTGGTAATCAAAATGCTCACAGAACTGATTGAGCTTGGTCAAAAAGTGAAAGAACAAATGAAAGATACCCAAAATGAAATAAAGCAAAATATTCAGGGAACCAACAGTGACAAGAAGGAAACCAGGATTCAAAGCAATGATTTGGAACAAAAGGAAGAAATAAACATCCAACTGGATCAGAAAGAAGGAACAAGAATCCAAAAAAATGAAGAGAGGCTGAGGACTCTCTGGGACAACCTGAAATGTTCCAATATCCAAATTACAGGGATGCCAGAAGAAGAAGAGCAACAGCAAGAAATTGAAAACTTATTTGAACAAATAATGAAGGAAAACTTCCCCAATCTGGCAAAGGAAATAGACTTCCAGGAAATCTAGGAAGCCCAGAGAGTCCCAAAGAAGTTGGACCCAAAGAGGAACACGCCAAGGCACATCATCATTAAGTTACCCAAGATTAAAGACAAAGAGAAAATCCTAAGAGCAGCAAGAGAAAAGGAGACAGTTACCCACAAAGGAGTTTCCATAAGGCTATCAGCTGATTTCTCAAAAGAAACCTTACAGGCAAGAAGGGGCTGGAAAGAAGTATTTGAAGTCACGAAAGGCAAGGACCTATATCCAAGATTACTCTATCTGGCAAAGCTGGATAGGCTATCATTTAGAATGGAAGGACAGATAAAGTGCTTCCCAGATAAGGTCAAGTTAAAGAAGTTCATCATCACCAAGCCCTTACTATATGAAATGTTAAAGGGACTTATCTAAGAAAAAAGAAGATCAAAAATATGAACCATAAAATGACAACAAACTCTTAACTATCAACAAATGAACCTAAAAGAAAAGAAAAATAATGAAAATAAAAACTAAGCAAACCACCAGAACAGGAACAGAATCAGAGAAATGGACATCACACAGAGAGAGTTCAGTGGGGAGGGGGAAGGGAAGAACGGGGGGGAAAGTATAGGGAAGAAGAAGCATAATTAGTAGACATAAAATAGACAGGGAAAGATAAAAAAGTGGTATAGGAAACACAGGACTCAAAGAACTTATATGTACAACCCATAGACATGAACTAAGAGGGCAGGAATGCTGGAGGGTTGGGGGGAAGGGGGAATAAAGGAGGAAAAATTGGAAATACTGTAATAGCATAATCAATAAAAAATACTTAAGAAAGAAAAGAAAAAAGAAACGTAAAAACAAATGTATGGAAAAACAAGAGAGAGGATAACAACACAATTTTGGAAGATGGCTAGAAGCAGATATATGTGTGGTAACTGACTTAGGAGACCCAATAAATCTTCAGACAACAGTGGGCATAGCTGTGAACTCTGATCTATACTGCAGAACCCTAAGGAAGTGCAGAAAGTGGTGCCTCTGGATCCAAGGTGAAGGCAGGGGCTAGAATGAGAGAATTAGGTAAAAACTAAAACACGTGGAGAAAGGGAGTAGCGAGGGTGTGAATCTGCAGCTTATTTCCTCATTTAGGTGGAATCCAAGGCTGTCCCGAGATACCTTCACTAGGAAAAGACTTCTGTGTGCTTCTTTCAACATCTGCCTAAAATTAAATACATCAACTTAAAATTGTTAAAATACATGTGAAAAAGCAAATTTAAAATAAAAAAGCCAACAGCTTGAGAATTGTAAAAGAAGTGAGAATTTGTAGACTAATTTTCATGTGCCAGAGTTCGTGTGTCTTTGCCCCACAGAACTAAATTCTCTCTTTCACTCATTCTCTGTACCCTCTGATGGTAGGCAGTGGGAAGTTCCTAGAATCTAGGGCCCTGGGTAATGATGCTCTGAATTCTATGGCTAAAAGGCAGCTCCATCTGAAGCCCCATGCAGACTCCAAGAGAAAACTGTCAGCTGCCTAGGCTTTCTATCTGGGTACCAATTGCTATACACACCTTTGAGTTACACATTTCAGAAATTCATCAAGAATTATCTTCTGGAAATATGCTGAAATACCTTTGTTTGAGCTGGGAATTTTTATTTTTCAGCTCTCTGAATTCAGTTCTCGGTCAAATGTAGTAACCTGCCATTGTGCCAGCACCGAAGTTATAAAACGGCATTGAGATAATTTTTGTGACAGCTCTGAGTGGTAAACAGAGAGATGGCTTAGTGTGGCATAGCATTTTTCAATTTTAAGTAAAGAATTTCCTTTAAAGGATGGAAAAAAATCCCTCACATACTTCCTGCTTTGACTCAAATTACTTATTTGTTACTTAAACATACAAAACTTTAAACGAGATATAACTGTCTTATGTTATTATATTCCTGAAACTATAAAGCCAAAACAGATGTTCAAATTAAATTTAAACAAAACACAGCAGAAATAAGACTTTTAAATTGATAACATTGAGCTCCCCCATAATTAGGATGTAGAAGGTCATGGCAGATTATTGCTCCTGCCATAATAACTAGACGACAGCTGAATAAAGTAAAATTTGACATATTTTTTAAGATATCAGAGAGATGTTGGTGCAAATCAGTTGAAAAGGATAAATTCCAGAGAGTAGAGAGCCCTTCCTGGACGAGCGGAGATCAGCAAGCTTCTTTCCCAGGGGTGCATGCCAAGTTTCAGCACAAGCAGAGGTTCAGACCGAGAACTCTAAGAGGGAAAGAGAAGCCATTGTAATTTTTAATGACCTTGTAGGCTGAGATAAAGAATTTGAAGAAGGGTTTTTCCATCTGCCACTTTTCTATCACATGACTTTTATTGAGTGCTGGGGTTGTGATTAAAGACTAGAGCCTGGCTAGAAAGGCAGAAAAAGAGTCCCCGCACTCTCCTGCAAAACTGCTGGGGCGGGGGGTGGAGAAATGAACACAAGACACATCTCTCCCTCAGTATACTTGAAGTCAAAGAACTAAAACTAACTTAAAATGAAACTCTGTGCCAATACAGCTCTATTTCTTGACAGAGAAAATAGCATTCGTTTCAGTCTCTATGGCTCTTTTATACACGATATCTGGCATGCACTAAAGAATTAAGTGATTTTCAAGGAAACAGGAAAATAAGACTCATAATAGAAAAAAATACCATTCTAATGAAAAAGATCTACGGAGAACCCAGGTTTTAGAAATAGCAGAGGACCTTAACATAATCATATAGGTATTTTTTTAAAGAAAATCTAGACAAAAAATGGATGAAAAATAGAGAATTTAAACAAATAAATTGAATCTATATCAAGTACCAAATGTTATCCTGGGAACTTAAAAATATAGTATTTGAAGGCAAGTGGGAAGAGGGGTGAGAGAGAACAGGGACTCCACATTGATGGAATGAAAAAGATCAGCAAAACCTTTCCCCAAAAGCAGCTATAAAACTGGGTACAGTTGTGAAAAATAACAATTTTAGGATTCTGGAAACTGGCCAAAGATGTACAAAAAAAACTGAGTTGTGTGTTATTTGAGAAAGGCTGCTGGACCTCTGATAAGAACCCTGGGCATCTCTATTATTTTAACCCGGAGTTGCTCTCATTCCCCTTGCTCCCCTCCCCACTCTGTTGGGACAAGCTAAGAAATCCAGCAGGTTTGCAGCTGAAGGGGACTGACTTAATCTGTGGCTGAATGCAGAAAGACCCATTCTCAGGGGCATTATTGAAAACTATAGTGATCTTGGTACCAAACGAAGGCCAACGTTACTTCCAGTGTATTGTTGAGGCAAACAACATATCAAGCACATAAGCCAGAAATTTAAGAGATTCAGGGAATGAGATGGTTACAATGGACTTTGGTAAGCTCCTGCATATTCCTGGTAACCTAGAAGTTTGTATGCATGCTCAAGATTGCTCATGCATCCAGAGAGACTGGAGAGACTGGATAGAGCCCAGTAGAAAGTATAAATTAAGGCCAGTTCCAGCTACATAATTTGCAGGGCCTGGTGCAAAACGAAAATGCAGAACTCCTCATTAAAAATTAGAAAGAATTTCAAAATGGCAACAACATAGCATTAAACCAAGTATGGGACCTTTATAAGCAGGGACCCCATGTGACTCCACAGTTCATATGCCCATAAAACTGGCTCTGGCTGGATCTGAATTTTAAATGGTTTGAACTTTGAATGTTTTTCTCAAACTATACACACATAGGTAAAGAGTGGAAGGCTCACTGGCTTAATGCATTTAAGCCCAAAATTTGACCAGTCATTGACTGACCGCTAAGCTGTGCTGACTTGGTCAAATCCTAGGAAGGTAGCTTAAACATAAACACAAACAAACAAACAAACAAACAAAAACATTAAAACTGAGCAGACATGCTAGTAGCTACAGTGGGTTGGGGAAGGGGTGGGGTGGGCAGGAGACAGAGTGTACAGAATTAATCAAGGCAAGTCATTGAACAAACACAACAGCAACAATGATCCCAGGAGGAGATAATCAGAATCTAAATTCGCTACAATGTATGTTCTAGAATATTTAGTTTTCAAAGATGATGATAATAACAACAACAACGAAAACTATGAGACAGGAGAAGAAACAGGGAAGTGTGACCCATATCCAGTAAAGAAAGCAGTCATTAGAAACTGTCTGGTAAGTTCAAGTGCTGGTACAAACAGCAAACACTTGAAAAAAGTCATTATAAATACGTTCAACAGATACAATGAAACCATGTGTAAGAATTAAAGAAAAGTTTGATGATGATTTCTCCTCAAGGAAAATATCAATAAAACGAGAGACATAAAATAAACTGAATTGTAAGAACATGAAAACACTAGAATTGCATAGTACTGAAATGAAAATTGGTTAGAGGGGTATGAAAGCCCATCTGCCATGAACTGGCAAGAAGAAAGAATCAGTGAACTTTAAGGTAGACCAACAGAAATGATCTAATTTGAGCAACAGAAAGAAATAAAGGATGAAGAAAAGTGAACTGTGCCCCAGAAACCTCTGGAAAACCATCAAGTGTACCAACATGGATTCTTAGAATCGGGTAAGAGAGGCAAAGCCACAGAAAAAATACTCAAAGAAATAGCAGAGGAAGCCTTCTCAAATTTCATGAAAAACTTTCATCAACACATCTAAGAAGATCAGTAAACTCTGATTACTGTACATACAAAGGGACCCACACCTAGATGCAGCACAGTGAGAGAACTTAAAGCTCTCAGTTAATGAAGAGACAGCCCATGTTCATGTGTTGGAAACTCAATATTGTTAAGGTGGCAGTTCTCCCACAGTGAACAATGGATTCAATACAACCCCAATCCAAACCCAAGCAAGAATTTTGTTTTTTAATTAACAAGGTAATACTAAAGTTAACATGGAAATGCAAACAAACAAAAAAAAAACAAATAACAAAAAACAACCCAGAATAGCCAAACCAATTTTGAATATGAACAAAGTTTGAGGACATATAGTAGCTGATTTAAAAATTTATTATAATGAAGTGTGGTATTACCATAAACATAGACATAGCCCTGGCTGGTGTAGCTCAGTGGATTGAGTGTGGGCTTGTGAACTAAAGAGCTGCTGGTTCAATTCCCAGTCAGGGCACATGCCTGGGATGCAGGCCAGGTCCCCAGTGGGGGCCATGTATGAGGCAACCACACGTTGATGTTTCTCTTCCTCTCTTTCTCCTTCCCTTCCCCTCTCTCTAAAAATAAATATAACCTTTAAAAAATGTTTAAAAAAACATACACATATATTAACGGAGCAGAATAGAATGTTTAGAAATAAACCCTTACATTTATGGTCAGTTGACTCTGACAAACATTTTAAGGCACTTCAGTGGGGGAAAGAAGTATTTTCAACAAATGTTGCAGGAAAAATCTGGTATCTATATTTTAAAAAGAAGCTTAGAACCATATACAAAAATTCACTCAAAATGGATAATATATTTTTTATGAATAAGTGTTCCCATAGTCTTTTTTCTTTCTTTCTTTCTTTTTTTTTTTTTGTAAATTCCTAGAAGAGAAATTGCTGAGTCGTGTGGTAGTTCTAGTCTTAATTTTTTGAGGAACCTCCATTCCGTTTCCCACAGTGGCTTCACCAACTCACATTCTCACGATCAGTTTAAGAGTGTTCCCTTTTCTCCACATCCCCTTTAGCCCTTGTTATTTGTTGTTGTTCTGATAATAACCATTTTATGAAATTACATAATTTTATTAACCAATGTTATCCCAATCAGTCTGGTCTAAAAACAAATCATAAACCAAAATGTAAAAGCTAAAATTATAAAACTTCTTGGTTAAAACCTAAGTGAAGTCTTTGTAACTGTGAGTTAGCTAAGTAAAGATTTCCTAGATAAAATACCAAAAACATGACTTTTAATAAAAGAATTAATAAATTAAACTTCTTTAAAATTAAAAACTGTTGCTCTTCATAAAATACCCTTAAGAAAATAATAGATCAGCCACTGACTGACTGGGAGCAAGTATTTGCAAGTCATACACTTGATAAAGGACTTGCATCTGAAATATAAAAAGAACCATCAGAATTAAAAAATAAGAAGACAACCCAATTTAAAAATAGCCAAAGGATGTGGACTACACATTTTACCAAAGAGGATATACAAATGGCTAAGAAACACATAAAAAGATGCTCAACATCATTAGTCATTAGAGAGATGCAAATCAAAAGCACAACGTGATACCACTTTACATCGACTAGAATGACTTCTGTCAAAAAGATTGACATTGTTCTGGGGAGCTCCCCATGTTCTGGGGAGCATGGAGAGAAACTGGACACCTCTTACACTGCTAGTGGTGATGTAAAATGGCACAGGCACTTTGGAAAACAATTCAGCAGTTTTTAAATAGTTAAACCTACACTTATGATATGACCTAATAATCTCACTTTTGGATATCTATGAAGGGAAATGAAAATATATTTCCACAAAAAGATATAATGTGGGGCAAAAGTAGGTTTACAGTTGTTTGTCTAGAAAATAATACGCTAATCAAAATTAATGAATAATAATACAAGAATAAACTCTGTGTTTTGTGTACTCACCACTGTAGACCTACTTTTGCCTCACCCTGTATGTATGTGAATTTTCATAGCAGCATTACTCACAATAACATCATACTGGAAAAACTCAAATAAACATTAACTGGTCAATAGATGAACAAAAAGTGGTGTTTGCATATAATAGAAGGTTATTCAGCAATAAAAAGGAACAAAGTACTTATACATATCATAACATGATTGAACCTCAAAAATGTATGGAAATGTTAAGGAAAAAAGCAAAACACAAAAACCTACCTGCATTGTAAAATTATATATAAAAATTCTAGAAAAGTGAAGTCTCTCTAGGCACAGCAAGCAGACCTGGGGTTAGGGGTGAAAATAAATATTGACTGCAAATGAGCACAAGGGAACTTTTCTGGGTAACGCAAATGTTCTGTAACTATATTATGACGATGGTTGCACAACTGTCTAAACTTAGTGAAGATCATGTGACTGCACACTTACATTAGGTAAGTTTTATAATAAACAAATTAATTATCAGTTAAGCTGTTAAAAAATTGGTAAAGAAAAATTAGGGACCCATTTTACTCATGACTGTAGATGCACAAATCTTACCCAGAACAATAACAGAAAACAATGTAAAAAAGGGATTCTGTATCACCGCTAGATTGTGTTATTCCAAGAATGCAAAGTTGGTTGGATGTTCAGCATTGACCAATGAAAGTAGTCAGTGAAAATGATGGGACCAATGTCTACCATCAGCTCTGTTGGGTCAGTGGTGAGCTCTCTTACACCTGCCTCAGTGTGTGTGCACCCAGCTTCACCAGTTGCCTGTCTCTGCAGGCGGTTGGGGGATCCAGTCCTTGGCCTCCAGGGAGCCCTTCTGGGAGCGTGAACTGGGCTGCTGCCCGTGCCTGGCCCATGAGGCACATTCTGTACTCTGCCTCAGCCAGATGGGGCAGGACTTGGGCTGCAGCTCTAACCAGATGAACTTCTCCACAGTTAAGCAGGAGACAATCTTCTGCCCATGCATTTACTGGGAGAATGTACTAAGATTCTCTGATTAGGCTGATGTTGATAATGGAGTAGTCCATGAGATGATAGTAAGCCTAGGCAGGGACTCACACTACAGCAATACTGAAAAGTCCATGGGAAATCATTATTCATAATGTGTGAAGAGGGTTTTATGGAGTAAATCCTCGGTGTGGCCATGTTTTTGTGTTATTAGAGAATATTTAATTCTTCTACAAAGGAAAGGAAAATGGGATGGGTGAAAATGACATATTAAGAATACATAATGAGTAATCTATTAGCTTGTGAGGTATACCCAAAATTCCTAAGGAATGTTAAGGTTAGATAATAATTAAGTGGTAAACTGAAAGATACTTTTCACTGATAAAAGAGATGGGACACTTAAGAACATTATTTATGGATACAAAGGGCTGGAAATACTTTCTTCAGGTACAGATAACCTCCCCCCTCCACAAGCATGACAGCTCTATTACCCCCAAGTTGGCTTCTCATTGGTGTCCCCCATTTTGGACCATATCTACTCTGAATGTGCTTTATTGAACACAGGCTCCTGTCCTCTTGCTTTAGTGCACAAACTCAACTCTGGTGCGGGGGAGGGAGGATGGGGGGTGGGGGGGGAGAGAGAGAGAGAGAGAGAGAGAAGTAGTCTATGTCTACTCCACTCCATCTCTTTTTCTGGCTTCTTTCTGTGTGTTTTAAGCATCTTATTTTGGCCTCTGAGCCTTTCTGTTCTGTGAGCTCTAGAAGATCCTACCTCATAGTATACTTAGGGGTTATCATTGCATCAAGGTAATTTTCCACATGGCACCATTGTTGGCTATATTAAACCAGACATGATCTATGATTCTTTAGAGTCACTTATTTTAGTAACTCAAGATAATACTGAAGAAGCTCAGATGGATTTACTGAACCATGATTGGATTTACTGAATGTCTGAGGCTCAAAACAATTTCCTTCTGGTTCTCAAAAGCAAAATAGTGAATGGCCACTGATGAAAAGAGATCTTATTTATTTGTTTACTCTTATCATAAGTTTCACTGCTCTTATTGCTAAAACTAACTCATGGTCATATTTTAAAAAACAAAATACTTCCTATGGTTGGAATTAGTTTAAATAGTATAATGTAGTTACCACATCATATTATTTTCAAAGGTTGTATTAAACCTATATTGCAAGAGTACTCAGAAGACTAATTTAAATGCAAGACTCTTTGTTTTCCTTTTCCCCTTTCCTTTCCTTCTCTTCTTTTCCTTTCTTATTCCTTCCTTTCCAGACTGTTCTTTGCGTTCTGTTCTCTTGCCTTCCTAAGCAGTTTGGTCCTGAGCCTTCAGGTAGGGCAGAGCAATACAGGCCTGTGGTGGGAGCCATGTGGGCCCTGCGTGGAGTGCCAGAGCCCAGGTGGGTGGGGAGGAGGGTGTCCATGCTAGGACATCAGAGCCATAAATAAAATAAAGGTGGGACATCACTTCACACATAACGTTCAATTTCAGGTTGGTTGCAGAGCTAAATGTGAGAGGCAAAACAACAAAGCTTCTAGAAAAATAGCCCTGGCTGGTGTAGCTCAGTGGATTGAGCGCGGGCCTGCGAACCGAAGGATCGCGGTTCGATTCCCAGACAGGGCACATGCCTGGGTTGCCAGGCCAGTTCCCGGCAGGGGACATACAAGAGGCAACCGCACATTGATGTTTCTCTCCCTCTCTCCTTCCCTTCCCCTCTAAGGATAAATAAATAAAATCTAAAAGGAAAAAAAAATAAGAAAAATAATACAGGAGATATTTTATGACCCTAGAGTGGCAATTTTCAACCATTTTTATCTCATGGCACACATAATTAATTACTAAAATTCTGAAGCACACCAAAAAGAAATTTTTTTTGTTGATCTGACAAAAAATAGGTGTAGTTTATATTCATTCACACTGGACATCTATTGTTGTGTTGGCTGCTGTCATATTTTAATTTGACAGTCTAAGGGAACAGGGGTCAGTGCCCCTGACTAGATAGTCAGGCACTGCATGTTTTAAAAACTCTTGTGATACACATGTTGAAAATTGCTGCCCCTAGAGTATGGAAAGTTTTCTTAAACAGGGCCATGAAGATTACTAGTGTAAAAAAAAAAGATTAAACATTAATAAAATAAGGTTTGATAAGAGAACACAGTTAAGAGAATGAAAAGGCAATCAACAGAGAAGATATTTGCAATACTTATAACCAACAAAAGGGCTTGTGAAAGAACATATAAATAACTTCTGCATATGAATTAAGAAAATGAAAACAGAAAATAAAAATGGGCAAGAGACTTGAACTGTTGGGACCGCCTTGCCTAGTTTCAGGAGCTGTAACCCCCCATGGCTAAGGCTGAGTGAGTGACCTTCGGACCATAAACCACTAAGGAGACAAGGCTGATCTCCCTGGCAGGGGTGCTGCCTCTGCTCCGTTTACTTCATCCATTACTGGCCCCCAATGCTTGATCGGTTAGCCAATGACGGGTAAGATTCCCCAAGCAGGGAATGACCTAAGCCAGGCATGATCACATGGAGGCCCCAAGGAAGGACTTGGGGGGCTACAGCAAAAGGGGGTGATGGACCCTGGCCTCTCGACTATCCTGACATAGCCTGGGTACTCATTCTGTCTTCGAGAAGTCTCGTAATCTTTTGGCTGCCTTGCTTACTCTGCCTGACTTAAGCCTGAGACAATGACTTAAGCCTGAAACAAAGCTGGTGGTGGGTATAACCCTGTGCTGGAAAGGGCGGGTTCCCTAGGGCAATCAGGCCTAAGAAAGAATATGTAAAATCCTGTGCAACCTGCTTTGTTTAGAATGCTCTCAATTAAATAAGGGTCCAAGCAAGAAGTGAGTTTGTTCCTCAAGGTTTTATTGCTCTTTAGCTATCTGACCCTGACTCAAAATAGGCCTTGGAGTTACTTGTATGTTATCTATTGTTCGATCCTTACTGCCTGACCATGATTAATGAGCCTGTATTCCTATGCAAAATGACCCAATAAAAGCCCATTGAGGAAGAAGCTCTTGGCCCTTCTCCTTTGGAGAGATCAGTGACCTTTCCTCTCCAAGCAGATCATGTCTTGGTAGATTTATTCTCATCTGTGGCGGCCGGAGAATGGGGGTGGGGGCGGAACCCCCCCCCCACATTGAACAAGTACTTCAAAAAAAGCATATTTAAACATCCAGTAATCAAATTAAAAGGCATTAGTAATGGTGAAAATGCAAATTAAAACCACAATGTTATACCACCATGCATGCACCAGCTCAGTTAAGATCTGTAAGTTTGACAAGTTTGTTGGCAGAGATGCAACAAGGGGGATTCTCTTCTACTTCCTGTGACAGTGTACATTGTAGAAGCCACTTTGGGGAATATTTGTGTGTAATGTATTAAATTAAAAGATATACATAGCCTATGCCACAAAAATTTCACTCCTAAAAATCCCAATTAATATATATGCATCCTTATATGTGCTGAAAGGCATTTCTCATGCAATATATGTCACCAATAAAGACCTGACAGTTAAACTATATAAAAATCCGTTTCTTTTAGGATTTTAATTATTAGCTTATCTTTAGTTTTTATTTTTTGAGACATAACATTTTTTATTGTATCAGAATTGCTTTATGACACAGACATTCCACTTGTGGGATGTATCTGAAGAAACCTGAAACACTATTTTGGAAGAATGTACATACTCCTATGTTCATTGCAGCATTATTTATGATCGCCAAGATTTGGAAACAGTCAAGTGTCCTTCAGCAGGTGAGTGAATAAAACAACTATGGGACATTTACACAATGCAATACTACTCAGCTGTAAAAAAGAAGAAAATTTTACCCTTTGCTACAGTATGGATGGACCTGGAGAACATTATACTAAGTGAAATAAATCAGCCAGAGAACGACAAATACCATATGGTTGCACTCATATGTGAACTCTAATGAACAAACTGAACTAACAAGCAAAATACAGACAGACTCATAGATAGAGAGCAGGCTGACAGCTCTGGGCAAGGGTTAGGGGTGGAGGAATTGAGCAAAAAAGAAAAAGGACTCATGGACATGGACCACAGTGTGATGATTTGGGGGAGAGGGGGCACAGGAGGTAGGTGGAGGTGGAGAAGGATATCAGGGGGACAAATGGTAATGAATAAAAAACTCATATAAACCAATATGAAAACAATCAACAGAAATATGGATGTAATAACATGTAGATAGTTACTTTACAAAAATAAAATATCCAAATAGCCAATAAGCATTTTTTCATTAATCCTCACCTGAGGATACGTTTATTGATTTTTTTAGAGAGAGAAACACTGATGTGAGAGAGAAACATCAATGGCTGCCTCTAGCAGACTCCCCGACCGGGATCTAATTCACAGCCTAGGTTTGTACCCTGACTGCGAATTGAACCCACAACTTTTTGATTGGGGGAATGGGAGTGGGGATGAAGCTCCAACCAACTGAACCACCTGGCTGGGGTGCCAGGGCACCAGGCAGCATTTGAAAAGATGTTAACCTCATCAGTCAGTTAATCATCAGGGAAATGCAAACTAAAACTGCAGAGTCCAATGACACTGTACATCCACCTGAATAGGGAAAAGCAGACGAACACTGACAATTCAACTGGTTAGCAAAGGTGTGGAGCAGTTAGAGCTCTCTCTCATTTACTGTGGATGGGAGTTGAAGCTTTTACAACACTATTTTTTTTTCCACTACAGTTACATATAAGCTACCATATGACATAGTTATTCCTCTATTTTTACATAGGTACCTAAAAGAAATATGGACATATGCACCAAGAGACATTTGTAGCAGCATTATCTGTAATAGTCCTAAAGAAGAGACAACCGAAGCCCACAGATAAATCAGTTGTGATGTATTTATTCAGTGGAACACTCAACAGCAATAGAAATGAACAAACCAGCCCTACACACATTACCCAAATGAACCTCACAGACATAGTTTTAAAAGATTCCAGGCACAAGAATGTATCACCTGTGAAATCAAACAGAAAAAACAGAAATAATGCAATTAGGGACCTGTGGTTAGATGGTAAAACCTTAAGAAAAAATAAGGAAATGCTTACCATTAACAAAGATTCTTTCCTGGACCAAAGTCTAGCCAGGATCATCTAAGCGTCTTCTTAAGCCTCAACCTTGGCCTTTGAAACCACAGAATCTCAGCCCCATCCCTTACATCAAAAGTCTTAAACAAACAGTAACATAATTTCTGGCAGCTAAAGGCTGCATCCTTAGGTGTCCCTGGGGTCCCTTAAAGTGCCTGCTTGAGAAAGCACAAGGTCAAAAGAATCTACTGTTTGTTCCAGGCAACCCTGGAAGATAGACACCAACCCCAGCCTTTCTTAGAGCATTTATTAAAAGGGCCTTACAGCAGTGAATCTTTCCTCTTTCCTTCTGAGATGTATATGTACCTCCTATGACTCAAGAGTGTCTTTCTCATGATCTAAAAGCCATTCCTTGAAAATGAACTCATCAGGAAGGATGGGGCCTCTGTCTCCCAGTCTCTGTGGGAGGATAGAGGCCTAACTTTGACCATTGCCAGCTGACAGACACAGCTGACCTAATCAGCATTTACACTAGTCAACCCTTTGTCATTTTTCACTTTCCTGCCTCTTCTGAGCCTGTGCGTTCCCTTCTCCCTACTCCCTCATTCTCCTTTTAAAATATCCAGTCACCTCTGACGAATCAACGTTAAGTTCAAGCTGCACCCACTTCCCTATTGCAATAGCGTGTTACTGCCTGAGTCTATCTGTAGCACTATAACTGCTGTCATCCTTGGCTTATCTTTGACACCATAAAAATGAAGGGTTAGGTGAGCATAGAAACGGGAGGGAGTGCAAAGAACTTCTGTTCCTTGACTAGATTGTTGGTTACACAAGTGACTGCTTTGTGCGGAGTCCCTAAGCTGTCCATTTTTGATTCCTAAACAGTTCTGAAGGTGTGTTATAGTTCACCATTTTAAAAGGGGGCTTTGTAAAAACAACCCTGGCTTTGCTCCTCCCCAGAGACTTGTGCTCAACCAATTGCTTTCTAAGAATGGGAACGCAATTGCTGCTCATTGTTAGCTTCGGAGAAAAACTGCAGACCGGGGTTATTGCGGATACAATTCATTTAGGAAGAATATAGATTTTTATGCTTTAGTAGCTTTTTGAGAAGCCACTTGTATTAGATTTTAAATATTTGATATTGAATCTTTCCACACACTTAACAGTTTTTTTACATTTCTTGAAGCGTTTGTGTTATAGCATAGGAAATTCCTCAGAAGACCATCCTAGTAGAGCTTAGATTTAAAGAATGTTGCATTTTACTATTGTTTTTTCTTTAATTTTTAATAAAAGCAAACACTTATGTAGTGTGTACTATGTGGTTATGCCTTAGTATTTTACATGTATACGAACCCATTCAAGCCTCAAATAAGTCTATAAGCAAGGTACTATTTTTATCTTTATTTTATAGACAACAAAACTGAGGACCAGAGAAGTTGAGCTACGAGCTCAAGATCACATGGCCAGTAAGTGGTAGAGCTGGACTGTGAACCATGTAGTCAGGCTTCAAAATCCACGTTCTTAATCAACATGCTGTATTGTCTTGTAAATGATTAATGAATAATTTTGATAGGTGACTCAAGAATTGGAAAATTTTAGTTTAGGTAGTTAATAAGCTTAGTAATCAATGCATGTAAAAAGCTATGTTTCTGGGAACTGAAGGTCTGGCTCAAGTTGACCCCAGGAGACCATAAACAGTTCCACCTGTAAGTCTCAGGAGAACTTCAAGCAATCGAGATTGTATCTGAGCCATTGTACTCCAGGGTCCGGCGCCCACAGCCCAGGACCCAGATAAAGAGAACTGCCCAGAGCACAGATGAAAGAATGCTGCAGCTTTGATCTGATTAACTTTCTCCCTGAATCCCAAACCCCTTATCTATACTTTTCTTCTTATAAAATGGGTTGGTTTAAAATGGAACGCCAGATGATTTGTTAGGGCCCATAACCTGCCATCTTCTCAGATCGCTGGCCATCTGAATAAAGTGGCTGTAGATTCAATCCCTGTCTCTGCTTATTGGTTCTGGCAGTGACAGGCAGCACTAACACTGACTTTTCCGGTTGCAATTTGACTGCATATGATGCCAAAAATATGTGTTGTTTAAACATATATAGAATGAAAATAAGTGTGAGTATACAAATAAGCAATGGACAGTCCTTATATAAAATATGACCCACAGTCTGCAGTAACCAGCCCAGGAAACAGGCCCATTAGCTGCAGTAACCAGCCCAAGAACTGCTATCTCAGTCAGACTGGCGGAAAGTCAGACAACTAACTTCTGGTAACTGGTCCAGGAAGCCAAACAATAACGAATGGAAACAATTCACCCAAAATGACCAGGACTTGATCGATAACTGATAGCTTCCCTAATTTTTATTCCTGCTTCAATTTAGAACCAATGCGAGAAAGCAAAATATGCTCCTCTAACCAATCATATGGAATGTCCCCTCCTGCTTCTCCCACCTCCAGCTTCTTTTGGCCAGCAGCTGTCAATCAGGCCACATGGGAAGGTTTTCCTTTTTCTACTCCAAGGCTCTTCCACCCTCTGCCTGCCTTTGAGTCTCTGCCAAGCACAAATGAATGTGGCTGAGTCCCTCACAACACCAAGTTCTGAATAAACTTCCAAGGCCAGTGTTGGTCCTCAGCCCTAAACAACAAATAAACTTTGGAAGACGTTTCTAAAAACAGCCTTGGAATTTTCTTCTGGAGAGTGGTATACCTCAAGACCATTAGAAGGGAGGCCTACTCAGAATTTGCTCCAAAAAATCAAAAGAAGAAGGACTATATGACTTTCAAAATCCCCGTTCCAATTGTGAGATTCTGCAGTTTTCTCTTAGACAGAATGAAGGATGGAGCCTGGCATTTACCCATTACAGTAATGACGAGCAGGTCTAATTTGTGCTATCTGTAACTGATAGTTTGCATTTTAAGGTTAAGATATTTTATTGCTTCCAGATGGTCAGCTAACTTCCAGCCAGGGGAACATTACTGCAGAGTTTAAGAATAACTATGATGCAAAGAGAAACTTTAATTATCATGTAGAGGATCTAATTAAAAAGACATACAGTAGTCAGCTTTTCACACGCTCAAGCCTATAAAAATCAGTAGTTTAAAAAATTACCTTACGGAGGAAATTGGAAAATTATTCAATTTGAGGCATAGACACTTGAGGAGTTTCTCAAATTAGGGAATTAAATTAGGTTAATTGCCTGTTCCTAGATGCCTTGATTTCTGCATTGTTTCTTCCATTTCCTTTTATGAAGATTCTTCACGTCTTTCTGCTTCTTTGTTGGTTTATTTCTGGAATAAAACAGACTCTCTTCAATCAATTGATCAATCAATCAATCAAGCAGCAAGCAAGCAAGTGATCAATTTCTTGGTCTCTGAACTTGAAACCTGTGTTCAGATACAGATTTTTCCGCTTCCTAGGTGATTTAGGCAAATCACATAACCTCTCTGAGCCTCAGCGCTCTCCTGAGGGTTTCTGCAGTGTATCATGAAGCAATGAAAGCTAGCTATGGTTATCTGCAGAATTTTAGATGAGGCCAAGGACTCAGGAAGACGCATGACTAGCAAGGAGAATTCTGCACAGATATTCTACAACACACTGTCTTATCTGTGACTTCCTCTCCCTGACTTCTGAGCTCTGCAGCACAGGAACATTTTGCAAGAGGAGCAGTGGTGTTTGTGGGAGGGATAGGCACAGAGTCCTCCTGTAAGCAAACAGCTTTTTGGGCTCGCAACTAGGAAGCATATAATATGTGATTACAGCGACCTTGAACAGACACGGTCTTCCCATTTCCCTACATGATACCATCAAGACCTTCTAAACCACCAGTTCCCATTTTCTCCATTTAACACCTGGAGACAGTGCTGAAACATAAACCTGAAAATGGCCAACAAATCGCAGGGTTTTTTTTGTTGTTGTTGTTTGTTTTTTTTTTTTTAAAAGAGCCCATCCATACTCTTTGCCTTTGTGGCCTCTAGTCATCTTCAAATCTCCATGCCCTCCCCACACTTCCTTTCCTTCCCCCTTCCCATTGGAACTTGATCCAGGGGATTAATTTAATTTAAATAAGCCCAAAGTCTCCAAATATGTTAATCCTTTTCTTGGAGGCTGATGTTTCTATACCCCAGTCTTCTTTATAGCTCTGTTGAGTGCAGTGAGGCTTGGCCAGATGCTAGGAAGAGGAAAAACACCTGCTGCTCCGGGTCGGAAACCTGAATTTATTTGGCACAAGGCTGTTCCCTTGATAAGCATGAACCAACCTGACAGCTGACCCATAACCTGTAGAATCTTTACATTTCTGTTTTCTGCTTCAATTGTTGTACACTTGTTATTTGAGGAAGGGGGGAGGTGGATGAGACCTGGAGGGATCATTATGAAAGAATGAGGTATGGCCCCCTTTTCTTCAAATCAGTGGGTAACAGGAAGACATTCTATTTTTCTGGACTTGGTAGAATTCATAAGACAGAAAGGTGGCCAAGGTCAAAAGATGTTTATTTGCTACCCGAGTGACTGTAATAACCTTGTCCAGGTCCTGATGGGAGAGCCGTAGGTAGCTAATGCCTTTCTGAAATCCTTTTCTTTATTCCCAACCTCCCTCTCCTATTTCCCTCCTGCTATGTTCAGGAGTCAGATTTAAGAGAAAGAGAAGAAGGTTCTAGGCCATCCCTCTTTCTCTCAAAAATAAAGCACAAAGCACTAACTGATGCAGCCTATGTCAGCTACATCCTGAAGTCCAGCCTAGTTCACAGAACTGTTGTAGACAGGAAGGTTCTGGTAATTAGGATTCAGCTAGTTCTGATAACTGGATTCAGGTAAGTAGGGTAGGCCAGGTCACTCCAAGAGGGACTTGTGTTTAGAATAATTACATAAAAAAACTTACAACACAATGAAATAATAATCCATTAAAAATAGGAAAAAGACTTGAACAAAGAAAGATGATCTATGCATGACCTGCAAGCATACACAAAGATGTTTATTATCACTGGCCATACGGAAACATAGAAATTAAACCTACTATGAGATTATCATTTCATACCCACTAAAATGGCTAAGATGAAAAAAGACCATACCAAATACTGGTGAGACGTAGAACTGAATCTCTTCTGTGTTGCTGATGAGGATAGAAATTGGTACAGCCATTCTGGAAGGCAGTTTGGCAATTTCCAATGCAGTTAAACATACACTTAACGTATCTTCTGGCAATTCTACCCCTAGGTATTTACCCAAGAGAAATAAAAATGTTTCCACAGAAAGACTTGTATACGAATGTTCATATACAAGTCTGTTTATGACACTCATGAAAACTGAAAACAACCTGATTTCCATCAACAGGTGAATAGATAAATAAATTGGAATATCTCCATACAGTGGATATTTCTCAGCAAGAAAAAAGAATAAATTAATGATATGTGCTATAACATGAATGACTCTCAAAATAATTATTCTGAGTGAAAGACACTGGACAAAAATATATATCTATGTTGTATGATTTCATTTGTACAACCCAGTGTTTTCCTGGGGCTGGACTTACGAGAGATTAACTAGAGGGCATGAGGAAACTTCTTGGGGGTGATGAACATATTTTGTATCTTGTAAGGAGATTAATCCTGCCATTTGCAGCAACATGGATGGACCTAGAGGGCATTATGTTAAGTGAGATAAGCCAGGCACAGATATTTAAATAACTGCATTATCCCTCTTATACGTATAATCTAAAAAAAAGTCAGATACACAGAAGCGGTGACTAGGGTGATGGTTACCAAGAGTGGGTGCTGGGGAAATAAGGAGATGCTGGTCAAAGGATACAAAGTTACATTTAAGTAGGACAAATAAGTCCAGAGATTTAAGGGACAGCGTGGTGGCTATAGTTAATGATGCTGTACTGATACTGGAAATTTGATGTGAGAGTAGATTTCAGGTGTGTCACTACAAAAGCAAACGGTAAGTACGTGAGGAGAAGACGTGTGAATTAGTTTGACTGCAGTAACCATTTCACTCCGTGTATGTGTCTCCAATCATGTTGTACACCCTCAATAAATACAATTTTGTTAAAAATATAAATAAATAAGACTGTTCTGTCTTGAAAGTGGTGGTTATTACATGAGTGGTTATTTGCTAAAACTCATTAGAATGTACACTTAAACACTTACTCTTTATTATATATAATTTACACCTCAATAAAATTGATTTTAAAAAAGAATAGGACAGCACAACTCTGAGCCCAAATCAATACGCACAACCAAGGATACTGCTAAGATTTCTGAGTAGGCTGAGGGATTACCATGGCTGGGTAGAGTGCTGTAACCAAAACTCACAGCAGAAAGGCAAATCAGTCATGCCCACACAAACGTTTGGTGGAAGAATTTTCCCCCCAGGGAATGCCCCACCCCCACCCCACAGTAGTTTGCACACAAATGTCTTTCTGCAGCTAAAACAATGGTGTGGCTGGTGGAGATTGGAAGACAGACAGTGGTTAGTTCATTCTATATGAAATCATATCTATCATGCCAAGAATAAAGCCCAGTTACTTGTAAGTGTCAGATGATAATGGGGAATCAGAGGTTCCTGACCTCAGAAAATGTCAGCTAATGTGCTTTTATAGGTCTGCACTGAAACATGAATATTCTGAGCTTAGGGATGCCGTTGTGGGTCTGGAAGGCACAGGACAGATGTTCTGATGTTGGCTTTATGGATACCAGTAAAGAAATTTCCTCTGTATTGGACACAAATAGGCTTTCAGCTCCTATCAGATTCAAATATCTCTTTTATTCCTTCTTAGAAAAACAAAAGCCTGTATGTACCACAGCGAGCACAAATCAAATGCCAGTGGAAATATTCCATATTTCAGGCTGAAGAACAAAAACAAGGGCTGTTGTGGGTCCCTCTCATGACTCATTCAGACCAGAAGCTGTTCGTTTATTTTTTCAGTTCATTAATTCACTCATTTATTCAGCCAATATTCATTGTGAAGCTTCTGCATGCAAAGTATCGAAGAGACAGAACACGGTTCTGACTTTAAGTCTCTTACAGTCCATTTGGGGACAGAAGTTTGAACAAATAGTCACGATGCAGTATGATCTTTGAGGTGAATGTTCACAAAGCTATGGGAATGCAGTCAAAAAGATAAGTCACACAATCTAGGGAATAGGGAAGATTTTGCACACACACACACACACAGGCACACTGGCACACACACACAGAGATGCCAAGGACCAGTGTGGTGAGAAATCCCTGACTCTCCACCTTATTTCAACAAAGCATGGTGACTCTATTATCTGTGGATTTCTCCAAATCCATCTAAGGCTGAAAATGACAGATCAATGAGTAAGGGAAAGGAAAGTTGCTCAGAATGTCTCCAGTTCTGGGATGAAGAGGCCGGGCAATTTGATTTCTTTCATCCTACTAAAGCATAAACCATCCCCTGGGTGTGAAGAAAATAGCACTTTGGTATAATTTATTTATTTGCCTTATTTATTAATGTGTGTAAATGTGCTTATTGATTGCCACTATGCCATTATACAGAAACATTTCCCCAAATCCTCACGATGCTTGGATGTGGTTGTATCATTCTTGATTTCCATTCTTCGTTCTGGTTTTCCTTTTTCCTTTGAGACACCTTTAACCTACTTGTCCTCCTAGGCAAAAAGAACAATGAGCAAAAATGTCATTTGCAAGTTGTGTGATGATATTCTGAAAATGCAGGTTAGCAACAGAGCACTCTGAGACTGTGTCTCGGGCCCAGCTCTGCAACCAGCCTTCCTGGTTCTTTATCTTAGTAGCTGTGGAACCTCAGCAAATCACTAAATGTCCCCATGCCTCGGTTTCCTCATTTGTTAAATGGGCATGAAAATAACAGTACCTGCCTCTTATGGTTCTTAGGAGCCCTATACCTATGAGTTATTTTGTGTAAAACATTAAATAGGTTAAAACATGTACGACAAAAGCATGACACATAGTAAGTACCTCATAAAATTTGTTATATTATTTTGTAAATATCATTGTCTAACATGTAGCTAATTGAAAAGAGAAGTGTATTTAAATGAAAATTATGTTGACAGTAAAATATTTGGTATTTAAAGATTAAAAGATTGGTAATATATCCACTGGGGAAGGCTAAGTGACTGTAATGAGCAAAACCCCAAATTCAGCGGCTTAAAGTACAAGAACTTTACTATTTTCTTACCAATATAAGGTAGGTGTTTCCAGTTAGGTTCTTTGCTCCATGTGGTGTTTCAGGGCCCTAGGGTCTTTTTGTCTTGAGGTTATTTCTGTCCTTTGGCTCTTGTCATCACCTTCATGGTCAAGGCTGGATTGACACCTTGGGGCTGTAGCACACAGAAAAGGAGAAGAGAAGGCCCACAGCTGCCTTAGGGTCCCTGGCCCGGGGTGTGGCCACACCACTTCCGCTCATGTTCTGCTGAGCTTACTCACATGTTCCCACCTACCTCCCAGTGACACTGGGAAAACCATGGAGCTGAATCCTGGGTTTTGATGAATATCTTGCTGACTCTGAAGGTAAATGACTGAGTTTGGGAAACACTGCTCTTGGGGTTGATGGCAGGATTCTTCGTAGATCCGGGACCAAGGAGTGAGATGGCAGTTAAGGGATTCCCCGTGATGGCCAATGAGTGGTAGGCCCCCTGCCTTAATGCTGAGTTTTCCTTTTCCCTCTTCTCTATTGTAATTCCCATGATACATTCTGCTTTTACAGAATGCCTGTTACGTACAATTGCCTTGAGTTGGAGGTACCTTGGGCAAAGATGGGACCGTGATAGGAAGAATCATGCCGCCCTCACTCCCTGAACAAAATCTTATCACCCTAATCCCAGCACCATAAATATATTAGTTTATGTGGCAAAGGGACTTTGCAGATGTGATTAAGATCAAAGACCTTAAAATGAGAGATTATCCTGATTCTCCAGGTGGGCCCTCAGAAACAGAGAAGCCTTTCTGGCTGCAGTCAGAGAACCAGTGAGATGGCAGCATAAATACTCAGCTGACATTGTTGGCTCTGAAGACGAAGAAAGGGGCCAGGGGCCAAGGAATACAGGCATCCTCTAGAAGCCAGGAAAAGCATGGAGATGGGTGCCTCCTTAGAGGCTCCAGAAAGGAATGCAGCCCTGCCAACACCTGATTGTAGCCCAGTGAGACTCATATTGGACTTCTGATCTACAGCACTGTAAGTTAAGTTTACGTTGTTTTAAACCTCCAAGTTTGTGATAAATTTTTTGTGGTAGCAAGAAAAACTAATTCAGGGACCTATGCCCTTGGTTTAGAAGGATGAAGAAGGGGCATAGAGGCATGGAAAAATGCTGATTGGGAAACCAGGGGTCATGAGCACAAGGTGACGAGGCCAGCCAGGTGAAGGTGAGCAACTCCCGAGCACCTTAGCCTTAGAAGTGTTTGGGGAAGGTACAGGGCTGCCTGCAGCAAGTGCTGTGGAGGACGTTAAAGAAAACAGTAGCCCAGGAGCCTGGGGAACTTGGGGACAATCGATTTATATGTCCTTGGCCATGAAGTGAGTTAAAGATGGTCAAGACAATATCCCATTAACTTCTATCTATTCCAGAAATTACACCTGTACTGTGAGAACTCAGGAGACTCATTCTTTTCCAAATACTCGCAGAGTATTTTGGGCTATTTGATGTGAATGATCAAAAATTATGCTTTTCTGGGAATTTTCTCCAAATGAATTGTTACATTCAGCAAAACAACTCAGGAAGAAGTACTTTCAAAGGCCACCTCTCAAAGCTTCATGAAATCACCCAGCAGAGCTAGTCTTGAGCCCAAGCCACCACCCATTATAGAGAGGTCTTCGTTCCTTATCAACCAGCAAATATATAATGAGAAAGGCATCATGGGATATCTGACTACACACTTCCTATGGCTCTGGTGCGTGGGTTATTCGGTATCAAATTGTGGACAAGGAAAGCAGTGTTTAAAACACCAAGATGCAAAGTTCTAGTCCTTGAAAAAGAGGCTGGGGATCAGTGATTTAACAAATGCCTCCAGCTTTGACCCCAAACACCTAGATCTTCTCTTCTTAACTGGAGCAGGACTGGAGCTGGCATGGGGCTGAGTGGGATCAGGAAGTATGGCCAAGGCGCTGCAGGTAGAGGGCCTTCATTGCTGTCACTCTTGTGGATGGTTTGAGGCTCTGGTCCTCGGCTTTCTGTCTGAGCTGTCTTGTCTACTCAGGCAGAATCCTCTTGAGCAGCGTCAGCATCACTCTGCATCTGTGAGACCCAGGGCGGGTAGTGCCTGGTCTGTGGGCCTTTCCTCCACACACTCACCCCAAAGCTCAAGCAAGCACTGGTCTCCCTATAAGGGCTTTTATTCATAGTAACAATGGGCAATGAACAGACAGTGAAAAGGCACTTTCCATGCTCCTCCTTTCCACCTTTCTTTTTTTTTCACGTAGCATCAGTGACAGACATTCTTTTGGTTTTGATGAGTGTTTATTAAATTAAGAAAAGTTGCATGCATAAATAAAATAGATGCTTCTGCATGTGGTAGTGAGGGTTCATCAACATTTCAGAACATTCCCAGGCCCAGGCAATCCCCAGTTGTTGAGTTGGGAGCCACGTGGGGGTCCCTGAGTGAGAATGAGGAGGGTCCAAGCACAGTTTGGAGGCAAGGTCATTCCCCAGAGCAGCTAGTTGAACTGGATCCCCAAAGCACTATGGCTACAAACTGGCCCAGCCCACCGGTCCCCCATGGTTAGGCCACCTTGTTTCTCCTAACTGCAGTGGAGAATTTGGTGTTATAATTTGTTTGCTATTTGCCTCCCCTGCTACACAATGAGCCCCAAAAGGTCAGGAAACATGTATCCTCCATGACCTGCACACAGCGATGCACAGAGACATACAGCAAGTGCTCAGTGAAATTTCAGTAAATGAGTAAGTCAATAAATAGGTGCTTTGTAGTTTTTGCAGATAAATTTATGGATAATTTGTAGACACAAAGCTGCATATGTTTGGCGGTCCCTGACAGGGCTCCAGGGAGGACTGGATGCTAAGTTGGGCCTTAAAAGGGTCTTGGAGTTTTAGAAGGAATCCAACAGCAGAAAGAAAGCATTTTAGTGTAAAGCAACCAACCCCAGGAACGCCCTAACTTGGCAATAAGTTCCTAGTGTATTTTCGTGATGGACCCACCTCGGAAAAGATGTGAAACATGCCTACTCATTATAGATACAGTTTTAGAAATTATATGCTTGTGTGACTGTCATTTCATATATTAGATATCATCGAATATTGAGTTCTTTCTTATTTTTGCATAACTAAGTACAAGCTCTAATATTTTCTCCCTCCACCCCAGTGTGAGGCCTTGTGCAGCCACTTTGGCAGCCGCTGCCGCAGCACGCAGCACGCCCGCTAGCACACTCTGCACCTCTTGGCCTCTCCCACCTACTTAATCTCCTCTTAGCTTTCCCCCACTGCACAGGGGATTCTTGAAGGGGTACACTCATATTTTTTAAAACAAACCCCGAAAAACTCCAGTATCTGTTCCAAGGCTCAGGGGTTTATGAGAGTGAAGGCCCCATCTTCGTGCTTCTGGCAGAGCGAGGGGCTGGCAAACGTCTATAGGGACACACTTCCTGGCTTTCCCTGGTGAGCCTACAAGGGCTTGTAAGTCCTGTGATCGACTAGGCTGAGATGCGAGAGCTTTTTAACGGGCAAGCCAAGGTGAGAGTCAAGTCAGCACTACCTGTCATAAAAACCATGGTGTCAATGAAAAATGTATTTGGAATCAAAATTCTTGGTGGCCTATGGACAGAAATGCACCAGTCTCCTTCCTTTCAATTTGCTACACAAACATACCAATCAACCTCTTTTAAAAAAGTTTAACTGAATTTTACGATCAGGAAAGATTTTTGGAGCCATGCAGGTTAAATTTTTTATTTTAAAGTCAAGCTCCCCGGTAATAGGTGGAACAGGACCCAGACCTCCTGGTGAGCAGGCCACACAGTCACTGAGGGGTAGTCTTGTTGGTTTCACTCACTAGGTTGAGGCTAATGGTGTGCAGACCGCTGGCAGTCATTGCTGGAGGGAGGTCGCTCATCCCTCTGGGAGCCTCTGGGTCCAGGGCAACTGATGGCTCCGAACATGGATCCTTTGATCTCTATGTTCGTCCTTGAAGTGGCTAGGTGTGCTCCTTTAGGGTGTGAGAATTTACTCAGTGGGCTGAACCTGTTCAATTCAGTTCCTTCATACCAGTTCATTCTTCAGTTATCATTTATACAAACCTGTTGGCCTTAGCCTAGAGTTTTCTTTCTTCTATCAAGGCATGCAAGCTACTGGAGAGCTCCACCAACCTTTTGTGCCTTGTCACCACTGACTTCATAAGCAGCTGACACACAATAAATATTTAGCTCATTATGTTCTCACATACCTAACATGTATCAGGCAAGTTCTGACATTTTTGGTGTCACTGACCACAGTGGGAATCTGATGAAAGTTATGGATCTTTTCCTTAGAAAAATGACCATATGATGTACACACAAATCTTTCTGCATCTGGTTGAGGGGTGTTCATGAACTTCTGAAGTCTACTCTGGGCACCTCTGTGGAGAGGAGCTGGTTAGAGACCAGGAACAGCATTTCTGAGAACAATTGAAGACGCAGCTCAAGTTAGACACTGCCTATTGGTAATGTCCCCAAGTTTTCAGGTGATGTAGTTTTCCCTAGGTACACTCTGTTGCCTGAGTGTGTGGGTGCAAGAAAGAAGATGGTCAGATTGATTTGGAGATGGGGATTGCCAGGTTGATACAGTGGGAGACCGTGTATATGAGTATGTATGAATTGTGGCCGCTACTGGAAATGTGTTTGAAATAAATGCTTACCTAGAACTCAAGAGTTACTAGGGAAGGTAGATAAAGAACTTGAAGGGAACGAAAGGGCTTAGATACCTAAGAGGGAGGGAGAGAGTGGTGGCTGATGGGGGAGAAAGGTTAGAACTGAGGAACAGAGAGGTGAAAAGCTAAGGAGTGGTGGTCACAGGGTGGGGTTTTAGTGCAGGACTGCAGGAGTGCGGCACTTCTGTGTGATGGCAGGCTTTCGGGTGTGACCACAAGTCTGGAGTGTGGAGGAGCGAAGAAGCTGTCCAGGATGAAGGAAGAAGGTGAGAAGCCTCTAAGATTCATGAGAAGATAATCAGTTAATTTAGGTAAGAGACCTCTTTGACTTTAGAGGGAGAAAAGAAAGCTCTCTGAAGTTGAGTCTTGCCTGGAAACTTCATTACTCTGAGGCCATTTCCTCTGCTTTGCTTTCTGTATCCTACTCCCAAATCAGCACATACCTGGGAGTCTTACCTACCTGTTTAGAGCCACTTACTACTGGGGACTGTGTAGCCCACTGCATCAACCTCCCCAGTTTCAGTCCTGTGGCCCAGTGAATGTTCAAAAATGGTCTTTGCAGACCCACCCCACGCAGCCACCACAGATTGTGCTAGCTTCCATCTGTGGTGCGGTTATAGCGACACCTAACTCAACTGGGTATTCAGTGAGATACTGTGGGCACCATGCACCGCCCAGTGCCTGCCGTATCACAACTGCTCAGTAACTCACGTTTCTTTCTACTCAACATATTTTGTGTCCAACACCTGTGGTTAAAAACTGTTCCTTCTGCTTCTGATGTGGCTTTTTCATTTAACTGGTTTGTATTCACTTTCTTGTACATTATTCGTAGTAAAAACCATAAAAATGATATCAAACCTAGGTCTAGGGTTCCAAGGGATGAAATATAATGCTCGTTACATGTTTCCATATACTTTTCTATGTTAAAAATCAATATTTAAAACAATAAATAAGCAACAAAACAAAACAAAAAATAAAAACTTTAATGAGATCAAAACGATGCAGTGGAAACCATCAGGTTCATTGCCTGATCTTTATTTGTTGGCAGTCGTATTTCATTTTTAGGCCCAAGGAATTAAATGGATCAACCAGGGGCTTTGAATTCCATTATTTTAGAACTCCTGGTTTTAGGAAAAGAAAGAGATCGTGGAAATCCAGGACCCCAGATATGCTTCTTATAATGAAATGAGTATAGAGGTGTGGATGGACACAGAAACTGTGATTTCGATGTTAAGAATTTTCACACGGAGGGAACCCACCCAGCCCACTAACGCCTGGCCTGGCTCCCAAAGTAACAGAATCCAAGTCTCCAGGCCAGATTTTCCCTCTAGCCATTCCTGGCCACGCAAAACGGAGCTGCGAGCACACAGAAAGGGATGTCTTCATCGTCACCCAGGATGGAACGGACCTGCCCGTTCAGGCGGTGCTGAGAATCGAAGGGTCCCTCAAACGCCCGAAGCAGCCGACATGACTTGACTGCCCCCATCCCACGCGGTGCCTACTCTCTAGGCACCCCCACCCTTTCCGTGCGCGCGCGCAGGAGCCCGCGAGCCGGCGAGCTGTGCGCTCGGCAGCCTGCGGGCGGCGGCCGATAGGCTCGCGGGGAGTGGGTGGCCGGGGCGGCGGCGGCAGCAGCAGAGGAGCTAGCGCTGCAGCCGGTCCCTTCGGGCCGCGCCCCGCCGCCACCCGCACGTCCCCCCTTTGCCTTCCCCCCACCCCTCGCACCCGGACTCTCCAGTGCCGGTGCGCGTGGGCTCTCTGTGCCGCAGCAGCGGTATCACTGCGTCCGACAATTAGGAGACTCGGTATTTGGTTCCTAGGGGCGCGGGACGAGCGGCGCTGCCGGTTCCGGCGAGCGGAGGGTGCGCCGCGCGAGTCCCTCCCGCCGTGCTCCCCGCGACGTTTTCGGAGGGGGTAGAGAACTGCTGTGACTTTTAAGGTCGGACTCCTCCTTCCGGCCAGCCTCCTGACGCGCCAGCCCGTAGAGAGGCCAGTGTGACCGGCAGGCCCCGAAGGCTCACGGCGTGGTGTTAGGACTTGGAACGTGTCCTGGAGCCCGCAGCTCAGTGTGCGCTGGTTAGTTTGGAGCGGGGTCGCGTGTCCCCGGGCGAGAGGGGCGGAAAGGACGTCGCGCTCTGCTCCGTCGCCCACCCCCTAGTGTTGTCCCCACTTTGAGAGTAACTGAGACTTGAGCGTGACTGCGGAGCCGCGAGGATGCGGGTGCCAGGCGCGGGCTTTCCTTCCCTCTGCCCGGAGTGATGGGGCGGGATGGTGAGCGGAACAAAGGAGCCCGCCCTGGAGAGTGGGTCCTAGGCTGAAGACCACGGGTTGTGCGCCGCGACGGCCGCCTGCGGACTAGGGTGGTTCGCTCCCCCGCGTGCGGGCGACAAACCCCGAGCAGGGCACCTGCGCGCCGCTCCCACCCCGGCACCGGGGCAGCCCCGCCTGCCGGCTCGCTGGCCCCAGAGGTCCGCTACTCCCGCAGCCCCACTCCCGGCGGCCTGAGGTCCAGCGGCGAACCACTTGCTGGTGCGGAAGAGAGGCCCCGGTGCCCCGGGCCCTTCACGGAGAAGCCGAGGCACCTGGAAGGGGCCGCTCGCTGTGGAGTAAGCAGGCATCTCTGGGGACACTTCTACAGACCCAGGGCTTCCATGCGAGCGATTTTGCTCTCCCCCTGAGCGCCTCGTTTTCTCAACCATCTCCGCTGCCAGAGCATCGCGCTGTAGGGCCGGGAGCGACTGGAATTCTCGCGGGTCGTCCGGAGTGTGAGGCTCGCGCGCCCCCGGCTGCCCCGCGCCTCGCCGGAGCCCGAAAGGGCGCGGGTCCGGGGCGAGGGCCGGCCGGGCGTGTTTGATGGCTTCACTGAGAAGAGTCAAAGTGCTGTTGGTGTTGAACTTGATAGCGGTGGCCGGCTTCGTGCTCTTTCTGGCCAAGTGCCGGCCCATCGCGGTGCGCAGCGGAGACGCCTTCCACGAGATTCGGCCGCGCGCGGAGGCGACCAACCTCAGCGCGCACAGCGCCAGCCCCATCCAGGATGCGGTCCTGAAGCGCTTGTCGTTGCTGGAGGACATCGTCTACCGGCAACTGAATGGTAAGGACACCAGCCGGTGCCCACGGGGCTCGGTAAATCCCGGGGGTCTTGAGTGCGGCTCAGGAGAGCCGGCACCTCCTGGCTCCTGCGCGTTCCCCATTGCCCTCGCCGTCCTGTCTTGGCCAGGAGGCAGGGGCTACTAGGAAGAATTTATCTGTAAGTTTGCTTTTTTTGTGGAAACATGCCAGTGGAAACTGGCTCCCGGTCCCCGTGTGCAGGAACGTGCAGGAATGCTTACCGGGTGACTCTATCCCAAGTTCAGAAACCAGTCGTGCGGCCAAATGGGACTGGAGGCACAGACTGACTTAGAGGAAATAGCTGTTACAGCTTAGCTTTTGGTGGAGTCTGACAGGGAGGAACATTGATAGGGTTAAATGTTTGCAGAGTCAAGGCCTCAGGTCTGGAGCTAATGCATTGTGGTAGTAAGTTAGATGAGGCAGGCTGCACAGCTCATACCTCCATCCCGCAGCTTAGGTGGAGGCTGCTCTTAAAAACACACCTGGCTTCTCTGCCAGAGAGCTAGCTGCCTGAGGGCATTGTTAAAGTTCTCAGCGGGTTGGGGAAGCAGGTTTTTACAGTGTTGTAAAGCAAGTCGTGCCACCCACTTATAGCAGGTTCTCCAATAACGTGGATTCCTTCAACCTCATTTCCTTAAAACATTGACGAGATGCTGTAGCAACTTAACTGTTGCTTATACATCATGTAGCCTGTGGTAAAATTTGTTTCGTTCTACCAGTCTTCTTAAAGTCATAGAACCCCTCCACTGTGTGAGGTGAGGATTTACTGTAATGACAGTTGTCAGAATCTGTCCCAGCTAAAATGTTCTCCTCAGTGTTTAGGAACAGAGGGAGACTTAGTGTGCTCTGGTCACATCTGGTTCGGGGACTGATAGGTCACTGCACACTCACTGCCCCCAAGGTCAGATCGAGAGTGCCCTGCTGGAGCACAGGCAGCTCTCGGGGTGCACACAGCTGGTGCGTGAGTCAGACCAAGGCTGCCTCCTTCCTTCCTAAGTTTCTAATACATGTTCTTGTGGTGGTTCCAGGATCACAGACAATCATGAAGGTAACAATAGTTGGTGGATTTCGTGCCTTGTGCCAGACCCTGTGCAGAGATGTCTTCAGTGCATTATCTCATGGATATTCACATCAGTCCAGGGAGGGTCCATTCCACCCCGGTATCAAACGTGAGAAAAGGAGGCTGGGAGCGGTTAAGTGGCCTGGTGTCCTGCAGCTAGGAAGTGGTCGAGTCTGGAGTCAGAACCCATTCTCTGGTTGACCCCAGAGCCTATGTTCTTGACAACTTCTATCTACTGTCTCCTCCTAATTCTAAGGTGTATTAAGTTCGATGACAAGAAGACTCTACATTAGGATGATCCAATTCAGCCATCTTCCCTGCAGTTAGAGTGAGAGACCAGGCCTGTGGTGGGGAGAAGGATGACACCAGACGCTTCTGTTTCTGTTCTCCAATGGGTCCTTCTGGGTCCTTCTGGGTCCTTCTGGGTGGGATGTGGTCAGACCTCTGGGCATCCTCTGAAAGGACCTTTTGGTCTTCTCCATATCTGTCAACAAATATCCAGGGGGTGCCTTGAACTTGTAACAGCAGTGGGAAGCTACAGTCTCACCAACCCCTCACAGACAATGTGGTCTGGCTGTCAATGTAGCCTGCTGTTGGGGTAATGAGGGAGTTAGCTCCTCTTCTGAGTGTCAAAAAATGGAGGCACAGAATGAAACAAAACCCACAGTTCATTTCCGTAGGAATTAGACGCTTATGGGGCAGTCCTTATTATTCTACACAGATACCTGGGGGTGCCCACAGGTGTACCCATAGGAAACCAAAACAGAGTGCAAGATAGCCTGAGCTCCTTCACTGTCAGGCTGTACTCAGGGACATGCGTCATGTTAGTATTGATTTCAATTAAGAAACTAAATATAATATAGGCGTGCACCCCTAAGTATCCCACATAGGAAAATGGAATTCAGATGGTATTACCCAAATGCTGCAGACATGCAGGGACTCATTTAATCTTTACAGCAACCCTGGGAGATAGGTGCTGTTATTCTCCCCACTCGCCAAGAAGATGGTTAACTGTCAGCCACACAGCCAGGGAGTTGAAGAACTGGCACTTGAACTTGGACAGCCTGGTTCTGGAATTGAAGCTCTTAGCTGCTGTACCAGCAAGTCTGGACCCATGTACCTCAAAGTCACATGGAGGGCCTGTTAAGACAAAGATTTCTGGGCCCCGCTGCCAGAGTCTCTGATTTGGTAGATCTGGGGTGAGGGTTCAAGACTTTGTACCTCCGACGAGCTTGTGGCCTGGCCCATGTTCCACTGCTATCTACTCTACTGCCTACACCAAGCAAAGGGGAAAACCCATTTGCCTGCCAACACCAGCTAGTGGGGGTGGGGATTTCTGAGAAGCCAAAAGCTTGCTGCTGATGGGCTGGGGGCTCTGGCTTCAGTCATGCAAATGATTGGCTGGGGTTAGTTCCGGTGACCTGCACTTGCGACTGGTGGGGTCAGGGGCTGTGGGGAGAGAAGACTGAGTTTTCTTGACTTGGAGCCTCCGAGGAGGACTTGGAAGAAGGCTGGGTTGAGCTCTTTTCCTGGGCAAGCCAGAAATTCAGCTGCAGCTAGGTAGGTGTTGTCTTCCTGGCTGCAGAGTGTAATTTGTGGTGACATGACACCTACAGGAAGAGAGCAGGGAGAGTTGTGAAATGGAGAGGAGCCACTGCTCTCCACGCCCCCACCCCCCACCCTCAGCACGCCCTCCTTCGCTTTTGCTTGTTTCCAGTACTGGAGCCCCACCCTTTGGTGTGCTAGGCCTGCAGGGGCCACCTGCTGCAGTGGGAGGGTGGCGATGGGAGGAGAGGTCTCCCAGTGCCTCCGAGATGGGGCCTGGATTGCCATGTCCATTTGCCCTGCAGCCTGTTCCATCCTTTACTACTGGAGGAGAGGGACACCTTGACCTCTGCATTCTTTATTCCTCAGGATTTTGGAGGATCTGCGAGAGCCAGGCACGGGGCCTACAGCAGGAACAAGGCCTCCTGGGTCCAGCCCTTGGGTACAAAGTGGGAGCTCGAGTTTTAAAGGTTGCTCGTCTTTCTCACACCTTTCCTGTGGACTCTTCCGAAGCCCCAGCAGCAGGGACTCCTGGAGGGTTCCACCTCCCTGGCTGTGAGCACAGCCACCCTCATGTTGTTTTCCTTGAAGGTCCTGAGAGGGGCCCCTGAGCTAAGGGGCCTCTCAGTGACCCAGACTTCCTCAGGACTGGCCTCTCAGCTAAGACCCTCAGTGCCAAGGTGCTGAATCCTGCCTTTTGAAAAACAGTTGCAGGTTGTAGTTGTTATTGTTTTTGTTTTTCTTAATACAGGCTGAGAGTGACATTTTAAAGTGACAGTGAAGATGCTGGTATGGAAGAGAGAGCACACGGAACTGAATTAATGTTTTCTCTCCAGATTCCCTCTTGTATCTGCTCTTCCAGTCTTTCCGTGGGGCCCCACTGCTGGCCCTGACCTTTGCGGCGGTGTCCTTTAACCCAGTGCCCTGCCTCTGGTCTCTCACCCCTCTCTTCCACTGAGCATGCTGTCTCCAGCTGTTGGAGTGGAAAGCCCCAAACCTTCCAGGTGCTCTCTGTGTCCTGAGGAATCATGGGTAGGCTTGGAGGCAGACAGGGCCTGCCACGGTCCGCTCCAGTCCACTTCTCCCAAGTTCCCACCCTGGCCCAGTGTCCTCTGCCTCCTTGAGCCAGACTGATTGACTTGCTGAAATACCTCTCATTTGCCTTCAGACTGTAGTCTCCACATTTTAGCCCCAGTCTTTGAGAAGTGCCAGCTCCCCTGGTTCGCTCTCCTGGCCCCTTTCCACATTCATCCTTTAAAGCTTGGCTGAAAGTCATAGGCTGGGCGTGGGGAAGTTGCGCCAGGCTTCATGATCTGAGCTCTTCCTGTTCGGAGTTACCTGAGGCTTTGTTGTCAGTGACTTTTTGTACCATATTTGGGGCATTTTAATGCTACCTCTATCCTGCCACAGTCAGGCCTGGCCCACATAAACTCCTGTGGGGTCCTCCATGCCTTCTCTCTTTGCCTTTCTCTGGTAGCCTTGGAGTCCTCCTCCTGGTGGCACACAAAATAACCCTTGGTCACTGAGTGACTGCATGGAGCAGTGCACTACCCTCGCTAGCTCTATCTTAATGTTTCTGTGCATTGGAGCATCATGTTAAGCCATTGAGATTTTGGAGTTTATCTGTTACAGCAGCTGGCGTTAATTATCCTGACTAGTTCAGTTAGGCACGGTTAGAACACTTGTTTTCTGAAGTGACAGTCCAGACTATCTACTGTAGGTTTCTGTCCTCAATTAATGTGATCAGCATCTGCCACAGCACCTTGCCCATAATGTGGGAACCTAATGTTTATAGGTCGATTGATTGGATGGGAGCTAGTTTTAGGAGGTAATTGATAGCCGCAGGGGAAATAACCTCAACACTCTAAAGGCTGAGGTGGGTTGGGTGAATATGGTAAGGGGAAGGAGCTGGAAAGCCTTAGCTGGGGAGGTTGAGTGCGAGGAAGCCGTCCTGCCCGCACCATCTTGCCGGCACCATCTTGCTTGCATTATCTTGCCTGCACCATCTTGAGGCTGCTCTCGTCCTTCATCCGCTTGACTGAAGGGCATCCAATCCTTCTGAGGAGCTGGGAAGCGGAGCAGTCAGCCAGAGTAGGGACCAGCACATTTCAGGATGTTTTCTTTGAATATGTAATTTTATAACATGAATATGTTTTATGTTCTTTTTCTGTAGAATAAAACTAATTTGTATATATTGTAAAGAATTTGGAAAATCTGAATAAAGTCACACAAAAGAAAATACTAATGTGTTAAAATATTTTTGAAAATGGTGACATGGTGGTTTGGCACCAGCATTAGGAAAATGGACCTCAGGACAGGCAGGTTTCTTGTTAGAATTCCCAGGCAACTCCATCTATGACTTTTGGCTTTCTATCACCTTCTGAAGAATGTATTGGTTTCTGTCATTTTACAGCTGAGAAAGGTGAGAAATTGATCTGAAGTGACTTAGCCTAGATGACACAGCCAGTGACGGGCAGAGCCACGATTCCTGAATTCCACGGTACTTCCCCCCAGTCCAGCACCATCCGGAGAGGTTCAGGGGCAGCCAGTGGAGGGGTGTGGTGTTCCACTTGCCCCACGCAAGCCCTGAGCTCTGGCCGTCAGTCCTGTCCCTCATCAGAGACCCTGTGCAATGAATTGGAAAGGCACATGTCACTGCTTCATTCACCATGCCCAGGGCAGCTCTGTCCTAAGTGGAAGTGCAATCGATTCAGGTTAGGTTACAAATTTAGATTTCAGAAGGATATTGAATAGAAGTGGGGTTGCTTGAAGAAATTGAAAGTCTTTGTGGAAGTGGAAAGAAGTCAAAATTACCTATTCTAGGCCTGCCCCCAAGCTACATAGGCAGACGAGGCTGGAGTCTGAGCTGCAGAAAACCAAAATGTCCCTAAATAACCCAAGTACAGCCCACCCAGCCTGACACATAAGCCAAATCCACCGGACAGGAAAAGTGAGTTGCTGCAGAGGGTCAGATGTAGAGATTTGCTGTATAGGCTTCCAGGGTGGGATCAGAAAGAGAGGGATGATGTTTGAAGGCATCTCTTCCTGGATGCCAGATTGGCCCACAGCTCTTTCCTCTCTCCTGCTGGGACATAGATGTGCTCCTGTGGGCTGCAGGGCATGGTGGTGCCAGCATTTCCTGCGGGAAGGAGGTAAGGGGGAGGAGCAGAGGGCCAATGCTGGTATGAACATCCATCACTGCAATGAGTATCACAGGAAACCAGGGTAGCGTGGGTCTCCTCCTCCTGCCTGCAGGCCCTCAGCAGGGCTCTGTGGCAGGGCTCTGTGGGGCCCAGGTGTGCGGAAGGCTCAGTCATGGAAGCCAGGGCCTGTGTGCTGGAGGTTAGGCTCACTTCATGTACCACCGACAGACTGATAGCACTTGGTGGCAGTGGTTCCTCCTGGAGAGATGGGGAAGGTAGTTCCTGGACAGTCCTCCGATGCAGGAACATCTGTACTGGCCAAGGTGTGTGCTGCAGGCACTCTCTGAGCCCAGCCCATCGGTACCCAGGAGAGGCTGCCAGTGTCCTTCTCCAGGAGGCAATCCAAACCCTTTGACCTTTGGTTTTGCTGAATCAGGAGTGTCCTTTGTGGACAGGAAGCAGGCTCAGTAATTAGAGCTAACAACGACAAGGGGAAGAAGGAATGTGGGCACAGTGAGGCCCACATCAAATGGAGAGAGGACCTAAAGTTAGACAACCTCCCACTCTTTAAGAATATAGTATTAGAAGAAAGGTTGTTAGTGGTCAGGCAGACTGGGTTTGGTTTTTGTTGTATCATTTAATAACTGTGCGACCTTGGGTAGGTCACTTCACCCCTCAGTTGTGCAGCAGGTTGTTCTAACTCGGGGTGAATTGGGGTTCAAAATGTCCTGCATGAGCCATGGGGCCCAATGCATGGCAGCTGGGAGAATGCCAGCTGCTTAAAGGTAGCAACCTTGCATGCCTACTCCTCGTCATATCCCTGATGCTGAGAACTGTACTGGCTCATAGTAGGTGCTTAGCAAATTTTTCTGGAATGAGTGACTGGGCAGCTAGCCCTGCGTGGTGGCAGGGGGTGGTCATTGCTGTCTGACATGGAAGTCTCAAGAGGGACCAGAGGAGGTCCTTCTTCCTTGATTTGCTTGGACTCTGAATTAACTTGAGATCCTTCTCTTCACGTCTGTTTGAGGCCAACTCTGTTTCCTTTTCCTTTCTAACCACCTCCCCCTCCTCCCACCCCTGCTTACTTATGATGGCGAGGCCTTTCGGTCATCACCTTTGAGGCCTAAGAGGAAATGGCAGCCTGTACATGTCAAGTCTCATTACAGAGCATGTTGATCCTTCACATCTGTTAGTGAGCACTTCCCCACTGCTGGGCATAGGCCCAGATTACAGAGAGGTGCAGACATTACGCCCAACTAGATATTTGTGCCCTGGTTGGAAAGATGGGTTTGTAGCATACACTAGATCCCAGAAGAATATTAGAATGAGTATGGAAACGGTGAGGCTGGAACTCATACACAGTAGGTGCTTAACCAATGAGTGCTGTACTTGAACAGGAAAACACGACAGTTTTGACACATGGACCAGAGGAGACAGGTAGTGAGACCACCTGGAGACCTGATGTTGGGGTTCAGCTTATGCACGGACAGGCGGGACAGTGGGTTAGAACCCAGGAGTGAGTATAAAGTGCTGGCATCCCTGGCCCAGCCGAGCGTCTGGTTCAGGACTCAACCAACCTTCCGACCTGCAGTGATTCCAGGTGCACCTCACTTCAGAGCCCCCTCCTTGGCCCCATCCCAAGCTAAGAGTTAGCACCTGGAATTGCTCCCTTTGGAAAATCTGAATCAGCCTTCAGGAACTCTGACCTGAGTGCTCCCCTCCAGCTTGCCACCACCCCAACTTCATGGGGGCACCCTGCCCCTCAGCCATGCCCTTTGTCTCGCTCCCAGTGGCTCCATCCTTCCATGTTCAGTCAGGAGTTCCCTTGCCAGCTCCTCCAGGGCCCTTACCTCTGCGTCCTCTGCTCTGTCCCCTACAGTGACTCCCTAATCCGCTCATTCCAGAAGAAGGCCCCCTCATGGCAGGGGTTCGTGCCCTGACAATGCATGCTCTGCAGGCTTAGCTGGGCCTGTTTGTCTAGCACCTGGTGATAGCCTCACTTTCTGTTCTCCAGGTCTTCCCAAGCCAAAGAGGAGATAGGTGGGCTGGAGGGAGTCTGTGGGAGGCCCTGGTGCCGAGAGCAGAGGAATCGTCTGCTCCAAACCAAGCTTTGTCCCAGCTCTGGCCGCTGCAACCACCACATGGGTCTGCCTTCTGAGGCTACTGCCAGGTGTCAGGGTCCTCCTGCCCCTTCTGGATTCAGCTGCAATGCTGGGCATGTTGCAGGGCAGAGCTGACTCCTCAACAGTTGCTGAGGGACCAGAAGATGAAACCAAGAATTTCAGGGGAGCCAGCTCACCATGGGGTAGCCTTTGACCATGGGAAACAGGGGCCACAAAAAAGCAGATAAATTGTCCCCCTACCCCAGCATGAGAGCCTCCCTCCTTCCTTCTTTCCTTTGTTCCCTCCTTTTCTCCCTCCTTTTCTGATGCCTGGAATACTTAAAAAAAAAAAAACCAAAAAACAAAAAACAGGATTCACTTGGTTGAAAGGCCTTCCTCTGCCTTCATTATTGCTCCTCACAGGTCTTTAGACTGTTCTAACATGTGGATGACAATCGGCTTACCCACTGATAGAGAAGTTTTTGCTTTTAATAATGTTCCTGTCATTGCAGATCCTCAGCCTTGCCATGCATGAGTAATAAACCACTGCCGTAATTGCAGGCGGCTGCGTCCAGACACCAGCATCCGAGTGTGCTGACAGTTAATAGGGAGCCGGGTTCCACAAGGGCCTTCCTCTACTCGACTCAGCTACAATGGCTAATTGTGTGATTAGTGTTCACTGAGGGGTGTATTATGGCTACCCATGGCTTATTAGGTGCTGTCCCTCCCTGGTAGAAATAGTATTGAACTAATGATCAGGAGACCAGGGTTCCAGTTCTACTCTTTTTCTAGGGACCAAAGCTTACGCATGTAAAAATGAGAGCTACAAGACTTTAGGGTCCTTTAGCTATCAGATTATGAATAATGCCCATCCACCCATCTTATTAAAGTCTCATACATTCTCCAAGGACCGGATTCAGAAGCCCTTTATTTCCTGAAACATTCCCTGGCCACTGTGTCAGAATTAATTGTTTCTTCTTCTGGACTTTAGACTCTGCTTTGCATGGGTCTTCTTTTAGCCCTTGTTTACCTCTGTCTTGCATTATAATGAATTGTTGACATGGTCAGACTCAATACTTTGCAAGACAGTACATTTTATTCATTAAAAAAAATTGCTCTGTAGGTCATTGAAGAATTAATTCATCAGCGGGAACTTGTTCTCACTCAACAAGCCCAGAAGTAGTGGTAGGATAGGTTCAGAATCATGAGGTCATTATGATGACATTATAATGTTATTTCTTGTGATCTGTTCTTCATGGTTGCAAGATGGCTGCTGTAGTTCCAGTCATTGCATCTTTATACAGGGTAGAAAGTACTGTACCGCCCTGGCTGGTGTGGCTCAGTGGATTGAGCTCGGGCTGTGAACCAAAGGGTCGCAGTTCGATTCCCAGTCAGGGCACATGCCTGGGTTGCAGGCCAGGTCCCCAGGGGGAGCCATGTGAGAGGCAACCACACATTGATGTTCCTCTCCCTCTCTTTCTCCTTCCCTTCCCCTCTCTCTAAAAATAAAGAAAAAAAAGTGATTTAAAAAAAAAAAAAAAGAAAGTACTGTACCACTGTCCACATTTCCTCCTATTGTTTAATCAGAAAAGAAAATCTCCAGAAGTGTCCCTGACCACCCTTCAAGAAAATAGTTGCTTTCCAGAGAAAGTAAATACAATGGAGGCCATAGAGGGAAGAGGGAGTATTTGCATTGGGAATCCACATCTTCTCTATATCCCCAGTACATTTTTAATGAATGATAAAATGAAGCAGGACTCTGTTACTAGAAACTGAATTAACTAGAATACTCAATTCCTTGGGCATTCTGGTTAACTCCGATTTGACTTGAAGACATCTCATAGATTGAAACTACCATAAATATAACCATATTTTGTCAGTCAGTGCCAGATACACATTGTTACATCTTTGAAGCCGAGATTCATTTTATGATCAATGGTGTGTCACACTTTAGTTGTTAGCACTTTTTTCCATATGGGTACTTAAAAATGGTACAACCTACAGTTGAAGGCATTTTAGATTTGATGACATACATGATATTTGTATGTGCATGTGTATGTCATGGTTTATCATACGCAGTGTTTGTATTCACCACCTAATTAATACATAGCAAGTGCATCACATTAGTTAATTCTACATCAAACCTTCTCATACTATTACACCCATTTTACACATGAGGAAGCTGAAATGCAGAGACATAAATAAGTTGTCCAGAGACACCATTGTATAATTACAGTTACTATTGCCTGATGATAAGCTTTTAAAAAAATTCTAATGTAAAGGCCTGGCATTAAGCTTTTGATTGTGGAGGCATCCATTTCATAGACATGCATCTTGAATGAACATACTGGCAGCCACACAACTAGACAGAGAGCCAGGCAGCCTCCCCGGGTGACCTTGACAGATGACCCGAGTGACCCTGCTTTTTCTTTCCTGCACTATTAACTCCCGATCTTATGTTTTAAGTTTGCCAATAAAGAGTGAACCTAGGAAAGCCTGGGCACCCCACCTTTGACCCCAGTGAAGACAGAGTCCCAGGACTACTCTCCGCCTCTCTGTCTGCAACCTTGTTGTGTGGCCCGGGATGTGCAGTGTGGTACCCTCCAGGGCTTATGAGTAATAACCTTGTTTTTTCAAAGTTCCCTGCTGGTTGTTGCTGAGGTCCTTCTTGCAATCGTAATAAGAACCACAAGGGCTGGTCCAGCCTCAACATAGCTCCAATCAGAGAAATGCCTGTGTGGACTGCCGCAAGCAGTAGGGATGGAGGTGAGAGCTCCCTGGCATTTCTAGCTGATAGCATTGCTATCTGTAGGCTGATGCTGACCCAGAACAGACACCCACCAGCTGCCTCTCTGGGTCTTCCTTTGTGAAGCTGGCACTCGCTGACTCCTGGGTGAGGAACTCAGTCCTGACCAGCACGGGCGGCTGGCACAGGGATTGGAGAGGGGCATGCATGGGGATGCAGTGACAGGATGGTGGCAGGGAACCTCACTTCCCTCAGGTTTAGCAGTTACTAGTGTGTAAAGTTGTAAAGCTGTTAATTTTAAGGCTGTAATTGATGCTGTGTGAGCATTAAATCTAGCCCATAATTAAAACAAAATATGAGAAAAGTGAAACTGATATTAAGTTAATTAAAAGGCTTTGCTTATACTTGCAAGGAAATTAGCACAATAGGAATGCTGACAGGTGCACATTGTTAATTCCTTCTTCATTTGGGCAACTCTCAGCAGGCCTCAGGCCGGCTTTGTCCCTGGCTTCTCTGTCCTGTGCCCTCCCTCCAATCAGATAGGCATTATATTGGTATCTTGGTGGCTTTAATTGGGTATGATCCAGTATAGTCTTGTGATGGTCATTTTTTTAATAGATACCAAGCCTTGCATAACAACCACGTCTTCCAGCTGAGGGTCCAGGCCCTAGAGGTATGTATAGGCAGCTCCAGAGCTTGTGTGTCAACATATAGCTAATGCAGATGGCCAGTGTGGTTCCCTTGTGTCCAGAAGGGAAGCCCTTTGGTTCTACTGCACCCTTCTTCTCATTCCTGTTCACCACCCTGATCTATGCCTCTGATCTGGGGTTGAACCTTAGTTTGAACTTCCTTGAATGTAGGGGACAAAGCATTTTTATGGTATCATCAATATCAGATCATGGTCTGAATTAGGGAGCCTCACATCAGGCAGCAAAGAATTACCTTTGTCTCTAGCTGGGATGGCAGAGGCAGTACAGTGTTCACTGTGGACTTTTCTTTTCCTCTTTGGCACAGAGGTGTCTCCCATACTTAGGTGGGTCCATATGACATGACAGACTTCTGGGCAGTGGAGGATGGGTGGAAAGGATGTTTGCCACTGTCAGGCCTGGCTCACATAAACTCCTGTGGGGTCCTCCATGCCTTCTCTCTTTACCTTTCTATGGTGGCCTTGGAGTCCACCTCCGGGTGGCATACAAAATGATCGTCATTCCCCAAATGACTGCATGGAGCAGAGCACTGCCCTCCCTAGCTCTGCCTTGATGTCTCTGTGCATTGGACCATCATGCAAAAGCATTGAGATTTTGGAGCTTATCTGTTACAGCAGCTAGTGTTAGTTATCCCAGTTCAGTTAGGCAGAATTAGAACACTTGTCCCCCTAAGCAACATTTCCAGACTATCTACTGTAGGTTTCTGTCCTTGATTAATATGATCAGCAGATATGGATTGGGCTAAACAGTAAGTGACGTGTGGTAATGTTGTTAGATTGAATGCTCCTCGTTCTAGACCAGCTTCTCTATCTGCTCTGCTGTTGGCTTTAAGAAAATAGTCTTGCATTGCAATATTCTATTGTTCTATTTACAGAATGATGGAATGATTATAATCATACCCTACTTATGCTCCGTTTTGGAGCTGAGGGTTAAGTATTGAAATACAGCTAAGTTGTTTGCAATTATAAACAACTAAATAATATATGCATTGTCTTTACTACAGCCTCTGCTGATAGGAACTGGCATTTTTTCAAGATGAGACAAACCAAAAAGGTTAGTTTAAGAATTAGCAATTTAAAGAACATCATGATCTTTGCTGCCACTGAATTTTAAATCATGCAAACATTTATGTTTGTGCCAAAGTTGCACAGTTTCCTTTAGAGCAATTACTGAAATGCATTCACAAGATAAAAATGTAGTTTGGGGAAGAATATTTAAGAGCTCTTAATGATGTTAAAAACTTTGCTAATTTGCCAAGTTGCTCTAAAATCCATTTTGGTCTTCCTGCCTACCCATCTTCCAGCTGTTGAACCAATTCCAGGAGATTTGAAGAAAGGGGCTGCGAACAATATTAAAATACACAAATCTCATGAAATATCTTTTCAAGAGCTTTTTTTCCTCCTTCATTAGCTAAAGGTGAACAATCAGGAAGATATAAGAACCCTTGGCCAGTGTTTACTTGCACAAAGCAGTGCCGGCAGAAAACAAAAGCTAGACAGTAGTTACTAATGGGTGGTTTGAATTAAACTCTTGTCTGTTACTGCTCTCCGGTAGCCTTTACACATAGATAGACACTTGGGGAGGAGTAGGCTGCTCTCATTTCTCCTCCTCATCCTCCTCACTCAGATCTTGGCTTGCTCCCACTGCAGCCAGTGAAGGATCTGTAGCCCCTCCAGCGTCCCTGCTTGGTGGGTGCTCCAGCTCCCTCCAGCTCCCTCTTCAGGGATCTGAAAACCCCAGGCCCCTGGGGATCCAGATCTGTCTTTCCTCTTCTCCACAAGAAAGGATCTAGTGTTAATCGTGTGCATTTTCATTAGAGCGTAAGTTCATAGGTACCTCTCAGGGACGGTTTGGTTGAAAGCCTAATTTTCAGTAGAGAAAGTTCCGTAGCAGTAAATTCCAGACAAGAGCCAGAGACTGCAGCCCTGGTCCCCTAACCAGCGAGACCTCCCTAACGAGCTGATCTCCCAGGGCTGCCATGCAATGAACTGAGCACCGGCTTTCAAGTCAGACAGAGGGAATCTCAAACTTCGTTTGGCTACTTAACAAAGCCAAGCCAAAGCTTGGATTTGGGGCAACTCACATGACATTGCTGAGCTCCTATTTATCCATCTGGAAGATGGCAGCTGCTCTTATAACTATGGTAAAGACTGTGCAAGATGCTATTTGAAGAATACTTTGAAGAGTGCCAATATATATAGGTGAATGCTGATAAATGATTTTGTTAATACTATAGCAATGCTAGGCAGAATCATTACTGCTCCTTGAAACAAGACCCTTTAGTCTCCCCAGGACTCAGTTTTCTCCTCAGTGAAATCTAGACAAGATCTGAAACGTGTTCAATTTCTGTAATTTTATGGATCAGATAGGTAGAATCAGTGATTCAGAGAGTGTCTTTTCCTGGGAACAATGACTGGCCAAGACTGGTTAGATTTGTATAATTTGGCAGCAATAAGAAGCTCAATCTAAAGGAATGAGAAATGATTTTCCTAGGCGTGGTGGTTTAAAAACACATCTGCAAATTCTTTGACAGTATTCCCAGCAGAATGTAGAGTTTAATTCCTCTTCCATTGATTATTATGGGCTGGCCTTAGTGACTTGCTTCCAGTGCATAAAATTCAGTGGAAATGATGTAGACCGACTTCCAAAGCTGGACCATAAAGGGCAATGGAGTCTCTGGGGTTGTGACTCTTTGAAGCTTTGAGCCACCAAGTCAGAAGTCAGGCAACCCTGAGGCTACCGTGCTGGGAGAGACCAGGTGGAGAGAGAGCGCGCATGCTAGAACCAGAGCTAGCTCTCTAGCTAAATATATAGATAGATGTATCCAAGAAGTCTCAGTCATTCCAGCTCCCAACTGTTTTTGTCTTCTCAGTGCAGGTTCCAGACATGTGAGTAATCGAGCTTCAATCCACTCCACCCACCCCACTACTGTCCCCGAGCCTCCTCAGCCGGTGCCAAGTGGAGCTGTCTCCACCCTCAAGCCCTGCCCAAATTGCAGATTCATGAGCAAAAGAAATGTAGCCGTGCCCTGGCTGGTGTGGCTCAGTGGATTGCACGCCAGCCTGCAAACCAAAGGGTCACTGGTTTGATTCCCAGTCAGGGCACATGCCTGGGCTGCCGGCCAGGTCCTCAGTATGGGGGTGCTGAAGAGGAAACCACACAATGATATTTCTCTTTCTCTCTTTCTCCCTCCCTTCCTCTCTCTAAAAATAAATAAATAATATCTTTAAAAAAAGAAATGTAGCTGTTCTTTTAAGCCGCTAAGTTTTGGGGTGGTTTGTTACATAGCAATAAATAACTGGATCACTAGGCCAGTATGCTTGTGTTTAATGAGGTGGGTTTTTTATTCTCTTAACCATAAGAAATAGGGGATTCCTAATGATAATGATTGTGATAACAGTGCTAACAGTAATAAATAGAACAATAGCTAAGACTTATTGTATACTTGCTTAAAGTACCCAGCACTGTGCTGAAGACTTTATAAGGGTGTAAAAGTGAGTAATGAATATTTTTTCTCAGTCTTGGGTTTCTATGCCACTGATAGGGTGTGGATAACAGCCTAACTATTGCAGAGGCCGTTAGGTTGGCCAAGCATAAGGCGTCTTTTAGCTGAGTTTGTGACTTTGTCTGGACCCCTGTGTACTGCTGCTGTGTTTAGGTCAAGAAAGAAGTGTGGCTGGCCTGTGATGACCCCCTCCCACAAAGGCATCACTTAGCTTAGCTAACACACAACATTCTGTCCAGTCTCGTGACCCTTGAACCAAAGTTTCGGACAAGGCGGTGTTTCAGGTCTTTTAGCAGAGAAAAAGGCACGTTTGACAGAGCCCATTTCTACAGGAGACAAATGATTGCCTACTTTTTATGGAACCTGGAGGATTTGGTGCTTCTACAAAGAATATACTGCAAAGCTACAGAGCACCTTATTCTTCAGAAGTTTAAACAAATACTGCAGACTTTTATTCTAGTTAAGTAGGGTGCGAAGTAAGAGGCTTGTCTGAATTATGGTTTTATAACAGAAAGAACAAATCAACATCTCACTTTTCTTAGAGTGAGAACGTTTTTATTTGTGTTAAGTTGGGCACACACACAGCCTACAGCTTTCATACTTACTGAAGACCATGGGATGCAATAGGCCAGTGGTTTTCATATCTGTCTGAGTACCAGTTCCCAGATTTCATCCTGGAGGTTCAGATTTTGCAGATACAGGATGGGACTTGACTTGGAAATCCTTACTTTGCAAAAACTCAGTGTGCGATTTTGGTGAGCAGCTGGGAGCCGCTGGGATGACTGACACCTGTGCTTTGAAGTACTTCTTAGTCCTTTCCTCCTGGCAGTAGCTTTCAAGCCCTTATACCTCTGAACCACTTCTTGGAGGGCGGATGTCACCTTTACTTTCAATGTCTTTTTAAAAAAATATTTTATTTATTTATCTTTAGAGAGAGGGGAAGAGAGGGAGAAAGAGAGGGAGAGGAACATCTCACCCCACCCTACTGGGAACTTGGCCCAAAACCCAGGCATGTGCCTCGAGTGGGAATTGAATCAGCGACCCTTTGGTTTGCAGGCTCCACTCAGTCCACTGAGCTGCACCAGCGAGGGCTCAATGTCTTCATCTGTAAAAATATTATTGATTTCATAGAGCTGTTGGGAAATTACACAAGCTTATTCATGTGGGATGTCTGATGTATGTCTGGCTTCTTGTAAGCCCACCCCTCTCCTCCTTTCTCCTCCCCTCCCAGTCTTGCCTCACCTCTCCCAGCCCCTGTCCTCCCTTTCCTGTCCTACACTCCATTAACTTTATTACCAGTGTTTGCCTCTTTAATTTCAAAATTTAAAAATGCACCTTCCAAGCCTGATCATCTTCTGCTTTTTATTGTGGTAAGAACATGGCATGAGATCTACCTTCTTGATCAAGGGGTGTTACTGCAGTTCTTGTTGTGGCCAAGGCCGCTGACACCCCTCCGGGGCTTATGGTGCCTTCATCTCGTGCCATCTGGGATGTCTTTTGTTTGGGAAGCTGGATCTGGGTGAATATATTTCATTCTGTGCACTGTGAGTACAGTTTTTACCTTTTAATGTAAAACTGGCTTCTGCTCCGGTGTTTCTCAAATCAGTTTATCAGAGCACGAATCTGCTGGTTTTACAAGCCAGTACCTCATTCTTCTTCTAACACTCAGTGGCTACCCATGGCCCACCCCTGGTAATTCCGTCTCCTCCATACTGTTTCCCCTGCTGCCTTTTTGGAGTGTGGCTCCGTCTTACAGGAATTGACTCTGAAATTGTTTCTGCTTCCAAGGTCTGCTCTTTTTCAGTCTGTGCTGCACGATACCCTTGATTTTAAGAAGGCAACTTTGTGATGCAGTATGCGGAGATCTTCTCTATTTTATAAATTATTCCAAATTTGATATGGTTGTCTTGCCCACACCTAGTTGCATACCTTCCTTTTTCTAGCTTTTTTGTGTGTGTGTGTGCGTGTGTGGAGTCATTCTAAAGCATTCAACTTGGTTTTTACTGCAACAGTAATCCTCTTTCTTTTCTCGCTCACAATGTCATCAATTTATGTAATTTAATAGAATTACGTAATTATAGTAACAAGCACAGCTGGCATGAAGGGGGAAAAAAAAGGACTGTTGGCAGGTATACAACCCAACTGCTGAGAGCAGAAGCAGGTAGATGAGACAGGAGGGGTGGCTGCCAGCCACGCTGCCAGTGTGCCCGGCGTCTGTCTTCACTCTGTTTGCCAGAGGTGATGGAGACTGCCAGCCAGTCTGTGCATCAGCCATGAGAGTATTCATTGTATTAAATTAGCATGTTCATTGTGATAAATTGGGAAAGCAGGGAAAGTAGAAATTAAAAACCAAAATGGTCATAATTTTACAGCATTAAAATAACAGCATTTTGCTTTTTCCCCTGTAAACATTTTTACATCTTTAACATCACATTCATATATAAGTGTTTGTATCCTATGTTTTCTCTTAATGTAAATGCTTCCCCATTTACTAAACTCCTTATAGACATTACATTTAGTTGTTGTATGTTATTTTTTTTGCAATGGTTTGACCATAAGTCAATTTCTCTCTTTACTATAGGCAAAGATGTAGACTGCTTTCAGATATTTATTCTTTTTAAATATTTTTTAAAGGTTTTATTCATTTATTTTTCAGAGAGGGGAAGGAAGGGAGAGAAGCATCAATGTGTGGTTGCCTCTCACACATCCCTTACTGGGGACCTGGCCTGCAACTCAGGCATGTGCCCTGACTGGGAATTGAACCTGCGACCCTTTGGTTTGCAGGCTAGCACTCAATCCACTGAGCCACACCAGGCAGGGCACCATTATTGTAAATAATGGTGTGATGAATATCTTTATATGTAAAACTTTATATCCAGTATCAGATAGAAATAGCTTCATGTGTAATTATTAGTCCAAAAGTATGGGCTTTTTAAAGGCTTTTGATATGTTTTGCCAAACTGGTTTTCATTAGGTCTGTATCCATTTATAATTTCACCAGCAAAGCATGCAAATCCTTCTGTTGCCTTATCCTCTTTCGCAATGAATAGATATCATAATTTATAACATTTTGCTAATTTGATAAACAATCACATTTTCCTATTTTAGCTTGCATTTTCTTGATTGGTAGTAAGAATGAATATTTTTCCAAATATTATTTATTTGCATTTGCATTTTTAGTTCTCATTTAAATTTAAAGTTCTGATCCAGCTATTAAAAACAAAGTTTTTTGTTGATTAACTCAATTGTTTATTTGCATGTACTTTTTAATGTAGTGAAGAAATTATCTTTGTCTTCAACATTTATTACAAATATGCTTACATTTTAATGTTGGTAATTTTTTTGGATGGGGTATTTTCATAGAGAATTTAATCTTGTAAAGTTTTCTATCATTTGGTGTTCAAAAAAGTATTTACATATTTTTTTCTGTCTTTATTTTAAAATTAAGTCGAATTTTTAGTATGTAACTAAAAATATACATGGGTATTATAATTAGGAATTATACTTGGGAGTTGACATGCTAACTCAGCCTTTCCCGTTTATTTTAGTCAGGTCAACTCCATTGCTTGGGGAATGCTGTGTTTCCCGGTTCATGACCCGTCTTTATCGTGCTCTGAGTTGTTATGTATGGAAAGGACAAGAATGTTTCTGAGGTCTCTGTTCTGCTCTAATGTTACGTCTAAACTTGAACCATTGCCATGTTGTATTAATTATGTGATCATATTAATCCTCATCATTTCTTTTCTTCCTTTTTTTTTTTCTTTTGAAAGATGCTATGTGTCCTTCTGGTAATCAGGTCCATATACTGGAATTCTAAATTTCATTTGTCTTTCAAAGACCAGTAACATTCCCAGAGGAAAGGTACACAGATGATAGACTTTCAGAGATCTTGTGGGTCTTTTTTTCCTTTACACATATGTGCTTTGGCTAACTATAAAATTTCTGTGTCAGACAATTTCCCTTGAAAGCTATGACATTATATTCTGTCATTTAGTATTGCAGTGCATATGTTCAGTCCATCCATCCCTCCATCCATCCATCCATCCAGGACTAGCTATGTAATTTGTAGGACCCAATAAAAAACAAAAATACTGGTCACCTTGTTGGACAATTAGTAACAATTTCAAGATGGTGACAGCAGAACATTAAACCAAGTTCAGGGTCCTTCTAAGCAACGGGCTCAGTGTGGCTGCATGATTCACCCCTGAAGTTGGCACTGCATTCATTCATTTCATGGACACTTATTGAGTACCTACAATGTGTTGTGTGTTATAAGGGAAAGAACCCTTAAGATACTAACAGTCCAATGGGGGACACCAGTGAGCCACACATGGCATTGTCAGTGCTGGTGGAGGTGTGCCCCAGATGTTGTACATGTAGAGAGGAGAGACTGCTCCGCCAGACCAGCTGCTACAGGCTTCTGGAGGAGAGGATGCTTGTATTGATGTTTTAAAGCTTTTGCTCTGAGTGATGCAGGGAGGCTTTAGGGGGTTTTGAGCTCAGTCACATGCTCCAATTCAAATGCTTTGAAGCCATCGCCCTGCTGCGTGCAAATGATGGTGCAGGGGACATGGGTGAAAGTCAGACTGGAAGCATTTAGAGGGCTATTGCAATAATCCAGGCAAGGGAAGATGGAAACGGTGGCTTGGACCTGTTTTGAATAGTGAAGGTGGCGAGAAGTTGTCATGTCCTGAATATATTTTGAAGATAGCTTTGGTGATGATCTACGGATGAAATAGAAGGTAGGAGAGAAAGCACTTAAGGCTGACTTATGCTTTTGATCTAACCAACTAGAAGAATGGAGTTGTCATTCACAGAGATGGGGAAGGCCTGTAAGGGAGCAGTTTTGGGAGGAGATGAAACATCCAACAATGGACGCATTGAGTTTCAGATGCTTATTAAATGTCCAAGTGGAGATGTCAAGCCGACAGCTGAATGTGCAATTATGGATTCGGGCTTGATCTCAGAGCAGGAAGAGAAGGGAGGGAAGAGGCTTTGCCAAGGAGATTGTTGGAGAGGAGAAAGAAGACACTGTCAATAAAATGTTCTTGGTGACTGATTGGATATAGGGAAGAAGAAAACAGACTTAGAAAATGGAACTCTCCAGCTTTTAAGTTAAGGTCTTTCCCCCCTCATTCATTAGCCAACCAGGGATTCTGGAATATGGAGTCATATTTCCTTCTTTTGGAAAGAGCTATTTCTTCTAGTTCAGATTCCTGTGGGAGATGATGAAGGTAGTTTCTTGGCATTTATTTATGATGAGGACAGAATTACTGCCATTTAAATAGTGAATTATTAATGATTTAGAAGGAAATGACTTCTTTCAGAAACACCAAATCTGAAAGCCTGTTAGCTATAGGCCAGGAAGTAGTAAATCACCCCATTCAGGGAGAGGCGTAAGGAGGTGACGTGCACGGCAAGGGGGTGCTGTGGTGCCCTTCTGGGGGTTGAATTTGGACGGTCGTGATTTTGGAAGCAAGTCCTGGATTGATTTGCTTATGACACTCAGCACATTTTAGAGACTCATCTTTTCTCACAGAATCCATTACTACAGGATTAATCCATTACTGGTGAGAAAGCTGGTCACTCTAGAAATCAGCGGATTTGGAACTGAAACAGAACATTTTCAAGAAGCAAGAAAGAGTTGGAGGGGTCCCAGGCCGTTCTGGTCCAACCTTGCGGGACAACTTTCCCTGTGTCTGGCTGACTGTTCCTAGGCGTGGTGGTGAATTATGCAGGGAAAAAAAATGCACATACTTGTCCCCTTTCAAAAGTAAGAGAAGTATTTGTAGAGAAGGGAAGTAGTGGAGAAATGCACCGAAGTGGGACTTGCCATGTGTATTCTGTCTGCAGTACAAAACTCAAGGAGGGGACAGGAATGACAGAGAAAACACATATCAAGCAACCGCGTGGCCTGGTGAATGTGCGTGTGGGTGGGCCACAGTATTTATTTTATTGTCATCTCTGTCGTTCACTCACTTTCAAAAAAGAGGTCATGTTATCTGAAGACATTTGGGGCATTCTGAAACGGATTAAAACCTGCCTTTATTTCCAGTGAGTGATTTAAATATTGTATAACTCATTCATAATTGAATAAAAATCTGGTGGCTCTTTACAAATTTTGAAGGCATTCCCTCCAAAAAGGCTGTTTTGTTTTCTCTTTTTGAAATAAACATGAATTAGCATACGAAATAAGGAGGCTGTGAAAGGAATCAATAAAATTAACTGGAATTGGATTTCACACTTTGAATGCATTACGCGTTCCTATTAGGAGAGATAGGAAGAAACGGAATCAGTTCAAAGAGAAGCCGAGCCTCATAGAAGAGTGACCTACTTCAAGAAGATGAATATTTAAAATAAAAGCTTGAAAAATAATTCGCTTTACACCGATAGACCGAGGCTCAAAATAAGAAGGAAGCCGAACAGAAAGACGGGCTTTCCTGGGATTGGGAAGGGCTGGGCTGGCACTGTGCAGGAGGTGCCGCAGAGGGCCTGGGAGCAGACTGGGCTTGGAGTCGCAAGGCCTGGCTTTTCTGGCACTGCTGGTTAGTGTATTTGAAATGTATGCTTTTGTTTCCACCCTTAAAACTGTTTTTTGTATTTTTGTATTGCACAGGAAATTTGCTCGAGTTGACTTTAATGTTGAAATTAAGCCTGTTTAATTTCTTTAGGTGTACCATGAACCTGGACTTTAGGAGTTCAGGCCCAGCTGGATGTTTAGAGTGGGCAGGCAAGTACGGGAAGCTCTGGCCTCTGTGGAAGTGCCAGGCGAACCTCCTCATTGAGCTGTGCAAGGACGTCAGCGAAAGCACTCTTGTTCCCCACCGGAAACTCCCCTCCTGCCCGTGGGATCTCTAGAAATGCGGTCGCGTACCACGCGGTAAACAAACATTCAGGAAGGGGCAGGGAGGACCCTCTTCCTTCTGAAGAGTGTCCTTTGCAGAACTGCACTGACTTCATAGTTAACACGCAGTGGGCACATCCATCGATTTTTTTCCCTTTTTCTGCAAGTGAAAATGTTGGTGCTCAATGTTGATGCCTGATAGAGCTAAAGTAAAATTCTCTGTTTACCTGGCAAGTGACTCTGAATTCCCTTATGAATAAAATGGAGATAATGCCCATCAGATTTGCTCATGAATCTCTACTTCTGTATACTTACTTAGACTTTTAAAAGTTTTAAAAATAGCTTTATGAAATATAATTTACATACCAAAAACTGCACATACTTAAAGGGTATAGTTTGGAAATTTTGACATATGCATGCACTGGTGAAACCATCACCATAGTCAAGAAAATAAACATATTCATCGGCCCCAAAATGTCCTTGTGCACCTCTGTAACACCACCCTCCTGCTGCTCCCACCGGTCTTTCCCTAGGTGACCACTGACCTGCCTTATGTCACTGTCCGTTAGTTTGCATCTTTCCCGAGTTTTACGTGAAGAAGCTGATATAGTGTGTATTCTTTTTTGGCTGACTTCTTTCACTCAGCATAATTGTTTAGAGACTCCTCCATGTTGCAGTTTATATCAATAATTCATTCCTTTTTATTGCTGAGTGTATTCCATTATATGGATAGAACACAGTTCATCCATTCTCTTGTTGATGGACATTTGGGTTGTTTCCAAATTTCAGCTCTTCCAAGTAAGACCGCTCGGAGCATTCACGCACAGTTCTTTGTCTGGGCATATGCTCTCACTTCTCTTAGGTAAATACCTAGACGCACAATGGGTAGATCACATAGTAGGTATTCACTTAACATTTAAGAAATGGTCAGACTGTTTCCCACTTTATATGGAAGTTCCTATTGCTCTAGAAACCTTGTCCACACTTTTGAATTTTAACCATTTTGAAGTATATAGTGGCATCGCTCTGTAGTTTTAACTTGCATTTCCCTAATGATAAATGATACTGATCATCCCTGAGTGTGCTTATTTACCATCTGTTTATCTTTTTGGAGTTTCTGTTCAAACCTTTTATCATATTTTGGTTTTTAAATTTTCTTTTTATTACTGAGTTTCTAGAGTTCTTTAGGTATTCTGGATACAAGTAACTGATCAGATGTGGGATCACACATATTTCTCCTGGTCTGTGGTATGTGGTTTCATTCTCTTAACAGTGTCTTTTGAAGAGAAGTTTTAAATTTTGATGAAGTCCAGCTTATCATTTCATTCCATGTATCATGCTTTTGGTAGCATAGCTAAAACAACAACAAACAAACAAAAAGTTTGCATAAACCATTATCACAAAAGTTTTCTTCTATGTTTTATTTTTAAAGTTTCATAGTTTTAGGTTTTTCATTTAGATCTATTATCCATTTTGAGTTAATTTTTGTATATGATGAAAGTTATGGAATGAAGTGTATTTTAAGACACTTTACATATGCACATTCAGTTGTCCCAGCATCATTTGTTGACAAGACTTTCCTTTCTTCAGTGGTTGCTTTGGAATGTTAGTCAAAAATCATCGTCCATGTGTGTGTGTGAGTCTGTGTCTGGACTCCTTTTTCCGTTCCACTGCTGTGCTCTCTGTGTCTGCAACACCACCAAGCTGCCGTGATGACGGTAGTTAATATTTATGAAAAGTCTTAAAATCGGGTAGTGTGAGTCTTCCAACTTTGTGGCTGTTCTAGGTCCTTTGCATTCGTGTGAATTTCGGAAGCAGTCAGTTTCTGCAAGTGTGGCCATCTTTTAACTTTATTGTTGAATTCCTCTTGTTGAAATTTGGTTTAGAATTACTGCATCTGTCTATCTGTTGGCTGGTAACAACGGACACTTTTGCTGGCCCTGTGTGATTATTAGATCGGATTATTCTGGGTGGTTTTTCCCCAGCCCTGGCTGTGTCCTTCATACTAATGTGTAGTGCTCCGCTGGTGCCGATAGGGGGCCCTGTGCAGATCTCTGGGATTCTCTTCCTGTGCAGTTCTCTCCTCCCCCATGCTCTGCCCTGTGCATTCTAGCCGCCTTGGTCTCCCTGGACCCTCATCCCTGTCCTTTCAACTCAGGGGGCGCTGCTGGCCTTCGCCTGGGTTCCCTTAACCTTCTCTTTGGTCTGTGGCTCATTTCGTCTGTTCCCTGTCCCTTGGGATCACTGTGCTTTGTTGCCTGACACCCAGTGTCTTGAAAACAGTTCTTTTGAATATTTTATCTGTTATTTTAGTGGTTTCAGGTGGAAAAGTAAATGTGGTCCCTGTTACTTCATCTGAGTTGGAAGTCGAAGTCACTTACTTGGGTTTTACATAATGGTGTCTTCTATTGTTTGTTCTACTTTTTAGACGGACGGGATCTTGCCCTAGCCAGGCCATCTGACCTTTTGTACGTGAGTGCAAGTTCTGTCCACTCAGGGTCCCCTTCCTTTGCCTCAAGTTTATAACACTTTGTCTTCTGTCGCATAAAGAATATTATTTGTCTTTCCCATTTGACTATATCCTTGAAGATCGTGGCTGAGTCTTATTTACATCTTGCCCTGAGAGTAAATGTTTGTTTATGTAATGAATGAATGAAAGTGAATGAAATGTTCCATTTCAATAAAAATATATAGCATGCTGGTTTCCCCCTCTCCCTGAAAGGAGTAGATGAAAAAGGATATGTTTTATGGAAAGGTTGAAGCTTTATTTAAACTTTGGCTTATTTTGAATGTGGAGCGTGTGTTTGTGTGCATGCATAGAGCAACGATGGGGTGCTTGGTTTTTAGCCCTGGTGAGGGATGGCTGACTGGGAGTTAAAGTGCCTCCAAAATGATTAATGGTCTCTGATACATTTCTCTCCAGGTGATCCAGGTCTGGGAACCATATGATCCTGAGCTTTGCTTTTTAATGAAAATTTATTAAACAGATGTCATTATGCTTTATAGCTAGCTATTTAAACTAATCTGTGCTGTTTAATTCTTTTTCGCTTTTATTGCTAAATGGGACAGAGGTAGAATTGTCCAAATAGATGCTTAATAGGAGGCTTCTGTGGGAATTTTCTACCCTTAAGGTATCTAGTGCCTTTGACGGGAGAACAGCAGTAGAGTAAAAATTTAGCAGACAGGGCATCTCTATGAATAACTATTTTAGAAAGAGAATTTGTGGCTCACTAGAAATATATCATTAGACATTTATGATTTCCAATTACTTGCAAGTTAATGATTTGGGGAGGTGAACTTATTATTGTTGCCGTGTACTTTGCCTAATTCTCTGTGATTTGTGCTTGTTGCTGTCACAGAATGTAAAATGTTAAAATGAATGCAGGCTTGGTTTTTAATCCATTTGAACAATTTGGGAACTTGCATCACACTGTAATGGAATTTGCTGTGTGGTGCCAAAGGCTTTTTGATTCTGAAGTTTTTGTGCTTTTATTTCTTTATTTTTTGCTTTATTTGAAAAAGATTCTGGGATGTTTCCCAAGGCAACTGGGAATTGCTCATCAACCGTGTTGGAAATCCACACGCTGTGGTGGAATGTGGAGGTGCAGCTGCTTATGTGGTAAATCATTCTTAGAGTCATCGCTGGGGTTGGTGATGGCTTTTCTCCTAACTAATTTTGTGATCTCTTTTGGAAAGGGACAGGCAATATTGTGAAGAAGGTGGGGTTATGGGAGTTTTGCAGCTAGAACAAAAAGTTTCTAGAGTACTTTCATGGACTATTTTTAATTTTCCATTTGGTTTAGATTTATGATCTAGAAAGGACCCCTGCCCACTGCCCTGACACATACCTGCCTTATCTTCTTGTTTGACTCTTGTCAGCTGTTGAGGTCACCTGGGTGTGCTAATGTGAGAGTGATTTTATGTGTGTGAATTGAGCATAGGGTAGGAGAGAACCACACAGGACAGAAGAGAACAGGATATAAGAATACAGGAAGAAGTTTGGAAGCAGGCAAAGAAGTAAAAAGGGAGGTGAAGGCATATGTGTTCATCAGATACTGATGAGGTTGATGAGGTTAGCCAGGTTTAGGAATGGATTCTTTTTTTTTTTTTTTTTTTTAAGATTTTTTTAAGTACTTTTTTTTCCTTTTTTTAGATTTTATTTATTTATCTTTAGAGGGGAAGGGAAGGAGAGAGGGAGAGAAACATCAATGTGCGGTTGCCTCTTGTATGTCCCCTGCCGGGAACTGGCCTGGCAACCCAGGCATGTGCCCTGACTGGGAATCGAACCGGGATCGTTCGCAGGCCCGCGCTCAATCCACTGAGCTACACCAGCCAGGGCAGGAATGGATTCTAAGCTCCTGAAATAATCATTTACTGTTTCTAGTCTCATCCAAGATGCTTGGCTACCCACGAAAGCAGTGGATAGACACCATGTTGGTCTCTTTGGTACTGAGGACTCCATAAGGCCCAGGCCCTCTATAATGAAAGCATATGTCACCATGCTTCGAATGGCACAATGCCTTGTACATAGTAGCTTAATCAATGTTCACTGAATAAATAAAAGTCCCTAAGCTTTGAAATTGTGCTCAAGCTTCATGATTTTTTAAAAATAAATGGAGTAACCTGATTACTGAGGTAGGCAGTTAGGGAGGCTTTGAAATGTCCTGGTGCTTCCCGTTTGGTTTGAAATAAGGATGTTGTTCTGTCCTACAGGTGGGGAAAAGAGGGAGTATGGAGGAACTGACCGCAGGTAAAGGTAAACCGGAGGAAGAAGATGGGGTCAGGAAAAGAACTGAGGCTGCAACAGGATTTGGGTTTTGTGGAACTGCAAAGTGACTGTCTATTTCTCGCTGTCATGATTATGATTAGTCTGCTTTAAGAGCTAGAAATCTTATTCTTCGTTTATAACAGGATGCATAGCGTAGCTGCTGGACACTATAATGCCCATTCCAGGAGAACCTGGGAGGGCGCTATGCAGTTATTTGGATGTTTCTATGAGCCTCAGATGTGGTAGTGGGCATGGGGCCCTCAGGAACGTCTAGGCTTGGCAGAATAATTCTGGCGGTGGACCCTGGAATCCCCAGCCCTGTCAGTTGGAAATGAGATGGTGGGCCTGTGCTGCTGGGGCCATGCTGTGACCTCAGGCTTCAGCTCTTGGGCTGTGAATATTTTGATAAGGTGATAGGTATAGTTGTTTCATGGGGAAGAGTGTTTAGTCTAATGACATGACTGAATATTTTGTCTCTCTAACATTGTTACTATCTTTCTCATCAGAAGTAAGCCACAGGAGCTCAAGGGTTCTTTTGTTTTATTCACATTGTATCTGAAGTACCTAGAGCAGAGCTTGGCACAGAGCAGGCACTCAGCAGATGTGAGCTGAGTCTGTACATTGCACAGTTGCAGTGAATGGAGGTCAGGCAAGGGTAGGAGAGGGAGAAGAGGCCTGAATATATTTGTATTTGAACCAAATTCCATCTGTTTGAGATCATTTCTCTGAGGTTTTTAGAACTTAGCAGATTCTTCAGTGCTTGCTTTGCCCCAGCACAATACTAGGCATGGAGTGGGCAGACGGTAAGGCCAGCCCTGCCCTCCAGGAACTCTTGAGGAAGGAGATGGTGGTGAATAAACCATAGCCACTCGGAGTGGTACAGCGGGGTGGGGTGGGGGGGTTCTGCTAGGCAGACCCTGGTGGGATCTCCAGGGGCCAGGGAGGACCCCCAGTGGAGGGAACATCTCTGTTGTAGGTTGACAGAGAAAGAAACTGGGTGGAGTTTCTGTAAGCAGAGGCCATGCCAGAGCATTGGCACTAAGATGTGGGACTTGGAACTCTGGAGCCTGCGGGGAGGGTCCAGGAATGAAACAGGGCATAAGCAGAAGGAGCTGTGGGCAGCAATCGGAGGTTTATATTCCTCTTTAAAAATCTTTTTAAGTAAGAAATTTTAAAATGCATAAAAGTATATAGTATATGCTATTCATAAAACTCAGCCTCTAGATTCTAAAATTAATGTTTTTCATACTTGTTTCATCCATGTTTCTATAGCTTATCTGCATATATATCCATCCATCCATTTATCATCGTTTACTGGAATTTAAACAAGGGAGTGGTTTGTGTTTTACAGGGCCCTCCAGAAGGAGCTCAGGGGATGAACTAGAGGAGGAAGGGAACAGAGTTTGGGAAGACTTACTGAGTCTGTTGAAATTGTTGAGGTGAGAGGTGATGGTGGCTGAACTAAAGTTTGACAGCTGGGCTGGAGAGTAGAGGGCTCAGAGATATATTCATGAGATTACTTCAGTGATTATATCTCTATAACAGATTGTCACAAAACTTAATGACCTAAAATAATGAAAATATTTATTTTGCTTACAAATCTGCCATTTGGGCAGGGCTGCCTCGTCTTCGGTCTGCCCAGTGCCACCTGTAATGACTCAAAGGCAGGGATATGTAATCATCTGAATCTTCACTCACTCACTTCTGGCTGTTCGATGCTAGCTTTTGGCCAGGGTGCCATCGGAAACACCTGTGTGTGGCCTTGCCATGTGGCCCAGGATTCTTCACAATAGGATGTCTGGATCATGAGGGTGAGTGGAGAGGGAGGGAGACAACAGAGGGGAGAGGGAGAGAATGAACGAGAGAGAGAGAATGAGAACACCAGCTGGAATGATACTGAATTTTGTGATGTAGCCTCCAAACTCATGTCCCATTGTTTTTGCCACATTCTGTTCATGAAGATGGTCACAAGTTCAAGAAGAGAGAAAATAGTCTCCACCTCTTGATGGGGAATGGCATGATTCTAGAAGAGCATGTGGATCTGGAAACATTGCCATTGGCCATTTTGGGAAAATACAGTCTGTCCATGGGCTAAAATGACAGGATGTCATAGTTGGGTGTGAGGATGTGGGAAAAGAGGAGGAGCAAACAGCATGGGATGACATCTGGACCTGCAGAGTGAGGGTGGTCATTCACCAAAAGGAAGTGTGGTGGACGGACAGGCTGTGGCAGGAGCCGGGAGATGAGGAAGGCATTTGGTTTTGGGCCCCGCTGATTTGTTGAGAAATCCTGCATCAGAATGGTTACCTGGACTAGAAACCCTAGGGACAGACATTATTCTAGGGACAGATGACTGAACTTTTCTGGAGTTTTCTAATACCTTTAACTGAATACCTCAACATTAACTGAATTGAGTTCAGTTTCCTGGCCTCCCTGGATCCTCTAGAAGGCTGCTGTGTATTCTGAGCCCAAGTGGAGGCAACCAGCTTTTCAAGTAGTCCCCAAACCAGCCAGCAGTGCTGTGCACAGCCCACAGCCTCTGCTCCCCTTAGTGGGGTTAGAGCAGCCAGTCAGGATCCAGCATTTATCAAATTCATCCAGCAGACATTTATTGAGTGCCTATGGTATGCTGGGACCTAAAGAACTCATGCATAAACTGAATGCCAACACTGCCCTAAAGAACTCTAGGTCTTAAAGGGGAGCTGGTGGTACGCTTGAAGGAGACAGAACCTGAGCAGAAGCAGATTTTTAGAATGTGACTGCTGGGCTTTTCCCTGCCTGTCTTCCCCACAGGGTGCACTGTTGCTGGAGTTTCTTTTGAAGCATGTAGGGTTCTGTCTGAGAAGACAGGCCAAACCACTGTCCTTACATGTTATGGGACATTTATAGGCACTGGGCTCTCTAGATTCCCAAATCAAACTCAACATTAACAAGGTTACATTCCCTCCTCCACTTCTGGGACAGAAGGCAGAGCCAGTGCCCAGCTGCCCCTGACTAATATTGCTGTCTCCAGTTACCCAGTGCTCCTGAAAGCCTGCTTCTCTGGTAATAATCCACTTCACTCCTCACTCCTGACTCCCTGGGTCTGGACTCTGACTTAGCATCCTCTTGCCTGGCTGGTTCTGATACGGGATTGATTCTGCAAACCCTGACTGAAAATCTTATTCCCTGTAGCTTATACACAAATGAGTGTAATTCAAGTGAGAAAGCACTGACATGCTGACAGAGTGCCCTGGAGGGAGGGAGCCCCTCTGCCTGGGGAGGAGAGGGGAGGTTTCCTTGAGGAGAGCGTGTGTGAGCTTTGCTTTGAAAGTCAGACGGAGTTGGAAATACAGAGATGATGGAGGTGAGGGAAAAAGTGTTCCAGTTAGAATGCCAGCGTGAAGAAAAGTGGGGAACAGGACCGAGGTTTGTTTCATTCTAAATTATTTTACCAGTAATCTGCTTAAGAGCATGAATAGAGTTTGAGTGAGGTTATTGCCTTTATGTTTTAAAATTCTTATTAAAATGATTTCATTATTTCATCTTGCCTGTGAGCAGGCATTTGGTTTTATCAAGATACTTTAAGTAGAGCCATCCAACTGAATGTAGACTACAGGTTATGTGAATACTATCAGTAGATTGGGAACATTTTGATTTTAGACAGAACTTGAGATGTTTTGGAAAGAGTTATAACACTATTAAATCAATACAGAAGTTTTGTACAATAAAACTTCTATTAAACTTTATTCTAGAAAAATAAATCAGGAAGGTAAAGTTTGCTTGCCTAAAGATTTGGAAAATGTTCTCAAACGTGTATTCACTCCTTTCTGTAGATTAAGTTACCATCTAGCGTCATTTCCCTTCAGGCTGAAGAACTTCCTTTAGTATTTTTGGTGCTGCAGGTCTGCTTATGCTGCATTCTCTAATTTTGTTTATTTGAAAATGACTTTATTTCATTTTCCCTTTGAAAGATTGCTTTCCTGCTTTTAAATACTGTTCCATTGTTGTCTGGCCTCCGTGTTTTCTGATGAGAAATTTGCTGCCACTTGTAATTTGTTCACATGTGTTTGTAATGTGCCATTTTTCACTGGCTGTTTTCAAAAATTTCACTTTATATTTTAGCAGTTCGTCTCATGTAGTTTTTTTTTATGTTTATTCTGCTTGGGTTTTGTTGAGTTTCTTTAATTTATAAGTTTGTCTTTTACCAAATTTGGGAGATTTAGGACTATTTCTTTAATTTTTTTCTGCTCTATTCTGTTTCCTCTCCTGAACTGATTGATATTGTCACTCAGATCTCTGAGGCTGTGTTTTCATTTTTTTCTTTGCTGTTCTTCAGATTGAATAGTTTCTATCGATTTAGCTGGAAGTTCACTGGCTCTTCTGCTATCTTCAACCTGCTGTTAATCCCGTTCCAGTTATTGTACTTTTCATTTCTATGATTCCCATCTGGTTCTTTTTTCATAGCATCTGATTTCTGGGTTGAAATCACCCATGCATTCGGTGGTTGTGTATATGTGTTTATTTAAAATTTTGAATATATTGAATATATATAAGTCGTCTTTGGCTTAACGGAAAACTTTTTTTTATAATATGGGTTATATTTCCCTCTTTGCACTAGGCAGCAGCTGACGTCTCTACCTATTTTTTCGGCCTCCACCTGTTGCTTTTCCATCATGCCCTCAGTGTTCCCTTACACCGTGTATAGTTTAGTAGTCAGCCAACGATCTGGGTGGATTTGTCACAGATTTTGTGTGTCATCCCTTCTGCAGTTGCCTCCCTCCTAGGGTTTCACCTCTAGTTTTATGTTTGTTCTTGTAGCCACCAAATTTTCCTCTGGTACATCAAGCCAGGTGAGGCTGTGGCTTTCTTCCACCCCTAGATGCATGCAAACTGGGGAGTAGCCTCAGGCAAATGTCTTCGGCAAACTCACAGATCTCACCTTTTGTAGTTGTCTTTCAAGGATAGGCTTCTGTCTAGTTCCTGCTGCTCTTGGTCTCTCTCTAGTACCTTTAAATACATTAAAAAATCCATTTCATCCAGACTTGATTATTTTTACCTGCAGGAGGGTCAGTCTGTACAGGATATGCTGACATTACTAGAAGCCAGAGTCAACAATCAGATTCTTTTTACAGGCTTATTGAGGTATTTACAGACTTATTGATATAAACTGTACATATTTAAAGTAAATAACTGTACAAATTTTCATATATGTTTACATCCTTGAAACCATCACTACAATCAAGATGACAGTGAGTTTTTGAGTTTTATTCAGATTTATATGGAGATGAGTGGTGGGAAGGAAGCCTCTTTCATGCTATATACTTTACTGATTGCTTTCAAATGCAGTATCTCAGTTTGATTTTTACAATATCCCTGTTTTGTGGGCTGAAGAGTTGCTCCCTCACCCTCCAGTTCATGTGTCAAAATCCTAATCTTCAGGGCTATAGTATTAGGAAGTGGGCAAAGTTTGGGAGGTGATTAGGTCAAGAGGGTGGAGCCTTGATGAATGAGATTAGTGCCCTTATGAGAGGAGTCAAGAGAGCTGCTCGAGCTCACTCTCTCTCTCTCTGCTCTCCACCGCAGGGATACAAGAGGGTGATCATTTGCAAACCAGGAAGAGGTCTGCACCAGATACCAGATGTACTGGCACCTTGGTTTTGGACTTCCCAGTCTCCAGAACTTTGAGAAGTAAATGTTTGTTGTTTAAGTCGCCCAGTCTATGGTAATTTTGGTCCGAAAATGACTAAGATACCTGTACAATGGCTTTTAATATTACCCTTCTGTGGATGAAGAATTGAGATGGATGTGTTAAGTGACTTGTCCTTTTCATGACATGCCCCTGGTTTTTTTACACCACTGCACGCCTGGGGAGAATCTAAGTCTTAGTCCTGCCTCCGGAATTCAATTTTATTTTGATTAGGGAGGGAAAATGGCTCAGAACAGGGGCAGGTTGACTTGGGGCAGAGAATTTGGGCACCAAAGTGAAAGCCAAAAGAAAGCCTGTTGGACCAGATGTGGGGTGCAGTGGGGAACACGGCAGGGTTTGAGCAGGGGAGTTCTGCGACAACAAGGGCAGTGGTGTGTGTGATGAAGGAAAGGCTCAGGGAAAAACAGAGGCAAGGGGCCCGGTTTGGGAAGCAGGTGCAATAAGCCAGGGTAATGGGATGAGCATGGCTGTTGTGGAAATAGAAAGGAAACAGACACTAGAGCCTGTTCAAAGGAAGAACTGCAAGGAGACGGGAGACTGGATAGCAGAGAAAAAAGAGGAGGAACGGTCAAGGGTAGCCTGTTCATTAATTCTTGACACCTTTGCCATTCACTGTAGCTGTAGCTGATGTATAAGTGATCAGTGAGTGTTGAAATAAATTGAAGGGTGATGGCCAGAAGGCTAGGGGGTGAAGTTTGCTTACAACCCCGTAAATAGTTTCCTAACTTCTGTGTATGCCAGAATCACCTTGAGGATAATTGCAGGGTCCCACCCGAGTTTCTGATTCACTAGGCCTGGAGTGGCCCCCTGAGTTTGCATTTGTAACAAGCTGAGCTGATGCTGCTGGCCCAGGGCCATGCTTTGAGAATCAACAGCTCAAAGTCAAGAGAATCTTTATGAGTTCTGCTGTCTGCCCTTTATGTTTAAAGGCTGACTGTATAGAAATGTTTTTCTCCCAGTCTTGTCTGCTGGAGTCGACATTCAGAGAGTCATAAATCATGATTTAACATTTGTAAGGAATCTACTTTATTACTTCACTTAAACTGTGGAACCTTGTTTCTGGAGCCTCTCGGGTAACATTTTGAGAGCACCGCATGTTCTGCCACAAATTCTTTGTGAGCAAACGAGGAAGCTTTCCAAGTGTTACAGCAAATCCTGCGTCCTGGGGAGGGCAGAGCCGGCTGGCTCCAGCAGCAGACAGATTGGGAGTACTCCTGGGATTACGTTCTGTTCATTAGCTAATTTGCAGAATCACGACCTCACGTATCATTGGGTAGGGCATCCTGAACATCTTGCCAATTTGCTGGGAAGTGGAGGGGTGGTCTTCTTGGATTTCTGTTTGGTTTGCAAAGAAAAGAATGTTTCTATAAATGAACCACTTCACGTTTTCAGGTGTTGCGAGCTGGACCTTTGAATGCAGAGGGTAATTGTTTCTTAGAAAAGCCATGTGCACTTCATGCCAGTGAACTGCAGGGCTGCGGGAGAACTGTGGAGCTTGTGGAATTTTGTGACTCTTTTATGCTTTTATGGCCGAGATGTGCAAAGTGAGGGTGTTCAGCTTTCTTCCATTTAGTGTCAGTTTGTGGCAGATACTGTGCCTGAGAAGATGATGGTGACTTGGCTGCTTTTGTCTTTTCTCCAGGAACTCAGCCTGTGCAGCTAGGAACACATCCGTTCTCTAGCCAGACATTGAACTGTTTCACCCATCTCGTACGATGTGGCCGGTGGCTTTGCTGTCCTCATACACTTACTCCCAGTGTAGCTCTTGAAGGCAAGAGAGTCATGCTGAGCAAACACACCTGGCCTGGACCTGAGATGCCATCCAGATGCTGCTGTTTCCCCAGTTCCTACCTCTCCACTCAGAGGGCATGTGTTTTACAAAGGCCCTCGCTTCCAGATTTTTGAGATGAGGGCCCTTCGGGAGTTTGAAATTCTTCCTGAAGAGTTTTCCCTTTAGTAGTTTTCCCAGATGAGAGTTGGTTCTGGGTGTTATTTGCCCAGACTCTGTTGTAGAACTTGTCTCTACCCCTCTGAGAACTTGTCTCAGGCCTCCCTCACCCCCAGGCTAGAATCCAGTGTCTACTGCTTGTCTGTAAAAACCAGCAAAGCAGTAGCAACAACAACCACACCTTCATTAAGAATTGCCACATGCTGTGTTAGGGGCTGGATTGTATCCCTGCAAAAGTCGTATGTTAAAGTCCTGACCCCTAGTACCTCAAAATATAAGTATGTTTGGAGATAAGGTCTTTAAAGAGGTAATTATGTTCAAATGAGGTCATTTGGGTGGGCCCAAGTCCAATCTGACTGGAGTTCTTATTAGAAGGGGAAATTTGGAGCCTGAGGAAAGACCCTACGATGGCATAATGAGAAGGCAGCCATTGGCAAGCCAAGGAAGCAGCTAACCAGGCTGACAATTTGATCTCAGATTTTTAGCCTCCAGAACTGTGGGGAAATAAACTTCCATTGTTCAAGCCACGTAGCCTGCAGTACTTTGATAGGCATCCCGAACAAACTGATACACAGCGTGTGCTGCAAAGTAACCCAGACCCTCTGGATAACTTGATCTCTCTTAGCATGGGTGCTGCGGCTGAATTGTGGCGCATTCCCCAGCTCTGGCTTACAATCAGAAGCAACCCCTCTGCTGGTTTCTGTCTTAATGACACACATTTCACCTCAGGTAAATCCTCTCCATCTTTAGCTCAGCCACCTAAGAGACATGTCCTCTTAGGATAGGCTCCATTGGGTTAGAGAGTGCTATCCCCGGCCCAGCTGTCAGGAATCCCTTTCTTCTCTCAAGATGGAAAGTAGCTAGTTACATTCAAAGGACTTCCTTACTTGGCTTTACTGTGTGGCGGGTATTACCACAGACTCCTGTTACATTATTCTATTTGTAGTTACACCTGCAAGTTTTGTCAGTTGGTGTTAACTGAAATTTTTGATGGCTCTTATAGCAGCACTAAACTTTGCATGGGAAATGATGGGAGGGAGTTGAAGGCAGTGCATGAAGAGGCCTGAATCTGGAATTACCCTACCGTACAGACTGTGAGACCTGGGGGCATTATCTATTTTTCTATAACCGAGCTTCTGCCTTCCCAATGTGGGTAATAACTGCAGTCAGCCATAGGGTCGCTGTGCAGTGTAGAGATAGCAGTTATGAAGCACAGGCTCTGCCTGGAGTGAACACTTAGAGAGGGTTAGTTAGCTATTCAGATTGTTCCTTCCGTAGTAAAGACCTCTAAGATAATCCTGGATTCCTGTGTGCCCGCTGAATCACGGAGATGTATTAGATCATGGTAATTATAATTTTGACTTTAGGTGTAAGTTACTCTATTAAGGTCCTCCTAAAATGGTAATCTATGTACAGCCACCATATACAACCCCAGTTTTTGAACAAAGAAAATTCTGCTTTTCTTTGGGTCTTTTAAGTCCTTATTTTCTAGCTAATTTCCTTTTGTTGCACCCTCCTCCATCCCCCAACCATTGCTCCAAGAGGAGGGAACATTTATGTACTTCGGTTGGACTCCAGGACCCAGATTGGGCCAGGTTTATGGTGTCCTGGGTCATGGCTTGTGAAAACCTCGTGCATGAGAGAGTGGCTTCTCTCGCTCTCTCTCGCCTGTGCTGCAGCCCTAAGCTGAGCTGAGCCCCGCCTCCTGAGGTGGATCCAACTGTCTGTCAGGTTTGCTCTTCTCCTGTGGGCACTCCGTGCTTTCGTACTTTAAGCAGAAGAATATGAGAGCTCATGTTTGGGGCTTGGGCTTAGAGACTGGGAGAAACTCCTAGATCGCGATTGTAAGTCTCATGCAGCGGACAATAGATTTCGCTTCACATTTGCCATTACCTTTTGGACACGCATCAGCCTTGGGAGTATGATGGACCGGAGGGGCAATCAGCCTAATGTCATCAAAACTCCAAACTCAGCACCCTAACAAAGGGATTTATAGCTACAATTTTCCCAGCCAGTACCACAGTGAAATGGGCCTGTACAAACACACTCACCTACCCGGTCATGTCAGTCAAGACTGATGCTATAATGGGAAAACAAATATCACCTAACTCAAGAAAGTTGTGGGCTAGCTGCAGCCCACAACCCCTCCCCACGGACCGAGTCTGCATTTCTCTTATTTTCTTTTTATCTCCCCGAAGGTAAACACACAAGCAGACAGCTGCTCCCACTGCTGCTCCCCAGGGCCCCTTCCCATTTTCTCTGGATTTTGCCTTTAATAGGAAAGCTTAAAGCTCTGACAAATGGACTCAGCTGCAGTCAGAAGACACGAAAAGGGAGGACATCTCCAAGTCTTAGTAGGTACCTCAAAATGATTAATTCAAGAAGAAGATCTGGAAGAAAGACATGGAGGAACTTGTCAGGGACAGGCAGGAATCTCTCCTGAGGTAATACTCACTTTTGTCTGCTTTGTTTATTTAGATCATTCTTGTTAGTTTTAGTTTTGCTCAGTAATTGTGTTTTTAAAGAAGCCATAAAAATAAATAGTTTCCTAATATATCCCCTGCTCAATCCATTTTTCTGTTGTGGAATTCCTTGTTCTTTTGAGAGCGTGGTTTGTACATCAAAGTCGGGTGATGCTGGCCTGCACGTAGGGTGCCCTTGGCCTGGTCTGTCCTGGGAAGCGGCTGGAGCAGGGCTGCCTGCTCAGGCCACGCCACTTTGTATGTTGAAACGTCCGCAGCAAAGCTGTGGACACATCACTGGGTCTCTGGTTACACGTGTATCTCACAAGAAGTGAGCCCATGGGGAGTGAAAATGTAGGTTATTCTGAGGAAGCAGCCCAGTTTAAGTGTAAAATACCTCTTGGTATATTAAGTGTGTATGTTTTGATTCATGTTCCACAGCTCTTGAAGAAAAAAATGAGGTTTTGAACTGAGAAATAGGGGATGTCTGTAAAAAAGGGTTTGAAGCTCCTTGGATGACAGCCTCTTTCATGGTCCTTAACTCAGACATTTCTGCCAACAGAGGTTGTGGGCTCGCACACCGGATGTGTAGGCACCTGAGGGATGGGTGAGAGCTGGGGCCAGCTAGTCTGCAGTCTCAGCCCCTGGACAGAAGGGCAGTCAGAGAGAGGGAAATGGGAGAGATCTTGTCCATGAGAGCTGACCAGTCAGTGCGACTCAGTAGTTAGTGCGGGGACAAAGCAAGTGTGTGGGTCACTGGTGCTGTGACCATGCTCTGAGGGGGCCCCTCAAAGGATGCCTTGAGAGAGGAGTCGGGAGAAGAGCTGGCCTGGCCTCGCCTTTGCCTCAGCCAGAGTACCTTGGCTTCGAGCTTTTTCTGTGTTGGGCATGTCCCACAGGACTGTCTGGGCAAAGCCTGCACAGGCATACCTCCTTTTCTTGTCTTCACAGATGTTACGTTTTTTTTTTACAAATTGAAAGCAAGACCCTCCACCGGCAAAAAGATTACAACTCCTTTTATTGCAGTACTCACTTTATTGGGGTGGTCTGGAGCTGAACCCACAATATCTCCGAGGTATGCCTGGAGATGAAATCAAGTTAAAAACCAAGTCTTCTGAGGGATCCGAAGAGGTCTGAGGCTTGGTCATTAGGAACAGCTGGTAATTACGACGAAGCAGCTGTACAAGATGAGCTTGAACTTGAATTTCGAATGTGAAGCTAAGAATGCAAAGCGTCCAAAGAGAAAAGATAGAGGGCCCAGTTTAGAGCTAAGATTCTGCATATCTTTTTCTGGGAAAAAAATTTTTATTTTGGTATTTCTAAATTGAGGTGTCATTTACATATAGAGTGAAATGCACAGATATTTACTGTACTGTGTGATCAGTTTGGACAAACTGCATACATTTGTGTCACCCACACATCACCAGCATATAGAACAATTCTGTCACCCCAGAAAATTCTCTTGCACCCCTTCTCAGTCAGTCCTCCACATCCACCAGAAACAAGCACCCCTCTGGTGTTTTTCACCTTAGATTAGTTTTGCCTATTCTAGAACTTCACAGGAATGAAATCAAGCAGTATATGCTTTTTTGTTTCTGTTCTTTTTCTTCACTCAGCATAATTTTGTTTGCATTTATCTTTGTCAGGGGTTTGCAAACTTTTTCTTAAAGAAGGAGATAGTAAATAATTTAGGCTTTCTGGCCACAAGGTCTCTGACAATATGAAAATGACTGGGTGAGGTTCTGTTTCAACAAAACTTTATTAACAATGACAGGTGGCTGGTCTGCAGGTATAATTTGCTGACCCCTGATCTATGTTATTTTGTTTATCTGCAGTTTCATTCCTTTCTGTTGAGGAATAGTCCACTTATAGACATATCACCGTTTCTTTATCCTCTTATTTTTTAAAATATTTTATTTATTTATTTTTAGAGAGAGGGGAATGGAAGTAAAAAGAGAGGGAGAGAGAAATCAATGTGTGGTTACCTCTTTGCACACCCCCAAATGGGGACCTGGCCCACAACCCAGGCATGTGCCCTGACTGGGAATCAAACTTGAGACTCCTTGGTTCGCAGGCCAGCACTCAGTCCACTGAGCCACACCAGCCAGGTCTATTCTCCTATTAATGGACACCCCAACCATTTCCAGTTTCAGGATATTATGAATTAAGCTACCAGTAGAATGTTTTGTGTAAGACTTTTGTGCACCCATGTTTTAATTTCTCTTGTATAGATACTGAGCAGTGGAATACTGTCATAGGGTAGGTATATGTAGAACTCTTAAAGACACTACTAGACAGTTTTATTAAATCATTGTGCCAAGTTAGACTTCTGTCAACAGCACATGAAAGTCCTGGTTGTTCTTCATCTTTGCCAACGTTTGATGTTGTCTTTTTCCATTCAGCCTTGATGGTGGGTGTGGAATGATATCCTATGTGTGCTCTGAATATGTCTTGACTGGTGTGGTTCCATTCCAGGCTTGTCTTTGTTTCTGAGGTGTCTGGAGAGACCTCTCACTGCTATCAACCTCCCAGGCATTTAATAGCCTCTCTTTACACAGAGCTTGGATATGTTAAGAGGCATGTGTATACCCAAAGTCTTGGACAGAATGCATTTTTGTCTTTAATCATCATCTACTTTAATTGTTCACATGCATCATATTTTGCACCAATACCCCCTTTGTCTTATTTGGTGTAAACACCCTACTTTCTTGGCTCAGTTGGTGGAGCAGAGCTGGGATAAGAATGTCAACAGTGACATCATTTCTGGTTTTACAAATGCCAAGTCTTTCCTCCTTCAGACCAGGCTGGCCACCAGCCGACTCCTTCTTGCCATATGGTCGATTTTCCCTGGGGGTGAGTAGGAAGACTGAGAAAACAGACCCATATGCTGCTGGCTATTCTGTTTGTTTGGACAGGGAGTTTAATTTATGTGAGAAAATAGCAGTATTCTTATTTAATTGATTTCCTTTTCTCCTTTTATAAAAGGAAAGAATAAAAGCTGCAAAATTAGCTACAAAATAGCAAGTGAATAATAAAATAATGTGTTGTTTGTTCGTGTGCAGTTAGAAAAGGAATAATGTTTTACTTTCTTTTGGTGTGCATTGACAAAAACCATACTGGCTTCTTGTATCGATGTGGTGTTTTAGAGATATACAGCATTCTTGTATCTATTTTCTTATTCATTAATAAAAATAACTTTGTAAAGTAGTTTTATCAGATATGATGCCCATTTTACAAAAACCAGGTCACAGAAGTGTAATAACTTACCCAAGGTAACTTAGCTTGGACTGTGATCCTAGATGGATAGATATTTGAAATTGCAAATTTCTTGGTTTGTCATAAAGTACTTCAGTGAAATATTTTCCCCATCTTGGAAAAGGGGAAATGGAATCTTAAAAAAAAAGTTTTGGGACCCACAAGTTCAAATAATGCTGTTCCCAGGAAGGTGCAATATTGGAATTGGAGGAAGAAGGGACAAGTAGATTTTGGGAAAAGAAGTCGATACAGAGATTCACTTCGTGATGAAACTGAGCCTGCCACTGGCGTGGTGCTTACTGCTGGGGGCACGCAGGGGCGGGGGCGACAGCTGGGCCCCAAGGAAGAGTTCTGCTTAGCCGTGTGTCCTGGATCAGTCATTTAACCCCTCTGCACCTCCATTTTCTCATTTGCATGTGACTTACTTTCTTCCCTCCAGCTCTAAACTCCACTCATTACCTAAAGCCTCTCTAGTTTCCTTCACTGTAGTTACTCCCTTGAATTAAAGAGGGACATCTTGGTAGTGTTACAAGCAAAACACTAGGACCCTTTGGCTCCCAGTGCTGTCTCAGATTTGTATGGTCCTATTCGAGAAAGGTCCTGAAGGAATTAATCAGGAGATGGATAAGAGCTGTCTGTCCCTGTATCTAGATGTACAATAGTGGCCTCTGGCCATGGCACCATCTGTAGGTCCCCAGATGTGAGCTGATATAGAAATGTGTTTGCCTAGCTTTGGCCTGGGGTCAAGGGGATAAATGAGGAAGTAATAGTAGCTGGTGTTAGATAGAGCACATGGTCTGTGTTTGGCACCTGCTCAGAATTTTACCCCCATCACCACATTATACCCTCCTACCAACTTTGTGGGGTAGGTACTATGATTAGCCCCATTTTACAGATGAGTGCTTTATAAAACTTTAAATGATGCACCTAAGGTGACAGATGGGATTTGAACCTAGGTTGCCAAACTCTGGAGCCTATGATCTTAATTACTATTCATAAGTAGCCACGAAATAACCATATGGATAAGCCAATGTTTCTCGATGGGTTTTGGCCAGGCACTGTGCTGAGCACTGTCCATGCATTTGGAAGCTGTGGGGGAGAGAGACAGGTCCATTGGCAGGGTGGGCCAGATCCTGAGGCAGGGGACACACAATGGGTTGATGTTCTGTTTTCTTAGATTCTGTATCTGTTTGGCAGCCGCTAATCACAGGGCCAAACTAATGGCCAAAGTGGTTTACAACTCCCCTGCAATCCAGAGCTCACGCCTCCTTACCTAACTCTCACGCTCCAAGCCCATGCCCCCCTGCCTTAAATCACTCAGGGCCAGGGACCAGACAGGTGGGACAGTCGCTCTGCCCCAGGCATGCTGGAACTATTCAAACCAGTCAATCTTAAACTGTTACCTACCCCTGCCTTGCCTTCCCTAGTGAAGGGTGGCCTAGGTTTCCCTTTCACTCCTCCTTCTATCTCCTGACCAACTCCTAGTTATTTCCCCAGGTGGCCTCATATGGCATGGCATGCCCCATTCTCTTGGGGAAGGCAAATAATAAAAATCTTTCAATGGCATTAGCTTCTCTGTTGTCAGTCACTTCCATAAATTAAAACCTGTGGTACAATTGAGGCAGTTGGACAAATTTTGCTGACCAAAGACTAGTTCCAAGAAGAGATTGGGGAATCTCCACTGGGGAATGGAATCATTGCCTCCAGGCATGTATACATTTAAAAACTGCCACAGAGCTCCTTGGGTTTTTAGGGCAATGTGTGAAGAAGTTTCTGTCTGGCACAGCAGTGGAAAGAGAAGAGGCTTTGCACCTGGCTCGCTTGGTGTGGGCAGAAAAGACTTAATCCAGCAAACCTGAGACTGCTGTCCTGACAGAGGTCTGCTCACAAGGCTGGCCCTTGGCTGGCATCTGAGCACTTGGATTTTGGGAGGGTTCCCACCATTTCCTAACTGATAAAAGTGGCTTACTGTGCCTAAACTGTTTGTGTGAATAATACAGTTTATGCTGAACACCTGCTTTCCTTCTGAGAGTCTGGACATTTGGTGTGTGGTTGGCCTATGTGAGCAGCCTGCAATGGAAAGCTTGAGCACTGAGTCTCTCATGAGCTTCCCTGGTAGAAGATTTTCACTTGTGTTGTCACAACTCCTTCCTGGGGAAATTCAGTGTACTTTATGTGACTCCCCTGGGAGAAGGCTCTGGAAACCTGTGCCTGATGTCCTCTAGATTTGGTCGGTGTGCCTTTTTGCTTTGCTGATTTTGCTTAGTTTCTTTTCACTGCCATGACCCATAGCCGTGCTAGATGCTGAGTCCTGTGAGTCTACCTAATCAATCACTGACCTGGGGGTTGTCTTGGAGACCTGAAACACACCAGAGGTTAACAACTGATTATGCTACTTATAGTGTGTGGCCTTGAGACTGTTGCTTATTCCTCATATGTAAAACAGGGATGAAAAGACCGACTTCAAATGGATAAGTGAGAAGTTCACACATAGTAGCCCTCCACAAATATTAATTCTTTTCTGCTCTCCCATCCAGAAGCAATAACTAACCAAAATGAGTGTGATGAGTAGATGGGCATTATTGCAAGAAAGGAAAGACCTTGAGTTTCCTATTATCATTTCCTTAATCCAATGAGTTATGTTTCTTGCTCTCAGTTGATCTTGAATATACCTATTAAACTTGGCCCTGTACCAGGGGAATTGAGAGGAAGCCAAAGGACTTTGAACTTCCAGAATTTTCTCTGAGGCATCTTGGCTAGCAGTAGGTGAGGACTGGCCAACACAGCACTCTGAGAAAGAAGAGCCTTATGATTAACCACACTCTGGCTTATGTAGCTTGGGAAGAGAGGTATACCTAAGATTGGCAAACCACTTTGCTCCTGGTTTCTGTAGGTGTTGTGACTGAAAATTACAGTACAAAAGAGTTTTAAATCTGCATTTCATCTAGAAGGTCTCTGTGTTTTACTTCAGAGAAACTATATTTTGCTACCCTCCCCACTATTAAAAAAGGAAATGTGGGTCAGAACTAAGTGTGGAGTTCTCTTCATTTATGTGCTGCTGCCTGTGTGGGTTCTCACACTCGAGCTGACTTCAGCATCACCTGGAGAGCTTGTTTAGACGTAGATCGCAGGTCCTACCCACAGAGTTTCTGATTTATAGGTCTGGGTGGGGCCTGAGAATTTGCCTTCCTAACCAGCTCCCAGTCCATGCCAATGCTGCTGGTCCTAGGCACACTTTGTAAACCTCTGCTGGACTGCAGCTTCTATTGCAGCCAAGTTGGCTTTGGCTGTGAGACACCTCTCTTCTTTGTCAAGAGTGACTCATTCAGGAACTTTATTATACTGGTTTACCCTGATTAAATGGCCAAGGAATTTAAGTTTAATTTATAAGGCAAGAAACCCTGAAGTTTTCCTTGAAAGATCTCACAAATGATTCATTTATTTTTTCATGGGCTGATTTTACAAGCCTTGTATTTGCTCTCTTGTTTGGCTTATGTTTAGAATACCACTCTTCCTACCAGTGTAACTTTTGTATCCCTCTGATATGTGTGTTTTGAGCAGATCCTTAGAGATTAAGATTCATAATCATTCATCCATCCATTTATCCATCCATCCATCCATCCATCCATCCATCCACGCACCCACACACACCTACCTATTCATCCATCCATCTCTCCATCCACCCATCCATCCACTCATTCACCCATCCAGTCATTCACTTATCCATCTATCCATCTATTCATCCATCCACCCACCCAGTCACCCTCCCAGCCATTGAGCCAGCAATGCATCTATTGCCCCATCCACCCATTCACTGATCTACCCATCCAGCCATTCATTTACCCATCCAGCATCCAGCCATTTACCCATCCCTCCCCCACACTCAACAATGTACCAGTAGGCTGCAGAGTTATAAAGAAAAATAAGACCATGTCCCTGTACTCAAGACGTTTATGGTACTATAATAGAAACTCCTCTATTTTGTGTTCCTTAATGGAAAACGGGCATTGTGTTTTTCCTAGTGAGTTAACAGTTGGATCCACTGGATTAATACAGCTGCTTCCCTGCAAATATACATTTTTTCAGAAAATGTTTTGAGAAAGCTGCTGATTTCTTGAAGTAAGGCATAAGTGTCTTTAACTCAATACCTTGTGCTGAAAAGCATTTTATTTCAAAGAAGCTTTTCATAGCCTCTTGATTATAATGACAGAAAGGTTTTCTCTTGAATAACAATGCAATTTTTTAGAAACGTCCGTGTTATCAGGCTATCCTAAGACCTGTGTGTGTTTCAGTAAGCCTGGCCAGTGGTTCTGAGCCAGATGGTTGTGGAAGGTGTTTTGGCAGTGATGGAGCGCCCCGGCTGATTGTACTTACACTGTATACTCATAAACTATTAGTGGGCACTCCTGTAAGTAACTCTAGAGCACTTTCCTGAGGACCCTTTGACCAGGTACCATTTGGCCTTTACCACTAGGTGAGGTAATTCAGGTAACAGCATGTCTGTGGGCATAAACTGCCCGACAGGTTCCTAGAGGCTGGTCGTGAAGGACTTAAAATGGTATCTTTGCTCGATGTTTCCTTTCGTTCTGCAAAAGTGTTTAAAATTTTGCATTATAAACTTTCATTAGAATATATGAATTATTTTCATCTCTCCTTATCCTCATCCCATCTTTATTTAAACACATGGAACTTTTTATATGGTTGTAGTCATTATGGATATTCAAAATTTTCAGCTTCTAAATTTTTACTTCACATTATTTGACAAATGTTCTTTCTTGCTCTTACGTGGCCATAATGACTCCACGGTAGTCCATGGTTTAATATACCTTTATTGCTTTTCCATTTCCCATTGCTGGATATTAGGTCATTTCTATTTTTTAGAGTTAACTAAGTAATTTTATTCCTAGTATCTAGACACAGGAAAAAGAAAAACCCCAAGCAAACTCTTTTAATTACTTACATACATTTATATGATTGGATTATTGTTCTTGTTATATTTTTAATTACTCTTGATACAACTATTCAGACTTTCTTCCCAAAGTATTGAGCCAGTTTACTTATTATCTCCCTGCCAAAGTTGGGCTTAATAAGTTTTCGTTTTTCCAATTTAGTGATTTTAAAGAGTGCACCCACTGTTTTGATTTGCATTTCTTTAATTGCAAACATGTTAAACTCATTTTTAGTTATTGATTGATGAAAAGAGTTCTGTTCACACCTATGTCCATGTTTGTGCTAGAAACTGGTGGAGTATTTTCCCTTTGAATAAGATATACACAAATACACACACACATACACTGTTTGTGTGTGCATTAATACTATTTTTGAGTTTTCCAATGCTATCATTTTTCCTTTAGTTAGGTGTTTTAGGCTTCATAAATATAGGTAATGTTTATATAATTACATGTAATAATTACAGCTACCTGTAAGAATATTTATCTTTCTTTGAAATTTTTTTCTATTACAATAACTTAAAAAGCCCTTTATTTGGGAGAAGAATGTTTCTTTGTTTTTTCCTAGTTTTTCCTATGTTTGATTTGTTATAGTTACCATTTTTGCCACTGAATTTAGATTGGATATGGATCCAGGTTAATTTTTCTCCATTTTGTTATTTGTTTTATTGTCAAAATATATGACATTACATTTTATCTTCCCATTCATTTAATTCTTTAAAAATTTGGATCTCCTTCTAGGGTGCCTTTTCTGCTTCAATGGTTTTTGGCTTGGCTTCAAGCCATCGCTACTTTTATTTTATGTTTGTTTTGAACATGTTCTAATGTTTAATGGAGAAAATCCTATTTGTCCCTTTCCCCAAATAGTAACATTTTTTTCCTTTTTTTGCTGTTTTTAATTGCATTTTATGTACAACAGTATAAATAAATAATGAAAAGTCTTGCAGAGCGAAGACATCTTTAAAGAGCAGCTCCTCCCTTCTCTAGTTACAGTGAAATATAATGAGAGAAGTTTAAAGTGTATTTACAAAAAATTCATTGTACAATTGATCACGGTAATCTATTCACTATATATAATATTTGTAAAATCATTATATTGTGCATCTAAAACTAGTATAATTTTATGTATCAATTATATAGCCACAATACAAAAACCATCACAGACAATATTATAACGTTACCAAACAGCCATTGGGGTCCCACTGCCCACTGTCAGCCTCTAGGCAACACCCCGGAGGCAAAGGTTTGGTGATGAAGGAGAGGAGTCTTTATTCAAAAGCTTCACAGTTTTGGAACAGCAGCTTTCCACGTGCATTAGTCACGTAGGCTCATCAATTAAGGCTAAACTCTTTTAACACCTGAGTTCTCCTAGCATTCCTCCTGTTAGTTTTAATTATCTTATTTCTATAGGGTTAGTTTGCAAACTAAAACAACATAAGATACAAAAGCTACACAGTTTTGGAAGAATGGCAGGCCTCAGCTGCAGAGGTCGTCCCCTCAAGAACACCCAAAGAATAACCCTGCCACCCTCTGCCAGGCCAGCCCGATCCTAGGCTGTGCTCTGAGTTCTTTCTCATCTAAAATACCGTCTGGTGGGAAATGCAGGCAGCTGCAGCACAATCATGTAGGCATCCTGGAGGAAGAGAGCCCTAGAGACAGAGAAAGGCAGACCAGAAGCCAGAGAGCCCCTCTTTTATTTCAAATCTTCTTGCCCATAATTCCATGCTCCCCAGAGGCACTTAGCTTCTCAGCTGGGCCTGTCCTCAACTGCCCACAACTGCTGCAGCGAACTCGTGCTGCAGCCCTTTCCTGCTTCTGCCCAGTGATTGGACCAGATCTCTCCGGGTCAGTAACAGTGAAGAAAGTGAACACTTCACCCATAGTCACCTGTAATATTGTCTTGAAACATACACATAATTCTGTTTACACTTATACTAAGTGTAAACTTATATGAAGTTTAAATGGTTTTAAATATAGCTAAACTTTAGTGTCAAATTTTAAATTTACTGATTTAACTTTATAGCACAAAAATTTCTTCATATTATTAAGTTTTAAATATTATTATTTTCCATGAGTCAGTAAACTCCATTCCACTAGTGTTCAATAATTTACTTAACCAGTTTCTTTTGTTAAATAATTTGGCTGTTTCCATCATTTTGCTATTACAGCTAATATAGTAATACATTTTATAGTACAGCATTTTTTGGACTATAAGATGCACTTTAAACCACATTTTTTGCTTCAAAATTTTACCCCCTATTTTCCTCCTCTAAAACCTAGGTGCGTCTTATGGTGCAGACCCCAGACGCACCTTGGTTTTAGAGGAGGAAAATAGGGGGAAAATTTTGAAGCAAAAAAAGGTGGTAATAAAGTGTGTCTTATAGTCCAAAAAATACGGTACATATGGCATTTGTTGTTAAGAAGGATTTTTTAGGATATGTCACTACAGGGAGGTCATAGACCAAAGCATACAGACATATGGGTATTTATACAAATTGCCAAGTTGCTTTCCACATGAGAATTTATATAAATTGTATAATGTAAACAAGTTCTTGTTGAATTTTACCGCAGCTGTGTGTGTGTGTGTGTGTGTGTATAGCAATAATCACCTTGTATTCATGAAATCAGCAGTATTTATACTACCTGAGTACAAGGTGACCACATAATTTCATTTTGTATTTCTTTGAGGTTGAATGTTTCTCCATCTGTCCATTTATATGATACTTCTTGCATGAGCTGTGTCTACTAGTCAATCTACCCTTTCAACAGGGCTCTCTTGAGGGTCCATCAAGGGCCAGGCCATGTGCAGAGACTGCTCAATGCAGCCACAGGGCAGCGCTGTCCACTCTGAGGACAGGAAGTGTACGATTCAGCAGTTGTGAGAGGGACCACAGCTGGGAACAAAGGCTGCTCGGCTGCACACGACAGGGCACCTGACTGGACCAAGATTTCCCATGCTCCCCAGTCCGCCATCCCTTCCTGACTGCAGTAGTGATGAATAGACCCAATGACCCCACCAGGACAATAAAACTACGTGATTTATTATCTGCCCTGACTTGGCTGGCCAGAGGCATCAGGAGAAGCAGCAGCACCAGAAACTCCTGAGTGTGAAGGCCCAAGTTAATCTTTTTCTTACTAAGTCACATTAACTAAGTCTTTGAGGTAAAAACTCATTCCCCAAATTCCTCTCCAGAGATTCCCATAATAGAGCTAAATAGACTACATGTAGCCCTGCTTCTAATTAGCATTATTTTATTTGCAGGATGTTCTCACGCTGGTTACATTCCTGTGAGATGCAGAGAGAGGTTCTGTTGTCAGAATGACCTGGGTGTCTGGAGTAGCTCTGATGTAGACCTTTACATGGGCAGAGTCCCATAGTTCTCAGACAGACAGTCTCTGGGTTCCTCCTTGTTCTCTCTTGGTTTTGCTCTTTCAGTACAAAGAGAGAGCAAAACTTTTCTTCTCAAGACTGATCAGTTTCTCTGGAATCTACCAGCCTAACTTTGATGCCTTTTTCTCCTCTCATGAAAGCAACACATATTTAGATTTTAAACCATTTTCTGTTTTTAAAGATTCTATGTATTTATTTTTAGAGAGAGGGGAAGGGAAGGAGGAAGAGAGGGAGAGAAACATCGAAGTGTGGTTGCCTCTTGCACACCCCTCAACTCGGGACCTGGCCTGCAACCCAGGCATGTGCCCTGACTGGGAATTGAACTGGTGACCCCTTGATTCACAGACCAGTATTCAATCCACTGGAGCCATACCAGCCAAGGCAGATTTTTAATCCATTTTCAATGGCTTTTTTTTAATTCATAAGTTTAAACTGTGCCCTTTTATTGTCAAGCCTCATTGTTCTTTTGGTTCTATTTTTGACATGTTTATTGTTGTGCCACCACACCCTTCTTTCGTACTCTCTCACCTTCTGTTGGGTAGAGTCAGAATAATTTCATTTACTTTCATCTTCTGTTGTGAGGTGGAGTAGAGACATCCTAGATCCTTATCCCACTAGTATGTGCTAAGGACTAAAAGGGGTTCATCAGGCTAAGTGAACAGTAGGGCTGATGGAAGCTGGTTGGTATACGGGTGGGGCAGGGTAGGGTCCATCATGTCAGGTGGGCAGTTGGAGCAAAGCACCCGAGGCAAGAAATGGCATGCCACCATGAGTAAGTGTCACCAGTGCCTGGCGTTTAGGGAGGAATTTGTGAGAAACAAGCTGAGAACCAGCCCCCAGTCCGAAGGGGCTGTCTGTGCCATATTCATGAATGTGAACTTGAACTTAAAGATATGAGTCATTGGAGCTAAGCCATCAACATCTTTTGAAATGGAGGAACAAGGGTTCATTGAAGGCTTTCTGGTCATTGCTCTTGCTTGGGCATTTGTCCTAGACACACATGTAGAGCCATTTGTGTACATTCAGGGAATGAGATGGACACAGGGCCATAATTTTGGATGGCCCCCGGAACAGCAATGGATACCTGCTACCAGAAAGGAGATTGATCAAGGGAGAAGGAGCCGCCCCTCCACAGATTACTGTAACCACAAGGCATCAGCCAGACGCACCCGTGCAGACAACCCCTCCCCCTCAAAGGAAACATATATGGCATGGTTTTCACACCGTGTTTGTTTTCATATCATAAGTGCTTGTAAAATCATGTTGCTGGGATGTGACCACCAGCTGACCTGTGCACTGGACCTGGGCACCTGAGGCTCCTCATTCCCTCTCGTGCCTGGGGACTGTATATTCTGCGTGTACGCTGTGTCTGCCTTTCCCAGGCTAGAAGCTGCCCAAGAACACAGTCTTGAGGAAGTAAGGTGTTGCTGAGACCACCTGGATGGTGTATGTGACTGAATCCAGTTAAGGCCTCTACATGAACTTTTAAGATCCTGGTGGGTGGGTGCAAAAAACCTACTGGTCTTTCGGTCACCGAGGATAAGCTTTGTATATGAGTTCCCTTGCTTGTTAAAACTGCCACCTGCCAGTCTGGAGGGGCCTGCCTCTCTGTCAGTCTCTTCCTGCCCTACATATGGGGGCCAGTTCTAGTTTGTACCTGGGAAGCCCCAAGGGGGTTGTGACCCAACACATATATCTGTATTTATTTTCTCCTATAAACAGTCTCAGTATTTTTGTGGTAGGATATGGGCTTCCAGGAATGGAATCTCCATTTATAACATTATACTTACAGGAAACAAATTATTGATTTATAAATACTTGACTTTTTACCTTTGTCCAATAATTGATTAGGTCAAAGATTGGCACACTTTTTTTGAAAAGGGCTGGAGAGTAAATATTTTCAGCTCCGTAGGCTATATGGTCTCTGTTACATTACACCATTCTGCCGCTGGAGTGTGAAAACAACTACAGTTACTATGTAAGCAAACGAGCATGGCTGTGTGCCAATAAAACTTTATTTTTGGACAATGAAATTTGAATTTCGTATAATTTCCACATGTCGCAAAATATTATTATTCTTTGGATATTTTTTCCAACCCTTTAAAAATACAAAACCATTCTTAACCTGTGGGCCATGCAAAACCAGACTGTGGGCTGGGTTGTGGTCCATAACATACCAACCCCTGGTTTAAGTCATAATTCAGGTTGTCTGGCTACCTGTGATTTACTTAACTCATTGTATGTGCCACAACTGCACCGCATGCTTTTCGTAGCTCAGCTTACATACTTCTCACAGAAACTTATAACTGTGTTCCTTTACTAACAGGTGGGGACACTGAGGCTCACTGAGATTCAGCGACTCACTGAAGGTGACATACTGCACTTTGCCATGTGTCATGTGCTCCCACATGTAATGCACAGCCACGTTGTTGGCCCAAACTTTTAGGGAGAAGAATCTTTCATTTTCATTTTTTAATTCAAAGTTTAATTTATTTATATTTAGAAACAAAACCAATGATCATATTCCAGGGTATTATTTTGCATACAGGTGTTGTTATTGCTTTCTAGAGTTACACTTTTAACAGATAAGCATACGTAAAAGAGTGAAAAACATTTATACAGATATAGAACTTAGTACTACCCACATATAATGTGCATCCTTATTTTCCCTCCAAAATTTGGGCAAAAAGTGCACATTGTACATGGCAAAATATAGCGATACTCATGGAATGGCGCAGTGGCAAATGCAATGACATTTTGCCTGGATTTAGTTTTGACTGTAAAATCCCTGTTCTTGAAGAATTTACAGAGTTGTGGTGTAGGTAATTAAACAATTTTGTAATGGTACTAGAAAGTTATTATAATTCAACTAATAAATAAATTTTCTAGATACAACATATGAAGAAAGCCTAAGATGAGTTAGCTTTTGGGCCCTTCATCACTCTTAACGATAGTGCAGGAATATAGCTCGTAATATTGTAATAGCTATGTATACTGTCAAATGGATACTAACTAGACTTATCCGGGTGATCACTTTGTAAGTTATATAAATGTCTAAAAATATTTTAATAAAGAAAGAAAGGAAGCAAAAAAGGAAAAAATATGAAACACCCAGAACTGTACTACAATTTGTTCTAGAGGATATAGGACAAATATCAGCTTGAGCTGAGCAGGTTTCAAGACTCCTTTCAGGACATCATGCTTAAATGAGGTATATTTATATAAGTCATATTGTTGGAAATGCATCATGAAAATATTGACCACACATTTAATTAAAAAAATGATAGTGTAAGGGAGAGGAGAGATTGGATGTGAATTTGGTTCCACCACTTGGAAGTTCAGTGACCTTCAAGTTATTTATCTTTTCCCTGCCTCAGTTTCCTCATTTGTTAATGGAAGTAAAAATAGTGTTTACCTTATAGAGTTAGCAAGAAGACTATATGAGCTTGGCAGGCTAAGTGAGCAGCACAATAGTACGTGGCCAATAAATGGGAGTGTTGTTGCTCTTTTGAGCTGTTCGAAACTCACGCTTCTGCTAAATATTTTCACCCCCATTCTACATTTGTAAACTTCTTTTGGGAGAAAAAACTTATATTTAATGGACTAGTATCATGATCAATATATTTTCCCTACATTCAAAAATGAAACTGCAGAATAATTTCTTTCTGTATACAATTCTTATTAAATTTTAATGGTTGCAGAATGATGTCTTTCAGGATGATGCATATCACATATCTTTTTCCCCTATGTTTGGAATTATGTTGCAGTGCTTAGCAAAACTATTAAACTTACTAAATTCATTGTAGAGCTTTTGGATTTGGAAGGGTTGAAAGTATATCTGTCTGTATGTGTATAGGTTTTTTCCTTTTATAATTGCTTGTTTTCTCCCCAGTTATTGATGTGTTTAAATTTTATATACCTCATTGGCTTGCTATTTTAAACTTTAATAGAAAATCATAAATTACTATTACATTAATCAATTCAGTGGTATACAAGTATAACTGTGCCTAGCATTCTCAAATGACTTTTCTCCATCTCATGCATTGTTATTTCTCTTTTCTAACATTGCACATTTGTGTTTTCTCTGTTTCTTGTTTAAATTTACCCCAGGATTTTCTGTTTTGTTAGAGTTTTGAAAGAAACTGATCTTATTTTTATTTATCACTTCCCCAAACTTTTCCATTTGCCTTTTCTTAACACACATTTATTATGTAGTGATCAGAGATTTTGACTTCCATAATGATAATTTCTTTGTGTGTAATAGCATAGAATATATTCTCAATTGTTATTCTATTCCTTTTTAAAATGAGAAATATTCCATTTTCATTTTATTTGCTCTAATTCTTTATTAATTCAGTCTTATTAGTTATATTGTTCAGTATCCATGTAGACTAGACCACTAAATTCTAACAGCATGGTTGAATGGCAAATCACTGCAACAGAGATTCATTCAATCAAGTTCTCTACATTGGCAATCAGGTTGTATTTATATATTTCATTGACATTTATTATTTGAAAAATGTTCAACCTTCTTTCTTTGGTTTTTAGAACTTAGTATGCCTTTAACATTCTATAATGGCCATATGTAATTTGTTAAGTGAATTTTAACCCATACACTCAGTAATCTAGGCATTCTTACTTTTAAATAGAAAAATCTACGCACATGTTTTAATATTCACATTGTGTTCATGTGTAATAGATTGTGCTTACTAATCTAGTCAGGAGCTTCTCTTCCCCTGACCATGAGATAGTAATTAAGTTCTTTTATTTTTGGAGTAACATTTGGATTATCTTCTTCCACCCTAGTTTTTATTTGCGTGTTTACAGTTCTTTTGACATCTCTTTCCAATTAGGACTACAGAACCATGGCCATTCCTCAAGGGCACTATTCCTTCTCCCTGCCACCCCCCCCCCCCCGCCAATCTATTTATTTTATTCTTATGGTAACCAGCTTCTTTCTACTGTAATATCACTATTCCACATTGGCCAGCAAGTGTTGTGGACCGTTCAGCCTGGTTTCAGGAGTTGTAACCCTCACCCCATGGTGGGCTGTGTAAGAGCCCAAGGGACCCACTTCATCTGGGTCTGTTCTGTCACAAGGATGTGACCTACTAAGGAGACAAAGCTTATTTCCCTGGCAGGAGCACTGCTTTTGCCTCATCCATCTCTGGCCCAGTTGCTTGGTTGGCAGTCAATGACAGGTAAGACTCCTCATGGGAGGGGCAACCTAAGCCAGACGCAACCACTTGGGAGGCCTCATGGAAGGACTAGGGGGGTTGCAGCAAAGAGGATGTGATGGACCCTCGCCCCCTGGCTATTCTGACATAGCCCGAGTCCTCATTTCCATCTGGGAGATGTATCCTGCTTCCTAATTGCCTTAAAGCCTGAAACTGTGGGGGTGAGTGGTACAGCCCTGTCCTGGCCAGGACGGCTCCCTGGGTGATCCGGACATAAGAAAGAATTCCTGAAGTCCTGTGAAACCTGCTTTGCTAAGAGTGCTCTTCCTTAGGTGACAAGTGTCCCAGGAGGAAATGAATATGTCTCCCAAAGTTTGGCAACCCCCCTTCCTGACAAACACTGACTTGGATTAAGCCCTCAGATTTCTTTGACATGTTAAACTTGTATTCCGGTGTATTGGAACCCAATAAAAGCCTAGTGAGGAAGGCTCTGGGTCATTCTCCTCTGAGAGTTTGACCCCTTTCCTCCCCAAGCAGAAGATGTCTTGGTAGTTTTTATTTTCATCCGTGATGGAAGGATGGGGCTCTGCAGGTGGAGCCCCCCCACATCTGGCGCCCAGGACAGGGTCCCCCGCAAGCAAGCACTATTTTTATGTACATATGTTTAAATTTTAAACTACTTAAATCAAACCAGCAACTTTTTAAAAAATAATTTGTAATAAAATTTTATAAACTTACATTACACAATATGTGATTTGAGATATGTATATGTATCATATAAGTATGTATGTATATCATATACATTCATATATGTATGATATATAGATCTCACGTCATATATAAAAAGGATTACTACATATATAATCCTTTTTATAAGGATTAAATTAGCTACAGTTAAGCTAATTTAATGTAGTGTCTCCTTACACAGTTACCATTTTGTGTGTGTGTGTGATGAGAGCACCTGAAATCGACTCAGTGGCTTTTCAGCATCCAATACAGTAGTAGTACTAACTACAGTCATCCTGCTGTGCACTGACTCTCTAGACTCATCCTTTGTAACTGTAGCTTTGTACCCTTTGATCAACATCTCCCCATTTCCCCCAGCACCCCACCCCTGGTAACCACCACTCTTCTCTCTGCTTCTGTGTATTTGACTTTTTTAGACTGCATCTGTAAGTGAGATCGCGAAGTTTTTTCTTTCTGTGTCTGGCTTATTTCATTTAGCATAATGTCAGCAATTTGGGATCCTCGCGGTGGAGGAAGAGCAGTTGTGTTTCCCGCCCTCTCCCCATTCCCATCCTTTCCTTCACACGCTGAAACTTGGAGAAGCTCAGGCAAAGGTTTTCTTTCCTTCTTAATAGCTTTGTCTCTGCTTTCATACTTTATGTTTCTCATCGATCTGTGGTTCTTATTCCTCACAATACGGCAGCCCTTCCCATTAGTGTCCCTTATTTATCTTTTGGAGTTGGCATTTACTCAGTTGTTGCTTGGAAGTATTCAGTAATTTTAGAAGTGAAATTTGTCAGTAAGACATGTGAGCAATAAATGATCCCTTCGGGCGTTGGACACATTTAGGTCCTTCTGTCACAGGTGCTGTGAAGTGACAGCTTTGTGGGGTAAAGAATACCTGGAATCCTCTGCTTTTATTTCTGAGGGATTGTGCCTACTGCTAATGAGAAGCCAGAGAAAAGGCTTATTTGTTGTGCTTCTTTGAATGTAACCTGCTTTTCCATATCATTGCATGAAGGGGGCATTTACTAGGAGACAGACAGGTGTCTTCCTCCTTGATGTGGTCTCTGGAAGAAATGTCATGGGACCCTTTCCTCTCCCAACTAAGTTTTTAAGCAATATAGGAAAACTGTTTCCTCCTAGGGCGCTACTTCCTTCTAGTTCTTGATCACCTTTTGTAGCTGCCCTTGCAATTTGAAGGTTAGGTTCCCCATTGTCATGTGCCTTGTTTCTCCCCTGAATTCCTACGGTGCTCTTCCATTCTTTGGCATATCGTTTCATTGATGTTCCAGAACCAATTCTGCCTTTGACTGCATTTCTGGGATGTTCTCAATTGCGTTATCATTTTACTGCAGTCTTCTTTCAAACCCCAATTTAATCTTGATTGATTTTCGTAATGCTGTGCTTGTCTTTTCAGGAATAGATGCCAACGGCTTCCTGAATGTGTTTTTGATTCCCGTAGCTGCTGCGTTTTGGTCCCCCAGTGCAGTTCCCAGCCATGCCCGTGGCAGGCTCCTAGGGCTTGAGCCTCTGCCACATAACACATTCTCATCAATCCTGGGTTTTGGATTTTTTAATACCTGGTTAAAATTTATTTTTCTGTTCTATTTGTTTTCTGTTTTATTGGTATTTTTAGTGGCAGAACCTGTTTCATCATCATTAATTTCTGGAAAGTGTTTTTATTATTATTATGTTTAAAAATGGTCTATTACTATGTTTTATAATTTTCCCTGGTATAACTTACTGCAAATTATTGACTTTATTACATTTATTTCTATCTTTATCGCATTGTGACAATAAAATAGAAAATTCTAGACAAAAGTAGAGAGGACCGTGCGATGCTTCTTCACATACCCCCTGTAGATGCCCGTGTGTGCTTAGTAGTGATCACTTTTTCCATCACATTCCCAACTCACAGACCCCCTGTGGTCCTGCTGTATTTGAAAGCAAATCCCAAATACCGTCATTTCACCTATAAGTTAGAATCCTGGGTGTGGCTGATGCTTCCTCATGCTGTCGTTTAACTTGCTCCTCTAGACACCATAGTCTGTAGTTAGATCAAGGGCTGACGATTCTCAAACTTTATGGCCTCAAGACCCCTTTACAGTTTTTAAATTATTGAGAACCTGAATAATTTATTTATGTGGGTTCTATCTATTGATATTTAGGATATAAAAAATGGAAACTGAGAGAGTTTTAAAATACTGGTAGACACAAGCTCACATTCCATTGGCCATTGATAATGTCATTATGTGTCATGTAGCTTCTGGAAAACTCTGCTGAATACTTGGGAGAGAATGAGAGTGAAAAAGACAATGTCTTGTATTACTACAAAAATATTTTTGACTTTGTGGACTCTGTGAAGTGATCCTGGGGTGCCCCCCCCAGAAGTCACCGACCACACTTTGAGAACCTCTGATCTAGAGCTCATATACATTCAGATTCATCTTTTTGTGGGTGGGGAGGACAAAAATACCTTTCAGTAGGTACCATGTGCATCTGCTGATCCCATCAAGGCATGTGAGGCCTGGTTGTCCCCTGTTACTGATGTTGAGATTGATCCACGGTTGCAGGTAAGGCCATAGAATTGGACCCAGTTTTTGTGAAGCTCTCATGTACATTTGAGAAAAAATATATATTCTGTTTCTCTGCATTTTTTTGTGTGTATGTATTTGAACCTGAGAGTCTGTCCATGTTTGTATAGTAGCTCTGGCTGCATTCTCCTAGGTGCTGCTGTAGATTCACAAGGGTTCATTTAATCAGCCTGTTTTGATGGACATTAAGATGTGTCCATTGTTTCTTACAGCAACCACTGCTGCTAGTAATGTTCTTGTTGTTGCCTGTGTGATCTTTATAGTGTTTGTCCGTATGGGAATGTAGAAATAGGAAAACTCAAGCAAAAGTCCTGTACAGTTTAGATTGCAATACACACCACTAAGTTGTTCTGCCCAACGTTGCATCAAGCGGGGAATTTCCTGTTCTCCTTTCTTGCCCACTTTCCCTTTGGGTTTTTTTGTAGGTACTGCTTATGCATTCTGGATATCAGTCATTCGTTACAGTTATTTAGATGCCAGTAATTGCTTCTAGTGTTTTGTGTGGCTTTTAGTTTTGATCTTTTAGAACTTGTTAATTAATGTTTACTGCAGTAAAATTTCTCAATCCCTTTAAAATGTTTTCTGTGAGGTTCTGTGTTTTTACATACCTTTGACCTTTGAATGCCTGGAACACAGTTTTTTGACATCTTTGTCATTTAGTTCCACCATCATGAATACTCATGACCAGTCTCCTCATTTCTCCAGAGTTCTGGAGAGGTCTGAAGGGAAGGTGGGTTCCAGGGACAGCAGAGGTCCCTTGCCTCTGTCTGGCTCCTTTCCTGGACTCTGTATTCGGCTACTAGTATTTGCTTTCTAATCCCTCACGGAGTTTCATGCCTCTGTGCCTGTGTACATGTCATTTTCTAAATGGAAAGTGTCCTGTTTCTGTTTGGCTGTTGTTTGCTGAGTACTTAGAATGTGCACAGCACGCTGCTAGGTTCTTCAAATATGTCCTTTCTGCCATTTGCCATTCTCCTGCAAGGGCCACTGTGCCTCTCTAAGGGTGACCCTCCAAGAACCATGCTGCCTGGTATGCTGCTTGTGTGTCTGGTGCCCTCCCACACTGATGCATGCTGGCCAGTGACTTGCTCTAGCCAGTACAGTGTGGTGGAGATAAGGCCATGCCAATTCTGCACATTTGCCTTCAGAAGGCCCATATGCTCTTGAGTGTCTGGCTTCTGTGTAAGAGAGAGACCTGAGACTAAATGGACACAGCGAGGGAGAGAAAGGCCAGCAGTGCCCCTGTGCAGCTGAGCCCAGCTTTCTTCGATGCCGCAGCATCATCCACTGTCCAACTACAGCCATAAAACCAGCAGCTGAGCCCAGTCAACCCATAGAATTATGAAAACTAATGAAATGGTGGTTGTTTTTAATTAATAGGTGTGGATTTTTATGCTGCAATAAATAACTGAAACAGTGAGGCACAAATAACTGCTCCAAGGGCTAGATATGAGTCAAGGGATGATTAATAATAATACCAACAATAGCTATCATTCAATGAAGTGTCTATAGTGGTCCAGGTATGGTGTATGTAATGTATACACATTCTGCACGGCAAACTCCTACATTACTCATGGATCATTAATAATTTTATGAGAGTATGAGTAATAACGACTGTTTATTGAGCAGCTGATACATGCCAGACATTCTCTCTAGGTACTTTGTGTGGGTTCTTCTTGGCTGACTCCTGCCCATCCTGCAAGACTGTGTCCAGAGGGAAGAGAAAACCACCCACCCATAAGGGCTACCACCGTGACTGAGCTCTCTTTGTCTGCCTGGTCCACCACTGTTGTCACTTTATCGTCACCTGTCTTTCTCCCTCCTGGTTGATACCTGAGTATGATAGCTGTTGATTGAGTCAATATTTAGCACTTACCCTATTGTAACTATTTATGTACTATTCACTGATAACCCTGGGGAACTGTGATTACGTTTTTAATTTTGTACAACTTCTGGAGTAAATAATAATGCCTCACTTTTTTCTTTTCCCTGCTTGGATGTTTTTATTTGTGTTTTTTTGTTACTATTCTGTACATTCCAACAAGACTGTAAACCCATCTGGATGCTGCTCTTTTCCACATGGTCACACATTTAGTTCAATTTTAAGTTGTGTTTGGTTATTTCCCTGCAGAAGGTCTTCCTGGCACCCTGCTTTGCACCCCTATCCCTGGGGATTCCATCCTGGGCTCAGCACCCTATTTTTATGAGCCTTCCTCTTTTTCTCTTTGATTGGCTCCTTGGGGATCTTGGGTCTGGTATATATTCCTTTATTAAATCTTCATACCCTCTGTTTTCTCTGTTCTCTTTTTCTGGAATGTTTCTGTATCAGGTGCTAGACCTCCTCCACTGAACCCCTGATAATTCTTATTCCTCTCAAATTATTTGCCTTTTTGTCTTTCTATTCAATTTTTGGGAGATTTGGTCTCCGTTTCTTCTCTTAAAATTTAAAATGTCTGTAATCATTATCTCCAAAGCATTTCCTTACTCTCTAGCTGCTCCTCTTCCGAATATGCCGCTTCTGTTTTGTGGGTGTGGTCCCTTTCCCTCGACTCTCTGAGGGTCATAGGGAGTTTCCCGTCCTCTGCACATGGTCTGCACGCTCTCAGTCCCAAGTGCATTACTCTCTGTTTGTGGATTTGGGCACCTGACCTCATGTTGTTTTCGTTTTCCTCAAGGCCTGGTGATGCTTTGTTCTTTAGGATTTGGGAGGAAGGCTCTGAGGCATCTGGGAGCTTTCTGTGTGTTTTGAGGTGGAGCAACCCCCAGTTCTCCCTGGTGGGTGCTTAGGCAGGTGTGCGGCTATTTTGCTGGGTGTTAGGGGCTGAATTGTTTTCCCCCAAATTTATATGTTAAAGTTCTAGCTCTCAGTACCTCAGAATGTGACTGTATTTAGAGATAGGGCCTTCAAAGAGGTGATTAAGACTAAGCGAGGTCATTAGGATGGGCCCCAATGCAATGTCACTGGTGTCCTTTAAGCAGAGATTAGGACGCAGACAGGCACAGAGGGAAGACCATGTGGAGACACAGGGAGAAGATGGCCATCGATGAGCTGAGGAAAAAACCAACTTTGCCAGCACTTTGATTTGAGCCCTCTAGCCTCCAGAACTGCAAGGCAATAAATTTCAGTTGTTTGAGCCACCCAAGCTGTGCTGCTTTGTCATGGCAGCCCGAGCAGATGAATACTTGTCGGGCACAGCTCATGTGTCAATATTTGTAGATCTTTGCTCCGGCGCCATTCAGTTTTCCTCGGCAAGGAGAGTCCGGTCTTCTGCCCGTTGCAGGCCTGCCTACGTGCATTCTGGGAGCTCATTAGAAGGCTTGGGGCAGTGTGTGGGGGGCAGTGTCCAGACTCTCATGTTACCTCCCTCTGTTCCCTTTGACCCCTTGCCCTCCTCTGTTGCTGGGACCCTGGTATTGGAGCCTGCAGAAAAGACATAGTCAGCTGGGGCCTAACTTCACCTTAGACAGAATTACTGCCATGCTTCTCTTTCAACCCCACACCTCACCCCCACCTTCTGGAACCTCCTTTCTGGGCCCTGGGCATGAATTGGAAGCTCCCTCTGCAGTCAGTTGGTATCTTAACCCCCTGGTACATCCTCCCTCATTTCTTCTCTCAAATTTCAGTTCATGCTGCTGGTCTGTAGTCTTCTCTCCTATTTTTTGTCTTTGTAAGTCCATAGATTTTTTTATCCTCACCTGAGGAGATGTTTTTATTGATTTGAGAGAAAGCGAGAGAGGGAGAAACATCGATATGAGAGCCACATTGATTGGTCCTTCTTGTATGCGTTTTGACTGGGGATCGAACCCATAATCTAGCTATATGCCCTGACTAGGAGTCAAACCTGCAACCTTTTGGTGTATGAGATGATGCTCCAACCAACTGAGCCACCCAGCCAAGGTGTTCCACAGGTTTTTTAAATCCCTTTGGACAATGAGAAATTTATTGGCTCAAGCCAGTGGATGATCCAGTGGGCAGGGGCCTTCAGCGTGCTTGCAAAGTGGAAGAATGGATGAATGTGATCTAGAAACGTGTCTCTTTCTATCTCTCTGTGCTGTTGCCTATGCTGTGAGCTTTATTTTAAACTTTGTATTCTGAAATAATTTTAGACATGCAGAAGAGTTTCAAAAATAGTACAGTGAGTTCCCTAATGGTGACATCTTACGTAACAGTGGCATGACTATCAAAGCTAAGAAATTAACACTGGTACAATATTAAATCAAATTTACTAAACTAAATGTAATAACTATATATAACAAGTAAACTTTGGTCTTGGTTCAGAATTTACCAGATTTTGCAATAATGTTCTCTTTTTGTCCCAGGATCCAATGCTGCATCCTACATTGTATTTAGTTGTCAAGTTCTCTTAGTTACTTCTAATCCATCGGAGTTCCTCAGTAGTACCTTGTGTTTCATGACCTTGTTACTTTCGAAGGGCACTGGTCAGTCAGGTATTTTGTAGAACTATCTCTTCATTTGGGCTGGTCTGGCATTTTCTAGAATTGGATTGAGGTTTCGGATTTGAGATGATGTCCTCTTTCAGTTCATCACATCAGGGGCGAGGTTAAGTGATCACCAGCTTGGGGAGCATCTGCTGGTTTTCTCCCCTGAAAGGTTCTAGTGGAGGGTAAAGTTTCTTTCTTTGTATGTACTGTGTATCTGGGGGACACGTGGAGGCTATGCAAATATCCTACTTGTCCTTAAACTCTTAACCCCGAGTTTCAGCATTCACTGGGGGGCATTGCCTGTGGCAATGATTACTTGTAGTTTCTAGAGAAGAGTTGCTACTTCTTTTATTCCCCCCACACTTCTTTTTAAAATTTATTTATTTATTTATTTTTAGAGAAAGGGAGGGAGAGAAACATCCATGTGTGGTTATCCTCAGGTGCCCCCAGCAAGGGACCTGGCCTGTAACCTGGGCATGTGCCCTGACTGGGAATCAAAGCAGCGGCCCTTTGGTTTGCAGGCAGGTGCTCAATCCACTGAGTCACACCAGCTAGAGCCCTCCCACACTTCTTAAGTGGAATTCTTCTGTAAAGAAAGTTGTTCCTTCTCCCTCATTTATTTTTCATTCAATCATTTATTTATGTCGGTATGAATTTGTGAATATTTATTTTATTCTTTGGGCTGTATCTGGTACTATGTTTCTTTCTTTTGTTGCTCAAATTGTTCCAGTGTTGGGCATTCTCTTTCAGGTTGTCAGATTGGTTCTTACATACTTCGGACATAACTCCAGCTGTTTTTTTAAAAGAACTTTTTTACTTACTGGCATCACAAAATGCTCTAGGCTCATCTTGTGTAGTTCATAGATTTTAAAATTCTTGTATTTTTATTTTCATAAGTTTTCAGAAGAAAGTAGATAAGCAGCATATGTTCAATACAATGTTTTTCCCTAACATTTTTGATCATAAAGATTTTGTTTCTTGCGATGTTATCATTATTTTAATTTTTATCCACCGTTGCCTAAATAATCTCTGAAATAGACATCTGTTTGAAGAAGTGCCTCCAGTCCCTGTTTGTCCAGAACAGTAACCAGAACCGCCCCTCCCCCATCCTTAGCCTGGCACGCTGGGGACTGTCAACACTGGACTCCAGCATAGGAGCACCTACTTGAACCATTTGGTACCTTGCATCTTGGTCAGAGCCAGCAAACCGCAAGAAAGTTTTTTCCATGGCTCCTAGGGAAGAGAAGCCTTCCCTTTATGCCATTGAAGAGACTGGGAGGAATGTTCTCCCTTTCCTTGGATGAAGACATGTTCCGAAACCTCAGGTCTCGAACTGCTGCAGCCATTTTGCCACCATGAGCTGAGAGTCAGGAGCTGCGATAGGGAGCTATCTCCATGTGGAGCCTGAGGCTGAAGCCAACCCTCGAAGGGAGAGGAGCCAGAAACAGCATTGCTGCTCTAGGAAGCCTCACCTGACCTCCGTTTGGACATCTGACCCGTGCACCAACATACTCTCCTTATGGTTGAAGCCAGTGTGTATCATCTTTTCTGGCACCTTTATTCCTAATAGGATCTCATTCTTACAGAAATTGTGTGTAACACCTTAAATGTGCAAGCAGGGGATGCACTAGAGATAATACTCAATTGCTCTGTAAACATTTTGAATCAAGCACATTTTATTTTATATTTCCAGGTTGGCAGGCACTTATTTTTGTCATTTTGATAATTTTGATTTGTTTTTATTTATCTAAATAAGTTTATATTGCTTACAAGTAATATATTAAAAACAAATTAAAACAAAAATTAGCTTTCTGATTCTTGTGCTTTTCCCTAGGAACTTAAATTTCTGACAACTGAGTGCTGTATGTATGATGTATTTCTTTAGTCATTGGTCATTTAATGAACTGCTAAGGTCTTATGTGTCTTCCATTTGGATATTTTTCTGACTACCCACCTTACCCTTCTTAGTGGTTGGCTCAGACAGCCATGTGGGGAGACAGGACTTCTTTGGAGAGCAGTGGAGCAAAAACAAGTATGAAAACAATGAACGTGGATTCTAATTTGGGAGCTTTCGTTTCTTATCTTTATGGTCTAGGCTGGATCACTCCTCTGTTACCTTGGGGGAAGATAATGACTTCTCTGCTTCACAGCAGTGTAGTAAGATACACTAAGAATCCTGAATCACCAATTCAAGAGAACCTATGCACCCCAATACTTATAGCAGCATTATTTAGGATAGCCAAGTGCTGGAAACAGCCTGAGTGCCCATCAGTATATAAGTGGATCAAAAAACTGTGGTACATTTACACAATAGAATATTACACAGCAGAAAGAAAGAAGGAACTCCTATCCTTCACGACAGCATGGATGGAACTGGAAAGCATTATGCTAAGTGAAATAAGCCAGGCAGTGAAAGACAAATACCACATGTTCTCATCTATAAGTGGAACCTAATCAACAAAACAAACAAATGATCAAAAAAGAACCAGAGACATGGAAATAAAGAACAAACTGACACTGACCAGAAGGGAGGTGGGAGGAGGATAATAGGGGAAAGAAGAGAAAGGAACCAGCAAAGGAACATCAATAGAGGACTCATTGGCATGGACAATGTGGGGGATTGATTGTGGGAATTGGGGTTGAGGGGGCAGGGGAAAGCAATGGGGAAAAAGGCAGAACAACTGTAACTGAATAACAATAAATTAAAAAAAAGAAATGAGATAATATACTCAAAAGGAAAACATCATTGGAAAGGCTCTGTGTCCTGTCTTGTTTGGAGAAGGGGCTAGGATATTGGCTCTGCCCCTTACGTTTCTTAGGTAGATAGTCCCATCCTGGGCTTCCTCAAAGGAACATTGGAGTGGGAGGAAGCTGGGGCATCACTATGTCCTCTCCAGCCCTTGAGCCCTGCCCTTCAAGCCTTTTGAAAGGAGACCATGGAGGCTGAATAGAAGGTTCCTGGGAGAGCTTGGGGCAGACCCAGTTCTCTCAAGGCCTGCCTGTCTTCCTCTGTCGGGCACCCTGCCTGGCTACACTCCTCATCCCATTCTACTGCTTTGCATGGACACACAATTTGGAAGCGCTGGGCTTTTTTCATGAGCCATGATTATGTTCCTTTGGCAAGAGAACTCTGCTGCCTCTCCTGCTCCCTGTGCTTGATAGCTTAATTTCGTCTGCTCCCACCATTTGATTTGATTTGATGGTGTGCACCATGAGGTCCCCAAATCATTTCTGCTTGTTAAGCAAACATATATTTCTGGGATTGATGTTTTAATTTAATGAAACACATTCTAATGAGGGTCAGCTGCAGTGATGAATTTTTTATGAGTGATTTGCTGAAAAGCACATCAAATGGTAACATCCTACATTTGGTTGAGTGCATCTGAGTTTCAGCACACGGACTGAGCAAGTACAGAGTAAGATACCGCTGGCCTCGGCTTGCTTGGCTTCTCTTGCTGTGTGCTCCAGTCACTTCCTTGGCTTCCATGCTGGTGGCCTGTCCAATGCCTTATTCCCAAGACTCCTGTTCTCACAAATAGAAAACTTTTGGTACTGTTGAGCCCAATGGGGAAGGAAACAGTGGCCCCCTGCTTGGTATTTGCTCCAGGGACCCATCTTCAGGGCAGTGATTCAGGAGGACCTTGCTCCATGTGTGCATGTGTCGGGGCATTGAGGTGTGAAGGAGGGAGAGGTCAGAATCTTAAGGAGGGAAACTTGGGCTGACAACTGGTTTCCTGTTAGAAGCCATTCTTCCCTGTATTCATTTTCTGTGGGTGCTGTGACAAATTACGACACACTTAGTGACTTAAAACAAGAGAAATTTATTGTCTCACAGTTCTGGAGTCCAGATGTCCAAAATCAGTACCATTGGGATTGAAATCAAGGTGTCGGCATGGCTTTGCTACCCCCAAATATTCTGGGGGAGAATTAGTTTCTTCTTCCAGCTTCTTCCAGCTGCCAGCATCCCTTGGCTCGTGGCAGCATTACTCTGTTGCTCAAGGCTGGCATCTTTAGATCTCTCTACTCTGTGTTTGCCTTGCCTTCTCCTCTCCTACATGCATCTGTTTAATCTGCTTCTGCTTCTTCTCATAAAGACATTTGTGATGGCTTTTAGGGCCTACGTGGATAATCTCCCCTTGTCAAGATTCTTAACTTGATCTCATCTTCAGAGACCTCTTTCCCAAGTAAGGACCTGCTATCTTTGGGGCATTCTTCAGCCTACGATAGCCCTCTTTCTCCCTGTTAGGGCCCCTGTTTGACCCCATTTAATTGGCCAAAAGCTCTATTGCCGTTCATTCCCCTGCACCTAGCTGGTCTGTGATGTGGCTCAGTCTGGTCCATGAGGTGAGGGGCATGTCAGCAGTGGGCATCTGGGATTTACTTCCTTCTCTAACAAAGAGAGCAGCACAGGAAAACGTTCTTTTGCTCTTTCTCCTGTATGGGTGCTGCAGTGGGAGGACATGATTCTTGGAGGTGATGTAGTAATTTTACTGTCATGGGCGGATGTCCAAGAGACTCACAGAAATCCAACCCAGAGCTCCGAAGGACTGCCTGCCTCCGTGTCTCTCTGGCTTAAGCCACTGCTTATTGTGAGCTGTAGCCAGAAGGCTGTTCACTGACCTAGAATTCATTTGGGAGGCCCCTCCCACCCTGACCGACAGGCCATCCTGACCTTAGTGGCCTTGGGGTAAGAGCATGATGGTCCCAGTCTGGATCCCAGTCATCTCTTATATTTTTGGCTCTTTCAGCAGCCACAGAACATTTGAGCAGCTGTCGGTCACGTGGTTTGGCCACAGGCTGTGCTATTTCTGAGTTTCCCTGTCTGGTAGCCAGTGGGTCTGAAGGCTAAGGTCAACCAGGGAAATCCACAAATGTGAATCAAATTTAGGGACACTCGTGAGTCATTCTTATTCTTGCTGTGGAGGGAAGTCTCCCGGCTGTCCCCATCAGTCCCTAATATCCACACAAACAGAAGTGTAGCATAGCTGGACACTTTGAAGGGCTCTTAATTCAACCCAGCAAATGTCAGGTCAATGCAGTGACTGGGACTTAGTTACATGGGGGCGCTACAAGAAGTCATGGAATCCACCTGCCCTGTTTGTTCAGCTCCATGTCAGTAACAAGCTGTGCCCAGGGTCAGGTGGGTTCCCCCTTGGGTCATCCCACAAGTAGAACGAGAATAATAGGATGAAGCCAAGAGCAGCCACCTACATGTCTGATGGGCTGAGACTGACCATGCCAGAGGCCAGCTGGGCTTGTTTGCCAGGAGTGAAGTGGGTTTGGACTAGAGGAGAGAAAGACAAGCGTGTTTCTTGTATTATTGCTGCTTCTGCTCTGTGCATCTCTGCATCTGCCAATGAGACATGCTGAATGTCTAAATATGAGACAATTGGTTTAAATTAAAATGGAGTAGTAGTATATCAGTTAAGAATGTTTCCAGTCTCAAGAAACAAAACACTGACCAAGAGTAAATTAAATAAGAGTTTGCTTTACTCAGGACCAAGAATTTGGGAATGTGTTCCTATCTCTTGGGGCCAGAAGCTGAATGTCAGGGATTCCCTCATGGCTGCAAGGAAGCTGCCATGGCTCCAGCCATTCTGCCTCCATTCAAGAAAGAGGAAGGGAAGTTAGCACCAGTATCAGGGGAATAACAGCTCTCTCAACCATTCCTTCCCTCCAGCAGACTTTCCCTTTGTTCCTTTGGTCAGAGTGCTATCTCGTGACTACCCCCAGCTGCAGAGGAGGCTGGAATGGAGAGAATTGGGTGCTGGGAATGAGGCTGGGTTAGCAGCACACTTAGCGAACACTGATGTTTGAGCACTGGCAGGAAGAGAGCATTATGAGCAGTAGACTGTGCCAAGGAGGTAGGAAGTGTATCCAGATCCACCCCTGGGTGAATTTTGGAGGCAATGGTCTTCTGGTTCTGCAGATCCCCCCCATGGGTATGTCCAAAGATGTGTCACATATAACAGAGGCTTTCGAAGTGTGATATCTGGACAAGCATCATCAGCATCACCTGGGAACTTGTCAGAAATATAAACTCTTAGGCCCCACTCATACCTACAGGATCAGAAACTCTGGGGTGGGGACCAGCAATCTGTATTTTCACAAGCCCTCAAGGGGATTCTGTTGCACACTCTAATTTGAGAATCTCTGACTCAGAGCCTGGGAAGTCCAAGATCAGCACAGTGGGGTCTGGTGGGAGCCCTCTTCCTGACTGGCAGGTGGCCGCCTTCTCTCAGTGCCCACACATGGTGAGAAAGAGAGGGAGGGAGTAGGAAGGAGAGAGGCCCCACATCCATCCCCACCTCCACCACCCTGGGGTTTGGGGGTTAGGCCTTCAACATATGAATTTGGGATACAAACATTCAGTCCATGGCAATGGGGAAGTGGGGTCTAGGTGGTTGGTTTCCTTTGTGGCATATGAAGGTCTTAAGTATTCTCAACATTTCCTGAGTTATACTCTTAGTCACCACTCGAGTTGGAGAATTCTGGGATTTCTGCAGAAAATGGTGAGCACTGGGAGACTGAGTGGGTGTCATGAAGACTAAGGAGGTTTGGGATGGGTGACTGAGGGGTCATCTGCTAAAACCCCGAGGCAAAGCTTCTGTGCCTTCTGCCCTCAGACTTCTTGTCCCCCTTTCTGTTGTCACCCTCATCTCCTGTGCACGAGGCGAAAGCTCCTCTCAGGGCCTTGGCGGTCAAGGTCAGTGGGGGCTCACAGCCTTGCAGAGCATACTCTGTCATCACTGACTGCCTCAGGGTTGCTTGTATTTTAGCAGGGGCAAGAGAGGTGAGGAGGGAAGGGGTCATAGACACAAGGTAGAGGGGCAGGAGTGGAGGTGGGGGGATCTCATAGGTGATTGAGAGCAGCATGAGTTTCCACCGTGAATTCCAAATTCGCACACATCCCTCATTTACTCCTCCACTACCCTGTGAAGTGGTTATACTTCCTCTATCACAGATGGGGAGACTGAGGTGCAGAGAACTGAAAGTTGCTCTGCTAACCAGGAAGCAAGCTGAGCTTGAAATGCTCAGGCACTCTGCGGCTAACCCTGGCAGCCTCTCCACCACTCACACTCCTTCCACACACCTCTCTCACACCTTCTTTTCCAGGTGTGGAGTCTAAGTTATTGAGATGTCCACAGGCCTGGGGCTGTGGGCTTTGAAGATGGCAGTGCTGGGGTGTGGGCCACTCCCCATCTCATAGGCTTACATATAATTTTCACAGAATTAGGGTGAGGTGTAAGAAGGAGAGGAGAGAGCAGGACTGGGGAGCCCTTACTTAGATAGTCCATCCTTTATCAGCATCTCGTCCTGTGTCATACACACACACACACACATATAAAGTTGTATTTTATATTTGGCTATTATGATTATTTTTAAATTGGCTCTGTGTTTGGAAGCTCCAAAGACCATGCCTGTGTGAGGGAAAGTCATGCTCAACAGAAATAAAGTCTAGAATGCTGATGAGTTAAATGGCACAGAAAGATGTAACTGCTCCAAGGCTTAGAAGGTTTGTGTTGGCATGACCAGCACCAAGAGCTCTCTTTTGACCATATGGAAAGCCAAAGAACAGCCAGAAGGTGACTTTGTGAGCCTGGAACCCAGACCAGGGAGACGGATGAATCAGCGTGTCGTGGCAGGCACGTCTAGGACAGCGGCTGCATCTGTGTAACCTCATGGAGGAGTAGTCTTGAGATTAGGGCTCCTGTTCCCTGCTGACGTACTTGTTGCTTTAGATGGTTTCACACAGTCAGCCAGGCTGTAGTCTGGGAGCTATCTGTTCTCTTTCAGGTGACTTCGTACAATGGATTTTTGAGGTAGTGTATGCTGACATTACATTGAATCTTAGATGACAAGCTGAATGGGAAGGGCAGGGTGGGTGAAGGGAGAGAAACTAAACTAACTCCCATGCACTGGCCAAGGGTTCTGGAACCGGTCTTGGTTTCATCCATGGTAATAATTAACCATGTTCTTATGGAGCTTTCTACAGTGCTAAACCACAGTATCAGGCCAGATTGCTTTATTCCCCTTGTTGAAACAAATTTCAGTACTATGGTTGCCGACTCCTGAGTTTGGGGGCTGGGGAATTTGTATCATGCCTTCTCCCACGTAGTGACTCTTGGGTCTCCTACCTATTGCAAGGACACTATGTTTTGACTTTGGCCATAGTGGCAAAACATTCAGCATGTTCATCTTGGATTTTGCCTTCAGTCAGGAATAAGACCCTTGGCTCATGGCTTGCTGACTACACAGAAGTCCCCGTCACCCAGTATCTCTATTCCTAATACTGAAATAGAATTTCATTTTGCTTTTTTGTTTGCTAAGGGCCTGAAGTGACTTGGATGGTGTTACCACTGGAATAAATGATGTATGAAATGAGAAATCTTTGTCCAGTACTGCAAAGGGTGGGGGGGAAAAGAAGGCATTTGACAGAACCACTGTTAGGCAGAATTAGTTCTGATACAGCCAGAAAACACAGAGGACAAAGACAAAGAATTATCAGATATTTTGCTCCATTTCTACTGAAAAGTCATCTCCCATCACCCCTTTCAGGCTCCTGGAGATGGAAAGTGGATCTTCCACCAAACGAAAACAAACTTCCACTTTGTCAGGCCTGTGGCCTATGTCCCCAGGGGCCAGCACAAGGGAGCATTAAGAAGGGGTGTTTTGTGCTCACCTCACTTTGGGGTGACCTTCCTGCCACCCAGTTCCCCATGCCCTTGTTGTCTCCTTTGCCTTGGGAAGCCTGCTCCCTCAGGAAAGGTGATGACACACTTGTGCACACTGAGGTTTAAATTGTGGATAAAGCTTCATTGCTGACTTCCCTTGGGGTATTTTTATTTTGATTGGTGTGAAATTGAGATCCAAAGGCTAAATTAGGAAAACAGGGACTTCATACACTAGAAAGCAGACTGTACCTTGTCAGAGGCAGCGGTGTTGTCTTTTCAAGGCCAGCGTCCAGGGATTCGGCAGTAGGGCCATGCTCCTTACAGCCTCAGTGCTGGGTGGGCCCAGTCTCCTTGGTGGGGTGCTTTCTCAGGGCTCTGCACACCATGCACCCTGGCACTCTTGCCTGTCCTTAAGCCTGCTTGTTTTTCCCAGAATTGGGTAATTGCATTGTTTTGCCCCAGAGCTCCAGATGTCCCCTGGGAGGGGCCAGCCGGTGTTCCCTCTAACCACTAAGTGCACCTGGATCTCCAGATGAAACCTCCAGGCTGTGTTGGTGATCTGCAATGCACTGACAATGACAAGAAACACAGAATCCGGGCCAGCCCTCAGCGGGGGCACCCGCCCTTGACCCCACTCATAGCACTTCTGTGGGGTGTTTACAAAAACTGCACCTGCTGTAATAGCTGATGGCCGAGTTGGGGAAAAAATAATCATCTAAATCATTAGAAAGAGAAAAAGAAAGAAAGCCAGCCCACGGAAGGAAATGATCCATACTCAGATCTATTTTTGTCTCTGCTACATGCTCACTGAGTGTCCTTGAGGGAGTGGCCACAGCTCTTCATCTTGGTCTGCTGGTACCCTGGAAAAATCCCAAGGGTGCTGCCAGAGCCCCCAGGGAATCTCAACCTCCCAACAGCACAGACATACTGGCACGTTCTTTGAGGAGGGGGGCGGAGAGTGAGAGGTGGGGTGATAAGTCCCGGAAGGGAGCAGCAATGCCAAATTCATCAGATTGTAGGCAAATTGAATCCTCCTTCGCACTGACCTTTAAAGATAGTCTTTTTGTCCCCGTTTGTAACCTGAATGGGCTTCTCCAACTGCAAACTTCATGGTAGGAAGAATAGTTGATATTTGCTGATGTTTATGGTATACTCTGCACCAACTTCATGGGCTTCATTTCACTTGCTTCCCAATTTCAAGGTGATAGAATTGAGGCTCAGAGGAATCCAGTCATTTTCCTAGAACAGAATGTGAAGATCTCTTCTTTTCAGGCCTCACCACGGAGCCTAGCACGCAGTAGTTGGTGGCTAAATAGGAGTTTGGGGACTTCAGGGGTATTTATTTGAGTTGTGCCCCATTTCATAGTGTCTTGGTTTATTCACCTGTAAAGATGTGGACTAGGTGACTGGATCTTAGTGTGTGATGGGGCCAGTTGGCAAGGGTAATTATTGTCACTTCTTTCTACCCTTCCTGAGTTTGAAATCAAAAGAGAATCAGGCCAATGGAGTAAAAACAAAAACAAACAAACAAAAAAACCCCCACTTTATTAATAAAAAAAGCTAGCCTGAAGGGTGTGGCTTAGATCTATGGCCACAGTGGGTTTCCTATACTTGACCCCAGAATTAAACTTATCTACCAAATATAGCCAGAGCTGGCCAGCTCCCCTGTGGGACAGCACATTCATTCCCCATGGCAAAGGGCAGATGAGCCACACCCTCTCTGTGGCAGGCAGAACAGAGAGAAAGTGGAGAGAGAGAGAGCCCAAAGGAGTCCGGCCTCAGACCATGACTCTTCTCCACTACTGCAGTCAGGACTGTCACGTGATGGTTCTGGTTCTGGGGTGGAGGCAGGGAATGTGAGGAGTGGGGAGAGAGGTGGCTTCTGAAGTCTTACATTTGCATCTAGCTACATTCATTCTTTATTAAATCACTGGGTTAAATATCAAAGGCCTGTGGAATGCAGGTTCCCCAACCTTATGAATCTCTTGGATTCTGTGTTCTATCTTGGCCCCCAGTGAAACAGTGAAATGATGCCTCTCTTTACACGCAGTGAAAGCCCTGCCTTTGTTATCACGAGGAAGTTGTGATAGGCCACCTCCCAGGGGCCCCTGCCTCTGGCAGTTACACCTTTATGTAATCCTCTCCCCTTGAGTGTGGGCCAGACTTACTGACTCCTTCTAATGAGCACAATACAGCAAAAGTGATGCATGTCTTCCATCTGGGCCATACTCTCTCTCACTCTCTTGGACCTGGGAGAACCTGGCTGCCCTGCCATGCATGAAACAGGTCTGTGGAGAGACCCATGTGACAAGTGGCGGAGACCTGCCAACAGATGTGCGTGAGCCTGGCGGAGAATTCCACTCATCCCCGAGTGGAGCCTTCGAATGGGACAGCAGCCCTGGCTGACAGTTTTGATTGGCTTGCCGTCCAAAGAGAAACCATGAGCCAGAGGCCCCAAGCTAAGCCATGCCCAAATTTGTGACCCACAGAAACTGTGAGATAATACATATAGTTTTAAGACACCACATTTTGGAGTAATTTGTCATGCAACGATGGATAACTGATAGGAAAATATTTCTCCTTCCCTACACAAGTGTCCCTGCCTGGTATTATTACCAAGACAGCCAGTGATGTGTCAACCCATGGCCTTCCATTTAAAAGGAGCAGAGTCTGCCTCTGAAGCAGCTCAGCTGCACCGAGCCCGGGATTCTGTCTCACCCCAGGCCCCAGACTAGACGTACAGACAACCTGGACCTCGTGAGCAAGCTCCACAAACGGATTTGAAAATAACTTTACCAGCTCATACTTTGAAATTTAAGCCATCCATTTAAGAAATACGGAGTGTAGCTAGAAAATGATTTTTACATTATTACTCTTCAAGAACACAGTGATAAGTGACTTTAGAGTCAGAGGAAGTGGTTGTTTGCAGAGTTTATGAAAAATAAGCTGTCATCTTTTTGTCCTATATTACATTGGAGTCGCTGGGAGCTACAACTCAGATTCCTTAAATTTGGGTGTTTTAAGGGACCTTGGGCATATTGAAATAAAAGAATGCCTCACAGTTATACAGAACTGACATCTCCCACTTTTTTCCTTCGAGGATGGAACATTAAAAGCAGGCTCCCTTTGGGGTCCTTACCGAGGAGCTCCTGTGCAGTGCCCGAGGAAGGGCCTGAAATAGACGCCTGTTGCCCCGGCTGTCTCAGCTGGGATTGTCAGTTAGAACTGGATAAGACACATTCTCAAATATTAAATATGCTTTCTAGCAGCATTTGGTGGACCAAGGGGTTCTGTTTCCTGGGTTCTGAGCTTATCCATGAGATCTTTGCAAGTGCTTGTTTTGCCAACATACTTAGCATATTTCAAAAGTTAACATTCCCAAGGATGACCTTGGATGACTAACTTTGCCTTCTGGGCATTTCTCTCCTCCTTGGTTTGATCTGGGAAGGGCTCTGATGGGAGTAAGCAAGATCCTTGGGGACAGGCATCATGCTTCCTCTGTGCCCTTCACCCTTTGTGACAAAGATTGTTAGTGGCTCCCTGCCCCCTTGTCGGAGCTCCCCATCTTCCCTAGAGACAGACATTGTGTCTGGGCACATGGCCACCCAGAGAGCACTGCATTTGCAGCTGCCCTTGCAGGGACATGCACTAATGGAGTACGTGCCATGTGCTGTTTCCACAGCTGTCCTTAAAGGCAAGGGGAACGTGCTCCCCTTCCCTGTCCCCTTCCCTGTCCCCCTTACCCCTGGCTGGATGTGGATGTAGTTTTGAACCAACCTGGACCACAAGCCAGGCACGGTGGGAAAGAGCCAGGGACCTCGAGAACTTTGCCAAAGAAAACTGCCACCTGCCTTCTTGTAACTAGTGTCATTTTAAGTCTCTGTCATGCACAGCAGAAATTGTACCCTAACTCACACCCTTTTAGGTTGCCCAGGTGCCTGTCACTGGGGCCAAGTCTTTACCCCAGATACAGACAACCACTGAGAATGAATGACACCTTACTTCTTCAGTCTGTGGCCTTCACTCACGTAAGCCATTAGGATCCTAGAGTTAGAAAAAAATATTCTAGATCATCTCTGTAGTTCACTCTTCACTGATACCAATTTCTGCATGTCATTTTGGCCAGTCTGGTTTCCAGCATTATCATGTAACCGCATTGTTGGTCATTTTTTTAAATCCTCACCTGAGGATATGCTCATTGATTTTAGAGAGAGAAAAAGGGAGAGGGGGAGAGAAAGAGAAACATTGATATGAGACAGAAACATCAATCAGTTGCCTCCCGTACCCACCCCAACCGGGGATCGAGCCTGCAACCTAAGTATGTGCCTTGACCAGGGATCAAACCTGCAACATTTTGGTGCACAGGACAATGCTCCAACCACCTGAGCCACTGAGCCAGGGCTGTTGGTTATTCTTAATTGCACCAAAGATCTTTCCAGGAGGCAGAAATCTGCTACTTTCTAATTTCTACCCTTTGTTCTTACCCTTGTTTTTCCTCTTTGAGTTTTCAATACATTTGGGAACAGATTTTTTTCAGGGAGATACTGATCAACAGTGTCTAAATTCGTCCCAAAATGAAAAATGTCCATTAATATAAGGACTGAAATATCGCTACTAGGTTTGACAATTCATGGGTATGCTTCCTGGAGCAGGGGTGGAAGCCAGATTGAAGTGGGTTGAGATGTGAAGTGAGAAAATGGGGAAATGGAGCTGATGTGGATGGCTAGTTTAAGAAATTGGATTGCAGAGTGAGGGGAAAGGAGGCAGAGGCACAGGGTTATGGGAAGTGTGTGTTGTGCCTTTCTTTGGGAAAGGAGGGATGGGAACAGATCTAGAGGTTACAAAGAGAGTTGGGACTGAGGGCAAAGGTGAAGATGCAGGGAAGAGGAGGCTGGCTGACAGAGCACAGTCCATGGGAAGCGGGGAGGGTGGTAAAAATGAAATTGGGCTGCTTGATTAATGAACAGATGGACAAACCTTTCATCCTTTTAGACCAGAAGGACGGAAGGAGAGATGTGCTGAAAGTGAGCTGGTATTAGGCGGACATCCAGAAGCTGAGGGAGGGAGATAAGCTTGGTGGAATCAGTGAGGTAGGTGGCAAGGGCATCTGCTGATGCCAGTGGTCTGATGGGCACGGGATGCTTTGTTGAGTTGTATACTTGAAAGCTGTATGGCTTTATAAACTAATTTCACCTCAATAAATTCAATTTAAAAAAAAGACCCACATAAGTGTTGACCAAGCTGTCCAGCTGAGGAGCTAGAACTTCCAAAATGAATTGTAGCAGCATTCCACATGCTGCTGTGATTGATTCTGGAAATGCTAGACCACAATGATGTAGCAGGCCCAGAGGGGGGTGGATTTTAGCCTTGATCCAGGGTGTTCTGGGGGGATGGGGTACTTGAGAGTTGAAATGAAAGTGAGAGAACAGTTTGGGGGGGTCAACCTGGAGCTCTATGCTGTCAGAGAAAGGAGACTGCAGGAGTCATGGGCTTATTAGAGCAATTTTCTGTTAGGCTGAGGGAGGTACAGGAAGATACGGAAGGCGTGGCCTAAGTTTCTTCCAGGTGTAGAAGAAGCTGCCCCCTCTTTGTTTCTGACTCTAGGAGATGCTATCTCTGTGTCATTAGGATGGGCCTGTGTGTTTTCTGGCCACCCGCCGTTGGTCTTCAATCCAGTCTCCTCCTTGGGTCTCCTGTCACCCTGCCCCCAACCCTGCTCTGAGGTCCAACCCACACCGCTCCATGCCCACCCCTGCTCAGTGCAGATTTCTCCTGGCAGTTCAGCCACACTCTGAACTCTTCTAGTTCAGTACATCCTTCCTTTCTCCCACTCGTCCAGCCTCACCATGGGTCTGCCATCATCCTGGGTAAAGCTTGTCCTTGTCGTTGACTGAACACCAAGGAACTGTTACAATTCCTCGCCTTTAGAGTTGCAGCACCACAGTATTTGGTTTTATTGCTTGTTCATTCCATTAAGAGAGACAATGAGTGATGTTGAGGAGCTAAGATTTTGGGGTCACACAGATCTAAGTTTGAACCTTAACTCTGCCCTTTATCAGCTGTGTGACCTTGGGCAAGTTATTCAGCCTCTTTGTTTCCATCTGTAGAATGGGGATAATAGAAGCGCCAACCTGTTAGGCTTATGATGAGGAATAAAAGAGAGATTACATGAGACCTTCGTGGGAACAAAATCTTAGGATGAAAACAGAGACTGGGATCCCTACTGTTGCTAAAACTTGGATTCGAAATCAACCAAATAAACCATCTATTTATTGGAAAGGACCCCCAATAAGAAATGAGTATTTCTTAGATAAAGCCATTAATCTGTGCCACATCGCCCTACCCTAGACACTCCCAAATGCCTCATGGTATTTGTGTTGTTTATTGACTCACAAACAATAGACCATTCAGTCATTACATTCTAATTCTTGGGCACCCAGTCACCCTTGCCTTCCATCCACCTACTGTGTGGAAATTTCATCCTAGTCTACAAATATGTGACCGAAGTCTGTGGGTTTTTCCAACTGAACACACATTGTATAGTAAGTAAGTAAGTGGAAGATTCATTGGGGGCTATGCTAAGAATGGATGCTGAAAGACAGACTTTTAAAAGCCATCTTAGATTTGTGAGACAGACTGTTGTGCCATTTTGAATTTGCAGTGTTTGCCACCCAGGACATAAAGGAGGGTGCAGGTCTGAAGGAGGCCACGTCAGTGGTGACCCTGTGGGCACATCCCATTGTTCTTGGGCTGCTTGGGAAGGAGGAGGCAGGCAGCAGAGTACATAGCACCAGGCCCAGTGCAACTGGGGAAACATCACCCTGCCATGAACGTGTGGGGACTCTACAGGCACCCCAGACACACAAGAGCCACTTCTCAGCAGGAGTCTCTGATGGTGAACTATTCTGTAGACGCCAGGGACTGAACTGCTTGGGAATTAGACTGCCTGGTTTTCTGATGGGCAAAGGCTAGAGATAACGAAAGGGAGGTCTGTGTGTAAATTAGTATTTCAAATGAGCTTTCTGGGGATGGAAAATTTGAAAGACAAAAAAGTACAGAACTCAGTGAAAGCAAGAGAAACCAACAGGAGAAGGCCAGCATGGACTGTGAAGTCTGCAGAGAGCAGAATTTTTGCCAGCAAATACTTGCCACCCAATATGGTCAAGCTTTTGCCTAGACCCACGGGCTCACGGCTAGCTGGTAGCCTTGTAAATTCAGAGTCACACTTTTGGAAAGACGTTTGGAAGTACATATCAGCAGCCATAAAAAATATTTCATGTCTTCTGAACCAGTAATCTTCCTTCTGGGAATTTATCTTAGGGCAATCAATCTGAAAGGAGGGCAGTGCCACATGCATGGAAATGCTGATTGCCTCATTGCTTTTAATGCTGAAAATTTGGAAGCAACTGAAAAGACCGGCGGGAATGGAATGGTCATTTCAATTATGGTATATCGAATCACAGCGTATTCTCCATTCATTAAGATTATAATTACGAATACCACAGGGAAGCATAAATCTATCGAAAATAACCTTTTATGACATAAGTGAAAATAAGCATGATGTAAGATGTTGTTCCTGCTATGATTTATATATAAAATAGAGGTACATACGTATGAATAGGACCAGGAAGGAACATGCAGAATGTTTGATGGGTTCATGTATAAAAGCAGGAGTTACTGTTTTCCTTTTTTAGATATCGTCATTATCGTTGTAATACTGCTCAGAGAATCAAATCCCAGTTTTGTCACTGAATTACTTCAGTTTTGTTATCTATAAAATGGGTCTAACAGCACTTCATAACATTACTGGCTCATCTTCCCCCATAGCCTCCGTTCTTAGCCTCTCTCACATCAGATGGCTGATTTAGTCTTCTCTGTCTCCCACAGGGTAGGTATGTACACAGACAGGCAAGAGAGCTGAATGACTTGTCATACGTCAGTCACTTGGAGCAGAATTGGGCTTCCAAGCCTGTGCGTTTGACTCCAAAGGGGACGCCCGTAACTACCTCCCCATTCAGTCTCCTTCAGCTCTGCTTCCCTGGCACTTTCTAAATGTGCTGTGAGAAGTAGAGGTAATTTATGCTCCCTTTGGGCCTGGCATTAGGCAGGAATTCAGAAACAGTAGCTGCTAATCACCAACATCATTATAAAGTTTGTATAATAAAATAGGAAGGGAAAAAAAAAAAAACCAAAAGTAGAACCAGTACCTTGAGGTTATCGCATCTGGTGAGTAAAACTTACAAGGCAGGATTTCCAGGCATGTGTCCTATTTTAATGAGCTCTTAAGTTCCCTCTTTAAATAATGGCATTCCTTACAGATTTCCTCTTATGCAGGTTAAACATGCCTCCTGTAATGGTGTTTAAGCTGTTGCCTTTGCTCAGTGAAGCCATGTTGGAATGAACTGGACCACTTCAGCCTGGATGAGGCCAAAGTGGCACAGGTTTTTGACCAGTGGCGTCAGAAATACTAACAGTTCATTCTAGCTTAGACCCCTCCCTTTATTTATAATGCTTCACCTCGTTTTGGCACTGTGTTCTTCTTCGAAAGCATTTTCATGTTTATTTTTTCTCTCATTAACTGGTGAGTCATGTAAGTGGTCTCCCCATTTAACAGATTGTGATGTCATTTTTTTTTTTAAATTGCATATACCTATTGGTAAAAGTTTTTGAGCACACATACCCAATAACTGTATATTTGTTTATTGATAAATTATATGTGTATATCACGGTGCTAATGGGTTATATGCGAAAACATGAGTTGAGTTGAAATAAGCAATGTTTAAGAATAGTTTTATAATGTTTTATATAATAGATAAGAAACCTTTTTGTTCTCATTAAAATATCATTACTAGTGATATTATCAATGAGGACAGCATTAGTGGGTATATTTTATTACTTTTAAAATCTTGATTTAGTTTTTCATGATACAGTAATTCAAATGTCTCATTTTAATTCACTTATTTTTGGTTTCAGTAGCTGAAAACATACCTCTTGAAGATATGTAGACCCAAGGGGGAGAAGTTCACAGATGGTGGTGCTTACTAAGTTATGATATTCATTTTCCAGCTCTATCCATGTATTATGCAAAGGTTTTTGTTGAAATTCAGCTAGTAAATTTCCATTTCTCATGATGTCACCCACTTATTTTTGCAAACTAACTAGGAAGGTGCTGCATTTATATATTTTTAACACATGGGTTTGAAACCCACTGAAATTCTTCATTTGGAAGATGTTTAAAAGACTAGAAAAATCCCCAGAGGACTAGCACAGGTAGGAGGGGCTGAGGCTGGAACCAGAGCGGGGCAGTGAGCCTGGCGAGGAGGGATGTTTGAAAGACATCCCAGGACAGTCAGCACACCTACTGAACTCTTCAAAGCCCAATTCAAATGCCCTCCTCCTCCACGCAGCTTCCCTGATTTCCTCCACACCCACAGTAATGGTCTCTTTTTTCCACGTTCCCATAGCATCAACCTTTCTGTTAAACTCAAAGTCACATTCTGCCCTGTGTTAGAAGCGTCTAAGCTCCCCTATCATCCCTGAATACTGAAAACAGGGACAGTGTCTTATCTTCTCAGAGCCTAACCCTGTGCACTGATTTTGTTTATTGAGTCTAACTGAATTGAAATACAGGGAGGCTGTCACTGGGGTGCCTAGCAACCCCGAGAGCTCTGCACTTGTGGAGAGGCTGCCCTGTGAGGTGTGCTCACGCAGGGGCTGGCATTCCCTTCTAAAGGGCTCTGCAGAGAGGACTCTTGAACTGAATGTGAGGTCAAAAGGCATGCCCTCTGAGCCCACATATTTTAGACAGGTTAGTCTCCTATCTCCACAAAAGAAGAATCACTTACCCTGGACTGCAAAACAAGTCTGCTCAGGGCAGAGGGTGGGTACCAAGCCTAGGGTTGCCCCAGAGTAAATTTTTTAAAATTTTTCTTGAAAAAAAAAAACATTAGAAAAATCAATTTCCAATTATTTGAAGTGGGCAGATAATGAATTTTTATAAATCAAATTACAGCATTTCGCCCTTGCCGGTGTGGCTCAGTTGGTTGGAGCATCATCTTATAGACCAAAATGTTGAGGGTTCGATTCCTCATCAGGGCACATCACATGCCTGGGTTGCGAGTTCGATCTGCAGTCAGGGCACTTATGAGAAGACAACTGATTTTTGATGTTTCTCTCCCACGCTGATGTTTCTCTCTCTCTCTCTATCTCTGCCTCCCTTCCTCCCTCTCTCTAAAAGCAATGAAAAAATGCCCTCAGGTGAGGATTTTAAAAAATTACAGTGTTTTTAACCACAAATAATCACAGAAATGTTTCCAAACATCCATTTTCAAAATGCCTCTCCAGTAGTATGAGTTTGTTTTGTTTTGTTTTTGGAAAGTATTACTTTTCATTCATGGTTAAAATGTCATATTTACCTTGAGAGACAAATTAAGTATGTTTACTTTTCCTGCAAATATCTGCTGGGCGCCATATATTTTCAAGAGTCACTGGTCATCCAAGAACATACCATCAAATTTTGAACTTAAAAAATTGCATACAGTAGTCTGCAGTCATACTTACCATCAGTTTTGATTTCTGTGGTTTCAGTTACCCATGGTCAATCATGGTCTGAAAATATTAAATAGGAAATTCCAGAAATAAGTGATTCGTAAATCTTAAATTCTGAGTAGCGTGATGAAATCTTGCTCTGTCCTGCTGTGTCTTTCCCAGAGTGTGAGTCACCCCTTTCTCCAGCATATCCATGCTGCGTTCTCGCTCCCCCTGCACTGGTTGCTTAGCCATCTTGGTTATCAGATCAAGTGTCAAAATATCACAGGGCTTGTGTTCAGCTCTTATTTTACTTACCAATGGCCCCAAAGCCATTCACATAACTTTTATTACAGTATATTGTTATAAGTGTTCTATTTTACTATTCTCATGGTTGTTAGTCCCTTACTTTGCCTAATTTATAAATTAAACTTTATCATAGGTATGTATGCATAGGAAAACGTACTATGTCTGGGGTTTAACACTGTGTGAGATTTCAGGCCTCCACTGGAGGTTTTGGTATGTATCACCTGTGGATAACGGATGATTACTGTAATTTATTTTTAAATTTACAACTCTTCTCAAGTTCTTTGACCTAAGATAACCAGCAAACTTCTGGGTATCCCAGAAGATTTAGGTCACTGTCCTTCTTATTAAAGAAGTTTGGTGAAGTTAAGTACATTTTAAGTATGTTATGTTCTTACAACTGATACCCGGAAGCCTTTGGGGCCCTTCGCTGCGGTGACTGGTCAGGGATGACGGAGCGAATGGATCTCACTGTGCTGACAATGTCTCTGTATGCCTGCTCCCCCTCCACCCCCTTTTACACAAGGAGAGCAGCCGTTCCATCAGAAGTTGTATTGGAACAAGGTTCTCATTGAAGAAGTTCTTTAATTCAGAATATGAAATTACTGCATGTCTTTTGTGAATTGACCCATAGAAAATAGCGCTGTACCCCAGCCATGATGGAGATGGCCTCTAGCAGGTGCCACACGCTGAGACCTGCTGAGAAACCCTCACCTCGGGGCACAGCCGACCTCCATGCTCACTCATCTCTGCCAGTGTTCTCTCCTTAAATGGTCACCAACGTTTTCAATAGATTTTCCAAGCGTTTTTGCTGCAAAGAAAAGCAGTTAGTGTGCGGCCAGTTGTTGAGCACATCCGGCTCACTTTTCCTGCCATCCACGCACAAGCGCCTTTCCAGGTTGGCTCCTTACCTTTTGCTGTTGAGAAACCTTAAAAGACAATCAAAATGTGTATCATTTAGTTTGGGGACAATTTGGAAGGCACTTGAATTGTCTCTAATATGGATGTTAAATATCACTGAAAACATTGTGGAGATTTATCTTCAATTTTATTTCATTTAAAAATGTCATCTGAGATGTGATGGTCTTTCCTATGCTAAGCTAGTAGCCCAGGGCACAATGTGTTCTTAGGTGATGGTCACGGTTTGGGATAGTGCATTGGTGCCCATGGTACTCTTCTGGTAAATTCCACTGTTTTCTTACTGGATCTGTATCAAATTCTCACTGTTTTTACCTCGTACAGTGGCTGAAGACAAGCTCTCATCAGGAGGAAGAGTGTCACCTTTGCTGTGTTTGATTGTTGGTCTTACTAGTATCATCCTCAATTCATATGTTCTGCGTAAACATCAAGGTCTCTGACCAGCTCACGGGAGCTAGTTTTGTCAAACCCATGTCCCGGAACTGGTGCGGTCTCTGTGTGGGTAGGCACATGTGTGCTGTGTGTCCGTTGTGGGCTGGGCTCAAGCCCTAGGAGAGGGAGAGTGTTGCTGGTGCCTCCTCCGGGCTGCGGAGGTACTGGGGTACCGGACTCACTGGGGCACCACATCTTCCTACAATGCATGATGGCCCACCCAGAGGGGCGCTGCTGTCAGTGCGTGACTGGCATATGGTTGGACCCAATAACTTTGCCTTGTTTTCAGATCAATATGCATTACTGTAACAGAGTTTGTAATAGAGGCTTTTAATCTTTTACCTGCAGTTCTGAAATGCCGGTAAAGGTGATTTCCAAACCCAGGAAATTCACACCAAGAGTGAACTCTAATGGCCCCAGTGTGAACAATGGACTTTGGATGACAATGATGCTTAATGTAGGTTCATTGATTTGTTGATGAAAGAAAGTCCAAACCAAAGAAAACTTTTTTATAGTTTATTTGAGCTAAAGCTGAGGACCAGGCCCAAGAACATGATTCCAAAAATTGCAGGAAGTGTTCTGGGGAATGGCAGTTTTGTATTTCTTTTTATACATTTGGAATTGAAGGAGAAAACATAAGGAAGGTTATATGCCATCCATTGGTAGTAGATTAAGGAGGCAGGAGAAAGTAAAAAGGGGAAATCTCTAGGATTGGATAAGGAGTAAAATAGAGAGATACTTACCTCTTTTACTTTGGTGGATACAGTGCTGGGTACAAGATCATTAACATGTAACATTTAAACCAAATAGAAATGGCATGCTGGTAAAAAGATAATAGTAGGATGTTTTGGAGTTGTACTCGGTCCTGCCTTGAGGGGTCTGGAAAAGAAAATTACTCTGACATTTCAAAGGTGTGTTATCCTTGCTGTGTAAGAACAATGGACAGAGCTCACTGAAGGTAAGAGTGACCTTTGCTTAGGAAGCTGTAGACGTGACCGCCCCTCACAACCTGCCCAGTTCGGAATGTATGAGCATCCTGTGGGGTTACCCTCAGTCTCTGAGCTCGGCCGGCCTGCTACGCAGCCCCCATTTGGTTCACGGACTGTCACACGCGTGGGGAAAGGTACTAGTGGGGAGGCTGTGCATGTGGGGAGACAGGGCATATGTGGGAGCTGTCTGAGCCTTTCTCTCAATTTTGCTGTGAACCTAAAACTGCTTTGAAAAATAAAATGTTTAATAACATTTTTTAAAAGGTGAGAAAACCTAACCCTAACTGGAAAGAAGGCCATTTATGGTATGTATTTCGTTTAGTGTGGGTACGTTTGCTATGTATATAGTAGGAATATTCACGTGTTTATTTGGGATGCTGTCCCAGGCTCACTGGAGGGTGTTCGGTCATATATGTAAAAGTAACATGTTATCTTTCTATCGCCCCACAATTCTGATTCTTAGATGCAGCTGGGCCCAAGGCTCTGGAGATGGGACTGCGACCCTGCATGCTCTTCCCATTGCCCCGTGGGTGGTTCTGGCTCTCCCCGGTGTGCATACACTCACTTTTGAGCATGTTGAGCATGCAACTGAAGCCGGGGGGAGTTATTACTTGCTCCAAGTCACCCAGCAAGCTGGCAACAGGAAATGAGACTGGGCCAATGCTGCTTTCACAGAATCACATCCTGTTGCCCATCTGAGGGATAGATTCGGTCTGTTTAAAACCAGAGCTTCCCCAAGAGAACATGTATTAATCTATCAGTGGCTTTCTGCCAAGAGAGGGTTTCATTCATTGCCAGCATCAGCTGTGAGAGGCAGTGTCAGTGAGTGGGATGGATCTTGAATCACAGAATGTTCAAGTTGGAACATTTTGTCAACGGATTCCTGTCCATGTCACACACCCATTAAACAAAATACTTACTAATCAGTCATGTGCTAAAGATCAAGCTAGGGCTGGGGATGCCAAGAGGAAAAGTCTGTTAGTCTGCCCTGAAGATGTTTACAGTTTACTGTGGGACAGGCGTGCAAATGCACGCAGGCAGTTCCGGTCTGCGAGGCGAATGCTTGTGGGCTCAGGGGAGAGTTCTTTTCCTGCAGACTGAGTGAGGATGGGCTCACAGGGACAGTAGCTCTTCAAGAGAACCTTGAAGGTTGACATTTTCAGGTGCATTAGCCTGGGGAAGGCATTCCAATCGAAGGAACAGCATGGGCGAAGGCATGGCAGCTGGCTGGGAGACTTGCTATGTCTCACTGTGTCTCGCTCAGTATTATCCGGGGGTTAACCCGAGAAGTCAGCAAGGTGGGCGATGAATCCAGCCTGTTTGGCAGGAGTCCCGTCATCCCAGGCCCTGTGCTGAGGGCTGAAGATTTGCAGTGTGGGGCTAGGGAAGCCCTTTGAGCAGGGGAGGACGAGTTTGTCTAAAAGTGCTCCCTGACCCTTTACCCGAGGGCCTTCTTCCACAGCTTTTCTGCTGCACGGTTGAGCTTGACCACTTCTGGGATGTTATTTGGCTAACATAGAACTTAATCCCTTTTATCTCGCTTGTGATTTGTAACCTCCGCCGGTTCTAAACCTGGTATTTTAAAGGCTTTCTGCACAACTTCATGTTCTTTTTTGGGGGGAATGGGTGCAAGATACTTTAATTTAATTCCTTCTGCATTCTCATTTTTCACACCAGTTGTCGTATTATTCTTAACTATTGTTAAAAGGAATGATAAAAAGTAATTAACCATCTGGAACAGATTCATGCTTCCCATTAGTCAGGGCATCCATTATAAAACCTCTCCAAAGTTCAGCCTTGGAATGAATTTTCCAAGTAGGTGGATTAGCTAATGAATTTTTCTTCTCCAAAGGCAAGGGTATTTTCCCAGCACAGCCAGTAATTCCACTGCCCATTTATCAAAGGGAGAAAAAGTAGATGTGAAAATAGAAATGACTTGTCAGTATAATTTACCATGTAAAAGCTGTAGATTTGATCCATTTTTGCAAGGCTTCTGCACTGTACTTTCCCTCTAATGTTAAAGGACTTAGGGTGGCATGGATGTGGGCTTCAGGAAGATAACTGAGTTGGATCAGTGCTCCCTTCGAGGTGCCTGGAAAACACTCCTGGTTCTTCCAGTCCATGGTGGGGAGGTAAGACATGGGTCTGCAGAAGGGGTGTGTCAGAGGCCTCAGTTTTATCCTGTGTGGGTCCCACTGTGGGTTCTAGGGCTACTTGGAATTTGACAAAAGGATGCATTATGTTGGTAGCCAGTAAGCTCCATGTGCTGATAGGTTCCGTGAATCACTCTCTCCCGTGGCATCCTGGGCATGCACAGGCTGTCTGACTCCTGGAAGACCCGTGTGACACTGTGGCCCAGCTCTGTTGGACCTCTGTGATGGCCTTTTTACACATAAACCCAGATGGTCTCTTTGCCCCGCCCCTCCCTGGTGTCCCACCATCGTTGATACCTAGGAACACAGGTGGGATTCATCATGGGAACTCCTCTAGACTCAGGGCTGCCCTTGAGCTCACATGAACTCAGACTTCAAAAGTCCCTCCTTGGGGAAAAGCTGCTGCCCCTGGTGCTTCTTCCTAGATGCAGAACACAGTGGCCAGCCTTCCAAGAACCAGGAGAGTGACTCCCCATCACCTGTATCAACAGGAAGCATTTGCTTTCCCCAGATCCAACGCCATTCACTATGCTCTGAATTCCCACAGTGCACTGCTGATTCATGGCCAGGAGTGAACACGTCATGCTTCACGAACTCTTCCACGGTTTCACATTAGCCTAACAAGCCTTAGCTCAAGTACGGTGTCTTTCATGAAGGATTGATAATGCTAGCTTACAAGTCAATTCTATTCAACAAATATGTATACAGCCCTTTTGTATTCCAAGTCCTGTGCTGCACTCTGAGGATGCAGAGATAAATGAGGCATGAATCTGTCCCCAAAGAATTCTCAGTCTGCTGAGAGATGCGTGTATGGGAAGATTACAGAATCATATGGTAAGTGCTATAGAGGACTAAGGAATATGCCACAGGAGCCTGGAGAAAGCCATTCCCATAGACTTTGAAAGCTTAGGAAAACCTCCACAGAGAAGATGTTGTTTATGCTGGGTACTGATGCATTCACAGGAGTTTTCCAAGTTGAAAACAGGAGACCTGGGGAAAATAGTTGAAGCAGAAAAGATAAGGGCTTGAAAGGCTGTGGGGTGGGGGCACAATGTGTTTCTTGAGACTGATGCTTGCTTAGAGTATGCGTCATGGAGGATGAGCCTTAGCCATTCTGGCTGTGTCACGTGATGTCACACTCGCCTTAGACACCGAGCGTGGCATGCAGTTCTCACAGGGAGGGTCAATGAGAGTGGGGGACCCAGGAGGAATCTGTGGCTAGGGCTGGAGCTGGGAGCTCCCACCTTCTGGAGGAGTGACTCGGTCCGAATGTCTAGGAGATTCCATACCCAGAAGTGTCAAAGGCAGGGATCAAAGACGCAGGGAGCAGAGAGAGAGAAGAAGAGGGAGAAGAAGAGGGAGCAGAAGAGGGAGCTAGAGTGTGAGAAGCAGCAGGAGGAGGTTGTTTCAGCCAAGTATGAATGAAGGATTGCATTTTTCTGTTTTACCCATGGATGTTTTTTCAAATAAATTATATGCCACTTGAAGGTGGGGGGATGGCTTTAAATCTCTTTGCAAGTTCTATACACCATGGTCTAGTAAAGTATTGTTAAAGCGTATGACAGGTCACTCTTGTGTCCCCTCCAAATTCATACGCTGAAAGCTAGTCCCCAGTGTAGTGGTAGGAAGTGGGGCCTTTGGGAGATGATTAGGTCATGAGGGTGGAGCCTATGTGAATGGTATTAGTGCCCTTTTAAAATCAAAGAGTCTCAGATTGCCCCCTTGTCCCTTCTACCATGAGATAATACAAGAAGAAGATGATCATCCATAAACCAGGGAGTGGGCCCTCACAACACTCTGAATCTGCCAGTGCCTTGATCTTGGACTTCTCAGCCTCCAGAATGGTGAGAAACAAATGTTTGCTGTTTAAACTGCCCAGTTTATGATATTTCTGTTATAATATTCTGTTATTTCAGTACAGACAGCCCAAGAGAGCAGCCTCCAGATGAAAGTAGATAATGGTCCCTGTCTCATGGGTCAGATCTCAAATAGAGGATGTGCTTAGCAGATAGTGTCACATGTGAGAAGGGATTTAACAAATTAAAGTGCATGCAGAGGATGCAGACCTGCTGTCTTTTGTCTTGTTCCTGAAAAAAAAACCCAAAAAAACAAAAAGCTAAGGGAGCAGAGAAGATGCCAGGGGGTCCTGTCATTGGATATTTGTGGGAATTTCATGTAGAAGAAGGATATCTTATCCCGTGTGACATCAGGGGCCCCAGATGGAAGTGGCGTTAAGGCAGATCTCCTCCTAAACATGGGTGCTGAGTAAGATTGTGATGGGGTGTTTAGAAAGACTAAGGGTCCCTGGAAGAAAGGCAAAAACAGAGGAGTATTGTCAAGGAGTTCCCACCTCTGAGTAGGAGATCCCACCAAATGATCTGCAGCATCCTTTCCAATTTGGGGTTTTGTAAAGCTCTCGACACTTCTGTAATTCTGCCATTCTCCCCTGGCTCCCAGGAGAGGTGGCTCTGTGAAGACATCAGAAGCTGAGAGGGTAGCTGACTGACATCCAGCCTTTCCCTCATTGTTTCAGTGTGTGGGACCCATTTTCCAAGGGAAATTGGGGAACATATTTTTAGCCAAGGCTTTTGCTTTTATGGGACCCAATTTCCTAGAAATTGCTCCATGCCTCCCCTGTAATGCTATACCTCATTATTGCCCAGGATTTTTATTCCTTGGGGTGCAATATGGATTGTTTTCTTTTTTATCTCTTAAATGAGTTTGATTCCAGAAGGATTAAAACCCACTGAGGATTGAACCTGCAACCTAGGTATGTGCCCTGACCTGATCGGGGATAAAACCTACAACATTTTAGTGTATGGGATGATGTTCTAACCAACTGAGCCTCTCGGCCAAGGCGAGATTGTATCTTGTTGATTATCAAACACACCTTTCCCAAGTGGGCATCTGGCTTTGGAGCAGGGCTCTGTGCCTTATCTGCACTTTGGAATTATCTGGGGAGGTTTGAAAAATCCAAATGCTCAGGTTGCGTGCCGACTAGTTAGATCAGAAACCCTCAGTGGGACTGGGCGCCCGAAGGTTTGAAAGCTCCCAGGGTGATTCCAACGTGTAGTCAAACCTGTGAATTGTGGCTTAAAATACATTCTGGAGTCTCTCTGGAAGGACCTCTGGGTTCCTGTTCCATTTTGGACCTTAAAGGCATTGAATGAAGCAGCTTAGTTCCCCCACCTGCTGCCTGAGTACCTTGAATAAGTTATTTGACTTCTCGATGCCTCCATATGGAGCCCCCAGAAGGTCAGTTTTACATGCGTGGTCCTTGATATGGCACCTGGCAAGGATCTCACTCTGGTGCTGTTAGCCATGATGACAACAGTGATGATGATGCTGACAATGATGACAACAATGATAATGATGGTGATGATGACCACAGAGATGACGATGATGATGGCAGTGTTGATGATGACAATGATGCTGATGATGTCCAGGATGGTAACAACCATAAGTAAACACAAAGTGGCTATTCTCCTGTGTAGGTGTGGCCTCTGTGCCAGGTGTTTTGCATGTGTACTTTTTTACCCCCCTCAGTAATGATAGGTGGTGGCTCATCTTTTCCACATTACCACCTCCATGAAAATAACGGTGCTTGTACAGCACACTAGAGTAAAAGTGTGACAGGTGTAGGGGATGGAGATGATGAGCCTAGGCCCTTGTTTCAGGAGCCGTGAGCACCAAAGGGATCGATATCTTGGGTACCCCTGACACTCCAGCTCACAGCTGGGAAGCTCTGCCATTTACACAGGGAGGGACCCCAAAACCCCAGAATTATCTTCGGGAAGGCAGGCCCCTTGTAGTACAGGCTTCCCCTGCTAGATGAGTGTTCTAGGAACCTATCTGCATCAGTGTACCCACGGGTATTGTTGTGAGAGGCTGCACTCGGCCTCAGTGAATTTTTTTGAAGATTCTGTCAATGCATTTGTTCATTTCATGATGGGTGGTTTACGAGCACACCTGCCCACGCCGCACTGAGTGTTCAGCAGTTTTTGACCAAAAATGGCATGACTCCCATACCCCATCCTCCCTATTCACCCAATCTCGCCCTGAGCAACTTTATATTTCTTTTCCTGGGTGAAAAAATTCCTCAAAGGGAAACATTTCGCCAATGTAAAGGAAGTGAAACAAAAACAGCAGAAGCACCAAAGGCATCAAAATCAACAAATTCAAAAACTTTTGAGCAGTGGAAAAAACATCTCGATAGGTCTATTGCATCAAATGGAGAGTACTTTGAAGGTGACTGAAGTTTAAACATGTAAGAATAAATACAGAATATTTTACGAGCAAATTCCATTTTTTGGTGGGTCCCCCTTATACATGATGATGATGGTGGTGGTGGTAAAGAAGAAGAATGTGAGGATTAACTGTCCCTTATGAAAATACGTGTCACTTCTCATTGGCCAGCAAATTGCAGGTGTTCATATAGTGTGATTTTCATTCTTGGGGACTATTATGGGCTAAATCCTGTCTCTGAAAATCTGTGTGTTGAAGTCCTAACCTTGATATTACATGTGGAGACAAGGTCTTGTGTTCAGCTAGTCTGGTATCACTCTCCCGGGGCTGTTAGGGTTCCTCTCTGTTCTTACCTGGAGGTGTTGAAGGCAAGCCGCCACATTAATAAAGGCACTATGAAAATGTAGTAAGTTCTGAAGAACAGCTTTGTGGGGAATACCATGTGGCCATAGAGTTTGGAGTGGCCGACTTTGCACAGGGGGGAGAAAGAAGGCTCAGCAGAGGTGATGGCATCATGCCTGGGGTATGGCTGGTGAGCAGAGATTTTCCTGGGAGAGAGGAGGGCACAGGACATTCTCATCTCAGGCAGCAGTGAGTGCAAAGGACCAGTGGCTGGAAGCAATCCGTCCTCTTTGGGGGAGACTTCAGGGGTCAAAGGTGGCTGAAGCATGAGGTCAGTGGGTGGGAGCTGAGGTGGGAGATATGTTAGTGTCACCTCTGTCTGCTGAGAGATTGGTATTTATCTCCTAAGGAGTGAGGCCACTACTAGCTTCATATTGCCTCTATAGCAAATTACTATAAACCTAGTGGCTTAAAACAACACAGCTTTATTCTCTTACAAGTATCCAGGTCAGATGTCTGAAGTGAGTCTTGCAGGGTGGAGATCCAGGTGTTGGCAGGCTGTGTTTCTTTTGGAGGGTGACTCACACCTGCCCCATGGCTCTACCAGCCCCCAGAGAGGCTGCTGGTGTTCCTCGGCTGCAGCTGCGTCACTTTTGTGCTCACGCAGCCTTCTCTGACTTCAGTCCTCCACATCCTTCTTATAAGGACCCTTCTGTTTACACGGGGCCCACCCAGATAATCCAGGATAGTCTCCCCATCTCAGGCTCCCTTAATTTACACCTGCATGCCCTTTTTTCAGTATAAAATAATATTTTTAGGTTCTAGGGATTAGGATGTGGACACATTTGGGGGGCATTATTGGGCAACTGAGGAATTTTAAGTCAACTGGACAAAGTGAGAGAAATCCTGTGTGGCAGAGCAGCTCTGCTGGCCCCCAAAGCACGTCACCAAATGCTGTCGGCGTGGAGAGGACATGGGGCTTGAATTGAGAGGGGAAAAACGGTGGGGATTCAGTAGTGGGGGATGAAAGAATAGGAAACACTGAGGGTAACTCAGGTTTAAAGTGGTGTCATTTTTCATGGTGTCATTAATCAAGAGAAGGATACAGGCCCTTCTGTCTCCTGGCTTACTTTTCTTTAGAACTTTTAGGGACGCTTCCCTGACGTGCTTTGTGCTGTCTTCTTGTTCCCAAAGCACCGTGCTTCCTGTTAGCAGACGCTGTGCATCCTGGGGCAAGGGCCTTAGCTTACCCGCCTCATTTGTTAGGCTGCAAGGTGTTGGCCACATAGTAGGCTCTGGTTTTTGTCTGTTGGGTTCCTCCATCTGTAGGTAGAGATTGGGTGCACGTGGGCAGTAGCGGAGGCCAGCCACCAGGAGATCAGCTGTTGCTAGGACACCTTTCTCTCTCTCTCTGAATCTTCCTGGAATGGTGATGGGGGCTGAGTTGTTAACCTTGATCTCCCTGGTTATAATATTTTAGTTTCCTCCCCTTCTGGAAGCCATGTGTCTTTCAGGATGTCATGTAGTTTTTGAAATGGGTGTAAATAAACCTAATAGCTGAAAATGACTTGGAAATAATTTATCAAGAAGGAAAATTCAGCTGGAAATACCAGAAAGCAATTTTCAAGGCTACTTGCTTATAATGTGCTCTCCCTTGAGATAATATTTCTTGTATCTGTTTCAGTAAATATCTTTCTGTGCATTTGCTGATGGATTTTGAAGCTTTCTATCTCCCGTGTGTTCTGGCTCTTTCTTAGCCCTTTATCCTGCTTATTCCTTAAAGTGACAGAGAATATAATAGGTTCCTTCATTGAAAAATGAGGAATGGGAAGTTGAAGGAGGTTTTTCCTTTTGCTTGGAATTCTTGTTTTTGTCCCAAAGTTGAAAGCGGTAGGGGAGGACTTTCCTTGTTTAGGGGAGGACTTTCCTTGTTTAGGGGAGGACTTACTGCGTGCCGCAGGGCACTTTTCATCTACAGGATAAGGTGAGTTCATGGAGGAGAGACTTACAGGAGAGATATAGGGTTTCATTTTGTCTCCTGGTAGGAGTGACTCCCCCAGGCTGAATGGGAAGATCCAAGCAGACCACACATAGAGTTGGGGTGACTTCTGGAAGAGGAGGCTGGCACCTGCCTCCCTGGCTGGGTGCTGCCTGAACTCTAGCTCTCCTAGGCCTGTATGCATACCAGGGAGCCAAGTTTGATAAGAATGTTCTTGGGAGCCTCTGGGTGTGCAAGAAATTGGCATGAGCTCTCTGGATTCCAGGGGGTGGGGGTGGCTACATGGACATGAGGGAATTCTGAAGACAAGGAGGCCTGCAGTCTCCCCGCAGCCCCACTGCATGGCAAGCAGATGTGAGTTTCTTGTGGACCCATGCAGGCGGGGTGGAGCAGGTAGGAAAGGGGTCTGCTGTGGAGGGGGCCTGGACATTGGGACTGCCAAGGTCATGTCCAGCGAAAGTCCCAGGAAGAGATTCTGGAGAGGGTTGGAGAGCTCTTCACTATATCAGGGAGCCCTGTAGGGTGGGAGGCCTCTCACCAGGGCCTGGAGAGCCACTCTGCATCACATAACAGGAGGTACGGCAAAGGCTTTAAATGGCAGACATTAGTTTCTTTGCTCTATCTAGTTTATTCTTCCTACTGCTTGGTCTTGGAGGAGCCAGGAGATGGGTTGGGGGAGGAGGAAGCCTGGAGGATGGGCTGAGGTGCACCTGCCACTGTAGGCCCGTGACCCTTGCCCCTTGCATGGGGTCTAAGCCAAGGGGAGGGGCAAAGCTGGAAGTCAGATGTGAATGGGAATGTTCACACGGGCCAGCGGGGGCGGTGGCTGCACCGCACCTTTTACATCCTGAGCCAGGTTGTAATTTCCTAACGTATTGTGTTTGAAGGCTGTGGGATCTGCTTGAGATTATCACTGGGCAAGGGACAGAGATTGGCATCGTGCGGCTGGGGCAGTGACGGAAGAAAAATGAAGCCATTGCCTTCTATCCCACAGAGTTCAGCCCATTCAATAAATTTGTTATCAAGTCCGACAGGAACACAACGCAGGGTATCAGCACAGGATCAGAGATTTCATATATTCTGCAAACTGCTTTGTACTGATGTAGAGGCTTCAGGAAGTGTGTGCGTGTGCATATACGAGGTTTGTATATACAATGTCTCTCTTTGTAGAGTGTGTACTCCATGCATAGTAGGTACTTACAAATGTATCTCCCCACTGCTCTGCACATTTAATAAATGTGCTTTAAACTCATTTAATCCTCACAACAAATTTTGAGTAGGTGCTGTTATTAGCTCCATTGTACAAAGAGCACAAAGAGGTTAAGAAACTCACTAAGGGCACACAGCAAGTGTGAAGGACCTGAGGTCTGCACCCGGCTTTCTGGCTTCCGCACTGTTCTTTCTCTCTCGCTGCCCCACGCCCCATCATTTCTGTCTCTAATTTTTTTACTACAGAATTTTCCAAACATAAAGTAGAGAGAATACTATAATGGACTTGACATACACTCACTCAGCTTCAGAAGTTCCAAGTTTGTAAGTTGGGCTCTGGACCTCCATGCTCTTCTGTCTCTTTTAGCAAATTTGTTTGAGGTGGTGGATGTTTGCTGAGCGGACAGATAAAAAAATGATGCAGAACAGAGGAGCTTAGCTTTGGTTTAAGCTGTTTATTTCCCCTCCTGCATTCTGAAGTTAGCTGCAGGGGGGAAAAAGAAGAAAAGAAAAGAAAAATAATTCAAATAATTTAAATTCTGCATGCTGACTTAGTTTTGTCTTCATCTTATCTGACTGTATTCAGTCAGACCAAAAAAAAAAAAAGATCAGGAAGTCATTTTCTAGGGATTTCATCTCATCGTGACCCTTTAAATGCATCTTCCATTTACCTGTATATAATTGTCATACTGGATAGTCTTAATAATATGAAATTTCATTTCTAAAGCAAGCTGACAAAAGCTTTTAAAGACTCACTCATTCAAATGTGTTAGAGAAGCCGAGAACAACAATCTGCTGCCAGTTCATTTCCTTTCAATATTTTGTGCCTAAGGGTTGATGCATTTTTTTCTTTAAAAAACCCCACATTTATAGCACGAGCCATACACCCTGGTCCCAGATACCTGTTCCTAGGTCCTGTGTAAGAAGTGCCCCCACCACCAGACTCATCAGGCACAGCACTCCCACAGGAGGTTGCTGGCACTCAGAGAGGCACTGGGCTCCGAAGGGATCCACCACCCCGTGGCCAAGTGGCCCTCCATCCTCTTTGTCCACCTACATCTAGACTCACTCGGTTCACTCCCAGACACCTTGTGTTTAGGAAAGAAGCTTTATTAAAGTTCCAGAAGCATTTTTTTTTAAAGAATCTGATCTTATGGTGATGCATTTTAAAACTCCAGCCCGTTTTTTGATCCACTCATTTACTGATGGGCACTTAAGGCACTTAGGTTGCTTCCAACACTTGGCTATTGTTAATGGTGCTGCTATGAGCATTGGGGTGCAAAGGTTCTTTCACACTGGTGTTTCAGGCTTCTTAGGGTGTAGTCCCAGCAGTGGAATTGCCAGATAGTGGAATTCTGCTCAGTAGAAAGAAAGAAGGAGCTCCTACCCTTTGAGGCAGAGTGGATGGATCTGGAAAGCATGCTAAGTGAAATAAGCCAGGGGGTGAAAGACAAATACCGAATGATCTCACCTGTAAGTGGAACCTAATCAACAAAACAAACAAACAAGCAAAATATAACCAGAGACATTGAAATAAAGAACAAACTGACAGCAACCAGAGAGGAGCGGGGAGGGGGTAATGGGGGAAAATAGGGGAAGGGTCATCAAGGAACATGTATAAAGGACACATGGACAAAGCCAAAGGGGGCAGGATCGAGGGTGGGAGGTGGGGATAGGTGGGGCGAGGAGGGAGTGGAGGGGAGAAAATGGAGACAACTGTACTTGAACAACAATTAAAAAACCCCTGTAGGCTTCATTCAGGTTTTTCTTTTAGGCGAGGTTTATCACTCTAATTTACATATACTGAAACTCACTTTTGTAGGTGTCCAGTTCCATGAGTTCTAACAGCGTTTGCAGCCATGTATCTGTCCCTAGAGTCGAGACCCAGAACCTTTCTGTCACCCCAAAGCACCCTCTCATATTCACTCCCCAATCCCACACTCAGGCAGCCACTGGCCTGCTCCCTGCTCTATGATTTTTGCTTTTCCAGAATGCCATAGAAATGGAATCATACAGCACGTACACTTTTGGGTCTGGCTTTTTTCACTCAGTATAATGCTTTTGAGATTCATCCCCGTGGTTGCATCTATTAAGACCTTCATTCTTTTTTATTGCTGAGTAGTTTTTCATTGTATGGACTGGTGGTTTGGCTTGTTTCCAGTTTGGGGCGATCATGAATAAAGCTTCTATTAAACATTCATAGACAGCCCTGTGTTAACATGTTTTCATTTTTGGGGGGTAGAACCTAGGAGTGGGATTGCTGGGCTATACGGTGAGCATTTGCATTCTCAGTAACAATGTATCAGAGTTCCAGGTGCTCCTCATACTTGTCAGCAGTTGGTATCATCAGATATCTTTTCAGCTACTCCATTACGTATGTAGAGGGCATGCAGATTTTCACAGGTGGAAGGGGAAGAATGTACTGTTAAAAGCCTGGCCTCAGTTATCGCCCCAATGTCTCCGATGCAAGCCTTAAACATTTGCTTCAGAAAGTGGCCTGCAGGATTCCCTGGGTGCGGGTGCACTTTGTGCCACCGAAGTGATGCTTCGGTGTGAGACTTTGCAGCCTAATGCTGGTGTGCTGGTTGGTGAGGCAGGCGCATTGACAGGGCTGATGAGGGCTGGTGTTGCATGACTGGAGGAACACGCTCTCCGAAGCCTGGAACCAATTCCCTTTCTTCCACTTGTCACACCTGTGACACCCAGCAAATTATCTGAAGCCTGTGCCTGCCTGTCCCCTTCTGTGAAACGAAGATAATCATGGCTGCTTGCCCACCTTACCAGCGAGCAGAGAAGAGCCTTGAAAATGGAAAAGTACAATCAGAGAAGGAAGATGGGCATGGTTATTTTTATTGCTACCGAGGCTGCCACTGGCTAGAACCCCAGGACTGAAGGCAAGCATTACTGCTATTAGCAGTAAAAGTCGATGAGCCTATTTTTCATCTGCTATGTTGTTTTTAACCATTTTATATACATCTGATTCCATGAAAATGCCACACAAACTGCTTGGAGTTAGAAGCTACATGTTTTGTTGTGACTTTTAATATAAAGTTCTCTTTGGGCCTAGACAACCTCCTGTAATCACTCGCCTCGCTTCCCAGATACCAGTTCTCTGTGATGTTATTGGAGACCTTGCTCCAATTTCAAACACTGTCAACTCTTGCTCATAAAAGGAGCTGTTTATATAGTTTGTGGATTATTTCTTTTCCCTCTTGGGCCATTTGTTTTACTGCTCAATGGCATTCTCAGTAGGTTCAGACAGGCAGGAGAAATGGAAGATAATGAAATGTAGACTGGGTTATTTTTTCTCCGGTTATGGCTGTAGTTGAAAGTTTGGCTAAAATGTAGTTTTTGGGGTATCTGAAGACTTGAATTATTTATGTTATCCCTCTTTGCTCTGTTAGCAAAGTCAGCAAAGAGGTGAATGAAGGTAGGCAATGACATATTCCTGTTTGTGGCCCTTGGGTTCTCTCCTCTGCACAGTGGTGTTTTACATTCAAAGTTCTTGGGGAGCAAAATTTCTTAGGAGCTTAGTGCTCAGTTGTTCTTTTTCTTTTGGGAAAGTAGGAAAAGAGAGCAGAATAAAGAGCCTTTGGCTAAGCAGTCTTTTGATCAGCCATGAAAAGTTTGATTGTTACTGATTGTCAAGGAGAATTGTGGCATTCCTGAGAAATTTGCTAATGAGATCATGTGTGTGCGTGTGCGTGTGCGTGTGTGTGTGAATGAATCATAGGCCCCCCATGGACCTCCGTTTCAATTTTAGAGATTTGTTTAGAGATGTACCCACAGAGGGCGGCCGGCTTCTGAGCACAGCAGGCACCGCACTGTACAGCCCTCATGCTCCTGCCAAGCTGCACTGTGCTGGAACACAAGCTCTCCGACGGGGCACAGGGTTACAGGGCCTGGGTGGTGGGCTGGGGCTTTTGGTGCAAATATTCCTGCTGCGGTCGATTTCAAGCTACAGTGTTCGGCAACAGGCTTACGCGAAGTTTCTGCGTATATAACGGCCTCTCTGGCAGAGCTGACTCCAGCATATTGTTCATTTTCAGACATGTTTTGCTTCTACCAGTGATCCACTTCCGTGTGGTTAATTGTCCCACCGATCCCCTCCTAAGACATTTGTGAAGAGCATTGCACTTCATGTCAGTGCACACATGAGAGGCTGCCACCTGGCAGAGTTTGGTTTGATTGGAAACAGCTTCAGCTCCCAGCCCTTGTGGTTTGTGCGGGGGTGGGGGGGGGCCACTGGATGCTCCACTGGGTCTACCCAGTAGACCTGAAAGCTCAGGGCTTTCTTCCGATTTGCATTTCAAAGTGAAGGCAAGAGTTCCCTGAAGCAAAGGACATAGTTATTGAAGCTGTGGTATGCCAGGGTCATTCAGCCTGAGCCCTGGGGGTCCAGAGGTAAGCAGATCACAGCCCATGCTCTTTGTCTTTGGTCTCCACACTGGGGGGGGGGCTATCTCAGGAATCAGGTCCACAAGCAGATGGCTGAGTGGTTTCATTACTGGGAGACCCTATAATATGAACGTAGAAGCAATGTGAAGGGTATGTGTTTGCCTCCTGCTGCCCAAGCAATGGATTAGTCTACAGCACCTCAGTTTCCCCCTTGGTCAAGTAGGTGTAATAATCCCTGCCTTAGAACAGGAGTTCTCAGAGTGGGGGTCCCCAGATCTGCAAAAGCAGCATCACCTGCCAACTTATTGGAAATGCAGCTTTTCGGACCTCACCCCAGATCCTGGAACCAGAGGCTCCGGGTTTGGGCCCAGTGATAGACCTGTGTGTGCTGAACCCTGCAGGTGATGCCTCCACTGCTCAGGTGTGAGACCCGCTGAGTCGGGGCATGATTTGAGGACCACTGTGATCCATGTGTGTGAACACTTAGCCCAGGGCCTGGCAGGAATATAGGCTCCAGCAGCAGCAGCTTCATGGAGGACACTTTGAGGAGAAAACATTTCCAGTTGTTGCTTGTTGAGGAAGGGGGACAGGTAATGCTGCCAGCCCTACCGTGGCGACTTTGTACTGAGGTGCGGCCAAAAGAGGGAAGGAAGCAGGGCTGCTTTTGCAGGGTCACATGATAGAGCCCTCTTGTTTTCAGACATGGGCTGCCTTACTCTATTGTTACGCAGCTTACAAAGCTCTCTTCCCTCAGATGGGACCCAGTGCTTTGCCCCAACTCATGGAGCCCTAGGAGAACTTGGGCCGTACTGCATAGAGGTAGAAAGGAAGGCGAGATGGACCACCCTGCCTAAAGTCCACACCCATCAGCTCCTGTCACCTCCCCCACTTATGTTCTTACTGTTTCATTTTCATCATAGCACTTATTACTCCATGCACTTATGTTTAACATTTGTTACTATAATGTTTACTTGTCTCTTGCCTCTCTCGCTCAGGAGAATTTAAACATCATGAAGGCAGGGACACCTACCTGTTTTGTTTGACACCATCTCCCCAGCAACTTAGAACAGTGGCCAGCTCACAATTTGTAGATCTGTAGAATGGATGAGTGGGAGGGTGAGTGAGTGTTCTGAGAGCCAGCGAATGTGCAAAACTGGGTATCTCACATATGTGAAAAGGCTGGGTTTACATCACAATTTGCCTAAAATTTCTTTGGTGATCTGGGAAGCACTGGAAAAGGACATTAGAAAGTATAAAGCTAAAGGTATCACTTTTTGATTCAAAATATATTACAAAATTATAGTAATTAAAGCAGTATGGTGTCTGCATACTACTTTATACAGTATGACATATAGACCAATGGAACAGAATAGAGAGCCTAGAAATAAACTTTCACATGTACAGTCAACTGATCCTCATTGAGGGTGCTAAGAATATACAGTGGGGAAGGGACAGGCTCTTCAACAGATGGTGTTGGGAAAACTGGATATCCACGTGCAAAAGAATGAAATTTAACTTTTATCTTATACCATATACAAAAATAAACTTGAAGTGGATTAAAGACTTAAATGTAGTGTCTGAAACTATAAAATTTCTAGAAGAAAATATAGGGGAAAGGCTTCTTGACATTGGTCTTGGCGATGATTTCTTGAATATGTCAACAAAGGCACAAGCAACCCTGACTGTTGTGGCTCAGCATTTTGGGCATTAACAACCTGCAAACCAAAACATTGCTGGTTTGATTCCTGGTCAGGGCACATGCCTGGGTTGTGGGCCAGGTCCCTGGTTGGGGTGATGTGAGAGGCAACCCAATCGATGTTTCTCTTGCACATCAATGTTTCTTTCCCTTTCTCCTTCCCTTCTCTTCTCTATAAAAAATAAATAAATGAAATCTCTTAAAAAACATAAGTAACAAAAGCAGAAATTGACAAATGGCACTATATCATACTGAAAAGCCTATTTGCCACCAGGGAAACAATCAGAAGAATGGAGAAGCAACCTGTGGAATGGGAGAAAATATTTGCAAGTCATATATTTGATAAGGGTTTAATATCGAACATTTGTGAGGAACTCCTACAACTTAATAGCAAAACATTAGGTATGTGCAGTTTTATGTGTATAAGTTATATTTTAATGTAGCTGGAAAGCAAAGGAAAAGAAAAAGAAAGAAAGAAAGAAAGAAAGAAAGAAAGAAAGAAAGAAAGAAAGAAAGAAAGAAAAGGAAAGGAAAGGAAAAAAGGAAGGAAGGAAGACAACTGTCCCAATGAAAGGAGAGAGTTTTCTACTTTTAGGAATAGCAAAATAACCCAGTTAAAAATACAGACAAAGACTTTAATGGATATTTCTTCAAAGAAAATGTACAGATGGCCAACAGGTATATGAAAAATGCTCAAACTCACTAATTATCAGAGAAATGCATATCAAATGAGATATCACCTCACACCTGTAAGAATGGCTGTTATAAAAAAAAAAAACAAAGGTAACTTGGTGAGGATGTAGAGAAATTGGAACCCTGGTAACACTGTAGCTGGGAATGTAGAATGGTATAGTCACTGTGGAAAACATTATGGAAAGATCCCCCCCTCCAAATTATATAGAACTATATAGAACTACCATGCAATCCAGCAGTCCCATTTGGGGGATATATCCATATCCCAATGAAATGAGGTCAATATATGGAAGAGGTATGTGCACCCACATATTCATTGCAGCATATTCACAATAGCCAAGCCATGGGGACAACCTAAATGTCTGTCAATAGATGAGTAAAATGTGGTATATACACACACAGGGATATTATTCAGCCTTAAAAAGAAGGAAATCTTGCCATTTGTGACAACATGGAATAACCTGGAGGATGTCATATTAAGTGAAATAAGCCAGTCATAGAAAGACAAATACTGCATGATTCCATTTGTATGAAGTATTTAAAACAGACTCAGATACTAGAAACAGATAGTAGAAAGTGGTTGTCAGGGGGTGCGGGAGGCATGTTTGCTGTTCAATAGCTACAAAGTTTCATTTATGCAAGATGATCGAATTCTAGAGATCTGCTATACAGCATAGTACCTGTAGTTAACAGTACTGTATCATGCACTTTAAAAGTTTGGTAGGAGAGTGGATCTCATATTAAATCTGCTTTACCTGTCCCCCAAAGAAAACCCCTTAAAACCAAGGGCCATAGGGAAACTTCTGGAGCTGATGGATATGTTCGTTCATTGCCTGGACTGCAATGATGGTTTCATGGGTGTATGCATATGTCCAAATTCACCAAATCGTATACATTAACTGTGCAGTTTTCTGTCTATCAGTTATACCTAAGTAAAGCAGTAAAGAAAGAAAGTAGATAGCAGTTCTGAGGAGGGGAGTTTGCACCTTTTTAGGCATAACAATGACATTCCTTCTGACCCCAGTCCCACCTGCGGTCTTCATCATGATTCATTTTCTTGTTGTTTCTGTGCCCTGCATGGTCACCCCTGAAGGAAAGTATTTCAATTACACAAAAGGGAAAGAAACTTGAAATCCATTGTTTCTTTGTAGTTTGAAAAATTAATTTGTGAGCAGAGCTTGTGTTTTGAGCCTAAGATAATTAGGCATTTTTTTTTAACTTCTCTCTGATGATTCTTAAGAGAAAGTCAGGCTAGTTGCTCGTTTTCACTTTTGAGCTGTGCCTGGGAGGGATGGGTGAGGGTTACAGCAATGAGTAACAATAGAAATACTACATATAGGCCCTGGCTGGTGTAGCTCAGTGGATTGAGCGCGGGCCTGTGAACCAAAGGATCGCGGTTCGATTCCCCGTCAGGGCACATGCCTGGGTTGCAGGCCAGTTCCCAGCATGGGACACATAAGAGGCAACCATACATTGTTATTTCTCTCCTTCTCCCTCTCTCCTACCCTTCCTCTCTAAAGATAAATAAATAAATAAATATTTAAAAAAAAAAAAGAAATACTACATATAATACTAGGTATAATATATAATAATTAATAAAACACAATTATTATTTTATATGTAATAAAAATACCTTATATCACATATAACCAGACATATGATATATAATATATGATATTCAACTGTATAAAATATCATATATAATTTATAATATAATTGTAATATATAATATAATTATATGTAGTATATTTATAGTTGCTTATTGTATATAATGCTCTATATAATAATTATATGTAGCATACAATATTATATAATACAGTAATTCTTATTTAATAGAAAATATAACTTATGAATATACATTATAATATATAAATATAACTTACTGCATATGTAATTGTATTATTAATATAGTTATATTATTATTACTTGTATATTATATACGGATATGTATATATGAAGAGAGAGATTTATTATAGGAATTGGCTCAAAACCTAGGAAAGCCAGTGGTGTAGTTCAGTCCCCATCCAAAGGCCTGGGAAGCACAGGAGCCAATGATATAAATGTGAGTTTGAAGGCAGAAGATGAAAAATACTAGCTCAAGCACTGAGGTAGGAAAGAAAGGGAGGAATTCCTCCTTTCTCTGTCTTTTATTCTATTCAGCCCTTCCATGGATTGGTTGATGCCAACTGACATTGGAGAGGGCCATCTGCTTTACAAATGTTAATCTAACCCTGAAACACCCTCACAGACACACCCAGACATAATGTTGAATCTGGGCACTTTGTGGCCAATCAAGTTGACACACAGCATTAACCATCACACTATGCTTTTACTTAATTCTCCCAGTAACCCGATGACTCAGTCCTCTTATTAGTTTCCCTATTCACAGTTGAAGAAACCAAGGCTCAGAGTGTTTAAGTGACTTGTTCCAGGTCACCTGCATCCTTTGTATTACTTTCCCAGGACTTTTGTGACACACTGCCACACACTGGGTGGCTTACAACAATGAACACTTACTTACTCTTCCAGGTTTCTGGAGTTTAGAAGTCTGAAGGTAAAGTGTTCCCAAGGCCGCGCTCCTTCTGAAGGTGCCCTAGGGAAGGATCCTTCCTTGCCTCTTCTAGCTTTTGGGGGCGGCTGGCAAGCCTTAGTGTTCCTCGGCTCGTAGCTGCATCACTCCAGTGTCTGCCTCCATCTTTACCTGACATTCTTCCCTCTGTGCGTCCTCTTCTTATAAGGATACTAGTCATTGGACTCAGGACTCATCCTAATACAGCATGACCTCATTTTAGTTTAACAATATCTGTAAAGACCCTATTTCCAAATAAGTTCACGTTCTAAAGTTCTGGCGAGCATGAGTTTTGGGGGAACAGCATTCAGCCACTGCAGCCCTGTGTGTCTGACTTCAGAGCCGTATCCTCTAAGATGCCCCTCACAGGCTTGTGCGAGGAGGCTCCTGTGCAGATGTGCCCAGCCCTGCAGGAGTGGAGGAAGGCTGGGCAGAGCGGGCCCAGGAGCAGGGAGAATACTCCACCAAAAGGTGATGTTTGGCCTTGATCAGGCTTTTCATGTTATTTGGCATGTAAACTTTTTTGACTGTCGTGTCTTCATTGGGGATTTTACCTTTTATCAAAATTAAATAGTTGTCTGGCCCATGTAATGATTTTTGTTTCTCCATCCTTTGTGATATTAACCTATATTTCCTACTTTCTATTTGTTTGGTCAATATATCTCAGGGCATGATTTCAGTTGATGTCTGGATTATGTTGTTTTAATATGTTTTGCACAGGTATAGAGAGGAGCATTTCCTACCCTGATGGGAGGTGTTTGCTTTTGGATGTGAGGGAGTTGTAGTAGAGAGAGTGGAGCCCCTGTAGCAGAGGGGAGGAAGTGCAGGAGGGCACTGGGAGAACTGTCCTCTTTTCCCTGTGTTCTTCTGTCTTCATGGTTACCTTGTAAGGTACGTGGGATTATCCCCATTTTACTGCATTGAAGGCTGTCTTGTTAAGTAACTTCCCTGGTCATGTGGCTTATTAGTGGCACAGCAGGATGAAGTCACTGTATCTACTTCTGTATCTGCTTCTACTTTCCACTTCTACCAAGAGAGGAAGGCAGCAGGTGAGGGCAAAAGTGAGAAAGACTATAATTAAGACACTGATTTAAGAGTATATTAACCTAGTTATCCAGACCTTCTTGGTTTTAAATGATGAAAAACCAATTTATCCTTGATTAAACATGAAAAGGAGGAAGGAGATAGGGATTTATTTGCTCCTATAACTGGGAAGTCCAGAGTGGAGTCTGGTTTCAGATAAGGCCAAATCCATGGGGTTCAAGCCATGTCTTGAAGACTCTACCCCCTTTCTATGACATAGACAGGCTTTCTCCATGTGATAGCTAGGATGGCAGCTGGAGAAAGAGGCTCTTCTGGGAAAGTTCTATCAGAGAAGTCTTAGGAAAGTCTCTGGTCTGGTTTGAGGCACATGCCTGTCTCTGAACCCCTCACAGGGGACAGGGGCCTAGGGTTTGTGATTGACCTGGCTGCATCACGTGCCCACTTCTACCTTAGTGGGGTGGTATCACTCTGGTCCACATGGGGTGGGGTTCATACAGAGAAGAGGCGTTCTGTTTCCCTAAGAAGGAGGTCAGGATGCTGTACAGGATGTTGCCTAGAAGTGATGGTGGTCTGGTCCAGAAAGCAGATGACTTCAGCCCATGAATGCACAAAGAGAAGGAAATGCAGGTACCACAGCGCTGGCTGCTAGGAATGCCAGGCCTACAGGTTCGAGGGGCAGTTTGAGGAGCAGTCTAGAGGCGCTAGGCACTCTGAGATCAGGCTTCGGGGGATTCTGGGAAGGGCTGCTTCCTGGTGTGCAGCCATCTTCCTTCTCACAGTGTCCGTGCATGGAAGAGAGGGGACTAGCTCTCTTCCTCTCCTTCTAAGAACATAAATAGCACACTCATGACCTAAATTCCTCCCAAAGACCCACCTCTGGGTAACATCACATTAAGGTTTCACCTATGAATCTTTGGGGGACACAAATATTTAGTTGATAACAGAGGGCTGGCAATAGCCACGCCAGCCAAAAAGAACCCATTCTTAGGTGAACCAGTAGGATGTTTTAGCTTGCGTATGTATAAAAGCTGATGAATTAATTTTGGACAGATTAATTTTGGATAAATGATGGGTAGCCTTCCTAGCTGTCCCCCAGAGTTAACTTCAGGGGAAATCCACCCCCCACTCTGGACTATGGCTGATTTCTGGTCCTTCCCTCAGCCCTAGACTGGTGCATGGTGGCCGCACAGGTAGAGGCCACCCTGATGGTCTTCCCTTGCTGTTGGAAGAGAGACAGCCACCTCAGATCTCCAGCAGGTGGCCCCCTTACTGAAGGGGGATAGAAAAAAGAATGCTGCGTAGCTGGGAGGAATTGGCTCACTTGACTCCAGCTCCAGTGCAGAGAGGAAAAGAGCCCATTTCCTGGAGTCTGCAAATGGCCACGTGCAGGTGAACAGGCTGGAGAAAGGAATTACTGTCGCTGCAGCTTTGATTGGACTTGACTCCACATGCTGCGATTGCCCAGAGAATGACAGCATCCATGAGGTGACTTCTTGGTCAAAGTCTAATGAGCAGAGCATACACAGGCATTGTCTCTTTTATTTGCGGTCCTCTGCCATCCTTCACCTTTTCCTTTGCAATCATATCACTGAATTGAGCCTTTTCTAAAGTCAGCTGTAGTGTCAACACGCCAGTGTTTCCATGTGCTGGAAATTGTGTCAGCAGTTTTGAATTTGGGAGAAAATTATATGTATTTTCTGACATCAGAAAAAAATCCCTTTTGACCATCTCCCTGTGTGGGAACAATTTATGATTTTATTCTTGTTATTTGAAAATTCATTCTGAACTAAAAAAAACAGTGACCCATAGATTTCAGGTTAGCCTCCTGGGATGAAGGTGGTATCTGCTGGAGCTGATTCTGTTCTAGAATGAACCTGCTTCTTCTGCAGGCCCACTGAGGTCCGGGTCATGGGTGGTTTCCTGACATGTGAGCTGTTTCTTCTTCAAGGTTTTCCTTGTTGATAAATGAGGACACTACCTTCCTTGGGCCCCTGTGTCCTCCCTGAACCTTGCTTTCAAGGGGGCGAACCCAAGAAGCATCCACATGGGTAAGGCTGCTGCACGAAATCCCAAACTCGTTCAGTGGGGTGCTTTTTATTCTAAGCTAAAGCTCAGGATGCAAAGCTTTTCACCCTGGTGACAACTGGCAAGCTTGCCACTCCTGACAGTGAGAGAGAGTGAGATCTACAGAGTTTATCTTTTTTTCAGTTTAGTTTAGCAAACATTTAGGGCTTGAGATGCGACCACATGGGGACCTTTGAGCCCTGCGGGAGAGACAGTGATTAAATCAGGGAGTCAGCAGAGTGTGGGCAGAGCAGTGCTGGGGAGAAATGAAAGAAAATGGTATGTTTTTCTTGGCTCTCTATTACAGGCCTGGCATTGATCATTATGCCAGGCATGTGGTGGATACCTAGTCCATGTTTGCGGGATGGATGGATGGACAGATGGACAGACGGGAGAGTCTGGAACATGTTTATATGCCAAAGGAGAAGCCTGGCACAGGGGAAGAGGAGGGAGGGCTGTGTGCAAATAGCTTGGGGGTTGGGGAGAAGGTCTGTATAGACTCAGGGGTTGGGTGAGAGTCCACCTGGAGTGGGGTGTCTGGATCTTTGGGCAGGATCAGGATTTGCTTTCTGGGAAATCAAATATGGTGTGAGGAATTCACTGGGAAGAAGCTGAAGCCACATGGAGTTACCTGCCAAGAAACAGGGTCTTAGAGGCCACCTGGGAAGGGCTTGCCAATAGGAGAGAGGTGGCAGGTTGGCTGGAGGGGAGAGGGGTAAAGGTTCGAGAATGGACTGATAGCAGGAGAGGCTCTGAGAGTGACCGGGACACACAAGAGGTGGTGGCATTAGGTGGAGGGAGTCCTCTGAGAGTGGAGGGCAGGGCGGGCAGCGGCTGTGGTGTTCCTCAGTCAAGTGATTCCTAGGAACAGCTCTCTTCTTTCCTTCCCCTTCTAATTTGTGGTTCAAATGCTTGTGTTGGACTAATCATAATAATTTTATTGTATCACAAGCCACATTGTGATTATTCTCATATATAAACACATTCATATAAATCAGTTAGCAAAAAAAAATTGGGCTCTTTATCAAACTTAAAAAGCCAGGTGCTCCTCTCTGGGAGTCAGCATCAGTGTGCATTCAACTGAGAGTTTTTTCCGTCTATTTTAGACAAAGTATTTTCTCAGAGAGTTCTAGGTGGTGTCCTATGAGCTTTTGTGCTTAGAAGGTTCTTTCCCTTCTGTATAACTGTTCTATCCATAGTTGTTCAAATCCATTTTCTTTTGGTCCTTGGTGAAAATGCTTTAAAAACAATGCATTTATTTTTACAAAAGGAAAGTCTGAGTGTTTTTTCCCCTAAATGAGTTAATATGATAAATGAAAAACCTTTGAACACTCAGTCAGCGTGCTTGGCATGCAGGTTTTCTGGAGCTGGAATCTTATACAATTTTGGCTCCTTCTTTAAGAAAAAGAATGTAAAATTAGTGATATTAGGTATAAAAGTAAATATCTAGAATGAGAAAAAAATTGCCAAGTTAAAAAAGCTGGCAGTTCACCAACATCACGGAATCCAGGAAAACGGTATATTTTTGTCAGCTACCTGACACACCTCTATAACCCTTTCTTTCTCTTACATATTTTGACTGTGTTTATCTGACTGACTCTGCATGTGACAGCAACTTGGAGTATCTTTTCCTGTTGAGAAAATAGAAAGGTAATTTATTCTTTTCCCCCCTGTGGTTGACTGATTGACTGCTACATTTTTTCAAAGAGTTGATCTTTTAGAAAATTAATTTTAGCTTCACAACTCAATATTGTCAATGTCATGTAAATTTTTAATTGTTATCAAAGTTGGGGCAACCTCCATCCATTTGCTACATGAGCTATGAGATTAGAAGACATTTCACATTTTCTTGTGGTCACTTACTTGTATTAAATGCACTTTGAATTGATGGCATTATGAGTATTCTTGGAAGCTACTCCTACTCCAGGGCAGCTGAACAGTGTGTGGGAGACAGGGAACCATCATAAACATAGTCCACTAAAATAAAACTAAATGTATTCCCAGTCTGAATTCTCCAAACCAAAGTCCACATAACTGCCCTAGGCACTTAACTGCACTCTCCCCCGCCCCCCCCGAAACCACATGGGGGGACTGTGACAGAGGGAAAGGGGGATGGAAAGGGACAGTCATCTTAGCTGATTATAATGAAAGTACCTTGCTTTTGCAAATTTTACAGTAATATCTGACCATGAGAACATACTGCTAGGACCCTTTCAAGGCCTTAGAAGGGGTCCATGTAAGTGAAGGGCCCTGAAGCTTAAACTGCAATAGCTTCTTGGTAAATCCAGCTCTGCACCTCATTGATTACTTCTGAGTGTGAATATTTGCTAAATCCCCTGGATGAAGGAACTGGAATAGCACACCCTGGTTTTTTCTCTTTTCTAATAGGACTTTAAAATTTTTCTTAATTTTTTTTCCTGAAATAGGCATTAAGAATACTTGCCCAAATGATAATTACATTTCCTTCCATCTGAGTAGTGGTTTGCAAGCATTCACAATGCTTTTATTTCATATCCTCTCCAGCCCCTGAGCTACACAGGGCCAGTATTAGTCCTGTTGACAAATAAGGAAACAGGCTCTGAGCTTGCCAGGGCTTTTCCCACCTCCTCTCAGGAGGAGCATTCACAGCAGGAGGCATCGAAGTTTGATTAAGGACCACTGGGCACCAGTCCAGAGGCTGCCAGGGTGCCAGCTCCAGGGAAGCTGGCCCTGATTCCTTGTCTTTAGCCTTCACCAAGCCTCAGTTTCCTAATTTGTCAAGGAGAAATCATCTCCTAGAGGCGATCTTTAAGGCCCTTTTCTACACTCTCCCCTTCTTGATCCAGAGCAGGGTTCTTGCCTGTTCTCTCACACCCGCAGAGCAGTAATGGAGCTTTTTCTCTCCTTGCTTCTCTAGTCCTTAACACCCTTTTACTTCCTGCATGTGTTCCAACCTCCTGTCAGTGTACCTTTTCCTGACTTTGAGCCCTGAGCTGGTGGATCATCGTGGAAATTGTTTTCATGCTCCTCTGATTTCAGAAGCAAATCTCAGATCCGCAGGCATTTAAGCACCCAGGGTCTCCCCAGGGTGGTCGTGCTGCGTGCTCACGGCCGGGTGGCAGTGTGGTGGCCCTGCATTCTGGACAGGTTCCTGTGCTGAGGTTCTGCTGCCTCCTCCTCTGCTTTGATGCACACATTCACCCTGACTTTCAGAGGTTCCCACAGTTTCAGAACCAGGCTAGGGCAAAATGCATTGCTGGAGCAGGTCCTACTGGAGGGTGAAGAACAGGGGTGTGGATGGAGCCCGGGAACATTTTGGATTGGGATATACTTCTTTGGATGAGACTAGCAGTTTATTAGATTTTTCTTTAAATGCTCTATTTAATACAAAAGCATGATTTGGTTCATATAGTTGAAAAAGACTGTAAACTACATACTTCATCGTGTCCATTTTGCATATGGGGAAATTGAGAAGTTAGGAAAGAGAGGTTAGGAGCCCTGATCAGGCAGGTAAGTGGGGACCTGGAGCAGGTGTTGAGATTGCTCCATCCTGTGTGTCCACCATCAGACCACACGTATTTTCCTCAGGGTCTTATTTTGTGCCTTATTATCAGAGTCACCATTGGGCATATTTAATAGGGAAATTATCAAATTAGAATATTGTAGGGTTTTGCCTTACATACATTTACTTATTTATTACATGTAAATATAGAGATTCATTTATATGTAGCTCGGTATTTAAATTTAAGTGTTTATTTCTTCTCTTAGTTTTCTTTTCCAATTTTAAATTTTTGTTTTTATTGTGATGATTCACATAACATAAAATTCATCATTTTAACCACTTTATAAGTACAATTCAGTGGATTTTAGTATTTTCGCCATGTTGTACAACGTCACCACCATCTGTTAATAATTCCAGACTACTTTTATCATCCCCAGGAACCCCGCACCTGTCCACAGTCTAACATTCCATTTTAAAGGCTGGCATGCCCTGACGCCCAGGCCGTGCCTGCATGTGTGCCCTCCCCCAGGAGGCGCACGTCTTTCCCTTCGTTGTGAGTGTCTTTGGGGAGGTATCTGTCCAGGCGGCATGTCCAGAAATACGCTTGTTGTTTGAACCTGCCATGGGCTGTGAAGCCTCCTTTCTCTGGCTGAGGCTATACAAGTGCACCGGAGAAAGTCATGCAGGAAGGCCCTGAACATAGGCTGTAGGAGTGGGTGTGGGGGGATGGGTGCCCCTGGAGCCCGATGAGTCAGCACGGGCGTTGAGCTGCAGGGGGCTGGCTGCAGAAAGGGGCAAAGAGCCAAAGTGGTTGCAGGCTGTCTGGTAAAGTTCTACTCCACAATTTCGAGAAAAGCACCTATTGTTGGCTGGTCACATCCTGATGTGGATCCTTAGTTTTTGTCTCTGAAAATGCTCCCTGAAGTTGATTTACATGTGTTATTTGAATCTTTTTTTGTGTCTCTCTGCTGTGGGTTACTCTTGTTTTACAAACTCCAACGTGCAGACCCCAGAGGCTGCGTTCATTTTTTGAAGATGATGATTGGAAACAGTATGGTTCAATAGACATGGTAATGGACATGGTACTCACGTTGGCTCTCTGCCTGGCTGTGTGATCCGGGCCAAGTCGCTTACCTCTCTGGGCCTTGGTTTGCTCCTTTTTAAGTGGGTCGATGGAACAGATGATCTAGAAGTAGTGGTACCTACTTCATAGAAGTTGTTGTCAGAGTTAAAGGAGATAACCAAAGTAAATCCTTCCGTACAATGCCTGACACGCAGCCTAGGTGCTCAACAGATGGTTATTAATAGAAATATACTTATAATTTATATACAGTAACCTTAATAAACTGGTTTATCCAGCCAGAACTAACTCTCACATAGCCAGTGTCTACAACACCATTTGACAGTTTATGACACTTCAACTTATTAACACCTTTATTATATACTCAATTTTTTGTATCCTTTTAAAAAAGATTTTATTTATTTACTTTTAGAGAGAGGGGAAAAGAAGGAGAAAAAGAGGGAGAGAAACGTCAATGTGTGGGTTGCCTCTCAGGCACCCCCTATTGGGGTCCTGGCCTGCAACTCAGCCATGTGCCCCGACTGGGGGAATTGAACCAGTAACCCTTTGGTTCTCAGGCTGGCACTCAATCCCCTGAGCCACAGCAGCCAGAGCCAGTTTTTCTGTATTCTTTGACCCTGCTACTGCACTTGGTTTCGTTTTCTTGGTTTGTTGATTGTTTTCTTAAAATAACGATTTTTAAATTATTATTGTGTTATTAAATGATCATAACTAAAAGAATTTTAACTCTTCTTACCTTCCTATTCTTTTATTTACTCTTTTTTATTGATTGATTGATTTTGGACAGAGAGAGAGATTGATTTGCTGTTCCAATTATTTATGCATTTGATGGTTGAGTCTTGTATGTGCCCTAACTGGAGATCAAACCCTCAACCTTAGTGCACTGGGACAATGCTCTAACCACTGAACTAACCAGCCAGGGCCTTTGTATACATTCTTAAGAGCTATTTTGTTGGGTTTCCCCCATATTCTATTGGGAGTGATTAGATCTAGTCATCATCTGTCTATTTTTTGGATTGTGAAAACTGGCTTTCTAACAAGATTCAGTGGAATAGGCTTATGGTGGTTCCCTGTCTCCCATGTATTGTTGAGCTGCCCTAAAGTAGAAATAGTTTCCAAGTATACTCATAATGTTATCAACTCAAAGTGCACTTAATACCAGTGACCACAAGAAAGCATGGAGCTCTGAAAACAGTTCTCCAACTATTGCCTGTACAACGTGACTGATGTCCTTGGTGGGCTTCTGCAGCCCCGCGCCGAGCCCCTGCCAGGAGTGCCTGCTGTCTGCCCAGACAGCGCACCCCTGCACTGGGTCCACTGCTTTATGCCTTTCTGAGTGTTTATTGCCAGGGTTGTTCCTAGGCAGTTAATTCATTGTTAATATTTTGACTTGTATTTTCCTCATTATGCATTCTAATTGGCTTTTGCTTTTTAGGAAGGGTATTGATTTTTAATTTTTATATTATATTTACTTCTATTCAATCATGTCACTAATTTACAGACTAATTTTTTAAATTATTATTTTGATTATCTCATAATTTCTAGACATATAATGATTGAATATACAAATAATGATAACTTATCTTTTTATTAGTTTGATTTGCCAGAAGATTGCCTCTTTTATTATTTTAAATAAATTTCTGCACTTATTTATCATTATTTATATGGGCAATTTTTTTTCTGTTCTCTGGTTCATTAGTTTCTGCTTTTTATCCCTATTTTTCACTTCTCATTTTCTTTCTTTGTTTTTCTGTCTTCAGTGAAATGTTTGGTTCACTTATTGAAAATTTTGTGGTTCAATAATAAAAATATTTAAGGCTACGAATTACATTTTGAGTACACGTGACTCTGGATGATTACCATTTTAGGTATTTTCAAACTTGTTTACAAATGTATATTTGATTCTCTTTTTGAACTAACAGTTTTCCTAATTCTCTTTCTGCACTGGGGTCCTGGGGCAGTGAAGTCAACAGTGAGGTAAACAGTCTAGAAAGCGTTGTTATGAAGGAGCCGGCGTAGATGCAGGGCTGGTTTGTGGTGAAGGGCTGGCCCCTGGCGGCCACATGACCGCAGGTGGGGCTCTGGGCGCCGGGTTACAGAAGCCTGCCGAGGAAGGACATCAGGTTTGTATGGACAACAGTTCATTGAAGGACTGTTTTCAGATCTTCATGTGGTTTGCATTTTTTTGTTTGAAATATTATTATTTTCTTGTTTTATTGCGTTGTGAATTAAATGTAGGCTGGGCAGTTTTTGCTTTTTGAAATTTATTGAGGTTAATTTTTTGTGGCTTAATAGATGACCAGTTTTTATAAATGTTCCATGGATGCTTAGAGTAAAAGCATTGTGTGAGTTTGTAGAGTATACCTATGTATGTATACATCTGTTAATTCAAATTTATACATTCAAATGCTTTATGTTATGTATGCATATTTGAATTTGATCTTTCACATATTTTAAGAGGTATGATTACTGGAAAGAGTTGTGTTCATTTTCTCCTTTTGATTTAACAATTTTGCTTTATATAATTTGATGTGTTATCTGACACTCCTCGCCAATGCAGCGATAGTCTATATTGCTTGTGAATTTTCCCTTATATCAATGTATATGATGCCTCTCTTTTCCTAATGCAATGCCTTTTCTCCTCAGGGATGCTTTGGGTTAAGTGAACACTCTCACTTCTGCACTCTACACTCACTCCAGGTCCTTAACCTCCTGCTTCCTGTGGACTGGCCAAGGGCTGTGTTTCTGCAGTGTCCTCCTCCTAAGTTCTGGGGCGCAGAGGAACCCCTTTGACTCCATTCCCATCAACCTTCCCAACCCTGTTTTCCTCTGCGCATCCGACAGGAGTCCTCGATTGGCTCCTACACCAGCAGGCAGCTTCCTCCCCCTCTAGATGCAGTTAGCAGGCCTCCCAGGACTGCACTTGGCGGCCCTGCAGTCTGTCCCCACGCTTGTCCCCCTCCAGATGCCCCAGCTTGCCTCCACCAATGGTTGTCTATGCCGGTGAGGCAGCGTTCCCAGTCTGCCCTTTTGGTTCACTTCATTCAGACTTTAATCCAATTTACATATGTTTCTTGGTCACATAATGGAATTATATTTTTTAATCCTTCTACTTCTTATCCTTTATGAAAGACATTTCCAAATTATACTAGTTGTTTTAAGTAATGGGCATGATCCTCTGACATCTTATTTTTGCCCTCTTTCTCACACTTGGTGCTGTTTTCTTTGCTGATTTAATGGACAGTGTTTTGTTTGCCTTTCTTGCTTCCTTAGTAATAGTCTTTCAAGTTTATTTTTTAATTTGTTTTTTAAAAATTTTTATTGTTATACTATAATAGTTGTCCCAGTTTGTTCCCCTTCACCCTCCTCTGCCCAACCCTCACCCCTGCTCCCACAGTCCATCCCCACACTGTTGTCCATGGGTCATTCATACATGTTCTTTGACTAGTCCCTTCCCCTTCTTTCCACCATTATCTCCTTCCCCGCATCTGGTTGTTATTAGTCTGTTCCATGTTTCCATGCCTGTGGTTCTATTTTGCTCATTAGCTTATTTTGTTCATTAGATACCTCTTATAAGTAAGATTATATGATATTTGTCTTTCACCAACTGGCTTATTTCACTTAGCATGATATTCTCCAGTTCCATCCATGCTACTGCAAAGAGTAGGAGTTCCTTCTTTCTTTCTGCTGATTAGTATTCCATTGTATAAATGTACCACAGTTTTTTGATCCACTCATTTACTGATGGGCATTTAGCCTGTTTCCAGCACTTGGCTATTGTGAATAGCACTGCTATTAATGTAGGGGTGAGTAAATTCTTTTGAATTGGTGACTCATGATTCGTAGGGTATATTACCTTCAGTGGAATTGCAGGGTCAAAAGGTAGTTCCATTTTTAGTTTTTTTTTTTTTGAGGAAATTTCACACTGTTTTCCAGAGCAGCTGTACCAGTCTGCATTCCCACCAATAGTGCACCAGGGTTTCCTTTTCTCCACATCCTTGCCAGCAATCATTTATTGATTTATTACTGATGGTCACTCTGACTGTTGTGAGATGATATTTCATTGCAATTTAAATTCGCATCTCTCTGATGGCTAGTGATGTTGAACATGTTTTCATATGCCTATGGGCCCTCTGTATGTCCTCCTTGGAGAAGTGTGAATACTGAGCAGAGAAATGAAGGCAGATACAAATAAATGGAAACATATACTGTGTTCACGGATTGGAAGAATTAACATTAAAATGTCCATACTACCAAAAGCAACCTATAGATTCAATGCAATTCATATTAAAATACCAATGACATCTTTCACAGATCTAGAACAAATATTTCAAAAATTTATATGGAACCAAAAAAAGATCCTGAATAACCTCAGCAATGTTGAGAAAGAATAACAAAGTAGAAGGGATCACAATACCTAATATCAAACTATATTATGAGGTCACTGTAATCAAAACAGTCTGGTACTGGCAAAAGAACAGACGCATAGATCAATGGAACAGAATAGAGAGCCAAGAAATAAACTCAAGTCTCTACAGTAAATTAATATTTGACAAAGGAGGCATGAGCATACAATGGAGTAAAAATAGCCTCTTCAATCAATGGTGTTGAGAGAACTGGACTGATACATGCAAAAAAAATGCATGTAGACCACTAACTTACGCCATATACCAGAATAAACTCAAAATGCATAAGAGACTTAAATATAAGTTGTGACACCATAAAAGTCCTAGAGGAAAACATAGGCAGTAAAATTTCAGATATCTCACACAGCAATATTTTTGCTGATATATTTCCTAGAGCAAGGGAAATAAAGAAAAAAAAGAAATCATCTTTCAAGTTGAAAAATCAGGTCTTGATCCTATGTGTCCCTGTTTATCAGAGGCAAGAATGAGGTAATTTCTTTCAATTCCTCATCATGTGGGAGGTATTTTAGTGTTTCTGAATCCTTTCCTCACAGGCACACAGACATACTCTTGACCTTGGCCTTTCAGACTCAGCATGTGTGTATTATATATTACGTGCTATAATATATAAAACACATCTTATGCATGTATAAATATAATATGACAATATATGCAATATCATAATATGATATATGTAAGTGTGCATACATGTGCACACATGTGTATTTTTGCTGTGTGGATCAGCCTTGGAACAACCATGGCTCATGCACATGCCACGCTGGTAGATTCCTCCTCTCATGGCCACAAACGTCAGAAGCGATAGGAGCCCAGGTCTTTGGCCGGTGTCTGCCTGCCTGCGGGCATCCTCCTGCTGTTACCCTGGCAGACAAAGGAGAGGCCCTTCCTGATGCCATTGCCCAGTCTTCCATCACTTTCTCCAGGTGAACTAAATGAAAACTCAAGCTCTTCCTTCCCCCACCCTTCCTCAGGAAGGTATTGGGTTGGTTAAAAAGTTCATTTGTTTTTCACAAGGTGGCTCTAGTAGTGGCTAATTGTCTTTAATTTCATTTGAAACAATTTTGTTAGATTGTATTGTGACAGCTGTCATATCAGTGTACATTAAAAAAACTTATCAAAATTGGTGAATTTTCGTGTAGCCATTTTAAGATTGAATATTTAATATTGAATATGCAACATTTTTGGCATTTTATGCTTTATTATTTCAAGAAAGGTAAAAACACAAATGAAACACAAAGATCTGTGCAGTGTATGGAGAAGGTGCTGTGACTGATCACGTCCAAAGTGGTTTGTGAAGTTCCGTGCTGGAGGTTCCTCGCTGGACGATGCTCCACAGCTGGGTCGACTTGCAGAAATTGATAGGATCAAATCAAGACATTAATTGAGAACAATCAACTTTATGCCACATAGGAGACAGCCAACACACTCAAAATATCCAAATCAATAAAGTTATTGGTGAAAATTAAAAGCTGTGTCTTTTATTTTATGGGCAAAACTAAATGGGCTTTTTGGCCAACCCAATACATCTTGCATGCGGTGCTGCTCTAGCCTCTGCTCTCGGCCATGCTATCTCCTGGGAGCCACCTTCTCAAAGCTGATCCTGTAAAACAAGGGAGGTCTGGATCAAAATATTCATAGAGGCCTTACACATAACAACCCTGAACTGCAAACCACCCAAATGTCAATCAACAGGTGGGTGAATAAACAAACTGGTACATTCATTCTGGGAAGTACCAGTCAGCAACACAGAGGGATCAGTGGCCGAGACATACAACACAGCAGGTAAACATGAAAAACAGAAGATGGAACAAAAGAAGCACCTATGGAAGGATTCCATTGGTAAGAAGTTCTAGAACAGCAACAGCAACCTCTGGCATGACGTGACAATGTGTTGTGTGTGTCTGGAGAAGGGGAGAGTTGGCTGGGAGGGGCGTACGGCACTTTCTCATGAGCTGGAAGTGTTCTAGATCTTGTCATGGGTGGTAACACATCAGGTCTTTATAGTTGTCAAACCACGTTGAACTTTGGATCTGTGTATTTTGTTGCAGGTAAATTAATATCAATAAACCACATTTTTTGCAAAAGTAAAAACTAAGGGAATGAGATACCATTTTATAACCACTAGGCTGTATTCAAAACAAGCAGAAAATAACAAGTATTGCTGTGGATGTGCAGAAAAGTTGGAAGCCTTGCACATTGCTGGTAAGAATGTAAAGTGATGCATTCTGTGGAAAAGAATGTGGTGGCTCCTCAAAAAGTTAAACACAGAATTACTATATGACCCAGCAATTCCAATCCGAGGCACACACTCAAAAGAATTGAAAACAGGTGTTCCAACAAACACTTGTGCACAAATGTTCACAGCAGCACTGTCCGTTACAGAAGCCAAACGTCCATCAATGGATTATCGGGTAAACAAAGTGTGATCTGTCCTGACAATGGGACACTGCGTAGCCATGAAAAGGGCGGAAGTTCTGGTATGTGCCACAGTGTGGATGAGCCCCAAAAACTTTGCTAAGGGAGAGAAGCCAGATGAAAGGTCATGTATTACATGATTTTATATTTTTTTAATTTTAATCAGTATTTTTTAAAATTGTCAATCTTGTACAGTTTTCTGTCTTTTACTCCCACCCCAGCCCACTGCCCCAGCCCTCCCCAACTCCCTCCCATTTCCAACCCCCATAGTTTTGTCCATGTGTCCTTTATACTTGTTGAGCTAAACCCTTCCCCTTTTCCCCTGAAATTCCCTCCCCTCTCTCCTCTGGTGTCTGTCAGCCTGTTCTCAATTTCAGCGTCTTTGGTTATATTATGCTTGTTTGTTTGTTTTATTGATTAGGTTCCTGTTAAAGGTGAGATCATATGGTATTTGTCTTTCACTGCCTGGCTTATTTCGCTTAGCATGATGATCTCCAGTTCCATCCATGCTGTAGCAAAGGGTAGGAACTCCTTCTTTCTTTCTGCTTCATAGAATTCCATTGTGTAAATGTACCACAGTTTTTTGATCCATTCATTAACTGATGGGCACCTAGGTTGCTTCCAACACTTGGCTATTGTTAATTGTGCTGCTATGAACATAGGGGTGCATAGGTTCTTTTGGAGGAAATGAAGAATACAATTTCTGAACTGATCTTATTTATATGAAATATCCAAAAAGCAGCTTAGGAGTTGCTAGTGACTGGGGAGGGAAGAAGAGAATGTGGCCGTTTAATGGGTATGGAGTTCCTTTACCTGGAACTAGATAGAGGGTACTACTTGCACAATATTGTGACTATGCTAAGCATCATTGAATTGAACACTTTATCATGGTTAATTTTGTATTGTATAGATTTCACCTCAATTTACAAAAAAATCAATGCACCATTAAACAAAAAAAATACTGGAGGAACAAAGAGGCATGTTAACCAAAATAAAATATGAATATGATTAAGAAAAAAGAGTTAGTGAAGTTGAAGTTGAGGACCCCGGGGGCATGGTGAGTCCTGGCACCTCCGGGGGCTGGTCCCAGGCACGGGCTGCCCTCTGTCCCTCCGGTTCAGACTCTGGGATTCCCTCTGAGCTGACCACAGATGACAGTTACAGCCAGATTTCCTGTCTTTGTTCCGAGTGGCTGAGTTTTTCTATTACCAAGGGTAAAGCTGTGTTCAGGTCACTGGTTATATTTTTCAATCTAGATCCATCAGATTTGTACATCACTTTATTTCCTGTGAGTTCAGTGTGTGTGTCCACCATGTGTACTGGGCCTGTACCTTCTATAGGATATTGATAGAAATTTATTTTGGGTGTGGGAGGACTGTTTCAGAGGGTGGCAAACCAATGCCATTTTAACCCCCAAATGTGGACTATGATTTTCAAAAATAGTAGCTGGCATGGGACCTTGGCAGGGAAGTAGTGTTGAAGGTGTGGTGGTGGATTTGTCACCTCTCTGAGAGTGGGCACATGAGGGTTTTCACACTGGTGCCTGGTGGATGCCGAGTCCCCGCCCTTGCAGCTGACTAGCAGAGTTATGAATGGGAGAGGGTGGAGCCTTACAGCCACACACAGACAAAGAAAGGTGGAGTCTGCTCACAGGACCTTGGATCCCCGGACCCACCCCTCATTTGACGAGTGAGGAGACCTGAGCCCCCAGCTGGTGAAGGACCTGTGGAACGAGAGGGTCCCACCTAGACCGATGTGCTTGGCATATTAACTTTTCTCTTGAACGCTGTTTTGGTCCGTGTGGATTAAATTACTCTGTTGTAAGTCCCTGTGTGCAGAGAGTATGGAAAGTTACCCTCGATATGCCAAGGGCTTGACATATGTCACCTCACGAGTTCCTCGCAGCACACCTGTGGGGAACCAATAAGGACACTGTGGCTTATGCAGGTGTTGGGTCTGCAGCACTATGGTTTCCCCAGCCCTGTGCCTCCGGGGTAGTACAACCTTAGTTTTCACCTGTGTGTATCAGCTGGCTGTGCGCTCTGTGCCAGGCACGAGCATGCCTCTGCCCTTGTGGGGTGTGCAAGGTGCCCCACGGCTTCGGCCAGGGCTGTGACCTCCAGGGCAGTGGAAAGGAGGGGGTCAAGGGCAGAGACAGCATGTGGTGAGGAGGACGCCACGGGTCACATGGAGACATGTGTCCTTGATGTCCCTGTGCGGTTAGCTCTGTAGGGGAAATGAGCTGCCCCCATAATCACAGCATCACAGGTCTGCACTCCCATACATCCGGCCCTGATGGAGGAAAAATGACTGCTACATTCCATCTCACTTTTGAGGGAGATGATTTAAATTGCCTTCATAACACACGTGGGAGTTGGGGCTCCTTTTAAGAATTTAGGGTGAAGGAATAAATGCATGCTCTCATTAAAGAGAGGATGTGGATTTGGGTTCTGGCCTTGAGGTTATTCTTCCTACAAGGAGGCTTGTTGAGTTTAAATATCAGATGACATTGAGCGAGACGTGTCAGTCTTCTCTCGTGTGTCCCTCTCTGCAGAGCAAGCATGCCTGAGATTTTTCGATTCACTGACTAGTGGACATTCATGGGCTTGGACAGGATAACAAATGGAAGGGGGTTATTTTCTGATCCTAATAAGTGAGAAACAGCTGCTCTTTCTAGCTTGGAAGGCAAGTCATTTGTTTTTTGCACACACACACTCACACACGCATACACACATCATTGTCAACGTGCTGCTGGGCAAAATTAAAAATCACACGCAGTATTTCTAAAAGGGAAAGAAGAGAAAAGGGATCTCCAGAGATCCAAATGCACTTTCTATTGCCGTGCAACCTCCCGAAGTGCATGCTATGTTTACGTGTCATGGCGTACACAGCATGCTCCTAAGGTGCACTTGACCCTGGTTGTGAGCTTTCGGGCCCACCCTCCACCCTCCTGCTGGGGCTGAAGAGACATTAGCTGCGCTGAGGACCTTGAAAACTGGACTTCGTCCTTTTCCAAAATTTATTATTGGCCATTTATTTCACTTTAATGATGATGATGATGATGATTTTAGCATTTCCAACCTTTTATTTTTTAAAGTATATTTTATTGATTATGTTGTTACAGTTGTCCCATTTTTTTCTCCCCTTTATTCCCCTCCTCCCTGAACCATCTCCCTCACCCTCCAACATTTCCCCCTCACAGTTCATGTCCTTGGGTTGTACATATTAGTTGTTTGCTTCTCTATTTCCTATACTATTCTTAACCTCCCCTGTCTATTTTGTGCCTGCTTATTATCCTTCTTAATCCCTGTACCATTTCCCCTCTCTCCCCCTCCCCACCCCTCTGCTGATAACCCTCCATGTGATCTCCATTTCTGTGATTCTGTTCCTGTTCTAGTGTTTGCTTAGTTTTTGTTTTCATTTTTTAGTTTCAGTTGTTGATAGTTGTGACTTTGTTGTCATTTTACCATTCATAGTTTTGATCCTCTTCTTTTTCTTAGATAAGTCCCTTTAACATTTCATATAATAAAGGCTTGGTGGTGATGAAGCCCTTTAACTTGACCTTATCTGGGAAGCACTTTATCTGCCCTTCCATTCTAAATGATAGCTTTGCTGGATAGAGTAAAAGAATATTATTTTTGAAATGAATAATGTTTAATCCATTCATATTTAATTATTGATAGAGAAAGATTCACTGTTGCCATTTTGTCCATTGTTTTCTGTTAGTCTTGTGGTTCTTTTGTCTGTGTTTCTACCTGTCAGCAGGTAGAAAGTCTCAGTTAAGGAAGATGAACGGGTTTCAGAGATCTGTACAACGTTGTATCTATACATGGCAATGCAATATTGTGCACTTAAAACTTTGTTAAGAGGGCAGATCTCATGTTAACTGTTCATTTACAATAAGATAAAATTTAAAAGCACAAGCACTGTAAATTGTAGATAAATTAAGGAGTGCGCATAAGTGAAAAAATTTAAATACCATTTGAATTAACCTCTTATTGGTGGCTTCTGCTTTTTTATCTGGGGGAGGAAGGTGATGAAATTGCTGTGCATAGTAATTTTGAAGACAAAGTCTAAATTAGTACAAAGTATGATAGCAAACAATGACATAGTTCCTTAAACATACTGAAATTTATATTTTTGAAATGAGAGTTCTCTAACTTTTTTAAAATATATTTTATTGATTATGCTATTACAGTTGTCCCATTTCTCCCCCATCATTCCCATCCACCCTGCACACCCTCTCCCACCCACATTCCCCCCCTTTAGTTCATGTCCATGTGTTATAAGTTCTTTAGCTTCTACATTTCCCACACTATTCTTGCCCTCCCCCTGTCTATTTTCTACCCACTATCTATGCTACTTATTCTCTGTACCTTTTCCCTCTCTCTCCTCCTCCCACGCCCCTGTTGCTAACCCTCCATATGATCTCCATTTCTGTGGTTCTCTTCCTGTTCTAGTTGTTTGCTTTTGTTTTAGATGTGGTTGTTAATAGCTGTGAGTTTGCTGTCTTTTTATTGTCCTGTTTTTTATCTTTTTCTTAGCTAAGTCCCTTTAACATTTGGTAAAATAAGGGCTGGGCGATGCTGATCTCCTTAATCTTGACCTTATCTGAGAAGCACTTTATCTTCCCCTCCATTCTAAATGAAAGCTTTGCTGGATAGAGCAATTTTGGATGTAGGTCCTTGCCTTTCAAGACTTCAAATACTTCTTTCCAGCCCCTTCTTGCCTGTAAGGTCTCTTTTGAGAAATCAGCTGACAGTCTGATGGGAACTCCTTTGTAGGTGACTGTCCCCTTATCCCTTGCTGCTTCTAGAATTCCCTCCTTCATTTTAATCTTGGGTAATGTAATTACGATGTGCCTTGATGTGTTCCTCCTTGGGTCCAACTTCTTTGGGACTCTCTGAGCTTCCTGGACTTCCTGGTAGTCTATTTCTTTTGCCAGATTGGGGAAGTTCTCCTTTATTATTTGTTTAAATAAGTTTTCCACTTGTTGCTCTTCTTCTTCCCCTTCTGGTACCCCTATAATTCAGATGTTGGGACATTTAAAGATGTCCCGGAGGTTCCTAAGCCTCTCCTCATTTTTTTTTTTGAATTCTTGTTTCTTCCTTGTTTTCTGTTTGGTTGTTTGTTTCTTCCTTCTGGTCCACTCCATTGATTTGAGTCTCAGTTTTCCTCCCATCTCTATTGGTTCCCCATGGGTCTTCTTTCATTTCATGTATTGTAGCCTGCATTTTTTTTCATCTAATTTGTGAGCAAAATCAGCCAATTCTGTGAGCATCCTGATCACCAGCGCTTTGAACTGTGCATCTGATAGGTTGGCTATCTCTTCGTCGCTTAGAGAAATTGGCTCTGGTGTGTTCATTTGTTCTCTGGTTTGAGCCTTTTTTGTTTTTTGGGGGGCGTTTTTTGGTCTGGTCACGGTTGTTATGTAGTGAGGGGCAGAGCCTTAGGTGTTCCCCAGTGCGGGGCAGCCCAGTCGCTGGGTAATGATGCTGTATGTGGGGGTGGTGTCCGAGAGGGAACAATGGCACTTGCTGTGCTCTCTCTTGGATTCCAGTCCCTTCTGCTGCTTCCCCTTCCCCCGGATTATCTGTGTGCGAATGTGGGACCACCTGGTCAGCCAGCCGCCTTGCACAGCCTCACTGGGTCTGCACAGTTGCCACCCCGTGCCTGAGGTCTGCTAGCCGCCACCTGCATGCCTGGGAACTGCCAGCTGCTGCTGCCTACTTGCTCAGGTCCGCGATTTCACTTTTTCCTGCCACGACTCCGCCCCTCTTACCAGTCTGGATGAATGGTTGTTGGACTTCCCGTACAGTTCAATTTTCTATCAGTTCTGGTTGTTTTCTTGTTTCTAAATATTTGTTGTCCTTAATTTTGGTTGTGAGAGGATGCACAGTGTGTCCATCTACACCTCCATCCTGGCCGGAAGTCTGAGAGTTCTCTAACTTTAAAAAGTTACCTCGGGAGACTAGGCAGTAATTCAGGACTTGAAAGGCATGAACATACCCGTGGTGGCCCTGTGTGCGCCCACGCCCTCTTCGGTTGTCCATAGCACATAAGCCTCCCTGTCTCTCACTTCCTGGCTCAGATACTGTGAACACACAGAAGGCAACCATGGCCCAGGAAGCTGGTCTGAGTCAGTGAAAACCCAGGAATACTATTTTACTGAATTTTGTTAGTTTTAATAAATGTATCATTTTTCAGAAACATAGCATGACTCTGCTGTAAAAAATTGTCTAAATTGAGACGTTTTAAAACTTGCCTCATTGGACATGGGGTGCTCACTTGTTATCAGGGGCAGCAGCTCTCCTGCATGCAATTAGTAGTCTAAGGCCCTTAAAAATATGGTGGCTTGCTAGGTTAGGCATGCCTGTCTTAGTTATACCATTTAGTTTCTTTCTCTTTATTTTCTTTATAAATTATACCAGGGTGAAGTGAGCCAGCCTCTTTTGAGTGAATCATCTGTAAGTATGAACTGTCAAGGTCTGCTTGAATGTACATGGGGATGCTTTAGGGAAAAGAGTTCACGGTCAAATACAAATCCAGTCTTTTTTCCGACTTGTGTTGGAAAGATGTCTGATTCTAATCTTTCTTGTTAATGCAGTAATTACAGTCAGTTAGCACATTGATCCGTTACTTGAAAATGATTCACATATTCTCTCGTATTGAGGAATTACTCTCTTTATTTCTTCATGACTCAGATTAGGTTGGATTTTCCTCTAAGGAGGAAGCCCTTAGATTTGACGAAGAGCCACATTTCCTTGTAAGACTTGACCCCAGACATTTGAGATCAGCCCTTTGAATTTCTCTTTCTAGAAGTCTGACAACAAAACTTAGTGCATTTTCTCTCCAGGATCCAAATAATAGCCACGCTCCTCAGGGGCAGCTGTAAGGCAAATATTTCACAAACAACCACATTAAAGTTATCGGGAGACTGCTAACAAGGGTTGGCTTCTGTTTCTCTTCACGTGTCTTAGGGAGCACATGTATGCATTTGGGTCGATTAACGTATGAAATCATCTTGTTCCTCAAGAATGTATGAAGAGTATTCCACTGTCTTTTCTCTGACTCATCTCCAAAGCATGCCTTGCCAGTTTGAACAAAAGCACATCTAATCTCTGCTCTTTGGGTAGCCATATATTTGATTTTTCCAAGTGTGGTGGAGGAAGAAACTTTTCTCTACCCTCCTAGATTCTCCCAGCTGGTCTAATAATTAAATCCACATGAGGCAGGTTAACAAGAGGAAATAACCAAACCTAATTACATATGTATTCATGGGAACCCCACATACATGGGAGGTCCAGGGACGTACAGTTGAAACAACATATATGACACGGATATGACATCCTGAGCTAAGGAGGAGGTAAGGGGCCTTGGGGCTTCAGAGGGAAGGAAGGTCATTACAGCAGGTGTTCAGTAATTAGAAGTTTGACCAGCTGTAGAGATAGGTCATTAAAAAGTTATTTCTGGTGATAACTCTTCTTATTTTGGGCAGGTCCCCTCATTTAAACTCTTTAAGGGAGAGGTAAGCTTTTCTCATGAACATGCAGGTCTTGATTGCCTTCAGCTCAAAATAATTCGCATGCCAAGTTGGCCCATTTTGGGGAGGTTCATTCTGAACCCCCTCCCACATAAGCTTTTCCTTTGAGAATCAGCAGTACTCAAGCACTATTCATTCATTCACTGATTCATTTGCTATTTCCCCCAATTTTTGAGTATTTACAAAGTGCCAAGCATGCCCAAGGCTCTGGGAACACAACATTCTGGAGCTTGTTCTCTGGGGAGACTGGCAAATAGCTATCTACATGCCGTGTAAGGTGGTGAGGAGGGCTGGAAAGAAAATAAAGCAGGGTAGAGGATGGAGAGTGGTAGGAGGTGCTGTCTTATTTAGAGTGACATTTAAAGATCTTAAAGTAATATATAAGGAAGCCATATAGACATCTGGGGTATGAGGACTTTAACTAGAGGGAGCAGCACTTGCAAAGGCCCTGAGGCAGGACCCTGCTTGGTCTCGTTAAGGAACCACAGAATAGACAGGATAGCCCTTGTAGCTTAGAGGGAGGGCAGGCAAGGGAGGGTGGTAGATGAGTCAGGGTGATGGCCGAGGGCTGTGCAGGTTTTTGTCTTACTTCCAGGCTGGACTGGGCCATGGTAAGGACTTGGTCTTTCACTGAGTGAGTGGTAAGGGATGTGAACAAATGTATTTCATGAGCTGATTTATATTTTAAAAATGTCACTCTGAATTCTGTGTTGAAAATTCAGGGAAAGAGAGAGGGGGCGGGAAGCAGAGATGAGCAGATGGATTTTGGGGGGGATGGTGGTGACTTGGTGGGAGGAAGTGGTCAATTTTGGTTGTATTTCAAAGGAAGAGCTGACAGAATTTCCTGAGGCCTTCAAGGGAGTGAGTGAAGGAGCAGATGACAAGGAGGGCAGCTTGGCGAGTGGAGCTGCTCTGTGACAAGATGCAGAGGTCTGGGAACAAGTGTGGGAGGGGCCTTGGGGGCTTGGGTTTGGACTCGTTGAGTTTGGGATGACTGTCAGACACTCAGGATGAGATAGATGCTGCTTCCAGGTTGGACGTTTGAGTTCAGAGTTGAGGGGAGAGGTTCGGGATGGATAGATCATCAATGTACGGATGTTGAAAGCCATGGGCCTGGCTCTATGGACTTAGGGAACGAGGGTAACCTGAGGAGAGGAGAAGACTGAGGGCAGCTTGTGAAGCCAGAAAATGAGAAGGAATCACTGAAGGAGACTGAAAAGAAGCCAGTGGTAAGATGAGAGGAGAACCTGGAGAGTTTTGTATCCTGGGACTGCAATGGAAAATAAATGTTTCTGGGAGGGAGTGATGGAATCTTGTGGTTATTCGGGACTTAGTATGGTTTAGAAAGGGGGAGAGAGAGAGAGAGAGAGAGAGAGAGAGAGAGAGAGAGAGAGAGAGGAGGGGAGAGTGGGAGGGAAGGGGAAGGGAGGGGAGAGATGAGGAGAGAAGAGGAGGGGAGGAGAGGGGAAGGGGATTATGCAGATCTGATGATGGAAAGGGAGGAAAGGAGCAGAAGCAGGGATCAGCAGGGAGAACCTCTGACCAAGGCATAAACCTGAGAGGGTCAGACTCTTGGCTGACTCTTGGCTGTCCATTCCATGTTGGTCATGCTCGGTCACTGGTGGGGCTGCCCAAGAAGAGCATGGCCACAGCCCCAAAGGCAAGGCAAATCCCAAAGGTGCTCACAGCTGGAGGCCATCCATTGGACAAGTTTTTTCTGGAAGAGGCAGTCACCTGCATTGCCACCACTCCCTGTGCCATTGTCCCCTGCAGACTTTGAGGGCTTTGAGGGAACTGCGCTGGTGCTCACCTTTCCTCACTGTTGGCTTAAGATGCAGATTTGTTACTTGGGTCTGGTTTGCTACTCATGCTTGCCAGCTTCCAAAATCCTGTTCCTGTTGTCTGCTCTCTGCACGCCCCATCCATGAGGGCATGTACCCTCAGAAATAAATCCATTTTCTGAACTGTTAATTGGGGTGGTTAGTTGGGGAGAGAACAAAATGATACGTGTGTGCCCAATCTGCTATCCTCACGTAGAAATCTAGTGTTTTTCCCAATGGCAAAAGAAAAAGCATCGAGGAAGAAAAGTCAGGGCTAAAAAATACCGACTTCCACTTTGGAAGAGTCCATAACCGCACACACAGGTCTAACACTAAACTGAGCAAAAGGGTTGGGTGAGGGACTCATTGGTGTACAGATGGAAACTGAAGGTGAAGGGGGCATTGACAACATGGGTTTGGGCGTCGGTTCTCTCCCTTTAAAGCTTGAATAATCATTCTTTCTTAAAGAAAGAAGGAGCTCCTACCCTTTGCCACAGCATGGATGGAATTGGAGAGCATCATGCTAAGCGAAATAAGCCAGGCAGTGAAAGACAAATACCATATGATCTCACCTTTAACAGGAATCTAATCAACAAAACAAACAAACAAGCATAATATAAACAAAGACACTGAAATTGAGAACAGTCTGACAGTGACCAGAGGGGGAGGGGAGGGAATTTCAGGGGAAAAGGGGAACGGTTTAGAGCAACAAGTATAAAGGACTCATGGACAAAAACTATGGGGGGTGGAAATGGGAGGAAGGTGAGGAGGGCTGGGGTGGTGGGCTGGGGGTGGGGTAAAAGACAGAAAACTGTACAATATCAACAATTAAAAAATAGTTATTAAAAAAAAGAAAAAGGAAAAAAAAAAGCTTGAATAATCTTTGGAAAATACCCTAATGACCCTGAATAGGTGCCTGTGTTTGATTATATTCAATCAATGGGTAAACCACTGAAAATGGAGAGGGTTTTGCTTCAGGATTATTACATGGATGTTTTTTGTTAGGAAATGGTCCAAGGGCATCGCTCTTGGGCCATGTCAAGGTCTGATCTACTGGAGACCACTGAGTTTGCGGGGCTCCCAGGATGCGAATTATCTATGTTTGCCTCCCTGTGCCAAGGGGATACCTGCAGTTTGGAGAGCTTTGGTGTGTGCTTCTTATCCCAGTGTTGTTGTTGGAAAATGATCTGCTAAATGAGCATCCATTACTAGTTTTACTTAAAGGTTCAGTATTTTTCTTAGAAATCCAGTATTTTCCCTCTATGGATGTTATGGGCTGAACTGTAACAAACCCTGCCCAAACCCTGTGTCTCTACATGGTCTTGTGTGTGTGTGTGTGTGTGTGTGTGTGTGTGTCCCCTTAAAATTCATATGTTGAAGTCCTAACCCCCAAGGCCTCAGAGTGTGGGTACATTTGGAGATGGGGTCTTTAAGGAAATAATTAAGTTAAGATGAGGCTTTTAAGGTAGGCCCTAATCCAATATCCCTGGTGCTTTTATAAGAAGAGATTAGGGGACACACACACACACACACACACACACACACACACGACCATGTAGAGACACAGGGAGAAGACTGCCATCTAGAGTCCAAGGAGCAAGGCCTTAGAAGGAAGCCGCCCTGCCCAAACCTTGATCTTGGACTTCCAGCCTGCCGAACTGTGAGAAAATAATCTCTGTTGTTAAGGCCACCCGGTCTGTCGTATTTTGTTATGGCACCCTGAGCTGACTAATACAACATGGAAACAAAAAGAACAGGGTGGGGGTAGATTTAGATGTAGCTGAAGATACAAGTGTGCGGATATAAAAGGTTAAATGCCTTAATCCCCACCTCCATTGTTTTTCTTCTATCAAATATAATCCAATTTGGAGCAAACAGGTTTTGAGTGATTTCAATTTTGCTAGTTTATTGGGAGGGGTTTATTTATTTATTTGTTCACTCTCCTGCTTCCAGGACTAGTCAATTAGTAAGTGATAACATAAAACTTTATATATTAGCATATCTTTACCCTACATCTTTCTTCCTGGGCTACGCTCTTTAAGTTGGAGATCAAATACAGCTCCAGGCTAAAGCACCAAAATTTCTTTTTTCTTTTTTTGACTGACCCACTGGCAAGAATAAATCTGCTTTTCTGTTTGGATGGCAGATTGTCCGGGAAATTCACAGGAATGAAATTGTTAGCAGTTGTTCTTAAGATCTGGTCCTATCTGTTCTGCAGAGACTGTGTCTTTGATGTGTCTCCTGTTTGAAATCTGCCATTCATTCTCCTCACAGTGTCAGTGGTTTTGGTAAATGTCCTGACATTAGCTAGGGCAGGGCCCCTGTCTCGGATGATGGGCTCAGTGTTGAAGGACGTGTCAGGCTGGTTATCTGGCCTTATGGCTTTGGCCCTGGAGCCATGTTTGGCCCGTTCCCATGTTTCAATGCACATTCTGGATTTCAGAGATCACAGTTATTAACTCGCTGCCTGGTCACAGAAGACCGTTCCCATGACACAGCGTGATTCATTCTGTCACTTGTTCTTTTGTACATTCCAGATTCCCTGGAAAGGCACTGGGTGTTGTAGGCAGGATGGTATCATGGTTTGATTTATGCTTAAAAATGATTAATTATTTGAAATAACATGAAATTTACTTTCTTAACCATTTTTAAGTGTACATTTCAGTAGTGTTAAGTACATTCACACAGTTGTGCAATCAATCTCCAGAACTTTTTCATCTTCCCAAACTGAAACCCAAAGCCATCAAATGACTCATTCTCCCCTCCTCCCAGCTCCTGGCAGCCACCATTCTACCTTCTGTCTCTGTGTACTTGACTACTCTAGGTATGTTGTGTAAAAAGAATCATATAGTATTTGTCTTTTTATGACTGGCTTATCTTACTCGGCATAATGTCCTCAAGGTTCATTGATGTTGCAGCATGTATCAGAATTGCCTTTCTTTTTATGGCTGAATAATACATTCCACCTTTTGTTTATCCATTCATCTGCTGATGGACACTTGGGTTGCTTCCACCTTTTGGCTGTTGTGAATAATGATGCTACGAATATGCTGCTGTTTGAACACAAATAGCTCTCTGAGACCCCGCTCTCAATTCTTTTGGATATATACCTAGAAATGGGATTGCTGAGTCATATGTAATTCTATTTTTAATTTTTTGAGGAACTGCCGTACTGTTTTCCACAGCAGCTGCACCGTTTTACGTCCCCAGCAGCAGTGGATGGCGTTCCAGTGTCTCCACATCCTCACCAACACTTGTTATTTTCTTTTTTTTTTTTTTTTTGCATAGCCATCCTGATGGGTATGTGGTGGTATCTCATTGTGGTTTGTGCCACAGTTTTGAATGCTGCTGCCTGTGCATTATTATGTTTTCAGGTGCTAGTACACAGAGAAAATAAGACCCAGTTTCTGCCATGAAAAGGGAATCTCATGGTCTGCTGGAGGAGAGAGGCATCCAAACAGAAAATTATAATACTGTATGACAAGTGTCGTGATAGAGACAGGTCTTAAGATAGTGGAGTGGGTGCAATCAAGGAAGGCTTCCCTGAGGTGGGGACACTTCTTAAAGCACTCTTAGTAAAGCTACTCAGTAGAAGGAACCAGAAATTGAGAAACCAAATCTAAACTCCATATGGTTAACGGATTTGGAGTAGGGCCATATTTTTGGAATAGAACCATGTTTGAAGCTTTTTTGCCTTTCGGTGTTTGTGTCTCTCTGGCTCTGAGAGGTTGTACAGGTTACTTGCATCATAGTTTGTGGTTTTTAGAAGGAGGCCAAACTGAGACCTTTGGGGGAAACGTGCAGAGCTGGTAAGTAGGAGAGATGTGACCTTTGGGCCTGACTGAGGCGACGCGTGTTTGCCACCTCATTCATCCCCGGGAAGTTTGTCACGTGGGCAAGGTGCAGTGACAAGATGGCAAATATGGGCAGAGAAACAAAGTATATAAAGGCCTGCTATTTAGGAACGGTGCTATTCTTGGTATGGTGACTCACACTTGTCGTGTCTTTGAGGATATATGCAGAGGAAGAAGGAAGGGTTGGATTGCAGCTTGGAGGTGGGCAGCCTGGCTCCCAGGTGGGGGGGCCGCGGCACTGTGTGATCTCACCGCGTGCACGGCGCCATCCTGACTCCCAGACTGCTGGGTCTCCGTTCTCACTCCTCTGCATCGCCTCTTACAGAACTGCTTTCTAAAGGGGCAGCGGGTCTGATGGAGCAAGATCCTGCGGCATGGGGCGAGACAGAGACAGTGTGGTGGGGGAGGGGGGTGTGGAGAGAAAGAGAGAATACTCTTGCTGAACCCCTATATCAAGTTATCCCCTGCCTCCCCCAAGTTTGATTTAGTACTCACATATTTAGCATATGCTCCTTGTAAGGCCCCCTCGAAGCTTGTCTGTGTCTCGGAATAGATGAGGAGCCCCTCTGTGTCCCAGACCCCTACAGTGTCAGGCACCCACAGCAGGTCAGTAAACACAGGCACGCGAATGACTGGATGTGATGGCTGTTGGGAGCACCACAGCGGCCAACCCTCCGCTCCGCTCCTGGAGGACCTTTCCTTTCTGTCTCTGTCTCTCTGTGTCTCTGTTGCTCTCTCAATTGTAATGAGAAGAGTGATGTTAAGGAACGGGTGATAAAGGGTAAAGGGAGAGTGAGGATGAAGCTGGGGTTCACGTGAATATGAATGCGTATGCTGTGGAGGTCAGTACATTTGCTGGAAATGGAGCACGGCTTTTCACTTGTGCTTCCTACCAGCCAGCACCAAGGAGTATACCTGTGGTCCACGGTGTCTGCAGGATAAAGCCAGTCAGAGGAGGCACAGCGGTGCCTGGCACTGAAACATTAGAGAGATTTCCCTTAAGTTGTCACAAAGGACGCCCTGAATCATCTCACTCTGTCTCCAATGGCATATGAGGTCGATATAACCTCACATTTTTACGTGCCTGATCACATTTGTTTGCAAATAACAGAATGCTTAGCAGTGTCTGTAACCGTGAAGACATTCACTACTTGCTCAACAAGAATTCTCGAGGTCCCAGGCTCGTTCATGATTGCAGCGTAAGGAGAGTGGTTCTCTTCCCGGTTGGCTGTACTCTTTCCCTTACGGTTCATCCAAATGTCGCCTCCTGACACCAGCACCCCACGTGGGGCAGGTAGAAAAGGGCTTCCCTTTCTACCAGGGAGGAGCAGCCTCTCCAGATGTCTTCAAAAGATGTTCCTTTATGTTGGTCTGAACAAGGTCATGGAACCCATAGCAGAAAGAAGGCTGGAGAGGTGTGGGACAGACAGGCGTGACTGGGCCAGGCCAGCGTGGTCATCCTGGGGCTGGGCAAAATGCCACATGCTCTGGGTTTTGTTAGCAAGGACGAAGGTGGGAGAAGAAGGAGGGCTCCTGCAAAGACGGCTAAGAGTGGCGGCCACAGCAGGTCTCTCCCACACCTTGTTCTGCAGGTGACAAAACCAGTATGCAGCTCACTGATGATTCGATTTATTCCCCAAATAATTTGGGTCTTGTGAAGGATGGCCACTTTGTATTTCATTTCAGCAAGCCTCTGGGGATATTATATTTTTCCCCACTGATCTTACCCATAACCTGAACAGCAGGGAGCTTGAAAATTAAACTTCCTGACAAGATCTGCTTCCTGACAATAACTTGCTATTTGATCAGCTAACCCTGTGTTTTGTCCCTCCACAAGGATGGGGATAAGTGACCATGATCTTCTCGGTAAAGCTGATGGACACAGTCAGGGTGCCTGGTTCCCAGAGGTGTGTAGGCTCACTTCTGGAGAATAGTGGGCTCTAGTGTTGGCGAAGACTCCTCGGGGTCAGGCCTCCCGGCTAAGCCACATTGGCGTGGGGTTCCTGCATGACTCAACTGGGTAAGGAAGCTTCTTATGGTTACAGACAACTTGAGGGTCAAGGCCCTCAGTGGAGAGTGAGCCAAGGGTGCTGTTATGGTAGCAGGTGGGAGGCACAGTCAGAAAGGTTGTGAGCAATAAGTAAGGTCCCATGTAAGTGAGGAACTCCCTTTCACTGGTTTCTACATGGCAAATCAATAAGAACATACAGTAGAATAGAATCAAAACCCACTAATTGCAGGTATTGCAGTGATGACCTGAGCTCTGCAAATAGATTTAATCATCCATCAGGGATGCAAACCCCATAGAGAAATGTGTGTGTTCTTTTGGAAGCTGGGGGATAAAGCAGGGATTATAGAGGCCCAATCTCAGTCTTCCCAAACCCCAAGGAGTCCACCAGAACACAGCCAGAGCAAAATGGTCTCCACCTCTGGCCCAGGCTCCCCTCACTTCTGTCTCCTTCTCTGTGACAAAGATATCTTCCCAGAACTCAGCCAAGAAAGGAGGAAAGACAGCACAATTCAGAAATAAATATCCCAAAGGTGGGCAGGTTGGATGAAAGCAAAGCCAGTCTCCTGGTTTCTGTTCTCTCTGCCAGTGGCCTCCATTCCCCACTTCTGTGTTGTGACAGCTTTGGGGCCTGGTTTGTCCCAAATCCAACGGTATTGATTTTCAAACAGTCAATCCCTCATAGAAGGACTGGAAAGCTGCTGTGTTTCTTGAATCCCCTGTCTGGGAGCTCAGTTGTGCCGCTGTCACATGGAAGGCCTTCAGAACACTCTGAGACAGTGCGCTTCTTAAGAGCTGCCTCAGGAGGCCTGGGAGAGCCTGAAGGTGGGTGGATTAGGGGCAATTAGGAGAAGGAAGGCCTCCAGTGTCCCTGGGGCGGTGTAACAGCCTGCCCATCCCCCCTCCCACCAGCGTGTTGGCCAATATATGAAAGAGGCCCCAAAAAACCAGAATTATCAGTGCACCAGCTGGCATTGTTGTGAGAGGCTGCATTCAGCTTCAGTGCATTTTTGTTTGAAGACTATTTCAACCAATTTGCTCATTTCATGATGGGTGATTTTCAAGCACACCTGTCCTCACTGTGCTGAGTGTTCAGTGTTTTTTTTTTTTTTAATCAAAAAATGGCATGATCCCCATGTCCCACCTGAACTCCTACAGAGCAACTTTTTTCTTTCCCCAGATGAAAAATGTCCTCACAGGGAAATATTTTGCCAATGTGGAAAAGTGAGACAAAAAATGACAGATGCTAAGATCCATCAAAATCAAAGAATTCAAGAACTGTTTTGAGCAGTGCAAAAAAGATCTTCATAGGTGCATTGCATCAAGGGGAGAGTACTTTGAAGGCGACAGAAGTTTAAACATGTAAGAATAAATACACAGTTTTTAATAAATAAATTCTGGGTTTCTTTTGGTCCCTGCTTATGGAAACAAATGCTCAATAATATAATAGGGAAACAAGACTGTAAAAGGTAGTATGCTACAAGGAGGGTGAGGTTAAAATAGTTCAAAAAGAAAGAAAGTAAAACGGAAATAAAATGTTTATATGAAATAAAACATCAAGACAAATTAATCAAGAGTTTTGATAAAAGAGAAAGCTAGAACAGCATTAAATTAAAAATAAAAATAAAAGGAAGACATTTAGAAAAATGTTAAAATACATTGATAAGAATACTTTTGAAAGAATAAAATAGAGTAGTTAAAAATAAATATTTAAGCCTAGGAAAAACAAAGACTGAAGGGGGAAGAACTTTTTTTTAGAGTAAAGTATGAATAACATAAAAAATGGAAAATGCTGAGAGGGGTCGCAGCTCAAGCTTCCCTTTTCTCCAGAGCACAGATGGAAACGTGTGGTCTAGGACAACGTCTGCATTTTATAAATGAGGAAACTCACACCCAGGGCCGTGGAGAAATTAATCAGGGCAGCACAGCTTGTCAGTGTGCAGCTATGAGGAAGACACAGTTGGGAGCGCCTTCCCTGGACTCATTATAATTCCTGAGGTAGGCTAGAGAAGGAACAGGAGTGTTCATTTTTAAGGGTACGACGCAGTTGCTCACTGGTCCCTGTGTGGGAGAAGTGTAAGGTGCAAAAGCTGAGAAGGACCTTGAGGTCACTGAGAGGTCAGAGAACGTTGCTCTATGGGATAGCTCGCCTCCCTGCACCGGCTGTCCCTTTGTCTGCTTCCTTTCATCATTACCCATGACCTGGATCAAAACCATGATGTTCGTTAATCCCTGTCTCCGGGTCACTACACAAAAAAGCCCTTGAAAGCTTAGCAGAATGATCTGTGATCATGTCTTAGTTTGTTAGGCTACTGTAACAAAATACCACAGGTTGGATGGATTGAAGAACAGAGGCTTATTTTCTCACAGTCCTGGAGGCTGGAAGTTCAAGGTCAGGGTGTGCGGGGCTTGGCTCCTGAGGGTTCTCTCTTTGGCTTATAGATGGCCACCTTCTTCACATGGTCTTTCTGTATGTGCTCATCCCTTGCATCTCTTCCTGTTTATATAGGACACTAGACTGCAGTTGGGCCCACCCTAACAGCCTTATTCGAACTTAATCTTCTCTTTAGAGATGTCTATAAATGGTTACATTCTGAGGTCTGGGAGTTGGGACTGCAACATGTAACAGTATGTAACAGGGCATGTTACATATTCTGTTAGCATGCTGTACACCTCACTTGTTATACTTTCCCTAATTGAAATTAATTACTTGCATAATTAGTTGCATAACATCCATCTTCCCCTTCACGGGGCCAAGAATTGTGTCTGCTTTATTTGTAGCCAAATCTCTAGGCCTGGTGCATAGTATGTGCCCAGTATATTTACAACTGCTGGTGGCCTGAATGACTTTTTTCCTCTTCCCGTTCCCTTTGCACCCTTGCCACATGTCTCCTGGACCAGCGCGCTCCTAGCTGTGCTCGCTGGCAGTGCACATCGGTGGGCTTGGCAGGTGAGTGCTTCCCCAAAGAGAGATCTGTGAAATCCCAACTCAGAGTTCAAGTTGGAGAGAGCCCCAGAATTTTCACTTGTTGGACTGAGAGCATCCTTTTTTAGCACCTTTGGATATTATGAACATGAATACATTATTCTAAACCCATACTGATCTCTCAGTTCTCTGAATCACTGTGAAAGTCATTCTAGGGAGTCTTTATTGTTACCACTGAAGCAGCGTGGGTGCCTTTAAGCTCCATGCCCAGACTGTAGATTATAGAAGGGCAAGGCTTCTTCCTTGGGGGTCCTTTTCCCTCCAGGTGTCTGAGTGTTTGGAATGCTATTCTGTCAGTGAGATGACATTTGAAAGAGTCAATGAGACAGGGCAGTAACTGAGGAACAAAGGGCCTCCTGCGTGCAACCAGCTGCCCAGTGCAACAAAGACACGTAAGCAAGCCATAGTGCTTGCTTGTTTCTCTTTAGGAAACAATAGTTATCGAGAATGAAAGCAGCCTCAGAACAAAATGTTCAATGTATCAGGTGAATATTCTGTAAAGGGGACTTTCTGACCTTAAAAAGTGGTGACCCTTAGTTCAGAAAAAGCTAATTAGAAGACAGAGCACGCTAGTCTGGGGAGAAAATGTATACGGACTTTGAGTTTCACTCTGTGATGGCAGTTTGCAAAACAGCGATCACGCATTGCATCTGAGGCAGTTGTTGCTCATTGGAATCCTCCCAGAGGAACTATTGTGGTGGATGTCGAGCCCCCTCAAGGAACCTGGTTTTAAAAGGAAATTAAATGTGAAGGGTTGAGTTGCTGCAGTTGTTAGCCTTGGGAAGGGTTTGTTTAAAGGGGACTTTTTGTCATGTGGGATGCCAGGAAAATTCAGGAGGAACTTACCTAGGTTGTCTACTTGAAAATAATCTTCCCTTAATGGATTTGGATAAAGATTATTTAATTTTGGCTCACTATTGGCCATTATGGGCAGGGAGAGGCGGACATTTATTCTTTTTTTCTTTTAAGTGTTGTTTAAGTACAGTTTTTGGCTTTTTCCCCAATCCCAGCCCACCCCCCACCCTGAGCCCTCCCCACCTCCTTCCCGTTTCCAACCACCCCATTATTGTCCATGTGTCCTTTATACTTGTTGCTCTAAACCCTTCCCCTTTTCCCCTGAAATTCCCTCCCTTCTCCCCTCTGGTCACTATCTGCCTGTTCTCAGTTTCAGTGTCTTTGGTTATATTTTGCTTGTTTGTTTGTTTGGTTGATTAGGTTCCTGTTAAAGGTGAGATCATATGGTATTTGTCTTTCACTGCCTGGCTTATTTAACTTAGCATAATTCTTTCCAGTTCTATCCATGTTGTCTCGAAGGGTAGGAGTGCCTTCTTTCTTTCTGCTGTACAGAATTCCATTGTGTAAATGTACCATGGTTTTTTGATCTGCTCATTTACTGGTGGGCACTCAGGTTGCTTCCAGCACTGGACTATTGTAAATTGTGCTGCTATGAACATTGGGGTGCATAGGTTCTTTTGGATTTGTGTTTCAGGGTTCTTAGGATATAATCCTAGCAGTGGGATTGCTGGGTCAAAAGGCAGATCAACCTTTATTCTTGTTGGGATGGAGTTTTTCCACCTTTATAAAATAAACATAACTGAGATTTTTTTGGTCTGTAGTTTATTCTTCTGCAGACAATGGAATAGAAAAGTTATAGTGGTTAATTACTCTCGAAGATCAGAAAATTGTGTGTGTGTGTAATCATGACACAAAACTGCTTCTAATTTATTTGGCCATAACAACTGAATTAGGCGGGATAACTATGGCAGTTAGAGAATTGTGCAGAGGAAAAGAAATACCATGAAGTAGAATTAAGATGGGTGGATGAATAAATAGTAGATGCAGGGTTAGAGCTAGATATATGGCCCCAAAATAGCAGCAGGCTTTTCTATTCCTGTCTTAGCCCACTGTGTTAGGGTGCAAAGAGGCTGCTCCAAGCTCAATGGTCGTGTGATTTTGAAATGGAAGCAAGAAAGTTCAGGAAAGAGGCATAGAGTCCTTACTATTTTTTTGTTTTTTGCTGCATATCTACTTTTACTTATTTTAATTTTTCTATTATTTTTATTGAGATATAATTGATATGCCATAACATTCACCCTTTTAAAGTCTACTAAGCATGACTATCTAATTCTAGAATATTTTTATCATCCCCAAAGAAACTTCATAACCGTTAGCAGTCACTGCCCATTTTACCGACCCTGGCGACACTGATCTTCGTGTCCTGCTCCTGCTCCTGCTCCTCCTTCTCCTCTTCCTCCTCTTGCTCCTCTTCTTCCTCCTTCTTCCTTTTGTCTCTGTAGTTTCCTGTTCTAGGCATTTCATATACATAGAATCATATAATACTTTTTTTTGGGGGGGGGGGTCTGGCTTCTTTAACAGATGATGTCATCAAGGTTTATCCCCGTTGCAGCATGTGTCAGTACTTCATTCCTTTCCATGGCTGAATAGTATTGTATTCTTAGGATGGATCACATTTTGTTCATCTGTTCAGCAGTGGATGGACATGTGGGCTGTTTCTGGTTTTTGGCTGTTATGAATAATGCTTTGTGTACAGGTTTTTATGTACACATATGTTCTCATCCATCTATGGGTACCTATCTAGGAGGTACCCATTTTTTCTCTCATCCATCTATGGGTACCTCTCTAGGAGGTACCCATTGTTGCTGGGTCGTGTGGTGACACTATGTATAACTTCTTGAGGAACTGTGAAACTGTTTTTTGGAATAGCTGCACATTTCACACCAGCAATGTATGAGGGCATCTTCACTATGGGAGCCCTACGGTTCGCCAAGCTGTGTGAAATGTGCAGTCCTCTTAGTGTATGTTGTGTCATATGAGCTTAGAGTCATTATTCCCCCTTTATAGGATAAGAAACTGAGGCTCTGAGAGTTTAAGACAGAGACAGAGAAAGAGAGATAGAGACAGAGAGGAATCCCTGAGGCTATTGTTATATGGCAACTATGGGGCTTCACCTAACACTGGAACTCTGAGCTCCTGCCCCAGGGGATGGAGGACAAAGGGTAAGTGTATCCAGGAGGGCAGATGGAAACACCTGTGACCCAGCGGAGCATGGGGCAAATGAGCCCAGTATCAACTAATGCAACAAACCAGCACGGGGCAGGAGTATGTGTCCAGTGCAGCAGAGGGAGCTGTGTGGAGTAACGAGCCTTCTACTGTGTCTGTACCTGGGAAAGGAGCCGAAGCCAAGGGAAGCTTAGAGTCTCAAGGCTGCTTGGGGCCCAGGAGGATGCCGCAGGTCAGAGCCAGGGAGAGGACAGAATGGGCTGGGCCCAGTCCCTGACTGTGGTCACTGGAGCCCCATCAGGCAGGAATGGCTGGACAATCCTTAGGACCACTTGTACACCCCACCCATCTCTGCCTGTCCCCATCCATGCCTGCCCGAGATCAGGAACTGGAATAGTATTGATCCATGATTTAGTTTTGTCACTTCTCATTTATTGTTCTCATAGTCCTGATTTTTGCTTTATTATTATTGTTGCTATTATTTTTGTAGAAAGAGGAATATAAATAAATACAACTCAAGTTAAAGTGCTCCTTCAGGCCAAGTCAAATGAGTACCATGTTACCTGGCTGCCTCCTGCCAACCCTCCAGAGGGAGACGAGGATGGTGGTACCGCCTACCCTGTACACCTGGGCAGGTGTGCTTGTCTTACACCTCCTGAATGTTCTGGCCCTGACCTGGGCTTGACGGGCGCATGCTGGGCAGAGTGGCCCTGTTGCCAGAGACAAGAGCAATGAAGACATCCTTTCCGCATACACATATACTCACTGCAGCTCTTTGCAAATGGAAATTGGCATTTCACTGTTGGGTCTTCGGATGCACTAGTTTTGTGGGTCATTAACCCCCCAAGGCTTCCAGATGTTCTCAAGCCAAGAACAGTAAATTCAGGGTGTCCTCATAGATTATTTCCACAAACTCTGGCCATAAAGACATTTTTCTGAGAGGCAGAGAATAACTGGGGCATGGCCACGTTTTCTTTTGATCTATTATACCCACTTTAATCTCTCTTTAGGGAACTATCCACATGGTTCTGCTCATTCACCTGCATAAACCTGCTGCCGCCAGGTTGAGCCGGGCAGGTCTGTTAACCACGACACGCAGACTGTATGTGTCTCCACAGAACACTTACCTCTCCTGTGCCTGCTCTTTGTTTTTTTCATCTGGGAACTTCCATGGCATGGCAAGGAGCATGTCAGAAGAACTGGGGAGAGTGAAACGGAGAAATCTGTCCTGGTCAGATGATGCCTTGTGCCCGGGAATCGTGGCGACATGATAGCCCTGGAGCTCCGAGGAAGCCAGCTTTCTCTATGTCCACAGGCAGAATGATGAGGCTGACACTGACTCTGTTCAGAGAACGTGTGAAAGGAGCCCCATGGAGTGGGCTGCTTGGGACCCGGGAGGAGGGTTGTACCTCTGGGAGTGTGGATTCTGAGGCTGGGTCCGCCCTGGCCACAGCGTGGAGGTCATGCACTGCAGTAGGTGGAGGATTGGAGGAGCCCTGGGCGATCCTGAGAGTCTGGGTTTCTGTGTATTTGGTCATTTCATATTTGTTCGGGGCAGAGTGGGAGAACTATCTCATTTCTGCTAAATCTACCAACTTTTCAGGAAGTTGGATTTTACCACTTGTACATCTAGTGGATGAATCCTAGGCTAGTGCCTGTATCGCCTTCTGGGCCTGCCCAGATAAGGAAGACCTTTGCCTTCCAATTGCCTTCTTCCAGTTTGCTGGGATGCCCAGTGCTCCGAGGTTTCAGTCGGGTGTTGAGACCTCACAACTCCCCACTGCCTGAGACACACCGAACCATAAAACCTCGGTGACAAACACCTTTAGAAATCTACTGATCCCGACGCAGTCATGCTGTTCCCCACGCTTTGTTTACTGACGGATGTACTTTGTGGCTCCTGTCCTCATTCTGTCATGTTTTCACACTGGAGTTGCTGAGACAGCAGCGTGAAACCTGGGAGCTGCAGGGGGTCTCGGACACTCCTCAGTCCACGGCCCCACTTTACTCATGTGAGCTTGGTGGTGGGCTTTTGTCTGAGGCCCTTGGCGGACCAGGGCAGAGCAGGCCCTGCGAACTACAGAACCACATCCCCCCTGTGCCAAGCTTTACTTATGTACTTTTTCTCCTGTCAGGGTAATTGTTTTAACACAATGGTCCCTAAGAAGCACCTCCACATTTCTCTGTCTCTTTCACAGCAGACTCCTTGGAAGCGTTGTCTCTGCCCGCTGCTGCATTTCCTCACCCCTTCTCTGTTGAACCTCCTCCAGGCTCTGCTTCCCCGAAATTCATCCTGCAACCTTTGCTGGTGCCTCAGCTTTCCCAAGTCCAAGGGGCAGTTCTCAGACACCACCATTTCTGGGGGATTCCATCTATATTCCTCTGTTTTCTTTTCTCGGCTTTTCTCTTGCTGGCTCCCCTTCTTGTTGGGGTGCCTGGGGCTCAGTGTTCAGGCTTCCTTTTTCTCTGTGTATCTCTGTTGCCTAGGTGACTCCTCAGGAAATGTGTCTGTAAATTCCCTTTAGACACTAGTACATTCCAATTTTATATCTCCGAGCCTGACCTCACCCCCTATCACACGCTTGACACGCCCCCTTCGATCTCTCGTGGGAATCTCCAATTTAAGGTGTCCCAACCAAACTCTCGATTCTGTGTCACATCCAATCATGGCCCAAATCTCTTCCTCCCCCATTCCTGCATGTGAACAAATAGCACCAATATCCAACATTCTTCATTACTCAGGTCAAAATTGTAAAAGTAAGCTATTCTTGGAACTCCTTTTCCTCTTGTGTGTCTTTGTATAAACTGGTCCAGGATGAATTTAGCTGGGCTTGGTTCTAAACTGCAGATTGGCTGAAACTGTGTCTCTCATCCTCACTGCGCCAGTGAGCCACCCAAGCATGTTGCCATGATGACACCAGAGTGAAGAGGCCTAGACCAACGGTGCAAGCACATTTCAAGCCTCTGCTCATGTCACAGCCACTAGTACCTTGTTAGTCAAAGCAAATCTCGTGGCCAAGCCCGAAGTTAAGAGTGGGGAAGAACATTGCCCCCAAAACTGGTCAGGCCCAGCATCCATTGAGTGGGGATATGTGCTCTTTCTCAGGATGTGGAGGGCAGCAATTATGTATTTACTGAACAGGAATCTCATATACTCCCTTAGAGAAGAGATTCAAAGAGGAAATTTTCTTATATTGGGTTGGCCAGCAAGTTAGTTCAGTTTTCCCATGGGATGGCTCTAGTAGTGCTTAGTTATTTTTAACTTCATTCAAACAGTTTTGTTAGATTGTATTATGGCAGTTGTTATATCAGCATTCATTTCAAAAACACTTATCTAAATCGGTGAGTTTGGGATAGCCATTTTAATATTGAAGATGGAAGGAAATATGCGACGTTTTCAGCATGTTATTCTTTATTATTCCAAGAAAGGTAAAAATGCAACTGAAATGAAAAAAAGAGAGATTTCTGCAGAGTATGGAGAAGGTGCTGTGACTGATGGAACATGTCAAAAGTGGTGCGCGAAGTTGTGTGCTGGAGATTTCTCACTGGATGATGTTCCATGGTTGGGTAGACCACTTGAAGTTGACAGTGATGAAATCGAGACATTAACTGAGAACAATAAACTTTATACCACACAGGAGATAGCCGACAAACTCAAAATATCCAAATCAACTAAGTCATTGGTGAAAATGAAAAATGTGTCTTTTATTTTACAGAAAATACTAAACGGACTTTTTGGCCAACCCAAAATATAATGGGATTTTGTCAACAGAGACTTTTTTTGAGGAACCGGATGTTTCTTTTTTAAATTTTTGGTTCTTCTGAATAGCTCTTTGAGGATAGGTATTTTATTGTTTCCAAGCTCTAATGATTAACTAGGGATGGTCATGGTGGTGGTGAGTGTGTGTGTGGAAGGAAGGTGATGCTGACGATTTTGGTGGCTGAAGGAAAGAGCAACATTTTCCTGCCATGGCTCATTTTCGTTATGTTTTATTCTTTCTTATCTCTATTCTGATTTCATAATTTACCCTCTGTGACACAACACGGTTGTTGTCACTGTAAATCTGTAGATAATGGGACATTAAAAAATTATAGGCTTTTTTGCAGAATTTGGTGGAGGTTAGGGTTGCACCTTCACGGCTCTCTGTCCCTGCCCTTTAACCCCTTGCATTAACCCCTGCATTAGGGCCTGGGGCACGAGAAGGGAGGAGCAGCAATTTCCCTGAGGGCTGTTGGGCTGAGCAGGTGCTGAGTGAACATGGCCCACAGCCTGGCCCGCAGGGCCTTGCGCATTTGACTCCGGCACATTTCTTAGGTCTTGGCAGGGCTGTCCTTCAGTTCGGCACATTTCCCGCCTGGCTCTAGGTCAGCTCTTCACCCCTTAGGTAGTTTTATAAGTGACGTGGGGCTGAGAGACACAATTAACCTGTGCGGCCAGTGTCTTTCATCCACCTGCTCCAGACAGTCCTGACGACTGCCGAAGTCTTTGCTTTGTTAGAAGTATTCCCTTCGCCCACACACTCAGGCAGATGCATCAGCCAGAGTGGGGACCTAGCCGGGGCTCTGTGCCGATCACCTCCACACAAGGGGAAGTGTGTGCCTGTGTTAACTGGGCCCTGAGAGTGGCCTCTGTAATCCTCTTCATCACGGCGGTGTGAAGTCTGAGAGTGCCCTTCCTGAAGCCATGCTTGGCTACCTGAAATTCTGACCCAGGTTCTAAATCCACCTCTGGCCATCTTCAGTGACCTCAGGAACATTTTTTGGTCCTTGTTGGGCCTCCCTTTTCTCATCTGCTGAACGTGGCTGGGGCTATTCTGAGGAACAAATTAAATAATCTGTGTAGAAAGAGTCCAGGAAGAATAAAGTTCATAATACATGAAAGACATGTCATTTTGAATAAAACTGCAATTTGAAAATTTATGGACAGTTTGTTCCAAAGACACTTCAAGCACATAACAATGATTCATAGCTCTTGGAACTGCAAATGCTGTATGAACAGTTTGGTTAATGGGCAAAAATATGCGTCCAGTATTCTGGGCTCCAGGGGGTGAGTAGGGGGTGGGGTGGGGAGCACACAGCCAAAGACCTATTAGTCATTGTTTTGCCTTCTAGGACAGAATTCTGCAGTGAATGGCCCTGTGTTATGGACTGCGTGTTTGTGTTCCCCTCTCAAGTTCACGTGTTGCAGCCTTACCCACCATTGCGATAATACTAGCAGATGAGGCCTTTGGGGGGTAATTAGGTTTGGATGAGGTCATGAGGGTAAGGCCCCTGTGATGGGAGTTGTGCCTTTCTCAAAGGAGGAGGAGACCCCAAAGGTCACTCTCTCTCCACCATATGAGGACACAATGAGAAGGGCCTCCCCAGAGGGAGGGCCCTCACCAGGAATCAGATCTGCCAGCCCCTCGGTGTTAGACCCTCCAGCCTCCAGAACTGTGACAAATACATGTCTATTGTGCAAACTGCTTGGTCTATGGTATTTTGTTATGGAAGCCTGAGGAAACTAAGAAATCACGGGAAATTTGGAAACACAATCATATAAAGATGGTTGAAAGGGCGGATACGTTTGGCCTGTGAAGAAGAAGGTATGAGGACAGGCTACGAAAACGTCTTGCAATATTTCAAAATTACATGAAAGTATAATGATATGCATGAGAGGTGTAGAGGAGGGAAATAAGACCCCTGTGTAACAGAAACCGAGCTACACACTTTGGAAATTTTATCTATTTGAGCTGTAAATCAGGAATGCCCTGCCCCGCAAGCTGGGGAGTTCTTTGTTCTGGGAGGAACACAATCCAAGCGGAGTGGCCTCTCGCTGGAATTCCTGCACCAGATCCGAGGGGTCCGGCCAGCTGGCCTCTCCTTCCTTCCAACTCAGGATTCTAAGTCGGACCCCAGTGTACTGCTAGTCTCAGACTTCGGAACAATTTACTCAGTTCTCTTTCACCACGTTGAACTCTTATGACTTCATTCAAAATGTTAAGACTAACATAACTTTTGGGCCATCTTGTCTGGAAATACTGAGGATGTAGGACAGAGAATGTCAAAATCATCATAATGTAGATGTCAACAAATGTCAAGATCCTTGTACTAACATATGAACTGGGGAATCAATATTGATTTGGCCTGAGTTCATGAAGCATGCTTACCAATTCCGGCTGTCTCCAGGAGATTTCTGTGTCAGCCCTGGAACACACTAATATGTTTGGCCAATCCAGCTGGTAATCCATTGATTTTTTTTTTTCATTTATTCGCTCACTTTGCTCATTCAGCCATTCATTCTTGGTACAGCATGTACGAGGTACTTCTCTGTGCCAGACCACCTATAAGACAGAGAGATGTATTCCTGTTCACAGAGGCTCGTGCTCTCATCAGTGAACAGTCAACGAATGAAATATGATATGAGCAATGCTGAGGCTGAGATTGCCGCCAAGGAACAGCATCAGACTCTCCGGGTAGGGTGGCGTTCAGAAAGGGTCAGCAGCGCTGTGGTGAGTAGGAAGGAGGTCTGGCAGCGGCACCGAGGGGCAGCAGCTTCAGAAGCATCAGAAGAGTGGGATTTCTAAAGCAGGGGTTGCTACAGAGGTAAAGGTAGAAGATGAGGCTGGGCAAGGAATCAGCTAATGAGCAGCTTTGCATATTACATGAAGATTTTTTGGATTTTTCCCCCATAGGCAGCAGGAATGCACTAATGAACGTTAAGCAAGCAATAATCAGATTTGCAGGTGAGAAAGCTCACTCTAAAGACAGTGTTAGCAGTCGACTGCAATAACATAAGGAAGAAATGACTGGAGCTTGAATCCAGGTGGTGGCAGGACGGATGGCGAGGAAGGGAAGGACAGAGTCAAGAGATGTAAGAACTAGCCCCAGGGGGCATTTGAGTAATGACTTTTACAATATTAGGTATGTGAATTTAAATATATAGACTTAATGCAAATGTACACTTAACATATATGTTTAGCAAATATTGTATATATGATGTATTATAATGAAAGTGCTTAGTATGGTGCTTTGTATCTGGTGAACATTTGTCAGTTTAACTAATTATCACTAACATCTGTGTCCAAAATAGTGCTCTCCTTTCCCTTTTTCAGCAATATTTATGGACTAGCTTTTCTGTTTCATCGATCTGCCTGTCATTTCCTGTTCCATTATCTCACTATCTTCATTATTAGAGCTTTTCAGTATGTTTTACTAGCTGGTAGGCTAAGTCCCTTCTTGGCCCCTCTTCAAGCATTTCTCAGATGTCCTATTTATCTCTATTATGAGGCTGGCTTCCTCAGAAAGGTTCTGCACTCTCCCGGGCAGACATGGAAATGGGCCAGGAGTAAACCTGGAATTATTGCTCTCTATTCAGCTTATGGCTGCAGCACCCTGATTGTCTATAACTTTCATTGACTTCCAAATGCTTTAGCATCGTGAGATCTCCCTGGGGCTCTCAGGCCTTGAGGAGGTGTGGGCTTTCCTGCAGAGACCACCTAACACACGCTTGTCCAACCAAAAGCCCTGGGACATGACAACTCTCTGACTCTGTGTGTGTGTGTGTGTGTGTGTGTGTGTGTGTGTGTGGTTTTCCCACACTGGGCTGCGGCTGCTCAGCGGATGGGCAACTTCCTGATTTGACAAGGCTCTAGGTTGCATTTGGTGCAGCCTCTATCTCTTCTGGAAACATCTGTTCCATCTGTTTTGAGTACCATCCCTGTTTCTGAAAGAATAATGCCGGCTACCTCTAAACTCATAAGTTTAAACTGTGACCCCAGAAAAACTTGTGTCCTTAGTTGTGTGAAGGGAGGGGAGAAGGCAGCTAGGAGCTGATTTAGAACCTTGGCTCTTTGCTTTTGCCACCACTATGGAACCTTCGTAGCTTGGGTGCAACTGCAAACAGATGTGGGCTGAATGATTCACTCTTGCTGTGCGGGCATCAAGCGTGTTCACCTCCAGCTCCCTGGGCTCCATGGACACAGAGCTGTTCCATCATCCACATGAGGTGTTGTGCAGGTATTAGATGTTGACCTGACTGCACTGGAGGGAAATTTCTAAAATTTCAGAAAAGGAGGTTCTTTTTATTACTTATAAGTTTGGAAAATTTGATGACTATTTGAGAAAAAAAAATAGAGCCTCACCTCCCAGTATATACAAGGTCATCCAGAAAGTACCCAGCCATGTACTATGAAAAATAGAGACATTTATGGATGAGGATACAAGATACAGGAAACATTGTACATAGGACAATGATGCCTCAGTCCCCTTCAAAGTGGGCACCTTGGGACCTCACACAGTTCTCCCAATTGCCATCAGCTGCCCCGTTGTATTTTCCTGAATCTCATTAATTGTCTGAAATCTCTTTATTTTCAAGGGTGATTTTAGTTTTGGGAAAAGCCAGAAGTCTAGGGCGCCAAATCTGGACTGTAGGCGGGGCTGAGTCACCTGGGTGATTTGATGTTTCACCAAAAAACTCTGTACAAGATGTGAGGCGTGAACAGGCACATATTCATGATGAAGCTGCCAGTCACCAGTTGCCCATAGCTATGGCCTTCTGCATCATCCAAATAGTTTCTGTAGAGCAACGTTCAAGATTAATGCAGAATGTAATACAGATTCATTGCTCTACTTGCTCAGTCAGTTTGAATGTGACGGCCACACAGTACACATGCTCACTCATTGGCATCCACCACCCCAATGACTAGGACAGTGAAGTTGTCATTGTTCACAATGTGCATTCCAGTCCACTCTCCTTGGCTGCCAGGTTACATCGATGTCATGCAAACTGTTTTCATTACATGAACAATGGCTGGACTCCTCCGGACAGATCTGGCATCCTGCCTTTTTTTAGCACCCTGGAAGCACTTACTTTCTTGGCATGGCCATCTGCAGGGTCACCGGGGCCCTTTCCACTGCCAAATCAAATGACATTTCCCAGACTTGCTTTGTCTGTGACATCAGCGCAGACTCTCTTCCTCTTTATGGATATAAATATACTGTCATAGTAATCTTACCCTCTTCTCCTAGTAGATGCTTTTCTCATGGATTTTTAATTTTCTTTATTGACATCACTTTATAATAAATGACCCCAAATTCAATCTCCAGATCTTGTCTGTAGTCATCCATATACTCAACAGATTTTTAGAACCTTTAATGTGTCAGGCACCAAGGTGACCACGTCCCTGCCCTTAAGGAGAATACCAGAAGTCTTCCCACAGGGATAGGTAAGATACTATGTCTGTCAGGATTCCAGTGGGAAACAGATGGCGCATTAGACGGGGTGAGTGAAAAGATTTAGCAAAACATTTACAAAGGTTTGGGCAGAGTTAAGGGAAATCAGCAAGGAATGACAAGGGACAGTGAATTACTCTAAGGCTGGTAACAGAGGAGGAGGTTGCCATGCCAAGGGCTGAAGGGGCCAGAGGAGGGAGCAGATGACAGAACACGGGCTTAGCTGTGACCCTGGATGAAGCCTAGGAGAAGGCTGCCTGATTGCAGCTCGGGTGTGAAAGAATGCAGCCTCTACCACCACTGCCCATTGGGAGGGAGCTGAAGGAATAAATGCCCCAATCTCTCTCTCTTTCTATTCCTCATTCTCCTCAAGTTGTCACCTGTTGGTTGAACCCAACCCAAAGCAAGGGAGCCTTGATGCTGTCTGTATAGGTCTCACTCCTGGAGCATGCAGCAGGGGAAAAAGGTAGAGAGTGGATATGGAAAGAAACATGACGAATATTCAGTATAGGTGCTATGAGATGACTGACATCAATTTATTCTTCCTCCTTTTTTCCTCATCATCTTGTCCAATAACAGCCCTTGGCTCTGCTGCCTTCAGCTAAGATAAGTCAGGAGGTACTGCCTGACACAGAGGAAGGGAATCATGAGTCCTCCAAGGCCTGGTGCCAAGCAGCCACTCCACTCGCTTCCCTCTTTCCCTCCTTACTTCTTCTTCTTCCCTTTGCCAATTGCAACTTCCATGTCTCCAAGTTCTTATGGTCCGCAGTGGCTGCCACTGCTTCTGGCCAAAGAGCAAAGGGCTCTTTCAGAAAAGGCTCCCTGGTTCATGGAGTCGTCCCAACTCACACCCATGGCAACTTTCCCCAGCAAAGTGAAGAGCAACTTGGGCCTTGTTGATGATCTTGAACACTTATTTATCTTTGCCAGCAGTTTCCTGGACATGCTAAGTAAGCACATTAAAATGCCACTGAAAATTTTTGCTGCCTTGTTGAACCTTTCTGGCAGATTAAGTTGAGGGGAAGTGGGAGCACGTGGACCACAAAACATATAATTCCTCATTGTCACATCACACTGTGAGGAATGATCTTTTTAAGGCTGCTAAGTGGGTGACTTTCATAATGGAGGAAATAATGGCACAGGAAGGAGAATAAAATCTCAGTGGGAGCTCTTGTTCCTGGTGTATCCGTGGTGGGATTAGCGAGTACCCCCAGCCTTAATTCCTATGCTGTTTTATAACAAATTCCCTCCCCAGCCCTTCTGTCTGCACTGGAAAGGCTGCCCACGGGAGCATGCTGGGCAAGCACATCTGAGATGCACTTTAGCTCCGAGGTCGTATTTGATGACTTGGGATTGGAAGCTGTCTCTTTAGACTGGACAAAAGAAATGCTATACCATGAAGGGAAGAAAAGGACATGCTGACTGGACCACACAGATGAAATAAGAGAAAGAATCAGATGTTTTCCACTGGAGCTGCTGGGTCGAAGGGCAGTTCTGCCCCACTCCAATAGTTTCCTTCCTTGACTCATAGGCCCCATGCTGGCAGGAGAACCACGGACGGCTGAGTTTGTGGCTTGTAAGAAAAGGAAGCAAGTACTGGGGAAGGAAAAGGGAAACTCAGGGTGAATGAACAGAAGTACATAAAATCAGAAGAAAAACCACCATCAGTGCTGTCTTTTAAAAAATTATGCAATAGTTCACAGATTGTATATATTACATACATGTCATATAATAATTATTTCATGATTACTAGTCATAGCCACCCCCGGCTTTATAATGGAGCATCACCAGAACTTTTGGGTTCCTTCGTATGTCCTTCCCCAGTCCCAATAAACTCTCTTTTTTGTGTATGTTCATAGTTTCGCTACATAAGTGTATATCTCTAAACCATATTTTTGGTTTGATTAGTTTTTGGAACTTTGTATAAATGGAATTAAGTGCATTTTTTGATGCTTACTTTTTGTTTTACATTGAGTCTATGATATTCTCCCATTTATCTGTAAGCCATTCATTTTCATTGCTGTATAATATTCTTTTTATGAGCTTCCTACCATTTATTCACTGCTTTTCATCATGTTTTTGGTGTTAGGCTCTTCTTTCCTACAGGCTTTTTCGAATAGATCATTTGTGTGTGTGTGTTCAGGGTTGGAGGGAACATTGTATTCTGTCTCCATTGCTTTTGGATGGTCAAGTAATTAATCTTTCTGAGCCTCCATTATCTCTGAAATGATCATGGTCATAGCTACCCTGCATATCTAATAGGAACATGGATATAAAAGCATTGAAAAAAATGAAAGTGCAAACAAGAATCATCACTGAGTGGAGAGAGAGCGGTCAAATGGATGTATGAAGACAAGCAGGAAGTTTAACCACTTGGTTCGTACTGAGATGATTCTGTAATTGTTTAAGCCTCAGGTCCTTGAAGTCTTGAGCTTCAAATGTAGCTCTAATGACAGAACAGGCCTCCAGAGCAGAGAAGAAATAAGCTTTGAAGTGCATGATTCCTACTGTAGATATGACAGAAGTATACTCGAGGAGGGTGGCCAGAGAACACTTCCTGAGTGTTGTCTATCTTTCTCCTTCTTGCTGCTCAACAGTCACCCTCCCAGCCCCCACCCTTTACTGTGTCTACCTTCTCCTCCATGCCAATGGTGCTAGGTTCATATCTGGGGCCTCCTCAGCCATCTGCACTTCCATTCCTGTGTGTTTCAGCTCCTCGCTGGACATTTGATCCTATGTGAGTGTCCTGGGGGTGCCCCATATACCACCTGTAGAGAATGGAACTCCTCAAGCTTTCTTCTGTATGCTCATCCTTGTGAGTGGTTTCACCACTTAGGCCTTCCACTGGAAATCCTAGGCTCACTCACTTCTTCCCTCTCCTTTACCGTTACACTTGTCTGTCTCCTATCTTGTGATGGAATCTCTTAAATATTTCTCAAATCTCTGCTCTCCTTCTGATCACCACCACTCCCTTGAAGGGGACCTTCCCATTCATTGTCTGGGCTGCTGCAAAAGCCCTGGAACTAGTCTCCTTATCTGTCACTGAGCTCAGGTCTATCCTCCTTTATATCTCTGACTATATCCAGAACTCTGGCCTATCTTCCTTGGCCAGCCATGGAGTCACTACATTCTCAGACTCAGTTTCCTCATTTGTCACCTAGAGATGATTCCAATACCTTCCTCATGAAGTTGTCAGGAGATTAGATGACAGAATGAATGAGTTTAAGTAGTGCTTAGTAGGGTGCCCAGCACACAATAGGTGCTCAATAAACAGTACTGGTCATTACTGTTAGTGCCTAGGCCTATCCTTGTGCTATCCACCTTCCAGGTAAAATTCTAGATTCAAGAGAGTCAGGGCTGGGTTCTGACTTCTGTGGGCCCTGGGAACTTTGGCCTTCATGGGTTCCTTCCACAATAAAAAAAAAAAATTAAAAATTATGTTATATGACTGTATTGTTACAATTTTAAAAGAAAATCAAACCTTTTTCTGGGCCCCTAAAAATCCTGGGGCCCCTAAGCCTTGTGTCTGCTGTGACGAAGAGATAAATCATCCCTGAAAGGAACACGTGCACCCTGCCCTCTCTGTCTCTCTCTTCCCTCCCCCCCTCCCTCTTACTTCTTCCTTCCTTCCTTCCTGTCTGTCTGTTTTTCGTGTGTAAGTGATTAAGTTTTTTTCTTTTGTTCATTATTGCTTTCTTTAGGTTTCCTCTCTTCTTTCAATTACTACTTGGATTCGATACTTACTCATTAATTATCAGCCTTTCCTCCCCTCTGCCAATGTACACATGGGCAGAGTTCCTTCCAGGTATTGTCTTAGCACTATCCTAAAAGTTCTATCAGTTTCATGTATCTTCTAGTGGCACGCCGATCAATTACTTGACCCATGATTGTTTTAAAAGACTTTTTAAATTGCCAAAATGTGTGAGTTCCTTGTTGTATTTTACCATTGGTTTCTGTTTTTTTAATTGCTTTATGTTTAGAGATTATCTGTAAGATAGGGAGACTTATCAGTAGCCTGTCAATTGTTGCAGTGTACCATACGCCCTTCTAGGGAACGAGTACTTATTAAGTCAGCTGCAGGGCCCATCCGATCAAGCCTGTTAATTCCGTTGTTCAGTCCCTCTGTGTTTTTGCTAAATGTTTGTCCTTCTGCTCTGCTGAGTACTCAGAGATGTGTTAATATTTCCCACTGTGATTGTGCTTTTGTTGGTCTGTGTTGTAACGTGTCCATTTTTGCTATATAGAATTTGGAGCTATACTGCTAGGTGCGTGGTAGTTTGTAATTCTTTCCAGGTTCCTGGGAGGCTGTTACTTTTCCATTAGGTAATGACTGTGTTTATCCCCATAAGGCTGTTAGCCCTAAACTCTGTTTTATCTGATATTAAGAGAGCCACTCCGCCTTTCTTTTGGTAATTGCCTGGTACCTATTTTCTCTATCCATTTTCACTCTGTTCTCTCTCTCTCTCTCTCTTTTTGATATTCATTGTATTAATTTCCTGTGTTCTTTTTCTTTTCTTTTCTTTTCTTTTTTTTTTAACCAATTGTTCATAATTTTGGTGTCTTAAAACAACAGAAGTATATCATCTCACAGTTCTGGAGGCTAGAAAACCAACATAAAGGTCTGGCCAGGCCATGACCTCTGAAGGCTCTGGTGAAGAATCTTTTCATGCCTCTTCTAGCTTCTGGGCGCTGTGGACAGACCCCGGCGTTCCGTGCCTTGCAGCTGTGTCCTGCCTCCCTCCTCAAATGGCCTTCTTCCTTCTATGTGACTGTCTCTATCTCTGTGTCCAAATTTCTCTCTTCATGTAAGAATATCAGCAATCTTAATTTGGTTATACAAAGGCCCTATATCCAAATAGGTTCTCAAAGCAGCTCTTGAGTAGACAGGGGAACCTCATACCTTTATAATTAAAAATTGTTATGAAACATTTAAGGCATAAAAAAGTTTCACATCTTGTGCATATATGAGCCCTAACACTCCAGCCTTTAGTCAATGAGAAACCCCTCCTTCATCCCATCCCAGCAGATAAAGGCTCCACTCCGATTTTAACTTACCTCTGAGAGTTTCCCTTTCTCTCTTGCAAACTCAGCTATGAATTTAAAATATTTTACGTGTTTTTTTAGTCAGTGATTCTAGGTGCTTTACTGGAAAGTTCTCATGTTCTTTTAGCCTTCCATCTTGCTGGAAACAGAACTGTCTATCAGAGTAGGTTTTTAAAATAGTTTTATTGAAATTTTTCACATACCATATCATTCACCAACTTAAAGTGTACAATTCAGTGAGTTTTCACTCCAGAATATTTTCATCACTCAAAAGACCCCATGCATGTTAGCAGTTGCCCCCCATTGCTTCCCCTAACCCCCTCAGCCCTAAGCATATGCTAATCTACTTTGTGTCTCTAAGGATTTGCATGTTCCATACATTTTATGGAAAGAGAATCATACAATATGTGCTATTTGCTGACTAGCTTTGTTTACTTGGCATAATGTTTTTAAGGTTCATCCATGTTGTACGTATATCACTCCTTCATTATTTTTCATTGCCAATTATATCCCATTGTATGGATATTTCACATCTTATTTATCATTCATCAGTTAATGGGCATTTAGTTACATGAATCCCTCTGCTTTGAACATTTGTGTATGAGTTTTTGTGTAGGCGTATCTTTCCATTTCTTTTGGGTATATACCTAGGAGTGGACTTGCTGGGTCATGTTACATGTTGCATAACCGCCAAGCTATTTTTCAATGACCTGCATCATTCTACACCCCCTAGTAATGTAGGTTTCAAACCTAGCACAGGTGTTTGTGCTTGACATGGGAAGAGTTGTCATAGATTTTCTGAGCATGGTGAAAGTAACGTTATTGGAATGTTTGGTGCACATTGATGTGGAACAAGAGATTAAAGACCAGGAAGCTTGTAGGAAGTGCAGGAGTAATTGAATTCTCAGCTGGTGGCACCTCTATTTGGGCTGGTGGCAGGCAGAAAAGATGTCAGAGTTCCCGAAGAGCACAGTGGACAATGGAAAAGATTCTCAGGCAGAAAAATAATGTTTACCTGAGTTAGACTCTGAGATGCCTGCTCAACCTTTGCTTTCTAATCTTGATATCACAGAAAATAAATTTCTCTTTTTAGAGAAGCAAGAAAGGGAATAACTGTAAGTTTTGCCATTATGTGATAAAGGGGACCATGTGAGTTGAGCAGATCTGTGGGCTTCTGACTTGCCTGGAGATGCCTTCCTGAGAGGTTGGGATCCTCTAGGCTAGGTGGGCTGCCCACTGCCAAGGCTGAGGGAGCTGTCTACAGCCCTAGTCCATGTTCTTCCTGCTAGTGGCAGCAGTGAGTCTTTTGTAGATAAAGTCCTCTGGTGAGTGTGTGTGTGTGCTGAGTAGCTTGGGCATTTGAAATGGCCAAATGGAATGAGAGCGCTTAACAGCAAAAGTTTTCTAGCTAAGTAATAAAACCTCTCATAACTCTAGGATTCAAAAGTTGCCCATCAAGCTGTTTATCGTGTAATGGAACAATAGTTATAAAGCTGCCACCATCCAGGGAGCTTGCAGTTGCTCAGTGAGGCTTGTGACAGGGGCCTCCTACTCTACTGGGCACAGTCATCTCTTTTATGGGGTTTTATCCTCTGTGATTTATTCGCAAGCATTTTGTATTCACTGTGCCATTTAGATGAAATGTAAGTAAAACCGTAAGGTAAAGAACTGTGTCAGGCTGTTACACACTTTAAGCTCATGATAAAATCAATCTGAATATTGTCCTCTGTTCAAATGAAGTAAAAACACCTGCATTTCGGCAGTTTCCTGTTACTGACTTTTCTTGTCCCGTGTTGTATCACGCATCTACTGGCCTAGCTGACGCTGGTGGAGAGAGGCCAACACGCCCCAGTTCTGTCCCAAGTTTTGTGTCCTCCTCAGGTCCCATTTCTCTCAGTCTACGCACTCTCTTTTATAGGCCCCAGTTCTCAAAAATGGAGGGAGTTTTCTCACTGGTAATAGGACCTAATCCTGCAACTCAGAGTTGCTTTGCCCTTCCTCTCAATATAACTGTGATCGGAGCATACTCCCGAGACTGATAAAATGAGAATACGTTTTTTTTTTTTTCTGTGGCAGATAATGGTAAAGTTTCCATTGAAGCTGCTTCTGAACTTGAATGATCCTGGTATGGTGGTTTTGAAATAATTCTTTTTCCCTTCTTTTCTTTTAGGCTTATCCAAATCCCTTGGGCTCATTGAAGGTTATGGTGGGCGGGGCAAAGGGGGCCTTCCTGCTACCCTTTCCCCAGCTGAAGAGGAAAAAGCCAAGGGACCCCATGAGAAATATGGCTATAATTCCTACCTCAGTGAAAAAATCTCACTGGATCGTTCCATTCCGGATTATCGTCCCACCAAGTAAGTTCTGATTCAGTCATGCAGAGGACCTGGCTGGATCATGTGGGTGGTGAAGGCCCAGTCTGTGGTATTTTCTCATGGTACTTGTAACTAGTGAGGTAGCTTTTATCTCATTCTCCTCCACAACCAATAAACTGAGTACCGTCAATTATGAAATAATAGCTAAGTAAAAAACTTACATTTTAATAAAAACAAGAAGCACATAGAAAGGTCTGCAGTACAAAAATAATTTAAGTAAAAACAGAAATCAGTTCTGGCCAAGATGGAGGCATAGGTAGACACACTGTGCCCCCTTGCACAACCAAAACAAGGACAACAAAAACTGGAACTGACAGAAAATCAAACTGTGTGGAAGTCCAACGACCAAGGAGTTAAAGGAGAAACATTTATCCAGAATGATAGAAGGGGCGGAGACAGGCAGCTGGGCAGAGAGGACTTGAGGCAAGGTGGCAGCTGGCAGACTGGGTGGTACCACATTTGCATGCAGATAAACTGGGAGGAACAACTGGGGAGCAAGACAGACCATGCAACCTAAGGTTCCAGTGTGGGGAAATAAAGCCTCAAAACCTCTGACTGAAAACACCTATGGGGGTTGAGGCGGCAGTAGGAGAAACTTCCAGCCTCACAGGAGAGTTCTTGAAGAGACCCAGAGGGTCCTAGAATGTATACAAACCCACCCACCTGGAAATCAGCACCAGAAGGGCCCAGTTTGATTGTGGGTAGCAGAGGAAGTGACTGAAAACTAGCAGAGAGCGGAGCGAGCACCATTGTTCCATCTCAGACCCCTTCCCTACATATAGCATCATAACACAGCACCATGGGTTGCCCCACCCTGGTGAACACCCAAGGCTCCACCCCTTACTATGTAACAGGTGCACTGAGACAAAAAAAAAAAAAAAAAAATGGCCCAAATGAAAGAAGAGTTCAAAGCTTCAAAAAAAAAAAAATACAACTAAGTGACAAAGAGCTAGCCAACCTATCAGATACAGAGTTCAAAACACTGGTCATCAGGATGCTCCAGGAACTCACTGGGTACATCAACAGCATAAAAAAGACCTAGGCAGCAATGAAGGTTACATTTTGTGAAATAAAGAAAAATCTACAGGGAACCAATAGTGATGGGAAGGAAACCAGGACTCAAATCAAGTGTTTGGAGCAGGAGGAAGAAACATTCAACCGGAAAAAAATGAGAAACAAGAATTCAAAAAAATGAGGAGAGGCTTAGGAACCTCCAGGACATCTTTAAACATTCCAACATTTCAATCATAGGGGTGCCAGAAGGAGAAGAGGAAGAGCAAGAAATTGAAAACGTATTTGAACAAATAATGAAGGAGAACTTCCCTAATCTGGCAAAGAAAATAGACTTTCAGGAAGTCCAGGAAGCTCAGAGAGTCCCAAAGAAGTTGGACCCAAGGAGAAACACACCAGGCACATCAGAATTACATTAGCCAAGATTAAAATGAAGGAGAGAATTCTAGAAGCAGCAAGAGATAAGGGGACAGTCACCTGCAAAGGAGTTCCCATCAGACTGTCAGCTGATTTCTCAAAAGAGACCTTCCAGGCAAGAAGGGGCTGGAAGGAAGTATTCCAAGTCATGAAAGGCAAGGACCTATATCCAAGATTGCTCTCTCCAGAAAAGCTTTCCTTTAGAATGGAAGGGCAGATAAAGTGCTTCCCAGATAAGGTCAAGTTAAAGGAGTTCATCATCACCCAGTCCTTATTATATGAAATGTTAGAGACTTATCTAAGAAAAAGAAGATAAAAAATATGAACAGTAAAATGACAACAAACTTACAGCTATTAACAACCAAACCTAAAAAGAACAAAAACAAACTAAGCAAACAGCTAGAACAGGAACAGAACCACAGAAATGGAGATCACATGGAGGGTTATCAGTAGGGGAGTGGGAGGGGGAGAGAGGGGGAAAAGGTACAGAGAATAAGTAGCATAAATGGTAGGTAGAAAATAGATAGGGTGAAGTTAAGAGTAGTATGGGAAATGTAGAAGCCAAAGAACTTACATGTACAACCCATGGATATAAACTAAAGGGGAGGGATGTGGGTGGGAGGGGGTTATGAAGGGTGAAGGGGAGTAAAGGGGGAAAATGGGACAACTATAATAGCATAATCAATAAAATGTATTAAAAATATATATATACACTTAAAAAAACTAGAAATCACCATGATCTTATTACCTAGAATAGCAACTGGTGAAATCTTAGTATATTATCTTCAAGTCTATTTTCTGTACACATTATGAACATGTGATATGTTTTTTAATCTTTTTTTCCATTCAACATTATTTGGTGAGCATTTCCTGATGTTCACTATTTTCATTGTTCAGGATTTATATTATTTTTAATTTTTTATTATTATAAATAACATTTTGATGAATATTTTTCCATTTAAGTCCTTATGTATATTAATTTCATATTCATTTTCTTAATCCACACTTGTTAATGTAGAATTCTTAGATCACATTGTAGGAATATTTTTGGAGGCTCTAGACACATATTGTGTTATTGCCCTACAGAAAGTTTATGGCAATCTCCACCCCTTTTGTAATTTTACCTGGCCCTTCCCAAAATGGGTGCTACCATTTAAAAAATGTTTTGCCAAGCTGATAGGTTAGAAAGTACCTCCCATGATTGTTTCTGCTTATATTGTTTTGTCTAAGATTCTTACTTTGTAAACAGCTTGTTTGCCCCTTAGTTGTCTTATGGAAGGTCTTTGTTCTGTGCACTCAGATTTAAGAATTATTTATTTGCTCCTTGTGAAATAGAGAAATGAAATTGCTCATAGAATCAAGATGCTGGAGGAAAACCTATTTTCTAGGCAGGAGTCCCCTTTGGCATCTCAAACAGATTTTTCGTTTTCTGTAAGGTTTGTAGTGTCTCTCTTTTTCCATTCAGAGTATGCCCTTGTTTAGAGCAGATTATTTGTTTTTCAAATGGGCTTTGTACAAATCAGTTAAGTATCCTGGTTACTGAGAAAAATAGATTTGAGATAAAGAAAATTATCTTAAATGGATTTAAAATTGCAGGATTAGCCCAGGAACCTGTTAAGTCTCTTTCCTTGCCTAATAAACACATATTCATTTGAATCACCAGGAAAACATACTTCAACCCTGTTGGAAGCTATTTTGTATTCCTCGACTTTTGCTCTCAAAAACATCTGGCTGTTTTCATTTTCTGGTACTCTCTGATTAGCCTTCCTTATTTGGACCTTGGCAAATGAACAGAGTCATAATTTTTTTCACTCCTACGAGAATAAAAATGCTTCCAACATGGAGCTACTGGAAATAGGTCAGTTGAACAAATATTAGTGAGTACCTATTATGTGCCAGATGTTCTTCCCCACTTTAGGGGCAGAACATCAAATAAGATATAGGTCTTACCTACTTACTATTTGTCTAGGGAGGGAGACCGATGCACAGGCGGATCTATTCAGCACAGTGTGGACTAAATAGTGCGCACCGGGTTGGAGATAAACATAGCTTGTGCAGGGAGGATGTGGGAAGAATTCCTGCTTGAGATAAAGCCTGAGCTTAATTTTGAAGGATCAATAAAGGTTGGAAAATTGAAGAAGGGAGAGGGTAAGGGCAGACTAGGTAGGGGAACAGTAAGATCATAATTAGGAGTGCAAATAAAAACGTGGTATGCTCAGGGAAGAATACAGAGCTCCATCGTGCTCTGTAGTGTACTATGGTGGCTTCAGCATACTACTTATTTCTGGTTACTCCTGAAATTTTACTAAGATAAGAATAAAGGACTAGAGAGCGTGGCAACCTGTAAGGGACAACCGAACAGGTGATAACAGTGGGAAAGAGTCACCTACAAAGTTTTAGAAGATGGAAAGAGGATGGATGAAAGGTAACTGACAGCAAGCTGGATGACGCGGAGACCCAATCTCCTGGGTGGAGAGTGGGTAAGAGCAGAAGAATGCAGTCTAGTTACACCTCACAACACCAAAGGTTCTGGGTACTTCTGATGGCTGGGAGGTGGATTGGAACGGGAGGATTGCCATTGCATCTCCAGATCCTTTCTTCAACTCTGCACACTGGAGTCTTTTCTTTTTACCTAGTGGAGTATGGGAAGTTTATTCTCTGGAGAAGGTGCACTCTGGGTTTTAGTTCATAAGATGTAGCCTAGGACAGAAGGTAAGGTTGCATACTAAATGAGAACACCCTCAGCCTCATTATCCCTCAAGGTTTTTTTTATATCTTCATAGTAAGTGTTTGAAGAAACCAGTCTAAGGAAATGATTTAACCTAAGAAAAAGGCCAATATATCTGATACTTGGGGGTATACCACCAAAATGATTGGATTCTGCCCATTAACCATTATTAGTAAGTTAGGCCTGTTGTTAAAGCTCCATTCAACTACGCATAGCTGTTTTACTCTAAAATAAGAAAGGAGAGAGAGGATCCCCAAACATCCCAGGAGAGACTTTGTTATAAAAGGCCTCAGCAACAACAAAATCAGAAAACATATTTGGTGAAAACAGAGACTACGAGCTTTAAAACTATAATTTGTGACATAGGGAGATCATGAAAAGTTGTGTTATATTCACAGAACAAGAGCCAAGTGCTATGTTAAAGTAACAATCAGAGAATTAAAAAAGAAAAAACAAGTCTTGGAAGTTATAAATGAGATAGAAATAAATAATTCACTAAAAGGTTGGAAGATAACATTGAAGAACTCTTCTGGAAGATAGAAAAAATAAAAAATAAAAATAAGAGAGAAAAGACTTAAAAAGAATTATACCAGTCTAGTAGTTCACCATCAACTAATAGGAATATCAGAAAATGAACAGAGAAAACAGAGAGAAGAAAATCATCAAACAAATGATACAATAAAATTTCCTGGAACTATAGAGTTTGTAGATTGGAAGGTCCCATCCAATGCCTACATGATGAATGAAAGGAAAAAAATTAAACCCATATTAAGAAATGTAGATGTAAATTTTCAGAACAACATGGATGAAGAGCAAGTCCTAAAAGGTTTTAGTGGGAAAAGTGCCTTAAAAACAGTTGATATTGGATTTCTTAGTAGCAATATTAAAAACTAGGAGACGAGTTGAAAAAAATTATTTTCAACTCACAATTCTATAGTCAGCCATAGAATAGTTTGGACCAAGAACAATCACAAAGGGAACAAATTACATTTCTGTAGTCTCAACAAGTTTACCTTTCCTGAATCTGTTTTCAGGAAGTTACTCAAGGATATGCTCCAGGAAAACAAGGGAATAAAATAAGATAGAGAATGATAATAGGATTGAGGAAACAGGGGATTCAAACAAGAGAATACTGAAAGCAGATCCCAGAAAGAGGATGAAGGGCTGTTCCAGGGTGCTAGCTGTGTAGTAGGCCAAGGGATCAACCATTTCCCACTGGAACAGGAGGATGGAGGGCTATAGCAGGTATATATCTAAAGGGACCAAGGTGTAGAATTATTTGAATTATTAGAATTGACTCCATTAAAATTATTAAAAATTAATATTTTATTGAGGTATAATTGATGTACAACATTTTATTTATTTCAAGTGTATGTTATAAAGATTTGATATTTGTTGACATTGCAAAATGACCATCACATTAAGTCTAGCTAAAATCCATCACCACACATAGTTACAAAATTTTTTTCTTGTAATGAGAACTTTTAAGATCTACTCTTAGCCATTTTCAAATATGAAATATAGTACTATTAACTACAGTCACCCTAGTGTACATTAGTACCCCATGACTTTTTTTATAACTGGGAATTTGTATCTATTAACTCTCTTCACCCATTCCCCCACCCCCACACCTCTGGCAACCACCAATATTTTTCTCTGTATATATGAGATTGCTTGTTGTTCTCGTTAGCTTCCTCATATAAGTGAGATTGTATGGTATATGTCTTTGTCTGACTTATATCACCTAATGTAATGCCCTCAGAGTCCATTCATGTTGTCACAAATGGCAAATGTTCATTCATTTTTTATGGCTGAATAGTATTCCTGTGTGTGTGTGTGTGTGTGTGTGTGTGTGTGTGTGTGTGTGTGATTTTCCTTATGTATTCATCTATCAGTGGACCCTTAGGTTTCCAACTTTGGCTAGTCCAAGTAATGCTGCAATGAACATGGGGTGCATATATCTTTTTGAATTAGTGTTTTCAATTTCTGTCAATAAATACCCAGAAATGGAATTTCTGGTTTTATTTTTACCTTTTGAAAACCATTTATACTGTTTTCCACAGTGGCTACACCAATTTACATTCCCACCAACAGTGCCCCAGGGGTCCCTTTTCTCCACAACCTCACCAACACTTACTATTTCTTGTCTCTTTGATAACACCCATTCTAACAGGTGTGAAGTGATAGCTCATTGTGGTTTTGATTTGCATTTCCCTGATGATTGGTGATAGTTGAAAATCTCTTCATGTACCTGTTAGCTCCCTGTATGTCTTCTTTGGAAAAATTCAGATCCTCTGCTCATTTTTAAATCAGATTTCCTTCCTTCCTTCCTTCCTTCCTTCCTTCCTTCCTTCCTTCCTTCCTTCCTTCTTTCCTTTCTTCCTTCCTTTTTTTCTTTTTTGCTATTGAGTTGTATACTTTTAAAAATATGTTTTGGAAATTAACCCCTTATCTTAGAGATGGTTTGTAAATAGTGTCTCCCATGCGGTAAGTTGCCTTTTTATTTTGTTGATAGTTTCTTTTACTGTGTAGAAGCTTTTTAGTTTGATGTAATCTGACTTGTTTATTTTTCTTCTGTTACCCTTGCAAGATTTTTTAAACCATTCTTTCAGAAAGTTTGGGACTGAATTAGTGGTTGACACAGAAAAAAAAAGCTTGTGAAAAAGCAAAGCAATTATTAGCTACACAAAAAAACAAAAGTTCCTCAAGAAAGGAATTGCAATCCCATACACTCTGTGGCTCAGCTGTGAGCAACACAGTCAGGCAAATGTAAGTAATGGATATTTACTTAACTACCAGTTATGGTATAACCATATTGAAAGAGAGAGGAGGCAACATGTGTGTGTGAGGTGGGTAGTATAAGACATTTAAATCTTTGTCTTCAGAAATGGAAAATCGATTGAGAATGTCTAAAATTTATACCTCAAGAAATAGTAGCGTAGTCCATTGTTATTTAGAAATGGAGATTAGAGAAGTGGAATGAGACCATATATGTCTTGTTTTAATAAAACAAGTTTAATTAAGCAATAAATATAAATCTATACCAACAAAGTAAGTACAAGACCGGAAGGGTGAAGGTAGGGTGGAAGAAAGAGTTGGAGATGTAAGTTGAATGACAGGACCATGTTGGCCTTTTTAGGTTATTCTGGCAGCTCTTCGGAGGAGGAATTCGAAGGCAGAATTAGAGATAAATTTGAGAGCTTGCCCAGAGGCCATAACCAGGGGCACCGTTCTAAGTTGTGGGCTTCACAGCAGCCATTACCAAATTAACCTTTTTAATTGCAAATTAATCTTTGCTGTCCTTGAGTGGTGAAGGCCTTGCCTTTAGAAGCTGCTTTTTCTTGATATCTGAGCCCTGTGGATAGGGAAGAGAGGCAGCTTTCTGTGTCCAGAGCCACTCCCAGTGGCCAAGAGCCTTCCTGTGAAGTCTCCCAAAAGCTCCCCCAAGTTTAGAGGATTTAAATTGGCTAATTCCATTGCAAATTTTATGGAAAACCTCATGTTGTTTTAATTTTTATTGTTTTATTATCACTAGACTACTCTTGAGAAAATTGTTTCTCTTTTTAATATGAATGAATTTTCAGGTAGTAGTGGGATTAACCGTTTGCTGGTCATATTTCGTGCAAATGGATTCCAAAAAGCGGCTTTTCATTTTACTTTAACTCTGTGATTTTTCTTTCTTCCACTGGACAGATATTTTAAATTTATATGAATCCCAAACTGTCACTCTTTTCATTTTCCTTTCTTCGCTGCTTCAAAGCTGAGGGAGATAGCATCCCTCAGAACACTTATCAATATTCTGTTCTGCTCTGCTCCATGACTCTCGTATTTCACTCCTCCATCCAAGTAGAGTTTATTTGGAAAGTACACAGTATGTATCTTTTGTTTAAAATTTTTGCCCATGTTTTTTCAAAGTGGCTTTTTTCAAAAAATATTTTGTAAATAACTCTTTTCTTTCTTTTATTCAAAAGTGCTGAATGTCATACATTTTATGCTTTTGATATATGTCAGTGGGCTTATTTTCTAGGCTCTATGCTATTCCTTTTGTCTATGTTTCTTTTCTTTCTTTCTTTTAAATTATTAAAAATGACTGTTGGCTGAAATCTCCAATCTGCCAGGCTCTGTGCTGGCTGCCAGGAGAGGATCAGGTGGTGGGTGCATCTGGGCTTCCTGGGAAATCAGAGAGAGAGTGGGTGGCAGTGACTCTTCACAGTCCTTAGGGTTGCTCTCACTAAGACAAGGGGATGTGCTGTCCTGGGGGAGTCAGAGGGCAGGCAGCACAGAGGTGACCTCAGTCAGTCTTAAGGGTGAACAGGAATTTTTCTTTTAAAGAGAACACAGGATTCGGGGGGGAGAGAGAGAGAGAGAGAGAGAGAGAGAGAGAGAGAGAGAGAGAGAGAGAGAGAGAGAGAGAGAGAGAGATAATGTGAAGAAGGGGGACTGGAGAAGTTCTTAGATTTAGGGGTTAGGGGAACAGCACAAAATCTTTTGGCTGAGCTTAGAGTTTCCAGAGTGAATTGTGGAAGAGTTTGGGAGGCTAGGGGGAGCCCGCAAAGCACCTCATGTGCCAGCCTGTGTTAGGCAGAGACTTTACTATTTCAATGGACACCCGGGAAGGACATGAGGCAAGATGGTATTGTCATTATACTCTGATTTTTTAAAATCATGGCTAACTCCGGGAGAAATGTGGGGGATAGGTTAGAGGAGATGAAGGCTGCTGGCAGGATGGCTAAATATAAGTCTCTTGTCCATCCACCCAATGTTTGCTGAGTGTCAGCTCTGTGCAAGGCACTGCCCAATGGAGAGAAGAGAGATTTCTAATACCACAGTGAGTGTTTTATAAGGATTACAGTTATTTCTCTGTAACAAACCAAGGACTAAGAAGAGATGGAGTGGAATGGCCAGAATCAAGAAAAATTTTCTGAGAATCAGCAAAAGGAGGCAAGTAATTGGATATGGATGAATTGGGGTAATCAGAAGTTTCTAGCTTCAGAGGAGACAAAGAGGAAGTGAATTCATTAACCGGGAGAGAGACTCCTGCAGAGGTTTCTGCAGAGGTTTCTGTTTTGTGGGGAAGATCCCAATTCCACTTGGGCAGGGTCCCCCCTCGTTATGGGTTTCTTGAGGTCACAATATGAGAGGAATCTGTCCAGCTTTACTCATTATTTGGCTGTGTGCGTGTGAGGAAGAAGGTAACGTTTGGTGACACCAGAAGCCTAGCAAGGCTTTGCAAACCCCCACTCCTTCCCCATGCTGAGACATACCATTCTATATTACATAATGGCATGTTAATTATCTGCTTGCCCAATTATCTTGTAATGTAGGGGAGGGACCACCTAGCAGCACAGAAATCTGTCTGTTTATTAAAGGCGCTGCGGAGGTCTCTGACCGCATTTTGTGGCTTGCCTCCTCCTTCCAGACTGTGTAGGTAATTTATGGGCAGTTTCTACTACTGTTATCTTCAATTTCTCCTTTGGCCTCCTGCTTATAAATCCAGATGTCAAATTTCTCTGGAATTCATTTTGCTTCACTCAGAAAGTCTCCTCTTCCCTTCATTGCCACAAACTCTAACCTGTTATATTCCAACAGTGTCTGCTTTAGACACATGCCACGTGAGCTGTCTGGGGACCATCTCACATCATGTTCAGCAGACAGCTGCATGTTTGGGTCTGGAGGTCAGGACTGATGCCTGGACTGACTGTGGTGATTTGGGAATCACCCCTGCCTCGGGGGTGTTTTAGGTTGGGTCTGTGTGTGTTTGTGTGCCTATGTGAGTTATGGTGTTATCATTTAGGGGGATGAATCTACTCATTGGTCAAGACTCCACTCAAGTTTTCCCAACCCTGTGCAAAGGACATGTCTGATAATGGATGCTGTGACTGGGCTTTTTTTTTTTTCCTTTTCTGTATCATTCCTTGGGCAATAACTATCCTGTGGCTCATAGGCTGGTTGTCACGTAGAATAAAAGCACCTTAAAGAGGGTCTGCAACACTGTGTTAAACTTTCTTTTCACAGAGGTGGGCACAGAGGGTAGCTATCCAGTAAATACTTGTTGGTTGAAATAATGAATAAGTATATTTTAGGAGTGTCTCTGAATCACCAACCACAATAATTATTCCCTTTTATTGACTGCCTTTTATGTTTTTGTCACTGTGCTGTATGTTTTATTGATCTCATTTAAATTTAACCACTCTCTGAAGTAGCTGTTGCCACCTCTGTTTTATAAATAAGGAAAGGAGGGTTTGGAGAGGTTGAGCAACCTGCCTGAGGTCACACAGCTAGTGAGTGCTGGTGCCCACATTCAGACCCAACTGTGCATGTGTCTTCAGGACCTGTGCCCGCCCCCACACCAAGTGCCCCACCCATCCTTCCCTATGGGGGACTGGGACCTCCTGCTCCACACTGGTATCCCCAGAAGAAAAAGAAATTCCGAGTGTTAGAGACAAGACAAGTCTCCGAGGAATCGTGTGTGTGTGTGTGTGTGTGTGTGTGTGTGTGTGTGTGTGTGTGTGGGCATGCGTGCACGTAGACTTCCTTAGTTTTCTTCTCTTGATCTCTTTTACCACTTCTGACTGTAACAGAATTCTACTACCACAGGGGCTGTATTTTCATTTGGATTAACAGTTGTCCATTAAGGTCACCTAGTATGTAGTTATGTAGTATAATATAGTTGAAATCCTCTTTAAGGGATATAGTATTGTTTTTTGTAAAATTCAGGGAAAATACACTTTAAAAAATATTATTAAGTTTAGAAAATGTCTTACCATAGAGTTGATTTAACCTAGAGGCACAAGCAGAAGGACATCTTTTGTCAGAGCTGGTCCTCCCCGAGCTGTGGGGTGAAGGGAAATTTGCAAGTAGGGATGTCCTCCCTTTTAATATGCAAGGATGATAATTCCTGAAGTATTTGTGAGTGAATGTTGATCCTACATTTGTGAGTTCCCTACATCTGAAGAGCACATGTAGATCACTGAAACAACCTTACTAAGAGAGTTTTTCATAGAGGTCAAGGGCATGGACTTGGAACTGTGTGTTCTAATCCCAGCTTTGCCTCTTATTGGCTATGCAACCTTGGGCCAGTTATGTAACCTTTCTGTGCCTCAGTTTCCTCATATGTAAAATGGTAATGTAATGATATCTACTTAATGGATTTGTTGTGGGGAGCAAGTTATTACATGGGAAATGCATAGACTAATATACCAGGCATCAGCCTCAGCCTTTCTCATGGATTAATGATATCTGATGAATAAACATTCACTGCAGTTATTTTTAGAGATCCTTTACCATACACGACTCTTATCTTTAAACGCATTGCATGGAATGACAGAATCTTCAGGAAAGTATCTTCCTGAAAAGTGGCTTATAACTGTATGTCTCATAAGAAAAACTTAGATCTTGGGTAATTAGCATTCCTTGTCTCCAACTTGGCCCAGAGACCCAAGGCCTGAGACAGACACCAGGCTGTGGTGAGTGCCTGGGAAGGGCACGTAGCCCCTTGAGGCTCTTCCTGGTGGGATCAGAAGGTTCGGCTTTGAGATTCATCACAGTTTCCATATGAAGGAGGCTCAGTCCAGGTGTCCTGAGGGCCAGAGAGACTCAGGAAAGCTGATAGGATGGGGTCCGCTGTTGCCTGCTCTTCTTTGCCATCATCAGTTGTGGTCAGACTAAAAACACAGGACAATGTGTGTTCCTACTTTTTTGCAAATTGAAATGATTTTTTCCCCACTTTCGAAAATAATTTTTTGGGAAAATGGCTGAATATTTAAAAGTGCATTATACAGTATTTCTCAAAATGAGGCCTTTGGGGCTTGCTAAAAATGTTGGTTGCCAAGCCCAACAGAGATTCTGGTCTGAGGTCTTGGCCATTTTCCATGAATTAATCCTGTCCATTGAGAACCTCTGAAAGGGTAAGGAGGATTTGGAAAGATGGGGCATTGTTCAGCTGTGGCCTCGTCTGCAGAACGCCTGTGCACTCAGGGAAGTTTTGATTTTTGAGACTTTCTGTGAGGCTGCTCCAATGTGGAGCTTGACTGGGCCTCCAAAGTGTGTGTGGGGGAGGCTGGATGGGGGTGAAGGCACTGCTTCCGCATCTCACAGGCTGTTCTGGGATCCGGGCAACAGAAGGAAAACCCTTTGTTGCCTCAATCAGATGCTCCTGTCTTAATAGCTCCAAATGTTACAGATAAGAAGTGAATGACTCAGTTTTCATCATATTTCCTGCCTGCTACAAAAGGATGTGACTCTTGGAAGCAATATGATTATCCAAACAGAGGCTTGGAATGTTCTTTGGATAAAGGCGTCAGAAATTGCAAAAGTGAAAGAGAGAAGCTCCCATAGGGCTCTCACCGCCCCCTGCTTGATTAAAGGCTTCTCATGCCCCTACGCCAATGGTTCCCAGCCTCACCTGTGTATTGAAATCACTTGGGGAGCTTTTAAGATTGGGATGCCCAGACTGTACCCCAGAGTAAACAAACCAGAATCTTTGAGAGTGGGGCCCAAGCATCAGTATTGTATTATTTTTAACAAGTTCCCCAGGTTCCCCCAATGTTTCACAAGATTGAGAACTAGCAGGCCTGCCATGTTTGGGGAGGTATGGTTCTTGCATTTGTATCGCCAAGGCAGCTGGCTGAAATGTGTTGTCTGTCCTGCTACAGAGTTGGTAGACCAGAAGAGCAGTTGTAAATGTATATTTTTTTCCCCAAGTTCTTCGAGTGATTTTTATTTTTAAAATTTGAGCATCCCGGGGCCCCACCCTCTGAGATTCTCCATGCATGGAGGCAGGTGGAAGAGAAATGAGGGTCAGGACGGGGAAGGGGTTCCCACACTCAGGGAAGTTCCTGTCCTTTGTTGGTGGTTTAGCTTGTGTCCATTCCCTCTCCTGACTTGCTCCTTCCTATCCTGTATTCTCACATCGCATTCACTTATTAAACAAATGTAAGTTAGTAGAAATCAACCTCATTTTGAATTATCTTCTTTTTAGAATTTTATTATACCCCATGAATGGCTGACACCTCTCTGGGGTGTTTCAAACACAGAGATGCAGAACAGAATGGAACCAACTTACCGTTTGCAGTATGACAAGCACCGTAAACATGATGGGGGTTGAAGACTTGGCTAATTTTTAAGAAAGGATTTCCACTGCTTTCTGAGCCCAAAAGTTTATGAATTGGCAAAATTAATTCAGTCTTTTATTGGGACCTGAGAGGATGCTCATCTAAATGCATTAAAGTGAGGCCACGAAAAAAATACCCCTCTAGCCCTGGCTGGTGTAGCTCAGTGGATTGAGCGCGGGCCTGCGAACCGAAGGATCGCGGTTCGATTCCCAGTCAGGGCACATGCCTGGGTTGCCAGGCCAGTTCCCGTCAGGGGACATACAAGAGGCAACCACACATTGATGTTTCTCTCCCTCTCTCCTTCCCTTCCCCTCTAAAGATAAATAAATAAAATCTAAAAGGGGAAAAAAAAATAAATAAAAAAAACTTAAAAAAATAAAACTTGTTTAAAAAAAAAATACCCCTCTATTTCTGTTCTAGAGAGCTTTCTGGACAAGTTTCAGTTTTGTGCATGAGGAACTTGAAATTAGTGGCGAGGAACCAATGTGAACCTTGTCCTATCTACGCAAATGAATGTGCCCTGTGGCCTGTTCACAACCTCTAGGGTCACTGACCTCCAAAGTCATGTTCCCCAAAATCATGTTCCCCAAATGTATTTATGAGAAATAGGAACCTGGACTTATAACCAATGTTGGAATTTTACACGAATGGCTGTTCTTGCTCCTGTAGCCTTTTGATGCTTTGCGGCGGGGTTGTAGGCACTTGGGAACTAGGAGAATAGTTCCCTTCATGTAACAAACAGAAATGATCTAGACTTGGAATCTGCAACCTATGGGTGATTCTAGGGGATTACTCTGTCTGCCCAGTTCCACTGCCCCTCACCCTTTAATGCATCTAAATTAAAACAAATTCAGATACACACACCCTACACCTATAAGAGAGCCCAAGCCAGCCTACATAAGCCTAGGGTAGGCAGCCTGCTGAATCCCACTCTGATTTGTCCTGAAAACAATGGTTCCTCAGCCCTGAATATAGTCAGTAAAGGCAAATGTCTCTGCAACTACAATGCCTTTTCGCTTTTTTATTTTTTCACATGTGGGATTCTCCATTGTTTTTGCACTGGGAGTAAAACAGGGGAGTGCCACAACACTTCGTAACAAGGTGAGATTCACAGTACTGTAAGAGCTGGGGGGATAAATAAAGCTTCTGGAGGAATGGGTGAAATGGGCTAAATTCAGGTATTAATGGGAGTGCTATATGGGCACTGCAGAGGGAGACAGGCTCATCAGTATTACAGATGGCATGTCCTTAGAGTTAATTTAGAAGAAATTCTGATCAGCCAACAGAGCTTTGAGGATGGATGCAGGAAAAAGAAGACTGTGGCATATGGAGAGAACATATTTGTTCTTAGAAAATCAGTAGGAAATGTTTAATGTCATCATAACCTCATCTGCATAAAAATAGTCATATGCAGCAAACCAGATGAAAGCAGAGGAAAAAGTGATGGCATCGATGCTGTGCGAGCCTCGTTTCATTATGAATAACATAAATAATTCAATTGAATAAATAAATACAAAATCGCTTCAAGTAGATGTACTGCAAATTGCTATTCTGTGAAAATTCCTTTAGTGGCACGTTTGCTGCCTCCATGGGCAGCACCTCACTGTACACTTGAAGCTTAATAATAATATCGAGCTCTCCTAGCTCTCAAATATTATTTGGACGCAAAATACTTTCCAATAGCACGGTCCTGTTCATAACGTGACCTTGAAGGAGTTAAATAAGCTAGAGCTTGTTTTCATCATAATGAATACAGTCCCACTTTGCATATGGGTCTCCTTGAGCAATATCTGATCATCAGAAATTTGATGGGTCTTTAGCTGTGCCATGCTAGATACTTACTTCTTTTAAAAATGTAATTAATTTATTTTATGGGTGACATTGGTTAATAAAATTATATAGGTTTCAGGTGTACAAGTCTGTAATACATCATTTGTATATTACTCATATTTTTTGGACCATAAGATGCACCTAGGTTCTAGGAAAATAGGAAAAAAAATTTTGAAGCAAGAAATGTGGTAAAATATTTAAGAACATAAATAGCATAATATTTCATCAATGTAAATGTAAACAGAACTCAACAGCAGCATTAACAACCACTATTCCTCCCAAATTTGGGAGGTGCATCTTATAGTCCAAAATACGGTATTTGTGTGTTTACCATCACCCCAAGCTAAGTCTCTTTCCATCACCACTTATTCTCTTCTACCTCCCCTCCTCTCTGGTAATCACCATACTGCTATCTATTAGGGTTTGTTTATTTTTCTTAATCCCTTTACATTTTTCACCAGCACCCCCCAAAAAATTTTTAATAAATATTTGGAATCTAGTGGCAGGATCAGAGCCACCATTTTTGTCTTACAAAGTCTGATCAGGAGAGTTCTTGAGTAAGCAGGAATTGTGGTTTAGAGAAAGTTGATGGAACTTATTAGTTAATTGATATCAACAAACATATTCAAAGGCTATGTAGATAACCATGGGCATGTACTATGGGAGTTACAACAGATGCGTATGGTACAGTCTCTGTATTCATTTCAATTTATTGATTCAGTCATTGAATACTCAGTGTTTCACTCCCACGTACCAGGTACTATGCTAGATGCTGGGATTATAATGGGAGACATAATAAACAGCAAAAAAGTAAATACTAGATAATTATAGATTGTGATAAGTGCTTTGAAGTAAATAAACAGGGCGCTAATTACAGAGTAACTGGAAATGGGAGTGTACTTTAGAGAAGTTTCACTGAGGAAGGAGAGAAGATGAGGATGGGCCAGCAGATCAAGGACCTGGCAGAAACACTCTCCTGACAGAAGAAAAAACAAACAAACAAAGAACGATCCTTAGAAAAGCCTTGAGTTTGGCATGGGCCTCACTTTGTTTAGGAGCTGCTAGGGGATACTGGCAAAGGGTTTGAGGAGGATGGTAAGGTAGGTAAGAACCAGATCATGCAAGACTATGTGCAATGATAAAGAATTCGGAATTTATTACACTGGGAATAAAATTGGCATATTGGGTCAAAGAGTGTACCCCCACAAAAAACTTCAAGTTCATTTGGAACCTCAGATAGTGACCTTATGTAAAAATAGGGTCTTTGTAGAAGAAATTAGTTAAGAAGTCATATTAGACTCTGGTTGGTGTGGCTCAGTGGATTGAGCGCGGGCCTGTGAAGCAAAGGGTCACCGGTTTGATTCCCAGTCAGGGCACATGCCTGGGTTGCAGGCCAGGCCCCCAGTAGGGGACACATAAGAGGCAACCACACATTGATGTTTCTCTCCCACTCTTTCTCCTTCCCTTCCCCCCTCTAAAAATAAATAAATAAAATCTTTAAAAAAAGAAGGCATATTAGGATGGGCCCTAAATCCAAGATGACTGATGTCTTTATAAAAAGAGGAGAGACACAGAGGTGAGGCAGATGTGGAGGGAAGTGGGTGGCAGGGAGACAGCGGCAGAGTGGCGGGATGCACATACAAGCCGAGGGATGCCACGGACTGCCAGCTGCCATCTTTCCTGTGGCCTTAAAAGCTTTGCCCTGTTGACACTTTGCATTCAGTCTTCTATTAGTTGGCCAAAAAGTCTGTTTAGTTGTCTCTGTACAATGGCTCTAGTAGCACTTAGCTGTCTTTAACTTCATTCAAGACAATTTTGTTAAATTATATTCTAACAGCTGTCATATCAGTGTGCATCTAAAAAAATTATCAAAATTGGTGAATTTTTGTATATCCATTTTAATATTAAGATGGAAGAAAATAAGCCACATTTTTGGCATACTATGCTTTATTATTTCAAGAAAGGTAAAAATGCAACTAAAACACAATTGTATGAAGAAGGTGCTGTGACTGATCGAACATGTCAAAAGTGATTTGTAGTTTCATGCTGGAGATTTCTCTCTGGATGATGCTCCACAGTCAGATAGGCCAGTTGAAGTTGTAGTGATCAAATCAAGACACTGATTGAGAACAATCAATGTTATACCATGAGGGAGATAGCCAAGATATTCAAAATATCTACATCAATAAAGTTATTGGTAAAAATGAAAAATGTGTCTTTTATTTTACAGAAAATACCACACAAACTTTTTGGCCAACTAGTTTCTGGAACTGTGAGAGATTAAATTCCTGCTGTTTTAAGCCACCCAGTTTGCGGTACTTTGTTATCAGCTCTAGGATACTAAGATTTGTAGTAACGTGTAGTAACTGGAGATTTGATATAGGGAAGTGTGACGACCTGGTTTATGTTTTGCAAAGGCCATTTTGAATTCTGTGGGAGGACAGGTTGCAGTGAGCAAGAGTGAAGCAAGATGTGCAGTCTTGAGGGTGGTTCAGGTAGGAGCTCCAACTCCAGAGAGGATAGTAAGGTGGAGCAAAGAAGACAGAGGTCTTACATGGGAGGTAATGAAGGGAGAAAGCTGGGCTTTAGGAGGAAACATATGGGTGGATATTAGTGCTACTTACTAGAGGGGGAGACTGAAAAACAGATTTGGGTGACTTTGTTTAAGAATTCTGCTTTGGACATGTTAAGGGTGATCATTTGACTTCTGGTTGTGCAATGGGAGATATCAAACAGGTGACTGAATGACTTGTGAATCTGGAGCTCAGGAGAGAGGTTGGGGTTGGATCTAACACCCGTGGAGGTGTCATCACAGAGACAGCATTTCATTGACACAGATCACTAAAAAGAGCTCACGATGAGGCAGGACCCAGAACTGAGTCCTACCCCATTCCAACATTCAGAGCACAGAAGAGAGGAATTCAGCAAGAGGTGTGGCGAAGGAAGAGTTAATGACAGGTGAAGAGATCCAGGAAAATGTAGTGACATGGGATCCAGAAGAGGAGAGTGTTTCCAGAAAGAAGGAGTGGCCACTCACCATGAGTGGCACTGAGATGGCAAAACAAGTGTGCAGACGGTTGGGCCGCAGGCAGCTCATTGATGATCTCAAGGGTGTACAACCCTGACTGGGGTTGGTTAAGGAATGAATGGGGGAAAGAAATGGTGAGGGCAAATCAACTACTCTTGACAGATTTTATTGTAAATGGGAGAAGTCAAGGGGTTGTAGCTCAGAGCTTGAGAACCAAAGCAGTTTGTTATTATCATTATTATTCATTTTTAAAATTTTTATTTTAACATAAATTCAGACTTAAGAAAAGTTGCAAGAATTCTACATACCTCTTACCCAGATTCCTCAAATGTTAACAGATTGCAATATTTATATCTCTTCATATACACACATTTTTTTCCTGAACCATTTGAGAATAAGTTGCAGGCATGATGCCCCTTTCCCTCTAAATACTTCCCTGCGTGCAGCCTAAGAACAGGATATTCTCTTGCATAACCACAATACGATGTGTTGGTATTATCTACGTATGGAACTTACTCATATTTTACCAGTTGTCTCAATAGTGTGCATAATATAAAAAGAAAGCCCTCAATCATTTATTATATTCATTGTTATGATTTTTTGTTTTGAAACAGTCCTTCAGTGTTTCTTTGTCTTTCATGACATTGACATTTTTGAAGACTGCAGTCCAGTTATTTTTACAAATATCTTTCGGTTTGGATTTATCTATTTCTTCAGAGTTAGATTCAGGTTATGCTATCGCTCAGGGATACTACAAGAGTGATTTGTTCATCTCAGCCCGTCTTACAAGGACACACAGGAGATCTATTTGTCTCAATCCTGATGGTGTTAATGTTGATCACTCGGTTAAAGGTGGGGTCTGTCTGTGAGTCAGTTACATTTCCTAACCCCTCTGGCACCATGTGGAGTTAGTAAAGTGAGTGTGCACCCTTGCCTTCTTTCTGACCTTAATAGAAATGCCTCATTTCCACACTAAAGAAGAAGCTGTCTATATAACTATAGTATAGTTGTTTACCATGTTAAGAAAGTATCCAGTAATTCCTATTTTCTTGAGTTTTTTCTTAGGATGAGTTGAATTTGTTGAAGGCTTTTCAGTATTTTCAGTATCTATACAGACAGTCATCTATTTTATTCTTCACATATCAATTAATATTGTATATTATGGGTTTCTTACTATTGGACCAAATTTGCATCCCTGGAGTAAATTCCACTAGGTCATAGAGTATTATTTTCTTAATGCAATGTTCACTAATATTTTATATAGAACATTTGCATCAATATTTGTAATTCATTCTCCCTCTCTTTCTATTTGTACTGTCCTCGAGAGGGTTAGGTATCAATGCTTTATAAAATGAATTAGGATGTTTTCTTTAATTTTCAATACTCTGAAACAGTTTGTGGGGCATTATTACCAACTGGTCTTTGAATGTTTGATAGAATTCACCTGTTAAATCACCTGGTTCTGGTGATTTTTTATATGTGGTAATTCCTTGCTAGCTTTTTCTGTTTCTTCTGGAGAAATAGGTCTGATAAAGATTTCCGTTTCTAATGAAGTCAAGCTTCATAAAATGCCTTTTCCTGGGAAATTGTCTTTTTCATCTAGGCTTTCAAATTAATTTGCATACGCATCTGCAAATTAGCCTCTCTTTTGTTTTAAAAAAATCTCGTTTCAATGCTTATTTTCCCCTTTGATTCCTTACTTTATATATTTCTGCTTTCTCCCTTTTCCCTTGATTAAATTAGCTAACCTGCTTTATTTTCTTCATTGCTTTTTAAAAACTAAAATTTTGACTTATTAATTAGATCTACTGTTTTTCTATTTGCTAACCCATTGATTTCTGCTTTTATATTCATTACTGCCTTCCTTCTATTTCCTTTCGGTTTGTTTTCTTGTTCTTTTCCTGGCTTTCTGAGCTGGTACTGAAACTTAAGTATTGTTATTGCTGAAAGTTTTTAAGGCTTTCACTATTCTTCTTATTGCCTGAAAGTTTTCAACTGATTCTTTTTTGTGGGTTTTTTTTTATTATCCTTATTTTTAGGAATGCTTTAATTTTGGTCTGTATTTACCCTGGAGTCAAGATTTGTAATTTCCAGGTGGATGGCTTTACAAAATTTTTAATTTTATTGCATTGTGATCAGAGTGTTGTTAGTAATATTTCTATTTTTTGAAATGCACTGATGCTCCCTTTGTGATTATTTTTTACAGCTCTTACCCTGAGGTTGAGAAGAAGATGTATTTTCTATTTCTTGGCAGTAAAATTTGATGCATATGCATAAGCTCCTTCTCATCGATTATATTACTTAAGCTTTCTGTATTTTTACTCATTGCTTGTACTAAGGGTAGGGTTGTAATATCTCCTATTATTGGGAGTTCTGCCTACGTCTTATTGTATTTACTGTATTGATTCAGAAAGATGATTGCTATATTATTTGGTGCTTGGATATGAAAATCTGTTACATTTTCACTGTAAGCTGTTACTTTTAGCATTAAAAAATGACCTTCTTTGTTACACTTAATTCGTTGCATTTAATGCTTTTTGGCTTGAATTCTACTGTTTGTGGTATCAGGATCACAAACTCTGCTTTTTTTGTTTTTAAAGCTTTAGGAGTTCTCTGTTTTATAGTATCACTATAGTTTTATTTTTTGTTTTAGTCATTATTTATTATTATTTTGGAGACTGTGTTGAGATATGTGTATTTATGGAGCCCAAAATATTCATGGTGATTTTAAGTTGGGAGGTACTGGACTCAAGGTTTACGCTAATGGGAGTATTTACCTACATCAGTGAGACAACTGGATCAAAATTCTGTGGGGCCCTTGCTGTACTACAGATATGTAGGCGCCAGCCTACACAGACTGGATTAACACCTCTGGACATGGGCCCAGGAATATGTTGCTCAAGTGCTACCTCAGATGGTTCCTAGGATCTTAAAGTTTGAGAATCACTGATACATGGTAAAGGCTATAAAATCAGATGTGGGAACTACAGAACTATAGACCAGGAATTTTGGAGACTTTGGATAACTCACATAATATTTATAGGTCCCAATGTATCATTCATTTATATAGTCATTCAACAAGAACTTGCTGGTCAGCAATAACTTCTATCAGGATCACTCCTTTCTTTTTTGTAATATACCCATTCAAGTTCTGTGGACTAATAACATACAAGATTATGAACTTTTTGACATTCAATATTATTTTATGTTAATTTTAGGTGAACAGCATAGTGGTCATATAGTTATATGATTTACAAAGTGACCACCTCAATAATTCTAGTACCCACATGGAACCCATACATAGTTATTACAATATTATTGACTATACTCTCTATGCTGTACTTTATATCCTCAAGACTGTTTTGTAACTACCAATTTGTATTTCTTAACTCCTTAACCATTTTATCCAGCACCACACCCCTCTTCCCTCTGGCAACCACCAGTTTCTTCTGCATGTCTTCAAGTTTGTTTTTATCTGTTCATTTATTTTCTTCTTTAGATTTCACATATAAGCAAAATCATATGGCATTTATATTTCTTTGCCTGACTTATTTCATTTAGCGTAATACCCTCTAGGTCCATCCACGTTGTCACAATTGGTAAGATTTCATTCTTTTTTATGACTGAATAACATTCAGTTGTACATATGTGCCACTCTATCCAATCATCTGTTGATAGGAACTTGGATTGCTTCCACATCTTGGCTATTGTAAATAATGCCACAGTGACCTATGGGATGCATCTATCTTTTCAAAATAGTGTTTTGCATTTCTTCAGATATATACCCAGAAGTTGCATTGCTGGGTCATAAGGTAGTTCTATTTTTAATTTTTTGAGGAACCTCCATACTGTTTTCTACAGTGGCTGCACCAATTTGCATTCCCACAAATAGTACACAAGTGTCCATGTTTCTCCACATCTTCACCAATACTTGCTGTTTGTTGATTTATTGATGATAGCTCTTTGAACAAGAATGAGTTATATGATATCTCATTGTGGTTTTAATTTGCATTTCTCTAATGATTAGTGATGTTGAGCATCTTTTCATATGTCTATTGACCATCCATATGTCCTCTTTGAAGAAATGTTTATTCAGACCCCCTGTCCCATTTTTCAATTGGATTGATTTTTTTTTGGTGTTGACTTGTGTGAGTTCTTTATGAATTTTGGAAATCAATCCTTTATAGGTTAATAGAGGATAATAGGTGAATTATCTTCTCCCATTCAGTAGATTGCCTTTTTGTTTTGTTGATGGCTTCCTTTACTATGCCAAAACTTTTTAGTTAGATGCCATCCCATTTGTTTATTTTTTTCTTTTGTTTCCCTTGCCCAAGGAGATACAGCAGAAAAAAATATTACTGAGAGCAATGTCAGAGAATTTACTGTCTATGTTTTCTTTCAGGAGTTTTATGGTTTTGGGTTTTACATGAAGTCTTTAATCTATTTTGAGTTCATTCTTGTATATGATGTAAGAATGTTGTCTAGTTTTGTTTTGTTTTTTTAATGTATCTGTTTAGTTTTCCCAACACTATTTATTGAATAAACTGTCTTTATTTCATTGTATATTCTTTTTTCTTTTTGTTTATTAATTCACCATATAGGAATGGGTTATTTCTGGGCTGTCTATTCTGCTACATTGATCTATGTGTCTATTTTTATGCCAGTACAATGCTGTTTTGATTACTATAGCTTTGTAGTGTAGTTTAATAATAGGTAGCATGATACCTCCAACTTTGTTGTTCTTTCTCAAGATTGCTGTGGCTATTTGGGGTTATTTTGGATTATTTGTTCTAGTTCAGTGAAATATGCTTCTGGTATTTTGACAGGGATTGCATTGAATCTATAGTTTGCTTTGGGTAGTATAGACATTTTAACACGGTTAATTCTTTCTATCTATAAGCATGGTATATCCTTCTATTTATTTGTATCTTCTTGAATTTCTTTCTTCAGTATCTTGCAATTTTTTGAGTCCAGGTCTTTTACCTCCTTGGTTAAATTTATTCTGATGTATTTTTTTTTATGCCAAGTGTAAATGGGATTTAAAAATTTTTTTTAAAGATTTTATTTATTTATTTATTTAGAGAGGGGAAGGGAGAAAGAGAGGGAGAGAAACATCAATGTGTGGTTGCCTCTTGTGTGCCCCCCACTGGGAATGTGGCCCACAACCCAGGCATGTGCTCTGACTAGGAATTGAACCAGTGACCCTTTGGTTCACAGGACAGCACTGAATTCACTGAACCATATCAGCCAGGGCTAGGATTATTTTTTAAGTTTCTCTTTTTGATAGTTCATTATTGGTGTATAAAAATGCAACCAATTTATAAATATTAATTTTATACAAGGGAGGACCCCCTAAAAAGCAGAATTATCTTCTGGAAGGCAGAGCCCTTGCCATACAGGTTTTCCATACTAGGTGAGTGTTCTAGGAACCCATCTGTATCAGTGTACCAGCTGGCATTGGTGTGAGAGGCTGCATTCAGCTTCAGTGAATTTTTTCAGAAGACTCTTTCAGTGTGTTTGTCCATTTCATGATTTACAAGTGCACCTACCCCCACTCTGCTGAGTGTTTAGCAGTTTTTTGACCAAAAGTAGCATGATCTTACCCTCCCTATTCACCCAGTCTCACTCTGAGTACCTTTTTTTGTTGTTTTCTTGGATGAAAAATCTCTTCAAAGGGGAATATTTTGCTGATGTAGAATAGGTGAAAAAAATGACAGAAGCACTGAAAGACATCAAAACTGATGAGTCAAAATCTGTTTTGAGAAGTGGAAAAAATGTCTCAATAGATTTATTGCATTAAATGGAGAGTATTTCAAAGGTGACTAAGTTTAAACATGTAAGAATAAATACACAATTTTTAATAAATAAATTCCAGTTTTTTGAGATTCCCCTCCATATCTTGCTACTTTACTGAATTTATTTATGTTCTAGTAGTTTCTTCATGGAATCTTTAGGGTTCTTTCTATATTGCATCATGCAATCTGCAAATAATGACAGTTTCACTTCTTTCATTTCAATTTGGATACTTTCCATTTCTTTTTCTTGTCTGATTGCTGTGGCTAGGACTTTCACTACTACATTGAATAAAAGTGGTGAAAATGAACAAGCTTGACTTGTTCCTGATATTAAGCAAAATACTTTTAGCTTTTTCCCGTTGAGCATGATATTAGCTGTGGGTTTGTCATATATGGCCTTCATTATGTTGAAGTATCTTCCCTCTATTCCTACTTTGCAGAGAGTTTTTAACATAAATAGATGCTGGATTTTGTCAAATGGTTTTTCTGCATCCATTGATATGATTATAAGATTTTTATCCTTCATTTTTAAAAGGTGGTGCATCACATTAATTGATGTATCACATTAATTGATGTGTGGACATGAACCAGCCTTGAACCCCTGGAATAAATCCCACTTAATCCTGGTGTATGATCTTTTAAAAGTATTGTTGAATTTGGTTTGCTAATTTTGTTGAAGATTTTTGCATCTGTGTTCATCAGAGATATTGGCCTATAATTTTCTTTCTTTGTAGTGTATTTAGTTTTGGAATCCAGATAATGCTGGCTTGGTAAAATGAGCTTGAGAGTACTCTCCTCTTGAATTTTTTGGAATAGTTTGAGAAAGATAGGTGTTTATTCTCCTTTGAATGTTCGGTAAAATTCGCCTATGAAGTTAGTCCAGGATTTTGTTGGGAATGTTTTGATTACTGCTTCTATTTCATTGGTTGTAATAGGTTTGTTCTGATTTTTTTTGTTTCTTTCTAATTCAGTCTTAAAAGATTGCATGATTCTAGGAACTTATCCATTTCTTCCAGACTCTTCAGTTTGTTGGCATATAATTATTTGTAGTATTTTCTTATAATTCTTTGTATATCTGTGGTGTCCATTGTCATTTCTCTCTTGTTTCTGATTTTATTTATTTGGGGCTTTTTTCTTTTATCATGAGGATCTGATTAAATGTTTATCAGTCTGGTTTATCTTTTCAATGAACAAGCTCTTGATTTCATTGATATTTTGTATTTTTTTGGACTCCGTTTTGTTTATTTCCACCCTGATCTTCATTTTCCTTCATTCTACTTACTTTGGGATATGTTTGTAGTTCTTTTCTAGTTCCTTTAGGTGTACGTTTAGATTGTTCTTTTTTTCCCCTTGTTTCTTGAGATAAGCCTGTATTGCATGAACTTCCCTCTTAGGACTGCTTTTGCTGTGACCCATAAATTTGGGGTAGTTGTGTTTTTATTTTCATTTGTCACAAAGTATCTTATAATTTCTACTTTGATTTCATTGTTAACCCATTGGCTGTTTAGTAGCATGTTATTTAGTCTCCACATGTTTGTGTGTTTCTCTGGATTTTTCTTGTAATTGATTTCTAGTTTTATAACGTTGTGGTTGGTAAAGTTGCTTGATATGATTTCAGCCTTCTTAAATATATTGAGACTTGTTTTGTGCCTTAATGTGTGATCCATTCTGGAAAATATTCCATGTGTACGTGAAAAAAATTGTACCTTATATTCTGCTGCTTTGAGGTGAAAGGATCTAAAAATATGAATTAAATCCAAATGCTCTAATGTGTTGTTTAAGGCAGCTGTTTTCTTGTTGATTTTCTGTCGGGAAGATCAAACCATTGATTTCAAAGGGGCATTAAAGTCCCCTGCTATGACTATATCACTGTTGATCTCTCCATTTATGTCCTTCAATATTTGCCTTATATATTCAGGTGCTTATAGGATGGACATATACATGTGTACAAGGGTTATATCCTCTTTTTGAATAGATCCCTTTATCATGATGTAATATTTTTTATGATAACCTTTGTTTTAAAGTCTATTATATCTGGTGTAAATATTGCTACCCCAGCCTTTTAAAAATATTTTATTTTCATGAAATATCTTTTTCAATTCCTTTATTTTCAGTCTGATGTATTTTTCAATCTGAAGTGGATTTCTTGTAGCAAGCCCATGTATGGGTCTTATTTTCCTATCCATTCTGTCACCCTATGTCTTTTGATTGAAACATTTAATCAAGTTATTTTTTAATAATTTAAACATTTTTCTGAAACATAATTTTAAAAAATATTTTATTTATTTATTTTTAGAGAGAGGGAAACAAAGGGAGAAAGAGGGACAGAGAAACATCAGTGTGTGGTTGCCTCCCTCATGCCCCTATTGGGCACCTGGTTTGCAACCCAGGCATGCGCCCTGACTGGGAATTGGACCAGTGACCTTTTGGTTAGCAGGTGTGCAGTCAATCCACTGAGCCACACCAGCCAGGGATAATCCATTTATTTTTAAAGTGAATGTTATTAGGACAAAGTTATTGCTATTTTGTTGTTATGAGGGGGACACAAAAAAACAGAATTCATTTATAAAAATTATGTATTTATTTTCACATGATTAAACTTCAGTCACCTTCAAAGTACTCTCCATTTGATGCAACACACCTATCAAGACATTTTTTCCACTACTCAAAACAATTTTTGAATTCATCAGTTATGATTCCTTCCAATACTTCTGCCTCATTTTTATTTCACCTCTTCCACATCAGCAAAATGTTTCCCTTTGAGGACTTTTTTCATTCAGGGAAACAATAAAAAAAAAAGTCACTCATGGGGCAAGATCAGGTGAATAGAAAGGGTAGGGCACAAAGGTCATGTTATTTTTGGTCAAAAACTGAATATTCAGCATGGCGTGGGCAGGTGCACTTATAAACCATCCATCATGAAATGGGCAAATGCACTGAGTCTTCAAAAAAAATCACTGAATCTGAATGCAGCCTCTCACAATAATGCCAGCTGGTACACTGATACAAATAGGTTCCTAGAACACTCACCAATGGGGAAAACCTGTACTACAAGGGGCCCACCCTCCAGGAGATAATTCCTTTTTGGGGTCCCCCTTCAGAATATTTATGTTCTTTTTTTCCTTCTTTTTTGTACAGAAGTCCTTTAATATTTCTTTTAATACTGGTTTGGTGCTGATGAGCTCCTTTAGTGTTTTCTTATCTGGGAAGCTCTTTATTTCTCTTTCAATTTTAAATAAGAGCCTTGCTGGGTAGGGTAGTCTTGGTTGCAGGTCCTTGCTTTTCATCACTTTGGATATATGTTGTGCCAATCCCTTCTGGCCTACAAATTTTCTGTTGAGAATTCAGCTGACAGTCTAATGGGAGTTCTCCTGTAGGTAAGTAACTACCTTTGTCTTGCTGCATTAAAATTCTTTGTCTTTAACCTTTGGCATTTTAATTATGATGTGTCTTATTGTGGGCCTATTTGGGTTCATCTTCTTTGGGTCTCTCTGTGCTTCCTGGACTTGTATATCTATTTTCCTCACCACGTTAAGGTAGTTTTCAGTCATTATTTTTTAAAAATATGTTCTCAATCCCTTGCACTTTTCCTTCTCCTTCTGGTACTCTATGGTGCAGATGTTGGTATGCTTGGTGTTGTCCCAGAAGTCCTTTAAACAATCTTCATTTAAGAAAAACTTTTTTTGCTGTTCTTTTTAGATGTTTTTTTCTATATTGTCTTCCAAATCTCTGATTTGGTCCTCTGCTTCATCTAAGCTGTTGTTGATACCTTCTAGTGTATTCCTCATTTTAGTTAATATATTTTTACCTTTGTCTGGTTCATTTTTATGGTTTCTATGTCCTTTTTTATGCACACCATCTCTTTGTTGCAGTTCTCACTAAGTTCCTTGAGCACCCTTATAAGCAGTGTTTTGAACTCTATCTGGTAGATTGCTTGCTTCCATTAATTTAGGGTTTTTTATTTTTTTTCCTGGAAATTTCTCCTATTCCTCCTTTTGGTACATGTTTCTTTGTGTCCCCATTGTTGCTGCCTCTCTGTGTTTGTTTCCATGTATTAGGTAGATGATTGACATCTTCCAATCTTGACAGGTGGCTTTATGTCATGTACGGATCAGACCAATTTTCTATGTCTATCTGTTTGCTATATTTAGAGTGATATCTGATGCTCCAAGGCCATGTTTCTGGAAACTTCCAAGTTCCATCACAAACTTGTTCTTCCTTTTGGGTTTTTGCTTCAGTGACTCATCTGAACTAGAAGTCACAATTCTTTCTTTTACTTATGAGTCTTGATGGTGGAGGTCACATCTTATCTGAATTGTTTGTGTTAGTCTCTGGATGTTCAGCAGATGAACTCATTTTTAAACAAAAGTTCTTATAAAACAGCTGAGATATCAAACTGTGTTTGATTAATTTAGTTTAATACTTTGAGTGTTTTCTTTGTATTTGGCTGAGCCATCTGAAATTGCTGATATTTGACAATTTCAGATGTTGCAACCTTAAACTTTAGTTCTTTAAACTTGGCCCTGTGTATGGTTTAGTTAGTGGCTTCCCACTGATCAGAATAATAAGTTAACCACAATATACCTTTCTCTTCATTAGGGGTAAATTATTTACTTAGCTAAAAGTTTTCAGATTTTTAGAAAGTTGTTCTTTTGTACCAAGACTAAATGAATTATTTTACACTTGAATGGAAGTCCTTAAATGGTTTCAGCAATATAAATGTAAATCAACCCGGGATTGGATTATCATTAAAAAAAAATTTTTTTTTGGTTTTCAGCTGTGATTTGAGAGTCAAAAAGTTTTATCAGTATGCCTTTCCTGCTAAGTTTTAGCAACGGAAACCTTAATTTTCCAATTTAGCAACTGAATTTTAATTTAGCAGCTAAAACTATAATTGTCCATGACCTAAGATGATCTTAAAGGTCCATTTCCCTTTTCATGTTGTGTTTTTGTATTCTTTCTCATTCTAATTCTTGGGCAGAATCTTCAATTTAGTTTAACAAACAGTGATTGCTTATTTACCATGTGATATATACACACAGCTACCAGTTTAAGGAACGTGAAAATGAACAAGACATGCTGCCTGACTGCAAGGAGGTTTTAGTCTGGCAGGAGAGGAGGGCACGTGTGGCTCTGATACTTAGCGGAATGAAATAGTTTTGACATTGAGTTCCCATTGCATTTTACCCCTGCTTCACAGATTGAATGTCTTTCGCTTCAGGTTACAAATCCTGGTGACTGCAGCAAAATATATGCTTTAAATAGCAAACAGTATTGTGTCTTGACTGCATATGAACTCAGAGAGGCGTGGGCAGAGAGGAGCATATGAGGTTGAGCACAGTTTGTCTGGGCCTTGGTTTGCGAGATTGGACTGTGGCTAGATGCAGGTGCTGTTAATGTCTAAAAGAGGCAGTCTCTTTTCCTGTGTGAGATTTTGTCTCTGTGACTAAAACACTTCAGTGAGGATGTCTGTGTGCAAACTTTCATTCTGCCTGTGAGCATGTGTGTTCATGCTTAACTAATTCAACGACTACATTTCTCCCCAACATATTACAGCAAATGTACTTAACAGCAATTAGAATGTTTGCCTCCTGCTGTGTGCAAATCTCTCCAGAAAACAAAACTCTCCTAAATGGTACTATAAGTAATTCTGAAGATTAAATCCAGTGATTTGCAGAATGCTTCCTTCATTTGTTTCTTGCAAATACCAAGATTAACAAAGAAATTCATTGATTCCATTTTGCCTCCCTAATGCTTATGCATAGGCCTAAAGGGAGTGCATCCCACGTGGTTCTGAGATTCAGATGAAGACTTGCTGTAGCTTCCTTTCACGGCCAAGATGCTGACTTGCTGGCATTTTCTTGGCAACAGTGTTCGAAGAAATCAGTTTATGTATATTTTACAGGAAATGCTCCACCTAACCCTTTCCCAGTAACAGCTTTCTCAATGGGTTGTGGAGGAAGCATGGCCAATTTGCAGCTGCTAAAAGGGCAACTCAGGTCCCAGTTCCAAGATTATACCCTGGTTGTCTGATGTTGGGCAGATCTCAGCTGCTCCGAGCACTCTTTCCTCAACTGTGAATACAGGGCCTTGAACAAGTGGCTCTTCAAGTCTCCTTCCATTTCCAATGTGTTAGTTTACTCAGAAGCAATATTTTTGGAGTATGGATGATGTGTCCTGGATTGCACCAGGCACTGGAAAATACAGCGTGGACTGTGAGGCCAAGTCTTTGCCTTCAGAGCAGAGAAATCTTTTTCAAACTCTCTTTATGTCCCAGCCACTCTGTTGCGGCCAGTTGCCAATGCTGCTGCCATTTTAGACACTTTTCATTTTAGACAGCCCTGCCTCCTCCATCCCCTTTGATCTAGACCTTTCTGTTCCCACTCTCATCTCCCCAGCTTGGAACTCTCTTGGCTGATTCTCTGACTTCAAACAAGCCTTCCTGTGCTGCTTCTCCCAGGCCCTTCCCATTCCTCACTCCTGCCAAGAGGATATAAGGAACTTGCCCACAGCTAGTAAGTGGCACACCTGGGATTCAAAGTCAGGCCTTCTCTAAGTCTTTGTGACCCCAAGTGGCCTCCTCACCAGCTGGGAGCTTGTTAGAAATGCCAGATCTCAGGCCTCACACCAAACCTACTGAATCAGAATCTGCATGTTAACAAAACCTTCTGATGTTCCATGTGCACAGTCAGGTCTGAGAAGCCCCATGTTAGACCAGTACCCCAACCGGCCTCTCATTAACTTTTATTCTTCTCACCTTCTGGAGCAAGCAGTGAGACATTCTGGCTGAGTCCCCAGTAGCCAGGCAAGGTGAGTTGTATTCTTCAAATGGCTTGACTGGCCCATCTCTTGTGCTCCTAGTAGCCAGACCCCTGGAGTAGATAGCCCAGGGCAGAGAGGCTGTGCTGCCCCCATCTTATCCAGGCCTGAGGCCTTTGTTACAGCCAGTATCGCTAAAACAAACCGGCAATGTAGAGAGCACAGCAGAAAGAACTGTATTTCAGAAACTTTCAGGCAAGTTAAGGAGCAGCAGTGAAGAGGTTCCCAAAGGTGCTGAACTACCATGCACAGACTGATATTGAGGCACCGTCCACTGACTTTTTCCAGATCGATGAGTATTTTGCACCCTACATACTGCTCTTCTGACCAACAAGCCCTTTGCTCCCTTCCGCAGCCCACCACCGAGCAGGCTAGAACCAGAAGGGTGCACAGGCTGCCTGGGGGCTCTGAGAGGCCCTTCCAAAGTTCCAGGGTGAGCAGCATGAAGCGTCTGTCAGATACTACTGGACGTCAGCAGGAGAAATCCCAGCTGGAGATGTCCTCCAACACTTGTCTCCACCTGTGTACAGATCTCTCTTGCTGCCACTAAAGATGGCTATGGGGGCTGTTTATATCTCCAGAATCCATTTGACATTCCACCGCTAGCAAGCCCCATCTTTTTGCTAGCATTTTGCATTTTCTGCAGTTTTCCTATTATCTCTCCCACGTTCACCTGGACACAGACAGTACGTGAGGGAAACTTTGGGAATTCTACAGTGCTACCACCAGCTCCTGCACCAGGTAAGGAAGACCCTTTGGAACCAGCTTCCTGCTTCAGGAAGGCTCCACATTCATCAGGACAGAAGAGGAGGAGCATTGTACCCGAGGCTGGGGTCGGTCTAATACCTGATCTTTTAAGCCAGGCTGTCTCCCTGAGTCTCATATACTGGCTGGCCCAAATACTGAGCTCAATATTGTGAATCCTGGATGCACACCCGTGGTTTAATGTGCCAATTCTGACTCCTTGAACGCAGGTTTGTCATCCGCCTCCCTCAGTTCGTGGCATTTTGAACCTCGGTGCTCCTGCACCGTTCTTTCTTTGCCTCTGGCTCCGGCCCTGGCCCTATCCTCCCAGGACTCAGCGTCCTCCATCAGTGTCCCAGCCAGCCCTAACCAGCCCCTCTTCTGTGAGGTGCCTGTGAGGGGGTGGAATTCCCAATATAGCAACATCAGTTTGCCAAATAATGACATTCCTATAAATATTCCCTTGGGCCACTGTGCAAAGTAGACCATTTTATACAGTATTGCAGACATTTTGCTACGTATTTTTTATTAGAACCCACTTGCAATTATTCATCAAAGCAATTTTTAAACGCACACACACACTGGCAGGGAGTAAAATGTCTCAGGAAGGAAAGAGATATACCAGGACACTCATTCTGAAAGCCGTTAGTTTGACTGCTAGACCTTAACAGGCTTCCTGCCTGCAATCGGTCCTGCTGGCGGAACCGGACCGGGATTCTTCAGGGATGTGGGAGCACGGGGCCAGAGGGACTCATTTGCTGGGGCTGAACGCCAAGTGAGGCTTCTTCTTCTTAAACCTACTTTCCGGTGCTTTCTTTCTCCCTACTCCCAGCTCCTGGGAGGAATGGTCTTAATCCACTGCATCGGCCATTCTCTCCGCATCACAGGAAACTGCGCTGAAGTTCACAGGTGTCTCCTCTGACTTCCTAACTGCAGTACTGAATGTGTTTTAAGTCTTTTTTATTGAAAGAAAATAACCGTTGAACATGTTACTTAAGGATGTAAGTGTATATGGAGAACAACAACAAAAACAATAAAAACCAGTAACAACAACCCTCTGCAAGCTCCGGCCCTCACTCTCCTCGGCCAGGACAGCCCCTGTGGGCTGCTTCCCGAGCACCTGTCTGGCATGGCCGGGTGTGTGGACAGGCTGGGTGTGCTCATTTTTAATTTTGATGGATGCTGCTCACTTGCTCTCCAAAGAACTTTGTCTATTTATTCAACCAACAGTATGTGAGCGTCTTTTTTCATACCTGAGAGACCTGTACCAGGTCAGTCTTCAATTTGTTTTGTCAACCTGAAGAAAAAAAACGTATTTCCTTATAGCTCTTGGATGCATTTCTTTGATTACCATAGAGATTGATCATTCTTTTGTGTGTCTATTTAATCCTTTTGTTTCTCTTGATTTCTGAGAGAGATATGTTACTATCTCTCATTCTGTTTTTTTTTTAAATATATTTTATTGATTATGCTATTACAGTTGTCCTGTTTCTCCCCCATCATTCCCCCCACCCTGCACACCCTCTCCCACCCATATTCCCCCCTTTAGTTCATGTCCTTGTGTCATAAGTTCTTTAGCTTCTACATTTCCCATACTATTCTTACCCTGCCCCTGTCTATTTTCTACCCACTATCTATGCTACTCATTCTCTGTACCTTCCCCCCGCTGCTTCTCCCACGCCCCTGTTGCTAACCCTCCATATGATCTTCATTTCTGTGGTTCTGTTCCTGTTCTAGCTGTTTGCTTACTTTGCTTTTGTTTTAGGTGTGGTTCTTGATAGCTGTGAGTTTGCTGTCTTTTCATTGTCATATTTTTGATCTTCTTTTTCTTAGATAAGTCCCTTTAACATTTCATATAATAAGAGCTGGGTGATGATGAACTCCTTGAACTTGACCTTATCTGAGAAGCGCTTTATCTGTCCTTCCATTCTAAATGACAGCTTTGCTGGAAAGAGCAATTTTGGATGTAGGTCCTTGACTTTCATGACTTGGAATACTTCTTTCCAGCCCCTTCTTGCCTGGAAGGTCTCTTTTGAGAAATCAGCTGACAGTCTGATGGGAACTCCTTTGTAGGTGACTGTCCCCTTATCCCTTGCTGCTTCTAGAATTCTCTGCTTCATTTTAATCTTGGCTAATGTAATTACAATGTGCTTTGATGTGTTCCTCCTTGGGCCCAACTTCTTTGGGACTCTCTGAGCTTCCTGGACGTCCTGGTAGTCTATTTCCTTTGCCAGATTGGGGAAGTTCTCCTTTATTATTTGTTGAAATAAGTTTTCTACTTGTTGCTCTTCTTCCCCTTCTGGGACCCCTATAATTCGGATGTTGGGACGTTTAACGATGTCCCGGAAGTTCCTAAGCCTCTCCTCATTTTTTTGAATTCTTGTTTCTTCCTCGTTTTCTGTTTGGTTGTTAGTTTCTTCCTTTTGGTCCACTCCATTGATTTGAGTCCCAGTTTTCCTTCCATCTCTATCGGTTCCCCATGCATCTTCCTTCATTTCACGTATTGTGATTGTGAATTTGTCTTTTACTTCTTGGATTCTCGATACATTTTTGCTTTATGTATTTTCAGACTATGTTGTTAAGAACACATACTCACGACTCTTTAATTATCCTAAGTTGTACATTTTACCAGTAAGGAAGCATTCATTCCTCTGACCCTGGATCCATCCATGTCTCCTGGAAAACCACCCGGGTTATCTTACTGATCTTCTTGCTTCCTTTGCCTCCTCTTTTCAAAACTTCTTCCTTGGTGCCTTCAGAGTATCTTCCCAAATGTTGATTTGGTTGTAGCTGGGTATTAGCGCAAGGATTAATGGATGAAAGGTATGGGGTCTAAAAGAATGTGATGGAAACCCTGAATTCCAATCCTCACCATTTTAATTTGTGGTCCCCTGGCCTTTGGGATAGGCAGAGCTGCCCTTATGTTTGACATGTTTCTTGGTGATTTCTGGAGGGGCACCCCAAGTTATGTGGGTTTGCCTTTAAGGGGTGGGACTGGCTTAGGGTGAGGCCTCCTAGTGCCTGAGGCTACTGGGAAATTGAGAAATCAAATCTGGCAAGTTGTCTGCTTCTGTGACAGGTCTCACCAACCATGGATGAGTCCACTGGCTCCTCCTAAATTTAATTTCAGGGGTCAGCCCCATTCCATTTGGTGCTTGCCTACAAGATAAAATGCCTTGTCCATAGTTCTGATGACTTGAACTAAAAAAACATTATTTTCTGCCAATAAGGCAGTGAGCAGTAAGGTTATGTGAACAAGGAAGTACTTTTTATTGAGGTTTTTATGAGGATGTGGTAGGGAGGACCTGTCAAAGATCCACTCTGAGAACAGTGGGTGAAGCATAAGAGAAGACGGCAGTATCAGAGCCAGTCACGGGCAGCATTGGAAGGGGTCTGTGCATTGCCCAATTTGCCCAGGGCCAAGAGGGGCAGAACGTCTGGGGCCGTGTGAGGAGCACATGAACAGACACGGTGAGGAGCTCGGGTTTAGATCCCGCAGTCTGACGTGATGTGCTCCTTGGGCAGAGAATGTTTATATACCCATGTCCTTTTTGAGAGCCTGGATCTCTGCTTCTGAGGTGGCATTTTGGTCCGACTGCCCATCTTCGATTCAGACACAGGCCATGTGTTCTCCTGTCACTTCCTGCTCAGAAATCCTTGACATTGTGGCTTCACAACCCTGGAGATCGAGTGTGCAGTCTACAAACTGCCTTCAGAGTGCCTGTTTCAGTCATGCCCCGAAACACCTATCTCTGCTTCTCGGTGGCACACCGCACATTTTCTCTCCTCTGTTTTTGCATGTGCTATTCATTTCTTTTTGCTTAAAGCATCTCTCTCCTTCTTTCTTTCTCTCTCTGTAGAGGCCCTCACCTGGAAATTACATACTCATGCTTCATGACCCAGATTGAATTTTATCTCCTCTGTGAAACCCTCATGGGGTGGGCCCTATCTACCTCCTTGCAGGGGGGATATAAGCTCCCATAGCATCCTGAGCAAACCTCCCTGGTGACATTTCTCATTCTGTAGTCATCATTATGATTTACCTATCTTTTATTTCTTATAGAGCAGTGAGCTTTTCCAGGGTAACAGTGATGATTTAAAAATTTTCCTTATCTTCAACACTTCGCTGGTCCACGTTGCTCTTCAACGTGTGCAAATGTCACAGTTAAGCTAATGTTTCTAGGTGATATATCAGGTGGTACACCTGTCCTTTGGTGTGTTAAAAAAAAGGAACAGGTTTTTTAATGTACACAAGATCCATATTAAAGTTGAGGGATAGGTACTTCTTTTCATCTTTCATAAGCATTGAGGCATATTTGTACTGCTTGGTTTTCTAGGGGTTTTCTCTCTCCTGGTTCTTGCTAGTAGGACAAAAAAATATTTGGAATTAGATGAAGTCACCATTCTCAGCAAGCTGAGCTGCTTCTCTGGTGCTCTAACGTGGCATCTTCAAAGCAGGCATAGGATGTGCCCTGGGCGGGGACTCCGTCTCCCTGTGATGGCAGGCTCTTCATGAAATCACTGGAGTTCCAGAACTGTATGCTCCAAACAATGCCTGTAAGCCACAAATGGCTAGAATTTCTTTCTTTTTCTATGCTATTTATTAATGTACTTACAAATGTTTATTGAACACTCTTATGTGCTGGAACTATATCAGCCAAAGGGATGTGGTCCTTGACTCCATCAAGCCTACAAGCTAGGGATGGGAAGGGTAAGCGTTGAGCCGAAGGCCCCATGGGAAGAGTTATTATAACCACCGTGCTTCACGTGTCCACGACCATCCTGTACCAGCCGAGGTGTGAGGAGCTGCATCAACACGGACGGCTCCAAGTTAGCAGAGATCTTACCTGTGGGACTTTAGAAAGGGAGGCTTTACCTGTAGGAAGGTGTTTGTGGGATGGCGCAAGTGGCAGGGCAGTTCTGTAGGACATTGAAAAACAATGGAAATGGGATTTAAATAGGAGCAGAGTTTCTCTTCATGCCATTGTACTCCACAGTGTAGGTATGTTCTAGAGTTAGGAATCGGTCACAGAAGTTTAGGGTATTTTGTAAATAGGAATTAACGAATGAGACTGGATGCCTGGCAAGCTCCGTGGGTTGGTTCAGATCCTTTATAAAATGCCTGGGCTTTGGCTCGCGTCCTGCTCAGTATTTATTATCATCGTGAACGGCAGTTCCTATAACCTTCGGAAATTGGCATAAAGCAGGAGCTAAGTCGGTTTTTAAAGAAAATTATGGTCACTTTATATTTGAGTTTCTCATGCCCTTTTGAAGCTACATGTTGACTAACAGGGAAGGCCTCCAATTGGGAGTGATTGGTTTTATGTTTATATTATAAAGCTGTCACAGAACAGCTTCCAGGTAGAGAAAAAAGTTGAAGGTCCATTTCAGTGGTAAGAGTGTTTGTTTTCTGGAACGGGGAGCGTGAGGTCAAAGAGCCTGTTTCAGTCGTGCCCTGAAACCTCTACTTCTGCTTCTTGGTGGCACACTGCACATTTTTATCCATGCCGTCCTTCCTCCACGCCTGCGTTGGAAAAGGTAGAGTAGGAGTGATTTCGGTCGTGACTCAGAACTCCATTTCTGATCAGGGCCACGGAGTGCATGTTGTGGGATGACCTGGGGCGTCTCGCACTCAGGCTGACCAACCTCTCGCCCGTATGAAGATCCGAGAACTTGTGGTCAAGCATGGCAGTTCTCTTTAACTTTGCAGAGTGGTTCTGTCACCCATGTGTTCATCCGAACTGCTATGCTTTTCTGTGTTGTGTTCACCCACTATAAAAAATAAAAAGAGCAAATGCATGAAGAAGCAAGAAAAAAATTTCATCATTTAGAGGCAAAATGACATTTCATTATCGTTTTAATTTGAGATTATTTTATTAGTGAGGGCCCACCTATTTTCGTGTCTGTTATTTGTTTCTTTGGCTCTCTGACTTGGGTGCTCATGTTTTTGTTTATCTAATTGTGTTCTTCAGGTTTTCATTATCTTTTACTCTTTTGTACCTGCTGCAAAATGTCTTTGCAGTTTGCTGCTGTTTTAATTTTTGTTATCAGAGGCTTGCAAATTACTATCAAACTGTTGAAGTTTCTCCAATATCCAGAGTATTAGGAATATTCACTTACATTTTTATTTTACTTACATTTGATATTCTAATCTATCTAGAATTTATTTTTTTTATTTTTTAAAAGATTTTTTTTGTATTTATTTATTTTTAAAGAGAGGGAAAGAGAGGGAGAAGGAAAGGGAAAGAAACATCCATTGGTTGCCTCTTGCACATGCCCCAACCAGACACTGAACCCACAACCCAGGCGTGTGCCCTGACCAGATATTGAATCAGTGGCCTTCCCCTTTGAGGAATGATGCCCAACCAACTGAGCCACAATGGTCAGGGCTAGAATTTATTTTAAAGTGTGTTTGGAGGGGGAACCTCTGTTTACTTTACCCAAGAGAGAGACGTTGGTTCCAACACGATTTATGGAATGATTCCCTTATTCTCTGGCTTGTGGCACCGTCTTGGCATAAAGTGTTTAGGACCAGGTCTGTTTCTGCTCTCCTGGTTCTGTTTCACTTTCCAGTCAGCTTGTTCTTGATTAAATTACATTAGCTTGGATTGGATTTTAACAACATTTATGTCTCTAGGATTTCTTAAACCCCTTTCCCTTCAATAGTTTTGTCATTCTTACCTTTTATTTTTTCAGGTCAATGTCAAAATCATTACTTAAGTGCTAAAATTATTTTTAAAATAGAAATATTTTAGAAGTAACATTTATAGTATTTTTAAGTTATGAAAGTAGTGCATGTTTGGTGTAGAACTGGGAGATGACAGTGAAATACGAATGAATAAACAGAAGCCATCAGCCCTGGCTGGTGTGGCTCAGTGGACTGAGTGCCAGCCTGTGAACCAAAGTGTCGCCGGTTCGATTCCCAGTCAGGGCACATGCCTGGGTTGCAGGCCAGGTCCCCAGTAGAGGGTCCATGAGAGGCAACCACACATTGATGTTTCTCTTTCATTCTCCCTCCCTTCCCCTCTGTCTAAAAATATATAAATAAAAAATCTTAAACAGAAGCCATCAAAAATCCCTTCATTCAGATCCTCCTTGATAAATCATTTCTTTTTCCAGAGACTAAAACAAAGGGTCCTAGAGTCGGGCTCACGTGCATTTAAAGTCCAGCTCCGCCTACCACTTCGGGCACGTGGCTCCGAGTCTCACTGTTCTTTGCTGCAGAATGGGGATGCCTGCGTTACTGGCTCACTGTGAACAGTAATGAGATCATGTACGTACTGTCAAGCTCTTGGCCTAGTGAGCTGCTGCAGGGGCTGGGCTCCCACATGCATGCACAGCCTGCAGGGGTCCTCTTCTCACAGTCATCTTCCACCACTCATCTGGGATCAGAGGGCTAGCCCAGTGGTTCTGAGGTTATAGCCAGGGGCACAAGAAGCACTCCTGAGGCTCATGCTTAGCTCTGGCACAAGCATTTCACCTTGTTCTACTGGTCAAAGCATGTCATGCAGCTGAGCCCAGATCCACGGTATGGGGAAGGAGACTTAGCCTCCTTAGCAAGAAAAACTTCAAAGTCATGTGGCAAAGGACGTGCATATGTGAAGGGCAAGGATTGGGAGTTAATGTATTTACCAGAGTATCAGCAGAATCTTCTGAATCACACCAGCTGCTCAGGGAGGGCGAAGGCACTTTCAGTTCGAGTGAGAGAGCCAGGGCCAGGTTAGGACCAAAGTGGGCCTGGAGGGGCTGGTGTGTGAGATTTGACTTGGGGGAAGGGGGGTGGTGCTTGGCCTCGGGGAAGACTTCATGGGTGGAGGTAAGAATAATAAAAGTAACAACAATAATACCAAGGACAGACCAGTGGCCCAGATGTGGGAATAAACAGAAGTGTTTTCAGGGTCAGCGTTAGTAAAAAAAAGACAGACTTGACTAGCCAATTTGGCTGGGACATTAAAAGGAAAAATAGCTACTTCAGTATATGTTTCTCATTGCTGTGCTGAAGTTACAGGATAACAACAACCTTTAGAACAAACCGTAGCTCTGTGCAAGGCAGGGGGTGAGGGAGGCGAGACTGGCTGAGAACAGGATGTTTGTGTCCTTCAATTTCTATGAAGAATCCTATTGACCAGATTTTGGATCTGCGGGGCCTTGGAATACAGTTATTTATTATTTCCAATTGGCATCATTTTCTAATGTATTTTCATCCCTCCAGCAGTGGTCAGAGCTGTCCCCTCTCATTCTACTCACCTTGGAAAAGTTATAGGATAAACACTGTGTATGAATACCTTAGGCGGCATTTCCTGTGCCTTAAGTGCGCTGAGGTTTTCTTAGCTTTGCCCTGAAACTGTCTGCATTAATTTGCCCTTAATTGTTTTCAAAAATTCTATTCCTGAGCCATTGCTTAATAAAACTCTAGGGTTTTTCTTTTCTTTTTGTGTTCTCATCTGTTGAATACAGAAAGATAAGCTACCTCATACCTAGACAGATTCATCTCAGCTGAGCCTCTGAAGGCTGCCCCTGTCCCAGCCCCAAATGTGTGCACAGAGAAGGGAACTGTGCTCAGAACCAAAGGGTAAAGAAGGTGAACCAACCCCTAGCACATAAAAAAAAAAAAACAACCAACCAACCAAACAAAAACACCAAAAAAGATAGAAAGAGACAGGGTAGGTTTTTGCCCATGTCATCACCTCCTACTACACCTTGAAACTGTATGCACGTAGCTGCCACCTGGCAAAGGAGAGCGGAGTCTTGTGGATTTTCTGGCTAATGACAATTGCCTTCTCCTTGGAAAAGCAACTCTTTTCAACTAGGAGAAAGTGATTTCCTAAGAGGCCATGGAGCCAGCAGGTAATCAGTCCAAAAAAGCAAAAATGGTGTGGGGAATAGTCCAAAATAAATGTTTATAGGAACCAGACTGGCAAGGGGGACACAGAGCTTTGTGGACCCTACATTGCTTGAAAACAGGGCATGGCCACTGGGCTTTGACCAGGGGCTGCAGACTGACTGAGGTCTGAGCCTTGTGGCCTGGGTTCACCGCTCCGACTGTGCTCCCGTGAGAAACCCATGGAAGGTATAAATTCTTGCCCCACAAAAAATCAGATATGCCTATATCCACAACATCTTGCATTTAATTTCTTAGGGTTTTTCTGGGGCTCCATGGACCCCAAGATAAGAACCCACGTGATGCACAGAGCAAGCTGAGTCTTGATTCATGAAAATGGCCCCAGGGCCCTGGCCAGGTCGCTCAGTTGGTTACAGCATCATCATGATTCGCCAAGGTTGCAGGTGTGATCCCCAGTCAGGGCACATGCAAGAATCAACCAATGGATGCATAAATAAGTGGAACGACAAATCGATGCTTCTTTTTTCTCGCTCTCTCCCCCTTGCCTCCCTCTCTCCCTCTGCCCCCCTCTCTAAAATCAATAAATAAAAAATAAAAAAATAAGTTTGAAAATGGCCCCAGTGCCACTGATGGGCAGGCCGAACACACAGGGACTCGAATGCCAGAACAGGCGGTTGGTCCTGGAGACTGCTCTCTGTGGGAACTCAGCTAATGAGCTGTGCCGCTCCTTCAGTAGGAGGAAATTAAACCACTCAGCAAGGTGTGCATTTTCCCTAATAATGAGAGCTCTAAAAGAAGGGTCCTTGTACATCTCAGGTATGCAGCCCCACATCTTGTTTTGCAGGGCTTGCTGTTGCTAAAAATGATACCACTCTTTCCTAGGATTGTGGGAAAGGCTTGATGAGGAGGGAAGAGAAAAAAGGAGTATTGGGTTGGTTAATACACTTGACCCAAGCAAGTTTCAGAATTTGAGTCCTGATTAGTAAATCCAGGGAGACGGCAGGCAGTTGTGCTCAGATGGTATCATTTAAGTGTTGAGGTGCCATCACAGATGTTATAATTGCAGGAGGAAGTAAGTGATACTTTTGATCCGACGGAGAGCAGGGGAAGTAAGTAGAGGAGGCAGGAGGGTTTTCATTCATTCATTCAGTAACCTTTTGTGTGCCAATTATTGTGCTGGGGAAAGAAAACCAAGAAGACCCACTTAGCTGCCCTGCTGTAGGAGAGAACAGAGTGAAGCGTGCCAGGATGGCATGTGTAGAAGGAGAGGGAGCAACAAAAGAGAGGGCCTGCCCTCCTGCTTGGCCTCTGGGAAGGTGCCTGGAGCTGGGGCTGGAGGGAGGAGGGTGTGTTGGGCAGAAGAAAGGGCACATCAGGCACAAAGAAAAGTGTGTGTGCGTTGAGAGCCAGCATCCCCAGTCCTGGGAAATATGAGCAGTGCACAGCAGCTGGAGGATAGCCGTGCGGGAGAGGAAGTTGGAGAGAGAAGCTGGGGCTCAACTTGGGCACCAGGCAAGGGAATCTGAGCCAAATTCCAAAAGCTCTGGAAAGGCAAAGAGATAGTGGGAGAAGAGATAGTGTGAGGAGTGCCATGATCACATCTGCATTTTCTAAAGCTCCTTCTGTGGCAGCCATGTGGTGGTTAGAATGAAGTTTGGCTGCAGACTGGAGGCAAGGGACCAGTTACACGTTTTGGTGTCAGGCAGGAGGGAATTGATGAGCAGCAGAACTAAGGCACTAGAGATGGTGCACTGGGGAAGGGATGAGTGTCATTAGGAATCCTAATGGTGGCAGAATCTCCAGGATTTGGTGAACTATTGGACATGTCGCCTGGGTCATGATTTTAACTTGACTTCTGATGAGAAAGAGGGATGTCCTTGAATGAAAACAGGAAGGTACAGAGGGAGCAGATGTCAGTTGGAAGGCATAGGAGACATCCAAGTGGAGCAGAGGCTTGAATGAAGGTCCAGGCTAGACGTGCAGGTTTGGAAGTTGCCAGTGTAATGTTTGGGGCTATGGACTTGGATGAGGTCACCCAGGAAGGGTTTATAAAGTGAGTGCTAATCTCATCTAGAAAATACCTTCACTGAAACATCTAGAATAATATTTGGCAGAATAGCTGGGTATCGTGGCCTGGCCACATTGTCCCATAAAATTAACTTTCACAGGCAGTTAGATTTGCATGGTGACCTGACCTGTCACCCAGCCCCATGTCCACAGTGAGTGAGAGAGAGGAGTGAGGAGTTTGTCTCCTTGGTTTTGGCGGTGGTGTGCCATGGAAAGCATGTGAGATATTCTGATGGTTTGTGTCTGCCAGCAGGCATGGCATCATGTTTATGGCCATTGCCAGGCTCAAGAGTGCTGGCGCTTTTGCAACAGGGCTTCCAAGGAGGAGCCCCATTTCTGTCCTTTATTGGTCATAATCTATGGCTTGGTGTCATTTGGACGGCATGCACCAGCCATGGCTATGGTTAAGCTCATGGCCACAGTATAGGTGTGCAGCAGCCAAAAGATTACTACTGCACACCTTTGCCTTTCCTCTCTGATGGTCTCTACCTGGCAACTGGATGCCACTATTGGAGAAATGAATTCTATCCCCAAGTGGTTGGGCCACACTAATGTCTTCTTGGGTGTAGAGCCCTTCTGCCTCTCAGTTTGAGAATATGGGCTTTGGGTAGTGTGATACTGACCAGTGAGGGTGCAGCCAGACCAAGGAACAGCGTGGCCATGGAGGCTGGGAACAGGTGTGTCAATTGTGGAAATGCAGGGGAGGTGGCACTGAGGTGTAGTCCAAGTCTGCTTTCGTAGATAAAGTACATTCAGAAGTAATGAGCTATATACTCAAGGATAGATACTTCTCTGTTCGGAAGTGGGTTTGATGTTGTATGGATGTGATGATGGAGGTGAGGCCCTCGCGGAAGTCCTCGCCTCCCACACTTGCCTGCAGCAGTGTGAGGAGTGGCTGTGAAGCTGTGTCGCCCCCGCCCCCTGAGTCCGCCATGATGATCAGGAGTTTTCTCATTAGAGCTTGGCTGCTTTCGGAGCGCAAGGCAGTGTTTTACTTATTTTTTTCAATTCTGTCAACTTTCCTCCTTCTCATTTCCGTTCATGTTGCCTTTTGGTGCCCAGCGAGAGGCCTGGCACTGAGAGTGCAGACTGCCATTAGCTGTACAATCTTTACTCGTGGATCTTTATGACCTTATGCCTGTCTTAGAAGCACTTTGAAAATGAAGATCAGCTTCGTAGGACTTTGTGGAGTTTGATGTGAGTCTGTGGTCCCGACATCTGGCTCTCTACCATCTCTAAACAAATTTAGATTTCTTCGGGAAGGCCCTGAAAAAGAAAATAAGGGGACCCCAGAGCCTCTGTATGCTCAAAGGAGCTCTAATTGCCCACCCCTCCCTTTGTTCTTGGCTGTGGAAGTTTGATCCATTGATCCATCTTTCAAGTCCAGCTCACAGCTCATCTTCCCTGCCCTCCTGGTCCACCTCAGCTCATCCATCATGGCTGGTGGAGGTACAGCCATCGGGCACTTAGCATTTACTGCATTGCATTACAAACAGCCTTGTTAGAGTACTGGATGTGTTTCAGCTGTCGGAACCCAGGACTCTTAGTTACTGACAGGAGACTAGAGCGTGGGTGGTGCTTGGTAATTGGTTCCTTCATTAGGGTGGGGCATTGTTGCATCTAGGAGCCAAAGCTGAGGTGAACAGCCAGGAATACCCTGCAGATCAGCCTCACAGTGATGGGCCATGTGAGCCAAGTGCCATGGAGAAACCAGGAAAGCCCTCACTTTAAATAGGACCTGAGGAACTAATGGCCAGGAAGGGGACCAGGAACAGAACAGGAGCCTGAGAGGCCTGAGCACTTGCCGGGAACCGTGCCCACCCAGCCTTCCAGAGTACACACACAGGTACATCGTCTATACCCAGCCTCCGTAGGTCCTGGAGCTCTCTAACCCTGGGGTGCTTCGGTTAAGCTTCTGGAAACTCCCTGGGGGCACCACCTGAGCTTGCATCCTGCCCAGATTCACAGCCAGAAGAATATCAGGATCTTTGCCCATGTTCCCACTGTCTTAATTAATCCTGGGTTTTGAGGGGCTGGCTTCTGCTCACCCACATCCCACTTGAAGGGAACTCTCCTGGTATGTACGCTGTCAGCCCCCAGCAGGTCATAGGCATAGTGCAACTGTCATGGAGGGCTGTCTCTGTCCCCTCATCAGGTCTTTTAGGGCAGAGATAAGGGAGCTGAGGCTCAGACTGAACAGCTTCGCCAAGGTCCCCCAGCTAGGAAGAGGTGGGGCTAGAAATTGTGTGGTGGGTTGTCTGCTGCAGTTACCACACTTTGCCCTGGTCGGGCAGGAGCATTTGGAAGAGTCTAAACATCAGATGATGAAGTTTGAGTCCAGGCATTCATGTTGCAGACTTGCTGTGTGGCTTAGGGCAAGTGACTTCACTCTCTGTGCCCCAGTTTCCTTGTCTGTGAACCAGGGATGATAATGCTGCCTACTCATCAGGTTGCTGTGAGGATTAAATGAGCCGGCACCGGACATGGACGCTCCTAGCAGTTTCTGGCATGTAGGCTACTGTGTATGTGTTGGTTATTACTGTCATCATCATTATCTGTAACCCTGGACCACACTGCATCTCAATGCATTTTTACAACAATGGTGATGTTTGGGGTCATCTTTTTTTTCCCAGTTGGCAAACTGGGTCACAGTGTTTCTTGATACCTCTTATCTGTACCACACTCGTCATATAAGTTGTTTCCTTAAAAGGTGGTCATGGACAGGGATCCACTTATGAGAAAGCTAACTCTTTGGGCTTTGATTTCTTCCCTGCTGGAGGCCTCAGCCCTTGACCGTCCTTCACTTTAACTGCGATTCTCTCTGGTGGGTTCCCAGTGGTGGTGGGGTCTCTGGGCTTCCTCCTTTTCCTTACCATCAGTGAAGTAGAGTGTGAGTACTTTTGATACTAAGTAAAGTCAATGTCAAGGGCTTTGGGGTGATGGGGAATAAAGGAGGGGAAACAGGGATCACCTGAAAGGAGTTGCTGAGTTCAAGGAAGCATCTCAGGCATATGGACAGCTGGACAGACAGTCAGATGGACAGATGTAAGAGACCTCACTTGGTTGGTTGATTGCTTTCTTTTCTCTGTGAAAACAGCTTTGCAAGAATCTGTGCCCTGTGAGCCCTTTGAGGAGAGGAGCCTGCTCCTCAATTTCTTTGTAGCCCCTTCCTCCTGGAGCACCGACTGATGTTGGTCCAGGCCATCTTTTCCAGACAGAGGATTGTTTAATGCTCACTGACTACTTACTGAAAGGAATGTGTGGTTCCTGGGACCCAGATCGAGTCTGCTTTGCTAGAGGAAGTGCACACCGTGCGTGCACATGCGCACACACTGCTATCAATTCTGAGGTGTTTTGTCATTTCCGTGGTGTGCCATCCTGTCCTCGCTCCCTGCATGACTTTCAATCTGGGGTCTGTTCTTTTATCCTCACAGCCTCCCAGAGTACTCTTCTTACTTACCTGGGTTTTGCAGTAGGAGACGTGGCCGATTCTGCATGTTCCATTATGTAGAGACAGGGCTGGAAGGCAAGCTGAACTGAATTCTGCCTTCCCCGGGCCTGCTTGCCTGGACTGCCTGGTACTGGCCACCCCTCGTGCCACCCAGAGAGCACCATGGGCAGCCCTGGGGCCCTGGGTACTGAGCACCTTCCTCCCCCTCAGCTCTGCAGGAACTTGGGAGTGAGGGGAGGGGCTTCTGGCATGTAAGCCCCGGTCTGCAGGGTGTGGGGTACCCAGATCTGTGTGTTTGCATATACCGACCTGAGGGTCATCGGCCACAGTGACAGTTGTTTTAGCGCCAACTCCTAGGTGCAGGAGCCTTGTCTGTTCTCTTCCTCCGCGCAGTCTCTGGTGTTTCTGTGGCCTGGGAGCCTCTCTCTTTCTTTGCACCATCCACCCTTAGTCTCCCTCCCTGCACTCATCTGCTGCCCTTTTGGTCATCGGGCATTTGATTGGAAGTAACGTCGTACCTATCAGTGCCCACTCCTCACAGAAGGTGCTTTAAACTTTAGTTGCCCATCTCTCCAGTGTATTCCATGCGTCTTCTATGCACCAGGCAATAAGCCAGTTAAAGTTGTTGTTTTTTTTTTTAAGGCAGAGCTACCATCCTGGAGTTTAAGGACCAACAAAAATAATGCTGATTTTCATAATAATGACTGTATTTGTATTTTCCGCCTATCGTGAGACCCTGAGGATGTCAGGCACAGGAGAGGTGAATGAATCGTAAGCTGGCTAAGGTTAAAGACCTGGGCGCTGTTGGGGAAGAGAGTCCTGGGAGGGCTTTGCAGGAAGGGTCTAGGTTGAGCGAAAACTCTGGAAGCCTGGCCAATGGTGTTGGAGAATATACGAAAGGGAACAGAGGAGCTGGGACGGAGGGCGGAGGGGCCAACCAGGCAGACCATGTCTTTCCATTAGTTGTGAGGTAGCATTTTCACGAGCTCCCAAAGTCCGGTCTCACCTGATCCTTACAAGAACCCTGGCTGGGCACCCAGAACTATAGGTATGGCGAGGGTTTTTTTGACAGTCTTAGAGTGAAAAAACATGAGCGGTGTGCCCAGGATAACAGGTCCAATGGGTGGCAGAGCACTTCTCACTTCTGAAATTCCCCCACAATTTCCTGAATGACCACCTTGACACTTGAAGAGGCCGAATCAGCCCCTCCCGTCCCTGTTCCCCTGAGGCTCCCATGTTTCCATTTCACCAGGGGAAACTGTCTGCTCTGGCCAAGAGGCTTGGCTCACAACAGGCTTGATGGCAGCACAACCCCAATGCCTGTGGTTGAAGAAGTCGGTGCAGGTACAGTGCAGTCTGGCCATTCACTTCTTCATTTCAAGAGCCAGAAACTGTTAACAACAAAGGACCAAAGAAACCAGCCCTGGGAGTGAATGCTCAGAGTAGGTGGATGTGGAAGGTGTGTGTGCTCACGGGTGCGGGCTGATGAGTAATGGGCTGAGAAGGAGCAGCTGCCAGCCTGCCAGGCTTCGGATGACTGCCAGCGCCCCGTCGAGGGGGCTCTGAGGGATCTTCCAGAGTGCCCTCCTCTCTCGGATCACCACGCAGTAAATGAGATCATTCCCGCTGACTGCCCAGGAGCCCGTCAATAACCATTCTAATCTCCCTGGTTGCCCCAGAAGTGAATTTACAGCAATGTGGTAAAAATGAGGCTGCATGATCAATGGATCCCTGGACGGTCTCTTCCTGGAGACACAAATGTATACTGTAACAAAACTTTATTTTCTTCAGAAAATTGCCTGCATGATTAATATGGCCCGACACAGGCCAAGCTGTTAAGCATAAAAAACAGCCATATTTCTTGCTCCTTCTTCAGCGCTGCTTCGCTCACTCTGTTCCTTCCTCCCGTTGCCTTTGTTTTGCTCTCTCGCACATTGCGCTGTACATTGTGCAGAATCCTGCAAGGGAAGGGGTGCATGGAAATGCCCTGGCTCTGGATTCCAGTCCACTCAGTTTCCACTTGGTATTCCCAGTGCAGCTCAGGCTAAGCATAAAGCCAAATTCCCGGTGTTCCCTGGACAAAGTATGTGCTCCCGTGACTGAGCCACACAGAGCAAGTTCTTTGGGTGTTCTACCATCTCTGACGTCACCAGCTCTCCATCCCTCAGTCCAGCCTGGTGAAGAGGATTCTCCCCTTTCACCTCTGTGTTTGGGGATGGGGGCATTACTGGGTCTTAGAAGGGAGGACCTCTTAGGCAGGTGGTGTCATCTCCTGCCCCCAGGGAGCTTCTGGGAACACTGGCAGGAAGAGTTGGGGTGTGTCAGGCAGTACACTCCTACACAGGCAGAGGACCCTCTTCCTTGATCATGATTATGTATGTTTTATGTCTCCTAGAATGTAAGCTCCACGAGAGCAGGGGTCTCTGGTAGATGTCTTAGTACATGTTCTCCCAGAAAAGGACCCTGAGACAAAGATTCGAGTGCATTAGTTTATTTGGAAGGTAGAGAGGGGAGTGGGAAGGAGGACTGGGAAGGGAAAGCATCTCCTAAAGGCGATGCCATGCAGATTGTCACTGTGGGTGACAGGAGCTTTATCCTGGGGCGACCCTGGGAGCCCACCCCTCAGAGTCCACCTGCTCAAGGGCTGAGGGAGCCGGGGTGTTTATGCATCAACCCCTAGCAGTCTCTGGATGAAAGCTGATGAGGGAGGAGAACTGCTTAGGCGGCATCAAAACAAGGGAGCTCCAGCCAAGGAAATGCAGAGGTCTTGAGTCTACAGTTGGGCAGGTGGGCACTGACCAGACCAGGGGGTACCTGTGGACACAGCAACCTGTGACACAAAAGGTGTGTGCCCGAGACTGATGCTTCCCATTTTGTATGGGTGTAAATTTGGGAGAAGTGGAGCTGGATTGCTTTACACTCTCATCTTTAGGTTTTATTCTCAGTCCTTAACCAAGAGTTATACAGGGCATAATATGAAGATTGTCGGGCTGACATCCTTACTGTGTCCAGCCACAGTCCTGTGTCTTCCTTCTTCCTCTGACCCCGCTCCCCCTGCTCTCCTCCCCAGGTGTAAGGAGCTGAAGTACTCCAAGGAGCTGCCCCAGATATCCATCATATTTATCTTTGTGAACGAGGCCCTGTCGGTGATCCTGCGGTCAGTCCACAGCGCTGTCAACCACACGCCGACACACCTGCTGAAGGAGATCATCCTGGTGGATGACAACAGTGACGAAGGTATGGGGGTGGCTGACCGGCACAGTCTTCTTGGAGAGGAAGATGCAAACTCACAGTATCAGGAGGGGGAGATGACACTTCATTCATTCCAACCTGAGCCTAGGTGTCCTGGTCTGCCATCCCTGGGATGTTTTACAGGAAGCAGTGTAAGCAAATACCAGTTCATTGGTCCACAAGTCCTCCAGGGCTCTAAAGATAAATGGCTATTTATGTATCTAGAATAATTTTCCCTCTTCCTATTACTAAAGGAGATGACATCAAAGGGCTGAGTTCACCCACACTCCCCAACCCCAACCCCATCTCTGCTGTCCTTTTCTGAGAGACAAAAGGAAAAGTGAAATTCTGTCCTGTGATGGGAACTCTTGTCTTACCTCAGAATTCCCCTCTGGGCCACTGTGCCCACAATGACTGCAGTTGGAAATGGCACTGTTTGCAGGCTATTTGGAATTTAGGTATGTTAGGAATAATGGCTCAATTGAAAAATATAAAACAAGCGAATACTGGACAGCAGTAGAAAAATCCTTTTGAGTTCCTTGGAGAGGAAGACCCAGTGTTGAGGTGGAGAGGGGGTCAGTTTGGCTAACTGTGGCTTTGTATGGACTCCTAGCCCACGGACTCCACTGTGCTCACTAGAGGGAGAGACCCCAGAAGCTGATTACAGGAAAGAAAGCCAGCCAGTGTGCATGCTTAAAGTGAAGGGGGCTTATTTCTGAGCAACTGCAGGGTTAAGGGGCAGGCTAACCCTCTCGCTCTCAGCATGCTGAGTACAGAAGGATGACCCTGTGCGTGGCTGGGCAGGAGAGGCGAGGAGGTGGTAAGATGAACCTCAGGTTCTGTTTGAATTCTGAAATCCTCAGGAGCTCCAGGATGAACTTAGCACGTGTCATTGGCTCCAGAGCTGAAAACCCCTGTCCCTTTTGAACCGGCATCGCGGTTACCAGAGAAAGGCCTGCGTGCCTGGACTCGGCAATATGCGCTCAGGGCACTGCCGTCTCCGGGCCTCCAGGTTGGGAGAACAGACGGGTCACTGGCTGAATTTTTCACATTCCTATTTTTCTCCCTTGCCCTCTGGCCATTTAATTATCTATAGATTCTTCTAAAACTGACATTGAGAGTCTTGTGAGAAGGAGGTTTCTTCAGTTCTCTAAGTCTTCTGGCAAAGTCTCTGTCCCCAGCTGGCTCACAGCATCCCTCTCTGCAGCCCATTGCAGACCTCTTGGTACAGCAGCACTTTCAGACCCCTGCAGGGGGTCCCTGCTGCTACCCACCACCCCTCATTTGCTAAGTCCCACTCATTCCCCAGATATCCCATGCATGTTGAATCCTCGAAGCCTTTGCTGACACCCAGGCTCAGTGCTGTCTCAGCACCCTGTACCCCACTGTAGCATGAGGTACTGCCACGGCTTGTGCATCCGCACTCCAGGTTCTGGGCAGCACTTTGCTCCACAGGGCCTGGCTGGTAGCTGAAGGGGACTAATGGCAGAGTGGCTGGAGGTGCTGCTCAGAAGAGCTGGCAGACCCAGAAAAGAGAGGGAACTGCGAACACTGGACTGAACTGGTGTGGGGACTCGCTGCTGGTGGGACTCCCTCTCCCAAGAAAATCTCCGCCAAGCCCAGCCAGAGAGGAAGGAATGGTCAGCCAAGCCAGCCTCAAGCAGAACACACACTTTGGAGAGCAGGAGTCTCAGCTTCGGTCCCCCCCACCCCTGCCCCAGACAGACCCTGAGACAAAGAGTTGAGTGCATTGGTTTATTTGGGAAGTGGAGAGGAGAGTGGGAACCTAGGACTGGGAAGAGAAGGCACCCCTCAAAGGGGGTGTCATACGGATTGCTACTTGGGGTGACAGGAGCCTCATCCCAAGGGGACTCTGGGAGCCGATGTAAAACCCACCCCTCAGCGTTGACCTGCTCAAGGGCTGAGGGCACCTGGTGTTTGTACCCCTGCAGCATGGGACACTTTCACAGGGGAACATTCTGGAGACCCTCCCTGGAGGACGCTCAGCTTTAGGAGGTCTGGGGTGGGGCAGAGGGGTTTGCATTTATCACAAACTCCTGGGTGATTCTCCTGGAGAAGGGACTATACTTTGAGAACCACTGAGTTAAGTACCATTTCAGTATTTCACTCTTCAGGTTTAATGAAGTGTTGAGTGAGTGAGAAAAAGCAGGAAGAGGAATTGGGTCCATTCTGACCATAAAGTTAATTCCCGTTCGTCCTTTCCTGTCCCCCAAATCCCTAGGGGACCAGGAGTGGGCTATATTAACGCTATTCCTGTCTTTTCTTTTTCCAGCTCTAGCTTCTCTATTTTTTTCCAAGCCAGAAGTGCCTTCTCTTTAATGGGAAAATAAATTTAACATTTTTTTTCTTTATTGAGATTTTCCTTGTGACGAGTATTATTGAGTTTTGTAAATGTTCTGTATATACTTGAAAAGACCCTCTCGCTGTAATCATGGACATGAATTCCTGCCAGACATCAATTATGTGTGTTTAGATAGACTGAGTTTATCTTCTTAAGTCTTTGTGACAATGGTGTTTTAATGTTACCTTGTACAATGACTGTTCCTTTCCATAATCCTAATAATGTTTGATTTATATATCTCTTCGGTTTCTTTGGCAACATAGATTTGTATCTGCATGGCTTCATTAGTGGTGGTGGTTGTTGCCATTATGTAATTCTCCTTTTATCTTCAGAAAAATACCTTTTTTCTTGCCTTGCATTTACTTTGTCTAGCATTAATATTTTTATCCTTACTTACCTTCTGTTTTGAGTTGTTAAAACATGTTTTTCCCAGCCTTACCATTTTTCTAATCTTAAAAGTAATGCATGTTCTTTGTAGGAAAATTTAAATGTATCTAAAAGCACATATTGGGAAAAAAACAAATACTGTGAGACTAGCCAGAGGCAACTGCTCATTTGCCCATGTTCTCACCCTCTTCTAATGCACATTTTACCTAGTTATGGTCCTATAGTGAAAACAAGTTAATGTTCTCACGTTCCCCTGAACTGTGAAGCATGACGTTTCTCTTTGTATTAAAAAAGCTCCGGGAACAGCAGCTTGATGAGGGGGGAGCGGTGTCTTCTCAGGCTGGTCAAGGCTGGCACAGGCAGGAATGGTAGCCCCTCTCACGTGCATGTGTTATCACATCCATTCGAGATAAAAGGCTTTTTCAGAAAGGAAGAAAAAGATGGCTTCAGGGAACGTGCGAATGAAGCCAGGTAACTGGATCTGTGCACACAGGCAAGTCAGGATCTTTCCCTTATTGGTTTTTTTTTTTAAGTAATTTGTTTTATTAAACTTGCATATTGACATTGGCTGACGTTAAGCCCAAGTAAGGCATGATTCTTTGTACTCCTCTACATTAAACTGAAATCACTCAGGCAAGTGATCACCACTTGCCAGTGATCACCACTTGCCAAATCCAGTGGGCACTCTCTGCTCCGGTCTGGCCACATTGGGTGTTGTCGGCAGCTCCCTTCCTGGCATTCTTCTCTTCCTGAGGCCTTGCACTGTTCTGTTCTGATTCTCCTCTCGCCTTCCTCCTCCTTAGTTCCCTGCTTCCATTGGGATCTCAGCACCCATGATCCTCACCATTGGGACACTGGGTAGTTCCTCCACTGTGTACGTTCTGATGATCCTCCGGTCCCTCACTCCAGCCCAGAGCAACTCAGCTTCTCCTCTGAGCTCCCTACTCATGTCGTCCATCTGTGGCTGCTCTGAGCCCCTCTGAAACCACAAGCTCGACTGGTCCAGTGATTGACTTACCATTTTACTCTCAGTCTCAGCATACTCTTTCCTGTCATTTTTTCCTGTCTCATTGACGAGCTTCATCATCAAAGACTCGAAGTCTTTCAATGCTCTTCCTCCTCCCTTTCCCAGCAGCAACTGGTTAGTTCCTTTTTTTTAGTCCAAGTTTAATTTAAAAAGTTAATACCCTTAATATTTTTACAGCAATTTTAGGTTCATGGCCAATGGTTATTGGCCTTGAGTGTGGTCCTACTTGGCCGTGTCCCAGGCCATTGGTCTTTTTGTTCAGGCCCTTGGCATTTTTTGCCTTGAAATTTGTTAGAGGAGTTAAGAGTACACAGAATTATATGGGTCGTTATTCTTGAAACACTCAAAGCTTTTGTTTATTTTCCATTATTTTAGTTAAGATATAGTTCACATAACACAAAATACACCATTTTAAAGTGCACAGTTCAGTGGCTATCAGTATATTCAAAATGTTTTGTAACTATTGCCACTGTCTAATTCCAGAATATTTTCCCAAAAGAAACCCTGAATCTTCTAGCAGTCTCTCTCAGTTGCCAGAGCAACCATGAAAATATCGTCTGTCTCTGTGAATTTGCCTATTCTGGACCTTTGATATAAATGACGTCCACAATACGTGGCCTTCTGTGTATGGCTTCTTTTGTTTAACGTGATGTTTTCTATGTTCATCCATGTTGTAGCATATATGAGTACTTCATTCTTTTTATGGTTAAATCATGTTTTGTTGTATGGATATCACACATCCTATTCATTCAGCAGTTGATGGATATTTGGGTTGGTCCCAGTTTTGGGCTATTAGGAATAATACTGCTATGGACATTCATATACATGTTTTTATGTGGACATATACATTTCAGTTTTCTTAGAAATGTACCTAGGCATGAAATTGCTGGACCATATGATAATTCTATGGCTAATTTTTTGAATCCACAACCAGACTCTTTTTTATAGCACCTGAATCATTTCACATTCCTACCAGTAATGTATGAAGGTTTCAATTTCTCTACATTCTCACCAACATTTGTTTTCCTTCTTCTTTAAGTCATAGCCAACCCAATGGGTGGTATCTTGTGGATTTATTTGCCTTTCCCTAGCGACTAATTATTTTAAGCATCTTTTTATGTGCTTATTTGCTATTAGTCTGTCTTATTTGGAGAAATGTCTTTTCAAATCCTTTGCCCATTTTGAAAATGTCTTATTTGTCTTTTTATTTTTGAGTTGTAATTGTTCTTTACATATTCTGGGTACGCATTCTTATTAAATATATTCTGTAAGTATTTTTTGTAAGTGCATCTGTAAATATTTTCTTCCATTCTATGGGTTGTCTTTTCACTTTCTTGATAGTGTCCTTTGATGCAAAAAGTTTTTAATTTTGATGAAGTTTAGTTTGTTCATTTTTTTCCTTTGGGTACTTGAGCTAATGGTGTCATGTCTAAGAAATTGTTGCTTAATCCAAGATCACAAAGATTTATACCAATTTTTTCTTCTAAGAATTGTATCATTTTAGCTCTTGCATGTAGGTCCTTATTGACTGTAAGTTAGTGTTTGTATGTGGTTTAAGTTAGGGTCCAAAATCACATTTTTCCGTGAGGATATTCAGTTGTTTCAGTACCACTTGTTAAAAAGATTGTTCTTTCCCCGTTGAACGGTCATGGCACCATTGTCAAAAATCAACTGACTGCCAATGTGAGGAGGGGTTATCTCTGGACTGTAATTCTTGTTTCATTGATCTAGGTGCCTACCCTTTTGCCAGTACCAAACTGTCTTGATAACTGTTCCTTTATAGTAAGTTTTAAAATCAGGAAGTGTGAGTCTTCCAACCTTGTTCTTCTTTTTCGAGATTGTTTTGTCTATCTGGATCCTGTTTACTGACATATGAAATTTAGGACCAGCTTGTTCATTTCTGCAAAAAAAGGCAGTTGTAATTTAGTTAGGGATTGCATCAAATATAAAGGTCAATTTGTGGAGTAGTGTCAACAACAATATAAATGCTTCTAATCCATATATATAGAGTGTCTTTCTATTTACTAAGGCATGCCTTTATTTCTTTCAACAATGTTTTGTAGTTTTTAATATACAAATCTTTCACTTCTTTGGCTAAGTTTATTATTAAATATTTTATTATTTTTGATGCTATTTTAAGTGGATTATTTATTTTTGAACTGTTCATTGCTACTGTAGAGAAATGCAGCTGATTTTTGTGCATTGACCTTATATCCTTTTATTTTTCTAAACTTTTTTTGTTAGTTCTACTAGTTGTGTGTGTGAGCATGTATATTCTTTATAGCTTTCTATGTATAATATCATCCCATCTTCAAATAGTGATAATCTTACTTTCCAATCTGGATGCCATTTATTTCTTACTTTTTTCCTTTTGCTCAGCTCTCCTGGCTCCTTTATTTTTTTAACTGTACTTATTAATAAATGCTTCTTAACTTACCAGGTCAAGAACATGAACATTGATAATATGTGCTTTTCTAAGAGTTTACAAAAGCATCTTCTGGAAAAGACAGCTAAGTCATGAGACAGCTCAGGGAAACACGGGCTTATTCCAGTGGGGGCATCTGGCAGGGCTGCTGTGAGAGCCTGTTAATTACTGGGTATAAGGCAAAAGCCCAGATAGGTGGAATGGCTGCTCTGTGATTTCTGCCTCTGACCTCCAGAAGGAGGTCAAAGTAGATCATATTTAAGGGATGAAGTGAATATCCTCAACTGATCCAGGCAGCAGACATGTAGAGAGAGCTCAAACTTAGCCTGTGTTCAGGACATCCAATTATAGAAGAGAACAGGGACAGTCCATCCTCATTCAGGCATCATTCCATTCATAAGGACAGCAAAGATGACAAAGGTTCAGTGTCTGTGAAGATACAAGGGAAAAGACTTTCCGATACTTTTTATGGGTCAGTTCCTCGCATCTGGAGAACAAACCATCAGTTCATGTTAGAAGTCCTTGTCTCATCCAGACAGTCTATCCCTAGCCTAAAGTGGGGTAAGTTTGCAGGAGAGATCATAATTACAACTCTCAACATGTCCGCCTGAAGTCATACTGCTCTGCTGTGGCCCTGTGGCCTGGGGCCTACGCGTGCTTGTCACTGTGGATCTCCCTTCACCCTGCTCCAGGGCCTCTCCTGCGCTCCCCTCCTGTGCTAGATTCCACGCCTTTCTTTTTCATGGTTTACAGCTTATTTTGGTGAAACACACAATTAGAAGTGTCTTAAGAAAGACTACAGGGAAGATCAAAATCTTTTGAGATCATCTATGTCTGAAGAAAGCTCACCTTCTTTCAAAATTTTCATGGTTTTGTTCCATTATCTTTTATCTTTTGATTTTTTTTTAATCAGTATTTTTTAATTGTTGATATTGTACAGTTTTCTGTCTTTTACCCCGCCCCAGCCCACCACCCCAGCCCTCCCCACCTTCCTCCCATTTCCACCCCCCATAGTTTTTGTCCACGAGTCCTTTATACTTGTTGCTCTAAACCCTTCCCCTTTTCCCCTGAAATTCCCTCCCCTCTCCCCTCTGGTCACTGTCAGACTGTTCTCAAATTCAGTGTCTTTGTTTATATTATGCTTGTTTGTTTGTTTTGTTGATTAGCTTCCTGTTAAAGGTGAGATCATATGGTATTTGTCTTTCACTGCCTGGCTTATTTCGCTTAGCATGATACTCTCCAATTCCTTCCATGCTGTCGCAAAGGGTAGGAGCTCCTTCTTTCTTTCTGCTGCATAGAATTCCACTGTGTAAATGTACCACAGTTTTTTGATCCATTCATTAACTGATGGGCACCTAGGTTGCTTCCAGCACTTGGCTATTGTAAATTGTGCTGCTATGAACATAGGGGTGCATAGATTCTTTTGGATTGGTGTTTCAGGATGCTTACATACCTTTTGACCCAGCAATATCTTTTGATTTTTTAAAAAAAGAACCAATGGCATCCAAATTCCTGATCCTTCATAATTTCTTTTTCCTTTCTTGAAGCTCGTGGAATCTTCATTTTGTTCCCGGAGTTTCGGAATTCACAATGATGAGCCTTGGGGTGGGTCAGTTATCACCCGTCAGGCTGGGCATTTAGTGGCTTCATTCGAGAATCTAATGTCTATCAGTTTTGGGAAAATTTCTTAGCATGTTAAATTGATAATTCCTCCCCATTTTATTCTCTCTTTCAGCATCTCCCATTTTCTATTATTGAACCTCCTAGATTGAACCCCTAATTTTCTTATATCTTCTTTGCTATTGTATCATTTGCTCTACTTTGCTTGCTTTCTTCAATTTTATCTTTCTTCCATCCAGTACTTTATTTCTGCTATCATGATTTTACTTCCAAGTGCTCTTTTTATTCTCTGAAAGTTCCTTTTTATAGCATATTGCTCTTATTTAATGGAAGCAATATATTTTTTATCCCTTGGAGGATATTAATAATGTCCTATTTTTTTTTAGCTTTTCTCACTACATAGTCTGTTTTCACAAGTTGCTTTTTTCTTTTTGTTGTTTAGTTTCTGTCTCCCACATTGGGCACTTTCCTTGGATGTGCAGTGAACCAGTCGTCTCTTGATAATTACCTATTTCTTAAAAGGTGCTTAGACAGCCCCAGGGGTGGGTGAGAGAAAATGGAGAATTGTTGTTCAATGGGTATAGTTTGGGAAGACGAAGAAGTTCTGCAGATGGGTGGTAGTGATGGTTGCACAACAGTGTGATTATACTTCCTGCCACCAAACTACACTTAAAAATAATTAAATGGAAAATTTAACATTGTGTTTTTTATTTTCTCTCTCTCCCTCTCTGTCTCTCTGGGTTGGACATCCTGGCTTTGACCGCACGGGGTCTGACACATCTGTCTCTGTGGTTACCCTGTGAATCTGCTTTCCAGCTTTCCTAGTGTTGGGTTGGTACCTCTTATGTTTTCCCTGACCTGGAATGTTATGCATTTATTATTATTTTTTAATCCTTTGACCATACTTTTCAGTGGCTTTTGAGTAGGGGGCAATATCTGATTCAAATTTATTATCTTATCCTGAAAGTTCCATATTCATTTTTAAGAACTTTTCATGTGAATTGATAAATTATTCTCCAGATATGTGGTACTGTCCCATGATAAGCGTATGAAAGCGTGATCTCTGCCTCCTCACCAACACCAAATACTATTAATCTTTGTCATTTTTGCTGTTATGAGGAGGGAAAACTGGCATGCCATTTTAAAGCTGCATTTTTTTAATATGAGTGATGATGAATAGTTTTTCGTATGCTTAACTGTATTTCTGTTTTAGGGATTTGTCTATTGATAACTCCTTATTCGTTTTTCTTTTGCCATATTTATCTTTATGTTACTGATTTTCAAAATGTATATATGAAACTACTTTATATTAATTTTACAGGTATTTCTCTCAATTTGTGATTTTTACTTTGATTTGTTTAACAAATCAAAAAGTAGTTTTAACAAACATAAACTTTACATTTTATGTAGTCAAGTCAATCAGTTTTCTTCTGATGATAATCTAAGGAAGTCATTCATTATCTGTAGATGGTACAAATATTCGTGCATGTCTTCTCTATGATACAGATTTCTTTAAAAATAAATTCCAAATTAATTAAGTATGGTTATATTAAGGTATGAGAGTTTTAACTCAGAGACTCTTGTCTCAATGTCTGGCTATCTCGATTTATTTAATAACCCATCCTTTAACCACGGACTTGGAATTTTCTGTTTTCCTGTGTGACAGCACTTTAGATTTGGAACCCTTGAGGCTGAAGCATGCGAGGACTGCTTGGTTGTAAAGGAGGATGAAGAGGAGGGAGGGTTCGAAGAGGATGCCCAGGGCCTTGGCTTGAGTGACAGGGCAGGTTGTGATGGTCATCAGTAAAAGGAATGTGCTGGGAATGGTGGGTTTGGGAAAGGGATCAAGTTCACTTTCTTAGGTATGTTAAGTCCAAATTCCCATGGGAGTTTAATGTGCCTTCAAACCTCCTGGGTAACTTTAGCCCATAACGTCCCCCTAAAATAATATTAGAAGCTTCTTCATTTCTACTATTATAATCTTTAATAATTTTTAAATGTCTTATCAATAGTTTTTCACTGTATTTTAAAAAAATCCTGCTTTATCATCTTCTTTGTGCTTCATCAATAGCATGTGGAGGAAAAAGTGGAATCAAATCCTGTGTGGTCTTGGCCAAAGTACTTACCTTTTCTGATCCTGAGTAAGTTGGGAATAATAGTGGATTTTCTGCAGGGTTTAAATTGTGAGGTTTAGAGACAATACTCGCAAAAGCTCATAGTTCAATTGCTAGAAGTATATTAAAGGATGTGACTTTGGGATGTGCTCATGGCAATATTTGATTTGGTAGCTCCAGCTCTTTCCTCAACATTTTACTTCTGTCTCTCCTGCTCCAGGGAGTCTTCCCAGGTTTCCCAGCTGTAGCCACACTGGGGGCCCTTAGCCTCTACTCCAAGGGCACCAGTGTGTAGTTTGGTGCAGCACTTGGAGTTCTGTAAGATCCTTGAGGGCGAGAACTGTAGCTCTTTCTGTGCTGTGTCCCAGGGCCTTGCACACGGCTAAGTTACAGTGATTGCTGAGGAGGTGAACACATATTGCACATATACAGGTTTCTTTTTTCTGCTTTCTCTGATGTCGTCTTGGGAATTTTTGTCTTTGGCATTATTGTACATATTTTGGCTTCTACTCTATAGTTATTTCAGGTTAGAACTCCAAAAACTACCTATCTCCAGTAATTATCATTCAGGTCTCTCAGCGATCTGGGCAGCTGGACACCTTGTCACTGACATTTCCCTGCGGAGCAAGCACACCCGATCGAGCTCTTTTCTTGGTTGGTGTGCTCAAAGGTCGAAAGCAGGAAGGCTCCTGTTAGGAAACTTTTTAGAGAGAAAGGATATACCCTCTGGACCTTCCAAAGGGATTTTGGAGAAGCACACTGGCATTGTTTGCTTTTCTTCTTGGCTCATAATTGCAGCGATAGGAAGAGTCTTATGTTTTGGGAAGATAATGTTTTTCCTGTGTTATTGAGGCTCCTAGTGAAGCAGCCGAGAGACACCTCGTTATCACACATTTCCATGCTGGTCGGGCCTCCCTATTAGAAATCACCTGCCCTTCCCCGGCCTGTAAAGAGCTTCTTAACCAGAAATAATACTTGTTTTTGTCCCCAACCAGATCACTGCAGTGTGACAGCATTTGCTCTGTAGGTCTGTAATCACAAATGGGTTGTGCATTTACATTTCTTCTCCTGTGTTTTGAGGCCATGTGGAGGAGAGGATAAGAAGGAGAGTGTGAATCTTTACACAAGAGATAACACAAGAACCCCAGCTAAAGCTTCATATGCTAACTGGCTTAAAAAAAAAAAAAAAACAATAACAACAACCAGAAAACCATGTTATTTTAAAATAATTATAAATTTGCAAGAAGTTGGAAGAATGTACAAGAAGTACTATGTATTCTTTACTCAGTTTCCTCCAGTAGTAACACCTTGTAGAACTCCAGTGCTGCATCACAGCCAGGAAGTTGACTTTGGACAATGAGAGCTTCCTCTGATCTCACCAGTGTAACATGTGTGTGTGGTGGGCAGTTCCATACAATTTTACCCCATTTGTAGATTCCTGCGACCACTACCACAGTTGAGATACAGAACAGAGCTTCCCCATGCTATTCCTTTATAACCACTCCCACACCCCACCCCTAATTTGTTCTCCACCTCTATACTTTTGTTAGTTCAAGGATGTTCTGTAAATTGAACTATACAGTACCTAACCTTTGTGATTGGCTTCTTATACTCAGCATAGGTTTCTTAAGGTCCACACAAGATGCTGTGAGCACCACGGGTTCGTTCCCCTTTACTTCTGCCTGGTGTTCCGTGGCTTGGGTTTGCCATAGATTGTCTAACCCTTCGCCTATGGAGGGGCATTTGGGTTGTTTCAGTTTGGGTTTTTTACAAATAAAGTTGCTGTGGACATTCATGTGCAGGTGTTTGTGTGACAATAAATTTTCATTTCTCTAAGATAAGTCCCCAAGAGTACAATTGCTTGAATTATAGTAAATGCATGTTCAAGCAAGTTTTTTATGGTCATTTATTCCATTCATGTGACACCTCTCTATAAATATCTGATTAATTTGTAATCTTCTAGCCTCACCTCTGAGAGGAATGGGTTGCATTCCAGCAGCACCAGGAGTAATCCAAAAAGTTGACAGCTTTGCCCTGTAATTGGACTTTGGGCGCCCGTTAGACTGGGACCCAACAATAAAAGAATGATAGAGGTTCCGACACAAACGGAGACAGAGCGAGGCCAGGCCAGGGGGAAGCCAGGCCCAGGCACCTCAACACTGCCGGGTCCTCTGGTCTGGGGCTCTGCTGTCTCTGAGCCCCTCCTTCCCCTGTCGCCCCCAGTTCTCCAAGCCATCTGGAGGGGAATATGGCTGCAGAACAGCTCAAAATTGATATTGTAATGACAGCTTCAGCCACTGGCAAGGGACAGAAGCGTCCCTGTAGGGGAATCCTAGGGCGGGGAAATGGGCCTCTAGTCTGAGTCAGATGCCCTTCCTTGGATCTGTCAGCTGTGACCAGGAGGGCAGAGTCCTGCACAGAACCACCACCCACTGGTCACAATGGAGCAGAACTCCAGAAAGGGAGGGGCTGAGTGGAAAAACATACTATGGACTCCTAATGTGACAACATCAGTGGATTTGCATGTGGTAATGTGGTATTTCCACAAGCTGGGGAAATAAATAAGGCCTTTGTGAGGGATGTGGCACTTGAGTTGGACTACGGCATACAGTTACAATTTAGACATGTGGAAGTGTGAGGAAATGGAAGTGGTGGGGGGTAGGGAGCCCAGGAATTGAGATCTAGAGTCAGAGAAGCTTGGGGCATATAGACTGAAGTGCGCACATAGGATCAATATGTAGGAAGTGATGGGCAGATTAGAGGTTCAGAGAGAGAGTCCTGTTCAGAGATGGAGAGCCTTGCTGGGCCACAGGACTGAGGAGGGACAGTGTGAACAGGCAAGTCTTTGATGTCTTCTGACAACCTTAGAGCAGGAAGGATGCCGAAGGCTCCTTGAACAGCCCTGCCAGGGACAGGCATCAGTGAGGCTGACAGTGAGGGAGAGGGAGAGGTGGGGCTGGGAAATCCGGGGCTTGGCGGAAATGGTTGTCAGGAAGGCCAGGCGTGGCCATTCTCACCTTAGTTCTTGGAAGGGCAGCATTTGAGCTTTGTTCTTATTGTATTGGAAACATGAGGTAACATTGACATGAGCGTCTTCTTTTTAAAAAAGATTTTATTTATTTATTTTTAGAGAGAGGAAGGGAGGGAGAAAGAGAGGGAGAAAAACATCATGTGTGGCTGCCTCTCTTGTGCTCCATACTGGGGACTTGGCCCACAACCCAGGCATGTGCCCTGACTGGGGATTGAACTAGCGACTCTTTGGTTCACAGGCTGGTGCTCAATCCACTGAGCCACACCAGCCAGGGCTGACATGAGTGTCTTTAGATCACTGTACGTGTGAGCTCTGGTCAGCTTGCTAGACGGAAGCTCTTTGGCCACAGGCTGTGCTCTCAGGGCATGGGAGGGCCTGTGCTAGGGACCAGCACTCTGCCCAGAGCAAACCCTTTAGGGAGGGATGGCTGCCTTCAGAGTCCTGCCTGGCCCCTAATTCCCTCCTTTTCTGACACACACAGCAGGATGACTGCAGGACAGTTAGCCGCCTGGCCTCAGTGGGGCCTGCTAGTTAATTACCCCTGCAGGACATCCAGGAACACCGGAGGCTTCAGGGCAGATGAGAGCAGGCATGACGAACCAACCCCTTGCCTGGGCTGACTGTGCACATCTCTCCTTGGGTCTTGTCCACACCCTCTGACACTGGGCTGATACCCATTTTTAAAAACAAGATGATGTTTGGAGAGGCGAGTGCCTTGCCTGTGGCGGTGCAGGCAGGATTTACAGGAGCTGAAGCCCCAGCTCAGCAGGCCCAGTCCTGGAACCAGGCCTCCCCACTGCACCCCACAACCCCCTTCAAACCTTCCTCCTGTCTGTGCTTCCTCCTCCCCGTTTACCGTGGAGTCTCTTCCTGCACCCCTCCAACACCCTTATGATTCATCTTTTTGCTTCCCAAGACATCTCTAGTCTCCCTTCACCTATATGAAAAACTATATGCATAATAAGAATGAGTAAGAATTTTAAGCATTATTGAATGTTTGCTATGTGCCCAGCATTGAGCTAAGCACTTAGCATGTGTTATCTTATTAAATACCCAAACTGCCCTATTGGGTAGGGACTATTAACTATTTCCCCTGATGTCATGCAGCAGCTCAAGGTGAATGTCCCTGACCAGGTATGTCGCTGCCTCCCCAGGTGACCCCGACTCAGTGTAAAACCACATAATGCACCTGGCCCTGTGGCACCCTTTTTCTCGAGACCTTCCTATTCTCATCTTTTTCTAGATCAAAACATTCCTGCCATGTGCACTCTGTGTGTGCACCTAAAATCAGTAGCACTTTTGTGCATCTTTAGCCCAAACGAGTGTGAAGTGTGGGAATGTCAGGTGTGATGGTAGGTTGATATTAGCAGAGCTGCTACTCAGCCAGCACATTTGGGTTTGGTGGTCCAGGTGGCATCTATTCTGACTGGGCTTCTGTATCATCCACAAGCACAGTCACCATGCTTGTGGATGATATAGTTTCCTGGGTTAGTAGAGACATGTTAGGTTCTGCAGGCCTTTTGGACCCTAATAAGAAGCTGCTCTTTATAGAACTCCTCTATGCTACACACTTTAACATGCACTAATTTGTGTGAGCATGCATCAAATCCTTGTGCCTAGCATCCACGCTGCCTTTGACCCTGGAAAATTCAGTCATCTGCGTATAGAAGTCCCCCAATGCTAGAGAAGGGTGGACTGACCAGATGCCTTGCCCTAGTTATTCCATTTCTGGCTGCCAACTGTGTTTAAAGAAAACTCAAGTGGCCACGTGCCAAGATGTGACCCTGTTCTCTCCAGGACTTCACGTGTCTTGTGTGTGGTTTTGCTTCCCCCCCGCCCCCCCAGCCGCCTAATGACTGTGACTTTTGCTATTTCAAGCAAGAGGTTTGCTAGCTTCGGAGCATTCAGAATCAATATCACAGCAAATAAGAAACATAATGAAAGAAAAACACACTGGAGCCTGTAGGGAAATTTTATCCCTTAAATTCACATGTTATTATTAGAATCAGCTGCAAACACCAGCCTTTCAACTGCCTTTTGATGGGGCAAGATAAGGGAGTGCTCCTGTAATTTGGGGTAACAGCTTAGAGGAATCACCTATAGGTGCCCGTGTGGTTTGTTTATCCATTGGTTTGGGCTATTTGTACCTATTTTTTTAAAGGTGAAATTTAAATGGAAGAAGTGGTGGAGAGGAATTTCTTAACAAAGCAATTGAAAGCAGAGATGACTTTCCTTTTCAAGCCGCCTCACATGAATGCACAACTCCCTGTGATATATTTAGTTTAACACTTTGGCGTTTGCACCTCACATCTCTTTCTCACTTCTTTTCATCTTTTGCTTTCTTTCGTCCTTGCTTTGATCTCACTGTGGACTTGCCTTTAAAAATGCTTTCATACACAGCAAAAACATCCCTTTTTAATCTTTCCCATTCTTCCTGAAGTTTCTTGTTCTCACCTCTTTTTTTGTTCCCATAGTCAGAGCATGCATTATTTAATCCATAAAGCCAAGAGATGCTCAGAGAATAAAAAATTCACTAGAGCCGCCTCCCATGTTATTTCATCTTGCGTTCTCACATGCACTCCTCCTCTGCATCCATGCCCTTAAAGGCCAGAATTTCAGAGCCAGACAGGCCCATGTGGTGGAGGTGGAACTATGGCTATTGTGTTCCTGCTGTCTCCCAGAGTTTGATGGGACTGCCTGGAGGAGTTTGAAGCCCAGCAGGTTCTCCCCGATACCCACCCTTTTGAGCCCCTCCATTGGCCAGTGGGCTTCTTCTCTGGAGAGGGCTGACCACCGTCAGAGGACAGCGGCCTGGAAGGGCAGATGCATGGGCCAAGGCCAGAGGCACAGTGTGGGGGCCTGAGAGTTACAGAGGCAGCCAGTTCCAGGAGAAGCCTAGGTCTGGCTTCTGACGTACACGGCGCGGTTCCACATGAGCACACAGATAGCTGCAGATTTCACAGCATCGCATCCTCAGGAATCAGAGGCAGAATGGCAGGCGGCGCAGGCATGTTACCAACAAGCTTTCCTCGAGGTCCTTATCTTCTCTGTGCCTCAGTTTCCTCACCCATAAAACAGGGCTAACACTGCTCCTTACCTCACAGAGTTGTTGGCGATGGTAAAAAACGTTGATATAGGTCCAGCAGTTACGACAGTAAGTCACACTTCATTAGGACTCAGTAAATATTAAAATAAAAATTGTGGAATGCTATCAGTTTGCAAGATAGATTATTCTCTGGTTACATATGAAAGGGAAATTAATCCGAAGAGTGCTTTGGAGCATTTCACGATTAGTTGACGTTTTGAGTCAGCTTGGTTAGCAGTTCTTGGATATAAATATTTCATTTTACATACAGATGGGTATGGTATTTAAAATGTTTGAAAAGTAGTTAATTGTCAGCAAAAAAGGAGCTTTGGGTCAGGGAAGCCAGCCTCAGCAGGGTGTAATGGACGTGAAGCTTATGCTGTAGGACCCTCCCTTGCAGCCCCTTTGGGCCCTCGGAGGGGAGATGCCTAACGGCATGTTCACATGCGCGTTTGTTTTTGTGGAGTTTACAGGAGAGAGATTGTTTTCTTAAAGAAGCTCCTCCAAATTATATAAACTTGAGGTCCCACAAGGCCTACATTGATTTCTGGAACTTTCTAGCTCCATTTGACAGGTGAGAAACCCAGATGCGGCATGCCCAGTATATACATCAGGTTTCTCCGCCTTTCCTTTCTTAATTTTAAAAGTTTTTTTTAATTAGAAATTTCAGTTGAATAAACGATGTGTAACATTGTGTACATTTAAGGTGTGCATGTGTTACTTAGACACATTTATATATGTAATGTGTTTGCGGATGTAGCGGTATTTATCATGTTACATAATTACAGATGTTCCTCTGCTTCCAATGGAGTGACATCCTGATAAATCTATTGTAAGTTGAAAGTATCCTAAGTCAAAAATGCATTTAATACGCCCAACCTACTGAACATCATAGTGTAGCCCAGCCTACCTTAAACACGCTCGGAGCACGATATCCAAGAAACGCTGACAACACAGCACGCCGTCGAGTACGGGAGGTTTGCCCCCCAGTCGTGTGGCTGACTGGGAGCTGTGGCTTGCTGCCTCTGCCCAGCATCAGGAGGGAGTACCGAACTGCATAATATCACTAGCCTGGGAAAAGATCAAAATTCAACGATTTTGCACCACCAAAAGTCAAAATCTTGTAAGTCAAGCCATCGTAAGTCGGAGACCATCTGTGTAGGGCAACACTATTGTCCATATGTATCATGCTGGGCATGAGAGGCCTGTGGCTTATTTACTACTTGTTATGAATTTGTAGCCTTAAACACCATCTATCTTATTCTGTACTCCACCTCACCACCTGGTAACCAACGTTTTACTCTGTATTTTATAGGTTTAATTTTTTAGATCACACATGGGTGATATCATACAATATTTGTCTTTCTCTGTTTGAAAGATAATTTAAAAAAAACTCATCATCGGCCTTCGTATGGTTACTTTTATGCATTTATTTTGCTGGTCATTACAAACATAATGATAGTACCAGGCATACCTGAAAATCCAGGTGTTTTGAGTCTATTTTTGGGTTCTTTCTGTGACATCGTATTCACATGTATACAATATTGAATATTTTATACATCTGGTTTAAAAGGCACAGCAGAACTGTACAGCATCGAGACTAACATTTGGGCAGGAACTCTGTGTCAAAGACCTTGTTCCCCCCGAGTTATGTTACAGTCCTCAAGCTGAGAGATCCCATCAGGGAACCAGGGAACTGGAGGGGAGGGATGACCATGGGTCCAAGGTCTGGGCCCTCCCCTCAGAGAGGTCAGAAGCCCCTTCAATTCCCTGCCCTGAGTCTGGGGGAGCTTTGGGAGTTAGCTTCTCTGATCCCCATCTTGGTTACCTGGTTCCCAGAAGCCAGGGACTGGCAACCAAAATGGGGATCAGAGAAGCTAACTGGCAACAGAACATGGAATCAGATCTTCAGCAAGGCCTAGGGGTTTGAACTCACACCAAAAATTCCCTTTACCTCTTCCTCCCCGCCTTCAAAACTGACTAGGGCTTCCAGACATAAAAGCCACATATTATATGTTTCCACTTTACGAAATATCCAGAAGAGGCAAATTCACAGAGACAGGAAGCAGATTAGAGATCTCCAGGGGATGAGGGAGGGTAGGCAATGAAAAGTGACTGCTTCCTGGCTGCAGGGTTTCCATTGGTGCCGATGCAAAGTTCTGGAACTAGGCGGTGCTTGTGGTTGCACCACACGGTGAATGTACTGCGTGCCAGTCAATCGTAGCCTTTAAAATGGTCAAAATGATAACTTTCAGGTTGAGTATGTTGACTGCAGTAAAAGTAATTAAAAAAAAACACAAAAAACCCAGCCAGTGCTTTTGAGAAGGTGAGGGATTGCGTCAGAATTGTCTGGAGTGCTGGTCAGACCCACTAATGCCGCTAAATTAGAAACTCTTAAAGCAGGTCTGGGAACCTGCATTTTCACAAGCTCCCAGCTAATTCCCAGGTAAGGACCACACTCTGAGGGACATGGGCTTTGAGGCAGTCATCTTTTGTTCTTAATGAGAACATGCTATGCATACTATGTTCTTGTCTTAGCTATCACAACCTGTACATTCCCAGAGAGAGCATGCCCGAACCTCAGCAACTGCCGGCAGGGAGATGGGTTGGTAATCTGTGGCTGTGGTGGTGACATTGGTGCTGACTGTGGCAGAAGTAATCCTGGTAGAATTGTAGCACTGGTAGCAGTAGTAAGAGGAATAGTGAGAGTGAGAACAGTGCCATGAACATACGGGGTCCTAGTCAAGGGACTCACCTAAGTATAAGGGTATTCCGTGCAAGGGTAGCCAGCAATCAGGATCCCAGTTTTGGAAATGGCAAGACAAACCCTCATTACATAGACTGGGTTCATCTCCAAGGGGCTCAGTCTTGCAGATGAGACAAGACAAGAAAGCCCAGGTAGTGGGGAAAGCAGAGATGGGTAGTGGCCACATTGGGATTCTGGAACACCTGCTTGGTTAGGATGAGTCCTCTTCCACACACAGGGGCTGATTCATTGCAGATGGAGCTGGGTAGGGAGCCAACTCTAAGCCAGACCTACTCAAAATGTGTTAGCCAGAACAGCAGCCCCTTGGAATTTATTAGAAATGAGAGGTCTTGGATCACGCCTCAGACTTATTGGTAATGCTGGTGCAGGTTAAAGTTTGAGAAACACTCACCTAAGCTTAGACTGATTCTCCCAAGTTTCCATACCTTGAGGGAGCATTAGAACATTCAGTAAGTCTCATCATCAAGACCTGGTAACTGTGAAGGTTGAGAGATACAAATGTTGTTGGAAGAAGTCAGGGTCGTCCATGGGATCGTGAGGCAAGCATTCCAAGGACCCGCGCACAGAGACTGTGGTGTGGCAAGATGGTTTATTTGTCTAGAAATCTGCCCCTGCGTTTCCAGTGTGCCACCTCCGTCCATCCCATCATGGAAAAAGTCCAACCGTGTCCTTAGCAAGGCCAAAACATAAGCCAGTGTTCAGAGTTTCTGCTTCATATTAAAACTTAGTCCTTTGGAGCCCATGCAGTTGTGGCTGTGGGCCCCAGTAGCTGCTATATCTATATGGTCACATGCTTCTGGGTGAGAGAGAACACACAAAGGCACGGGATGAGTGCCTTACTGGGTAGGGGGCGGGGGGTGTGTGTGTGGGGAGAGAGAGAGAGAGAGAGAGAGAGAGAGAGAGAGAGAGAGAGAGAGAGAGAGAGAACACTTCTTTGTTCCTCTGGGATTATATTAGCTTGGGTTTGGTATGGACCAGGTGCTTTTTCAAAATGACCAATCAACTTCCCAAGTTTTCACAGGCTTTTTGATAGGTCTACCCCCTAGTTAGATTGACAGGCCTCCATGGCCAAGCAACTTTCTCTGTGGCCCTCAACAATCGGGTACCAGAGTGTGGAAGGGAGGAGTGTTAATCCCTCTTGAAAGAGCAATATTATGAATCTGTATTATGATCCACTGAGGTATGAATCTGTAGCTTCCTGGTGAAGCGAACAGGCTCATGCTCCCCAGATTATTAAATTCAATGTCTAATTCCCTTTGCCCCCTTTATTAACAACTAGTTAACTACCACAGTAGCACAGACATGGCCCAACCCTAGGGGGCATGGACACTTCCAAATGGACATCTGTGTGGCACTGATGTTCATGCACTAGTTTAGGGAGCAGATGGAAATGTATCTGCTAGGTCTACACTTGCTCCTGAGCAGGGTTTACAGACCAGGGAGAGGACTAATTGTTTATTCTCTAACATCACTCAAAGTGCGGGATCTGAATATAATTCCATACTAATGCTTTTTTTGCTGTAGTACTGTTTGTAACTTTCTTGTTGTCAATGTGTACTCCTTAAGCCTGGATGACAGGTGTTTCTTTCACTGTTAAGGAGCAGATATATCTACCTCCTGGTCCTTTCTGATCACAGGCAGTATTTGCTGCTTCCCTGTTGACCTCTCCAAATGCTATTTACCAAAAGCTAACAAACACAAGGATTCCCAAATGGCTCTAGACCCATTTAGTATTGGATTTTATAACACTGGAAGGTAAACATTTATTTTTGCAGAAATGAGTTTTTGTTTTCCTGCCTGCGTTTGTCAGTGAGAAAAAATCTTATGTAAAATGTTTTTCTCACTGTTGTTGTACTGTGGTAGAATGGGTTCATTTGTTAAGGATGACATTTCTTATGCAAAGTGTTTTTCTTACTGTTATTGTAATGTCTTAGAATGGGTTCATTTGTTAAGTGTGACATTGGGGATTTGTTTCCTTCCCCTGTGAGCCTGGGGGCTTGTTTTACTGGGTTAACTTGTGGGTTCTCTCACTTTAAGGCAATTTCCACATCTCAGCACATGGGTGCCCTCGGGCTGTCACAATCAGGTTCCACGGGACGCCTGTCTGGAACTCTCCCCTGAGCTGTCCTACCCATCCTCTTCTGCCCAGGTGCCCAGATGCACCCAGAAGGGAATTCCTTTTTCTCACTGGTCCCATCAGGAACCCACTCTTTGCTTAAATTAATGGTCCATGCTCAGCTATTATTTTCTCTAATGCATTGATTTTCTTGACATTGGACATAGAGTAGCTCTTTGAGGATAAGAACTGCATCATTTTCAGCCATGTAGACCCTCTATACATATTTGTGTAAGGAATGCACGTACCCTCCTTTTGTAAACTCTGCCCTTGATGTGATTCAGCCTCTTTCATGCTATTTCTAACCAGTCTTAACCGCTAGCTTGCCCTCCTGCCTCCTCAAAACGCATTTCCCAAAGTGCGGTTCTAGTCTTCACTCCCTCTCCCGGGACTCTCACGCTCTCATAGGCATTATCTCTCATCACTGTGTCCCCAACACTCTGGCCTGTTCTTCTCACCCGTGGACCATTAACTGGGCTCAGCAGTCTACCCCTGAGTGTCTGCAGGCACTTCAACCTGTCCCCAGGGGCACTCATCAACTTGTTTTTCTGCTTCTCTTTTTTTTCTCTTTTCTAATTAATAGCATCTTCCCAGTGTCACAGACGCTGGTAATTCTGTAGATCCAATTTAATGCTTATGTTTTTTTTTGTCTGGAATAGTGAGTGAGAGCCCCCATTCAAACCTCTGCTTAACTAAACAGAACCTTCTCCACGAACACCTGTGCCAAAAGAATCTCTCCCCCGGTGACCCCACATGGCACTTTCCTTCCATGGCCACTTTTTCTCCTTTGGCCTTTGGCTTCCTTTCCCTTGTATTACTGAATATTGCAATTTTTTGAACATGTCTCATCTCCTTAACTAGATTGTAAGCATTTTGAAGGAGCACTTGTGTCTGAGTGGATTTTGAGTCTGGGCAGGGGCCCAAGCCAATACCTTACGGGGCGCAGATTCACATGCAGGGGCTGGAAAGAAAAGCCTGCTCAAGGCCACTTGTTCCCAAGCCCTGCTAGTGGCATGGTGCCATTTCCCTCAGAATCCCATAGGCCATCACTTCAGTTGCACACAAAACAATGTGTCGTGAGCCATGTGAGAGCGAAGCCATTGTCACCCATGCACAGTGGGCCACATGGTTCAAACTGATATTGACTAACTAGGAAGACAAGCTGTCGTTCACGAGAAATTATCAAAATGATCTATATTAATAATATTAATAGACCAATTATTATTAGAAATAACATTTTTGGAATGTACATAATTTTATATAAAATCTCATTTACTCTTAAATGCCATAGGGCACTATTTTTTTGTGCCCTTGTATTTTCGAAGCCCTTTAAGGTCCATAGCTCAGGAGCCATGAGATGAGAAGAGCGGTGATGGTGGACCGCACCATCTTTTGCCAAACTTGTAAATGCCTGCTCCACCCTCTCTCCCCCTGAAATGTCTCAGTCACAACCACTAAACAAATGAAGAGACCACTTGACACTTAGGCATGGTGACTGACTGGCATGGCCAAGACTGATGTCCACTCACTGGGCGGAGTCAAAATGGGTTTCCAAGTCACCTGGCAGCTGAGGGTTAGCAGTGCCTGTGGGTCCCCCAGCATGGTGCTCAGCACTCGGCATTCCAAATGTTCTCTTCCAAGTTGCTGCCACCATGGGCCAGCCCTGGTGAGAAGGCAGGATTCCACCCCACCTTCCACAGGTGCATTGCCTCCCAAGGCCTGTCCTTTCATCATCCCCAGCACTCATGGGGAATAAATGAAAAACCAAATGGGCATGGTCTGCCTAATCTTCTGGCTTTTTATTATTGTTCCAAGAAATTTAGCTAACACACAGAAAAACCCAGCCAATAGGTAGTAGATGGCTTCTAGAAGCTGAACATTCTTTGGGCCACCCCAGTCTCATTCACTCGGTTATCTTTCTATCTCATGGTGAGTGAAGAAGCAGAGGGTGCCTGCAGCCTGGCTTTCTTACCAGCCACTTTACCCATTCTAGGCGATGGCAAAGATGGTAGCCATACCAGCAAAAACATCGACATAGGTAACCCCTTAAGGCCATACTGTGTGCTAAGCATGGGCTAAGGCTGTCGTCCTATGTATTTCCAACTCTGTGGTTCTCCAAGTGTGGGTCCCCATACTAAGGGATGGATGCTCCTGGGTCTTGTTAGAAATGGAAATACTCAGGCCCCACCCTAGAGCTTTGGAAAATGAAACTGTGGGGAAGGGGCCTGCAATCTGTTTCAACACTTCCAGTAATACTGATGTTCCCTCCCTTTTGAGGACCATAGTTCTAGCAAATAGGTCTATTTTTTCATCTTGGGCACAGCTTCCTCAGGCTCCCTGGGCTGCTCTGAAATCTCTGTTCAAATGTCCTACACCTACATAGAGGGAAAATAATTATGAAGACTGGTTACTCAATGTTCAGCATGTAGATGATGCCAGGGATAATTCTAGACATCTGTGTATATCAACTTGTTTAATGCTCACCAAAACCCTGTGGGGTCCACCTTCTGCAGATGACCAAATTGAGGCACAAACTGATTGGCTGAATTTCCCAGGGCCACCCAGGTAATAAATGCTAGCACTAGGTTCTGAACCCAAGGCCGTCTGACTCTGGTCTGCACTCCCAGCCATGCTCTATGCCTCTTTAGAGGTTTCTGCCATCTCCTCACCCAGGTTCCATTTTTAATCCTTTCCAAGCAGCTGTATTAGTCTGCTAGGGCTGCCATAACAAAGTACCAGAGGCTGGGTGTCTTAAGAGAAATTTACTTTCTTGTATTTCAGGAGGCTGCATCACTCCCAGTGACAACAGTCTGACCTAGAGAGGTCACCCTCCATGTATGCTGTAAAGTATGGCTTTAATTTGCCAAAAATTTTCCTGTGTAACGAGGATGTGAGACTTCTGCAGAGTATCTGTAAATACAGCTTTCCTGGGTTTCATTAGAGCACACTCAGAGGTCTTCTGAAAAGTCTTCTGAAGTGTTGTTGTGGACCTCTGTCACTGCAATCACCTGGGCTGCTCTGGGACCCCTGAGTGTCCTATCGCATGAGCCTGGCTCTCCAAGGGCAGATCCGTGGGGTGTGCGTATCTAAGAACCCCTTTTCCGTCAGCTTCTCCTGGCCTCCTGCCTCTGGTGACTCTTTGTACATAAAGGTATCAACCTTTAAGTCTACGAAATTGGACACGTTTGGCCTGTGTTTCAGCTTTTCCATTGCTAGGCAGTGACTTTAGGGCAGGTTAGCATTCCTGAGACTATTTCTTAATTTGAAAAGCAGGAATTAATCTAGGTAATTAATAGAATTAATCCAGCAACTTCCTAGGGTTGCCACAAGGATTAAATTAGATCATATAAATAAAGCACTCGACACCACGTGCTTGTCGCAGAAGGAGATCCGTGTAAGCTCTGTCAGCGTCACTTGTGCCCCGTGGTAGCATGTTCATTACTGGGCAAAGATTTATCTTTTATCCGGAGAGCAAAGCGCTAATCCTGTTAACATTGCATCTGACGCATAACTATGTGTCTGGATCACTTAGCACACGTACTGTAAGAACCAGCGTATGTGCAGATGGAAACACCATATAGCAGTTGATAAACAGGACCACGGGACAGTGGGAGGACAAGCATGCTGGCCAGGGAAGGACAGGGGTGCAAAGAAAAGAAACCTTAGAGGACATCTGCCAGCTGGCAGCAGTGGAGACCTAAAAGCCAGGCCTGGATTCTACCCAGGCCTACACCTTGGGTGCTGAAGAAGCATGGCTAGTCTGGACTGGTGTGGTGGGCAGGGCGTCAGAGGTCTCTGACTCACACTGGCTGAGTTGCCCTTTCTACTAAAGTTTACTGACACACCAATTTTTCTGCAATCTCTGAACTTCCTGAAGATCTGTTGGCATCACAATGGGTTGGACGCATATTTGAAATGACAAGTCATGGACCTTCTTGTATTTTGTCATTTCTAGAGGAGCTGAAGGCCCCCCTGGAGGAGTATGTGCACAAGCGCTACCCCGGGCTGGTGAAGGTGGTGCGCAATCAAAAACGAGAGGGCCTGATCCGAGCACGCATCGAGGGCTGGAAGGCCGCCACCGGCCAGGTCACTGGCTTCTTTGATGCCCACGTGGAATTCACTGCTGGCTGGTAGGTCGTAAGCTGACCCCTAGGGGCCTGCAGGTGGTCAGGAGGGATCAGGAAGTGGGGCACTGAGCCTGATTCCCCTGAGACCACTGAAAGAGTGGAGAAGGGGGTGGTTGGAAGAGAAGGTGAGACCGTAGTCTGAGATAAGACTGGGAAGCAGGGAGAAATTTGTCTGTTGGCTACTCAGTCCATCACTGCCATCATCGTATGTTTATGTGATTCCTCATTCTGGGGCAGGAACTGTGCCTCAGCTCTCACTCAGTTTTCCTGCAGCAATCATCTACAACCTCCTGACTGATGGTGACAGGGGTTTCTGTCTTGTCCATGTTGCAGGTCAGCTGTGGGTTGTTTGTGGCTCAGAGAAGAGAACAACAGCTGAACCTTGCAACGGCTATGAAAGTTTCTGCTCTGCTGTGACACTGTCACTTCTGCTCACACCTCACTGGTCAAAACTAGTCATATGTCCAAGCTAAGCATTGATTGGGGTTGAGGGAGAGAGTATACCCATCAGGATGTCCCCTGGAAGTGGGGAGCAAATTACTGGGAACGGTTGTACATTCTATCACAGACTGGATATCAAACTCCTCACTTCAGAAGCAATACTTAAACATGGTTGTCCACCCCCATGCTCACTGACTTCTACCACAGAGAGATGGACTGAGCTGGATGCTTCTGAATTCATAGTACCAGACCACCCTGGAGAAAGTGTGGCCCATTCAAGGGGGCAGTGAGGTTTGGGGCTTAGGGCTGATGCCAGATGGCTGATGCCATCTGGGTTAGAAACCTGGTTCTGCCACCACCTGGGTATGTGGCCTGAGGCAAATGTCTTAACCTCCCTCTGGAACTGTTTTCTCATTCATAAAGCTGTGGCCATAGTATCTATTGACATGGGATTGTTGTGAGATTTAAATTAGCCAGCCCATATGACAAGTTTAGAATGGCACCCAAGTTGTAGTAAGTAATTATAAATATGAGCTATCATTAGCTCATTAGGAAAAATGCGTGTTCAAAGATTAGCAAATGCATCATGTAGTCAGAATCACTTGAATAAGATGGAGAAGATGGTTTAAGAGTTGAAAGGGAGGAGAGAGCCTTCCTACTGTGGGAAATTAGGGAAGGCTTCCTGGAGGAGGTGGTAAATGATCTAATAAGCATTGGTACGTGGCCAGACTTCCTGCCAGTGGCAAAAGGGCATTCCTGGATGAGAGCAGCGTGAGTGAAGACTTGGAGGGGCATAGCACTGAAGCATGGCTGAAAGCTGCGGAAAGTCCATCCCATTTGGCTTCAGCCTAGATGGTGTGAGCAGAAGTATTGGAGGCAGTAAATGGTCCAGCATATATTTTATTGCTCATTTTAAATAGAAAGATGAGGTGAGCCAACAGGTAATTCAATAGCTGCAAATGAAAAGAGATGGGATGTCAGCTGAGCATTCTCATTATTTTTCCAAATAATGCAGAGGAATGGGATTTTCACTTGACTCTTTTCCAGGGCTTACGCTCTAAGTTAAGTGGGGAGATTAATGTCCTAGCTTTCAAGAGCCATCTTCTCCTTCCCGAATGTGGGGAATGACCCCTTCCTGCATCTGCTGCAGAGACACACACTAGCAGGGTGTCTTACCATCTGCTTTTTCCTAAGCCAACAGGGCTACACCTAGAACGTCCAGCCAGCTTCCTGCCTATCTCCAGTGAAGCCCTAAGGGGCAGGTTCACTAGGAGGCAGGATTCTGCCTGCGTTTGCATTTAATTCATCCGGTGGCCATTGCTAACCAATTCAATTAGATCCGTTTTAAGAAATCAATTAAATAATCAATTAAAACAACTGAAATAGTCACACACAGAAAGAAGCTTATTAAAACCAGGCCATCAAGAGCAGAAGCGACCTATTTTTGGAAAGGGAATTCAACTCCTGCAGAAAATACAAGGCATCCACCAGTGCCCTGAGGGGAAACTGGAAATGCTGTATAGCTGTTATCGATGCAATCATAGAGTCTGATGGCCTTGCTGTGGCCTGCACGACTGGCATAAAAGACAGGCCAGGCACTTCGTGAAGCCTTGCTCCAGGCCTCTCCTGTGGGTGTCAGCAGGTGAGCATGCCCCGTGGGCAAGGGCCCGAGTCACACGCTGCAACTGGGGCAGGCCGCGCTCGGGAGCCACAGTTTCCGTCTGAGTTCCAGCCTGCCAAGGCCCCACCTTTATCTATGCGGCTTCTGTTCATTTCTTGTGGTCTTGGGGGTGTGTGCACCTTGAGGTGTGGTAAACCACAGGAGAGAGATTTTACTTCTACTTCTCTGTTTCAGGGCTGAGCCGGTTCTCTCCCGAATCCAGGAGAACCGGAAGCGGGTGATCCTCCCATCCATCGACAACATCAAACAGGACACCTTTGAGGTGCAGCGGTACGAGAACTCGGCCCATGGGTACAGCTGGGAGCTGTGGTGCATGTACATCAGCCCCCCGAAAGACTGGTGGGACGCCGGAGACCCTTCTCTCCCCATCAGGTCTGTGGCACGAAGTTCTGGCGGCCTCCGAGTCCCAGGTCCCAGAGGAGCCAAGGGAGGGAGGCTGGGAGAGACCCCGGGCACGGAGCAGCAGAGTGTGAATGGCTGCTTTAGGAAATCTGGGTGCCCTACCATCACAGCATTTGGCTCCTTCAGCTACAGTTTTCCAGTGCAGCTTACCAAACAGAAATACTGAAAGATTGGATGCACGGTGTAACCCAGGGTGCCACAGCCCCCTCTCTGAGACCCCAAGCAGGGCTCTTTTTTGTTCAGCACAAGCTTAATTCAATTGTTTATCCAGTATTAAAAGTGGGGGCATACAAAAAATAGTAACTTGGTGGCCAGACAATGGAGAAGTGGAATTACACTGGCTCTCAGGTCAACCTCTCGTTTGGGCTTGCGGCGGCCAAGATGTACGTGCAGGAGGGCAGAAGAAGGAATATGCACTATCTTTCTGGGAAATGGATGGTAGTTTTCTCCAGAATCAGGGTTCCACCTCTTGTCTGTGCTTTTATGGTCCCTTCTGGTTATCGTCATGGTGGTTGCCAATTGTCAAGGTGCTGGTGGGTGTGTCATTTAGTATGGAGATTAGATTACAATGAGATTTGAGGTTGTGGGGTGACCATCTGGATTTCAGCTGGCTTTAACTGACTCCTTCTTAGGAAGGAACTATTACCTCCAGGCCATCCTGTTTCTTGGAGATAAACAGTTAGGGAGGGCTAAGGGGTTAGCTAGGCCTTTAAGGCCTATTGTGTCAGGAGGAACACTCACACTTTTTGATTCTTCCTCATATCTGATGAACCGTGTTCAGGACCTTTTAAGTGTGAGGTTCGAAACACTAATTCCTGGGCTCTTTCATACTTGCAACCTTTATTATTTCAGTGCTCCCCACCCGTCTTCATGGTACAGGAGTAGAAAAGGACAATATTTATGTGGCACCTGGGGTGACTGAGGGCCTTGGGGCGGCTCTGCAAGAGCCTGGCCCTAAGTCCCAGGCAGCCTCCCTGGAGACAGGAGATTACAGCCTCATGGTGTTCAGGTTGAGAAGCTCACAGACAAAGGGTACTGAATGAAGTAGGAGGATTTTGAGGCCGTGTTTGTTTCCTATGGTTGTTGTAACAAATTGCCACAAACTTAGTGGTTTAAAGCACACAAATTTATTCTGTTACATTCTAAATGAGCCTTAAGGGAACTAAGCCCAAGGTACCTGCGGAGCTGGGGCCTTCTGGAGGTTCGAGGGAAGAATTCACTTCCTTCCTTTTCCAGCCTCAGGAGGTTGTCCCCATTCCTTGGCCCATGACTGCATCTCATTCCTTTCCCCATTTCCTCCATCACATGGACTTCTTTCTTTGACTTTCTTGCCTACACTTGTGATGGTATTTGGCATCCACATGAACAATTCAGGATAATCTCCCCATCTCAAGATCCTTAATCACATCTGCTAAGACCTTTTTTCCTGTATAAGGTAACATTCACAGGTGGATTTTTTGGCGGGGGCAAGGGGGTCATTATTCATCCCACTACATATGCCCTGATTTTTCAATTAAGATGATAGTTCTATACTTTCTGTAATTTCTAGTTGAAGGCCAAACTGATTTAAAGTCTTCTTGGTTCTGTCTTAAGTTAGAGGAGATGGGAGAGGCATGCTTTGTCCTAGTTAGAGCACTGTTGGTATGAAGGGAGATAGCAAGAACAAATAGTGGAATAGGAGTGAGAACATTGCACAGGTAGCCATGCGGTTCTTTCTCAGTTTGCAACGTTTCAATAAACAAGAGTAAGATTGTAACATGTACAGAAACCCACCCCACCCCAGCACCCCTACCTTCGCCTCATGTTCTTTCATTTTTCTGCTCAAATTGAAAGCTGAAGAATAGCATTAGAGTAGAGACACCTATGGGCAAATCTTTCTAACAAGGAAGGTGACCTTTTGGGCCAATAACTTTCTCAGCTGGAGACACCTCTGTGACTCAGTGAGCATCCCAGCCTAGATGATCAGTGACTTCGTGCAGTGCTGTAGGGCCACACTCTTGGCTCTGTGCAAATAATAATGTAGATTTGTCACTAAGGTGTCATCTGAGAACCAAAGCATAACCATTGGGATATTTAAATTTTAAAGGGTGAGATACAACCTCACACTCATTTGGATGGCTACTATTTTAAAAAAAGCAGAAAAGAAAAGCACTGGCAAGGATATGGAGAAATTGGAACTCTTGTAGATTATTGGTAGGAATGTAAAATAGTACAGTCACTGTGGAAATCACTTCCTCAAAATATTGAAAAATGGAATTACCATATGATCCAGCAATTACATGTCTGGGTGTATACCCAAGAAAGTTGAAACCAGGGTCTCAAAGAGATATTTGTACACCTGTGCATTAATTATTCACAATAATTTGCATTATTCACAATAGTTAAAAGGTGGAAGTCACCCAGTATCCATCTACAGATGAGTGGATAAACGCAATGAGGTATATACATACGATGAAATATTATTCAGCCTTAAAAAAGGAAGCAACTTCTGACACATGCTATAATGTATATAAACCTTGGAAGCATTATGCTAAATAAAATGAATCAGTCACCAAAAGACACATCCATATGATTCCACTCAAACAAAGCACCAAAAACAGCCAAACTCATAGAGACAGATAATAGAATGGTGGTCCCCGGGGGCTGGGGAAGGAGGGGGATGGGGAGTTATTGTTTTGTGAGTATAGGGTTTCAGTTTTGTGAAATGAAAGGAGCTGTGGAAAGTGGTTGGCACTACTGAACTGTACACACAAAAATGATTGAGGTAGCAAATTTTATTATGTGTATTTTACCATGATTATAAAAAAAATTAATACAGAGTGCTTTAAAGACTCCTTGGCTCTCAGATTTTGAAGAAATGAAGGTCAGATGATGGACCGACATACAGTGAGTTTCATATTCTTGGCCAAATGATGCTTCCTCCATGACATACAGGGAGGCTGACCTCTGACCTTCATAAATAAGGGAAGGAGGTTGTGACGATGCTGTTAGTGGCAGAGGGGAGACAGTGATGGCAGTGTACCGCTGTGGGGTGCCCAAGAAACGTGGCTGTCCCTGCATACGGAAGGCACTAAAGTGAAAATTTAGCTTGTATTTTATGAATTATGGTAACATTAACAGATGATGAATATGCATTTTAAAAAGACTCAAGAAAATCGAGTTGTGATCATGAGTCGTTAATTTACATGCATCTCTGATGTACAAAATAGAATTACATACCAATAATCTCTCTTCATGTATCATCACTTATAAAATGCTTAATTTGTTAATGATGGAGATATTTAATTGTAGGAAGGACTTTTCATGGCCCTTCTGATGTTACTAAGCAGATACGATTCATAAACATTAGGCCATGGTGGTTTCCCATCCCCACTGTGGTCCCAGTATTTTAATAGTGATGCTTTTATTCTGGTATAGGATGGGATGAGAAGAACTTTTTCACAATCCAAATGGTATTAACTTGCACTAGTCTTTATATAAGAGCTTTCTCAGTAGGCAACGTAATGTAAGAGATTTTGCATTAAGAGAATTTATTTCCTTTCTGTTGTACTTCTTTCCCTCTTTCTTCCTATGTATCTTCTGCTTGGTAAACCAAGGTTTTCTATTTTTCCTCCGCTCTCCTTTGTCTAGACCAGTCTCGGTGTAGAGAGTGGGCAGGTGCCATTACAGAGGGTAGGACCAAGTGTCAGGTGTGAAGACGGGGCAGAAGAACATATGCCCCCAAGGAGTCTGCTGCTGCCCAGCCAGGTGGTGGGGCTGGGGGACACACAGCCAGCAGACTTTTAAGAAAAGACACAAATCCAGATCATTTCATAAAATCTCCTGAGTTCTGAATGTTGGTGATAAATCCCTCTTCTTTCAAACAACGTGTCTCTAGACTGGCTTTGACCATGCAGGTCCCTGGGATTTGGTCTTTGGTCCACATGGGCTCCCTTAGGGACCCCTGTCATTTCCAGGACAGCCTTACTCCATGCTTTTCACGCTGGGAGCTGAGGGCACCTGCTGAACGTGGCTGGCGTTGTTGTGGGGCTGAAGGACTTGGGGAGAGTGTGACTCAGAGCTCCAGAAGAACGTGACTGGACCTCTGGAACTTGAGTGAAGGCCTGAGAGACCCTCTTCCTGCCTCCATGGTATGCCACTGCCTCCTGCCTGCGACTGAGAGTGTTCAGGGACAGGCTTGGGGAAACCTTGGCCCAGCTTTCGCCTCTGGGCGGAGAAGACTCTCAAATCTCTGTCTTAAGCCCTGATTTTTCTCCAAAATGGTATCATCTTCAATGTCACATAAAAAACCTATCATTAGACCAGTTGAGTTTAAGCTTTTTTGAGTCAAGGAAATCTCTGATAATCTAATGAAAGCCAGAGATCATATCACCCTTAAACATGGATAAACAGATACACTTTGCATATAATTTTATGAAGTTTATGGGTGGGTGCCATGAAGCCAACTTCTTAGTGATCCACAAGGCTTATATTCAGAATGACTCCTAGATATTTTTACTTTCCCAGTTGGAAAACCTTTCTTTACCACTTTTTTTAATCGCCTGCTGGTCTATATGCCTTATGAAGCCAGGACTGCGGTTATTTCAGTTGTATCCCCAGTACCTAGTGAGTACCTGGCACTTGCAGGCATGCCAAAAATATTTATTGAATGAATGAATGGATGAGTGACATCTGAGTCTCAGAATTGAGGTCAGGGTTGGTGAACCATTAGAAAGAGGATAAGATTGTCCAAAGTACATTGGAGAAGGAGAGAGAAAAGGCCAATATTTCCAGGGAGAAGGGAGCCTTCATAAAAGAGACTGGCAAGTAATGAATGATCAGAGAGGTATGAGGACAACCAGAAAAGCAGTGTCATAAAGATTTAACATCAGGAAATGACAAACACCCTTTGGTTTAAGGGATTAGCTGGTCGGAATCTCAGTGAAACCATCTTAATGAAATATGTGTGTCTGAAGCTAGATGGCAGTGGGTGGAGAAATGAATTAGACAAGAAGAAGTGAAGAAAGTGATTGTGGATTATACTTATGAGATGCGGGGGCTGGGGAGACTTGGAGTAGAGGAGGGGCAGCAACTGGATGGAGTGACAAGGTAGAGTGACATGTTTGTTTTAGAATGGGAGACACTGAGCAAGTAGCTCTAACACAATGATCAAATAGAACTCAAGGTTTATCTTTGTAAAACCCCAGTTGCTTTCCTTCCCTCCTGTTGCATTTAGCTTGTTTAATACAGTGAGTCTTCCTGTCCATCCTCACCAGAAAAACTCCAGAAGATCACCCAATGTTTGTTGTCACTTGGGTAATAAAAGTCCTAGGCTCACTTTCCTTCCCAAACAGGCCTCAGTCTGATATTGAAATTGTCTGCCTCTCCCTCGCCTGTGGTCTGCTGCTCGCTGACCCTCTGCAGTGGAAGAGGGGCTGGAATCCTTATTCGTTTTCTCCCTCACTCATCTTTCCCTTGGGAGGTGCAGCGTTGGACCCCACTGGGGGAAGGGGGAGAAAGGGAGATAGGAGGATTCTTATCCAGGATGGACACTGTCCCATAGTGGTTTTGTGCTCTCTGGGGCAGCAAGGGGGTAAAGTTGGATTTCACCCTGGAGCACATGAAAGGTGCTTTTGATGGCTGAGTGTGGGCGGTGGGGGCTTAGAACCTCCATGTCTTCTCACGCAGCAGGGACTGTCCCTCCGCTCGCCGCTCCCTGTGCCCCCTCCACCTCTGCCTTTGTTCCACACGCTCTTGCTGCTAGGATCCCTGCACTCCAGCAAGCCACTGCCTTTTTCCTAATTAATTAATGTGCACATGCATTTGAAACATTTATTTTTTCCAGCTTTATTGAGGTATGATCGACAAATAAAAAGTATATGTATTTGCCCTGACTGGGTGACTCGTTGGTTGGGGTGTCATCCCATACAACATAAAGGTGGTGGGTTTGATCTGAGGTTGGGGGGTGAATGGAGACAACCGATCCATGTTTCTCTCTCTCTTTCAAATCAATAAGCGTATCCTTTAAATCCTAATTTTTAAATTAGGATATAAAAAATTGCATATATTTAAGGCATACAATGTGATGTTTCGGTATACATATAAACTATGAAATGATTATCATAATTGTGATAATTAACACATCCATTTCTTCACATAGTTACCTTTTTTATGGTGACAAAAGTTACGATCTACTCTTTTAGCAAGTTTCAGGTATGCAGTACATTATTACTAACTGTAGTCCCCAAGCTGTATTTTAGGTCTCTAGAACTTATTCATCTCTTAATTTGCAGTTCGTGCCCTTTAACCAGCACCTTTAACCCCACCTCAAGCCCTGGGCACCCACTGCTCTACGCTCTATTTCTGTGTGTTCAACTTTTTTAGTTCACATACAAGTTAGGTCATGCGGTATTTGTCTTTCTGTGTCTGGCTTATTTCACTCATCATAATGTTCTCCAAGTCCATCCACATTGCCACAAATGGCACTATTCCTTCTTTTTAAAGGCTGAACAGTATTTCCGTGTGCACGTATGTCCACATTTGTTACCCATTCTGCTTAGGGCTTTTTTATACTCTTGTACTCCACCATGTTGGACATCCCCTTTTTGTTTTGTTTTGTTGATAATTTTTTTAATTGCAGTAAATCACACATAACATACATTTTACCATTTTAACCATTTAAAAAGTAGAATTCAGTGGCATTAAGTATGTTCGCTATGTTGTGCGATCATCACGACTGTCTAGTTCCAGGATTTTCCTCCCTTCCTCCAGCCCCTGACAGGTGCCAGTCTGCTTTCTGTCTGTGTGGGTCAGCCTGTTCTGGACAATTCATACAAATGGAGTCGTACAATACGTGAGGTTTTTGTGCCTTGCTTCTTTTACTGCATAGTTTATGAGATTTATCCATGTTCATACATGTAGCATGTGTCGGTACTTATCCCTTTTTAAAAGTGAGCTTTTATAGTCACAACTTTTAAAGTGGCCATAGGTCAATATCCCTTTGGATTCCATATCTGATTTCCGAGATTTACACACCTTTGTTCTGCATGGAAGGGAAGAGGCGACTCCCCGCACACAGGGCTCTGCTGGCTCCATAGGCCACTTTCCCTTTGCTCAGATGACTCAGGCACCAGGGAGGACATTTCTGCACTGCCAGGAGCACTGAACTCCAGGCTTAGGGTTAGATAGTAGGACCCCCACCTCTGTCCTTGGGGAGGGGAATTCAAGGTACACCTCACTCCAAGGAAATTTCTGACACATTCCTCTCCCAGACTTCACTCAGTCATCCTCATTAGTCAGCTAACTGTTGTTTGGCTATCTGCTTTGAACTTTTTGCATGATCTCTTTGAATATAGCACTTATTGTCTAAATGGTCCTCAGCCTAAATGAGAACATGAAAGGTCTCAACAGTAGCTACAGCTGAGGGCATGGAACAAGGACAGAGGGAAGGTCTAAAGCCATAGACAGAGGGGGCTGAGAGGAAAAGAGGGACCCTGAAGAGGGAGCAGTGAGTGGGGACAAGAACGTGAACAGCAGTTTGGTCTTGAAGAACAGAAAGAGAGAGCTTGTGCTGTGTGATCCACATTCGCCTTGTAAATTGGGAGGAGAAAGTCTCTGCTAAGAGTGAGAGGTAGGCCTGGGCTAGGGAGCTACGGAAAAGGGGAAAAGGTCTGGAATAATTGCCAAGAGGACTGGGAATGGGTGAGCAGGCCAAGAACACAAAAACTAATTGTTGGCTGTTCTGAGGGCCCAGGAATATAGATTTGACAAATTTTCCACAAGGATTTTTTGACAACGACTACTGTGAACTCAGCTGTGATTTGAAGCAAACTTAAATTTCAATATTCATGACAGGGTGCCTGTATACAGGGGTAGGCAAAAGTAGGTTAGTAATAATAATTAATAATACAAGAATGAACTCTGTGTTTCAACTACTCACAACTGTAAACCTATTCTTGCCCACCCTTGTATATTGCAAAATAGTAGCAAAGATAAGAATGAAATGTATAATATATTTAGTCTAAAGGCACCTTGGTCGGGTGCACCACGAATTCATGGAAACCTAGCTTCTATCAGCAGGCTTCGGAGGTCCGCAGCCCACAGCTTGGTGACCACTGATCTTTACGGTTCCGTCCAGCTGTGAAATCCAGTGACTTTTACCACGGGAGGGAAGGTCTATGGTGTCATCAGAGATGGGACACTTCACAGCATACTGCTTTCGGGGCACTGCCTGTGCGCTGAGTCAGCCGCCTCCTGAGAGGTGCCGGTGGTGCCTGCCTGCTCTGTGTTAGGTGGCCCCGTAATTAGTAGCATTACTCATTAACAACTCATTCAAGCTGATGATTAACAATTAGCAATCCTAATTCAAAATGTAATTTGATAATAAATTATAAAGTACAGGAGCCATTAGAGCCTGTTAGACAATTTCAGTTGAAAAGGCTGTCCTGGATATGTATAGTTGCTGGGATCTCAAATTCTGTGCACAAATGTATGTAAAAGGAGGTTATTTTTTTCCTCCATAGAGAACTATGACTAGCTTACACAGAGGAAATTAAGTGAAGAATCGGATTTTCTTAGACTTTGTAATAGAGACAGCTTCCCTATGCATTAGCAAATATATTTTAGGAACCAATTATATGCTCAGCCTGTGGTGGAACTTCCAGGGAGACAGTTTTAGTAAATTATATGATCCTGCAGAAAGATGTCGAGGGCTGGTTGGAGACACAGGGCCCAAGCACACGTAATCACACTTTGGCACAGGTAAGAGTGGGTTTGTGAGGAACTGGAACATTGTGAGTGGAGTGCATAGAAAAGCTCATAAAGACCATAACTAACACTGGAATTTTCTGTGTACCAGACATAGTTCTTACACTTTACACAGTACGAATCCATGTACATCTCATACAGGCTCTATGAAATATTACACTCCCCAATTCACAGACAGGCTGCTGCGGCACAAGGGAAAGCACATTACCCAAAGTCACACACCTAGTAAGGGGTAAAGCTAGGAGCCCGGTCCAGTCGGTCCAGAGTCTGAACTCTCACCCCCTGTGCTGTCTTTCCTGGCAGAGGTGTGACTTGCTGGCCTCCCAAACTGGAGGGATTGGCACTGGCAGTGTCTGTGGAAGACAACACAGTTAGGGGTGTAGTTGGGAAAACAAGGGTGTGTGGACTCCCTAAGATCACCCTTGGGTTTGATGATTCCATAGAAAGACTCAAGAAATTCAGGAGATCAGTTGTGCTCAAGGTTATCATTTATTACATTTAAAGGATATAAATTAGAATTAGCAAAGGAAAAGGAGGCATAGGAAAGAGTCCAGGAGAAACCGGGTGTGAGCTTCTAGCTGTCCTCTCCCGGTGGAGTTGCCTGAACCCTGCTTCATTCTCCCAGCAACGGTATGTAATGGCACAAATGAAGTGTTGCTAACCAGGGAAGCTCCCCTGAGCCTTGGTGTTCAGGGTTTTTACCGGGGGTCAGTCTTGCAGGCATGAAGCACCCATATGACTAATCTTGGCTCCTCCGTCTCCAGCACCACCACCACCCCAGAGGCTGGACTAAGAGAGCATGGCCCAGGGCCTAGAGACACTCTTATCAGGTAGGGTATTCTGAGGCTGAGCAGTTGACTTCCAGGAGCCTGGCAGGAGCCTTCTTTGGAAGTTCCTTCTTTGGAATGTGCAGGGTTTGGTCACCCGGGTCCACTGAGTTAACCCAATAGGAGAGGGTGTTTCAGATCTGGTGAGGGGTTTGAAGGCAGGGAATGTGCATTAAAAATTAGAGGGAAAAAGTAGAGGGAAGGACAGAGCAGAGAGAAACAGGAGGTCACTTCAGGGTGGATTCTAAAAGCCAAAATGAGGAGTGCAGACTTTATCCAGTGGTTCAATGAAATGAATAAAAAGCCGATTGGCAGAGACAAAAAGTAGAGTGCCGGTTGGCTAGGGCTGTGGGGAGAGGTGAGGAAAGCAGTGACTGCTAATGGGTGTGGGGTTTTGTGGGGGGAGAGTGATGAATATGTTCTAAAAGTGATTTTGGTGATGATTGCACAACTCTGAACATACTAAAAACTATTGAATTGTATACTTTAAATAGATGAATTGAATGGAATGTGAATTTTATCTTAGGAGCTGGTAGCCAACAGCAGATGGCAGATGGCCAATCTTGCAACAAGATGAAGATGGTTTAATTTTTGGCTCAGAGCCTCAAGTGGCCCCCTTTCACGGGAGGTTACAGGGCAGCACAGAGTACAACAGGTCGTTGAACTGGGGTTGAATCCCAGAGCAACAGAATTTTGTCACGGTAGAGTCACAAGCAGGGATTAAGAAACCAGGGAGCATCCTGGACAGAAGTGAGAATTGCACCGAGCTGGACCGACCCAGCTGGGACTGTTGAAGAACCGGAGTCATGTGTAGGATGCTGGCCCATTGCAGCACATTGTAGGTAAGGACAGGCTGAACACCACAGTAGTTAGTACTTTATTTGGGGATTGGCAAAGGAGAGTCTGGGAAAAAGAACCTAGCTCAGGGGCCAGGTGAAGCCTGTCATAATACAGGAAGAGAAATATAGTGGAAAACCTTGACATTCTCCACCTTCTTTTCCTGCCTTCCAGTAACTGAGGGATGACCTGTTTAATTTTGTCACTAACAGGTGACCTGTGATCTGTATAAATGAGCTCTTAATTCTCTTATCCATAAGACCTATCCAGTGTTTAAAGAAGTACTGTTCCAGTAGTAGAAATTTTCCATAACAAAGCGTTTGGTTCCTCAGATAAAAAGCAAGTGCTAATTGTAAACCATCTGAGGTTATGGCATGAGGTGCTGTAGAAAATCATATGTTTGAGTTAATAGAGTCCTACTACAGAAACAAGACATAGGGCAATTTATAGGTAAAAATAAAAAACCTCTACGCAACTCTATTTGCTTTCCTCAGGGGAAAGTCCTGGTGGAGCCCAGTCGTGGAAGGCGTCGGCTCGGTCCGTACTGCAGGCTTTCCTATCACTCTGGGAGAAGCATCGTTATAAAACAGGACTGGGAATAGGGGTTGACTCTGGAGTGCTGCATCTGTTCATGTCTTTGCTTCATGAGCACATATTGATTCCTATTGTGTATGAATCTCTGTTGTAAGCAGAATAGAGGGTACTCTCCTTGTGTTTCAGTTCTATTCCAATTTATCCATGTTGACACATGTTTGAGACCCCAGATAGGACTCAGTGAATGAAAATGACAGCTGGAGAAGCAAGAATGGGAGTTTGCCCTTCTGTAAGATGGTCTAACAGAAGACACATCTGCTTCTTTACAACATTTGCTGCTTGGTCATTTAGCTGAAAAGCATGCCTGGTAACAATCCCAGTTGTCAGGACCTTGGAGGAGCATCGCCCTCCACTTTGTCACTTCCTGGGAAAGCAGCAGGTATGGCTTACTGTGCAGTTGTCTGCTAAGCATAGGCATCCATAGCTGACTGCTGCCTTCTCTTGGTGCTCACAGGATGCCTGACTCCACAGCTGGGAGCATGTGGTTCTCAGATGACCCGAGTGTTGGCTCTGTGATGGGACAGAAACAACATCCCTGGGGTCCTAAGGCTAGTTTTCTAGGCTAGATGCGACCACTGGCTTTGAGCCTCAGTTTACTTCTGTGTAAAATAACCAGATTTGCTACAGACCCATTCTGTGAGACCTTGGACAAGTTGCTCAACCTCTCTGTGCCTCAGAGTCTTCCTGTGTCAGTGGGGATACAACTCTGTTTCACAGGGCTGTTGTGAAGATGAAGTGAGGTAATACATGTAAAATGTTTGGAAATGCTAGCTATTGTGATTGCTGGTGTTGTTGTTATTTTTCCCCTCTGCATCCTACAAAGGCAACTTTTCGTCTTCACCATGGGAATTCTACAGCCCTTTTCTTGGTATCTGGACCATTCATGCCAGACGATTCATGACAAACATGATCACTGGGTTATCCCTGACTGGTACCCTACTTATGGAGCAGAACCACGGGTGCTAGTAAAGGGAAGGCATTTTTAACGTCAGGGGATTTGCACAGGATGAAAAGGGGCCCATGTGCCCAGTCAGTCCCTTCAGGGAGGCTGTTCATTATTAAAGGAGGTGTGCTGACACAATGGCGAACACACTGCTTCTGGGTGAAATGAAGGGTATTTCTTGACATCACCTATGTGCCTCAGTGCTGGCTGGGTAGATCGGTTTTCCTCTTCGCATGACACAATGCTGTCACTGCTAGATACCTTTCCTTGGGAAGCCAAGCCCCAGGCAGTGCCCTGGAGCTAGAGCAGGGCTTGCAGGGTAACCGTTCCTGAGATGATGAGCAGGGATCTGCCTCCATCAACCTACATGCATTGTGACAGCCCTCGGCAGCCAGTGGGTGAATCTGAACAACGTCGGAAAGGCTTTCCTCCTCACTCACAAAGAGGTTCGGTGTGGTGGGCTGCCGAAGAGCAGACAAGTTTTGTTTTAAATTTAAGACTTAAAAAAAATAAGATGCTTTCCTTCTATGTTAAATGCCCAGTTCTGAGTTATTGTTGGATGTACCTAGGGGAGCAGCAACACTGTTAATTTTAGCAGGTGGATCTGGCAGTAAGAGCTCAGATTCCTCTTCAGTTAGAGCTGAATGGGTACCATTGTGGATGGAGTGGGAAGAGGTTGGCTGCAGCCATTATTTTGGTAGCTTTGCTAGATGATTCCAGAATGTGCCATCTCCTGGGCCCTTTCATATTCCTTCCTTCTCCTGCCTTCCCATTTCTCTTTTCCCCTTTATCTTCAAAGCCCAAGAAGTCACTGTGGAAGACTCTGGGACTGAGCGCAGAGCACAAAGTACCCTGTCTTCATTCCTTCCCCGCAGCCCGTCATTTTCCCTGCAGCACAGTTTAGAACTCTTCCCTTATCTCCTGGCCCATCTGGACCTCAGGGTGTTGTTATTCCTCCGTTGATTTTAGGGAGTGCTTTGGATGAGATGGCTAAGTTACAGGCTGTAACTTGTTCTCAAGCCCACACAGCGTGCTCCACTCGCCCAGCTCTCTGGTCGTACTTGCCAGGTCTCACCCTCTAAGATGCTCACTTCTTATCAGGCCTTCCCAGTTGTGTGGCATTTGCTATGTTTGAGGCCCCATTTGGATCCCAGCCCCTATCCATTTCCTCCTCTTTTATGGAAACACAGGAACATGTGACTATTTCATTTCTCTTAGGTAGTGGAGGAAGCAAATAGATTTTCCCTGCCGAGCTTGGAAAGTTCACCGTAAGCACTGATGGCGGAGCCTGCAGTGCCTTCACTGCCCAGCGACAAGCCAGAGTCCAGCAGACACAAATGGCTGGTTGCCACCACTTTACTGGATTCTGAGGCATGTTTAGTCTATTGACCCAGCATAGTTTTGTTTTGTTTTTTTTAAATCCTCACTTGAGGATATGTTTATTGATTTGAGAGAGAGAGGAAGGGAGAGAGTGAGAGGGAAACATCCATGTGAGAGAGAAACATTGATTGGTTGCCTCCCATGTGCGCCCCTACCAGGGATAGAACCCACGACCAAGGCCATGTGCCCTGACTAGGGGTTGAACACACAGCCAATTGATGTACAGGATGGTGGTCCAACCAGCTGAACCACCAGAGCAGGGCAAAGGCAGTAGTTTTATCCTGACTCTCCCGAAGTAGGGAAATTTGGGCTGACGCTTTGCAATATCTATTTGGAGTTTTAGGTCACCATCTTCAGTCTTTTTGCTGTCAATGTGGCTCTAAAAATAGCTTCCGCAGCCAGGCACACAGAAAGTCAGGAGCAATGGGCTTCATTTCCTCCGAGAAGTCCAGATCCCAGTGTCTTTAAACCACTCTGGCAGCGGCACTACCTCACAGCAGTGGAGAGGCTGTCACAGGCTGGCCCTGCTGCTGTGAACAACCCGACTGCCAGCAGTGTCGATGGAGCAGAGGCCCCACGGGAGGCCCTTCATACACCTGGGAGGGTGCCCACACGAGTACTTTGGAGTCTGACTTCTTTGTGTGAAGTTCAATGGCCCCCCAGGTTCCTAAGAAGTTTAAGTTAAAGGCAGAAAGAGAGAAATGTTCCTTGAGTATTTTTTACTAACACTGCATTTCTGACTGCGGTGTCCACAGTGGCTGCGGGTGGTTTGTAGACAGATCCACAGGGAGTGAGCCGCCACCCCCCGGTGCTACAGCCACGCCCGAAGTTTCAGCTGGAGGAAGGGCTCTGAGAATGACTCTGGGCAAGTCGCAGCTTTAGTGGTCAGCTTGATCTCCATTCCAATTCAGCGCAGTCCAGTTTATGAATATATGTACGTAATTATGCATCTCTGTAGGTCTTTATCTTTTTGCTATCACTCAGTAAAGGTTTGCAGCAAGCTTGCTTGCTTATACTGAAAACCACTCTTAATCCAGAGGCTACTGTTACTTTGTGTACACTACCCCATTCCCTGCCCCACTCCCAGCAGTGACTGATCTGTGTTATGATGAACTCAATGAAAGCAAAAAGGCAGTGAGGACAAAGAAAGGCCATGAACATCAATTTCATCCTGTGTCTGACACCCTAGTTTCAATTAAATGGTAGGACATGGAGATGATGATAAAATATCACACCTGGTATTAAGATGATATGAAATTTCTTTAGTTTTAAATCAAATGTCTTAGAGAAGTACAGAATTCTCAATCCTTCATTCACTCACCTACACATATTTATTGAGCCAGGCTCAGCCAATTCGAAATGCTAAGGACTGTGGCTGTGTTTGGGTTATTGATAATATTCAGTCCCTTGGGAAATGCTCTGCCTTCTCAGGGAGCGTGTTTAGTCTCAGATGGCTTCTGGGTGTGTGGGGACAGGTAGGCCAGAGTATTCCTCCTAGTGACTTAGTGCAAGCCTCAGGGTCTTAGTGTGTCTCCCCTTCCCCAGGCGGTGTCTGTGGCCCACCTGGCTGCTCCTTGCCCTGCAGGGGTTACTGGCAGGCAGCTGCAGCTGCCTAGCTTGTGATTGGACCTCTCTGCTTGGTCAGGGCCCATCTGCCTTGGCTCCGCGTGGCTTGTGCTGGCTGTGGACACACGAGCTTAGGTCATGTTTCTCCTCATCCATCCCAGCCTCCGCTGCAGGCTCATCTGGCCCTCATGGGAGACCCTGAAGGGCTCCTCCCCCTTCCCACCATGGGAACTGAGCATCTGCCACCAGCCACTGTGCACCATCATGTTCACTTTGATTAGGTGGGCCCCAGATGGATATAGGGCTACCTGTCAGACAGGATCCTTTCACAGTCCCCATGGAAAAGGCCCCCTTCTGCCCTCTGGGTCAGCCTCACTATGGAACTCATCTCTCCCTCTCTCTGGGCTGAATCCAGGCAACGTCGCCTCTCACCACCTTCCTTTCCCCTGTCTCCTTCCTGTGGGACCACAGGTGGGAAGACTGTGGCCTTTCATTTAGAGTGCTGCTCAATTCTTCTCAGCACCAGTCCCAGAGCTCAGCTTTAGTGGAGCAAAACGGCTTACCCTCCAGCTGTAGGAGCCCATGGTTTGCTTCCTCCCAATGAATCATCCCCTTCCAAAGGCAGAAGTGAGGGAACCAAGAAAACTCACAGTTACCCGTTCTGCAATTCATAGCAGAGATCATGTAGTCCCTAGCAGGAAAACACGTGAGCAGTTTTCAAGTCGTCACCTGCATTGAACTGGTTTTGCCTTTTCTGGAGCAAAAAGAAGGGGCTGTCAGAAGAGTAGGTGCTCCCCAGGCTCTGCTTCATCCAGGTTTTAGAGGACACGTGGGAACAGAAGTGAGGACCTCTGTCTTTTTTGCAGCCTTGTCCTCAATTTCCAGGCTTATTCTTTCGCCAGCTCCTCTGAAACCCCTGCTCTGCCTTTTCATCCACAATCTCAGTCCCAGTCCAGGTCCTGGGCCAGGGCATGTGACATAGTGGTCAAGACGTAGTTCCAGGCCCACACTGTGAGCTGAGAAGCAGTGTTCTCCTCCTGAACACCGAGCCTCCCAGGCAGGCACCCTTGCCCTGTCTCCTTCCCTCACATCTCAGTGCTCCATCCTGAGAGTATTGCTCCCTATCCATAGCACCTGGCTTCCCAGGAGCCTTTCTTACTCTGGCCAGTCCCTCTCTGGAACACTGGGGGTCCACTCCGAGTCCCAGGCTCCTGGAACTTGTGGCTGTGCCTGCCTGCCCCGGAATAACTCCTCTGAATCCCGCTTCTTTGTTGCCCTGCTGAGCCCCTGCCCCAGGCTGCACAGTCTCCCTTTGGATTTCTGGTGACGAGGTCACCGAGCTCTGGTAGCAGGTTGCTGAAACCCTTCAATGCCTAGACTTTGCCTGAAGGGCTCAGCTTCTTCAGTCCACTCTATGTCCCCATGGTGAGTGCATGACATTCCTTGACTCCAGATAGCTGCCTTGACTTTCCAACCGCAGTCTCTGTGGAGTCCCTTGCATGTACTCTCATGCCTAAGGGGAGAAAGATGGCTTTATAAGATGATTGCTTAGAAATTTCATGTGACTTGGACATATATACCCTTCTCCACCAAACCCTATATGAGTTCCTTAAAAGTAACTATGCGCAGAAAAAAATAATTCATTAAATCTTGTAACCACCCCTGGAAAAATGGAATATTTGCTTGAAGAAACTTGAAATTGCAGAGACTTCGAATCCTAAAGAGCATGAGGAGGGAGGAGCAGAGGCTGACAGCCTGGGCGTTAGAGCTCTGTCACTGGTCTGGAGGCATTCAGGAGGAGGGGAAATAAGAATGATTTCTGTTCCTGCTTCCAGTCCAGATGTTGTCTTGTAGCCCAGCAGAGAACAAGGGCAGCGACGAGCAGACTGGAGAATTTCAAAATCACATTATAAAAATATCTTTTCCTTATGTGTTTATTGTCGAATTTGTCATGTGTTTATTATAAATTTAATATTCATTGTAAAAATTAAAAAATACCAAAAGTCTCATAATCACACCACCCAGTGCCAACCATTCTTGATATTTCATTAGTATCTAACATATTTTAAATTGCTTTGCAGTTCTATAAAAATTATGTATACTTGTATTTCAAAAATCAAATACATATTTTATAAGGCCCTACTCCCTGTCTAGAGGCACTGCCCTCCACTCTTGTGAATGATCCTTTTGCTTACCTGTCTGTGTCTAAATAACATACTTACACTCCTACTTCTTGTTTTTTTGTTATTGTTGTTTGGGGGGGTTCTCTTTTTTTTTTTTTTTTTTTTTTTGAGATTTATGTGCGATTTCTTAACTTTCTGCTGTGGGAAGTGAGGTCACGCACACCTACCCTTGCCACATTTACACACAATTCTCATTCCTTTCCCTATCCTCCATCACGGTTATATCATAGCTTGGTTTTCAGATTGTTTTCTAAATATTTACCTTTACTATAACTACTTACCGCTCATCCACACGGTGTACTTTGGTTATTTTCCCTTTTCGCTTTTCCTGTACTTAATCATTGCCTTTTTGTCTGTTTGCTTGCTTTGATTTCCGCTTACTCTTCATCACGTCAACCCCAGACCCTCTGCTTCTTGTCCGGATTCCCTCTCAGTCCTCTCGGCCACACTAGGTTTTCTGTCCTCTTCATCTTTTTGAAGAAAACTTTCCAGAGTGCTTTGGCCTTTTCCATCAGTCAGGACCGGCTGCCCAATACAACACAGATTTTGGCTTTTGGGGCTCCCTTCACCTCTATCCTGTGCTGGACCCCTGTGTCCTGATCCCATGTCCCTTCCCCCACCCTGGCTTGCTCTCTCTTTTCAGTGCGGCATATCCTTGAGGAAATGTTTTAGTCCTTGCATATCTATAAAAATATCACTTTCCACTTGGGCAGATTTTCCCCTCAGACTTTGAAGGCCACGGTTCACTGTCTTCTAACTTCCTACATGGCTACTGGGGACTCCAGAGCTATTCTGCCTCCAGTTCTTTGAAGGTGACTTGTCTTTACCTTTTTAGAAATCCTTTTAACCTAGGTGTTCTGAAATTTCATAGTAATGTGTTGGGATTTACTTTTTTCCATTGTGTTAGGAACTCAGTAAAACTTTCCAGTGGAAACTCATGCTCATTGTTGATATTCTTCTTTCATCTATGTGTGTTCTTCATTTTTAGAACTTGTTTTATTTGGATGTTTAACCTCCTGGACTCATCTAATTTCTTATCTTTCCTCTCTTATTCATCAGGTTTTGCTCTTTTGGCTGTACTTTCTGAAAGATTTCTTTAGTTTTATTTTCTAAACTTTCCCTTTCTGTCTTTGTATTTTAATTTTCAAGGACTCTTATTGGTTTTTTAACTGATCTTTTGTCACAGCACCCAGTGTTTCATGACCGCCATATGTTGTCTGTTTATCTGAGGATATTAATGCTGTTTTTTCAAAACAAAAGTCATGTGTGTCTCTCATACATATGTTAAATCAAAGAATCCAAGATCCTGAAGAGTATGTACTATTTTATTATTTTCATATAAATTTCAAAATCAAGCACACTCAATCTATTGTGTCAGACCTCAGGATAGTGGTTATCTCTGGGGAGGTAATCACAGGGTGAGGAGCACACCGTGGGGTTCTGGAAGACTGGTCATCTGTGTCTGGACTTGGGTGATGGTTAAATGTGTGTGTTCTGTTTGTGAAAACAAGCAGAGCTGAACACTTGAGATTTCTGTGGTTTTCTGTGTGTCTGTTCTATGTCAATAAAAAAATCTTATTATAAATAACAACTGGATGCATTTCTGAAGTCTTTAGAAGTTCTAATAATTTTTGTTGATTTTTAAATTTCAATTTTTCAAAATAGATCATATTATGAACAAACATACATAATTTTGCCCTTTTCCTTTTCATTCTACCCTTTTTTATGGTCTCAGCTGAAATCTGCAGAGCAATACTGAATATTAACTGTGACAGCAGATCTTTATCTCATTCCTCACTTAACACAATGCCTTGAGCATTTCACTGCTTTGACTAATTTTGGTTTGTTTTAAATAGACATGAGGTTAGGGAAGTTTTCTTCCTAATTTACTGAGAGTTTTTGTGAGGAACACATGTGGAATGTTTCCACATGCTTTTTTGAGCATTTATTAAGAGGATAATAATGTTTTATTTTGAATCATATTAATATGGAGTGTAAAATAGGGCCATATTTGTATTCCTATAATAAACTCTATTTGTCCTGGTGTGTTCATTGCCAGTATTTTAGTTAAAAATTTCAACCCTCAATTTATTAGTGAAATGTGTATGTAGTTTTCTCTTTTGCGTATGTACTGTCTTAAAAAAAAATAGCAGCCTTATTGAGATATAACCAATGTCGTACCTTTTACTCATTTAAGTATGTACAATTAAACGCTTTTTAGTATTGTATATCCGCAGGGTTGTGCAACCATCACCACAAGTTTAGTACATACTCATCACCCTTAAAAGAAACCCCTTTCTCATTTCTTCCTGACTCCCACAGCCCTCACAATCACTAATCTACTTTCTGTCTGTGTAGATTTGCCTCTTCTGGACATTTCATGTAAGTAGAGTAAGTGATATTTTGTGGCTGACTTCTTTCACTTAGCGCAATGTCCTCAAGTTGTGCTCTGGGGTACTTCAGATCACATGCTGTTTTTCTGCTCCTCAAAAACAATGACAGAATTTATTTGTAGTTCAAACTGGGTCTAGTGCCTTTTTGGATAGTAATTCTTGATGACTTTTCCAGGATTTTCAGTGGTTAGTCTACACCAGTTTTCTACTCTGTCTCAGAGAGCTGCCTGGATCAGAATTTCTTCCATTCATTTATCATTAAAACTTTTAAAAGCTTCTTTATGTTTGTGGTCAAAGCCCTCTTCTCAGTCCTGATGGCATTTATGTGTTTGTCTCTCCTTTTAAAATTAGATTTAATTTCAGTTGGCCTTTTCAAAGAACCAACTCCTGAGTTATCAATCCTTCTCCTTCCCGGTATATGAATTCTGCAATCTGCTTTGTCTTTTGCCCTTATTTTCTTGCTTTCCACCCTTTTGAGTTGAAATCTCAGTTCATTTGTTTTCCTTTTGTCTTGCTTAATAGCAAAAGCATTTAATGTTATGTGTTTTCCCCCGAGTACAGATTTTGCCACGGCTCATAAGTTTTTATATGTAGTGTTTGAATTGTCACTATTTTCTAAATAGTGTATAATTTTAGTTTTTATTTCCTCTTTGATCTAAAAGTTATTTAGAAGTATTTTTATAACCCAGTGGTTAGGTTTTAAAATTGTAAGCCTTTATTCTTAATTTCATGCTTTAACTGCATTGTGGTGATTTTTTAAAGTATTAACATTTGGGGGAAGGCTAATATATGGTCAATTTTTATGCTGTTTATTGGAAAAGTTGTATTATCCATTGGGTAGAAAGTTGGCCTGCATTTTCAGAATCCTTGGTATTTGCATCCTATTTTGTCCCTGAAGAGCCGTGTGAGCTGAGCTGAGCTGAGCAAGGGTGGTGACTATTCGCTCTCTAGGGCAGTGCCTCTTGGAAAGGGGAACCTCTGGGAGGTGCAGGCCCAGGGGCCCTGGAGCAAGTGTGAAGCATCTTACAATTTAATTTTTTTCTGTCAAGTTCTGTTTTGTGACGTGTAGTCAGATATTCACTTTGCTAAATCTTGGGTTGCTTTTTCTCGGTTTGTTCCATCTGCCTAAAATGATTGCCAGTTCTGCCTAGATCCTGGACCTAGATTCTCTGTCACTCTCAATATTATTACTTGTCCTGTCCATCATATTTTCCTATTCTCATTGGTGGTTCTGTGAGTCCCAGACTCAGGAGAAAAGAGCCATGCTTACCTTGTGCATTACCTTATCTCTCTAGCCCCTGCCTGAAACGTAGTAAATAAACATGTTGTGCATGAATTCATGTTGAGTGTCGCTGCATGGATGAGAGCGAGGGTAGGGTGAGTGCTTCCAGATTTCATTCTGAACATCATTCGTAACTATATTCCAGATATTTTTGTCTATGTCTAGCATAACCAGCCAAGTTGATGGGAGATACTCACTGCTGATGTTCTTTGATGTCTATCTGTTGTATGTAAGATAGCATGGCAGGGCAGACATGGAAGGGTCATAAAGTGAGTAACATGCTTGGGTGCTCTGCCATCCTCTTCCTTTTGACCATTTCATCTCTTTCAGCAGCAACTTCTCCCCTTCTCCACAAACCCACTGGGCACTGAGGGTCTTCACAAAGGTTCCTTTTGTCTAACGGCAGACACATTGAATTGTTCCTTTGCATTGTGTCATTCCAGCTCCTAACTGAACTCTCCACATCCTCTTCTCAGAGCTTCATCTGTCCAAGCCCTGCTCCCTGACTGCGTTGCTCATCTCCTATACGCTTGTTCACACTACAGTTTTAAAAGTTTGTGTCATACGTTAATATGTCCTACAAGTATTAATACATTTCAGGGTATTTTCTTAACATTCCAACCAGTCTTTATTCATCTTCTCACTCATTCATTGTGCAAGCATTTCTTGAACATCAGTAAGAATTAGGCACTGTACCAGACCCTGTGAGACAAATGATAATTTCCACTCCCAGAGAAGACAGCTATCTCTAATGCTTGCAGTCCACACCTCCCAGCCTCCCATCTGGAACCTCAAAACCCACTGAGCAAACACAACTCTGGGGAAAGGATGACTTTTCTTTAAGGGAAGTCCTATTTGTGTAAGAGAACAAGTCAAACTTTGAAAACCAAGTAGACTGGATCAAACCTCAGTTTGATAAGTCCCAGCACTTGTCAACTGTTTGTCCTGGTTAATTTCAGGGACCCCCAGATCCCATACAAAGTCTCAGGAGAGATTGCTCTGTGTCAGAGCTCCTCCGTGAAGGGTAAGGTCGATGATAAGTGCAATGCCATTTACCTGCGTCCACAGCGTACCATGGGAGCCAGTGGTCTGTCGGTTCTTTTCTACTCTTCTGAAAATTGCGTCTGAGGGCTGCAAGGGGAGGAAAAGAATGTTTGTGCTATTGCATTTACATTTTAAATGTGTCATTATAGAAAGGAGCCAATGACAATTTATCTAGAACTGCAGGCATAAACAGGAAGCAGAGCACACAGCCACTCCCACCACACCACTCTGTGAAGCCACACTGTGTTCCTCAGTAGGCCCACTGTTCTCTCCCACTCTTGTCCCTCCACAGAGCACTGCAGCAAAGCTCATTAGGAGGGGTCGTCCCAGACATGCTGCCAGGCTTTGAGTCTGGCTGGTCCTTTTCCATCACAAGTGTAGTGGGACTCTATTCTGTGCATTAGTAGACTACTATCTGATTGATCTTTGGTTACTCCAGGAACAAAGACAACCGAGCTTTCCCACTGAGTTAAAAGCTGCATGGAACAATAGATAGGCACATCAGATACACAGGTGGAATCAGAGATTTCCATCAAATAGACAAGGATGGCAGTGTTGGGCCATAGGAGCAGGGGGAGAATAGTAAAATGACAAGAATCTGATTTCTTAGTGTTGCCAAGCAAGGGCTTGCTGCCCCGTGGGTATAAGAACCAATACTACGGCACCAGCTTTTGGAAAAAGAAAAACTTTTATTGCTAAGTTGATCTGCCAGGAGATAGAAGGCAGGGCTTGAATCTGTCTCCCCAATCCAGGGTTCCAAATGAGCTTTAAGGGGGTTGAGGGAACAGGGTGTTATTTGGAAGTACTGGTTGGGCAGGTTTTGATTGGATAGCTTTGGATCTTGGCCATTTATAGGAAGGGCTTCAGCACCCAATCTTCCAGGACAATGGACCCTTCGCTTCTGAAAGGGTTCTGGTGTTCAATTCTGGTTACGTCCAGGTCCTTTGGTTCAGGGTGGAGGGGAATGTTCAAGACTTTGGTTCCAGGTGCAGCTGGAAGTCAAAATTCTCTCCTGAGTACGCGCTTCATTCAGCTGCATGACTTGTGATTTTGGTCTGTTGCCTCTGAAAAATTTTTGGTGTCTTGTTAGAAACAGGATAGAGCCATTTTGAGCTGGTTCTGCAGTTATATTAAGTAGAAGTTTTGGTCACGTATATCGGATAAAAATAAATAGAAACTATAGAGGAGGAAAAATCTTTCCTTTTACTCTGCAAGTTTCTCTATTGGGGCCCCATAACAAAAGAAACAAACAGAACTTGATCATCACGTATATCTCATATACAACTGACTTTGAACTATGCAGGGACTAGGGGTGTTGACCACCAGTGCAGCCAAGAATCCAAGTATAACTTAAGTCAGCCTTCTGCATACAGGGATTCCCAACTGTGAACTGAAAAAGACAGCCGACCCTTGAACGAGCCAGGTGAAACTGTGTGGGTCCATTTTCACACCCATAAGTGGACCCATGCAATTCAAACTCCTGTTGTACAATGGTCCACTGTATATCTGGGGAAACTCAGGGATGAATAAACTCAAAGAGGTGGCTTAGAACTGAGGCTTAAATACCACCTTCAGTTAAAACAAGAGCAGGGTGTGGAGGACCAGTTATGGGAAGGTGACCAGGAAAAGTACTGTGAACAAGAATAAGGTTTGTCATGCAGATTGGAGTCAGTGCTTTCGACTTGAATAAGCGTCTCTTGTGATATAGAGCCATCTTTCTCTTCCAGGTACAGAGGTCAGAGACCTTTACAAAGGACATCCCTTTATACATGTTAATTTCCCTTACAAAAGGGGAACTTCTACTCTGTTGTTGGAGCTTTGTCTGTGTGCTCCTGATTCTCAAAGTAACTCATGCCAAAGAAGTATATTCTGGCGTGGCATATTAGGGTCTCCTACAAAACTAAATCACTGCTATGCTAACAACAACTATAAGTTTGGGTGGTAACGGTCCATGTGTGATTGACCAAATCTTTCTGAAGAACAGGGGACAAAGTAGCTCACACACCAAGGGGTTGCGTTTGGGACTAACATAAAAAGAAGGGAGTATGGCTGTGGGTCCCGAGAAGAAAGGTGCATTGGATGTGAACCCCAAGAAGGAATTCACCTACTGAAGTGGACTTTCCGTAGTCAACCAAAGCCCCAAATTTTATGAATAATGAAATTGTAGTGACCATTTGCTTGACAGAGGCTCCTCATGTACTTTGCATACTGGGAGGAATAGCAGACTGAACTCTTGGCTCCGCACACCACGCCCCGCTCATTTACACCATCTGAATCAACTATGCTAAGGGAATTTCTGCCTTCCTCTTTTGACCAATGGACTAAGGCCTGCACCATCCACCCAGAACTATGCAAATTGTATCCTTATTTGTATATATACACCAACCACTCAGAGCTGTATAAATTTGGATACCTCATTTACATAAAAAAGACCTAGTGAAAAACCTGGGTGGGAACTTCTGCTGTAAAAGATGGCCTCCCCTTTGTCTTGGTGGAACATAATGTAGGTTGCTACTTGAATCTGAGGTGCCTGGGCTGCAACTCCTGTTTGCTCAAATAAATGTTTTAAAAAATTCTTTATTACAGTTTAAAGTTAATTTTGGTTTACAGGGGAAAATTAGAGAGATATCACATTTCACATTCCTGAAAACTTCTCATGCTTATGGCTGAAACCCAGGCATCGAGAATGCATTGGTCAAAACATCATCACCCTGTTTTTCCAGATCTCGACAGATGACACCATAGACTTGTCAAGGGAAAGCCAAATCCGAACCTCACTGTGAGCATTGGAAATATTATCTCACAGATGTTAGGCAAACACTTAAAAAACAATCTAAATGGAAAAAAATGGAGAGAGAATGTAGGAATAGGTCTTTCATTTTTCTTAAGCAGGAGGAGTTGTAAACTAAATTATTGACCTACTACACTCTTTTCTCATTAGTAAACCAAGACTTCACGGTAAGTATTCAAACTAGGGAGGTGATAATAGAAAGATTTCTTAGAAGTAGAGTAAAGCAGTCCTTCATCCAAAGGTTTTTGAAGAGTATTTGGAGAATTACTGCTGAGAGCTATGGTTTTCTTTCATGTGTGTATTAATTCAATATCCTTTTTGCTCAGTGGGGTATAAATATACATCATTGAAATTAACATACAAAGGCAGAAATGGGACCTCCATTAACATAGCCTTGCGGGAATAAGTGCTTTTCACATGATTGCCTGATGCTGCTGCCTCCCTCCTTGGAGCTGGGCTGCTTGACCAGCCCCCTCCTGAGCCCCTCCTGGTTCTCTGCCTTTTGCCATCATTCTATGTCTTATTCTAGAGTGTCATTCCCAGTGGGTTCCCTCATTTTGGCACTCTCTCTCACAGGTTTCCCAACTGGTCTGAGTTATTTATTATATAATTGTATGAACTTTTTCTGTGACCCTCTGGGATAAGCAATGATGCATATCTTTAATGTTTGGATCAATTGAAAACTGGCTTAATCAGCTTCATGTCTGGGAACACCATCATTTGGTTCCCCTGCTCCCACCCACTTCGTCAAGGATGCTGAAATCCTGGGAAAGCAGAGCATATCCTTGTGCTCAGAGCCCATGGGGATGGCAGCTGCTCTGGGTTACAGATACACCCCTTGTGTGGATCCAGAGGATTCTCTCTGCTGCTCAGCCTTCCAAAGCCATCTGAGCAGCCCTTCTCTGTTGGGGTACTGTGGAGACCAGGACCAAGGTCTCCCTATAGAGTAGGATATCCCCTTGTCCTCAGAGGACATGGTCTAAGACCCCATGGGTTCATGAAACCACAGATCATAACAGACACTACGTAGACCGTTTTTTCCTATACATGCATTCCTATGACAAAGTTTAAGGTATATAGTAGGCACAGTCAGAGATTAACAACAATAACTAATAATGAAATAGAATAACTATAATAGTAATAAAAGTTATTTGAAGGTGATCTCTCTTTCTCAGAATAGCTTATACAGTACTCAGTCTTCTTCTTGTGATGATGTGAGATGATACAGTGCCCACATGATAAGATAAAGTGAGGCGAATAATGTAAGTATTGTGATATAGCATTAGGCTACTATAAGGATGACTTGAACACAAGCACTGAGATACAGAGACAGTTGATCTGATAAGCAAGATAGCTACTAAGTGACTAACAGGTAGATAGCACATACAGCTTAGATATGCCGGACAAAGGCACAATTCACATCCCAAGCAGGATGGAGCAGAGCAGTATAAGATTTCATCCCACTATTCAGAAGAGTGTGCAATTCAAAGCTTGTGAATTGTCTGTTACTAGAATTTTCCATTTAATATTTTTGGACTGTGGTCAACTGTGGGTAACTGAAACTGCGGGAAGTGAAACCACATATAAGGAGGCCTATCGTAGTGGAGATCCTTCCAGTTTCACGGATGCTTGTCCCTACCCCCAGCCATTTTATCTCCTCCACTTAAAGGTGTTAAAAAATTTATGACACTTGTCAAAATGGTAAAGAAGACTTTATTCAAGCCTATTGCAATGGAGGTTGACTTTCTTATAATAGGGGAGAGAGATCAAGCGCTACTCTGGCTACAACAAGGACAGTGGGGATTTACAGCCAAGGAAGAGCATGACGGGGTCAGTGGATGGAAAATTTTTCCTAGAGAACATCAAGGATGGGAGGGAACTTATGATCTGACCTAACCAGATTCTTACTGAAGGCCAGGCCCAGTGCTTAGACATCAAGAGTAGGGAGTAAGGAACTTGATTAGATATGAAGGGTGGGGGGTTTCTATAAACTAACTTTGCAGGATCCCTGCTAAAACTGAACTCAGCAAAAAGACAGAGAAGGTCAAGGCCAAGGCCTGGTGAAGAGGGTTCAGAGGAACCTAACTGAAGTTTGGTCAAGGGAGAGAGGCTTCATCAAGGGACATCCTCCTACTGCTCCTCCTCTCCCTCCATGCCAACAATGGACCTAATCTCTAAACAAGGGTGGGCTGGGGGGTTTGGTGAGAACTGCCTCTAAGACAAAAAGAAGCTATTTTACTGCCTCTCCCTTCCCCCTTTCCGAGCATAACCTTCAGTCCACAAAGATTTGCTGGGAAAATTATCTTTTCATTCTTGCCTGTTTCCTTGTGGGGAATGAAAAGGACAGGGATTTGAACATTCTTTGGCAGTCCTTTTATGGGCTAATCCTGACTCCCACCAAGTCCACTGATTTCACGAAGACCCCCAGAACCCTGGTGCTGGGGGACCAATGAGAGACAGAGAGAAGACTGCTTTCTTCTCTGATTGTTTCACTTCCCTACTATTGTTGCCTCCAGCCTCCTAAACACCCTAGCTCTGGAGTTACAACATCACATAAAGAAGAAAAACTTTAAAGAAACTTAATTAAACCTACTGAGCTTGCTCTCTTGAGAGAGAGTTTGTGAACTGTACTTCTTCCTATGTAAGGTTTGATAGCCTTCACTGTCCCCAAGATGACTGTGTGATAGACCATGTACAAATGGGACAGAGCTCCATCTCCTCCTCCTGTGTCTAGACCACTAGGGCCCAACATGCATGGGAATGAATTTCCAGAACAGCTTCCTTATCTCATCGAGGCTGCTTCGTGAGAGCATTAGCTCTTGCTTTGCCTTCTACTCACCTGCTTTCTCTTTTCTTCAAGCCTATTTCCTCTTTCAAGTTTTGTATCTAAGCAGTTCTTATGCAGACTGCAATAATGGCAGCATCTATGAAGAAGCTGGAAATCTTTCCCTTTCCAACCCAGGGGCTGCTGTCGGATTAGAAAGGGGCTGGAGTGGGATTAGGCAACATGTCTTACAGCCATTTGCATGTCAGCTATACTGTCTTACAGATTAGGAGGACCCTGTGTTTCTAAAAAGGCTTTTATTTATACAAGACCCATGGGAGAGTAAATGCCGACTGTCTGCACACAAAAGCATTACTCTTTAAAAATAATTGGGTTAATTTGGGCCAGTGGAGGACACAGTCATCAAAAACACAAAGGCAAGAAGTCCTATTTTTTATCTGAAGTACAGAAACATCTTGTTTTACATAAGAGGTGTGTGCTTGAAAAAAATGGCCTTTAAAGTCATTTCTGCATCGGAATATTACTAATCTTCCCCCTCCTCTTGGCAGGGCTCGGCCTGGTGAGCTACCAGCTTAGTGATGGGAGATAGATTTGAGGTTCTAGGGGCCTGAGTCTTAGGTGTAGAGTTCCATTCTAGACAGCAGAGAACAAGAAAACCCAAAGAAAGAGCCCAAAGTCTATGCAGAAACCTAAAATTCAAAATCTGGGAAAATCAGACATGGATGATGGCTGTGACAGGGACCAAGGGGTCTCAGAGCCAAAGTATACTGGCCAGTATCTACACAGGTGGGCAAATCTACCTGGGCATGCTACACCAGCCTGGCATCTGCACCAGCCGGGCCTTGCATCTGGTTTAATGACTTGGCACGGGGAGACTGTGGTATGTTCTGGGGCACTCTTGATATAATAGGTAGTATCCCCCCAAATCTCCCTGGCCCGTGCTCCTCCCATCTGGACAAGAGAACTTGCAATGTCTGTCCCTGTGCCAGTGAACTTCACCTTCTCCATTTGGGGCTACTCTCCTTCTTCCATCTATCCACCTAGTAGTCTATAATTCATTTATTCTTCCATTTGTTCAATAAAAACTTATTGAGCTATTATTGTTCGTTGGGTTCAATGTCATAATTAAAAGCAAAATAGAAGTTCCTGCCTCTTAAGAAATCTGAGGTGAGTGCTGTGCTGTAAAAAATGTGGTGACAGGAGAAAGTGATTGGGGAAGGTGTCCTCAAAATGGGGACATTGAAGTAGAGATGGCAGGTAGCAAGGGTCAAATAAGCAAAGAGGTGGGAGAGGAGGAAGAGTATTCTGGGCTCAGGGAATGGTCATTGAAGGCTCTGGGGTGGAAAGCAGAATCAGTATCCAGGAGTCACTAGGAGGTCAGTGTCCCGGAGGGATGAGGGATGGAGAAACATTGTAAAAGAAGGTTCTGGAGTTCCAGAGGCCTGGGTTCAAGTGTTGACTCCACTGCGTCACTTTGAGCAAGTTACTCAAACTTCCTAAGTATCAGATTCCTCATTTGTAAATTGACAGTAGTACCAGTGCAGTGACTCTAGTCAACAAGTATTGTATACTCGGAAGTTGCTGAGTTAGTAGATCTTTAATGTTCTCACTGCAAAAAAGAAATGACAATGATGTGAGGTGATGGAGGTGTTAACTAACCCTACTTTGGCGATCATTTCACAATACGTGTATACAGGTATCAAATCATCATGCTGTATACCTTCAACTTCCACAGTGCTCTATGTCAATTACATCTCAATAAAGCTGGAAAAAAAAATAACAGTAATACCTGTCACCTAAAGTGATTGCCAGTAATACCAGCTAGTGTTTGTCGGTTGCCTTTGAAGGCAGGCCAGGATCTGGACAACCAACAGGGCTTCATCATGCAATGGGAGATTTTGTCTAAAGGGAAAAAAGTTGGTCTTAAGGTACGCACTACCCTTACATTTAATATTGTAGTCTAGTTAGGAAATTAATACCAATGATATATTCCCCCAAATAAGAGGAAGGGTAGGAATACAGCATTAAATTTAGGGGGCATGTTGGTTGGTCGGTTGGTTAGTTTGGTCTCTCCTGTGGTTGAAGGTGAAACGCCAGCAGAAGCCAAGTTGGAGGGAGCAGCTTTAATTAAAAGTCCTCTTCCTGGTGTTGTCCATCTGGGGTATCCACAGTTCTCTCTCTCTGGTTGTTCAGCCTCAAACTCAGGGAGGAAAAACTTTTTAAACTGCTGGCTTTTTGAAATTAAAAGGCTGATCCAAGCAGAAGGAGGGAGATGATATAAAAATCACAACCCAGGCAGAGATTTAAACAGGATCAGAAAATGAACAAACTGAAGAATCTGGTAACTGAAAGGTGCCCAGAGGAAGCGAGCGTTATGAGAACAAGCGATGGGGAGTCACAGACTAAGTCAGCGACTTGGTTCTTGTACTTCGGAGAAGGAGGATACGTGTTTTGCATGATGAGTAATATTTGGGTTAGTATCATTTTTTTGTGTAAAGACGGATCATTATTTCTTCCTGTTACCTTTTTAAAAATTTTTAAAAAATGTCATGCAAGTTCATTAAATTTGAGATGCAGTAATGCACTGAAATCCTGCCAAGTCTGATTCCTCAAACCATAGTGAATCCTTTAGACATTTCGGAAAGCATACATGTAGTTTTCGAATAAATTACGTGTAACTCCAACGTGACTGGGCCCCATGGGCAGCTTCTTTCCTATCCCTCTGTCCTTCCAGAAATAGAACTCAGCACTGTATCTTCAAATTAGAAGTCCAGCTCCACAAAGCATGTTTTATGTAAAGTACGTTTTATAGGCGATTAATGCTAAAGATGGTAGAGAAGGCCATGCATGTCACCTGCCACAGTAAACCTTAAAATTGCTGTTAAATACCTGCTTCTACCCTTCAATTTCCTCATTGGCCCCCAGTTCCTCTCTATTCCTCCTCCAAAACTTTCGATATTTCCTCTCTTATGCTAAGCACATCAGCTCTGCTTTTCCGATTGGATTTTCTCAAACCCATTTTTTCTTTCGGCAAGCACAGGACACTTCCAGCGCTGCATCTTTTGCAGTTGGGGATTGTAAATGACAAATAACACTTTCCCATCACAGATGTTTATTTTTCAGTTTGCATATGTGTATTGGCTCAATCCTGATATTTGCATTTTATGACTGTGTTCTGAAGTAGGAGCAAAACAACCCAATTCTCCTCAACTGGGCTCATCATTGAGTCTGTGCTCAGAGAGGCTGACCCATGCTTCGTACTCCAGGTGGTTGTTGTGGAACATGTTTACTGAATTCCCAAAGCAAACAGAAGCTCTTATGGACTCATGGCAAAGCCAGCCTAATGGTACATTACAGGTCACTTAGTTCAGCCATCACGTTAGGACAATTCAGTACAGGGGCCCTCCAGCCAGACCATCCTTCCTAGCTGTGTGGCCTTGGACAGTTCTCTCCTTTCTGGAACTCAGTTTTGTAATCTTTAAAATGGAGATTTATCACAGCACCTAGCTCATGGACTTGTGAAGATTAATGAGTTAATATCACTGAAGCAGAATTTTCAAAAAGGTAAAATCACGTCTTGCATGAGAATATAAAGTGAAAACATAACATTTTATTCAAGTTATTAAATCATGGAAGAATCAATAAAATGTTAAGTCTAGTCAAATGAAAGTTTGATTTATAGAGATTTATATTCTTTACCATAAATAATTCATTACAGATAGCCTTTCCACTATTCTCAGCTTTCTGCAATGCAACAGCTACCCCTAACATGTTTACTGAATAATGCCCCCCACCTCTAACCTCACTTCCACACAAAGATATTCACATTCTAATTTCTGGAGCCTGTCACTGTTATTTTATATGGCAAAGGAGGGCTTTTTAGATGTCATTAAATTAAAGATTTTGAGATGAAATACTATCCTGGATTATCCTGCTGGGCTCTAAATGGAATCACATGTATCATTTCTTATTGAATTTATTGGGGTGACATTGGTTAATAAAATTCTGTAGGTTTGAGGTATATAATTCTATAATACATCATCTGGATATTGCATTGTGTGTTCACTGCCCCAAGTCAAGTCTCCTTCCATCACCATTTATGTGTGTCCTTATAAGACAGAGGCAGAGGGAGGTTTGGCGTGCATGCTCAGGCACGTGCACACACACAGGGGGCAGTGTGACCACTGAGGCAGAGAGCGGAGTGACGTCACCACCCACCAAGGAATGCTGCTGGCCCCTACCAGATGCCAGCAGAGGCAGGGAACAGATTCTTCGCTGCAGTGGGGAGGGAGTGCGGCCCTGCAGATGCCACAGGTTCAGCCCAGTGAAACTGATCTCAGACTTCTGGTCTCCAGAACTGACATAAAATAAATTTCTGTTGTTTTATGCCACTGAGTTTGTGGTGATTTGTTATAGCAGCCACAGCAGTTGACTACAGAGTTGTAGAATAACCTCCTCAACAGAAAGTCACTCAAAGGCGCATGTTTCTTGTAGGCACAGTCCTAGATTAATTTTGAATTAATTAATTAACTAATTCTCAAGTGCTGGAGCAGACCCAGCACTGCATGGACAGGAACTTCCTATCCATTCCCACATTCGGACAAGTCTTCCCAATGGTCTTGGGATATACATATATATAAAGTCTAAAGTGCTTGGGAAATATGCAAAGCATCCAATTCATAGTAAGCATTACTGTGTAAGTGTTAGCTCTAATACTGGTACTAATAATTAATTATTAGCATTTTCATCATCATAGCTATCATCATAATTTTCTTTCATGTCCTGGTTGGTCCTTTTCACTTAATAGTCTGTGTTGATTGGGAACCAATGAGTCACTTGACTGATTGGCGTTTATGTCCCAGTGGAAGAGAATAATGAGAATATGAGTGAAAGGAAGGTTGCTCTAGTTGGAGATTAGTGTTTCAGGTTTTAGGTGTGGGAGTGGAACAGAGTGAGGTGTTGGCAGTGATGGGCTTTGTATTACCCAAGCCTCCCAGCTTGAGGTCCTGCATTCCTGGGGAAATACAGATAGCAAAAAGGACAATTAAATGGAAAGATGCATGGCTTTCAATGAACAAAAATTATGGAGAGTGCCAATAGAATATAAAAATACTGGCTTGCAAACCACCTGAATAGCAGAAGCAAGTGCTTTATTGCTAGCTTAAAAGGAGACTGTATTTTTTTTTAAATAAATGAGGAAAAGCCATAGGTTGATGAAAATGCTGAAGAAATGGAGTGTGACATTTAATAGAATTTTGAATTAATCTAGGACTGTGGTTCTCAAGGGGGAGGGGGAGAATTTTGTCCCCCAGGGGACATGTGGTATTAAAGGTGACATTTTTGGTCATCGCAACTAGGGACACTGCTGGCATGCAGTGGTCAGAGGGCGGGCATGCAACTGAGCCTCCTACAGTGCACAGGATGGCCCCTCAATGAAGAATCATGCAGCCCGAAATGTCAATAGTGCTGAGGCTGAGGAGTTTGCATCTAGGGTAAGAGTTCAAGACTCATAGAACCAGAGCCCTCAAGGGGACCATAGGGATCATAGAGTGACATCCTTGAGATTCCACAGGGTGGAATGAGGAGGCCCTGGGAGGTACAGTGGGACCAGCAGGGAAGGGGGGCCTCCAGATGTCACCGTGTGACCGGCCCTCCTTCCCTCTGCTCTTGTGTGCTGAGCAACCGAACATTTCAGCTGGGTGTTATTGCTGCTCAACGGAAGCGTGAAAGACCATAATGAACACATATAACTGGATACAATAAAAGAGATCTTCGTTTATTGAGAATCTTATGTAGACTATTTACAGAGGTACTTACTGCGCCTACCCTGCAGTTGGCTCTGAACATTTAGAGGGTGTAGGATTTACAGCTAAAATTACCCAATTCCAGTACATGTTCCAGAAGTTGGAGATTTAAATAGCCACAGCCTATATATTTTGCCTCCTCCAAACATAGAGTGGTAAGGGCCAGGAAAGGTAAGGACAAGCAGGGTGTCCCACTGTCTTCCTGCTTGGTGGCTGCCCAGCACTGTGTCTGGGGAGTCTCCACCATGCGTCCTGTCTTTGTAAGGTCAAACAGAAACTCACCTGCCCACCTCCCTTGAAACTAAGGCCAGCCACGAGAGCCAGCTTCTCCAATCAGGCTCACCTGTGCAAAGCTTGGGGCTGGGAGAAGGCAGTACCACAGGAAATCCATTTCAGTGGCAGGGAGGAGAAAACTCTGAACGATATTTTGTTTCTAGCATGGCCCAATGGCTCCTGGGTTAGGGCCTCCTTTAATACATTCCTGTTCTGCTGAACTGCTAGTGTCCATGTATTGCAACTCAGAACTCTGCCTGATGAGGAAGGAGAAATGGTATAATAGAAGCATCTCAGAGATCAAATCACTTTCCATTTCTGCATTTTCCTGAAATACGCATTGTAACCATTAGACAAACTTTCACTGTTTCTACCTCCTCTATGCTGCCCACACTAATTAGGCAGATTTTGGAAGAACTCACTAACAGTAGCATCTTATCTATAGACCAGAAGCTGTCTTTTACAGTTGAGTTCATGACCAGTGGTTTTACGAGAGGGGCTTTGCACAGCCCAGGGTAACCATTTATATCACTGACTCTGTACTTCAATAAAAAAAAAATGTTTCAAGTAAGGTAAAAGGAACAAGTTATTTTTTTTCACCCAGTTTTTCACTGTGTTGCTCAGCACACATGGCTTCAAGCAGGCTCGGTCTTAATAGATTCTCAGAAGGTGCCACAGAGAAAAGGGCCATGATAGGCTGAGAAAGCCACCTTGATTACAGCTCAGCCCAGCTTCAAGTGACACTCAAGTAGTTAACTGATGATCCAGACAAGAGAATTGGTGACTGATAAACAGAACAGACCCTTTCAGCTGGTTAATGAGAAAGCAGTCTCCCTAATTCAGTCTTAGAGGATGACTTTCTCTTGCTGGAACTCATTTATTTGCAAATAGGAAGTTGTTTAAATATCAGTAGAAATGTCTAGAGATTACATAATCTAAGATTATGTTTGCAGAGGTGGCGTCAAGCTCATGTTCAGATGAATAACATAATTGCTTTTGCGTGGGCCAGGCTCGAAGAGCTGCTGATGGTGTCTGAGTCGAGGGTTGCTCTGCTGTTCTCAGGCAACAGGGCCTGCTTCGTGGCCACTCCAGCCATTTTTCTAGAAAGTGTTCAAACAGAAACACTATAACAGAGCTGCTTTTGTGAGAGGTGTCACATCTTCCTTAACACTGATGGGTCCATATTCTTTCTTCTTTGAAGTGAATCCCTTCTCAACCAGGCAGGCCTGTCTTTGCAGATGTTTTGCCACCTGGTGTGCATCCACCTTTAGTGACCCTAACTCATGTTTTCTAGGCCATTGTAACACCAGATGGTCCCATGGTTATAACTTGGTCCCTGGTGTCAGTCACAGGTTGTGGCTCTTGGGAAACCCCCCTGAGGACTTGTCCATGGTCCTGCCCACCAACAGCTGCCCACACTCAGCCAGGCTGCTTCAGGGACACATGTTGCCCACCACTGGTGTCTAATGTCAAGGATCACCACTGTGTTTCTTATCATTGTAGAAGGGGCTGGTGCTTGTTCTGCTGAGACCTTGCACTTTCAAAACCCAATAGAAATTTTTCTGAATGGTCCCTTTCACTGCAGGCCAGTTAGCACAGAGCTCAAGAGCAGAAGCCTTTACAGCTTGCCTGTGAAGCTCATGAGACATACACCCGCATCCTGAGCTTGCAGTTACCTCTTCCCTTTGAGTGTGGCCCCCAGCTTTGTACCAAACTGGTGCACTTGTTCATAAGGTAGCTTATGAAATCCCTTATGAAAGCTCACGTGATGAATCCTAACAGTCTCAGCTTACTTTAAAGCCGGGTGTAATGACTTGGTGATATTTCACCATGGCCTGGCTGAACTATGCTTCCTGGTATTCCCTTCCCTGGATGTTTTCCCATAGGACGGACCAAAGAGAGACCTGTATGGGAAAAGTTGGGGGCAGAGGTGCAGCAGTAGCCGTTTTGTAGCTCACACACGTTGCTGTTCATCTGCTGACTCCAGCTACAATAGGGAACAGTACTTCCTCTTAGAAATTCATGATCTAATTGTTGCCTTTTCCTTGGTTGGAGCAAAATCATGTTTCACCCACCCCAATTTTACAGTAATAGAAAAAATAAAGCTCTAGCTAAGCTACCAATTTTCAACAGATCTGAATGACTTATGATGAATTTAATATATTTTCTCCCAGGTCTTGACTGTACCTGTAGTGGCAGATTTTCATGATTTCCTAGATGACTGAGACCTGTCAATGTTACTCAGAGGAATGCAATCTGGAACCCAGATTCTCGAACTCGAGTAGCACCAGGATTGCATGGGACAGTTCTCAGTGTCACCCCCAGATTTTTTCTTTCGGCAGGTCAAGGGTGATTTGCATTTTTGACATGTTCCCAGGTGATGCTGATGTGGGTAGTCTGGGGCCATGCTCTGAGAACCTTCACAGAGAGCAAGACCAGAAGACAGGTCAGCTTGACATGGACACCTAAATCCAGCCCTAAAATACCTCATTCATACCCACCTCTTCTAGGCAAAGACGGAATTAGGTCCAGAAGCCTGAAATAAGGTCAGGAGATTAAGACAAAATAGGCAACCTGCTGTAATCAACAGACTCTGGGGACAGATACTCACTGTGGGAAGTGACTCAACTGCTCTGAGCCTGGTTGGTCACCTGTAAAAAGGAGGATGATACCAGCTATCACATAAGGTTGTGAGAAATGACAGAGATAAAGTATAGAAAGTGCTGGCATGACATCTGGTCAGAAAAAGCTCTCACTAGATGGAATGATAGCCAGATGGAATAACTAGGTAGAAAGAAAGATAACTCAATAGAATGGTAGAATGATGGCATGATAGCAAGGTCCCAGAAAGTGTTTGTAGGGCCCGTGGGGTTGTAGTCAGGGGAACAGCATCTTGAGTGTCATGGGTAAGGGGAGTTAGACCCTTCAAAATGCTGGCCTTCTGGAGCCATGGGCTCTGTGTCAAGCTCTTTCTGCCTGGCCTTCATGGTACTGCTAAATAGCTGGGGGAAAGGGGGTGGTGGTGGGAGTAAGAGAAGGGCAATGGTACAGGTGTTTCAGTATTTTCCCTTAAGCAGGGAATGTAAGAAGCTGTCAAAACAACATTTCTCCACTAGTTGCATTTCACAGCCAATGATTTGTAGTGAGGGCCATCATGGCTGAGGAGCACACAGTCTTATTTATATGTTTGTTCTCTGCCTTGCTCGGGGAAGATTTAAAGCACCCACACACCCCAGTGTATTAATCCACTCTCTGTGCCTGTAGAGAGAGGCAGCCCAGGCTGCTGCTGTTAGCAGCCCAGGCAGGTTGCCCTGGCAGGGTGGTCTTAGCAGCAGACCCAGCACCATGTTGGCACAGTTGGGGGAAGATCCCTGGAGCAGCTGTGCAGAGGACCTGTTCACACACGGACTGCTGAGCCCCATGCAGCTTTTCTGATTCATAAGGCCTGGGGCAGCCTGGGAATTGGCATTCCCAACAAGTTACCCAATGTTGCTGGTCAGGAGGTGTTTCAAGAAGCACTGACCTGGGAAACCTATGCTAAGTTCTCTCTTCTGTAAACATGAGCCAGATTCTGTGTCCATGCTGTGGAATAACTGGGCCTGTTTTAGGTCCTCTTTCCCACCCACAGAGCTGCCAGGAGCCTCTCACTTATACCCACCTTCCTTAATGCTTCGTGTACTAGAACTTTCCAACCCTGGTACCCGTAGAAACCCTGGTACCCATAGAATAAAAGCCAAAGGGCTTTTATTCTCCGGGCCTTGCCAGGAGCCAGCATCCTAATCCTCTGGCAGGGGAGTCCAGCCTTTTGGTGTCTCTGGGCCACACTGGAAGAAGAAAAGTTGTCTTGGGTAGTACATTAAATATATTGTGACACATAATCACAAAAAAACTAATACTGTTTTAAGTAAATTTATGATTTTGTGTTGGGCTGCATTCATAGCCATCCTGGGCTGTATGAGGCCTGTGGGCTGCAGATTGGACACCCCTGAATAGCATGTGATGGGTGGTTCTTCCCTGGCAAGGCAGAAGAAACAGGCTTTGGTGACTGGTGGACCTGGGTTTAAAAGGTAAGTTGGCCAGAGTGTTTGTAGGCACAGAGACCTGGTGGAGCCAGTGGGAGACAGGGCTGGCCCTCTCTGGGGGGTGAGGAGGTCCTTAGCATCAGAGGGGTCATTTCCCTAGAAAGACTGCATGGTAAATAGCCTGTTTAGTGGCCACCACATTGCTGAGGCCGCTAGCCACAGCTCGATCCAAGGGACTCAAAATGAGGACAGGGCCCCCTCCCAGCACTGACATCCTCCAGTGACACAAGACAATCTCTGCCTCCTCTCCCAGCACACCCCATCCCGCCTTTCTGTCCCTCATGCTCCCCAAGGCCCAACCTCAGAGGGTTAAGGGGTTAGGCCACGGCGGACAAGGAGAGAGGTACTTCAGAGCCTAACACACCTCCTTTCTAGTCCCAGACCCTTCCAGCTGTCCTGGGATAGCGGAGAGGACTGAAGTAGAATGGGATCCATGTTCTCCAGCGGACCGGTCTAAATTTCCCTAAATGAAAATGGCCTGAAGTGAAGAAATCTGTCCTGGGAGGAGAATGTGGATCCCTGCTGTTGAGCGGGGAGCAGAGACTGGATAAATAAATCATTTAATGTTCTGTCTCCAAGGAGTTGACCTTCTGCTGCACATAAGTTTGCTCAGGTCGCCATAACAATTTACCACAAGCAGGGTGGCTTAAACAACAGAAATTTATTGTCTCACAGTTCTGGAGGCTGTAAATTGGAGAATAAGGTGTTGGCAGGGTTAGTTCCTTCCGAGGCCTCTTTTCCTGGCTTGTAGATGGCCGTCTTCTCTGTGTGGTGTGCCCTCCGTGTGTGTGTGTGTGTGTGTGTGTGTGTGTGTGTGTGTGTCCGAGTTTCCTTTTCCGATAAGAACACCAACCACGTTGGATGAAGGCCCACCCTAATGACCTCATTTTAACTTAATTATCTCTTTAAAGGCCCTGTCTTCAAAGTCATTCTCACTGAGGTACTGAGGATTTAAACATACAAGTTTCTCTGGCCGTAGCTGAGTGACTCGATTGGAGCTTCATCCCCTGAACCAAATGGCCTGGGTTTGATTCCCAGTCAGGGCACTTGCCTAGATTGTGGGATTGGACACCAGTCGAGGCATGTAAGTGAGGCAACTGATCAATGTTTCTCTCTCACTCTCAAAAAAAATCAATAAAAGTATGCTTGGGCAAGGAGTCAAAAATATGAGTTTTTCTGGAGAGAGGACACAATTCATAGCATTCTATTCTATGTGTATGTGCCGTGTCCTTTGGGAAGTGTGCTGACTTCCTGGAGCACATACTCAAAGGACTGCAGACGGCCTGCCAAGGTCAGTGATATCACTGCTGCCACCCAGGCCTGCTGTCACAGCTGCTGAGGAACGGCAGGGACAGAATGACAGGATCACCATCTGTGGGGCTCCAGCGAGAGCAGCTCGCCTAGAGACCTCAGGTGCTCTTTGCAGCAATTCGTCCCACAGATGGCCCAGACTTCAGAGAAGAAGAACATTCACAGCATACTTTGGAAAAGGCAGTTTTGTAAAGCAGAGGGTACCACACGATTCTATTGGAGAAGGATGCATGTGTACACATGCACCTGTGATCATATTCCAGTCCTTGAAGCGAAGAATCTGACGTGACAACCCACAGTGGGGCGGGGAGAGGGAGGATTGCCATTTTTTAAAATTATTACCTACATATGTCAAATTTTCTGCAATGAATTTATATATTACTTTGGTAATATAAAAGGGAAAAAAAAAACCTACATAACAAAGAAACAAAAGAGGCAGATTTGGAGAAGTGAATACCTGGCTTCAGAATTGGGGTCAGTGAATGGAATTTGGATTTTTGAGTCAGGACTTCAAAAGGTGTCAAAAATCCAGAAATATCAAATGAAAACCACCAGATCAATAAAATAGTATTTAGTAAAACCACCAGATCAATAAAATAGTATTTAATAAGAATTGATTGTACATAGAATAATAGTTTGCAAACTGGGAACTTTCAACACCAAAACTGATGTGGAGCTCAGAGGTATGAGGTTACAGGATGGCTTCTAAAGTGAAAACTTTAGTTGTTTAACCTTTACAAAGACTGATTATTACAGTGAGGGTTTCCAGAGGACAGAGGAGTGGCTGAAGTTGTTACATCACATTTACGAGTATGACTGCTTTTTCTTATGGTTATCAGAAGCAATTACAATAAATAAGTTAAACTGGGCTCGTCGTGTCCATGAAATAAGCTAGATTTAGTTTTGCTTCTGTGGTATAAGTGGTTTTGTGTGCTCAGGGAATTTTCAAGTCTGGTCTCTATTTTGTATTTAATTTTAACAGATGTCAGAGTCGTGGGCTTGGGGGTACAGAGAGAATGGAGTATGGACTTTGGCCGTTACCCAGAGTCACAATGGTCAGAGGCAGAGGATGGGGATACGGCAGAGGCTGGGAGTAGAGGACCCCTCTGTGCAGCTGTGAAGCAGCAACAAATGAAGGATTGAGCTACCTCACAAAACCCTGGGATGGATGTTCCAGTCAGATACCTGCATCCAAGAGATGCATAAGGTTGAAATAGATGAGGCTTAAGGTCCCCTCTAACCTGAGATGCTATGGTTCTGTGAAAATGAAAACCCATGAGTTAAGCTATCTTTGAGGACATGTTGACATTTGATGCTAAAGAGCAATTGTTGATATTTTATTTGAAATCTACACTGTGCCAACTCTACCGGTAAGGATGACCTATGGGATGTTGGAATACTGTGTTAATCTCCACAGCAACTCTTTCGGTGGAAGTATATTCTTAGGAGAATCCAAAGGCAGAAAGACAGTGTGTTGTTACTTGTTCACATCCAAACCTCATGTTCATTTAATGAAATGGCATTTCTTTCTCAGATTTTCCCTTTCCCTGTATCTAAATACTGTACCATTTCCTGTAGTTGGGCCCCAATGTTAGCACGATTTGGGGGTGGGCTTAACATTTACTGGTATTTTGCATGAACCTATAATGTTTTTTTTTTTTTTTTTATCTCAGATAAGGTTGATTTATAGACAGTGTTGTAAGTGGGAGAGATGAACTGTAACTCAAGCCTGGTCCCAAAGCGTAGGCTTAGACACCAGTAAAAGAAGGTATTGCATATCATTTGCATTAATGGTATAATCATTTTATGAGTGCTTTAAAGATTCTAAGGAAAAATATCTTGAAACTCAGACAAATCATGAAGAGGGGCATTTGCTCCAGCTTCCATCTGCCTGAAATGCTCTCCCAATTTCTCTTCACCTACTCACATTTTGTTTGCTCCTCCAGAACCATTTCAAATCCATATTCTTCCTCTATAAACCCAATTCTGCCTTATCCTTCCCCATTAATTTCTCTCTTCTGTAAATTTCCTAGAGCAGTTTTTGACAATTGATTGCAGTGCTTTGTGCTGTCTTTTAGAGTCTTGAACCTCTATTAAAACATTTTTACTTGCTTATGTCTCCTCATAGTGTTTAGTAAAATGCTGTGAAAACAATTGGCATTCAATAAAGATTTTCTGATTTGTTTGGAAAGCCACTATTATTGTAAAGCAGCGAGTGTTTACTGCACAATGATTTTATACTCAGCTGAGGCAGACCCTGATGGTGTCTTCCTCACCCCTCCATGCTGCCAGCACCGTGGGGGACTTCAGCAACTAAGAGGCACCCCTTCTCATATGCTGACTTGTCAAACTCCTAACTTCCTACTCTCCGTCAATCTCCTGCACTTGACCTCAGCCACCCACTCCCGTGGCCTTAATTCCAGAACTCATCATAACTTAACAAAACAGCAACTCCGCCACCTATTGGCTTGCTCCCCTGCCTCACCACTCTGAGTGTCCTTTGATGGCATCAGACCCCACAGCACTGCCCCCTCTTCTTCCTTCCAGGGCACTCTTTTTTTGTCACTTCCTCCTTATCTAGTTTAGATTCCAGGACTCATTTTTTCAATCATACCATCACTACACACTAAATGCTCTTCTTCCAGAGTCTTTTTATAAACATGTGACCAAGCCCCAACCCTGGATGGGTCTCCTCCTGCATGAACTCATACCCTGAGTGGTGTTAGGGACCCTTATCACAGGGCATGTGGGCTTCTGATCACCAACCCCAGGCGGACCTGCCCCTGCCACAGTGTGAAAGCAATTCCAACTCCCCAGAAATCGTGTTTCAGTTTAGTCACCCTCCCAAGCCTCTGACCTCCCTTCTCCCATGTGCTCCCAGCAAGAGAGCGCATCTGTTGCACAGAGGAAGCAGGAGCCATCCTCAGCCTCAGGACTACAAGTACACACTTTTGGAAATCTGTCCACAAGTAGGCTTCCTCACATACACTTGGGGTTCAATCCCCATCTTTGCATGTGAACTGATGAGCCTTTTGCTCTCCTATTTATTTAACCTCCCCTTAAATGGGTCTGCCCCACTGGCCTTTAAACATGCTGATCTCTCACATTAAAAAAAAAAAAAAACAAGTCATATTTGTGGACATGTACTCCTTCTTACCCCTCACAACCAACCCTCTAAATTTTTGCTCACTCTTGCCCCACTTTCCATTCATTCCTGTGTCAGACTGTCTTTTCCAAAGATAACCCCAAGATAAATCTCATCTTTCATGCTCTTCTTACATTGTACTGTTGACACTCTTGCATCGAGACTTGGGGTCCTGGGAGGACCTTCATAACTGTCTCAGCCAATAGAATGTGGTGGAGTATTGCAGCCTGACCTTTGAGATTGGGTCACTACAGACAATATGGTGCCTCTTTCTATCTCTGTCTCAACACACATCTTGGGAGCCTTGAACCAACATGTAAGAAGTCTAGCTTCTTCAAAGCTACCATGTGGGAAAGACCATGTGGAGGGACCACATGGACACTGGGAGAGATGCCTAAGAATATCTTCTGTTCAAGTCTTCCCAGTATCAAACACTAGACATAACCATGAGGAAGACTTTGGATGATTCCAGGTCCTCAGCCTTTGAACTGCCCCAGCCCACACTGAGCAGAGCAGAAACAAAGCACCCCCACTGAGCTCTGTCCAAAATATAGATTTGTGAACTAAAATTGTGAGCAAAAGTATTTGTTTTAAGCCACTAAGTTTTAGGGTGATTTGTCACACAGCATTAGCTAACCAAGCCAACCCCCAAACCTACTCAAAACCACCTTTGCCTTGTCATATGCTTGAAATAATTCTTACTAGGCTCACCACATTGGTAAGTCTAAAAAATATTGTTCAGGCCTCCTCTTTCCAGGCAACTAGCCATCTATACTGTTGACCTCTTCCACCTTGACATGCTGGATTCTCTTGGTATCAATTGTATAATTCTCTTCTGGACTCTTTTATTTTTCTCTGTACTTCTCAGGCTGCTTCCACCTTCTTTTCTTATATTATTCTCTCCCTAACTATCAAATACTGAAATTCTTTAAGACTTAAGCCCAGACTTTCTTCTCTTCTAACTCTGTGCTCTCTCCTAGGCAATTCTTTCATGATCACATTTCAGTGACCACTTCTGTGCACATGAGTTAAATACACATCACTCATCTGAGCTCCTGACCCATTACTAGTAATTCCCTCTTGGGACTGCCAAAGGCCCCTGAAATTCTACATGGCCAAGATTTCTAAACTGTTCTCATGATCTGCTTCTTCCCACACCTGCTCTGCCTTGGGGTTGGTGAGACTTGGTCATTGGCACCATGGGGGTGCCATTTCTACCTAGTATTTGAGTAAGACAGATAAAGTTCCTTCCTGCCTTAGTGGAGATTTTATTCTAGATACTTGGGGCAGACAATCAAATACATGAACATGGTAATAAACAAACTAAAAGATAGTGACAAATACCAGATGGCAGATTTTACAATGATAGAGTGCTGAAGAAAGTCTGAGTGGTCATGAGGAGGGGACATTAGTGACAAAGATGAGATATGAGTGACAAAAAGATCCACCTTGCAATGAAAAAGAATGAAGTACTGGTACATGCTAAAAGGTAGATGAACCTTGAAAATATGATGCCAGTGAAAGAAACCAGACACAAAAGACCACATATCACATGATTCCATTTATAGGAAATGTTCAAAAGAGATAAATCTATACAGAGAGAAAGTAGGCTGTGATTTGTCTTGGGCTAGGGGGTAGAGGGGAGACAGGGAGTGGCTGCTAACGGGTGAGGGGTTTATTTTTGGAGTGATGAAAATGTTCTGAACTCAGTTGTTGTGATAATTGTTCAACTCTGTGAAAACACTAATGACCACTGAGTTATTCACTTTGAATAAGTGAATGGTAAGGTATGTGAATTCTATTTCAATAAAGCTTTCGTAAAAATAAAACTGAGCCAAAATGTACAGATTAGGTGGCAAAAGCATTCGTGGCAGAGAGAAACTTGAGGTGAAAACAAAATCTTGGAATTCACAGGGAGCTTAATGAATTCCACTGTGTGCTAGAGAGTGAAGGGACTGGTGATCTGAGATGAACAAGAGGGAGGCAGCAGCCAGGTCATGCAGGAAAGCCAGAACTGGGACTTGAATTGTGTCCTAAACGGGAGGAAAAGTATGGTGTGGTCCAAACAGGCAGCAGCATGATCTGTTTGAAAAGATCCCTCCAGCTGCTGGGTGGACGGACAGTGGGATATAGAGGGCATATGGAGGCAGGGAGACTGCGGAGGCTGCTGCAGGTGCGCAGGCTACAGTGGGAATGATGGTTATGGGGAGAACTGGGTAGATTTGGGACGAGTTTTGGAGCTTCTGTCACAGAATCTGTGAGTATTAAATATGAGGAGAGGGTAATCCCCACACCCTTAGCTTGAGCCATGGGATGCAGGATGGCAGTGCCGTTTCTTGAAATGGCAGAGACTGGGGGATGTATGCTGGGGGATGATTTAAGAGTTTTATTTGGCTATGTTAAACCTGAGAAACCTATTGGCCATTCACGTGGAAATGCTGAGTATTTGGCTGGATATATCGGTTGACAGACATCAGTGCTGTTAGTGAAACCCATGGGGCTGAAGAGGTCATGGAAGGCAAATGGGTGGTTACACAGAGAGAAAAGGAGACACCACACAGAGCCTTGGGGACAGGGACAGGTAGAGGAGCAGCCTGAGAGCAAAGAGGAAAGTGCAAGATACATCTGATCAAAGGAAAAGTGGGTGGTCCTGCTGCCCAGCTGGCCACCCAGCCAGAAACATCATTCTAAACACGTCCTTGTCCCATTCAGCCACTGATGCTCTGTCCTGAGTATCTCTCCAACCTCTCTGCTCCTCTGCCACTCTGCTGTAGCCACCCTGGACTAAGTTACTGCAGCTCTCGCTTGCGCCTCTGCTGTAGTCTTCACGGTGGTTTACCTCCATCCCCTCCTGACATTCTGTCCTTCCTATCCCAAAATGCAATCCTAGGGTTTTTGTCAAAATGCAAATTGGGTCACGTCCCACAGGCTTGAGCTGCTCACACACTAAATAGTGCAGTGGCTTCCCTTGGCTTTTAGGATTAGGAGTCTAATCTTTTACTTGGCCCACAGAGCTGGGTGCTCTTATCTTACATCTTTCCAGCCCCAGCTGGAACACCCTCAGCCCTTGCTTTATTTTTTCCCACCACACCAGCCCTCCTCTTCTTCCCACCACATCACCTCCTGCCCCAGGGGCTTTGCAAATACTGGTCCTCCTGCTGGGATGTCCTCTCCTCCCTCTTCTACCAGTTCATTCCTTCACATCTCTCTTCTAGAGAACTCCCAGGGCATTCCTGACAGATCAGAATCCTCCATTTATATGCTCCTAGCATGTGCTTCTCCTTCTAAGTGTGCAATTGCAGTTAATCGTGTGATTATTTTTGATCCCATCCACCCCCCGCCCACCAATACAAGGTCCTTGAAGACTCCATAGGTGCCTACCCACAAAGAAATTGATAAAAAATGTGAGGCCTGAGAGTGATTACTTATGCTTTTATGGCATTGAATACTTATCTCTCTGATTGTCCAACCCGACATTGCTCTCAGCTCCTTAATAAACATAACTTATATGTACCCAGAATGTGGAAGCCACAAGCTCTGTGGCTCTAGCTTCTCTCTTTCTACCTCTTGGCAAAGGCAAACCCAAGAATCAAAGCCAAACAGGAGGACACCAGCTGGGGCAGAGAAGGAAGGCTCTAATAGGCATGCTTCATGACCCAGAAGGTCTGAGGTTAGGTCTCGGTCCTCCCTCCCTGTGTGCCCTGCCCTCCTTTGCCAGGATACATATTTTGATCCTGAACTTATTTGGTCACTTACTTTTTTTGTGTGTGTGTACAATGAAAATTAAATTCAGCTCAAATGATGAAAACACTTACTTGACGTTTATGCATACAACCTAGGTGATTTCTGGGGGTGGATCGGGGGAACCTTGTTGTAGGTCCAGAATATTTTGAGATGGTTCTACTGAAACTGCTGTCTGGAAGTAGACACTCACTCGCAGTCCCTTCTGATCCTTGAGTCTGAGTTTTTCGTGGGCCAGCCTTGACATACCAAGACAATGAAACCAGCTCGAATCTATGCACACAACAGGGCCCTGAGCCAATGTGTTGCTTAATCTTTGAGCTGTGTCCCTTTACCACAGTTGTCTTTGCGTTTTCTAATTACCTGTTTATTACCCGTTGGATAAAAGAGTGATCTAGAACACTGCACAACTTCCCCGGAGGCACGGAGTCGAGTTGCAGGGCTGCAGGGCTGGGAAGTGTTTGAACCAGCGAGGAGAACAAAAAGGAAGTGTGTCCCTCCGAGATGAGCCTAATTGTTTTAAGCAGGGGATTTCAAGTTGCACACACCTGGGATCAGCATTCAGCTCACAGGCTTTCCTAAGCTTGTGTGACAGGATAATCTCCTTTGTTCAGTGCCCAAGGAGGGTATTTTCTGCATTATTAGACAAGTCAATGAAGATAAAACAAAATATTAACTATTTTAAGCTGCACTAGTCCACCCCAAAGAAATTAAGCCACCTCATTCTAATTGTACTGGGCTCCCTTATCTTAATGAGACAGGGCTGAGCTGTGGGCAGGGGGCCCAAGTCTGCAGCCTCCGATGAGGCCTGTGCAGGCTTCACCTTTCTTTGGCTTTGCTCCTTTCCTTGGGGTGATTTGCAGAGCTGGGGACCTTGTTCCCAGGTAACAAAAGAAAAAAATGAAACTTCAATGAAGACCACAGGGTTGTGACATCCATCAGCATAGTTTAAAAAGGCATTTTATGTCTCTGTTGCAATTATGTTAAGCCAGCTAATCCTAGATCTGGGCTTTGGCAACCTGGAAATGCTGGGGCAGTCAGCTTCAGGATTCCAGGACGCAAAACCGCTGGTCCTGTACTTGCATCTGTGACACTGTCTAGTTTCCAGTGGGCTTTTTCAGGCAAAAACCTGGCTGTCACCACCTGAATAGGGATACTGTCTGCCCTCTTCCCAGGCTCCTCAGGAGCTAGAGCAGGCATTAATTAAAAACCAGAGAAATGAACGCAGGCAGCTCTGCCCCAGCGAGGCAGCTGAGCCTGGGTGTTTTGCTGGAGCTGCCGTCCTTGCTGGTTTAGGTGACTGTCCCTGGCCCATGGCTGCGTAGGTCCTGTAGCCCTGGTTTCACAGACTCCCTACTTCACTTCCACAGGGGACTGGTCTCTCCCAAGTTACAACCCTCACACCCAGGGGCCACCATGTGACCGGGTCGCTGCTTTCCGTTTCTTTCTGAGTCTTTTGCCTGGTTCTGGAATGTCACACCTGGGAAGAGGCCCTGAACACCTTTGTGTATGTGTGTTCACGTGTGTGTGTGTGTGTGTGTGTGTGTGCGCGCACAGTCCCTGATCTGAGTTACCTTCTAGCCACTTGCCTACCCACTCCACTAACTCCCATCTCCGTTAGTTCTTGTGCTCGGCACTGTTCTGGGTGTTTATATTTGCTGTCTTATTTAATCCTCACAAGAATGTTTATGAAGTGGGTATAATTATCTCCATTTTGTGGTTAAGGAAACACTTGGCTTCCCTGCGCCTTAAACTTGCCTAAAGCTTGTAAGTCGGTGGCAGAACTAGGATGCAAACCAGAGCCTGTGTCTCACTCTGGGACGCCACCAAGACCCTGAGACCCCAAGGCTAAGATCTGGGGCAAGCAGTCTACTGGGGGGATGGCCCTAGAAAGCACTGTGAAAGGGGAAACCAAGGCAGAGAAGGGGGGGCTTTCACGAACAAGCCATTGTCAGGTTCAGCCTTGGGGGACCCTCAAGACCCAGAGTGAGACATAGCATTTTCCCAGGAGAAGTGAGGACTTGGGATCATTTTTTAAAATAGCTTTATTGAAATTCAACTCGTATGCCATACAATTCTCCCATTTCAGGTGTACAACTCAGGGGCTTTTAGTGTATTCACAGAGTTGTGCACCCATCACCGCAATCAATTTTAGAGCATTTTCATCATCTCCAAAAGAAACTTGGTACTTATTAGCCATTGTCCCCAGCCCCTCCACCCACAGCCCCAGACAACCACTCGTCTGCCTTCCCTCTATACAGATTGGCCTGACATTGGGGTTTTTGTCCACCAAAATCCTGCCCTCCATCAGTTGGGTCCCTCCTGGTGCTGATTCCCTGACACGACCAGCTTGCCCAGGGTGCAGGTTCACAGGCCAAACCCACATCCCACGGAGAACACAGAACATACCCCAGAAGCTGAAGGCCGTGGTGGGTGTGTGGCATGTGGGCCAGCTCTGACAGCCTCTGCTGACCACGCTGCTTCCCTGTGCTGCCCTCTTCTTACCCTCTTCTTTGTTTCCCTCCATCAAATCACATACCTCTTTTCTTCCAAGATCCAGGAAAGCTGTTGTGAACAGTCTCTCCTCATCACATTCATTTCCTTTATTGCATCTTCTTCCCAAGTGGGAGGGTAACACGCTTTTAGGGAGGATGGGCAGGGCATGCCTGCCTCTCTACACTGAGACCTGAAGGAGACTGAACTGAGCAGAGTTCTGAGGAGGAGCACCCACTTGCAAAGTTGGGGAAGCAGGAATCAGCAAGGGGCTTGCAAGGATCAGACAGGAAACAGTGGGGGCCTGGAATGGGGGTAGTGAGGGGTAAGGGCAACATGAAGTGGGGCAAGAGTGTGGGGCAGCAGATCCTGAACACTCCCTCTTGGTGACTTTGTAAGGAGTTCGTTCCTTTCGTTCTAAAGCAATGGGAAACCTTGAAGCATGGTGAGCAGGGAGGTGACCTGATCTGATTTCCTGCTGAGACTGCACGCATTTGCCTAGGACATCAGCACTGGATTTCTGTGGGCCCTCTCCAACCCCACCTGGCCTGCATCTGGCCATTACAGCCCCGTCTGCGACAGGGGTGCTGACTGCAGCACCCTTGCTAGCCCAAGCAGCACTTCGTGCAAATTAGGAGAAGGCACAAGACACTTTACTGCCATCTGCTGGAAAGCCATCATAGTTAAAGCGCAGGATGAGCCAGGGCAGGGCACAACCTGCACAACCCGCACAACCACGAGTGGCATCCCGCCTGCCGCCCATGACAGGCTGCTCCAGTGCTGTGGCCTGGATCAGCCTGGGTCCCCTTCTCTTGTCCGACATCCCAGACTCCTGCTTCTGTTAGGACTCTCTGGGGTCACTGCCACGCACCACTGCTCCCAGGATCCATGTCCCATCTGCCCGGATGGAAGGAATCCTTTCTTTTCTGTTTTTTATTTATTTTTAGTGAGGTATAATTGACATTTTGAATTACATTTATCAGTTAACAACATTATATAAGTTTCAAGTGTACAATGCATCATACATCATCTGTATACTGCGTTGACTTTTTAAAAATTGAAGTACATCTTCACTCATCTGCACTGGAGTTTGTTCCCCCACCGCTGACTCTTTGTCGACGTGCAGCTAATTTGGGATCCAGCCTCCTGGCCTCACTGAGTTGCCCTCCCGGCCCAGCTGTGTTATGGGATGTGGCAGTGAGAAGTAGTGTGAGGTGGCAGTTCCTCTGGCTCCCATCTAGTCACCTGTGTGGACAGCCTCTGCCTTCCAGCATGTAGGTCAGTCTGGCTGCCTGGGTCTCACAAGGCCTGCGGACTCGCCAGCATTTAGGAAGGTGCCCTGTGAGAAAAGCGTGTGCCTGGGTTGTCAGCACAAGTGTTCAGGGGGCAGCTTTGCTTTGCAGCTCCTTTCGCCCTGTTCTGGGGCCCCTGTGCAGACTGATGTGAGAGACCTTTGAGGCTGGAGAGATTTTTGAGGCTCTCAGCTCCTCCACCTGGGAAGTGGCCGACTTTGGCTGTGACCTATTTATTTTGGGAGTGACTTTGCCCAAGCATTGCCCGGAGCACTGTTCTCTCTCCCTCTGACAGCCAGGCAAGGGCTGGGCTCCCTGTGTTGGGGGTGAAGCGCACTCAGGGTTGGGGGGCGTGGGGAGAAGCAGGCTAAGCCTTAGGTCACCGGCCGAGAGAAATACTTCATTGCTGTCAATGGGCCAAGACGCTTTTTGCTACCGCCTGGCCTCCTCTGTCTGAGTGCTGCGATCTCCCCAAATGGCAAATGGAAACTGAAACACTACATTAAATAGCATTTCTGTGCAATTAAAGCACATTAAAATGGCAATTAAGCTTCACAAGCAGCCTTCTCTATGTTCCCGGGTTGATTAGGGTGTTTGTGTTGTTTTTCAAGGATGGCTGTTGTAACTAAAGGCTGAGTTGTCTTTTTACGCATTGAGCCATTCCATGAAAGGCAAGGGACCCTGAATTCTAAATCCTTTACTCTTCCCTTGGCAATTGCCATTTATTTTTTTTTAGTTTTTGCTCTTTATGATGGAAAATGTCAAGTATATCCAGAAGCAGAAAGACTAGTAGAACACACCCCCACCACCCATCTCCCATTTTCAACAAATATCAACTCACAGGTTGTGTCCCCTTGGTTATTTATCTATTTTACTAAAGAGGAAAAAAAAACATGTAGGAAAATTCTGGTAAGAGGAATGAACAGGACTACCAACTTCCTCTTTCCCAGGACTGTGCGTGCAGAGATGACCAAGGTAAACGGCGCTGTGCCCTAAGGAGTTTAAGGTCTGGTTAGGAAATCAGATGAGTCAAATAGACCAGGATGCGGTCACTGCCATTTCCCCTAAAAGGCATTATAGAAGCACAAGGGAATGAACAGTCCCTAACCAGCTGAGAGGTGTGATCAGGGAAGCTGAATACAGTGTCCCTTCCCTTCTGGGACCCGGGGGCCTTGCTGTCAGATCTGCCTTCCTTGAGGGATGGGGACCTGCCATTGTCAATCTCTAGTCTGCCCTGTCTCCTCCGCCCTGACCCTCATTAGATGCTCATGTGGTCCCTCTCGTTTGCTAAAATCTAGCTGTCTCACCACTTTTAGTCTTACACCTGTCCAACCTCCATCCTGGATGTCTAATTAATCTTTCGGAAACACGCTCTAATTCTGTCATTCCCTTGCTCAGCCTTGCTCTGCCTCCAGCAACTCCCTTTTCTCCACCGATATAAATCCAAGCTCCTTGGTTTACAGTCACAAAATTTCTTGATTTGGTCAGTTTCCATGGAGCACTGAGAACCCTCCCACTACAGTCTGACCACCCCCTGGTCCATTTGCAAAGGATGTAAAGAGAGAATCGCCCTAGGAGCCTGTGAGAGTCTGGGGTTGGCATCCCCCAGGAGTGCACATCTTCCCTCCCCCTGAATCCTCTGGACTGTGCAGCCGCCAAGAGACTCTTGTCAGCAGAAAGCAGGCAGACTGTGGGTGGGGGGACAGTCCTTTGTAGATGTTACTACTCACCTCCTACTGAAGTGTGTCCATTGTAAAACAAGCTACATCCATCACCCATGTTTCTCTCTGTCCTTTGTTTCCTCACTTGTGGGCTTCCTGGTCTAAAAAGGATTTTATCAGGGCTGGCAGCAGGGCCTTTTGAGGTTGGGCTTCTTAGGAACACTCCCTGAGGTTGCAACAAGGCCCCTGATGGTGCTGTTCTCATTCATTGCTATAAGCCCCCTTTAATTGGCTCATCTTCTGTTCTTCTCCTTTGCTTTCCCCATGGGGAGAAGAGAGCTGTTACCTTTCTCATTCTGATAATGGAGGAATTTAGTAATAGCCCAGAATCTACAGTGATTAGTAGCAGAGAAGGACTAGGACTTGGGTCTCATGGTTTTTAGAGGTGAGGTGAAGCAATTCTCAGCTTGTGTTCACAGGGCTGTGGATCAGCCATCTGAGGCAGGAAGAAACAGCCCTTCCTCTTCATCTTGCCTGCCCCTGGACAGCTTGCTTCAGATCCACCGCCTCTGTCAGAGAGCGGAGGGGTGTGGGATACACCTCAGGTGTGTAGCATTCCTTGGGGAAGATGGAAACGTGCAGGAATTACCCGAGGTCAGCCCACATGCTCAACAGAGCAGCCCCACCTCCAGGATCCTGCCAGGGTTCGAACCCACTCCTCCTCTCCTGCCCATTGCTCCCACCCATGGCAGTGTCCCCGTTTCATCCCAGGACTCTGGCCCAGGAGAACTGCTTCTGTGCTTCAGGGCTGAACATGCTGTGTTTGTCGTAGCTTCCGGCAGCCACAGCCTCCCAGCCCCATGCTTGGCCAAGTGTCCAAGCTTGGAGCACAGCGCCCTGTGTGGGCTTTCCTCGACCACCAAGGATGAGTGTCATCTTGGCCAATGTATTTATATTCTCTCTGGTGTCCCCATTCCTCAGAGCCTGAAATCACCCCAGGGGCTACTGAAAGTAACACAGGGATGCCAAAGACCTCAGTAAGGAACTGCTGTTCCCCTGCTTTTTTGTTCAATTTATTGACTTCCATGTGCAGCGTTTTAAGGAATGACACAGCTTTGGAGTCTCTTCCAGATACTTTATTTCTTTTCTTTTTTTTAATTTGATATTTTCTTTTTTTAAATTTTTATTTTAATTGTTGATCTTGTTATTTTATTTCTTTTTACTCACTTTTTAGTTTTGTGGTTGTTGCTTTTCCTATTTAATTAGACATTGCATAAGACTTCGAGATAAATACAGGATCATGGAAATCGATCACTTAATAAAAAAGTATTCATTGACTGCAACTACATGCCAGGGACCATTCTGGGTTTAGGGAATTCCGTGGGAAATGGCACAGAGAAGGCCCCTCTTTTCCTGGTGCTTACAGATTGCAGTCGGGAGACACCGGGGATCAACCAGCCCCCAAGTAAGCACACACTGAAAACCTAACCTGCGATAAATGCTATGTAGGAAACGGAATGGGATGGTGGGATTGTGATATGCAGACTGCTGCCAGTGGCCTGAAGCTCAGGAAGGACCGGTCCTGGGGAAAGCACTGGGACCAGGAGTTCTCATCCCCAAGGATGGCAGGGAGGCTGGAGCCTGTCTGTGTTGGGAGCAGAGAAGGTGGCCAGAGCCAACTTGTGTGAGCCTTCTCTGCCAGACAAGCAGGTAGTGTTTTATTCTTAGCTCAAGCAGAAGCCTTCAGAGGGCTTTAAGCAGAGCCATGGCATTAGTTTATAACAATAAAAACGATGTGTGAGGATGCTCATCAGTAATTGCCCCCTCATGTATGCACCTTCTTCCTTATTTCCTACTGAATCTCTACATTGCCTGTTTTCCTTGACTTCTGAAGTAGACAATGATGTGATCTCCACATTGTAGTGTTTACTGGTCCTTTCCTTTGGGACCCAAGCTCTAACTAGAAATCGCTTTTCCAAGGCTCTCTGGTTGGGAGCCTTCCCTTAACGGCATCATAACCTGCTATGCTTTGAATGCGGTGTTTCTGAAAGCCCTGGATTAGCTGTGGGATTTAGCCAGGAGAACATCAATCACCCAAGAGACACCGGCCAGCACGTGTTACTAAAATCAGGGTGGCTCGAGATTGTTATTTCCAGAATGCCTCCTCACTCCGTGAGTCACCAAGAAGCTTTGGAAGAGCTGGAGAGCTCCAGACAACTGCAGCTGTCTCCACACGTGATTTGGATGCCCTGCCACACTGCCCCTTGGGTGGAGAAAGTGAAGGTGTTGCTCTGAACAACACGTATTTCTCAAAGCCCACTGCCAGCCGAGATTAAAACCTTTGCCTGGAATCAAGTTGGAAGATTCTCTGGGTTCCAGAGAGTGTTCCCATGCCTATTTCTCCCTGTCTCTTGCTGGGATTAGGTGAATGGTTTAATCCGCAAATGTTGGCCAATTCAGTAATTTATTCTCACATTGACTCATTTTGTAACCACACACTCTGCCAAATGTCCTGGGCAGCACTGAGAGGAGAAAGACATTGTTTCTTCCCTTCAGGAACTCACAAGGATTCTTCTAAATTGTGGTTGACAATCATTTAGGCATATTTCTGTTTGCCAGGTAACTGTGTCAGCATCAGGTCAGGTGGCTTCAGAGCAGAAGCAGCCAGGAGGGACCAGGTGTGAGTCCAGCTGCCTAGGGAGTGTGAGAAATAGAGAAGTGTGGTCTATAAGTGGGTTCGACAGTTCTCTAAGGGGTGTATGTAACCACCATGTAAATGCAGGATTCAGGACAGGCAGGGAGGACAAAGGGCAAAAATGAACTGGGGCCATTATTCGACCAGAAGGCAGCAGAGTCATTCATTCAGTGAACATTTACTGAGAACTTACTCTGTGCTGGGCTTTGTATGAGGCTCTGAGAAGTCTGTAAGATGTGGTCCTGGCCCTGAAAGAGTTCCCAGTTAAGGGGGAGATGTACATTTAAATAGGTAGTTATAATATAGCAGGGTTGGACTGTGGCCAGTTTCTGCACAGGGGCCTTCCGGTCCCATCTGGCCTATCCAGGCCTCCTCCTGAAGAGAGTGGTGCTGGAATTCCCTGTTACAGGAGGTGGGTGGAACCCAGCAGAGGGACCCACAGGGCAAGAGCAGGGAGGTGGGCAGCAGGGCAGTGTGTGTGGAATCTGCGAACACACACGTGAAGTGGGTGGCAGGAAAGGCAGGTGGATGGAGGCACAAGCCTGTCTTGCCCTGGATCCTGACGCCAGTAGGCTGACCGTGTTATTCTTGGTCAGTGCGTATCCAGGGAGGATTACTGGGCAGGGAGAGGGGTTAGGAGTCTGGAGGAAGCATGGTGGGAGAAGATGGGGCAGGAGACGCAGGGACCCAGCAAAAGGACCGTTGGGAAGAGAGGCTCAGAGAGAACCAGCAGGAGCAGTCACTGGGTAGCCTGCATGGTTTTGCTCAGTGGCACATGGCGCCACTCCCCTCTGTTTCGCCACAGCACCTACGGTACCATCTGCTAAGGGGGCGGTGTGATCTTTGGCACTCTCTGAAGGCAAAGATGATCGGTGTCCAGGGAAGTGGGGACGGCGGGGGTGGAGCAAAAGCTGCCTGTGGGACGTTCCTGAGGGCCATGGGGGGGGGGGGGACTGAAGATCTGGCTGTGTGTGCACATGCGTGTGTGTGTGCATGCGTAGTGGGTGCTGCGGTTCCAGGACATCACACTTTGTAGCACAACAGAGCTGTGACTGTGTGTGCTCAGATACATGCCAGCTCTCTCTCTCTCTCTCTCTCTCTCTGAAAGCAGGTTCTAGGGCAGGCGTGCATTTCTGAGTTTATGGATTAGTGGCTAGTGCATCAGTCAAAAGCCAGCCTTAGCACACCTGTGCCTGGCCATCACCGCAGCTAGGTCTGCCCAATATAAAGGCTGCCTCCTTCCCCATTCTTAATCATCTGCCCAGAGAATCTGCACCAGCCCTTGCTCATCTTTCCTCGGGATCTAGACCACAGGTTTCCAGGGCCTACCTAGGAACTCATCATTGTATTAACTGCGGCTGCCCATGCCTTCTCCATATAAGTCCTGGGAACCTGACATGCCAGCCTTTCTGCTCCCAGCGGATGAGGGTGGCGGTGTAATCATATTGGTGTGGCTGAACCCAACTCTGGGTCTGCTGCCAACTAAGGCAGCTCCACTCTGTTCTTGGACTTCTCATGCCCGGGCTTTGAGCCCAGCATGTTTTGCCACACTAGCTTGCTTGGAAAATGATTTCTTCCTGATACATTTGGTGGCAGGTCGAAGTCATCAATCATGCTTCAAAGAAAGAACACAGATTACCAGCTGATGCCATTGTTGTGTTCAGGGCGCACCTGAAGCAGTAACAGATGGCCTGTATTAAAAGTGTAATTGTTGAATGAGTTTTCCCAGAATCATAGAGACTTCCCCCCACCCCCAAAGTTTTGATTCTAGAAGGAATCTTAGAACATTAGGCTGTTACGGCTCCTGGAAGGCTTCTCATCCAAATGTCTCATTTGAAAAGAAGCCAAAGTACAGAGACAATGAGTGATTTGCCCAAGGTCACCGAGCCTCTTAGTGATGTAGCTGAGAATAAAACTTGGGTCCCTGACATTCATTACAACATTCTTTGTGCAGCACAGCGGGACCTCTGGATCCCGGCTTTGTCTTCTCTCCAAGAAGAAAGCAGAAGCCCCTGGGGCTGACATGATTCTGGCACAACATCAGCCCTGGGCTGCAATCAGTCCTCACTCACTCCCTCATGAGCATGGCTGGCCCTTTCTCTGCTGGTGCAGGTGATTCCTGGGGCCTCTGTTGGCAGGGACTGATCACACCCACCAGCCCTGCTCCTCAGGCCAATGAGGTGGCCGCAAAGCCTCAGCCTTCTCCCTGGAGGAATCCCGTTTCCCCTGGGGTTGTTTCTCAATTCAGTGGGGATGTTTGGATCAGTAGGGCAATAAATCATTAAGCCAGTGGGTCTCAAAGTTTGCTGATTGGACCAGCAGCATCTGTATCCCCTGGGAACATATTAGAAATGCCAATAACGAGGCCTCCCAGACCTATTGACTAAGAAACTCTAAAGGTGGGCCCAACAAATCTGTCACCCACACCTGAGGACCACTGGCCCGGGCTGTTGATGTGGACCCCAGCTTGTGGGGTCCGCCACATCGTGGATGGTAGTGAGGCTATGACAGAACTCCACCCAAAGTCTACATATGACCTCAGTCTCTCACTGGCTGAGCAGATGGCATTTCCTGAAACACTTGGTAATCGCCCTCAGAGAAAGATGTTCACCAAAGTGAAGTCATTGTGTTCCTGAGTATATAACTTCCTGTTCTCATCTCATGAAAAATGCTGAGTGAGCCGCGCCCAGCACAGGTCTCTGGTGTATATGGGGATAGCAAGCAAGGACTCTCATCCATCTGAAATTGACATTGCACCCTTGCTTTCTTTTTGTTTGCTTTTGCCCAATAAATCTGTGCCCCCCCCTTTTTTTGGTATCCTCAGTTCTCTGTTTGTCCAGCAACAATGGACCTATGATCGCATTCACATCCAATCTCAGGCTCAACAGCCAGAAACCTGATGCCCAGAGGCTGCGCTGTGGAAGGGCTCTGCCCACGAGACCCAGCTTCTCACCTTCCCACTGTGGGAAGCAAAAATGACCAAAAAAAAAAAATCAGTCACTGTACCAGGTCCCAGAGTGGAATGTGGCGCTGCCAAGGCACTGTCCCCAGTGCCACCAGCTTTTCCCTGGAAAGGAGAACACCAACACTTTGAAATGGGAATATGCAAACTGTAGTTTTGTTTTCTCTTGAAAGTGGTGCCATGGGCTACTTCTGTCATCTTTTAATCCCTCTGTGCTGTTTTGTTTTAAGCATGTTGCCTGACAGTAGTACCTGGATGGATACTGTTTTTAAACTCAGTACAGTCTTTTCGTTTTGGTATAGGAGTCTGACCTGCATGTGATTGTCGTTAGAATTAACACCATTGCCCCTCCTGTGAGTTTGGGTTTATACCTTCTATTTGCATACTTCCTTGGCCTTGGCCTTGGCCTTCATTTTCTATCTTTTTCTCTCATATATATTTTCTTTGTTTTTATCTTCTCTGGTGATTTGGAAAGTACATGTTTTGTTTTTTATTGTTGTTTTTGTTTTCAGTTTTATCACTTTTACTTTTATTTTTTAAAATGCTTAAAGCCTCCGTATTTTTAAAACAATACATGCTTATTTATTTATCCCTACCAAAGACTTCTCTTGAGTGTGCCTCGTAAGTGCACAGTCGGATGTTAGTACAGTGGCAGATGAATGGTCCTAGGAAGCCCATCCGTAAATGGGCTTAACTTCTTTTTTGTAGTCCTAAATCATCTTTTTACTTTTTCAAATTGTAGTTTACATTCAGTATTATTCTGTATTCATTTCAGGTGTACATCCTAGTGGTTAAGACAATTATATACTTTACAAAGTGTTCCCCCGATATTTCCAATACCTGCCTGGCCTCACACATAAACATTACACTATTACTGACTATATTCCCTATGCTGTAATTTACATCCCCAGGACTGTTCTGTAACTACCAGTTTGTACTTCTTAATCCCTTCACCATCTCCACCCATCCCCCACACCGCTCCCATCTGGCAGCTGTTTTTAAATGATCAAAGTCAGAAAGAAATCTCTGTTGGTTGACTTCTCTCTCAGCAAGAAAAGGCATGTAACTCATTTATTTATTGATTATTTTTAGAAAGAGAGGAAGAGAAACATTGATTTGTTCTTCCATCTATTTATGCATTCATTGGTTGATTCTTGTGTTTTTTAATTTAATCTTTATTGCATTTTTTTCCATTACTATTTAGTCTTCTTATACCTCCCTCCCTCCAGCAATCAACACACTGTTGATTCTTGCCTGTGCCCTGACCAGAGATCAAACACACAACCTTGGCGTATCAGGATGACATTCTAACTGACTGATCTACCTGACCAGGGCAAAGCATTTAACTCATTTAAAATTTGCCTTCTTCTTCCCTCCTCTCCTGCTCTCTGTTAATAAAATCTAAGGTTTTAGGCCTATATTATTATCAGTTCGTTAATTTGTACATTAGCTACTTTCTCTTTGACAACTGCTTGACAGTCACACTTCCTGCTGTGACCGCATGTATGTTAATTATTACACTCACCTGCTTAGATGTTTTAAGTGCCAACCATAAGTTTTCTTAATCCAGAACATTCCCAGTTTTCCTTCTTCATTTTGATTCTTCTCTTAATGGGATGTTAGACTTTTCTCAAGCAAAATAGAACCAGAGGCATGGAAACAAAGAACAGACTGACAGGGACCAGAGGGGAGCAGGAAGGGAAGGGAGGAAAGAAGGGGAAGGGCCTGGTTAAAGAACAAGTATAAATGACCCAGGGACATGGACAACAGGGTGGGGATTGACTGTGGGAGCGGGGGCAGGGGATGGGCAGCACAGGGGAGAGCAACAAGGGAAAATTTGAACAACTGTAATAGTACAAGAATACAAAAGTATTAAAAAAAGAAAATAGAAAAAAAGAAAAGTTGATGTGACTGCTGCTTACATACAGTGCCAGGACTTGAAATAGGACCTAGGGCATTTCAATTTCCTCCTCTCTCCCTCTGTCTTCTCTATCCCTCCGCCCCCTCCCCACCCCCGGTCTCTGTCTCTGTCCCCACACCCCTCTCTCCAACATATTTTCTGGAATCTCCAGCCAGTTCCCCACAAACTGGTTGAGCCCAAGTCAAGGGGCCAGGCAAGACTTCTCATATTGAAATGCAAAATATATTCTTCTGCATACTGGAGCCATACCATGCTGCCAACATTTCCAGACACCTGCCTGCTTCCAGTGGCTTTACTGACATAGTTACATGTGGTTCAACTGACCCCCTCATCCACCGACCCCAGAAACTGCCTTGGCCCTCCTGTGCCACCTCCTCCATGCAGTCGGCTGCCACCTCCACACTCAAGGTCATCTCTCCACAGCCCCTGGATCTGTGCCCCACTCTGGCAATGAGCATTTTCTTTGCCTTGGTAGTTATTAAATTTCATATCCTTATCACTTCCATCAACCTCTGAGCTCTATTAGATTCTGTCATTAGAATCTTATGATGAAATCTGGTCCTATTTACAATATTTTTGTGTTCAGCCTGTATCTAACACAATGGATTACAAATGAAAGGCATTTCATCCATTGTGGTTGTAAAAATTCTGATTGTTCACAGAGATATTTATTAAATTCTGAGTGAATAAAGTTAATTTAGCATATGTGAAGACATTCCTTCAGCAAAATATTAAAAGGGAAGGGAGGTCTAGAGATAGATGAGTATGATTTATAAAAATCATGCCGAAAAACCATTATACAGGTCATTAGGCAATACAAATTCATAGAAAAGAAAAATTAGAATAAAATCCTCATGTACCAGCACCATTTAAATGTGAAGAACTACTATTTGACCTCTGGTTATGTGAGGTCAGCCCTGTGAGAATGTCATTAGGTTGATGTGTCATTGAAAAAGACCTGCAGGTACATGGAGATCCGTTTCCCTCCTTTCTGGCCTGATTATTACCCAGTTCTCCTCAGGCTGATGCTGAAGGCTCACTTTAGTCTGAACGTCAATGCTTGTGGAAACTTTTTTTTTTTTTAAGAATTTATTTATTTATCTTTTAGAGGGGAAGGGTAGGAGAGAGGGAGAGGGAGAGAAACATCAATGTATGGTTGCCTCTCATGTGTCCTCTGCCGGGAACTGGCCTGCAACCCAGGCGTGTGCCCTGACTGGGAATCGAACCGCGATCCTCTGGTTCTCAGGCCCGCGCTCAATCCACTGAGCTACACCAGCCAGGGCACTTGTGGAAACTTTTAACTATCTTCTCACTGTGCTCGTTTTACAGTTGGTTTGTTAATAAATATTTGCCATCTGTAGCAAATCTTAAAATGTAGAAGATCTTAAAATGTAGAAGATCTTAAAATGTCTACAGTAAAAGCAAGACAAGGAACTTGGCAATTCTTAAGAAGAGACCTCTACTTTCTCCTTAAATACACACACACCACCACGACCACCACCCCAATCCCCTTTCTGTATTTATCCATCTTCTTTTCACTTTTGAAATATGACTGATGATTGAAGGTTTTTCCAAAATTCTCTTCAGCTTGGGGGGTCAAGTCATCAAGGCCAGTGTGCCGAACCCAAAGGGTCTCTGAAGGTGTGACATTAAATAGCCTGAAAATGACCCATAACAGGACAGGGCTCTCCCCTCCCCTTGCAGTCCAGGGCAAGGATTACTTCGTACCCTTGAAATTCATTGTCACGGTTTTGGGTATCTCCTCGCTGTCCAGGGATTCTTTCTGTTTCACATACTTCTGTGTTCTTTGCTGGAAGGGTTTAGACCAGCCTAGTACATGTAACCTGTGCATCTCTGACCTTACGTCAGGCCTGGTGTCCTGTGAGCTGACCCTAGCGGGTAGTGCCCCGTCAGGTGTGGCCAGTGCTCCAGTCCATCCCTTCGCATCAGCAGCAGGAAAACTCAGAAGAGTGCTTATGCTCTTTTAGGTGGCACAACCAGTGACCCCAAATACTAGTGGTTTCACCAATTGTTGCTCATGTCACATGTCTTTTATAGGTTGGAGACAATCCAGCAACTGTTCTCCAGGCTATGGGTTGACTGGGTGTCTGTTCAATGTCTTCTCACTTGGGGACCCAGGACAAAGGATAGTACTGATGTAGGACCTGTTGTTCTTCTAGAGGGGGCAATCAGAGCCACCTGCAATAAAGGCACGTGAAGTTTTGTCTGAAAATGGCCTGCATCACCTCCTGTCACATGCCACTGGCCCAGTCAAGTCACACAACCAAGCTAATGATCAGTGAGGCAGGAAGGGCTCAAGAAAGCATGGTCAGAGCAAGGAGAACATGAATTGTGTTTCATTAATACAGTCTAACTGCCTTTATAACTCTAGTATGTTCAGAGGGGATTGGAAATCCTAGTGAAATTAGTTACTGAATTATAGCTGTCACCCACAGCAAAGAAGAAAGTGTCACTGACTGCATGGAAGGATGGGTGAATTAATAATCACCTATTCACAGAAAAAAATGTAAGGAGACTTGAGATAAAAAAAACAGATATAAAAGACTTAAACCATATGACATGAGATTAAATGTAAAAAAAAAAAAAAAGACTGACTGTAAAAAAAAGTAAATTTACACATAAAATGGAAATAGAATGTGTCTATGATGGAAATGGCCCCACCGAGCAGTTGGGGAAAAGAGAAGAGGTTGGACCACCTCGCTCCCCTTTGGTGGCAGTGAAATACACAGAAGCACATTCTGAGAGACTTTCTCCGCTCTGCGTTTCAAGAAACATTTGTTATTTGGGTCTTTGCATAAAGGCATTGGTGGTGTATTGAGTATCACCCTCAGTAGCAGACCATGCATTCCACGTGCACCTCCTCTGTAAGAGGGGAAGGTTGGGTGCGTGTGTTGCAGCACAGCTATGTAGTTAATAATCCGTGAATTTTAGGTATATTTACCCTAGTATTTGCAGTGCTAATTATGCAATCAGGAATTCATTCTATGAAACGTGTTGTTAATAAGTTTGACTCCTGGGATTTTCTATGGAAAAGCTTTTGAAATATAAATACCTATACATGTAAACAAATTTTGATGAAAAACAAAGATTAATTGTGATAAAGTAGAGGCATTTAACAGACAATGAGCTTTGTGGCTTTGTGATTAAAAAGGTGCACAGGAACAAATAACTAATCAGTCTGTGGCTCAGGCACCATTTCGCTGCTCATCCTTTTTCCTGGCCTCCTGGGTCCCCAATGTCCCTGCAGCACAGGCAGTAAGACCCCAACCATCTGGGTTGACTAGGGTTTTGTTTTGAGTTGGAGTCATCTCAAAAATGTTGATTTCTGGTTAATTGTGAGTTAAAAGAATTTGTGTTCATCTATATGACACCCACGCACACTTCTCTTAAAGACTTTTAGGAGAATGTTAGGAAATAAATACCCCATTACTTATCTAGTTGTTCTTAAAGTGTGGTTCGGGAACCCAGCAGCCCCTGAGGGGCACTGTTATCAACACTGATTGTGCAAACCCTCCAAATCAGCATGTTTTGGAGGAGCACAGGGGTTTTACTTTTAACAAGCTCTCCAGTTGGTTCTTAGGTACACAGCGAGCTAGACAGGCATTGTCCAACAGAGCTGTCTGCGCAGGTGCAACCGTCTGTGTCTGCGCTGACTGGCATTGCCACCCCATGTGGCCACATGGGCACTTTCAATGGAACCAGTGCAATGGAGTAACTGCATTCTCCATTTTATGTTGTTTTAATTAATTTAATATTAAAATGGAATACTACACAGCAGAAAGAAAGAAGGCGCTCCTACCCTTTGCAACAGCATGGATGGATCTGGAGAGTATTATGCTAAGTGAAATAAGCCAGGTGGTGAAAGACAAATACCACATGATCTCACCTGTAAGTGGAACTTAATCAACAAAACAAACAAGCCAGCAAAATATATAACCAGAGACATTGAAATAAAGAACAAACTGGTAGTAACCAGAGGGCAGTGGGGAGGGAATAATGGGAAAAAAGAGGAAGGGTAATCAAGGAACTTATATAAAAGACACATGGACAAAGCCATAGGGCGTAGGAGCAAGGGCAGGAGGAAGACATGGGTGGATGAGGGAGAGCGATGGGGGTAGGGGGGATGGAGACAACTGTACTTGAACAGCAATAAAAATTAATTTGGAACACACAAAAAATTTAATACAATAAAACTAAAAAATGTAAACAATGATGAGTGGCTAGTGGCTACTGTATAGGATGGTGCAGAGTTAAATGATAATTCAACAACGGCAGCAGAAGGAATAATAGGAGTGACCATAGTCAATACTTGCATGTGACTTGACTTTGGGGCTTTTCAAGTGTACTGTGTGCCAGACCCTATGCTAAGTATTTTCCATATAATAACATGCAAACCTCACAAAATTACAGGGTATTTCCTAAAGGCAATGGGTCAGGCAGTCCAGTTGAGAACACAGAAGCCAAACTAGGTATTTCACACCTAGCTTGCTTGTTAACGACAGGTGCCCTGTTCGCCCTGGACCTGCACCGGTGCTGCCGGGAGCTCGGAGGTTCACTGGAGTTTGGAGCTCTCTGCCTCCCTTTGCTCCTTGAGAGCTGTAGACCCACACCGAACACAGGGAATGAATCTCGTTTCCTTCTCCTGACTTCGAGCCTCCTGGCAGTAACTCCAATTGGCAGAATCTAATTTTACGGCACATATAATCTGTATAACCTAATCTAATCAGAATCTAATCAGAAATTTAATCAGAATATAATCAGGCAAAATGCTGTTTGGGGGACTCCCTGCCCCAGTATCACAGTGTGGCATGGCTGGGAGAGAAAAGACAAATCACCTGCACACAGTCTTTTGATTAGCACTCCTCTTAAACTTACACATGCCTAAATGTGTTAATGTCAGTACTTTCCAAACTCAATAACACAGGTCAGACAGTGCCTCCTGAAACGGCCTGGGACATTTTGACAAATGGTCAATTTCCACATTTACCTCAGCAAGGTCCTTCCTGTGTATAGGTTACGTGCACAAGGGGCTGCTGGCTCCTTTGACAGGGCCTTCACCCCTATTTTTCTAACTGGTCTCCTCTCTGATGAGCCTTGTGCAGAACTTGAAGTTCTAAAGACAATCCTGTCTACTCCTGTCCAAAGCTCACTGCTCCCAAGTGGGGAGGAAGAAAGGAATAAAAAAAAATACATGGAAATGCACGTGTCTTTGCTACACCTGTTGGCAGGTTTTTGCTTCTCCCTGTAAAAGTTCCCCTTAGTAGGGCCTCTGTGTCTCCCCCTTGTGGCCTGGGGTGTACAGATCTCTTTACCTCTGGAGCTGGGTGGGACAGAGTTTCCTTCGCCCCCTACCCTCCAACCACGGCACCGTGGTTGCTCAAGTTTCTCTTTTACCCATCACTTGACATTTATAAATAATTTGCTTACAAAAATTTGAATTATCTAAGGGAACATATCTTCATCACATGGCTCAAAATACCCTCACATGGAAGACAAGCTAAGGAATTAAGGCAGGAACCAACATGAGTTAGTAATATGAGTGACTAGCTCATGAATTTATTAAACTGGAGGGGAACAAAAATATGTGCACCTTCCCTGCCAGAATCCATAAAGTAAATATGAAGTATGATGTCTTAGAAAACAGATTAGGGAAGATCATGCGACCACGTATTTTACATATTGCAGTTGATGATGATAAACTTTAAAAAAATATTCTGATTCCTGTAGCAAATAATTTCAGAACTATACTCCTTCTTAGAGACTTCAGGAAGGTATTCTCTTTCCACAGACTCTCATCCTCTGGAGAGACACTGTGCAAGACCGTTGATTATCTAGCCTTGACTTGCCAGTTAGAGCCTGTTTTCCGTCCTCGAAGCCAGGGGCAGAAGGATGCACACAGGTTACAGGCATACCTCTGGAAGCTTCATTCATGCATCTTTGCTGCACCCAGGTGGCCTCATTTCTTTATCCCACCCTGGGGTCTCTGAGGCTCTGTAGGTTTGGTCTTACATGTTTGCTTTGGGTTTCTTTGTGTGCATTTTGCCCATGGACACAATCAGTGCCACCTCCTCCCTTCCCTGCTCACTTACGAGAACTGCACTTTGGGGGCATGTGCGTCACATTCCTCCCAGCCCTGTGTCCAGCCTACTGTTTTCCGGGAGTTTCAGGCTCCCAAAGGAGAATGGTACAAACCTGGTGTCTTGTCCCTAAAAGTAGTGAGAGCCAAGCTGCCCAGTTTTCTGTTTCTTTCCATTTCTGAGCCTCTGGGACAGTGGGGAGGTGGTGAGGAAGGGCCATATAGCTTTTGTATCATCCTACAAGAGCACAAAGAATGCTGTTTAAGAAGGAAGCCACGGTTGTGTTTCTTCATCCAGCCCCACTGACGTGCTTAACAGAGATTTCTGCCAGGTTCTGGCAGTAGGTTGCCTGAATCCAAGCTTTAGAATAATTAGAAATTTTTATTATCTTTTGTGCTGTCATACATCTTTCCACCTGTTGAGAATGTAGCATTAGGGGGTGCTAGCCAGATGCTAGCTGACATCTGAGTCTGGCTCATTCTGTTCTTACTCTCCTGTCTCCTTGTTCTGAAATGCTACCCAGGTCCATGCTGCCTGACAGATGAGGACAGAAGATGAGATCTGTATGGAAGAAGGGTAGTTGAGTAAAATCATTTCTATGTATTTTTACCTGTGATGTAAAACTATATCGAAATTCCATTTGGGGACCACTAAATTTTGCTATCAACAGATGATTGTACAAACTGTGAGTCATTCCACTTTGTGATGCTTCCTTCTCACATATGGTCTGGTAATGACTGCACTGCCTTTGTCTCTACAGTTTGCATCAGGCATCTGTGTAGAAAAAGAGGGGGGCGTGAGCACCTTGGTCATGTGGCCATGATTTCATTTCATCTGCTTATTGAAATGATAGCTGTCATTTCCGGGACGCGTGTCAAGACACAACAGGGCATTTTAGCAAATGGAATACTACTTGGTAAGCAGTGAGTATTTCTGCACCTGAGGCTGATTTTCCCAAGGAAATTGAATTTGTAGAAAGAAATGCATTTAATTTCTAACAGTTGGAATTTCTGACTCCGTGTGCTGTTACCACTGAAGCCGTGTCTGTATAACACCTGGCCAGGCTGTTATTGGAGCTTGTTTGGTAATAAAAATCAGTGAATTCAGTCTAACAATCCACTTTATGATCCAACCGACTATTTTAACCATCAGTCTACTTGGGCATTTAGCTATCAAAAATTAAAGACCAAATATCAGGAGAGGCTGTTTACTAACTCTAGTCACTGCTGTCCTCAGTAAGTCCCTTTTCCGAGAGATCACTGAGAGGACTGGTTAGCAGATGTGTTCTCCCAGGTTTCTGATTACACTTAACACTCTGCTTTTGGGAGCCTCCTACATCTGGGCCTCACCTTTCTTCAGCAGCAGCTGGAGCAGCGTTGTACAGAGACCCAGGCCCTGGTCCAGGCTGTGGCCTGGACACTGTTCATTGCCAGACAGAACAAAGAAATGGGCCTTCAGCTGTGAAGATCTTCTTGGGTAATGGCAAGCACACAGACACATAAGTTTCAGGTGACTAAAAGTTTGCTCTCTAAGGGTTGAATGATGGCAAGTGCTTGGCACACATGAACTTGGAAGAACAAGATCCTTCATATCCTGACCCACATGGTCAGTCTCAGTCCTGGTTCCTTCTCCCCTGAGGTATCTGCACAAGGACCCTATATTCCTGTCCCCTCAGGTTACTTTGCATGCCCTGAACACACCACACACATTCAAGCTCCCCTTTCTTCCTCCATGAGTCCATGATTGATTCCTCTGCTATGTAGATGCCCGTTCTGATCCCACTGCATCTGTCTGCCTGGTGGGGGCCTATTCGTTCTTTAAGGCTCAGACCAAATATCCTCCCCACCTTCATTCTTCATCCTAAATATGGCTCTCTGCTTCAAGAATGTTGTTTCCATCCACACTTTAGATTTCATATTGCATTGTATCACAGTTATTTGATTACATGTAACAAACTATGACTCTTCCATGGAAAGAATTGTGGGTATGTATCTTTGGATCTTCAGTGTTTAGTATAAGGTAAAGGATTTAATAGTGCCTTCCCTCACCAAAGATATATCCACACCCTGACCCCTGGAATCTATGACTGTGACCTGGTATGGAATGAGGGGTGGTTCTTTGTAGATGCAATTGGGTTAAGAATCTTGAGAGGAGACAGTACTGGATTACCCAGGTGGGCCCTAAGTCTGATGGCAAATGTCCTTATAAGAGACAGAAGAGGAGAAGTCACAGATACAGAGGAAAGGGATGGGATGGGAGTTCTGTGGTCACAGGCCTAGGAGATCCTGGGGCCACCAGAAGCAGAAAGAAGCAAGGACAGATTCTTCCCTGGAACCTTTAGAAGGAGTACAGCCTGCCTCTACCTTGATTTTCAACTTCTGGCCTACAGAATGCTGAGAAGAAAAATTGGGTATGTAAGCCACCCAGTTCATGGTAGTTTGTTACAGCAGCCCTAGGAAACTTAAATCTATCTACCTACCTACCTATCTACCTATCTCTAGGTAGAGTGACTATTACAAAGTCAGGGGTTAGCTGTTAAATAAATAAACAGTGATAATTTTGAACTTAGAACACAAAGTGGTTAAAGATATTTAAAAGGAAGGAGAAAGCATATTTCAAAGGAAAGGGAAAATTCTCAATGTGTCTTCCGCCCCAATCACATTTTATGAGTCCACTTGAAACCCTGGAAATCAGAGCTTATACCAATGCTGTTTCAAGCACTGTGCTCCTCCGTGAAGGATGAAGTGGCCTCTTAGAGCTTTAGCCCACAAGCCAGTGACACGTGGAGGGCAGCATCATCCCCTCTGTTTCCAGTTTTCAGCAGGGATGAAGGACCAAGCACTGCACGTTGAGCTTTCCAGTCATGGCAGATTGCAGAGCACACGTGCACCGAAGACATCATCAATTAACCTAATAAAATTGATTTAAAGGCCTTTAAACTTGAGATCGAGTTCAGTGCCTGTGAAAGATCTTTCTAGTCCCTTGAAGTGATGAAATAAAATGATCAATCGCCCTTATCAACCTCCTTTTTTGGTAATGTGGCAGCGGGAATAGCTTCTCCGCTGTCAAATTAACCCTCATTTTATGAAAGGTTTCTGTAGCCTCTTCCCTGCTCTCTCTGTGAGCTCAGGAGCTGACCCAGGAACTTGTTCCTAGCATTCTATGGGAGGTTGGAGGAGGCAGCTCAGGGGCCACTGTGGTTACTGATTGCCCCTTAGGTAACCCACTGTGCCAGGCCCTTTGCATGGAGGATGGGGTGGCGGTTCTTGGAGGTTGAATTTTTTTAAATATCATTTGATTTATAAAAATAGAAATATATTTGTTGTAAAACACTTGACCCTATTGAGAATGATATAAGCCAAAAGTTCCTTATCTTAGTCCCTTCCTTTGAACAGGTGGGTATCTGGACTTCCAGACCCTTTTCTTTCTGCATTTACCAATATGCGTTTGTGTGCATTGCATGTGCTCATAAACATGCACGACTCCAATTCTACAAGAATTCAACAAATGTTTTTCAATAAATATTTTGATAGCACCTATGACATGCCAAATTCTGAGTACATCTTTCATGTTATCCTGCACCTTACTTTGTTTTTCACTAAATATGCCAAAGGCACATATTCATATCTGGAATTTAGATCTACTTCAGTCTTCTTAACAGGTGGATGCCATCCATTCATCTCATAAACCAATATTTATCGAGCACCTAGTGTGTGTCATGCAGTATTCTAGGCCCTGGCCTTAGAGCAGTACACAGGACAGACAGAGGTCCATCTGCCCTGTGCAGCATTTTAATCAAGACCTATTGATGCACACTAGGTTATTTCTGTTTTTTTTTTCTATTACAACAAATTCAACGGTTAATAACCTTAAATGTATATTTATAGTTCACCTCACAGATGTATTTCTGGGCCTGTTTCCTAGAAGCAGAAGTAATCTTTTCAGTCAGGTGAGCATGACAGTGTTATAATTCACAAACCAGAACAGGAGGTTTGACCTGCCCGTGATGGCAGCATTCACCAATGCGCCACTTTCTTCACTAACACAGGCCAGTCACCATCGATAGGTGCATCAGGTCCACTTCTCCTGCCCGGAACCCCTACTCTGCACTTGGCCGCCCTGGATTCTTTAAGCCACAGCAAAGTGCTGAGCTGAAAGAACAGTGACCATTGCTACCTGGTGGTATGGAGGAGAGAGAATTACTTCTTCAATCTCCTGTCCCATCCAGATCCCATTCACAACCCCACTTCCAGCTGTGTAACCTGTGTACAACCTATTCTGCTCTTTTCTAACCTCTGACATGAGGAGATCTGAGTTGAAGCTGGAGCACCTTCTTATGAATTCTTCCTGAGAACCCAGTGGGATAATACTGCAAATCTGAAACAAGAACCGAAAGAACAACTTAATTATAAATACGACCACTTATGACTTGCACATCATTTCTTTCTGACTTACAGCTGCTCTCTCATGAATACACATGGAGGTCCTTTTCAGAGAAGACTTCTTTAAGCAGAAGAGTTACGGAAGAAAGTATGCCCCAATCAGGCCCATTCACTCATTTGCTACCCAACAAATATTTATGGAACGCTTGCTAAATGAAAGGCTTCATATTAAATGCTGTTGATGATATGCGAGAGGACTGAAACATGAACACATCTTTAGAGCAGGAGAACTAGACCGCATAGGTGAACAACTGCAGTTGAAGGCAGAAAGAAATACGAGCCTAAGAGTGGTGAGGGGCTGAGCTTGGTCAGTCCAGAGGAGGCAGCGTCACTGTGCTTCGCAGTTGATGTTCTAATTCTGGGAGAAGCCATTCTTCCTTAATGAAAGGTAGTGATAATCTCAAGCAGGTTATTGAAATTGTCAAGGATGTCACTGAAGCCAGATACATAGACTTGTAGTCTACTTCCCTTGCCCCTTTGAGAATTAAAATATACAGCAGATCTTTTGCAAGCAGATTTACCCAGACTCCTTCTGCCAAGGTTAATGAATCCAGAGCCTCATCAGATTTAGGATCCCACCTGGCAGATGTGGCAAGTCCCAACAACTTACAAATCTGAGCTATTGGAATGTAGAAATGAAGCCTGTTTGTTATAGGAGGGTTTCATAGGAACAAGATGCCCAAGAGATTTGTCTTATAGTGTCATTGGAGGGAAATGCTTGACCTTTTCAAAAGAAAGCCTATAGTCTAAAAGAATTTCATTTTTCCTTGTCCTTTGGTCAAAGAGTTTCAGTAATCCATGGCTGAGGATATATTTCTCATCTTGTGCCTTGCCTCTGAAGCTGACCCTAATATAGTTCCCATCCAGTTTATTTCCCCCTAAAATAGGGAGGAAAGGAATGGTGCATTTTCTTCCTTCCACCGAAAATGGTGAAGTCCAAGGTGATAGGAGTTTATTCTGAGAACCGGCTGCAGCCAGCAATTCACATTTATGCAAGACAACCCATCCTTTCCGCCTGTTATTCTCTGCAGCTGCAGCCTGACTCCACCTAAGCAGCTAGGGGTAGCTCTCAAAGCCAATGAAGGAAAGTTGCATTGCCTGCGGCTACTGTTAACTTCACACTCTGGAGACTCAAGCTTCCTCCATTGGCATCCCAGCTGGCATTTGCCATGGTCTGTGTGTGAGTGTCCTAACCAACTTCATATGTGAAAATCCTAATGCCCCATGTGATGGTACTAGGAGATGGGGCCTTTGGGCAGTGATTAAGCAATAAAGGCAGGGCCCTCATGAATGACACTGATGCCCTTACAAAATGAGGACACAATGAGAAGTCTGAAGCCTGGAAGAGGTTCTTCTGTGGACCATGCCAGCACCCAGATCTTAGAATGCTAGCCTCTGAAACTGTAAGAAGTGAATTTTTGTTGTTTATAAGCTACCCAGTCTGTAGTATTTTTGTTACAGCAGCGCAAAAGGATGAAGGCAAGATCTCTTTCATTGAAAATATTCACCAAGAGGGGATGAGTAGATAGGAAAGGCCCCTTTGAAGATTCCCTTTGATTTTCATCTTCCTCTTTGATGAGCTGTATTTGTGCAAGTTCCTTAAATTTTTCTGAGTTTCCATTTCGTCATCTCTAAGATAAGTAATTGAATACCTGGCATGGATTGTTTGAGGATGAAGCGAATTATATGAATTAACCTCAAAAGCCTGATTTATAAATTATAAAGCTGTATTTCAATGTAGTAATTTAGTAATTTCCACTATTGTTGATAACCGGGAGACACTGCCCAGGCTCCAGAAGCTTGCTGGCTAGTGTTTGCGTGGCAGGATCCAACTTCAATATCTCTTCATCTCTTTTTTATATTTGCTATCTGTTTATATGCTCTGAGGATAATTTCATTACCATATTCCTTTGTTCACTCTCTTTCTTCAGTTCTGCATCATCTGCTATTTGGCCTGCCTGCTGTGTTTTAAGTTTCTAAGACTCTATTTTTCATTTCTAGAAATTTTGTTTGGTTATTTTTTACATCTGCTCATTTAGTTTTCATGGGGCCTTATTTTTATGTTTTTGACCCCTATTTTTATGTTTTTAATCATTTTGAACATTTTTATTTTGTAGTATTTGATGGTTCTATTATCTCAAGTTCTTAGGGGTTCTAATGTTTTTTCCCCCAGAGCCCTGAAGGTGTGCTGCCTTCAGCTCTCTATTTATTTTTTATTATCTTCTCTTTATTTATTTAAAGTATATTTTATTGGTTATGCTATTATACTTGTCCAATTTTTCCCCTTTATTCCCCTCTGCTCTGCATCCCCTCTCTCACCAGCATCCACCCCTCACTTAGTTCAGGTCTATGGGTCATACATATAAGTTCTTTGGCTTCTACGTTTCCCATGCTATTCTTGACCTGCCCCTGTCTATTTTGTATCTACCATTTATGCTTCTTATTCCCTGTGCCTTATCCCTGCATTCTCCCCACTCACCCTCCCCATTTATAACCCTCCATGTGATCTCCATTTCTGTGATTCTGTTCCTGTTCTAGTTGTTGGCTTAGTTTGTTTTTGTTTTTTGTTTTTAGGTTCAGTTGTTGATAATTGTGAGTTTGTTGTCATTTTACTGTTCATAGTTTTGATCTTTTTCTTAGATAAGTCCCTTTAACATTTCATATAATGAGGGCTTGGTGATGTTGAACTCCTTTAACTTGACCTTCTCTGGGAAGCACTTTATCTTCCCTTTCATTCTAAATGAAAACTTTGCTGGATAGAGTAACCTTGGATATAGGTCCTTGCCTTTCATGACTTGGAATATTTCTTTCCAGTCCCTTCTTGCCTGAAAGTTTTCTTTTAAGAAATCAGTTGATAATCTTATGGGAACTCCTTTGTAAGTAACTGTCTCCTTTTCACTTGCTGCTTTTAAGATTCTTTCCTTAGCCCTGGCTGGTGTGGCTCAGTGGATTGAGTGCTGGCCTGCAAACCAAAGGATTGCTGGTTCGATTCCCAGTCAGGGCACATGCCTGGGTTGCAATCCAGGTCCCCAGTCAGGGGGGTGTGCAAGAGGCAACGGTATTTTTCCCCCTCTCTAAAAAACAGAATAAATTTTAAAAAATTAAAAAAAGATTCTCTCCCTAACTTTACTCTTGAGTAATGTAATTATGATGTGCTTGGTGTGGGCTTCCTTGGGTTCAGCTTCTTTGGGACTCTCTGAGCTTCCTGGAAGTCTATTTCCTTTGCCAGATTGGGGAAGTTCTCCTTTGTTATTTTTTCGAACAAGTTTTTGCTGACTCTCACTCATGGTGGATTGTTTTCTCATACGTTTGTTATTTTAGATTATGAGCTCACCTTCACTGGAGCTCCTGGGTTGGAGTTCTATTTTGTCTGGATCTGGGTTGAACTATGTCTCTCCATTGAGGCTTTTGCCAGTCAGTCACTTCTGGGTGTTACCAGCAGGAACTACATTTCATGTAAATTTCTAGGCTGCTTGTTTCCTGACTGCAGCTAAATGAAAATTAAAATCTCAAACTCTATTATGTGCAAATCATTAAGATTCTCAAGGGACACTTGTTTTTTTAGCGCCCAGAGCCCAACAGGAGACAGACAGATTTCCTTGTCTTTCTTTTTTTTTTTCCTTTAATTGTTGTTCTTGTACAGTTTTCTGTCTTTTACTCCCATCCCAGCCCACTGCCCCAGCCCTCCCCACCTCCCTCCCATTTCCACCCTCCCTAACTCTTGTCCATGTGTCTTTTATACTTGTTGCTCTAAATCATTCCCCTTTTCCCCTGAAGTTCCCTCCCCTCTCCCCTCCGGTGTCTGTCAGCCTGTTCTCAATTTCAATGTCTTTGGTTATATTATGCTTGTTTGTTTGTTTTGTTGATTAGATTCCTGTTAAAGGTGAGATCATATGGTATTTGTCCTTCATTGCCTGGCTTATTTCGCTTAGCATAATGCTCTCCAGTTCCATACATGCTGTTGCGAAGGGTAGGAGCTCCTTCTTTCTTTCTGCTGCATAGAATTCTATTGTGTAAATGTAGCGTAATTTTTTGATCCATTTGTTTCCTTGTCTTTCTTTGTGACTTACATTTGAAGTGGATTTTCTGAATGCCAACAGCAGATGTAATCACCTTGTTGGGCATAAGGGAGAGCAGGATGGCATATCCTTTGCTTTGTTAGAGGGAGGCACCCAGCTTCACTGAACTTTAGTGTTCCAGTGTGCTTGAGTCTCAAAAGCAGGCACTAGGTTGCCTAAATGTGTTGCTGGGAGAATCAGACCTTCATAGAGGAAGCAGTTTATCAGTAGCTGCTCTTGGTCTCCCCACTTCAGAAGTGAGGAACCTCAGGTCCAGAAAGACTCAGTTGTGGCACCACTGTCCTTGCCTCATGTGCGGGCCCTATCCTCCTCTCGGAAACCCTCTCATGGGTCCACTTGACCACATTTGGGTAAATTCGCCTGTCTTTACATAGTAGAAGAGCCCTGGATTTTATTTTTGTCTTTGCTTTCTTGAATTCTGTCTTAAACTCAGAACTGAGTCCCTGGCTTCAGCCTGCCTCAGAAGAGAAACCTGAGATGACAGAGAAGGGACTGTCATTGTTCACTGATAATGAAGGCAATTTTCCAATCATAAAGAAAGCTCAATAATACTGAGCAGTGTGGCTCAGTTGGTTGGGCATCATCTGGCAAAACAAGAGGTTTCTGGTTCAGTCCTGGTTGAGGCACGTACAAGGGGGAGCTGATTGATGTTTCTCTCTCACAGTGATGTTTCTATCCTGCTCTTTCTTCCTCCCTTCCCCTCTCCCCCCAAAATATAAAGGTTTGTCTTTTTTTTTTTAAGAAAGCACAATAAAAGATATCTCATGCAATGGCTTCCATTACCCATTCGCTAGTTTTTTCTAAACAATAAGTTGTTAGCCATATGCAATAGGGGCTGAAGCTAATTGTTTTCCATATTTTTCAAATAAAGAAATGAGTTGTTCACAATGATTTCAAACTTTTCTTATGCCCTTGCTCACAGGGGTTATCTAGGTTCATCCAGCCCTGTGCCATGGGCCATGTCTTCCTCTTTTCTTTATCAGAAGGGAGGAGACTGGCTGGCTTTAGGGTCCAGCTTTCCCAGTCATTTCCTCAGTGACTTGGAACCAAGCATCTTCTTAGCCTTTGGCCTGCTTATCTGCAAGGGGACCAATTCCTGCCTGTCTCCTGTACAAGATTATTATGAGGCTCCAATAAAATAGTCAAGCTTGGGAAGGGTGGAATCTGGCACAAATGAGAAGGGAAAGATGGTCTGTTGTGATATTATATTGTCTATATAGGACTGTGTGCAGAAAGGGCCAACATAACAAGCCTAAGTGCTTATTTTTAAAAAGGCCTGCTTACAGGGCTGGCCCTCAGCTGGACTCTAGGAACCTGGATTTCTAGTAAGAGTAGCTGCCTGCACCTGAACTATTGGAACAAACAATGCAGTTTATGCTAAGTGCCTGCTTTCCTTCAAGGAGAATGGAATTTTGGTACATGCCAGGTAGAGGGTTTCTTCACAGTCACCCTCCCAATAAAAACTCAGGGTACTCGGTCCCTGATGAGCCTTCCAAGAAGATAACATGTCACATGTGTTGCCACACCTCACTGCTGGGAGAATTAAGCATATGCTGTGTGACTCCACTAGAAAAGGATCTTGAAAGCTTGTGCCTGGTTTCTTTGTTCCATGCACTTTCCCTTCACTGATTCTTTTAAATACTCTCTTGCTATAATAAATCATTGCCCTGAGTATATCCATGTTTTGAGTCCTGTGAATCTTCCTAGTAAATGATCAAATCTGGGGTGGTGTTAGGGACATTGACACATGTAATTAACTGAGATTTGAGTAATGAATCTCAAATGGGCTCCCCCTAAACACTTCAGGCCACTCTCCCCTTCCCTGCACCCAGCCCTGACTACACAGGGCTCAGGGCACAGGCTGTGACCCTCACCAGGCTGTGTCTTAGAGAAAGAACAGGGGCAGTGGCCTGGCTGAAACAGGAGTGATACAAGCTGGAGGACCTGGGAAGATACACATTCTCTGAGGATAAGTGGCTGGATTCCAGAAGAACAGGGAGGTGCTGGAGTTGAGTAGGGGTAGGGGTAACCTGCCTGAAGGAGTGCTTGTGCCAGGGGAGGACCCACTGAGGCTCCAGGGACCACTCCCACTATGTGGTTCTCCCCTGAGGCAAGGACCAGCACCCACCAAAGGCGAGGCAAACTGGTAGAGTGGTCGGGGGATGAAGCTCCACAGGACCTGTCTGAGAGAGCCTGGGTTCAGGTTGTGGCTATACCACCTACTCGTGGTTTGATGCTGTGAAAATGATGAAACTCTTTTGTGCCTCAGTTTCCTTATCTTTCAATTTGGGATATTAATAGTATCTACCTCATAGGTTTTGGGGAGGGTTAAGTGAAATAATGTATATAAATACCTAGGATTTAACAAGCACTTGATAAACCTCAGTTATGATGCTGTCATTGGCAAAGCAGCATTTAGTTGCCCAGAAATTCCTGCTGTCTGGGCTGGCAGCTGAGGCCGCTCACAGTGGACAAGTGAGGAGAGCAACCCCAGGCCCATAAACACGAGCCAAAACTGCAGCTGCTCAGTCGGCCTTTAGGAAATGCCCACGCCTGCTCTACTTTTCACTCTGTGATTCCTCCTTGTGGGTCTAGACTTGACTCTGACCCTGAACTTGGATTTTTCTGCCCTCCTCCCTGGTAAACGTTTGGAGCCCTGTCCTCTACAGTCTGAACCAGCAAGGCTGCCAGGCACAGCCCAGGATCATGCTCCATCGCTGCCAAGCTCCCTCCTCCAACCCAGCTGCTTCCAATACATCATGAGTCAAAGCTGTTCTTAGTATCTCATCTCCTCCTGGCCTCCTCTCAAAGCCCTTCCTGACAGAATTGTTCTGCTCTTTTGGATTCAGTTTGATGAGTGGAGATGGCAGGGATGCAATGCAGTCAGCATATCCATTAAAGGCTGAAGCGTGCTCTACTGCTCATTTGTGGTGCCCACATTCTCACTGAAAGCTACGTGTCCAATGCCCGCTACTGGGAAGAAATCAAGATGGCCATTTTCCCAGTCTTGGGGCCTGAGGTAGGGGTGGGGAGACACAGGAGGAATGGAAAACTAAACAATGCACTTACTTGCCAAGCAAGTGCTACAGACAACAGGTACTTTGGAGGTTGAGAGCCACTGTACTGAGTTAGGGGAATGATTCATGCAGCCAGCTGGGCTGAAGCTAACCCCATACAATCTCAGGGCTGAATAGGAGATAGGAGGGGATGGTCTAAACCTGGGGAAGAAGCACAGATGCTCTTGGCATGAGGAGCAGAGGATTCATAGAGGAGAGTGAAGAAAAGAATTTTGAAAAGGAAGGGGTCAGTTCTCAGACTTGAATGTTGCCTAGGACTTGGGAATCCATCAAATGTTGGGGATACCTTGGAAGTGAGCATGGCAATGACCTTTGAAAGGCTATTTATGGTCTTTACACTTGGAGGCAGATGAGAGAAAACGTTTCAGGCATTGGACAGTGTTTTGAGGCAGAGCCAACTGGTGTCACTGTGAGTGGAATTGGTGTCCTGTCTCTTCTTCCTCAGAACAGAGACATTTAGAAAGAAATGCTTTCATTAAGGGGGAAAAAGCAGCAAAAGCCCTATTCCTGTAGAGTTTTGCTTAATTCTATATGTTATATCTCCATGCAATTATTACCTAAGCATTCTTCCAAGGAAACAACTCACTGCACTTGCAACTTATTTCACTGAGCCAGGAAGCAAATGAGAAACCACTTTGTGTCTAAGCTTCTGGAGGTTCTGGATAAAGTACCTCACCAGTCTCTGGACCCTCGTAACCACGTGGCCTCCATGTATAACCCCTTCCTCATGCTCCCACTTCTGGGACAGGAACAGCACAGTTCACATTTAACGTGGTCTCGCTGTTATTCCAATAAGTCACCCACACTCCAATTCTACACGGACTTGGTTTCAGTCCTGGGCACTGGCTCATTTGTTGATGCGATTCCTGAGTAAAATTTCAGAGGCTTTTAGACCCATGTGGTTGAAGTGGTGATAGAAGGGAGTTTGTCATGAGCTTATTGGTCAAGCATGTAAAGAGATGTTAATACAAATTGTATTGTGATATGTTGTAAGACGAAGTATGTCTCACACTGAAAGAGCGTTTCTTTTTTCTCCTTGGGTTGTGTTAGAAAAAGTCCAGCTTGGTATGTGCCAGACCCAGGAGGAAATGGGGACATGCAAAATCCCTGGAAGAATTTTGGAAGAAAAGAATTCTATCCTGTCATGTGGGTCTCCCAGGAGGATAGCAACGAAAAAGTTTTAGAGGGAAATAATCTTGGTAGACTGCCCACGGAGGCATCTGGAAAAGAAAATGTGACTTTCTCAGCTCAAGCAATACCATGTTTGCACACACAACCATCTCCTGCCTGTCTTTCAGTGCATACTTAAAATGGAATAATTAGAATGTTATATATGCAAAGTAATTGCTAGTGCAAATGGATCCTGCCCCAATTTGAAATTGAGAACAACGTGATTGTTAGTGTTGTGTATTTACATGAAACTAAGCAAAAGCATATTTTCTTTTCTGACTTTAAAAGCCAATGGGGTCACAGCATAAACATGAAAAGAAGTTTAAAGAAGAAAATAAAAATAACCCACAACCTCACAACTTAGAAATAATGATTGGCAACATTTTTAGCGTTTCACCTTTTGTTATAACATATATATTTAAATAAATGAATCATACATAGACACAATAGTATTTTGACATTTTTCATTAGCATTGTAGTATAAATATTTACTATATCATTATTTTTTAAAAAAACATATTTTAGTAGATGCATAAATTTTTTCATGAGGATAGTAAAATGTATTTAACTATGTCTATTGATGGAAATTCAGAAGGTTTTTAGTTTTTTCCATAAGTAATGTTTTGCTACACAAAAACATTTTTTAAAATCTCTTTTTCTTTTTCTTTTCCCCTCTGGCTGCTTATAAGATTTAGTCTCTGATATTTAAATTTTATTATGATGTGCCTAGAAATGTATTCTTTTTATTTATGCTGCTTGACATTTGTTTGGCTTCTTAAATCTGTAGGTTGATGTCTTTCTGCAGTTTTGGGACATTCTCAGGCATTATGTCTTCAAGCATTGCTTCCTTCCTGTTTCTCCTCCTCTGGTATCTCACAAACCTGTATCAGGACGTATTGTGTTCTCTGTGTCATCTACTCTTCTTTCTGTATTTTCTATCTTTTTATCTCTCTGTGCTTCATTCTGGAAAGTTTCTTCTGACCTGCCTATCTTCTACTTCAGTAATACTCTCTTTGGTTGTGTTTAATCTGCTATTAAACTACCCAGTGGGTTTTTAATTTTATTCAACTTTTCAATTCCAGATTTTTCTCTTTTTTCTTTTTCAAACCTTCTGTGTCGCTTTTTATAGTTTGTATTTCTCTGATGAAAATGTTAAGCTCGCTCTTCATCTCCTCACACACAGGAAACAGAGATATTCTGCCATCAGTGTCTGAGCTCCGCCATCTGGAGCCTACGTGCCAGCTGTCTGTCATTTCCACAGGTCTGACTGTCGTTGTCTTGACTCCTGATGTTTCTGATTTCCTTTGATTATGTGCTAGAGATCATATTTGAACGCTTATTATTGAATTAATTTGAAACCTAGGATGATATTTTCTGCCTCCCCTGAGAATTTTTGTTTCCTTTTGTCAAGAACACAGGAGTGCTCGCAGCCCTGTTCCCTTAATTAAAACGAAAGCTCTGAGGTTCTCTGGGCCACCCAGGTGAAACTAAGCAGACCTGCAGCCTGTGGGAGGGCAGGTTGATTTTTGAGTGGAGAGTTGGCCTTAGGGACAGCCTGTCAGTATCCCAGGTAAAAATGGAGGGTGGCTTGGCAGGTTGCCCATTGGTAGGCGCTGAAGTCTGACTTTTAACTCCCTGGTCTTCCAAGGTTTCCAGAAATACAATGTCTGGAGGGGGCTCAGCCTCTCAGCACCCTTGCTGGCCTGGCACTTTCCTCTGGGCAGAAGCGAACCCAGGGCAGGGCGTCTCTTTCTTTGTCCCAGTCTCAGCCAGATTTCAACTCAATCACTTCAATTTTCTTCATCTGTAATGGCTTTATTAAGAGTTTTTTTTTTTTTTTACCCAGTTTCTTTCATGGTTTTCATCTGTAGACTTGTCCATATCACATAATCCGACATTCTCAGCAGTGGAAATCATTATTATTCTCTCAATGGAATTTATAGGTACAAGGCATGTATATTTTTAAGACTTGTAAGACATACTGCCCCCCAAATTCCAAAAACTTCTTTTCTTTATACAAATCCTTTGTTCTTTTTTCCTCCTAGTTTCTGCTGGTGTGTTAGAGACCATTCATTTTTCTAAGCACTGTAAAACGTGGAGCAGGTTTTAACTTGTAGTTGCAAGTCAGATGTAAAAAAATGCTGACTCCCCCCCCGCCCCCGCCACATTTGAATTCAACTTGGTCTCTAGACCGTATTTCACTGCTGATGGAAAAGAAAACAAATCTTGTCATTTCAAGGTAACCAAGTTTCTTCTAATTTAAAACTCCATCTCTCTGAAGTCAATTGCTCAGTGAAATTGGGATTAAAACAGGCTATTCTTTGTAATGGCCTCTCTTCCACTTCAAAAGTCCTCTCTCCCCCATGGCCTCTCTTGAATAGCACTTAGGAGCAAGGAGAAGCTGGCACTGCACCATGGAGAAAGGCAGAGGGGTCTGGGCTGCAGACCGTCCTCCAGAACCTTCCCAGCCTCTACTGACATCTCACACTGTCCCATCTTCAGAGTTTTATCCCCTTTGTATTCACTGAACTCTGGATGCAAAATCCACTTATCCTGTGCCCTCTGATTCTCTAATTCCTCTTGTGATCCAGCCTGTTTAGCTTTTTGCCACCCCTTCCCTGGCGAGTGCAGGAATGTCAGCATTTCCTGCATGCCAGGAGCTGGCTGTGGGTCCTGGGAGTGCTGTTGTGGGTCCTCTGCCTGAACATCACTCCGCCAGGCCTGCCCCACTGCCCACAGCGAGCACTCTGCAAGACTTTCTCCCTCCCACAGAGGGCTAGGCAGCAAGCACAGCATCGTCTCTGCTGCCATCCTAGCCTCAATCTAGTTGCAGAATTTCTCTCTCCATACCCTGAATGCCACCCTGAGCAGTAAGACCAAACAAACAGCCTTCCCACAGGTCTGTCTCCCCTTCTCCACTTTCTCTTCAGACTCTGCCCCCAAGCCAGGAAGAATTAGCCTTCTTTGGGGATTGGAAACACCCCATCTGTCATTGGTTCTCAACTGCAGTTGCACTTTTGAATCAGTTATGAAGGTAGACCAATTGCATCAGAGTGCGTGGGAATGAGCCTGAGCACAGGTAACTTTTTAAAGCTCTCCAGGTGACCCTAAGGTGAGCCAGCACTGAGACCCATGGCTGGCTGTGTCACAACCTCCATCTTCTGGCTTTGCCTTGATATTTTTGCTGTCCCTGATATTTCAACGGAGGTTCAGAATTTAGGAAATGTTTTCATCCAAAGCATGGCTTGTGCACTTAAAATCCTAGGTTCAAGACTGTTTCAGAAGTTAGCTTCAAGTTTTGGTTTTATAATCACAACCAAAAATTAATATCGACTTCCGGCCAAGATGGAGGCGTAGGCGGACACACTGTGCCTCCTCTCACAACTAAAATTAAGGACAACAAATATTTAGAAACAAGAAAACAACCGGAACTGGTAGAAAATTGAACTGTACGGAAGTCCAACAACCATTCATCCAGACCGGTAAGAGGGGCGGAGTCACGGCAGGAGAAGGTGGAGGTGCGGCGGGAGCACAAGCAGCAGCGGCTGGCAGTTCCCAGGTGCACAGGTGGCGGCTGGCGGTCCCTGGGCACAGGGGGGCAACTGTACAGAGCCAGTGAGGCCGCACAGGGTGGCTGGCTGACCAGGTGATCCCACATTCGCACGCGCAGATGGTCCAGGCAGAGGGGAAGTGGCAGAAGGGACTGAATCCAGGAGAGAGTGGAGCAGGCGCCATTGTTCCCTCTCAGACCCCGCCCCCACATACAGCGTCACAACCCAGCGACTGGGCTGCCCCGCCCCGAGGAACACTTAAGGCTCCACCCCTCATACGTAATAGCCGCGACCAGACTAAAACCAAAACAAAACAAAACAAAAAACCCACCAAAAATGGCTCAAACCGGAGAACCAATCAAAACCCCAGAGCCAATTCCTCTAAGCAACGAAGAGATAGCCAACCTATCAGATGCACAGTTCAAAGCACTGGTCATCAAAATGCTCACAGAATTGGTTGATTTTGCTCCCAAATTAGATGAAAAAATGCAGGCTACAATACGTGAAATGAAGGAAGATGCATGGGGAACTGATAGAGATGGAAGGAAAACTGGGATTCAAATCAATGGAGTGGACCAGAAGGAAGAAACTAACAACCAAACAGAAAACGAGGAAGAAACAAGAATTCAACAAAATGAGGAGAGGCTTAGGAACCTCCGGGACATCGTTAAACGTCCCAACATCCGAATTATAGGGGTCCCAGAAGGGGAAGAAGAAGAGCAACAAGTGGAAAACTTAGTTGAACAAATAATCAAGGAGAACTTCCCCAATCTGGCAAAGGAAATAGACTACCAGGACGTCCAGGAAGCTCAGACAGTCCCAAAGAAGTTGGACCCAAGGAGGAACACACCAAGGCACATCATAATTACATTAGCTAAGATTAAAATGAAGGCGAGAATTCTAGAAGCAGGAAGGGAGAAGGGGACAGTCACCTACAAGGGAGTTCCCATCAGACTGTCAGCTGATTTCTCAAAAGAGACCTTGCAGGCAAGAAGGGGCTGGAAAGAAATATTTGAAATCTTGAAAAGCAGGGACCTGCATCCAAAATTGCTGTATCCAGCAAAGCTGTCATTTAGAATGGATGGACAGATAAAGCGCTTCTCAGATAAGATCAAATTCAAGGAGTTCATCATCACCAAGCCCTTATTATATGAAATGTTAAAGGGACTTATCTAAGAAAAAGAAGATAAAAATATGACAGTAAAAAGACAGCAAACTCACACCTATTAAGAACCACACCTAAAACAAAAGCAAACTAAGCAAACAGCTAGAACAGGAACAGAACCACAGAAATGGAGATCATATGGAGGGTTAGCAACAGGGGAGTGGGAGGAGAAGAGAGGGCGGAAAGGTACAGAGAATGAGTAGCATAGATAGTAGGTAGAAAATAGACAGGGGGAGGGCAAGAATAGTGTGGGAAATGTAGAAGCTAAAGAACTTATGACACATGGACATGAACTAAAGAGGGGAATGTGGGTGGGAGAGGGTGTGTAGGGTGGAGGGGAATGATGGGGGAGAAATGGGACAACTGTAATAGCATAATCAATAAAATATATTTTTAAAAAATTAATATCTTTGCTCCTCTTCATCCCAGCTCTGACAGGTTTAACCTATCTCAAAGGTGCAGTTGCTGCTGAATGACACAGCAAATCCGGAATAGACAAGTCCATCATATATTTCAAAATATATTGTTATTTTATTTGGCTACTTTCTTAGATCTATTTTTCTATGAATTTAGCCCTTAAATAAACAAGGCCATCAGAAAGTTATGACCTCGTTTTGGCCTTGGGAACAATTATTCTCGTCTCATAATTGGGGGAATGCTGTGAGCCAATGCCAAGGAGTAACTTAAAAAGCAAATTTGTGAAGCTTTTTGTATTACTGAAGCGGTGTGACAAGGAGACTGTTCACCAAGTTACTCAGTAGAGAAATTTCTTTTGGGTTTTTGTGGCCAAGTAGCTATACTTCTCTTAAAAAAATCTTTCAGACACTACAGAGCATTTCAGTGAGTCTACCTGCAGAAAGTGTGGAGCTGAGTTTGTGGCCCACCTTTATTAAGTGAACATTTTGTCTTGCACACTGAGCTCACCCTTGGCATCATCTTGTCCTGCTCTTCCCCCACCCCCACTTTGTTTTCTTGTTCTCATTTACTTATTTTTAACTTCATTTTATCTCAGAGTGCCTGCATTTGTATAGGACAGGGGTGTCAAACTCATTTTCACCAGGGGCCACATCAGCCTCCCAGCTGCCTTCAGAGGGCTGAATGTAATTTTAGGACTGCATAAATGTAACTACTCCTTAACTAGGGGCAAGGAGCTTAGTGCTGCTACCAGATAGAAACAAGGTGTTGGGCCAGATAAAACAAGGTAGAGGGGGATTCAGCCCGTGGGCCCTGTTTGCCACCTGTGATGTAGGGTGTTCTAGAACTTTCTCAGAAAACATTGTTCACATGCACAAATCTCAGTACACTTTCTTTCTTTATAGAATAATGTGTGTTTCGCTAGCCTGACACCATTTTCGAGTGTACGGCCCAAAACCTTTATCAAACTTGTTCTTACATCAGCCCTAGAAGCCAAGAGATTATTTCCTCTTTCACTGATGAGGAGGAGGCTCATCCATCTTTCAAGTCAGCCTTTCCCTCTGAGGCCCTTATCTGTCCTTTTCAAAGTTACCTTCCTGCCAGTCACCAAGGGCCAAGTTGTTCCGTGTAGAGACTGCGATCCCCTTCATGATTTCAGCGACATTTTTCTGTAAAGGGCCAAATAGTAAATATTTCAGGATTTATGATCCATGACAAAAATCAAGGCTATTATGTAGGTATTTAGAAACAAGGGCAAAAACAAATTTCCACAAATATTTTACTGATGAAATCCAAAATGTAACAGTAACGCATATAATTTTTTGGAGTTCAGGTCTATGAATGATGAAAATTGAATTTGGTTTGGGGCAGGGGTGACATTTTGCTTCACTGAGGTTCAAAGCTAGTGTTCCCACCTTTAAATTGATTGTAAATGTAAAAACAAACAAACAAACAAACAAAAAAACCCAACAACATTCCTGGTTGTCTGGCTGGACAAAAATAGGTGATTTCATTGGCTGACCTAGATTCTAGACCCTTCCTCTTTTTCTCTTTCCCAAATGTCCACACAAATATGTTTCATCTCATATGATAGCTCACCACACACACACACACACACACACACACACACACACACACACACACAGTGCCCATGGCTGATGATAGCTCTGTGTGTTTCCTCTTCTGTGCTTTTACAAAAATCACCTTCAAAGGATTATTTGCAAATCAATTTCCCAAAGAAAATATAATTAGCAAAGAGCAAGGCAGCATGCTGAGAAAGTTACCTTTAGAACACATTTACTGGAGAGTTTCTATGCGGTCTTGTTTCACAATCAGCCAAGGAAGTGTGTTTGGGACCGGCAACTTCAATCACCACCCGTGCTTTCTGCATCTGTGAAAAAATCACACTCCAGAGGCATGAGCATTTCCTTCATCGTCTGCAGGGAAAGGCTCTTCATACCCAGACAGTTCACTTCCCCATCTGGAGGAAGATGTTGTTTCAGCATGAGTGATCTTTTCAGCAACAAAAGGGAAAGTGCTACCTGCATTTAACTGGTGAAGCACTGGCCTCTGGGTCCTATTTTCTTGTGAGATATTTGTGTGCTGGAGACAGCATTTGATTTTTAAAAAGGCAGCGGGACTTACCCAGTTCTTGTTTATATGTATAGCAGAGGCAAATGGAACTCTGAGTATTAAATTACTGTACTGTGCCAGCTGAGAATTCTATGCAAGCAACAAACTCCTGCTTTAAGATTGTATTTTTACTGTTTAGCAGCTGCAAGTTCCCAGAAATCTTCAGAGTGGGACCACTTATTCTACTTGGTGTGAAGCTCTTAAATGCTGACAATTTTCAATGGCTTCATTGGGGAGGCTGCAGAATACTTAGGAGACTGTGGGGTCAGACACCACTGGCTGCTCCTGGCTCTGCACTTAATTGCGTGTGTCTGCCCTTGGGCAGTTCCCCCAGCCCTCAGCCTCAGTTTTCTTAGCTGGAAGGTGGGGCTAATAATATCTACCAAGTAGAGCTGCTTTGAGGCTTAGAAATAAATATGAATTGCCCCAGTGCAGCACCAGATGCATCCATTTGCTCGGTACTGGGTGTTGCTGGCCTGGGTGATGCAGTGCCCACCCACTTTCCTCTCCCTCCCTGGCCTGTCTTTTGGTCACTTGAGCATATCAGTGTCTTTGCTAGAAGGTGACTGAGGAAGGGCAACATCCATATCAGGCACTCGTTCTATTGATTTGGAAGTAGTATAAAAGAATTCATGGTGTACAGTATTGTAACCAAGTGCACTGAAATTAAGTCCATTTTGATTAACCAAGCTACCTACAAGTATTGCTGAAGAAGTATACAATACCATCAACATACCCAGTGTTGGTTGTACCCTGAGAACAGGATTTGCAGAAAGTCATATAAGACAACAGAGATGGTGTTGAGCTTTATGTGCTTTTTCTACAAATGGGGCCTTGTCAGTAGAAGGTGCCCAGCAACAGGCCATGGCATTAGCTGAGGCAGATCTGAGGCCAGTGAAAATGGCAGGTGTTCGAGTTTGAGATCAGAGAAAGGTAGCAAGTCCCAACAAGGGAGGCCTGCTGGGCTCATGAAAAGAGAAAACAGGATGAGCCTGGGGCCCCTGCGTCATGAACCATCAGCCTGGCATGCATTTGGAGATGCGGCCACCAGAGGTGAGTGGCTGGGACCTACAAGAGCAGCAGAAGGTGAAAGGCAGGCGGAGCAAAGCAAAACCCAGACACCGTGGCCCCGATACTCTGCCAGCCACACAGTGACGTGCACGTACCCTGGTAGGAGCAGTCACCGAGCAGGGGCAGAGGGAAGACCCTTCCCAAAGGAAGCCTCATTCTGAGGACAGCACATCACCCAGTCCTCTGTTTTCTAGCTCCTTCTTTCCTCTCCACCAGTGAAGCCTGCTCTTCCCCTTCCCATGGCCTTGCTCACCAAAAAATAACAGGGGGCACCATGGCTTCAACCAGAAATCATTTTTACCAAGGAACAACAACAAAAAAATAGTGTCTGCCTGGTCACTAGAAAGGTATAACGTGATTTTATATCCTCAAGTGTTTGGGACTTAGTCCAGCAAAGGCATCTCCATCGTCCCACAATGCTGGTTGACCAGATGAACAAATGCACAAATGAGCAATACACTTGATCCTGACTCAGAACCCCTCCCTGCAAATAAGGAGAAGGTGTTCAGAATTGAACAGGCCCTGGGGGAATGGGGAAGTAGATTTCACACATGTTCTCTTGGACTCCTCCCACACAGGCACAGACTCTGCACTCAGTCATGGAGCTGAGAGATAACCTTGGTCAGGCCACGAAGCTGAAAGGAAATGACCTTGGGTCAATCTTGGCCACCTGCTGAGCAGCTGTTTCCCCCACCCTGTCACTGAAGGGTAGACAGGCATTTCTTTGACTGGCTCAGTTGGTTCCCTAGGGTGTTTTCACACACCTGTCCCCAATACTCACCTCAGGCTTCACACCTCTATGCCATGTTGCACCAGACTTTCTTGCCTCTTTCCTCCAAGAACTTCATCTCTGCTTGTCTCTCTCTAGACCTGAACTGTTTCCTGGAGTGACACCTTTGCCAGTATCTTCACCAGCTTCTCCTTCCCTGTCCACATTTCCCTACCCCACTCTGCCCACACATCCTTATGTCCTTCATCACTCACATTTTTTAAAACTTCTCAATAACAGCTCATGTGTTGAGCACATTGTCATGCACAGAGCACATCTGCCTTCATTATCTCATCAGGCTCTCACCACAGTCCTCTTAGGTCATCAGGGGACAGTCTCTTGCCTAGTTCACTAATGACAGAACTGAGTCACAGATGTTTGGATGACTGCCCAGAGCGGGCAGGCCTTATAGATCAGAGTGCCTTTCCTGAGCCCAGGGGCCACTGTTCCCACCCATCCTAGTGGGAGGACCAGGGTGCCTGTGCTCTTCACCCCAGAGTGAAAATACGGTGTTTGAGCTAAGACTTGAAACATTCTGGGACTTCATTTTCAGAGTACTGGACAATCTGTCTTTGTGAATGTAAGGTAAGGATGGAGATAGAACCAATCCTCCAGTCTCCTGCCCTCTGTTCTAATGGCAATTGGAAATTTTGATTTCACATTAATAATGCAATATGCCAGTCAAAGCAATTTTAAGGGTGGTTATCACCAGCTCAGTATTTTTATTGTGTTAAAATACACGTAAAATTTATCATTTTAACCATTTTTAAGCCTACGACTCAGTGGCATTAAGTACATTCACAGGCCTGTGCCACTACCGGTACTATCTACTCCCAGAATATTTTCATTACTCAGAATGGAAAGCCCATACTCATGAAGCAGTCACTCCCTGCTACCCTCTCCCCTGCCTCTGACTACCACCAATCTGCTTTATGTCTCTACAGATTTGCCTATTCTGAGCATTCCATATAAATGGAATAAAAAATGTATGACTCTGTTTCTGGTTTCTATCACTTAGAATAATGTTTTTGAGGTTTATCCATGTCATAGCATGTAATAGAACTTTATTCCTTTTAATGGCTGGGCAGTATTCCCTTGTGTGGCTGTACTACAGTTTGTTTATTCATTCATCCATTGATGGGCATTTGGGTTGTTTAAACCTTTTGGCTATTGTGAATAATGGTGCTATGAACATGAGTGTACAAGTACAAGTTGGTGTCAGAACACCTGTTCCCAGTTATTTGGGGTGTGTACCTAGAAATGTGGCTGGAGCAGGAAGTGGAGAAGATGTCAGAGATGCTCCAAGAACACAGACTGTGTAGATGAAGGCTTGTGGGCCATTGCAAGCTCTGGCTTTCACCCTGAAGAAAATGGAGAGCTTTTCTAGCAGAGGCACAGTCTGGTCTATATTTCAACAGATCATTCTGGATGCTGTGTTTAGAGTTGACTGAAGGAGAGCAGAAGCAGAAGCCAGTTTGGAGGATATGGTGGTAACTCAGGCCACATTCTGATGGTGATGAAGGTGTTGAGGCCAGATATAGTTTGAAGGTAGATATATTTTCTAACCGACTAGCACCAGGGCAGATACCGAGATTTTAACCTCGGCATTTGGAGTTGTCATTATCTAGGATAAGAAAGACTGGGTGGGACAGGTTTGAGTGGAAGGAAGGTTAAAAATTCCATTTCAACCATGTCCGAGGGATCACTTAGACATAATGGAGACACTGAGTAGGCAGTTGGATATACCAGTCTGGAGTTTAGAGGGAGGATTCAGACTGGAGTGTAAATTTGGAAGCTATTGGAATATACATATTATTGAAAACCATGAGATCACCCAGGAGTGAGTGTAGATGCAGAAGCCATCTGAGGGGTCTGCTCTGGTGTCCTCCTACCATGAATATCAGGGAGAAAAGGGAGAAGCAGCAAACGAGATGGAAAAGAGCACCTGGGAAGACAGCCTGGCATATGTAGGGCCCTGACAGCCAATGGAGATCCTGCTCCCAGGAAAAGGGAATGACCCACTGTGTCAAACACAGCTAGTAGGGTGCACATGATGAGGACTGAGACTTGACTGTTGGATTTCGAAGGACAAGTCACCTCTGACACTGACAAATGCACTTGCATGGAATGATGAGGGTAAAGCCTAGTTGCACAGGCTTAGAAGAAAAGTTGAGGGAGGAACCAAAGGCACCAGGTGTAGACAGCTCTTTCAAAGGGCTTTGCTGTAAAGGGAGCGGAAAGAGAGAGGGCAGTTATGAGGCGATGGCCAGGATGGGAACTGGTAAACTGTGTACACTGGGAGGAATGAACTAACTGCTCAGGAGGGGAGCTGTTGACCGACAGTGTGCTCTAACATGTTTGGTGCAATAATTATTTTACTCAGGTATGCAGAGGACAACAGATCAGGAGGTGATTGCTATAAAAAGATAGTTTGCTACTCACAGTTCCCATCAGGAAGAGGCCTGCCAGGCCACACGGGGCCATATGGGGAAGCACCTGGGTCAGTCAGATGGCAGAAGGTGGGGAAGGCCGGGGCCTGAGTCTTTATTCCAAGAAGGAATGACTGAGGCAGGGAACGCAGCTCATCAGGCTTAGGACTGGCTAGTTGGAATATTTTGGGTGGGCTATCTCCAGTTATCTGGTGCCTGGCCCTGGGATGACCAGGGCAGAGGAAGATTGTCTCCTGAGGGGAAACAGCCAGATGGAGATAGTAGCTGGGACCGTGGACTTTGTGGACTGGTTAGTTTGCATCGGAAAGGCATGCTCCCCAGTGGGTCTTTGCTCTCTCTAAGAATTGGCTTCCCTGGGAGGGGCACCATGGCCCCAAGTACCAAAGCATTGAGAATATACAAAATAAGTAAAGATATTTAATACATGTATATTTAGGGGAAGGGGGTTGCTGGAGTGAGGAGGTCCTTTCACAGCAAGAGAGAATAGGTTGGCCTCAGCTAAGAGCAGGGACAATCAATTATAGCAAAGGGAAAGGAAGGGAAGTAGGTGACAGATACTGGTAACTGGGTAGATGTGGGACGTGAGACATTCTCTCTTTTTTGCTCCTTGCTGAGGGAAGTAGGAGGCAAGTTCATCAGTTGAGAATGAGGAAGGAGGAGGAGGTGTTGGAGGTTTGAGAGGGAGGAGGATGCCTGCACAGAATCTTCTAGAAGAGTGAGAGAGGAGCAGCTCAGGGCCTATGGCAGGACTGAAGGGCAGCCCTGAGGACCCACTGGAGACCTGTGGCCTGAATGTGAAGTGACATCAGCCCACATGGTTACATATTTCTCTAACCAAGTGCAGCTGTGTGGGACAGCTGTGGAGCAGGCAGTGCTGTGTTGCTCAGCTTTACGGTTTTGCCAGCTGCTGTCCTTGGGTTCTGGTTCAGTTCAGCCAGTTCGGAATTGAGACAGTGCTGGGAGCTAGAACTAGGTGGTCTCATGCATATGTGGAGCACGGGCCGCCATGCGGGGCAGCTCTGGTGCACACGGATGCTTTCACGGAGCCCTTCCCTGACCTGGGCAGTCACCTGGATCGTTGCAATCATTCATTTATTTAACAGGATCTAGTGAGTGCCTGTCTGTGTTAGGCAAGACACTAACTCTGGGAATACAATGAGAAATTAGAGAGCTAACCCCTCTGCTCTGGGGGGTGTGACAGTTCCACAGGCTGGGTCTGCTGGTACAGACACACATTTCCAAGTCCCTTCTCTGTAATCTGGTTTTGTGGTCCCAGGACACACCCAGGAGCCTGCATTTTCTAAGGAGCCATGGGGTGATGCTGGTGCAGGTGGGCCCAGGTGGGCCCTGAGCCAATCTCACAGAAACAGTGTTCTCTCCCGGATACAGAGTCCAAAGCCACCCTGCCGAGAGTGTGTGTTGACTGTGCCCTGTGATTTCTAACTGTCCTGCTTGCCTTTAAAAGATTAGAAAATACAGAAACGTGCAGCAGGCCCTCAACTTCACAGGGGTGTTAACATCAGACACCAGGCACAAGCTTTTACAGGAGACTGTAGGGATTTATCAGAATTCCTTTTCTTTCTTTCTTTCTTTCTTTCTTTTCTTTTTTCTTTTCTTTTTCTTTTTTTTTTTTTTTTAGAATTTCTTGACATACTCAGCAATTTCTCTCCAGAAAACTGAGTTAACACCATGCTGCCTCCTGCCCCCTTCTCTGCAGACTCCTGCACTCCCAGGCTGCACCTCCGTTCTCCAAGCACACGTGTCTCTAGCATTTCTCCATCACAAGGGTGGACCCTGGCATTTAGTTCTCCCAGAATGAGCCGTCCCTGAAGTTTGCTTCTTCTGGCTGTGGGATATCCTCCATTCACCCTGCCCTTGGGTCATAAGTACAAGGGGATAATGATAATGTGTCATTATCACAGTTTGGTTGCAAAGAGTGGACATCTATCTAACAGGGTTTAAGTCAAAGAGAAGAGACCACAAAGACACAGGGGACTCTCAGATGACCACAAAGACACAGGGGACTCTCAGATGACCCCAGGCAGAGATCAGAGCCATACCTCTCAGCAGATGGAAAGCTGAAATCACCAGGCAGTTCCAACCCCCATCTCCTCCACTGTCCACCTGCCTCCTTCCTATGTCCCATCACCCATGTGCACCAGAGCTGCCCCACATAGTGACCTGTGCTCCACATTTGGATGAGACCATCTAGTTCTACCCGCCACCATTGTCTCAATTCCAAGTTTCAGGAAAAACATAATTTGATTGACTGTTTAGGTTTGGGTAACTGAGGTGGGGGGATGGGCTCACACAGTGCTTTCCCAGGCTGGGGCTCTGCTGCTTCTCTCTGGGTGGCCTAGGGCTGGAGGAAAGGATTGACCCTGAAGCAGTTGTTGTCCCTGGTGTGGCTGGGGTGGCACAGCTGCACCAACAGAGGGCAGCGTCCTACGTACATAGTTATGATCGGTATGAGGTTTCTGGAGAAATGTGGATGAGCCTCAGTAGGAGGGCAAAGGAACACTATTTCCTGAGCTCCTGCCCTTTGCATCGGGCTCATCTCACATCTTTTCGCAGCAGCACTCTCTAGAGACTTAGCTGGGATCCACAGCGCTCCATCAGTATAACCCAAGTAAGTTTTCAGTGGCGGTGCCAGCAGTCCCACTAGGTTCTTTCAACTCTCAACGCTGCTTTTCCCAACATGTCCTGTCTCCTGGGTGGCAACAGGTATTCTATGGAGTCAGAAATCTGGACGCTGAGGTTAAAGGCAAGCTCAAAATCAGAAAGAGCTTATGAAGACCTGAGACCGAGGTCTATGTAGTTCAGCTCCACAGAATGCCACCTAATGCCTTTCCGGTGGCCCCAGGGGAGTTTCACTGGGCCTCCTGAATGAGATGCCTCTTTTGCCCATGAAAGCATCCTGATGGCATGTGTAGCCTTTGGCAGTTTGGGGTTTACCAGCTCTTCCATGAAGTCTTTCCTAGAGAGTGCCATAAATCACAAGGGCTGAAGTCAATGGCTTTGAAACTGGATGGTTTCTGAGCTCTACTCCGTGACTGAGGGACAGATCACTAAAGCCCCATGGGGCTTGGCTTTTAAACGGAAATAGTCCTACCTCCTTCACAAGGCTGTGGAAATTTTTAAATGAGACAGTGAAGGAAAGTGCTTTGCATTGTGTTTGAGACATAGTAGTTGCTCAATAAATAGCTGCAATAATAATAATAATATAGTAATAATGAAAATGACTCTCAGTTCCTTGCGTGAAGTATACTGTGTGTTTCTCTATCCCCTACAGCAGCAGCAAAATGCCTTAGATATGGTAGGTGCTGAGCAAATATTTGCCAAATGGATTTATTGTACAAGGGTACCTATAAAGGCTGGAAACAGAGATGAAAAAACATAAAAGACTTGTTGATATTCACTATAATGCAGGATGTAATATAATATAATACAATGTAATATGTAAAATGTATTAGTGGGTTGTCCCTTATTAGCAATACATGGTCCCATGCTTCATGCAACATTGTAATGAATATGGCAGGTTAATGCTGGGTTTCCATTGATTCCTGCACATGCATCCATGATGTGCTGCCTCAGGTGGCTTTTGTCTTGGATTTTCGTGGAGTTCAACTTGTGCCTTTAGCCTACTTCAGAAGAAATAATCAGAAGGATTATATGTGCAAAATAAAATGTTCATCTTTGTTTCCAGACTTCATGGCCAATGGCCACCCTGTAGGCACCTTTCATCTCTCCTGTTCAGCGCCCTTTGTCTGTGGGTTGAGGCAGTCTCTCTGTGGTTTATTGCCGACCCCTTTGGATACCAGGGATCTCCCTTGAGTCTTCTCCCCCCTGAAAGAACCAGCATCCTTATCCACTTTCTCCTACCAGAATGTGCAGTCTACACGTCTTCCTGTTGACCTCCCCTTCAGTTTCCCTTCATGCCCTCAATTTGTAAAGTTCTTCTTCCTTGGACAGGGGACAGACACATCCTGTTCCTCCCCTCTCAGCTTCTCACAGATTGCCCATGGATGCCCATCCTGCCACACAGCTGTCACCAGGCATGCAGTGAGAACCAGTTCACATGTTTGCAGACTTCATGTGATATGTGAGACCTATTCTTGTTCTAGAGACAAAGGTGCCATTTATCCCTAGATGCTTTGTGTGCCATAGTTTACCTGAAGCCAAAATGCAGCTTTCTAGAGAATGGTGATGTGAGAATTGAGGGCTTCAGGAAGTTACTAGATTGGCCAGAGTGGAACCCAGCACCTGTTATGATGCTATCTGTGAAGGGCTTCTGGTACTATTGCCTTTACTGATACTTAATGATATTAGCTTCATTTTGTTTACTTGAGATATAATTGACATAGAACCTTATGTACATTGAAGGTACACAACGTGTTGATTTGGTTCATTTATATATTGCAATATAGTAATCCCACCATAGCATTAGCTGACACCTCCATCACGTCACATCATTACCATTTCATTTTGTGGTGAGAACATTTAAGATCTCGTCTCCTAACAACTTTGAAGATTACAATGTAGTAATTGTTGATTACAATTGCTGTGTTGTACATCAGATTTCTAGAATTTGTTCATCTACTAACTACAAGTTTAGACTCTTCAACCAACATCCCCCTCACTTCCCGGGTCTGCACAGTCCCTGATAACTACCATTCTCTCTATTTCTACTACCGTTCAGCTTTTTTAGATTCCACATATAAGTGAGAACATGTGTCTTTCTCTGTCTGACTTACCTCACTTTGCATAATGCCTTCAAGGCCCATCCATGTTGCAAATGGTGGGATTTCCTTCATTCTAGTAGCTGAGTAAAGTTCTCTTGTGTGTGTGTGTGTGTACATGTATGTATCTCACATGTCTTTAATGACTTTAGCTTCTCTCTCTCTTCCACAGGACACCAGCCATGATTGGCTGCTCCTTCGTGGTCAACAGGAAGTTCTTTGGTGAAATTGGTCTTCTGGACCCTGGGATGGATGTGTATGGTGGAGAAAATATTGAACTTGGAATCAAGGTTTGTGACATGGAGTCTCCTTTACTCTTGATTCATTCACATTTGTGAGCAAAGCTGCTTGGTCATCTTAATGTGTACTTAAAGCTTCTTTAGCTGGTGAATGACAGACTCTTCTGTCCTACCCCTGTTCCTGGGGAATGTTCCAGCAAGATTGTCACCCCTCCTTAGACAGGGAATCCTGGGCTTTCCCCCTCCATAGAACAATTTCTTCAGGCCTAGGTGACTCACTCTGGACATTAGCCAGAGAATTTGTTTCCCATTCTCTTCCAGTATCATTCTCTACTTAAGTTTTTCTTAAAATTAAATGATTTCCTTAAATTAGTATTACCATTCTATGAATTTTAATGGTTCATGTACATTATAGAACCATAAGATACCAGGGGAGAGAAGGACCATTATCTGTGGGACCCTCCCTTGTCTCGCAATGCTTCTAAGGAGAATGATTGGGGAGAGGAGTGAGGAGGATATAGAATGGGCCTCTTGCTGGGCCTCTGGCCCAGATCACTTCCACTGTGAGACATTTTATACACTGGGTTTTGCTTAAGATTTTGTTTGGAAAAAATTCCGTTGTTAAAAAAAGTTGGACACATTGATATATTCCAACCTCTTTTTTTTTTTTTTTTTTTTTTAGAGCTAAGAGGGTAAGTGAACTCCACTGACAGGTGAGGGGACTCCTTTAGGTCCCCTCAACAAGTACTCAACAAGTAGACTTGCTTCTCCTGCTCAGTGCAAGTCCTCCTTTGTATTACAAACAATTAGTGTTGGAAGGATGCCTTGCTGGGGTCTCTGCAGCTGTTGCCCCCTGTCTCAAATGTTTGCATACCTAGGTCCCTAAAAGTTGGCTTGTTGGAAATGACTCAGGACACAATTGTAAGACTTAAAGTTTATTGAATTTCTTCCACCTCCCTCTGTTGTATTCTAGATTTTGTTCTAACAGGCAGGTACTCAGTGCAGAATTCCTACCACTAATTAAAGCCTGCTCTGTTTATGATTGTACTAGCTTATCCCTAGCTGTTCAGTACCTTTAAGATACCCCATCAACCCCTCATCTATGATTGGGCCCCATTTGTGGAATGAAAGGATTTGTGCCCAGATGATATAATGAATGGCCAGGCTCCATGAGCAAAGGGAATGGTGGGGACCTTCTCTGGATTCTAAAATCCCTCCCTTTGGAGACCACAGACTCTTTCCGTGCTTTTGTTTCCAGGCTGCGTTCTTTCCTCTAGGGAATTTGCATGGAATTTCATGGTCAAGCCCAGCAATTAAAAATTCATAAGTATGTTGTCATAGCTAATACACTGTCTTTCGTCAGTTTTGAGTTTAATTGAAGACAAAGATCTGGACCCAGCATGTTGAATTGGCCCTTCTCCCATCTTTTTCATCCCTTCTTGTGCTGCTCTGCTGTTCTCTTCCTGAGCTGTCATCTAGCATGCCATGGCATTTACTTATCATGTGTATTGTTTTTCTGTACCTTCCTCCAACTGGATTGTAAGCCCTGTGGGGCACAGATCTTCTCATCCCAAACATTCAGAATCGTGCTTGGCACATGGCTCAATAGACCTCTGTTAGAGTAATGACGGAATGAATGCCTACTGGGAATTTAACATGAGTAGAAGCAGTGGAGTGGTGGAGACAAGCCTGATTGGAATGAGTGGATGGTTTAATGGGAGGTTCCAGATAAATAACTGGTTCCAGGCACTTATCTGTGAAAGGAAGGAGCTGAAGGAAGCCCTACATTAAGAGAGTTGAGACTTTTAAATTTCATTTTTAAGATAAGAGAGATTTGCATGTCTCTACATGCTTTGAAGGTCTTACCCAGACCTCATTACCAACAGAGGGGAGAACAGGATAATGGGTAGAGTGCTGTCCCTGTGGAGTTGGGGTCACAGGTGGGAGTTTGGGGGACATGTGGGACTTCAAGATTTGATTGTCACCGTAGGCTGTGTTGTGGGGAGACAAAGGATGCAACAGTGGAACTCATTGCTAAGGCTTGCTAAGATGTTGGTCTCCCCACACTTGTGAGCCATTTGCTTTGCATCAACCTAGACCTAGCAAAGGTCAGACTCCATAATGATGGTTGTGACCAAGTCCTGTGTGCCTGTCCCCATTCCTGAAGAAGGGGAGGGGGGGCATCTGTTTCCACCTCAAAGCACGACCCAGTACACCAAAGCTTTTGTGGCACCAGCTGAGGAGCTAGCAAATTCTATTCCACACATGTCTTTTGAACGGGTTGGGCCGAACAGCCTCAGAGCCTGCCCTCTGGCTTGTCTTCTCCATAGCAATTCAGCTCTGCTGTCTGCTCTCTTTTATGAGAGCAGTGGGTGCATCAGATGTAGAGACCACCCTCATGTGCAATTACCTGCCTCTTATTGTACATCCAGGCATGTCCAGTATCCATGTTGGAGATGGAGAAGGTTTATGCCTCTTACTTCCCATTGACCTTGTCCTCTTGTGAGCTACAAGCTGACTCCATAGAAGGCCTTGGTGTTCTGTCAATTCTTAAAGCAGGAGTTGAGTGCTGTTGGTGCCATAAAGACCAAGGCCTGGGTTCAGGGTCCTCTTGGCCACTGTCTCTACCCCATTCTGTGGAGGTCAGGTGTGGTTCCTGACCAGCAGCACTGACCTCATCTGGAAACTTGTTAAAGATGCAGATTCTTGGGTCCAACTCTAGACTTGCTGAATCAGACACTCTGGGGTGAAGTCCAACAACTGTGGGGTTTTTTTTTAATTGAATCTTTTTTTTTTAATCAGTATTTTTTAATTGTTGATATTGTACAGTTTTCTGTCTTTTACCCCGCCCCAGCCCACCACCCCAGCCCTCCCCACCTTCCTCCCATTTCCACCCCCCATAGTTTTTGTCCATGAGTCCTTTATACTTGTTGCTCTAAACCGTTCCCCTTTTCCCCCGAAATTCCCTCCCCTCCCACTTTGGACACTGTCAGACTGTTCTCAAATTCAGTGTCTTTGTTTATATTATGCTTGTTTGTTTGTTTTGTTGATTAGCTTCCTGTTAAAGGTGAGATCATATGGTATTTGTCTTTCACTGCCTGGCTTATTTTAATTGAATCTTTGTTGCATTTTTTCTGTTACCATTTAGTCCCCTTATACCCCTCACCCCCCAGCAATCACACACTGTTGTCCATGTCTATGAATCCTTTTTCCTTTTTCCTTCCCCTAACCTACTTGCTGCTGCCCCTAGCTGTCATTCTGCTCTCCGTTTATGAGTCTGTCTCTATTTTTCTTGTTCAGTTTGTTCATTAGATTCTACATATGAGTGAAATTATATGGTATTTGTCTTTATTTGATTGGTTTATCTCACTTAGCATAATATTCTCCCGGTCCATTCATACTGTTGCACAGGGCAAACTTCTCTTTAAAAAATTATTTATTTTTAGATAGCGGAGAAGGGAGGAAGAAAGAGAGGGGAGAAACATCAGTGTCTCTTGCACACCCCCAACTGAGGACCTGGTCTGCAACCCAGGCATGTGCTCTGACTGGGAATCAAACCAGTGACCCTTTGGTTCACAGGCTGGCACTCAATCCACTAAGCCACACCAGCCAGGGCTAAATTTTCTTCTTTTTTAAGGCTGAGTAGAATTCCATTGTGTAAATGTCCCATAGTTGTTTTATCCACTCATCTATTGATGGACGCTAAGGCTGCTTCCATATCTCGGAGATTGTAAATGCTGCAATGAACATAGGGGTGCTTATGTTCTTTCTAATTAGTGTTCTGGGTTCCTTTGGATATGTTCCCAGAAGTGGAATTGCTGGGTCAAAAAGGTAGATCTATTTTTTACCTTTTTGAAGTATCTCCACACTGCTTTCCACAGTGGCTGCACGAATCTGCATTCCCACCAACAAGGCAAAAAGGTTCTCCTTTCTCCACATCTTCACCAGCACTTGTTGTATGTTGATTTATGGATGATAGCCATTCTGACAGTGAGATGGTATCTCATTGTGGTTTTTATTTGCATGTCTCTGTTGATTAGTGATGTTGAGCATCTTTTCATATGTCTATTGGCCATCTGTATGTCCTCTCTGGAGAAGTACCTATTCAGGTTCTTTGCTCATTTATTAGTTGGGTTGTTTGGGTTTTTTTGGTGTTGAATTTTATAAATACTTTATAAATTTTGGATATTATCCCCTTATCAGATATATTGGTGAATAAGTTCTACCATTCTGTGGCTTGTCTTTCTATTTGGTTGATGATTTCCTTTGCTGTGAAAAAACTTTTCAGTTTGATGTAGGCCCATTTGCTTATTTTTTCTTTTGTTTCCCTTGCCTGGGGAAATATATATGTGAAAAAATTTCTATGAACAATGTCTGAGATTTTGCTGCCTGTTTTCTTCTAGGATTTTTATGGTTTTGGGTCTAACATTTAAGTCTTAGATTCATTTTGAGTTTATTCTTGTATGTGATGTAAGAAGATGGTCTAGTTTCATTTTTCTGCACATATGGGTCCAATTTTCCCAACACCATTTATTGAATAAACTGTCTTTAGCCCATTGTATGCGCTTGCTTCCTCTGGCAAATATTAATTGCTTATAAAGGTGTGGGTTTATTGCTGGTCTCTCTGTTCTGTTTCATTGATCTGTATGTCTGTTTTTATCCCAGTACCAGGCTCTTTTGATTACTATGGCCTTGTAGTATAGTTTCATACTAGGTAGCATGATTCCTCCCAGTTCTTCTTTCTCAGAATCATATTGTTATGTGGGGCATTTTGTAGTTCCATATAAATTTTTGAAATATTTATTCTAATTCTGTGAAATACATCATTGGAATCTTGATAGGAAATGCATTGAATTTATAGATTGCTTTGGGTAGTAAGAACATTTTAATGATGTTAACTCTTCATATCCATGAACACAGTATGTGCTTCCACTTATTTGTATCATCTTCAGTTTCTTTCTTCAGAGTCATAATTTTCTGCATACAGGTCTTTTACATCCTTGGTTGCATTTATTCCTAGTTATTTTATTCTTTTTGAAGCAATTGTGAATGGATTGTTTTCTTAATTTCCCTTTCTTTTATTTCATTATTGGCATATAAAACTGCAACTGATTTCTGGATATTAATTTTGTGTTCTGCTACTCTGCTGAATTCATTTATCAATTTTAGTAGTTTCTGGGTGGAATCTTTGGGATTCTCTATATACAGTATCATGTCACTTGCAAATAAAGACAGTTTAACCTCCTCCTTTCCAATTTGGATTCCTTTTATTTCTTCTTATTGTCTGATTGCTGTGGTTAGGGCTTCCAGTACTATATTGAATAGGAGAGGTGAAAGTGAACACTCCTGTCTTATTCCTAATCTTAAGGGGAACACTTGTAGTTTTTACCCATTGAGTATGATGCTGGCAGTGGGTTTGTCATGTATGGCCTTTATTATGTTTATGTATGTTCCCTCTAATCCCACTGCTGAGAGTTTTTATCATAAATGGGTGATGAATTTTATCAAAAGTTTTTCTGCATCCATTGATATGATCATGTAATATTTTACCCTTCATTTTTTTTTATGTGGTGAATCACATTTGTTGATTTGCAAATGTTATACCAACCTTTCTTCCTGGTATAAATCCCACTTGATCATGGTGTATGATCTTTTTGATGTATTGCTGTATTTGGTTTGCTAATATTTTTTGAGGATTTTAGCATCTATGTTAATCAGGAACATTGGCCTGTAATTTTCTTTCTTTGTAGTATCTTTATCTGGTTTTGGAAATAGGATAATGCTGTCCTAAAATGAGTTTGGGAGCGTTTCCTCTTGTTAAATTTTATGAAATAGCTTGAGAAAGAAAGGTGTTAGTTCTTCTCAGAATGTTTGGTAAAATTCACCTGTGAAGCCATCTGGCCCAGGGCTTTTGTTTGTTGGTTACTGTTTTGATTTCATTAGGTGTAACATGTCTACTCAGATTCTCTGATTCTTCCTGATTTATTTTTGGAAAATTGTATGTTTCTAGAATTTTCTAGGAAAACTGTGTGTTTTATCTGTTTCATCCAGATTGTCCAGTTTGTTGGCAATAATTGTTCATTTTATTTTCTTATAATCCTTTGTATTTCTTTGGTATCAGTTGTTGTTTTTCCTTTTTCATTACTGATTTTATTTATTGGGGTCCTTTCTCTTTTTTATTTATGGGTCTAGTTAAAGGTTTGTCAATCTTGTTTATTTTTTCAAAGCAGCAGCTCTTGGATTCATTGATCTTTTGTATCATTTTTCAGACTCTATGTCATTTATTTCTGCTCTGATCTTTATTATTTCCTTCCTTCTAGTCACTTTCAGCTTTGTTTGTTGTTCTTTTTCAAGTTGCTTTAAGTGTGAACTTAGATTGTTTATTTGGGCTTTCTCTTGTTTGTTTGGGGTTTTTTTGTTTATTTGGGCTTTCTCTTGTTTTTTTGTTTGTTTTGTTTTGTTTTGTTTTGTTTTGTTTTCTGTAATGCTATGAATTTCCCTCTTAGGATTGCTTTCCCAGGATCCCATAAATTTTGGGTTATCGTCCTCATTTTCATTTCTTTCAAGTTATCTTTTGATTTCTCCCTTGATCTCGTTGCTGACCCATTCATTGTTTAATGACATGTCATTTAGCTTCCATGTCTTTGTGTGTTTTTCAATGTTGTTCTTGTGATTGATTTCTAGGTTCATAGCATTGTGGTCAGAGAAGATGCTTGATATGATTTCAATCTTCTTAATTTTATTGAGGCTTGCTTTGTGTCCTAATGTGTGGTCTATCCTAGAAAATGCTCCATGTGCACTGAAAAAGTATGTTTATTCTGCTGCTTTGGGGTGAAATGCTCTGAAGATATTAATTAAATCCATATGATCTAGTGCACAATTTAAGGCTGCTGTCTCCTTGTTGATTTTCTGCCTGGAAGGTCTGTCCATTGAAGTGAATGGGGTGTTAAAATCCCTACCTATGACTGTATTTCCATTGATGTTTCCCTTTATGTCCATCAAGATGTGCTTCATATATTCAGGTGCTCCAATGTTGAGTGTATAAATGTTTACTATGGTTATATCCTCTTGTTGGATTGTTTCCTTTATCACTATGCAGTGTCCTTTTTTGTCTCTTACTACACAGCCTTGGTTTTAAAGTCTATTTTGTTAGATACAAGTTCTGCTATCTTAGCTTTTTTTTCTTTTCCATGTGTATGAAATGTCTTTTTTCATTTCTTTATTTTTGTCTGTGTGTATTTTTCAATCTGATGTGGGTCTCTTGGAGACAGCATATATGTAGGTCTTATTTTCTTACCCATTCAGCTACCCTATGTCTTTTAGTTGGAGTACTTAAGTCATGTACGTTGAAGGTGATTATTGATAGGTACATATGTAGCGCTATTTTATAGGTAGACTGTTTTCCTCTGTTTTATTTTCTTTCTCTTTTTTGTCTTCTTAAAGCAAGCCCTTCAACATAAGTTGCAGTACTGGTTTAGTGTTAACAAACTCCTTTCGTTTTTTCTCATCTGGGAAGCACCTTATTTCTCCTTCAATTTTAATGCTAGCCTTGCTGGGTAATGTAGCCTTGGCTGCTTTTCATCACCTTGAACATTTCACACCACTCCCTTCTGGCCTGAAATGTTTCTGTTGAGAAAGCAGATGATGATCTAATTGGTGCTTCCTTGTATGTAACTACCTGCTTTTCTCATGTGGCTTTTAGGATTCTCGCCTTGTCTTTAAGCCTTGTCATTTTAATTATGGTATGTCTCGGCATACACCTCTTTGGGTCCAACTTGTTTGGGATTCTATGACCTTCCCAGACATGTGTGACTTTTTCCTTTACCAGATTAGGAAAGTTTTCAGTCATTATTTCTTCAAATAGGTTCTTGATCCCTTGCTTGCTGTCTTCTCTTTCTGGTATTCTCATTACATGAATGTTGTTCTGCTTCTTGTTGTCCAAAATGTTTCTTAAGCTCTCCTCATTTCTATAAATTCTTTTTTCTGTTTGCTGCTCTGCCTGGGTAGGGTTTTTTTTTTTTCTTTCTTTCTATCTTGTCTTCCAAAGCACTGATTAGATCTCTGCTTTAGCTAACCTACTCCTTATTCCTTCCAGTGTATTCTCTGTTTCAGATATTGCATTTTTTATTTCTGACTGGTCCTTTTTAATGGTTTCTATGTCTTTTTTCATGCTGTCGAGTATCCTTATAATCATTACTCTAAACTCTCTATCTGATAAATTGCTTGCCAACATTTTATCTAGTTTTCCTGGAGAATTTTTTTGTTCTTTCATTTGGGGTCTGTTTCTTTGTATTCTAATTTTGGCTGCTTCTTCGTATTTTCTGCCTCAGCTGCTAAACTAATCAGTTGCCAAACTGATCAATGTGTTAATCTAATCAAGCTATGGTTAATAGTAGAGCTTAAGCTCCACAGGGTGGAGCAGAGTAATTCCTGCAGGCAGTGCTATTGCTTCGCCTCAGGCCAATGAAGTGGAAAAGAGTGCTCTGAAAGATAGCTCCTGCAATGTGGGGAATGACTCAGCACAGGGATCTTGGTAGACATACTTTCAGTTCTCTCCCCAGAGCCACCAGCACCAGACTTTCCTCAGCATCTCTAGTCCACTCTGTCCTCCCTCTGCCAAGGCCCAGGGTATTTGGCTGCAAGTGAAATTTTGTGCATTGGCCCTTTAAGAGGTCTCTGCATCTCCAGCTGTCTCTCCCTGGCAGATAGAAACCCTGCTGCTTTTCATAGCTGGATGTTATCTAGGTTCCTTTCTGGCTCTGTTACTGTAGACTGGGGAGTTTAGACACCACACTTCTCAGGGGGAATCCCCCGGCCACTGAAATATCCCTCTGGAACTTCATCTGCCAACTGTGGGAGGCCAACCAGCCCTCTCATGCCACCTTCACCTGCCTACCAGTCTTGTTGTGGTGAAGTGGTTTATTCTGTCTGTCACTGGTTATAAGTCTTCTCTCTAGCTAGTGTTCAGTTGGTTATTCTGAATGATTTCTCCACAATTTAGTTGTAATTCCAGGTTGGTTCTGGGAGGAGATTACTGTAGCTCACAGCAGCCCCATTTACTCCTCTGTCATTTTTGCAACCTATGTTTTAATGACTCCCATGGTCAGGTTTAAAAGCCACTGGGTCTACACCCTGACCTTAGCCAACTTCCTGGCAAAAACTTGCTTGCCTCAGAAAGAAGCCCAGGTTTCAAGGCCCTCCTCCAGGTGTCCTCATGGCCACTGCAGACCCACAGTGAGACCTTTCTCCTCACTTCCAGTCCACATAGTACAGCCCCCTCCCCTTAGGTAAAAGGACCTGCTCTCCTTTACGTGCAGGTGTCTGGACTGGGTGACTGCAAGGTTCCTGGACAGAGTTCCCTGTTTCCTGGGATAATCTACGTAAGGTGCTTTGTTTTATAAATAATTTTGTTCCTCCTTTCATTCTATGCTATTTTATACTGCTTAGAGGACAAATTAAATGAATAATAAATATATTTTTAAGTAATCCATATCCACTGCTTGTAAAACTGAGCTCTGTAATATATACACACATATATAATTTTAATACTGTGGTCATCCATACATTTATATAAATTAATGTAGAAGAAATAGTTCAAAATCCTATGCTTTAGTTAAGTGGAAAGTTTTCGATACGAGAACACCGTTATTTCTTTGGGATTTTTTCACCATGCAATAGGTCCACCTGCAGTCTTTCTAACTATTCTCTAAAAGTAACTATTACTTTTTAATTCCTCAGTAAGTAAAGAAGTGTCACAAGAATAGGAAGTATAGACAGTCTTACTGTGGTTCAGAGCTGATCCAAGGCTGTTGCTCGTTGCTCAGATGAAAAGCAGCTTGCCTGTGACCAAAACAATCAATACAATACAGTAAAGGGGAGGAGCTTCCCAAGGCTGAGAAAATGGATGAGATTAGAAATGGAAAGGTTTCATCTTGTTCTGAGTAGCATTAACTAGAAACTTCTAATAAGGAATATTATTGTAATATAGCTAAATGGTAAGAAGAAAAGAATCTCTAAAGAAAGAAGAGCAGATAGATCACTTTGAAGTGGAGTAAAATCAGATGGCTTCAGATTCCTCCAGTATGTCAGTCTTCTTTGGGAAGAAAAGGCACTACTTATTCTGAACCCTTGTAGAAAAGAGTGACATACCAGACTGCTGATTCCTGTCAGGCAGCCATTCCTAAAGTAAGACACTGTCAGATTCTCAAACTATCAGAAAATATCTTGACTCAAACAGGACACTGAAGGACTGAGTAAAAGACAGGATTCATGTTGGTGTACATTGTTGTAAAAAATATTTGTGAGACCAAGGACCCATGATGGAGGGAAGTACACAAGTGGGTGTGGGGACCCACAAATGTGATAACCTTCTTACCTGGCCTATCCCAGTCCTGGGGTCTTCCCCTGGGAAGAACTTTTTTTTGTCAGAATCTCCACAATAGTCCCAGGTAATGTACTTAGACTCATGTCCTGGTGAATTATGGGCAAAGGACTTGTGTATTTTAATTTGAACAGGGAAATAGTAATCTTAAAAAGCAGAGTTTGAACCGTGTGCTGCACTTGCTGGTTGCATAGCTCATGATGCCCTGGGCCATACCATTTTTTCTGAAGATCTGGGATGCCATTCTTATGACTCAGGTGGCCCCAAGATTGGCATCCTTGCCACTTTGCCGAGCCCGTTCCTCTTGAGCTCAAGTCTTTGAAGATCTGCAGGGTCACCCACAGTCCCTGAGCCAACCAGTATAACATCATCAATAAATTTGAAGAATTGCCTCCTTCAGAGGAGTTGTTTAGAAAGTATGGGCTGCCTAGGGCGGTGAAAGCTCCAGACCCCAAACAAACATCCCAAACAAACATGGAATTTGCTACTCACACTGATCTCTTTTGTCCCATCTCTCACTTATAGTTTTGCTGCCACCTCGTCTCTTATCTCCGAGAATAGGGTGGTATAATTCAGTCTGAGTCCGAAGGCCCGAGAATCAAGGGGTATACACAGTCCCATTCTTGAGTCTAAAAGTCCAAGAACTAGAAGTGCTGATGTCTGAGGGCAAGAGAAGGTGGATGTCTTAGCTCAAGCAGAAATGTGAGACCGATGCTCTGATCCCCACCCCAGCCACTCGTCTATCTGTCAGTCTGGGACTTGTCATCCAGCATCCAGCCATTTTAATCAGGGTGGATTCCCCCTGCCCTCTCTGAAACCCCTGACATCAAGATCCCAATGTCCAGAAGCCTCCGTGACCTTTGTCTCCCATTTGGACCTCTTGGGCTCAAGTCTGCTGCATCTGTTGAATGTCATGATTTGGAAAATGCCCCTCCCACCCCATTCCCAGAGGGGACCAGACCATCAGTTCTACTTTCCTAGACTCTAGATTGCTTGAGTCTTTGGTTCTCCCTTAGCTGTTGGCATTGATCTGGATATATGAATGTCTTCACAGTGCAGGGTTAGAGTATATCTATGATTAAATTTAGAGCAAAGTTCCTGGTCTCATCTAGGGATAGAGTACGCCTTTGGGTTTCGCAGACTGGACTTTAATCTAGATGCATGTATTATAGGTGACCCACAGTTGGATTGAATGCTCTTGAATATAATGGAGACGTGTTGAGTGTCTTCTCGACTCCAGCAGGCACTTGCACTGGGGAGACCACTGTAGACAGATATGGTCTCTATCACCATGAAATTTATGATCAGGCAGAAAGTCCACTCATTTAGCAATTAATTACCAATGTGATGAGTATGAAAAGATAGGATGGGGGACACTATGGGAGAATATATCAAAGGTAAACAACCTAGTCTAGGGAGTTAGGTTGAGCCTCCCCAAGGAAATGATGTTTAAGACTTTAAAAACGATCTGACATTAGATAGACAAAAAGAGTATGGGAGTGGAGTGTGGGAGTATGAATATTCTAGGCAGGTACACTCATGCAAGATGAATTAAGTCCTAGAGATCTACTGCATGGCCTTGTGCCTACTGTTAATGCTTATTATATACTTAAACATTTGCTAAGAGGGTGTATACATTGTCCTGTTCTTTTAAAAATATTTACTTATTTATTTTGAGGTATAATTGACTTACATCACTGTGTAAGTTTAAGGTATACAGCATAATGGTTTGATTTACATATACTATGAAATGATTACTGCAATAAGTTTATTTAGCACCCATCTCATATAGATATAGTAAAAAGAAAACAAAAAATATTTTTCCTTGTGTGAGAACTCTTTGGCTTTACTCTCTTAACAACTTTCATACATATCATATAGCAGTAACTATAGTCATCATACTGCACATTATGTTTCTAGTAAATATTTATCTTTTAGCTGGAAGTTTATACCCTTTGACTGCCTTTCTCCAATTTCCTCTCCTCTCACCCCCTGCCTCTGGTAACAAATCCGATCTTTATTTTGATGAATTTGGGGCTTTTATAAAGATTCCACATAAAAGTGAGATGATATAATATTTGTCTTTTTCTGTCTGACTTATTTCACTTAGTATAATATCCTCAAGGTTCATCCATATTGTCGCAAATGGCAAGATTTCCTCATTTTTTTATGGATGAATAACAAATCATTCTGTGTGTGTGTGTGTGTGTGTGTGTGTGTATTGTCTATTCATCCATCAATGAGCACTTAGATTGTTTCTGTGTCTAAGCTATTGTATATAATGTTGTTATGAGCATGGAAGGTGCAGACATCTTTTTGAGTTAATGTTTTCATTCTCTTTGGACATATTCCCAGATGTGGAATTGCTGGATCATGTGGTAATTCTATTCTTAATTTTTTGAAGATCCTTCATCCTGTTTTTATTGTGGCTCTACCAATTTACAACCCTACCAACAGTATGTACCAGGAGTCCCTTTTCTCCACAGTTATTATTCTTGCCATTTATTATTTTTGTCTTTGCAATGACAACCATTTCAGAGGTATGAGGTGATATCTCATTGTGGTTTTGGTTTGCATTTCCCTAATAACTATTGAGCATCTTTTCATGTACCTGTTGGCTATTTGTATTTCTTTGGAAAAATGTCCATTTGGTTCTTTTGACCATTTTTAAAAATTAGATTATTTGTTTTTACTATTGAATTATATGATCTTTTTAAAGATTCTTTCCTCCTTTTGTAAAAAGATTTTATCAAGTTATTTCTAGAGAAAGGAGAAGGGAGGGAGAAAGAGAGGGAGAGAAACATCCATGTGTAGTTGCCTCTCTCACACCCCCTGTTGGGGACCGGGCCAGCAACTCAGGCATGTGCCCTGACTGGGAATCGAACTTGCAACCCTTTGGTTCTCAGGCTGGTACTCAATCCACTGAGTCACACCAGCCAGGGCTATATGAATTTTTAAATATATTTTGGATATTAACCTCTTATCAGATGTATGTTTTGCAAATATTTTTCTAATTCCTTAGGTTGTGTTTTCACTTTGTTGATTGTTTCTTTGCTATGCATAAGCTTTTTATTTTTTATTTTGTTGCTTGTGATTTAGGTGTCATATCAAAAAAAAATGTCATTGCCAAGATCCATGTCAAGGAGCTATTTTTTCCTTATGTTTTCTTCTAGGAGTTTCATGGTTTCAGGTCTTATATTTAGGCATGTGATCCATTTCAAGTTTATTTATTTTGTGAGTGGTGTAAGATAGGGAGGGATTCAGTTTTATTTATTTTATTTTTTTACATGTGAATATCCAGTTGTCCCAGCACCATTTATTAAAGAGGCTATCTTTTTTACATTGAGTATTTTTGGCTCCCTAGTCAAATATTAGTTGACCACATATGCTTGAGTTTATTTTTGGGTTCTCAATTCTGTTCCATAGATCTATTTGTCTGTTTTTGTGCCAATGTCATACTGTTTTGAATATTATTACCTTAGTTTTAGTTTTTTAATAGTCTTTTAAAATGTGTTCATTGATTTTGGCGGGGGGAGAGAAGCACTGATGTAAGAAAGAAGTATCAATTGGTTGCCTCCCATATACGCCCCAACTGGGGATCAAACCTGCCATCTGTGATGTGGCCTGACTGGGAATCGAGCCCCCAACCTTTTGGTGTATGAGAGGATGCTCCAACCAACTGAGCCACACCAGGAAGGGAAATTATTAGCATCTTATATTACCATTTTGAGAGCAGGAGTTGTGATGCCTCCCACTTTGTTTTTCTTTCTCAGGATTGCTTTTACTGTTCAGGGCCTTTTGTGGTACCACGTAAATTTTAGGGATTTTTTCCTTTTTCCTACTTGTGTAAAAAATATCACTGGAATCTTGATAGGGATTGCATTGAATCTATAGATGGCTTCTGGTAGTATGGACATTTTAACAATATTAATTTTTTCCAACCAATGAACATGCAATAACTTTCCACTTATTTGTGCCTTCAATTTTTTTAATCAATGTCTTATCATTATCAGAGTAGAAATTTTTCACCTTTTTGGTTAAATTTACTCCTAAGTATTTTAATTTTTTTTTATGCTATTGCAAGTGGGATCATTTTATTTCTTTTTCAGATAATTTGTTGTTGTTAGTGTATAGAAACACTACTAATATTTATATGCTGATTTTATATCCTGCAACTTACTGAATTCATGATTAAATCTAGCAGTTTCTTGGTGGAGTCTCTAGAATATATATAATCATGTCATCTGCAAAAGAGACAGTTTTACTTCTTCCTTTCCAATTCTGATGCCGTTCATTTTTTTTTTCTTGCTCTGGCCAGAAGTTTTAGTACTATACTAAATAGGAGTGGTGAAGGTAGGTACTCTTGTCTTATTCCTAATCTTTGAGGAAAAGCTTTCAACCTTTCACCGTTAAGTATGTTATTAGCTATGAACTTATCGTATGTGGGCTTCATAATGTTGAGGTATGTTTCTTCCATACCTAATTTATTAACAGTTTTTATCGTGAACGGATGTTGAATTTTGTTAACTGCTTTTTCTGCATCCACTGAGATGATTATATGATTTAAGTATTATCCCAAAATAGTAGTAATATGATAGTAATAAAAATAATAAAATAAAACTAAAGAATGCCGGAGGAAATTTTGGAGGTGATGGGTATATTGACAGTGTAGATTGTGATATTGTTTCACACGTGCGTACTTATTTCCAAACTCATCAGGTTGTGCAGATCACACAGTACAGCTCTTTTTTATGTGGATCATAGCTCAATAAAGCAGTTTAAAAAAGAAGAAGAATATTTTAGTCAAAGAAAAAAATGGGTGAACATTTATAATTCGAAGAGAAAAACATGTCAGGGAACTGGAGGGCGTTCCATACGGCCAGACAAGAGAGGGAGAAAAAGGCATGTTAGATGCGGTGGCAGCAACGTGGCGGAGCCTAAGTCAGGGAGGGCTGGCAAACAAGAATCGACGTTTTCTTAGGGACCAGTGAAAACATTTTGAAAAGAAAACACACACACACACGTTAATGTATATGTGTATATACATGTGTGTAACTACAGACATATGTATATGTGTATACATGTATTATATGTGTGCACACATATAATAACATTATATATGTATATACACATATATACATGTGGGTGGTTACATAGTATAACTGTGTATAGTTACATGTGTGGGTCTCATATACCCATTACCAGTTCCTTTGAAGAGATTTAAGGGGATTGAGATTAAATGAAAGGATCATTACGGCTGCCATGTGGAGAGTGGATTACAAAACAGAGTGGACTCAGAAGGGCAGTGAGAGAGCTTGGACTGTGGCTGAGGCAGCGGGAGAGAAATGGATACATTCAGAAATAGAATTTTCAAGGTAAGTGAGATCAAGGCTGACCCCCAAGTTTCTAGCTTGAGCAACTGGGAGATACTGGTGGTGTTCTCCGAGATAAGGAACACCACAGGAAGGGGTTTGGGGGAAGGCAGTGCGATGATGTTTTCTGTTTCAGAGATGGTGACTGCAGTTTCTGAAACACTCCAGTTCATTCTGTAAGCAGTGGGCTGTGTGGGGACCAGGTTAAGGAGAAAGGACTTGGCCTGAGATAGACTTGGCCATGGGTGGTCATAGGTCATACCTGAAATTATGAGGGGGAAATGGTTGCCTAAAGCAACGAGAAGAAGGGATGTGACAGAAAAAAGTACCTTTAAGGCATGGGCGGAGCAGCTGGAAAAGAGCCTGGGAAGAAGTGACTTGGAGAGTGAGCATGTGGCAGCTGAGAGAAGAGTGCATTACCGCCCAAGGCTGGACGAGGAAACAGTGGGTATGGAGCGCATGGGTGACAGGGGGCGCCACTTAGGAGGTATGACCAACAGGACCTGCTGGGTGATTAAACGTGAGGAATGAATGAGAGGAGAGTGGGAAGGAAACCTCCAGGTTTCTTAGCACCAGGGTGGATTCACTTACAGAACACTGGAAAAGAAGGTCTTAGGTGAAGACTCTAAGTTCCATTCTAGAAACTTTGGGTTTTCGGAGTAGCCGTCCTCCGTCACCTGGCAGGGAGAGGTCAAGGGAACGCAGTTGTAGGATGGGGTTCCAACCAAGAGTAGGAATTGGCAGAGGGGTTCCAGGACAAGTACGGTGTGTTCCCCATTCCACTCTGGTGTCTGCGGACCGCGGTGCCTAGGGTTTGGGCTGATTGAAAGGAGCTAGGACGTGAGGATCCCCTTTATGATTTGGACCAGCAGCTTAGAGAAGGTAATTGCCTAAGGAATTGAAGAATTGGGAAAATAGTGAGTGTTTTTAAATTGAGGAGTTGTTGTCATCCTTGATGAAATTTTTTGGAGAGAAGATCTTAGTTTTTAAAGATGTTTAGAACTTTCACACCTCATGCAAGTACATGGATTCCCTAGCTGTTCATCCAGTCCTACTGTGTTCACCTGTTTGTTTCTGTGGCTCCTCCCAAAAGGAGATGGTGAGGCCCCCACTAGAGCTGCAGCTAATGAGTCACCTCCCTGTAAATTTTGAAAATCTTTAGTGACGTCTTGCTCTTCCAGCTTCCACTGCTACATGACATACCACATGCAAAACAGTGCTTTACGGAACATGGAAAGAAGAGGAGAAAGTTAATTTAAACAGTGTTTCTGGCATTAAACATCAGGGCCATTTTGCTATCTTGATTGAAATGTATTGTCAACCTGTTAAACAAGAAAAACAGACTGTGTGTAGAAAGCCGAGAGCACACACGCATGCATGTGCACACACATCTTCCGCAAGAGACCTTCCGAAGGACGGTCAGCAGTATGACGTCAGTTGTAGAATAGAATGGCTTCCACAGAGCTTCTAAGATTCCTTAATGCTAATTTTGTACAGGCTGGGAATTCCACCCCGAGTGGATGAGGGGTTTAGATTATTTTCTTTCTTGTCATTTTTTCCCTTTGAAACAAATTGGAGAATGAAAAATTGAGTCATTATACTTTATGTTAGTTTCTCTTATTTTAATTTAACATTTAATTATGGAAAATTAAAACATACACAAAAATAGAGCAGTCTAATGAATCCAATCTCATAATCATTCAGCTTCAACAAATATCAACATTTTATGTGTTTTTCAGCTACTGTCCCTCAGCTTTTTAAAAACAAATTCCCAGACAGCACGTCATTTTACCTATAAACACTTTAGAGTACACTGCTGACAGAGAAAGGCTTTTTAAAACATAGGCTCAGCATAAAATTACACTTAGTAAAATTTAATACCCAGTTTATGTTTCTCAAAAGTATTTCTCAAAATTCTGTGAGATTTCTCTCTCTCTCTCTCTCTCTCTCTCTCTCTCTGAGTTTGAACGAATGTGACACAGCATGCACCCTTTATAAGACTATCACACGGAGTATTTTTACTCCCCTAAAGTTCCTCTGTGCTCTAGCTACTCATCCCCACACCCCCCTGCCGTCCTTGACAACCACTGATCATTTTACTGTCTCTGCAGTTTTGCCTTTTCCAAAATACTACATAGTTGGAGTTGGAGAGTATGTAGCCTCTTCAGATTGGCTTATTTCTTTCAGTGATACACATTTAAGGTTTCTCCATGTAGTTTCATGACTTGATATGTCATTTCTTTTTAGTGCTAGATAATACTTCCGTGTCTGAATATAGCACAGTTCACTTACCCATTCACCTACCAAAGGAGAGTTGCTTTCACGCTTTGACAGTTATGAACAACACTGCTATGGTTGTGCTGTATAGTCATAGCAATGGTACCAAACACTGCATTCGGGCTGATTTCTTCTCAGACCCTCTCAGACTTTTGGTTTGGTATCCAGCAACCCACACAACCAGAGAAGTGCACGTCCAGACTGCTGCTTCACATGGGTTCACTTGGTATGTAAATCTGTCCCAGTCTACCTTCACTGTGGCTAAGCACATGTATCTGATTAGCTGGGGGTTCTATAATTATTATTGCTAGAGCACTGGGAAAAAAATCCAAGAATTGCCAGGCATAAGAAAAACACTCCCCCCCGCAAAGGTGTCTTGTTGTCAAAGCTAAATTCAATCCTTGCATACCAGAGGTAAGCCAGAGAGAAGAAATAAGGGTAAAGGTCATAGAAAGGTTTCAGAATGCTAGAAGTAGGAAGAAAGTATCAAGAAAAACCTACACTGTCCTCAGTGACGGAGAGAGTAGAGAATAGAATGGTCACCAGGGAGAAGAGAAGAAAAACAGCAGTGCAAAGAGCCCTCAGGCCTTCTTCGTGTCCTTCATTGTACACCGGTTAGTCTGCATTCAGTTAGTCTATGTTTGGGGCTTAGGAAGATAAGCATACCCTGGCCAGGTGGCTCAGTTGATTGCAGCGTTCTCCCATACACCAAAAGGTTGTGGGTTTAATGCCTGGTCAGGACACATGCATAGGTTGCAGATTTGGCCCCTGGTTCAGGTGCATCCAGGAGGCAACTGGTCAATGTTTCTCTCTCATATTGATCTCTCTCTCTCCTTTTCCCTCTCTCTAAAATCAATAAACATATCCTCGGGTGAGGACTGAAAAAAGATAAGCAAGTGGCTACTAAGGTTGAGATTAGGTTCCTGTAAGTGTCATTACATTTAAATAGGAGAGAGAAGTACTTAATATCTATTTTGATTGGCACTAACATTGTGCCAGACACTATGCTGGGCATTGTATAAAGATTATACTATTCAGTCCTCACGAGAATTAATCAGTATTGATTCCGTTTTACAGATGATGATATTAGGCTTGACAGAAGTCAAGGAATTTGTCCAAGATCTTGCAGCTAATAAATAGAAGAGCCAGAACTCAACCAAAATCTGACCCTAGAGCTCTCTGCAGCTTTAGAGTATTTATTCATCCAGAGCAACTCACTCCTGTACCCTTGGAATAGCTAAAACAATAGATAGAAATATGCAGCGATGTCATCGAGTAGTAGGCACTTTCGATGTTGCTTTTACATGATACAGATCTTAAAATAATTCCACTTGTAATGGATACAATGTTGGTAATTCCTATGTAGACACAGATAGATATCATTGCCAAACATCTATTTCATGTAATACAGTATCTTATATAGAGAGAATTGTAGTTATGTAATAAACAAAAATGCGCTTGAAACAGCATGAAATTGCATTTTCTCATCCATAAATTGTGTTATATTTATGTCTAACTTATAGTTCAAGAAACAAAACTGCAATGTTGATATCTTTATAAATGGTGTCTAATGTATTTCTATTAAGGGGAGAAATGTTGTGCTGAAATGTATTATCATAATAGTCAAACCATTTACTCTACCACCGGAAAATAGTGTGGTATTCCAGCTGGAATTTCACTTGCCTGCTTCCAGACTGCCAGATCCGCTGTAAATTACTGTAGGCGTCTGTGAGTTATTTTATAGAAAGCATCCATCTATTTTTACTACTCTGAAGTCTGTCACTCCCATTTATCTCCCTGGGAATAAAGCAATAATTTGATTCTCTATAATTGTGAACCTGAGTTTACACCATCCTCTCTAGTTGGAACTGTAGTGATGTGGGTGATTTATAGCTGTTTCTGGGGCAGTGTTCTAGAAGGTGGAATCCTGGCCTGGTATGTTTGTTGCCATTTCCCATTATTTTCACAGGAAGGAGGGTAGGAATCAACCTGCTGCTATTTTGTTTGGGTGGAAACTGCTTTGTTTTCTGTAGTATGTAGCCATGTTGAATATCATGCCACAAAGAACAGTCCGAGGGTCCTGAGCTGCTCTGTTCAGCCCCAGATCCAGAAGTTATGTGGATGTCTGCAAACATACTGTGAGCCCTGGGATGTGCTCAACCTTCAGGAATGGCCACTGCAAAATTTTCAGGAACCCAACAGGAAAGTAGTCACATGGCTGGGGCCTCTCAGATACTTGCTGTCTTCTGCATAACCTACAGCAGGTCCAGGTTATCTCTCTTGGCATCCCAATCTTTGGCCCGCTGGAGAAGAGCTTGTCTGGGAAATACAGGCATGTTTTATCTCTCCTTATGTTGCCAAGATGTCAAGGTGGGAGATATCCTTTTGCAGCTGTCTGGGATCCCATGGAACCAAGGCAATTTGGGCCCAGAAATCTGGGTGCTTCCAGGGCCAGGGAAATGGGCAATGGGAAGAGGGCCTGAATAATCACTAAAACAGGAAGTAAAGGGCATGAGCAGGAATCAAGGCTGCAGTAGGTCTCCGAGGAATTGGAGCGCCAAGGAGATCCGAGAGAGAAATGATGGGCTCAGCAAGCAATGAGGAGGGACATCCTGGGGGAGTAGCTGGAACAGGCCAGATCTGGTGCCCAGGGATGGCTTTCCCACCCATTGTGCCTCATGATGCTTGCATGGGCTGGCTGCAGTCAAAGGCCCTCAGAATAGGGACAACCTCTCATTGGTTGCACTCCCCACTGAGGAATCTGGATTCAAGTGCAGAAGTGTGTCTGACATCTCTGTAGTGGTCTGAATCTGCAAGGTATGTCCTGGGGGCTCTACCTAATTGGAACCATTCATCTTTGAAGGTCATTTCCTAAGTATTACATATTAGCCTAGCTCAGAAAGAAAAATCTTTTTCTATGCTAATGGCCTCTCTTGTTGCGGAAGCTCTTATTCAAACCAGTGTGTTTTGGGAAAAGAAGTCTAAGTGGAAGTATGGTGGATGGATTTGCCAGTTGTGACCCTCAGCTTTGAAGCTAGTGTCCATACACATGCAAAATGCCGTGTCTAGGGACTTCTTCCAGTTGACAGCCACATGTAGCCACTGTCTGCATCATGGAGCATGGAATGGCACCCCTTTGAGCTACTTTGTAATTGATTCCCTCCCCATTTGAAAATCTAAAATGAAAATATACTGTGCACTTGACAACTTCATAAATCTAAAAGTGCTCAAGCTATGAAATATACCTGTGTTTCTTCTATGTGACAGAAATGGAAAGAATTAGAGCCTCACATGTTTTTGAAACTTGCATTTTATACTCTCTTTAACATTTTTGAGACCAATTCCACTCCTCCTATAAGAACAATCATGCAGGAAATTACAAAGGTCCATTCTATTGTTGCAAAAGAGGCCAAAAGAATATGCAAATTGCAGTGAAAAGCTATCATTTTCTGTTTAATGTTTTTGTCCCCATTGACACTCACATCAAGTTCTCTTTTTTTGCTTACCCAGAAAATCAGCCAGTTCTTTGGGCTAGAATGGTTATGGGGAACTTGGGGCTCTTTTATGGAAAGTTATCAGAGGAAAATTATCCCAGAGGCATGGCAGGGGTCTGGGACAATTTACGGTGGCGCACCTGAGTTTAAGAGCACGAGGCCCCTGTGGGGCTTACTCTGCAGGGGTGGGGGAGTGCGCTCTCAAGATGCTTAGGCTGCTTAAAGAACCAGCAGCTAAGACAGTCCAGTGAAGCAAAGGTAGGAGGAGGTCCCCATTCAGGCAGGAAAGTGGGAGGCACCTGGGGACCAGATGATGAAAGAGTTTGATGGGTTTGTGGGAGTTGGTTGATGTTCCAGACCTAGTTCCATAATAAATTGGCATATCCTAATTACTGTCATTTTTAACCTTATGCTTTGGAGCCATTATTAAGTAAAATAAGGGATCTTGAACACAAGCATTGCAATGGTCCCATGATAGTCAATCTGATAACCAAGACGACTACTAAGTGACTAAAGGGCACAGAGTGTCTACAGCCTGACAACACTGGACAAAGGCATGATTCATATTCAAGCAGGATGGAATGGCATGTCACTGGATTTCATCATGTTACTCAGGACAACATGCAATTTAAGATTTATGAATTGTTTGTTTTCTGGAATGTTCTGTTGAATGTTTTGGGACTGCAGTTGACCATGAGTAACTGGAACCACTGATAGTGAAACCATGGATAAGGGGGTCTACCATAGTCACAATTCAAGAGGAGGGACTTAGACTCCACTTCTTGATGGGCAGAATGTCAGAGTCTCACATTAAATGGGAGAGATACAGTCTGCACATTGGAGAATGCACCCCGCCCCCAGCCGGGTGGATTAGATACCCATCAAGGGAAGTGGGGGTGAAACAGGCTGTCCTCCCTCCTTTCCCCTTCCAACTCTGCCATCTTCTTTATGGGCCATCTGTGCTGCTACATGCAGTCCTCATATCCTCAGTCTGGTCTCCCCCAAGGAGGAATTAAATTCCATTTAGTAAACTTTTTCTGAGTCCTGAGTGTAAGAAAGTGATCTAAAGATTGTGCCGGACCCTGTTTTGGCAGATAGGCGAAGTTGCTGGCCTAGAGGAGGTACAGCAATGGAGGGTAATGACAGACAAGCAGCTGGCTGTAGTGCAAGGCCAAGTGTGATCAGCACAGCAGGTGGAAGAAAGTGCTGGGGACCCTAGAGACCAAATGCGGTTTCCTGGAGGAAGTCCTGGGGGTAGGCTCCATTTCAGGGACCCCTGTGCCAGTAACATATGATGCCTGGCTTGGCAAGGAAGGACAGTAGGTCTTCTGACCCCCACTATTCTCTGTGCCCCTCCAAATCCTTGTTTTCATTGTCTTGGTGATCATCTTTTCTCATGACCCCCCGCACTCTACTTTAACAACACCACAGCTGAGGGGACATGCAGGTCCTAATTCAGAAGGCAGGAACATCTCCCATTCTAAAAAGGAACTGTCTCTCTCATAGTACTGGCTGACTCCTCAGAAGCAGCAAAGTGTGTCTATTACATATCATGGCCAACAACTGGCTTTCTGGGTCAGCAGGCATATGGCTAATACACAATGGGGGTGTTGAGCTCATACCAGTGAAGATGCAGCAGAGAAATGTGTATATCATTTCTCGAATCTGCATTTGATGGCAGTTTTTCCTTTCCCATGTGACTTTGAGTTTGTTTGGAGCATTTTTCCCTTCTTTTTAATTTAGTGTAGATTTAAGATAGAAAGACCTAACAGGTACATCTATAGGAATGAGATATCTCAACTAACATTCTAGAGATATTTTAGCATGGAATTAAAGGTGTAAAGAATCCTATGGCAATGCTTAAAGTCCAGTCAGTTGACAAATACTTATTAAGCCCCAGACAGGTGCCTCATTTGGTGGGAGTGTCACCCTATACACACAAAAATGTTGCAGGTTTGATTCCTGGTCATGGAATGTACCTGGGTTGCGGGTTTGATCATCAGTCAGGATGCAACTGATTGATGTTTCTCTCTCTCTCTCTCTCTCTCTCTCTCTCTCTCTCTCTCTCTCTCCCCCTAATCATGAAAAAGCATATCCTCCAGTGAGGATTTGAAAAAATACTTATTAAGCATCTACTGTATGCTGGCATCCTGCAAGGCCTAGGGTATTCAGAGGTCTCTAACATTATAGAATTGACAGTCTGGTTGGGAGTTAAGATGTTAAGTAACCTAGTACACACAAATGAACAGTAATGCATTGGAATAAGTGATACGAAGAAAGAGTACTGAGTGCTAGGAAGAAGAGCAGAGGGATTGGGTGGTGGGCTGGGGGCACTGTGGTCAGGAGGAACCTTTTGAAGGAATGATATTGAAGCATGACATCGAGGGGGAAGGAAACAGCGGGGAACAGCCAGAGTGCTCCAGAGCAGGACAGGTAATGCCTTGAGTTCCAGAGACAATGGGTTTGGTGAGATCCCTAATATAATCTTCTCCTGGTGCCTCTGCAGGCTTGTTGCTCCCCCGTGGCTGTGGAGTGGGACTGGAGCAGGCTTGGCTGGGCATCCGCAAATGGATTCTTTCCAACTGACCCATGCAAGGCTGGCCTTTGCCATATTCTTTCACACTTGCTAAGTAAATCAGTATGCTACCTGACCTCCCTCTGGGCTTGTCTCAGCTGACTCCTTTCTTGTCCTAAGCTCATCATCTTTTAAGGAAAGAATTTTGCGAGCATCCAATTTAAAAAAAATGCAGAGTATTTTCCACCCAAGCCATATATCTACAAATAACACTATTTCATGCCATTTTAGGGGCAACTATTGCTCTGTTCTCAGACTCAAAATTTTAGCTATTTTTATCTTCAATCTGTGCTGAGGAAATGTTTTAAGTTCCTGTCCATGGGGCCCATTGCTTGAGAGGCAGATACCAGCCCCTACCATGCACCCAAAACAGATTGACTCTCCTTTGCTGTATCTTTGATGTTTCAACTTTGAAAAAGTTGCTTTAATGTATAGTAACTGGAGCATTTCAAATTAGGAATGGCGTTGTGATAACTGACTCTGTGTGTTGTTCTCTTCAAGGTGGTTCTTGCACACAGATTAGGTAGCACTCCTGACTCTGTCTCTCTCTGCAGCTGCTGAGGAGTCCAGAGTGCCTGCAGCCATGTTGCATGGGAAATGCCCACCAGGTTTTTTTCAGGCTCCCCGATTTACTGTAGAGATCTGTCAGGAGATCTACCATAAATCAGTCTGACCCATGAAAAGTTCATGGGTCAGTTGTCAGTTGGCCTGTGCTTAAAACCTTCTGGTGCAAGGCACTCACCACCTAACACCCCTCCTACCGCTGGAGTACCTGGACCCCTGGAATTAGGCAGTGTTTTCAGCAGCTTGCACTTTATAGTGCTGACCATGTGCCTGTACTGAGTCCTCATCATTTAATTCTGAGAACTGCCCAGCCAACTACTCTTATTATCACCATTGCATAGGCAGGAAAGCTGAGTCTCAGAGCTTGCAAACCTAAGATTTCTGACTCAGAGGCATAATGAACTGCCATGCGATATTGCCTTGTAATTTGTTATACTGTAGCTTTCATGCAGTGTCTCCTTGTGGCTCTCATACAGGGATACTGGGTCTTCTTCTGCACAAACTTCCTTCAGGTAATTGACCCCAGTGGCGGAGCCTATCCTGTCCTACTCCTCCTCCCTCCTCCCAGTCCTCTCTTCTGTAGGATGGACATACCCAGTTGCTCCATTTCCTCTAATCTCATGCTTCAAGTCTCCCTCCCACTGCCCAGGCCTTCTCCTCTTATATTGCCCAGAAAAGAACAAGTCTTCATATATGACAAACAGTAGGGTCAGGGGGTAAAGGACATGTCCTATTTCCAATTCTAGAAGTTATGCTTAAAACTGAAGATCACATCACACTGTGGATACAGAATGAATAAACCCACCTGTTTTCCCACAAAGAAATGTTCTTGTGAATCCCCTTCAAAACTAATCACTAAAGCTACGTTGGGAAGACATGGCTCAGGGATACTTAGAAAGCTGTCCCCATTTTTCACCCTCAGACTTGCCCCAGTCTTCAATATGGTATAGTTAAACTTAAGGAAGACTTGCTTTTGGGCTAGAATTCTGTATATTCATTCTCTCACCCATTCACGATTCAATACTTACAGAGCAAAGGAGAGCCTACTAAGTTTCAAGCACAGCACTAGGTTTTGGGGGTATAAAACTGAAGAACTCAAAGGTCCTGGGCCCAGAATCACTTCTGACTGTACCTGAAAGACACACAGTAGTACTGGTGTTCCAGGGGAAGGGGAGAACATGTGTGGAGGAAAGAGAAATTCATTTAGCCTAAGGGAAACTTTCCAAGACCAAGGGTGGTAAGTTGGTATAAATCATATTGGAGCTTACCAAATTTAAATGTTAATGGACTGCAACTAATGTGTACACTCTTTCCTATGTAATTCTGCATGTTCCAAATCTGTCATCACTTGTGGCCGGGGTGCTCAGATGGCCAGCACCTGACATGAAGAGTGTAAAGGAGGCTCCACAGCTGTTGGCAGCATTATCTTTTTGTGAAATTGTCCTTCCTCCTATCTTTTTCCACCTTAGGGATGCTTTATTCTCACTGATTTTTGTAGCATCTGATCTTATCTCACAGCAGTAACAGTACATTTCTACTTTCATAGAGGGTCTGAAGGTTCTTACTTGTGGTATCCTGGTGGTCTGATTACAGTGTCTCAGCTCTCAGGCATCCTGATACCAGTCTTTACCACCTGCTGCTCTTCCAGTATGTATATGGTCATACGATTAGTGACTATTTCTTAGGAGATATTTGGTTTTGCTGAGTTTACTTCTGTCAGCTTTAGCCATTACTGTTCACTTTCATTCATACCCACACATATGCTCACATGTACACACACGCAAATCCCATTTTTATTTATCTTGTTAACAATCTTGAAGTACAGGTCTGTACAACAAGGTTAGACAGACCGATACATTCAAGAAGGCATAAGCAGTATTAACAGAGTAGATAGTGTATTTGAAAGAGGTGGGGCAGTGTGGGGGAAAGGCAAAGCTACAAAAAATTTTGGTGGTAAGAAATAAATGACCTGTCACCATGGAACTTTCTCTTCAACTGCATTTTTAAAAATCTTCACCCAAAGGTATGTTTACTGATTTTAGAGAAAAAATAAGAGACATGGAGGGAGAAAAAGAGAGGGAGAACATCGATGTGGAGAGAAACATCGAGTGGTTGCCTCCCGTAAGTGCCACGATCGGGTATCAAATCAGCAACCTGGTCATACGATTAGTGACTATTTCTTAGGAATGTGCCCTGACCAGGAATCAAACCCTCAACCTTTTGGCTTATGGGACAGTGCTCCAACCAACTGGGCCACCTGGCCAGGGATCAACTGGATGTCTTGTGAAAATACAAATTAATATCATCCAAGATGGTGCTAGGATGAGAAGCTCATTAGAATGTTTCTAATACTGCCTGAGAAATACAAGTTTCATCATCAGTTCATCAATGTCAGCAATGTCAGGAAAGTATGTGAACAAACAGGAAAAAAAATCTGAAGCCTGTGAAAACATTTTGTAACACAAAAGAATAAAGTCATAAGAGCTTAAAGGTACACCTAAATTATTATTTAGCCAAAACCCACAGAAAAGTTTGGAAACAACTATTAAAGATTCTCAGCAAGACAGAGGGGGACTTTATATCTATAAATCGTGAACAGTGTGGCACATAATTAGAAAGTGGGATCACAATGCTAAGAAACCATGTACTATTGTTTCTTGTTGTTGCACTGAAAAGTAAAATGAAAACTGAAGAAGATAAAAAGATAAACAATAAATATTTCTGAAGGAATGTGAGAGAAGATGACTGACATAGTAATATAACACAAAGATATAATCTATGAATAATAGAAGTTCCCAAAGAAAAATAGAAAATAAGTTCCCAGATGAAAAGGGAATAAGAAGAATCTCTTTGTCTCTTGATTTTCAATCTTCCTTTGATTTCTCAACAGAACAGACCAAATTTGAAGCAAACCCTCTTCATTTTTTGTTGGTGGTCCCCACATTTAGGCACAATGACATTTTCTGAAGAACTATATGAGTCAGGATTGGATAAGCTATGCTGTGGTAACAAATTTACCCTGAATTTTCTTGTTTACCACAAAAAAAGTTATATGTCACTTATGTCAAGTTCAGTGAGAATTGGGTGACTTTTCAGAGTAGTTCCTTTCCAAGTGGTAGTTCAGGGAACCAATCTGCTTTCAACTTGCATAACACAGGGTACCCATAGCTCTATTTGTCCAGGAAGATCCTATTGTCCTGGCAAAATGATGACAAGTACCTCTCGCATTCCTCGAAATGTTCATGTGAGTAATCCTTTAGTCATCTTACAGTTACACCACCTGGAACTGTCTTCCACATCACCAGAGCAGGAAAGACAAACTGGCAACTCATGTACCACTTTCATTCTTAAACGCTTTGGCCCAGGTGCGATGCACATTATTTCCACTCACCGCTAGTTGGAGTCACAGGTCTTCATCTAATCACAGGGAGGCCAGGACATGTGCATTGAGATTGAATCAGGAATATTAAATTTCAGTCAAAAATCTCAGTAGGAAACAAATATCAGTGTCACAATAACTTTAGTAAAAACCAAAACTAAAGAACTATAGTTACATAAATAAAAGCAGTATCAAAATAACAAAATTTTCAAGTACCATCATATAATTTTTAGCTCTTCTGTAGTAACCACATTTGGGACCTGAACTTTGCCTGATTTCCTCCACTCCCTGCCTAGGTCCACAGCAAACAGCTCGTATTTTGACCCACCCATATAGTCACATGGATGTCCTTTATTCTTCCTAATCAAAGCCATCAGAGGATGTTCACCTGTCTAACACTTCTCCAGAACCTTCATGACAGCCTTGATGTCTGCACTGAAGGATGGGCCTTATTCCACTTCCCTGGTATTGGTTCACTTATTCTGAATCTTTTGGCTGGGCTTAGCTATGGAGAGTATGGATTCAGAATGAGAATTTGAAGTACAGTGAGGTACCAGTATGGCAGGTTGAAGTAAGATGAGTGGGGCCACAAATGTTCCTTTGTGAGTAGTGAGAGCTTGAAGAAGAGGGCAGAGGACCAACTGCTGTGGAGATGAAGAAGGATCCAGGTACAAAACATCAGGTGAATCAGAGATGCCACAAGAAAGTAGAAATTGCTAGTGCACCATTCTTAACACATGGCAAAATGAGAAAAATATAGAAAGAAATTACATAGCAGATATGAAGAATAGAATTAATTTGACTTAGTCATATTTAACAAACATTCATCCACTATATGATGAATGAATGATTGAGCACACATAATGAATAAAGGTATATATTTGAACTTGAATGTCTTTCAGAAAGAGAACATAACTTCTTTTCAAACGTCCATGGATCAGGCACAAAAGTTGATTATGTCCTAACCTGCAAAATTTTCACGGATCTTAAAAACCAGAAATTTTACAGATTTTATTCTCTGATCACAATGTAATTAATCCAAAGTTAATAATGTAGGATTGAATAAAAAGACCCCCCTCAGCAAAAGACAACTTGGACATTTAAAGATGTTTCTAAATACAGCATTGTTGGACAAAAGAGAACACCAAGAAAATCCTAACGAGCTACTAAAAAATAATATAATATAAATGCAAACAGCACTATGAGACCCAAGGTATGTTGACAAAGGAAAGCTCAAAGACAAATTAACAGCTTTCACTGAATTCATTACAATTACATGCAGAGGTGGGAGAATCATGAATATTCAATCTCAGTCAAATATTCTCTTGGCTGGTGGCCACACAGTCTCCAACCCCGTGTCCCACTTCTGTGTTTTGTTCCACATCCAGTTCATCCAGGAATTCCTCTGAGCGTCCTCAGATCGTCTGTGCCCATTGCCCACCCTCATTTAGAACATTATTTCCACCCCCATGGGATTTGTCAGCAGTCTCCTATTTCTAAATCAGAAACGTTTACTGTGTCCCTACTGCTGTCAGATTGAAATCTGTCCTATGTGGGTGGGCACACAAGGTCCTCAGTCCAATGTACTTGATTTCAAGATCCAGCTCAAGGGCCAGCTGACCTCTACTTACAAGTAATTATTCATTCCAGCCCAACACTCCCCGCTCGCTCATAGCTGTCACACTATTATATTGTAGACAAATACACATCTGTTGACTTGTTTTTCTCCCCAGTAGCTTATGTTTCTTTCCCATGTCTCCCACCTTCACAAACCTCTTTGTCCCTTTTCATCCTTACTGAACTCCAGCACAATGCTATGAACACAGAAATATAAAACACGTTTGCTAGACAACAGAGAATTCCTCTCAGGGCCTAGAGCAGTCATTGGCACTCTAAAACAAATTGACTTGCTCACTGGACTTAATAAATTAAACTCAGGAAAAAGGGAAAACTGTATATTAAGCAGTGCCCTGAAGGTGCTAAAGGAATTCAGGGAAAGTGGGAGATCATCATGTGGAATAACCCAGGATGCCCTGATATGTTGCTGGCTTTGCAGAAGGGTAAACTTTGGAACAGAGAAGGAGCTTATGGCCCGGGGTTGGTGGCTAGAGGAATATGACCTAAAGCAGATAGAGGGAGTGAGTGTGGGCACAGGGGAGGGGCCACCTTAGCTGTAGGGGTCAGTACCCAGTGAGGGGCACAGGAAATGAGTTGGGACAAGCCACACACCTACCCTCCAGTCACAACTGGGGTGAGGTTTGACTCCGTCTCACATCTCTAGAGCACTGATGATTGAAGCAATGGACTGGTATCATTTGGACCAACATAGGTTTCTTTGCTCTTGGAAACCCTGCTCAGCCAGAATTAACCATGTCTCTAAGTTTAAATGGAATGTTCCCACAATGTAGAAGACTTTAAAGTTTGCAATCTTAGACTAAGAGAGTAAAGGCATTTGAGGTCAGACCTGAATTTGTGTGAATGCAAGAAGCAAGAGTTTTACTGAATTGTTTGGATTTTTCCCCTATGCTGGTTTTCATCCCACATTGCACAGTGGCTTAATCTGGCACAACACATAACCCATCTGAGTGCTTGCATATGGAAATAGTCCTTTAGACATTTAGGATCAGGCACTTCATATTCTGCACAATTACTGTGCCAGCATTTCATTGTGGATGACTGGCCTTCAGCTCACACACTTCATATGCTGTTAAAAGTAGTTAAATCAAAGGAATGCGTGGAGAAGAGATTGTGTTTAGCAAACCATTGTGCTGATATTCTGATTAAGTGTAAGCTTTTTAGCATACTGTGTCAATGAGATGCACTGCTGTATTAATAAGCTGTAAATGCTAAATAATTGCTTGATAGAATGAAAACCTAAAGCGATGGGTTTCTAGAATGCTGATTATTCTCCTCAGTGACAGAAGGCAAGAGAACCTGTTCCTACAATTGCTTCCGTTTGGAAAGGAAAGGACAGTTCGGTCTGGCATATTGATGGAAAACACTGAATATTTTCTTGGTGATTCTTTTGTTTCCTTTCCTTTGAGCTTCTGGTTTATTCACACATTTACAGACATCCACTGGGCAAGGGAACCCTTCCCACATGGACCACTCAGTTTCTGTTTGTGGTCCCCATGGATGACAAGTACTTCTTTTTTTGGTAAGAAGGGAAATTCTGTTTTCTGAGACAGCATAGTTCCCAGGCACAGCTTCCCCTAGGAGGCTGAACCTGAAGGTGGATGGCGTGGCCACCTGCTCCCTGATCTCCAGGCTCCAGCCGACACTTCTGATGTGGGAAGGCTCAGCTCTGAATCCAAGCCAGCACTGGTTGTTGGTTCCAATTAAAAAGCAATTGCATTCCCAGCAGTTCAAGGCTGCGGCCAAAAATACAGCATGTTCAGAAAAGCATGATGTTTTTTGAGAGGCAATTACTCCATAAAGGGCTGGATGCTGCCAGGAAGGGCTAATGATGGTACATTTGTATGTGATAAAAATGTTTAAGTTCAAAGAAGAAACCGAAAGTAGATGATTGACTTTGGAGTTATTTATAGACAGCCATGAGGGTTTTCTGTTGGTCTTTTCTTTCCTCTCAACATTAAGCAGCCCATTTATTAGAGGACAAACAGGTATTGACCTTTGTCAGACAGCAAGGAAACACAGCAATCACATTAAGGAAATCAAAGGCGAAAATGTTCAGGGGTCAGCATTAACCAGTGCTGGGAAGCAGAGTCATGCTGCAGGTGCATTGCCGAGAAACAGCGTCTGTCTCCCCATGAGCAGGCTCTGCTTCCTGGGAGGACCAATCAGGACATGGAGCTTGACGGGGCATTTCAGATCATTGCCTTCAGTCTCCTCCGCTGGTCCAGTGCTTATGTATAGGTGTTTTTAATAACGCTCTCTATCTTGTTTGGCTCATGGATACATAATCTCAGAAAAGTTGTAAAACCGAGAGTCAAGAATCCTGAGGGTTTTTTAGACTAACTTATTTACTTTAAGACCTGGAGCAAGTCATTGAACCTCTCTGGGCATTCATTGGTAGTTGCAACTAGCTAACTTTATTTCAGACCTATTAGGTAATGATTTTACAATAAGAACATTCTACCTCATCACCTATAAAGTCAGTATTTGAAAACAAAAAATGTCCCTTAAGCTCCAGTTTCTTGTGATCATATTACATTGGACCAATCCAAATATTTCTTCTGCAGAAGGCCAAGAGATCACACCTTGCACCATTCCCAACCTCATGCTTCTAGTTTTCTTTAGGGAGGAAATGGATAACTGTTTCCTGCCAAGACAGCCTGTTTCAAGATCTGTGTGACTGGCAAGAATCTTCTGGCATCATGTGGTGGTTTCTGGTAGGGAGGAACATTGCCCTGGAAGAGAAGGTGCCGGCAGCGAGTGGGGGTATGACGAGGCCAGAGCATCAGGACAGAACGTGAGAGGCTCATCTCATTGCCAGTACTGTGTATAATTGAACAGGCTGTTTGTTATATTTAATTTTAGATGTAATTGTTCAATCAGGACCTCATCCAGAGTGGCTTCTAACCTGCTAGCCTGCTTTCTCCCCCTGTCCCACGCTCTGCTACTCTGTTACTTTCCCATCCATCCACTGGCCAGCCCCAGCCCTGCACCCCCACCCCCCACCTTCACCTAGGTTATTGGCCTCAGGTGGAGCTTGTCTAGCCTTTGGAGTAGATTAAAGCAGCCTGGCTTCCATTTTTGTCTGCTCTTCAGAATCATAGTATTTTCTGCTTCCTTATTCGCTTATTCTACATCAGCATCTTTCCCCTCCAAAGGACTCTGGATAAATGAGGCCATGAGAAGAGGCATATCCTACACTCAGCTTGGCAGGAGGAAAGCCACGAGATTTTCTTGGATGATTCCAGGTGGAGGAGGCATTGCCCTCATCTCTCTCACCTCTGACAAGGGCAGGTGCAGCACAAAGCAGCAGGAGCTTGGGGTCAGAAAGGTAAATTCAAGTTCCGAGTGTGGTGTTTTGATGGGTAAGATGGTGCCTCTATCAAATGGAGCAAGTGTCTGTCCAGCTGACCTCACAGGTGGAGGCGGTGAGAGGCCCTGAGATGATACACTTGAGGGGGGAACCATGTAAATTGTCAAGGTCTGCACCTGTGTGCCTGGCAGGTGGTCTCCGGCTTATGCCTCAAGCAGAAGAGAATGGGGCTTTTATTAAAATCAGACCATTCCTGCAGCCTGAGGTGGGCGGTTCACAGTGGTGCCTCAGGCTAAGCTTGAAGTCAACTAAACCCAAGACTCCTGACCTTTCCATCTGGTCAGAAATTTGACTGCTTCTCTTGTACTCCCTTTTTCCTCAACCCTTCCTTCTTTTTCATTATATAAACAGTCTTCCTCAACCCTTCCTTCTTCTTCATTGTATAAACCCTTTTTTCATTATATAAACAGTCTGGTCTCCTTCCTATCTAGCTGTGGTCCTCTATCCTTCTGTGCTGGCCCAGGCTCCTGGAAATAAATGGTGGTCCCCACATATTGCCTCCCCCGTCAATGATTCTCCATGTGTCTCTGCTAGGTGACTCTTCTGGAACTGCTTTCTCTACAGTCACCAGAAACTTGGCATGAACATCTTGCGTTCTTATCCCACGGAGCCACCCTGGCCTTTTCCTTTCCCTACTCTCCTCCACCTCCATCCCATCATTCTCCTTCTTCTCCCCAGGCAATCTGCTTTTTAGTTCAAGAACAGCCAAGCGGAGTTTGGCTCAATCATCCTTCTCTATTAATTTAAAGCTGTCCTGTTCTTGAGCTTTTATGATAGGTGGTTAAAGGTCCAGAAGTAAAAATCCTGGATTTCCTGTTGGAAAGAAGAGGGCATGTCTCCCTTAAGAATGGGAGCTCACCTCCTCCTGTTGATCACCTAAGTCTCATCCTCCACCCACCACTATGGGGGATGGCTTCAGGGGTACAATCTGTACTGTGCGCTCAACACATGATTCTTACACTGAGGGCAGCCTTGGAGAGCCCCTTCACAGGTGGTCTATAGACTGTAGAGTCCCCGTGTGTCCACACTCTGCAGCCCAGGGGAGGAAGGACTGCTGACACCCTGTTCCCTAGACTTTGTGCTCTAGGTGGAGACTGCACCCATGGGTCAGGTGCTTCAAGCACGTATTTGGCCACGAGCGTCCCTCTCTGGAGAGTGGGTCAGGAAGGTGGCTGCTCTCAGCCAAGAACACCACCAGCTCTAGAGCCACTTGCGCCCAGGGACTCCTACCAGAGCCTGAAGTGAGGCCCTCGTCATGTCGTCATTCATAATTATGAATGAGATTCACAACAAGCGAGTGGACTGTTGTTCTTCCCTCTTCAATCCTAAACTTAGTTGGAAGTGTGCACTTTTCTCTCGGGGTTTTATGTGGAGAAATGTGAACCTTTCTGTCTTCTTCTTTCATCAACACATTGCTCATTCTTCGTAATTTGTGAAAGTTTTTTGAGACCATCCTTATCACCCAGACAGGAACTTTGAAACAAGGTAGAGAAAATTGATAGGAAAAGGCACCAAACCTTTCTGACAAAAGGGATACTTGTCAGAAGCATAAAGCCTTCTCAATGTCAAGTTTCTGCTGACCTCTTCAGCTATTCTGATTCATTCTCTTCTGGCATCAGCAACTGTTTCTTCCATTTTGGATAAATATCAGGTTTATTCTCATTCTCAATTCACATAGGCTTGCAAATTCAGATTACTCTGAAGACCAAATTACTGCCTGTGGGACAATGGCCTTTGTCTGAGTGCTAATCAGGGAGTTAGGAAATAGCCCAAGAGTTTCACTGGGTTGCATTTTTTAAAAAACTCTGTTAATTATAGGCTTCAGTCATATATTCAGATGTAGATATGAGAGATGCAACGTTTCCACATTTTAATTGGATCCTTAGGTGAAGAAGGTTTGAGCCTGGTTTTAATTCAGGGCGAACAACCCTCCTGTGAACGCACTTCTTTTTTAATGCCTGGTTTCTTTTTCTTTTTTCTTTTCTCCCTTACCATACGTTTGTGCTCTCTCTTGGCACCCAGAACATCTCTTTTCCTTCTTGGTGTACTGGAGATATTTATAATTGCTTCATTAGCTCCCTTATCTGTAAGACTGTAAACTCCCAAAGAAGAAGATCTATGTCTGTTTTATTCATCAGTGTATCCTCTGATAACCTGGATGGTGCGTGGCGTGTTGTTGGCCTTTGAGAAATAAATATGTGTAGGAGGAATGGGCAGATAAATGGAGAGGTGGAGGGGTGGATGGATGGATGGGTGGATGTGCAGGCAGTGGATAAAAATATTTATTTTTTCTGTCTTCTATTTTTGATAAGATCATAGCATCCTAGGCTGGAAATAGAACCTTCATTGTGCATTAAAGGGTTCCCTTGGTCTGTCCTCTAAATTGGCCACATGCTGTGTCCGTAAGAAAGGACTTTTGTCCTTTTTTTAGTAAAGTTCAGCAAAATATCTTTTCTTTGATCATAGTCTCTGGGGCTCAATTTTTTCATCTGTCAACAAGAAAAAGAGAATGTTCTTCCTGGATCGATGCCTGGAAATGTGTTTGTTTTACACTCTTTGGAGATGAGACATCAGTAGAGTCCACGTTGCCATCTGCCCGGCGCCTTTGCTAAAAGGGATTTTCGGACACTTGGTACTTTGGAGTGACGGTCCTATAGCAAAAGAGCATGCTGGGCAGGACCACAGGCTTTACAGCTTCGGAACAATGTACCGTATGGGGGGAGCAGGGCCCCAACATAGAATCTACATGACAGAAGCCCCTGGAGTGTGCGATGTGATGGCCTTATCATTGGGCATGTAGAAGGCTTGTTCTGCAGCTAACATTATGAAATTGCTCCACTGTATTAATTAAACTGTCCTAGGCATTCTTTCCCTGGGGCTTTCTGAGCACAAAATGATGGTCTCACTATCTATTAGAATAGAAAATGGGAGCGTGCTTTCCCAAGTGGTAGGAACATCAGTTCAAACACTGGACACTGAGGTCATTAAAACTTACTGAGAGCAGCTGGAACCCTGGGTGTTCAGAAGCAGTCCTGTTGTGTCCAGGACCTGTGGCCCTTGTCTATGCGCCCTCTGTAGGCCTGCTCTCACCCCACCCCTTCTGTCTTAGCTTCTGCAGGCTTTGTTCTTGAATGCATCCACTCACCCTGTCTCCTGCCTTACCCACTACAATTTGAAGTTTCTCTCCATGTCACTTCAGGATCTGACACTGTCTGGATGTGGCATCTTCAGGACTCTGTCTGGTTTGGACTTCATCACTCCTGTTTATAGGCTGGGAGACTGCCCTTCAGGTCTGGTTGGAGACAGGAGGAGGGAGAAAGACTTCAGACGATTCCCCATAAATGTGGATTCTCCCAGCTGAGTTCTGAGACACTGTGGCAGCAGGGAGCTGACAGTAGGCTCTTCGGTAACATTTAGAATGCCTCTTACAAAATGTTGCAAACGTAGAGGGACTTACAGGGAAATGAGTCAATGTCTTCATGCCTGGATTTTCCTCACTGGCTCAGCTGCTCATACCGCTCTGCCCCTTTCCTTTCCTCAACATCTCCTATCTGCATTTTATTCCACATTCAGGGCCAAGTTCTCTCTTCTGAATGAGTGTGGCATTTGAAATGCCGTACAATTTATCTGCCCCTTCCTGACATCCTAGGTCTGGACCTCATCCTTTCTTTCAGAATGTGAGCTCCCCAGTCATCTGAGAAAGGATATCAAACACATTTTCTCTGTAGGCACAGAGCTGAAGAACATAGACTCTTTGCTGCTGGCACCAGGCTTTTGGAGTGGAAACCCTTTTTCTGCTGTGTGGTCTTGGGCAGGTTGCTTAACTTCTTTTTTTTTTTTTTTAAGATTTTATTTATTTATTTTTAGAGAGGGGAAGGGAGGGAGAAAGAGAGGGAGAGAAACAGCAATGTATGGTTGACTCTCACATGGCCCCCACTAGGGGCCTGGCCTGCAACCCAGGCATGTGCCCTGACTGGGAATCGAACCTGCGACCCTTTGGTTCGCAGCCCGAGCTCAATCCACTGAGCTACGCCAGCCAGGGCTGCTTAACTTCTTTGTGCCTCCTTTTCCTCATCAGCCAAATGAGAATAACAATAGTACCTGCGTCTCAGGGTTGTGAGTATTAAATAAACAAATACATGCAAATGACCAAAACCATGCCCAGCACAGAGGAAATGCTGGTGCCTGGAGGCTCTTGTCACTACTATCAGCAATAAAAGCTCCAAGCACCAAGTTTCCTGGGAAACAAGCACTCTGGGCAATCAGCCTTTTACCTTTCACCTCATTGCCACTGTCTCCCTTTTCCCTTCTCCCATCATCAGGGAATGGCAAAAACCCAAAAGATGAATCTGTAGTGTACCAACATGTTCCCAAAACCTTCATCAGAACAAAAATGTCTCTGGGGACATCAAGAAAGCCAGGCAAGAGAGGACCTGTCATAGATGAAGCAAAGAAAAGCCCGGGGAATTTCTTTCTTTTTTTTAATTAAATTTATTTTGGCAACATCAGTTGATAAAATCCTATAGGTTTCAGGTGTACAAGTCTGTAATACATCATCTATATATTATTTTGTGTGTTCACCACCCCAAGTCAAGTCTCCTCCCATCACCAACATCCTTCCTTTACTCTCTTCTACCTTCCACATGCCCCTTTGCCTCTGGTAGCCGCCGCACTATTGTCTGTGTCTATGAGGTCTTTTTTTTTTTCTTTTTGCTTAATCCCTTCACTTTTTTCACCCAGCCCCAGAACCCCTCTCCTCTGACAGCTGTCAGTCTGTTCTCTGTATATATGGATCTGTTTCTCTTTTGTTTCTTTATTTTATTCATTAGATTCCACATCTAAGTGAGTCATATGGTACATGTCTTTATCTGACTGGCTTATTTCACTTGACATAATACTCTCCAGGTCCATCCATGGTGTTGCAAAAGGCAAGATTTCTTTCCTTTTTTATGGCTGAGTAGTATCCCATTGTGTACATGTACCATGGCTTTTTTATCCACTCATTTACGGATGGACACTTGGGCTGCTTTCAAATCTTGCCTATTATTGTAAATAATGCTACAGTGAACATAGGGGTGAATATATTCTTTTGAATTGATGTTTTAGGATTCTTAGGGTATATTCCTAGAAGTGGAATAGCTAGGTCATAATGTTGTTCCTAATTTTTTTTTTTTTTAGATTTTTATTTATTTATCTCTAGAGGGGAAGGGTAGGAGAGAGGGAGAGAAATATCAATGTATGGTTGCCTCTTGTGTGTCCCATGCTGGGACCTGGCCTGCAACCCAGGCATGTGCCCTGACTGGGAATCGAACCGCGATCCTTTGGTTCACAGGCCCGAGCTCAATCCACTGAGCTACACCAGCCAGGGCTGTAGTTCCTAATTTTTTGAGGCAACTCCATTCTGCTTTCCACAGTGGCTGTACAAATCTGCATTCCCACCAACAGTGCATAAGTGTTCCCTCTTCTCCACATCCTTGCCAACACTTGTGTGTTAATTTTTTTTAGGTTTTTTGGAGAGAAGGGAAGAGAAAGAGAAACATCAATGTGTGGTTGCCTCTCATGCACTCCCTACTAAGGATCGGGTCCACAACCCAGGCATGTGCCCTGACTGGGAATTGAACCAGTGACCCTTTGGTTCACAGGCCTGCACTCAATCCACTGAGCTATACCAGCCAGGGTTTGTTGTGTTTATTGATGATGGCTCTTCTGACAGGTGTGAGATGATATCTCACTGTGGTTTTAATTTACATTTCTCTCATGTTTAGTGACATTGAGCATCTTTTCATATGTCTATTGCCCATCTATATGTCCATTTTGGAGAAGTATATATTCAAGTCCTTTCTCCATTTTTTAATTGGATGGTTTATTTGATGTTGACTTGTATAAAAAATTTATAAATTTTGGATATTAACCCTTTATCAGATGTATCATTAGCAAATATACTCTATTTTATGGGTTGTTTTTTCATTTTGTTGATGGTTTTCTTTGCTGTATAAAAAATTTTTTTTAATTTTTATTTTAATTGTTGATCTTGCACAGTTGTCTGTCTTTTACTCCCACCCCAGCCCACCACCCCAGCCCTCCCCACCTCCCTCCCATTTCCACCCCCCATAGTTTTTGTCCATGTATCCTTTATACTTGTTCCTATAAACTCTTCCTTTGCTGTATAAAATCTTTAGTTTGATATAGACTCATTTGTTTATTTTTTCTTTTGTTTCTCTTGCCCATGGAAATATACCTGAAAAAATTTGCTATAAGAAATGTCTCAGATGTTACTGCCTATGTTTTCTTCTAGGATATTTATAGTTTCAAGTCTAACATTTAAATCTTTTATCCATTTTAAGTTTATTTTTATGTATGGTACAAGGGGGTGGTCTAGTTTCTTTTTTTTTGCATGTATCTGTTTAATTTTCCCAACACTATTTATGGAATAGACTATCTTTACCCCATTGTATGTTTTTTTCCTCCTTCGTCAAATGTTAATTGACCATAAAAGTGCGAGTTTATTCCTAGGCTCTCTATTTTGTTCCATTGATCTTTATGTCTGTTTTTATGCCAGTACCATGATGTTTTGATTACTATGGCTTTGTAGTATAGTTTGATAATAGGTAGCATGATATTTCCAACCTTGTTGTTCTTTCTCAAGATTGCTATGGCTATTCCAGGTCCTTGTGGTTCCATATATATTTTTGGAATATTTGTTGTAGTTCTACGAAATATGCCATTGGATCTTGATAGGAATTGTGTTGAATCTATAGATTGCTTTGGGTAGTATGGACATTTTAATGATGTTATTATGCTTCTACTTATTTGTATCTTTAATTTCTTTCTCCAGTTTCTTATAATTTTCTTATAATTTACAGGTCTTTTACATCCTTGGTTAAATTTATTCCTAGGTATTTTATTTTTCTTAATACAATTGTAAATGGGATTACTTTCTTAGTTTCCCTTTCTGATCACTCATTATTAGTACATAAAAAATGCAACTGAATTCTGGACATTTATTTTGTATCCTGCTACTTTAATTAATTTATTAGTCCTAGCAGTTTTTTGGTGGAATCTTTAGTGTTCTCTACATACAGTATCATGTCATCTACAAGTAATTAAAGTTTTACTCCTTCCTTTTCAATTTGGATGCCTTTTATTTCTTCTTCTTCTCTGATTGTTATGACTAGGACTTCCAGTACTACGTTGAATAAGAGTGGTGAAAGTGGGCATCTCTGTCTTGTCCCTGATCTTAAGGAAAATGCTTTTAGTTTTTGCCTGTTCAGTATGATGTAGTCTGTGGGTTTGCCATATATAGCCTTCATTATGTTGAGGTATGTTCCCTCTATTCTCACTTTGCTGAAAGTTTTTACCATAAGTGGGTGCTGTGTTTTTCAAATGATTTTTGGCATCTATTGATATGATCATGTGCTGTTTATCCTTTATTTTGTTGATAAATAATAATGGGGTGTTAAAACCCCCTACCATGACTATAACTGTTGATCTCTCCCTTTATGTCCATCAAGATTTACTTTATGTATTTAGGTGCTGCTACACTGGGTGCATAAATGTTTACAAGGATTATATCCTCTTGTTGGATTGTTTCCTTTATCATTATGTAGTGTCCTTCTTTGTTTCTTACTACAACCTTGGTTTTGAAGTTGATTTTGTCTGTGATAATTATTGCTAGCCCAGTTTTTTCATTTCTATTTGCATGAAATATATTTTCTATCCCTTTACTTTTAGTCTGTGTGTATCTTTTGTTCTGAGGTGTGTCCCTTGTAGACAGCATGTATATAGTTCTTGTTTTCCTATCCATTAAGCCTCCCTATGCCTTTTGATTAGAATATTTAAGCCATTTACATGTAAAGTGATTATTGATAGGTATGTATTTATTGCCATTTTATTCTTTTAACTATGTTCTTCTATGTTGTTGTCATCTTCTTTTTCTTCTTCAAAAAGACCCTTTAATGTTTCTTGTAATTCTGGTTGGTGGTAATGAACTTCCTTAGCTTTTTCTTGTCTGAGAAGCTCTTTATTTCTCCTTCAGTTTTAAGTGAGAGACTTGATAGATAAAATAGTCTTGGTTGTAGGTTCTTGCTTTTTATCACTTTGAATATTTCATGCCAATCCTTTGTGGCCTGAAATGTTTCTGTTGAGAAATCAGCTAACAGTCTTCCCTACAGTCTTCCTTTGTAGGTAACTAACTGTATTTCTCTTGCTACTTTAAGATTCTCTCTTGGTCTTCAACATATGGCATTTTAATTATGATGTGTTTTGGTGTGGGACTCCAGGGCACTCTGCACTTTCTGGACCTGCATGTCTTTTTCCTTCACCAGGTTGGGGACGCTTTCAGTCATTATTTCTTAAATAGGTTGTTGGTCCTTTGCTCTCTCTCTTGTCCTTCTGGTACCCCTTCGATGCAGATGTAGTTACAGTTCATGTTGTTCCAAAGGTCCCTTAAACTGTCCTCATTTAATTTTTTTTTTTTTTTTTGGCTGCTCTGAATGGGTGTTTTCTGGTACCTTTTCTTCCAAATCACTTATTCTTTCCTCTGCTTCATCCAACCTAATGTTTATTCCTTCGGGTGTATTCTTCATTCAAATATTGCATTCTTCATTTCTGACTGGTTCTTTTTCATGCAATTGTAATTCTTATTAAGTTTCTTGAGCATCCTTATAACCCTTTTTTGAACTCTATGTCTAATAAATTGCATGCCTCCATTTCACTTAGTTCTTTTTCTGGAGAGTTCTCCTGTTCTTTTGTTTGGGGAATTTTTCTTTGTCTACCCATTTTGGCCATTTCTTTGTGTTTGTTTCTATGATTTAGGTAGATTTGCTATGACTCCAGTCTTGGTAATGTGGCTTTGTGTAGTAGGTGTCCTGTGGAACCCAATGGCACAGTTTTTGTGATCACCTGAGCTGGGTGCCCCAGGAATATCCATTGTGTGGGTTATATGCCCCCCTGTTATAATTGTTCTTGATTGCTATTAGATTGTTTGTGTGTGGAGTCAACCTTCAGGTTGGCTAACTATGAGGATCAACCCCAACCACAGTGTATGAGCTACTGTGCAAGTGCTGACCACATGAAGTATAATTTGCCTTAGCAGGGACAGTGGCTGACATCACAAAGCCAGAGCATTTCTATATGGCTTTGTGATATCAGCCACTGTCCCTCTCTGTGCTTATTACCTATCTTAATAGCAGTAAGTAACTGATTTTCCACAGTTCTCATCACCCACCGGTTGTGGGGCCCATCAGAGACTAATGATGTGAGTCCTGACAAGTTAATGCTGAGAGGCAGTTGCCATGGAGCTTGGGAGAAGTGGCCCTTAGAACCGGGTGCTCACTGGGATCTGGGTAATCCATTTCTGTGAGGGCCTGGGGAAAATCAAGTCAGCTCTTAAAAGAAAGCAACTGTAAGAAGATGATATAAAGCAGAATTAGGAAAAATGCCTGCTGGTTTCACCAATGAGCTTTATTCATTGCTCTGGAGCACTAATGCTCAAACTTTTTGTTTTTAGCACCCATTGACAGTCTTAAAACTTACGGAGGACCACCCCCTCAAAAGGACTTTTGTTTATATATGTCCTCTCTATTGTCTTTTACTGTCTTAGAAATTAAAACAAAATTTTTAAATATTTAATCATTCAAAAATGCCAATAATAAACTCATTTCATGTAAAAACATTTTTATGAAAAATGACTATTTTCCAAAGGAAAAAAAAAAGAAAGAGAGTAGCATTGTCCTACCTTGTTGCAAATCTCTTGATAGTTGGCTTGAACAACAGTTGTTTTCTCATATCTGATTCATGCACGCCATTAGTTGTCAGAGCACTGACATCATCCTGTGTGATATAGCCTCTAGAAAACTCTCGCACTAGTGAGACGATAAAAGTGAAAAAAGTAAATAACATAACTGTGAAAATGTTTTGACCTTGTGGACCCCTAGAAAGGTCTCAGGGACCCCCAAGGGGTCCTGTGGACCATACTTTGAAAACTGCACCTGAAGAACCTGAGTCAATGTTGCTTTTGCAGTATCCAGCCTTTATAAAACCAGACTCCAAGTTGTCAAAGAAAAGGCAGGATTTATTGAGGATCATCACCATAGGTGTAGGGACCCCTGCACTGGGATTTTGCAGTGGGGGAAAGAGATTGGATCAACTCTAAATCCAGCACGGGCAAGTGAGGATTTATAGCCAAGGAACAGGGCGGCGATCGGTGGATGGAAAATTACTAGAGGAAACTTCAGAGGTAAAGAGACCTAAGAGGACTCCCACTAAGATAAGCCAGAGTGTCACACATTACTGGGGAATGGTGGAGGAGGAGGAACCTGATCAAGGGATTCTCAGCAAATTGACAGGGTTCTTTAGCAGGGTTCCTGCTGAAATTGGATTTTACAGGCAAGTGCATAGATGGGCCTAGGAGGAGGTTCAAGAGCCTGACTGAAGTTTAGTCAAGCAAAGAATCTCTGTCAAAGTATTAGCCTTGCCCTGAGAGACTTGTTTGTCTTCTTTCTTTTTAAATTGCTTATAATTTTTTGGTGTTTTTGTGTTTTGGTTTTTTTGTTTTGTTTTGTTTTGTTTTTTTGTAGGGGTGGGGGCAGCAGTGGCAGTGCAGGGAGGAAAGGTGCCTGGGAAAGTTATTGGATTGACAGCTCTGGGAACCCTAGGTCCCGGAGCTGGGTTACTGGGTGCAGTGACTTCTTCTTGGCCCTCATTTTTCCATTTAATAAAATGAATGAGTTCAATAGTTTCCAAAGCTTCCACAGTCTGCATTTCTCTGTGACTTAAACTTGTTATGGACTAAATTATTTCCCCCAAAACATTTATACGCTAAGCCTTACCCCCAGTAACTCAGAATGTGACTGTATTTGGAGGTCTTTAAAGAAGTAATTAAGCTGCAATGAGGTGATTAAAGTGGACCCTTATCCAGTATGACTGGTGCCTTTGTAAGAAGAGGTGATTAGGACACAGAGACACACAGAGGGAAGACCATGTGGAGACAGAGGGAGAAGATGGCCATCTGCAAGCCCAGGAGAGAGGCCTCAAAAGGAACCCAATCTACTGATACAGCCACCAGAACTGTGAGACAATAAATTCCTCTTGTTGAAACCACCCCATCTGTCGTACTTTTTGTTGGCAGCCCTAGCAGCCTAATGCACCATCCACTGTGTTCTGTAAGCCTGTGTCCAAAAGTTCAACAGACTGTTGCTTTGAACTCAGACTGACTTCTTTGTTTTTGAAAGAATTCCTCTGGGAGAAGATGAATGACCATTGTTTCTGAAGCAATACATCATCCATCTGGGCAGCTCCAGTGAGTGCTTTGGGTATCTGGGTGCTTATTGAGGCTGTGGTACACCCACACTTTGTCTTGTCTCCCAAGTGTAGAGAGAGTGAGAAACTCTCAGTATCTTCAAGTAAAAGCACTTTGGTTCGAGAGAAATCAGGTAATGAATATGAATCTCCAGTGTCTGCCAAGTCCGGGCTAAGCCTTGGGGAGAGAGAATGACCGCAGCCCAGAGCCTGGTAACTTCAGGACCTGTGATGTTCCTCAGACTTGCTCCAGGGTCAATGATGGGTGATAGGGTCTGAATGCACAAGTGCAAGCACCTCAGGAACCTCCAGCCTTGCTGCATCAGCCCAGACAAGGAAGATGTTCTGGTTCTTACTGATTGATTTCCAATGACCTGTGACCTTGGGGCAATGGACCAGGAAATGAACCTCAGGCTCAGTTTTTTCCAAAGTATGTCCCTGGAAATGTTAGTTCCTTGGGTTGTTGTAGGTCTCTTGCAAAACATAAAGGAGTTGAGTGAAAGTAAAAGTAGTGACACGTTAGAAGCCTGTGACTTAGACATAAATGGGCGTGGCTGCTGAGTAGCCAAATCTCCCCAGCTCTTTACCATGCAGGTGTATCTGGGAGGAGCGATCTCCAGACTGGTGTTTCCTGCAGAGCTGCTTGAGGCACCGGCTGCCCATACACCAGAAACAGCCTCACCAGATGGCTCGCAGGGCACCCTGTGGCTGCCCTGAGATGTCCAGATTACAATCAGTGAGTGGTCACCAGGCAAATGGCCACAGGAGCAAGAACATTGGGGATGACCAATTGAGAAGCATGACTATCCTCCTCCTCCTCATCATCTGTCAAAATGTCATAAGATCCAACAGGAAGATAATAGATCATCAAACTTATCAACATCCACAGTTAAAAAAAATAAGTGTAATGCCCTAACTATAATGTACAAGGGGGAAAAAGAAAGGTGACTTATAGTAATATGTATATTTCAATTCTGTGGCACAACTACTAACCAACAAGAACACTCCGCAGGTTTCCAAACCCCTCCTGCAGGTCCCCTCCCAGGACCGCAGCTGTGCTACAACCCTCTATCGCGTGACTTCTCATCCGCATGGTCCCCAACAGGGTGGAAATTGGATCTTGGAGGGGGGTGCAAAAGAGTATTACTCTTTTTATGTATAAAGCACAAACATACGAAGAGCACCCAAACAGACTTAAAGAATATCTGTAGTATTAAAATTTCATGGTGGGAGCAGAGTGGATGGCAATGGGGGGGTGTCTAAAATGCCCCAATAGGGGGCTAATAAAAGGTTGAGAAACACTGATGTACAGTCAAAGATGGTATACATTTTTTATTTCCAGTCCATCACAGATTGATCCTTTTATAAAATACAATAAAAATGAATTACTAGAAAAATAAATGGAGAAAAAAGAAACAACACAAGCCCCAAGTTTTTATTATGAAATTCAACTGACACAAAATTGCTCCGTCAAATTGCTTTTAAAGCTTACTGACAATTTCCATGTGAATCTTTTTTGCAGCCCACTAGAGGACAGGGAGCGATCTTTGGGCCACACTTTGGGCAGTCCTGATCTGGGATGCTGGGGTGGGAGAGAAGCAGGGGTGCTTAGGACAAACCTTGAGGAAGACACCCTGAGGGGTCTAGGAACACCATGGGAGTTGGCTGGTGGGGAAGAAGGGAAGAGTGTTTCAACAGAAGGAACAACTTGGACAAAGCCACCAAGTGGGAATCACCTGGCAGCTGTGAAGGTGGCAGTGGCAAGGTAAAGCTCAAGCAGAAGGTGAGGGCCAGAGGAGGAAAGGAGGCCAGGTGGGAAGGCAGAGCACATGGCCCCAGGTGGAGACAGGACCTCCAGCCCTTTGGGCTGCATTCACACCCTGTTCTAACCAAGTGGTACTTAACATTCGGGGGGTCAGCAGCCACCTTGAGATTCTTGTGGCACTGATGGACTCCTCCCCAAATACTGAAAAAACTCAAGACATTATATGAACAGTCTGAGGGGATAGTTTCACGTAAGTCCATCCCAAGTCCCCATATTCCGAGCTGATCCCTCTGAACACTCCTCATGTGCTCATTCATTGAGGCAGCTGTGTTTATGGATTCTCAACAGTGTGCTGACCCCTGTCTTATCAGGCCTGTCAGATACACGGGACAGTCACCACTCAGAGTGACTGAGAGCCCAGGGAGCTGGGGCAAAGCCAGACCCTTCTTTTGTCAGAGCACCATGCCAGAGGAGTAGAGGCTAGACCAAAGACATCCTGTGAGAGGACAAGGTGCTCAGCATTCTCCTAGCATGCTGACAACCTCCCAGTGCCATCTGGTCCTCCCTTCCCTGACTTTTTTATGTCACACCAACTCTGCACTTTAATCCCTTTTGTGGACTTACTGTGAGCTTCCGCCGGATGAGCTATCATGGCCAAAACCACTCAGGACCGGAATGTCATTGAGTTTTGTTAGGATTGGCACATATTTAGTGGGCAATTTCATCAGTGTTTGTATGGAATATAAAAATGAACTAGCAAGTGAAAATGTACCCAGAGAGGCATCTGGGATAATTGGCCCTCACAAACACACAAGAAGTGCTCTTCTAAAAATACCAGGGCAACACTGAAAAAGACAGGGCAGGGACTCAACTCAACAAGGGTGGAAAATGGCAAGGACAGAATGTTTGGTATTCCAATGCAATCCTGAAATCATGGAGTCTGAGATTGAGACTCAGGAGAGAGGTGCCATTTCAGATGTAAAGAAATAAAGCAGTCCTGGCTGGGTTGCTCTGTTGGTTTGAGCATTGTCCTATACACCAAAAGGTTGTGGGTTTGATTCCTGGTCAAGGTACATACCAAGTTCTGGGTACAATCTCAGGTTGGGGCACCCAATTGATGTTTCTCTCTGACATCAAAGTTTCTCTCTCTCTCTCTCTCTCTCTCTCTCTCTCTCTCTCTCTCTCTCTCTCTCTCTCTCATCAATAAGCATATCCTTGGGTGAGGATTAGGAAGGAAGGAAGGAAGGATGGAAGGAAGGAAGGAAAAAAGAAGGAAGGTAGAGAGAGAGAAAAGAAAGAAAATCTGACATAGGCCACATTGCTGAAATCATACCTAAGAATACTATTTGTTGATGCTGGGACTATAAAATTAGGTACAGGTTCTTTATTTATTTTTTTTAATATATTTTATTGATTGTTATTACAGTTGTCCCATTTCTCCCCCATCATTCCCCTCCACCCTGCACACCCCCTCCCACCCACATTCCTCCCCTTTAGTTCATGTCCATGTGTCATAAGTTCTTTAGCTTCTACATTTCCCACACTATTCTTGCCCTCCCCCTGTCTATTTTCTACCCACCGTCTATGCTACTTATTCTCTGTACCTTTTCCCCTTCTCTCCTCCTCCCACGCCCCCATTGCTAACCCTCCATGTGATCTCCATTTCTGTGGTTCTGTTCCTGTTCTAGCTGTTTCCTTAGTTTGCTTTTGTTTTAGATGTGATTGTTAATAGCTGTGAGTTTGCTGTCTTTTCACTGTCATATTTTTTATCTTCTTTTTCTTAGATAAGTCCCTTTAACATTCCATATAATAAGGGCTTGGTGATGATGAACTCCTTGAACTTGACCTTATCTGAGAAGCACTTTATTTTCCCTTCCATTCTAAATGACAGCTTTGCTGGATAGAACAATCTCGGATGTAGGTCCTTGCCTTTCATGACTTGGAATACTTCTTTCCAGCCCCTTCTTGCCTGTAAAGTCTCTTTTGAGAAATCAGCTGACAGTCTGATGGGAACTCCTTTGTAGGTGACTGTCCCCTTATCCCTTCCTGCTTCTAGAATTCTCTCCTTCATTTGAATCTTGGCTAATGTAATTACGATGTGCCTTGGTGTGTTCCTCCTTGGGTCCAACTTCTTTGGGACTCTCTGAGCTTCCTGGATGTCCTGGTAGTCTATTTCCTTTGCCAGATTGGGAAAGTTCTCCTTTATTATTTGTTGAAATAAGTTTTCCACTTGTTGCTTTTCTTCTTCCCCTTCTGGGACCCCTGTAATTTGGATGTTGGGACGTTTAACGATGTCCCGGAGGTTCCTAAGCCTCTCCTCATTTTTTTGAATTCTTGTTTCTTCCTTGTTTTCTGTTTGGTTGTTAGTTTCTTCCTTCTGGTCCACTCCATTGATTTGAGTCCCAGTTTTCCTTCCATCTCTATTGGCTCCCCATGAGTCTTCCTTCATTTCAAGTATTGTAGCCTGCATTTTTTCATCTAATTTGTGAGCAAAATCAACCAATTCTGTGAGCATCCTGAACACCAGGGCTTTGAACTGTGCATCTGATAGGTTGGCTATCTCTTCATGGCTTAGAGGAATTGGCTCTGGGGATTTCATTTGTTCTCCAGTTTGAGCCATTTTTGGTGGGTTTGTTTGTTTGTTTTGGTTTGGTTTTGGTCTGGTCACAGCTGTTACATAGTGAGGGGTGGAACCTTAGGTGTTCCCCAGTGCAGGGCAGCCCAGTCACTGAGTTGTGAGGCTGCAGGTTCTTTAATTCATTTATTTATTCAATAGGTATTCATTGAGAACTTTCTATATAGTGGGCCCTGTTCTGGCACTGAAAATGTAGCAGTGAACGAAACAGACATGTTCGCTCCCTCGTGGAGAAGACAGTAAACAAATAAATACTTATAATGAAGTAAGGTGACAGAGGCTGGGGGTTGAGGGAGAGACTGTTCAGAATAGTGCAGACAGGGAATGTTTGGGGGATAAGGAAGTATTTAGACAGACCTGACTGAAGCAAAAGGACATGTCATGTGGATATCTAGGAGAAATATCCCTAGAAATATCTCATATAGAAGGGATAGCAAGGGCAAAGGCCCTGAGGCTAGAACAAGTTTGGCCCAGCTGGGGAGCAGCAGGAGGTCAGTGTGAGTGGAGCAGTATGAGCGCGGGTATGAGGGTGAGAGGAGATGACAGGACAACCCGTCATCCATCGTTTGGATTTGGGAGTGTCCTCTAAGGTGGGAAGCATGGTGGGTTTTGAGCAGAGGAGTGACACATGCGACTCATGCCTTAAAAGGATCTCTCTTGGCTATAGGGGATTCTACCGTGGTCAGACAGGAGCAGAAACAAGGGCCAGGTGAGGCAATTAAGGTGATAGTAATCCTGGTGAGAGAACACCAGGTGGTACCAACTCAGATGGGCAAGTAAATGTAGGTGCTTGAAGCTGATGGCAAACTGAAGAAGAGAAAGATTAGTCAATTACCAGTCTAAGTCTTTGAGGACCTGAATTAACCCTTAACACCCTCGGCAGTGCCTGAAAGCAACAGCAAATGAATATCCTTCAAAGAAGCCAGAGATGTGTAGCCTAAACATATAAAGAGAAAGGACCAGGGCCATGAGCCCTTTCTTCAGATGCCTGAAGAGATGCCCTTATAGGGCGGACCATTCTGGCTCTAGATAAGGAAGGGTATCTGTCTGCCCAGCTCTCCTACCACAGAACAGGCTGCTTCAGCAAAGGTGCGCTCCTGGCACTGGAAGTGGGGCCTCCTGAACCTCCCTGTCAGGATGCTGTGGGCACTGGGAGCCCCGCCCCCTGCCCATATCATAGTTGGCTGTGGACTTATTTATCCCTAGGATATGTATGGAGTTCTCTTGCCAGCTGCTGGGGTTTGAATACTGAGCAAGATCCAGTCTCTGTCCTCAGAGAGGTGAGACAGTATTGAGTTCTCTGAGGGATGAGAGAGTTCCTAAAGGGGCTCCCATCCAGGTTAGGATGAAGAGAACGGTAACTTGGAAGCACAAGCACTATTAGCCACACCAGATGCATCTGTGAGTCTGAGAGCATTGGGGATAAGGGGGCAAGGAGAGAACCTGGCACCTTCCTTGATGCGGGAAATATGGCTGGAGTGTGGTGAGCAAAGAGGAGCCGTGGGGATGCAGAAAATGCCACCATATCATAGATGTACAAGTTCTCTGGAGCCGAGACAGGGGGAGGTACGCAAGGTAAGCTGAGAATGGCCAGGGTGGGAGCCCGTATTTACATAAAATTTTGACATTTTACTCATTGTGGACTTTGTTGCATTATTTTTATTTTTTTTAATATTGCATCATAATATTTATCTTGATTCCTGAGTTTTTGTGGTGCGCCTTAAATGTTGTGGGCAGAGAGTGCCTTACTCGCCTCACAGTGGGTGGGAGAGGTTTCCCAATGTGGAGCTTTTGGTAGCAACATGGGAGATTTGCATCATGAAATCATAGGAAGGGCCTTAGAATCATGGCCTGCCTCCCCTGACACTTCGCATAGGGTAGATTGAGGCTAGCTAGGCAGCTTGTCTTGAGGGTGGGATAGTCCTGCAGTCAGCAGATGCATTTGGGGAGGGTGCCCCCAGAATCCCTCTGAACTGGGAGGAAACACTTTTCCCCTACAGGGAGGAAATGAATACGCTGTTGGTATGTACCACCTCATTACTTATTTATTAAGGGGGATTGGCTGTTCTCTCTGCTAATCTTCATATAACATGCCTCATTGCTCTCCGAAGGCCCTGGAGAGGTTACTTGTAGCATTCGTTTAGTTGAATTTGTTCTTGAAATCTGGTTGCTGGTTAATCGCTCCTCTGGAAGTACCAGAGCAGAAGTGAGTCACATTAGAGGCAAGCCAGCTGGTGGCAAATCCAAGGCGTAATTGGCATGTGCAGGTAAGGACCCAAGGAAAAAGCCCATTTTTACTTTTCACTTGAATGGAGCCCTTGCTCAGCAGCAGCAAGAACTGGGAGGGTGACAGCCCTAGGCAAGACGGAGACAAAGGAGGGAGGCCTGGGTCGGGCCTGGCCCCTGCCTGGAGGGCACACTGGCATCCAGTGGAGCTCTGCCTTAGAAGGTTCCTCCCACTCTCTGCCTAGTTGTGAGGCTGCCAGGCCCACCATTTGAGTCCTAGACCCCACCCCAGTCCTAGACCCTGCCGAGTCCTAGGCTTCTCCCAGTGCTAGTCCCTGCCCCAGTCTAGACCCCACCCTTGTCCTAGATTCCCCTAGAATTGTGTCTCCAGGAAGAGCCCATGCCATGCCAACCCCCTTCAAGTGAACATGTTTTAACAGAAGCCTTAGCAGAGAGGACACGCTCCCCAGGGATGTGATGCCTTGAGCAGCGGGCAAGGAGGCATTGGCCAGGGTGGCTGTGTGGAGGGCTGGGTCTTCCCGGAGAACCCATGCACTGGCCCCTGCATTTCCTGCACCTCCACTCAGCCCTCTGGCCTGGCCGTGCCCACCACTTTGGCCGCACTCTCAGCACTGGCACCTCGTTACACTTCATAGGCTGCAGGCAGGGTTGTTTGCAGGTATCTTTGTTCCTGTGGCACTTGCCTCCTTCATGCTTTCTCTGGAGGGCTGTCCTGGGCACAGTCACCAAAGCAGCCAGACTCGGGTGTCTTCAACCTTCCAACGTTCATTGCCCATTTATAAATAAGTAGCATTGTTTCACAAAATTCTGTTTTCTCCCTCAAAGGCTATTTCCAACAGGGTCCATTTCCTGCCCAGCTGCCATCCCAGGGGCTGGGGTGAAGGGCAGGCCTGCTCTCTTCCCTGGGACTGAAGTTCTGTGGTCTGAAGTCCACTAGCCAGCCTGGCTATTTCTGGTGCCTAATCTGGGCCACTTTATGTGAGAGGGGTAGAAGGAAGCTGGGCAGGCCTAGAGGAGGGCCACTGCAGGAACTGCTGATGGAGAGACCTGTTGCCTAGTTAGAATCCTGTCAGGAGGCCAGGGCTGTGATGCCCGGCCTTGTGAGGCCTCACCAGGACCACATTCCACAGGCCCGACATTTCTGGATGAGAAGCCTCACCTTAAAACACAGAGGATATGGGAGACAAGTCAGAGACTGTATTTCCTTACACCTGTCTGTAGACCATGGAACTTAAAGCTGTACAAGCTAGAAATAGTATGTATGCAAGAAAGGGGATTTGGGAAATTTGCAGGTGGTAGGAGGATAAGAGATAACTATTGGAAAAGGAATTATTTTCTATGTGTTTTTGGGGACCCTGTCATGGAAGATAACGAGGACACACAACTCCAAAGTGGCAATCCACATTCTGCCACTTATTTGCCACAGAGCCAAAGTTCTTTTTCTCATAGCTTTGGGGTTTCATTTATAAAATGGAAATTACAAAACTAATTTGATAGAATAACTGTGAAAATTAAATGAAATGACCCACAATGTGTCTAGACCTGGGCCTTGCACATCGGTGATGTAGTTATCACTCTCCACACAACTGTAATGGTCATGGTATGAAGGACCCCTGGGTGTTACTTCTCAGGCCTCAAGGATCACATGATTGGCCCAGAGAGCCTCTTTTATATTCAGAGAATAGACTCCCCAAGAAGCCTGCCCCCACCGACCATGCCTGAGACCTCCCTCTGTGCTGGGATTCTGAGGAGGAATCAGAGAGGCAGGGCCGGGGTGGCAGGGCAGTCCTTGGTCACCTGACACCATGAGGAGACCACAAACAAGTCAACAGCAGGCAGGATGGGCAGGCTGTCCTGGAGAGGTGCAGGATACATCTGTGGGGCTCCCAGCTCTGACCCAGGGCTAGGGCAGCTTCTAGAGAATGTGATGGTGAAACAGAACCTGCGGATAGGTGGGAGAGGTGGAGGCTCCTGAGGAGTGCTGTCCTTAGATGGACAGCAGACAGCAGATAGCAGGGCCCATGGGCCAGAGAGGATAGTTCTGGGGAAATGGAGGGACTCTTGCTGTGCCTGGATCATGAGAAATCAGTGGGGTAGATGGGAGCAGATCAGCAGAGCCCTGGTCTCCTGGGCCTTCCAGGTAGAGTTGACACCTTTACTGAAGGGTGATGTGGAGCCACGAAGATGGAAGGTGGGGAGTGCCCAGGTGTGATTTGCCTTTTAGAAAGCTCACTCCAGCTGAAGGATGTTAGGAGGCTAGCACAGCCCTCCCAGGAAGATGATGGAGTGGGGAAGTGGCTGCAGGGTTAGAGAGAAGCAGACGCTTTCCTAAAACCATTTCAGAGGGAAGATCGGATCCTGGTCATGTGTTGGCTTTGATATTAAAGGAGAGTGGCATTTCCCAGGTTTCTTCTGTGGTCAAGTGGGTGAGGTCCCAGGTGCCATCCACCGGGACAAGGTGCACAGATGGATGGTGAGTTTGGGCTAAGTGTCTGACATCTGCAGCCCATCCAGAGGATGAGTAGACTGTTAGATTTACAGGTTTGACACTCAACAGAGAAATGTGACCTGGAGACTTGGTGTCACCAGCATGCACATAGCAACTGGCCAGAGAGAGCTTGTCAGAGGAGCCCTGTGGAGCCCCAACTTGTAAACCCCAGAGAAAACACCCCCAAGGAGGCTGACAAAGAACAGCTTGTAGAAGAAGCTTGCAGCTTGTAGAAGAACCAAGGGAGAGGCAAGGAAGGGGAGAGTTCCAAGAATCCAACCATGCCTACTACCTCCCTTCTTGCCCAATTCACCTTCACTCTTGCCTGGATCACCACAGGAGCCTGGTCACAGGTGTCCCTGCATCTTCTCCACCCTCCAGAGTCCATCTCAGCGCAGCAGTCAGACTGATGCTCTTAATCCCTAAGTCAGACCATGGCACTCCTCTGCTCTAAAACCTTCAATGGCTCCCCAGTTCACTCGAAGTAAAAGCTAAAGTCGGTTCAGTCCCCAGCAGACCCTCCAGGAACTGATTTCATCTCACACTGCACTGCCTCCCTCTCTCCCTGCCCGCACCCCAGCCCTGTGCAGTCCTCCACACCGCTTTACTTTTTTCCATAGACTTACCACCTTCCAAAGTACTACGCAATTTATTATTTACTACACATATTATTTAATATCTACCTGCTCTTGCTAAAATATCAGCTCCATGGGGGCAGGGATCTTCTGTTTTTTTCACTGGTGCCTGCCAAATACATAGTAGGTGCTCAATAGATGAATGAATGGAATGGGTCAACAGAGTCAAGAACTGCAATCATACAAGGAGTTACTAGTGCCCTTGGGCTTAGAAGCAAGGTGCCATCCCTCACAGTAAGGAGACTGCATCTCCCCTGTAACTGGAGGCAGGTGGGAACTGGCCAGGTTGGGGGCAAGTCAGCCTGGAGACAGAGGGCTGAACTGCTTCCCAGCTGGTGGCTTATCTCTGCTAGGGTACCTGCAGGCCATGTCATCAGCTGTAGGTGAGTGTGGTTGTGTGTAACGGAAAATTTTAATGGTGGGAAATTGTAACCCACCCTAGCATTTTTGACATTGTTTCTGTAAGTGCATACTCTGACTAATGTGTAGCTTATAGATGAACAGCATGTTTGTATAAGAATCCTAGGAACTAACTTCAAAAGATACAGAGTCCGACCTTTAGGCATCCCAGCTCCAGGAGATTTGCTGACCTTCAACCGTGGAGCCAGGACAACATGAAGCCAGAATGACTAAATCAGGATGATGCACACCAGACCGTCACTTGCCTTGTTGGAATGGACTGTACTTGTCCACAAGTAGAGAACTTTTCAGTCTCCTCCTTTGATCTTTGTTCTGTTTCCTTCTCCATCCTTATAAAAAAAAAACCTCTGCTTCCATTGAGAGGGGGAGATGGGCTTTGAGACACGAATCCCCAATCTTCCCAGAAGATGGGTTTTGAGATGAGTCTCCCATCTTCCAAGCGGCTGGCACCTGAAAATAAACCACTTTCCTTTACCTCAGCACCTGCCTCCAGAGTACTGGCTTTCATAGCAGCAGGCAGCTAGACCTGCACTCAGTTACAGCTGGAGATTTGAAGAGAACCAGTAAGACTGAAACAGCTTCAGTGAGGACCAAAGGGGAAGCTTTCCAGGGACACTTAGGCATATGAAGGGCCCTCTTGAGTTTCAGGGACATACATTTATGGTGACAACTAATGATTATAAGATTTCTTCCAGTTGATTGAGTAGTTCAGATATTGGTTCTGAAAATGCAGACTTGATCCAATTCAACCTTGTGGTTTTGCCAAGAGAGTGCAATAGAAGGGCAATGATACAGAGGGAGGAGTGGAAGTATTGAAAGTGATGGAGAATGGGCTGCCAGCTGAGGAGGAAGGAAGAGCCTGGCGTAGCACAGCAGGAGGGGCAGCATATGCAGACTGCTAGGGTTCAAACCCCACCACCTCAGTCACCACCTAGCTAGGTGGTTTGTGCTGGGGTCTTCATTTATAAGATGGCTGACTGATGACACACAGAGGTCAATGCCATTGAAAGAAAAGCTTAACGTGCCTCAGTTCCCCTAAAAATGAGAGGTGTGGCACGTGGTGCCTGGCCACAGGAGAAACATCAGGGTTGGTGAGCAGGCAGAGGAACAAGGAGAATGCCTAGGGGTTCCTGTAGGGAAGGCAAATCAGGACAGGTAAACGGCTTGGGATGGACTGGTTTGAATAATTCCAGTGTGCTTGTCAAGCATCCCACCTGTCTGGTCCCTGGCGCTGGGTGATTTAGGGCAGGGGGAATATTGGCTTGCAGTATGAGCTCTGTGTCACAGGGGAGCTGTAAACGACTTTGGCTGTTAGTTTGGCCCTGTGATCAATGGCTGCCAAACAGATACAGAACCCAAGAAAGCCTAGGACACTGGGGATCTCTGGGCAATTTGCTTAAACTCTCTTTCCCTCACTTTCCTTGTTTCTAAAATGAGGAGGATATTAGCATGCTTCCCATAATGTGATTACCTCATTATGTGATCGAGTTAGTAAATGTAAAGTGCTTAAAACACAGTTAACTCTTATTACTTTGTTATTATTATTTTTTATATTATTGTAGTCATTGTGTGGCCCGAGACTCTTCTTCTGAACGGGTTTAGTGGGAGTGAATGAATGAGAGGCCCAGAGGAAAAGAAAAGGAGTCGGAAGTCAGAGTGGCCAGGGTGTAACTGTGAAACCAGGGGTTTGCTGTGGAGGATGAGGGTCTGTGGAGATGGGAAGGTCAGGACATTTCTCAGCACTGGCTCAGTATGCAGCTTACAAATCAGAATCACGCACAATGTCCCTGTGCCTAGCCGGCATTTTAGACCATCTGCTCCATCTGTGAAGTAGTGGCACAAATAGGGAGTGTTGCAATAGGTAAAGAAAGGAGGCTGTCCCTTCCTCAAAGGGTTAGGACAATGCTTTCTAGGGAAGGTCCCTGGGCCTTGAAAGGTGAGTGTGATTTGGACAGGCAGAGAGGACAGGAGAGGGCGGTCCTGGTGTGGGCACTGTGTGGATGGTCTCTGATGTTAGAATGGACAGGAAGTCTAAGAGGGATGGTGGGGTTGTAAATCTGTGAGTGGAGGCTTAGGCCAGAGTAACAGATGGACACAATGAAACAGACCTTTTGATATCCTGGCTTTGGTGCTGCCTTCAGTGTCTAGGCAAGGCCTGGAAGTCTGGACTCTGGCCTGTGGTACTCTGTGAGGGATGAACATCTCTTTGAAAGGAATCAATAGAATGAAGATTTGAGGAGACTCAAATGACACTGGGTTCTTTGGTAAGACCCTCCTGTGGATGAACACATGCCTGAGTCAACTACACTCTTACGTCCAATTTGCACACCTGGGAGAAAGGCTCCACTGTCTCCCGGGTGGTCTGGGCTGCGCCCACTGGTACCCTGGAGGTGACAGCTCTCCATCATCCTCAACAGGCTGGCTCTAATCCACCACCAGGAGGGCCTTGGGGACAGCCCGCTCACTCCAGCGGGAGACACTGACCTCCCTGTTACCTCTGCCATGGAGATGAATCATTGTGAGCACGCTGGGAACCATGAAAGTCGCCTAAACTGTAGTGCACAACAGAAAGCGGCCAGCAAGAAATGCTTCCAGCTATTAAATGCTTGGTGAGCATGCACAAATCCTATTACCCCAGTATCTATTGAAAAACTAAGCACAGCAAACTTTCTGGTGCCCAGAGAACATTGTTCCTAGCTGCAATGTGGAGCTTTTCGTTATTGCTTTACCAGCTGAACCTTCAGGTCATCTCATCAAGGCCAAGGAGATGGTGCTTGATTACAGGAAGAGTGCAGCCTTTTTCATGAATGCATCCTCAGCACCATTTGTTCTGAATGAGGATAGTCACTTCTCACAACCTGGAAACCATGTTTTTTAGAAAATTAAGATAAGTGCAAAATAAAGCAAGAGTGGGGAAAAAATAACTTTCATCTCAGAATGCCAGAATACTGACAAAAAGATAAATCATGTAACATTTCCCCCTGTGAGATTTGCATAAATGTGATTTCTTATGGTTACTATTCCACTTGTGGTGCTTAATTTTCAAATCAATCATTGAATATAGTCCCTCTGCCTGGAAGAAAAGGTTGAAATATCCACGCAGACTTCACATTGCCAATGAAAATCAAGCACCTTTTCAGCTTGGTTTTACCTCTTGGAAAACCTGTTTGTGGAGACATGACAAATGTCTCTTGAAATCCATATTTTAATTTAAAAAAAATTTACAGCCATAGTCCCCAAACAAAGGTCCACACACCTGCCAAGGAGTCTGTGGTAGAATCCAGAGGTCTGTAACCTTGGTCCGGGTTATAAAATGTGTGCTGATATTCGTTCATCTCAACTGGTATTAGAGATTGTTTCTCTTATGAGCATAGGCCGTAGATCTCCGGACCACTAGCCACACCTGCACTCCTATCTCTGGTACTAATTAATCACAGACACACACACGTCACATCCTAGTTCTTGCAGGTATTGTGAAATATACTTAGGTATCCTCCTGTCTATTTTCAAATTTGTTTTGGTTATTAAACCCACCTTATATCTTGTTATTTAATGTGTTAAAGAAGCACATGTTACTGTATCGTGACTTTTTACAAATCTGATAACTGTATTTTGACATAATTGGGCTCCTGTAATTCTGTGCATTTTGTTGTATTTGGAGTGTTTTCATTATGAGAAAGGATCCGTCGGCTATACCACATGGCACAAGTGTCCCTGGCACAAACGTATACGGATCTCTGCTTAGCCCAAGATAAGAAGACTCCCTACGCCCATTAAAATGCCGATGTCCAGGCCCCTTCCCAAACCTAAGAAATCAGGACCTCAAGGACTGGGACCTGGGATGTGTATGTTTTTCAAAGCTTCCCACATCAGGGGGAGGCAGTGGGCCCAGGTCAGAGAAAACCTCTGACTTAGATCTCCTGTGTCCCAATAACCAGGACCTCAGAATTGGGGGGTTGGTGGCTCCATTGTAGAGAGACTCCTGGAAGTATGTGTGGTGGGAAGGATGGGGGGGTGTGATAAAGGGAGTCAAGTTGGCATTTGAGCCCCTCACTTACTGTGTGCCTGGGGTATGGTCAGACTTCCCTGAGCCTCAGCTTCCTCACCTGTAATTTGGGGAGGACCTGCCTCACGGAGCCTGTTGTGAGAATGAAATAAAATATAGAGCGCTTTGCAGAGTGACTGACACATAGCAAGTCTCGGTTGACACTGTTGATGATGCTCTTGATTGTGAGCCAGCAGCAATTCCAAGGCTGAGATGGGAAGTGGTGGTTATAGAATGACAGACAGCAAGACTGGCTTCCAGAGCTTGCTCAGGCATTTCTTCTGCAGGCTACAGCACAGCTAGGTTGGAGCAGCTGCTCCCAGGGTCCCCAGCACTGGCTGTGCCCTGCCCCGTGGGGCGGGGCTCACGTGCCACCAGGAGTACGGGGCTGTCTGCAGATGCCCCTTCTGCAGTCCTCAGAATACAGCGTCACTTCTGGCTGACCCCACTCTTTGCATGGGACTCAGTGTCTCATTTTGCCAAATAAGCCCCTTTCAGTCTGCAGGCCAGAAGCTAACATTTTTTGTCCATATGGAAGCACTTTGAATCTCTTCTGTTTCTGAGGGGAAATTTAGAATGTTTTTCTAAAGTGGGCCTCCAAGATAATAACAGAAGGTTCTATAGTCTCATGAGCAGCTGACTGCCTCAAGTCCTAAAAGGTTAATCTTTTGAAGGAAGGTTTCCTTTTATAGATCCTCTCCTAGATTCTCTAGAACCTTCTATTGATCAGTCCTAGCTGGGTTCCACTAGGCAGTATTCTGTCAGGAAATCGAGGGAAAATGGAGGGAGGATGTTGCATTCGTCAGCTAGGGCTGAGTGGCTTAAACAAAGGAAATTTATTTTCTCACAGTTCTGGAGGCTAGAAGTCCAAGATTAGATTTGGTTTTCTCTGACACGTTTCTCCTTCACTTGCAGATGGCCATCTTCTTCCTTTGTTCTCACGTGGTCTTCCCTCTGTATATATCTCTGTCCTAATCTCCTCTTATTGTAAGGACACTAGTCATGTTAGTTAGGGCCCATGCTAGTGACCTCAGTTAACCTTAGTTCCCTCTTTAAAGGCCCTATCTCTAAGTACAGCGGTCACATTCTAAAGTGCTAAGGTTAAGACTTCAGCGTATGAATTTGAGAAATACACAATTGAGCCCACAACAGACATGATTTCTTTCTGCCCCCTAAGCACTTCTCATAGGATGCAGTGGTGGCAAGAAAATATAGGAGCACAAGGCATCTATTTGGAACATCAGACATGATGAAATTCAATCACAGGTTGAATCGTGCTTCAAATTCTCCAGGACAAAGGCTTGGGGTGGCCTCTGAAGAAGCCCTAACCCGGTGGTTCTTTATGCTTTCAAGATCAATGCTATTCAATGTCATTCTGTCTAAGAACTAGCAAAACCCAACCCCACAAAGCCCAGGGTCTCTACAAAAGGGAAAAAAGAGCATGTGTTCAGGATGATACAATGTCTTTCCTATGTTTTCTCTGAGCTAGACAGTAGATAGACATATTTTGGTCAAGCTGGCTCTCTTTTTGACTGCGTTTTCTGTGAATGGGTAGCATGCATACGCATTCTGCCTCACAGGCTCTGTGGGAGCCAGGCTGCCAGCCGCTTACAGCAGCACAAGTCAGCAGGTAGGAGATGACATTTTAGCATTGTTCAAACAGACCGCAGGCCTGGAAGAGATGTCAGACATAGTGTTAAGAGAGCACGACAAAGCAGCACCAGAAAGAACTGTTTAAAAATTTAAAAGACTACTTCCCTTTATCAGCTCTGCTGCTGCCTACTATTCCAGCAATTTCCAGAACATAAAATTGGCCCTAACCAGGGCAGAGAATAGAATGAGATGGGGCACATCAGTGACATTTTCAATATCTAGGTGCAATAACCAGCCTCCCCATAAGCTGAGGAATGAATTGTTTTCTGAGAGTGAAACAGAAATAGGGTTATTGGATTGGAATGAACCCTAGAGAGGCCACTTGCTTCAGAACATCTAATCCATCCAAAGCATGGGGTTCCTGTATACATTTTAAAATTCTATGCACTTAAAAGTCAAAATACAGGATGAAGAGTATCTTGGGCAAGTCACTCTGGCCCCTGTGACAAGGAAACCTCCAAATCTCAGTGACTTAACTGGGATTTTAATAAAAACCCATTGTAGATATTTATGGTTGGCAGGTAGCCTTCCTTGTGGTTATTCGGGCCCTCAGTTTCTTCCATGTGTGGTTCTTCCTTCAAAAAGGTTCCTGTGCAGTGGGAGAGAGGGTAGAGAAGACACACCAGCTTCTCAAGCACACATCAGACCTTGGGTGGTGCACCTGCCCTAGGCTCACACGCACTGGTGAGAAGGAATCTTCCAGCATACCTAGCTGCAAGGGAGGCTGGTGCGTAGGTGCCCACATTGCAGCCTGTGCCCCAGAGAAGTTGACCCAGATCTTTTTCATGTTTGGGTTAGCTTTGTCAGCAGATGATTATGGCCCAAGTAGAGCATCATATGATTCGCTTGCCTTTTGAGGAACCAAAATAGAAGTTAGAATTCAGGGACTGAGATGTGTCATTTTCTCAGCATGCAAGTATTCCCTTCAGTTGTTAGGATACTTTGCTAATCATAGCCCTAATGTTTGCATTAAAAAAAAATGAAGAGATTGTGAAACCTACTGCTATTGTAACTCTTCAAGCTGCAAGCCACCAGCTGCTGGCCTAGATTCACTTAGGAGGCTCATTTAATGGTTCTGAAGTTTCATTTTGTGCCAATACCTAAGCAAACCAGGGTTTTTGTTTGTATTTCTCTTGTTTTAAATTATCCAACATCCCCAAGGGCACTGCATCAAATGAAGGCCAAGAATTTCTGGTCTTCAGACTCTCCTATGGGACAGCTTGCTTACCCATAAGACCCCCATCCAGGTTTCAATTCAAGGTCAACCATTTTTGTCCCAAGTCCCTGCCCCTGCTCCAATCTGTGACACAGAACATCTTCTCTTTCCCTTTGCTGGCCTGAACCTCATCATCAGTTTCAGAAATCCCACATTACCCTACATGGCATCTAACCCAATTACTAGCCCAAGATTTTAAAAATGAGTTGATGTTCTTAGCATTTTATGCAAAAAGAAAAGGCTGGTGTGGAATCATTAGAAGTATTCTGAGTGGCTCCAGCCTTGAAGGAAGCAGTGGGCGACCCAACGCAGGAAGACAGGACTGGAGCGCTCCCAGCACATCAGCAGCCTCAGCCATGAACCTTCTCTGTAATCAGCTGCCTGGAAGGGACTCAGTGTCTTTATCTATTAAGTGGAATGGGAGGTAGACTCACCTTCTGTTTAAATCTAACTGATAATTATTTTTCTTTGCTGAGCCTGGGAACGTGAATGTATGTTTATTTATCAGTGTGGTTCCCTATGAGTATCAATTCAAGGGAAAGGAAATTGATCATGCTCCTCATCTTGGCTGCAGGAGAAATTAAAACTTCCCTATACCTGGACAATGCTTTTTCATGATCTCCTATCAAAAAGGCCAGTGTGTTTGGTGATGCTCTTCTGACAGGGATGTCCAAATATGCTATTTATAGATGGTGATGGGAACTGGAGAGGAAGACCATGAGTGGCAACTTCTCATATCCTCTGTTGATGCCTTTCCACCTCTGCCCTCATGGACCTCTGCCCTCATGGACCACTGCCCACATGGAGGTTAGGGCAACTGAACAGGAAGAGGCCCTGGAAACCTACACCTCCTCTTTCTGTAAGCAACTCACCCCAAGTGCTGCCCTGTCTGAACCTTGCAGCAGGTGTCTGTGGTCACAGTCTCAGAACCATCCTCGTGGCACTGTGGATTTGCAAGTGGTGCTCAGAGTCCCTCTGCATTTCTCCTAAGTGCATGTCCTTAGTCTCTGAGCCTCCATGAATGCCCAGAACCACCTTACAGCAGTTCCATTCTAGGAAATCCATGGGCCTGACCCTCAGGGGAGAACAAGAGGGCTGCAGGTCTGCCCAGACAGGCAGGGTGGGGCTCGACCTACCAGAGAGCCTCCATCCAATAGTGGGTCTCTGCCAGGGATAAAAGCCAGAATGTGTACAAAGGGACTCACAGAGCCCACATGGTGAGGCTTGCAGCCCTCCCCCAGAACCAGCAGGCCTCACTCTCCCCACGGTCATCAGGTCATCTCCAACCTGCCCTTCCCGTGGGTACCACAAGAAGTCACTGTGTCATCACTGCTCAGGACACAGCTCTTCGTAGCTGCACTTGTGGTCAGCAAGTAATAGCTAACTGTTTTTTTCCTTTGACATTTACTATGAGCCACCATCATGCTAAAGAGTTTTACATACATTACCCCATTCCTTTCTCACAACAACCCTGTAGTAGCCAGGCTGCTATGTAGCAGAGCCAGATGTGAGCCCAGTGCTTCCAGTCTAGCCCTGACCTTTCATGATTGGGTGCCCTACAGTTGCCCAGAAATTGCTTGTGGGAAGCACAGAGCCAGTGGGCTCACAGGACATTGATACTCCATTTTGGGGGGTGTCATGTAGGCTCCTCATGTCCACTTCCTGTGTCTGCAAAGGTGGTCCCTGCCCTCCCTTTGCCTGCTCTCACCACTGTACTTCTCTCTAGACTTTCCAGCTCTCCCGCTGCTGTCGGCTCTGTCTTGGCCTAAGATCCTAAGATCCTAGTCTTGGGTACCGAAACTTGACTGCTTGTTCAAGGTCAAGTGGGACTTCTAAAGTTCTGCCTCGATCAGGCTATCTCCACTGATCCAGACTTTGGTATGCACCTTCTAAAACCAAACTTTGTGACCTTGAGTATAGTGTTCTCACATCTCTATTCCCAATAAGGAGGGAGACTGGGCCTCAGAGGGAAGGGTTAGACAAGTAGCCGGCCAAAGTTCTTTCCAAGGCATGTCTCAGGTGGGCTCGCTTGACTGCATTATAATGAATGGAAGGTCATTAGTAGATGATATCCAATGGACAGATGTTTCATCTGGTGGGTCTATAGCAGACTGATCTGTTCTGGCTTTTCCCTAGTCCTAGTCCCAAATTGCTGGAATCCCTGTAGCCACTGCCCCCTTCTGCAGATTTTTGGGAGTGAATATTGGCAAGGCCTTTTATTTAGCCCTGACCAAGGTGGTTCCTGTGAGGGAGCTCAGGCACCAGAGATAGTAATTGCCTTTGAGAGCCTTCTGGTCCCTGGGAATAGGATGCACCCTGAAACACATGGACATTCTAGTTTCCTTCCAAATCACAAAGTTTTGGCCCTTTGCTGTTAAAAACACAATTAAATATCATTCATTTTCCTGCTGTGGTTAAGCATAGTTTATCTGTAACTGCACCCTACCAACTCCTCTTTCATCTCAGGCAAAATGCAGACTAAATGACAGTAAGACATGGGTGCACAAGTGTAGGAATGAAGGCCTCTCTTCTGTCTACTTTCACACCAAGGTTCTAAAGCAGTCTTCAACACTTGCCTACAATTCCAGTTTTAAACTCTAAGGAAAGAGCAAAGACTATGAGTAGGATCCCTGTCTAAATTATCTTTATATCCCTGGCAGCACTTAGCTGTGAGCTCTGGTCTTAGTAAACATGTGTATGGTATTGAATTGAATGACTCAAACAGGTACATTATTTACAAGTTAAAGACATCAGCCAGGCTGGGTGCAAAGAAGGACAACGTGATTAATACCTGCTTAGTTGGAGCCGCTCTTGCAAAAGGAGGGACTGTCCAAAGGAAGGAGTCTGTGAACAGGGCAGAGATCAGAGGACAGGAACAGAAGCAGAAAAAAGTGATATGGGGAATGCATAAGAGGTAGTAGGGAAAGAGGGAGTAGAGGGAAAGAGAGAAGAAGGCAAAGAAATGAGGGGAAGACAGGGCCCACTGACCTACAAGTGCCTTATTGAGGCTACTTGGGGCTATTTTTCTGCCATAGAAACCCAGACCCTCTCTAACAATAATATGTTGCAAGCTGGGGTAAATTGTACGTGGGTGAGCACAGACCCTCTGTCATTCCCCCCCAATATTATACTTTTAAGGTGCATAAGGAATAGCAACAAAAATCAGAAAGAACAAGCTCTCCCAACACCTCTTCCATGCTCGATAAATCAAGCTGCTTTCAGTGTGCATTTCTTCCCTCCTCTGAATCACATGTCATTTACAAGCTGCATTTTAATTCCTCATCTGGTATTAAGAGAAATGACTTGCATCGACTGGCAATAGAATCCAGGTATTTAGGGGTTCTTGTCACTGTGGTAGTTAAATTGAGATATGTCTTGAGGTCTATATTTGTAAATCCTATTTGTGAGAAACAGTAATAAATAAAGCAGAAGATTGAAATTGAATTCTCAGGAAAGGACTTTAGGAGCAAAGCCATTATGTGGCCATCCAATTTTGTGGGATAGAATGTGCATTTGAACTTGGAAAAGCCAGCTCACTGTCTCCAGGATGGCAGGGGGAGGAGGGTGCTGATGGCCAGGGCCATCTCTGGGAGCCCTGATTTTTAGGGGGGTGAGCCCAGGCCTCTGGGGAGTGGGTTACCAGGTAGATACCAAAAAGATGGGTGGGATGGGAGTAACAAATTAAACTTTCTCTCAGCCAGAAATCACTGCTGTTTCAAACAGATTTTACTTGCAGATAAAAGGCTAAAACTTGCCTTCACTTCTATTACTGAATGGGGCTATTTATGTAATTTCTGTGTTGAATGTTCCTCTACTGTTGGTTTTAACATTGTAAATAGGTTCACACGGCTTCTAAAGTGACTTCAATTTGATACCAGGAAGAATTTCTGTCTCTGGGAGGGAGACGTCTGAGAGACCCCAGAGGCACAGGGCTTCTCTCACTGAGGGGAAGAGTAGAAGAGGCCCCAGCATAGGACTTGCAGGTTCTGTGCAGTCAGATACATAGGTCAGGCCTTAAAGGAGGTCCTGAGAGTGAGGATCTTGGAGCCGAAGGCCAGGTACCTCCACCTTGCCTCAGGGGATGGCTGCAGGGCTCCAGGAGTCTGTGTGGCCCCAGAACCCCTAATTATCTAGTGTCAGGAGGTGCTGGTCACAAACCACAGGGAGCATCAGAGGGTTTATTTAATTCTGGGCTCTTTGACTTCCAAATCTTCATGACAAAATACCTGTATAGAGAAAATTATGTTTTCTTCTCTCCTGGGAGGTGTCAGTGAAATGTCCTGCTACATCAGGTGTGTGGGTTGGGAAGAAAGCTCACTGAACATAGACTAGGGGTCTTCATGGAGAAGCTTTATTTCCCGTACCTGTTCTGACCACCAGACCTGTTTTAACTGCTTCGGCACTCTCCCATTCAAGTCTCAGTATTCGTCATTCTTTTGTATTATCAATGAAAGAAAGTTCAAACCTATAGAGAAACTTTATAAGAGTTTATTCAATCAAGCCTGAGGACAGGTCAGGAAGCAAGATCTCAGTGGATTAAGAAAATGCTCCAGAGAATGGCAGTTTTGCAGGTTATTTTATACATCAGAATCAAGCAAGAAGATATAAGGAGGGTTGCATGAAATCCATTGGTGATAGGCTGAGGCAGTAGAAAGTAACGGGGGTAAATTTTTAGGATTGGATTAAAAAGTAAAACAGAGAAACGCATACTTCCTTCTGTTGGCAGGTACAGGGTAGTTAACATTTGCAGCCCGTAGAGACGCAGTGCAAGCAAGAAGACAACACTGAGTTTGTGCTTGTGCTCTGGTGCCTGCCACTGCGCCCAGAGGGGTCTGGAAGAAAAGGTTACTTTCGTATTTCAAAGGTATGTCATCCTACATGCATAACAGAGCTCACTCACTTAGGGCAAGGATTGACATTTGCTTAGGAAGATGTAGACGTAACTACCTCTCATGACCTGCCCAGTTAGGAATTTGTGCGCACACCTTCTTGTGTGGTTACACTCTGCCACTGAGCTTCCTAGGCCTGCCAGGTGGCCCCTGTAAGCTTCTTGGGTCTGCTGTGTAGTCTCTTTTACATTCATAAGAGAAAAGCTAAATGAAACTTGCGAAGATAGCTTGTGAGCAGTGACAGCTTATACGACATCAGAGTAGGACGCTGGTTACTGGTTAGCCTGGGGACTGCAGAGTTGCTTTGCTAGGTTTGGCTGAGAGACCCGAGTGGCCAGCACGGGGTGCCCATGGCTACCCCTGGAGCAGTCCCAAACCTTGTGGGTGAGGGTGGCGTAGAGGAGAAAAATGAAACAATCTTTCCTCTACCCTTCTCGGTTCTTGCCTGAGGCCCCCATAACAAAAGCCAGGGTAACAAGAGGAAAAAAAATGCTTAAGAACATGTGTATCTCATATATACTTGGGAGAAACTCAGGGATGAGGAACTCAAAGGGTAGCTTAGAACTGGGGCTCATATACCATCTTCAACTAAAACAAAGGAAGAGGGGTGTGGAGGACCAGTTATGGGAAGGGGACCAGGAAAATACAGTGAACAAGAGTGAGGTTTGTCATGCAGACGTAACTCAAGGTCTTCTACATGACAAAACCTGAAATTAGAACCCTCCTTCTCTTCCAGGTACAGGGCGAGACTCCCTCACAATGGAGATTCCTTTATAAATGTTAATGTCCCTTACAAAAGGGGAACTTCTACTGTGCTGTCAGAGCTTTTCCTGTGTCCTACTGTTTATCAAAATATCCTTATGCCAAAGAGGCCTATTTTGGGATGGCATATTCTGGTCTCCTCCAGTGGCTGGGGCCCAAGCGGAGAGAGGCAGGATAAGGGAGCCGAGGAGGCGTATCTGAGGGAGAGCGTCAGCCAGCTCTCCGAAGGGCACAGTCCACACGTGCACTTCAGACACAGGCCTGGGCATTTGACGGGCGACTGTGGGTCTGGACAAGCCAGCGCAGCTCATCAGCATGCCAGTCCTGCCCGTGTAGTCAGTGCTTGATCGGGGAGAACCCTTCCCCTTCTCGGGTGGTGCTGGAAGCATAAGGAGAATGTGAGAACTTGAGGTTGGAAATCTAGCCTGGAAGTAATAGTGGAGATGGTGACCCAGCCAACGTGTATGGAGTACTTACTTGGAACCAACCACTGCTCTAAGCACTTCACGTACAGTACATCTCATTTAAGCCTCCCAACAACCCTGAGAGATAGGAACTATTATTATTCTTTACCGTGCAGGTGAGGACATCGGGACACAGAAAGGCTAAGTGACCCAGTGTCAACTAATACACAGTGGAGCCAGGGTTGCCAGCAGGGAGTCTGGAACCAGGTCCAAGTCCAGGAACCGTGTTTCTGGTCTACCTTTGAAGGGCTGGAGGACTATATGGTATAACGTTTTTGCATCCACCAGCCCAGGTGACCCTCACAACAGCTCAGTGAGCTGGGTGTGTGGGTAGTATGACTCCAACTTAGAGCTGAAGAAGAACTAAGGCCTGGGAGAAGTAGGGGAAAGTGACTTGCTTAGAATCACACTTTGGACTTTGGACTCCACAGCAGGACTTTGGTGGAGGCGGAGCAGGAATATCAGCCCATTTCATTCCTCTGCATCTCATGGCCACCTTTGTGCCAGCTCTGCCCAGAGCCAGGGAAGACATTGCTGGTGTGGAATGATTTGGGAGACCTTGAACAATGGAGCCCGAATACTGATGATGAAAAGTGAGGAGAGGGAGAGAAAAGTCACTGGAAGCCAACTTCATTTTCTCTATAAGTCCCCAGCTAGTAATGAAAAGACAAACAATCCAAGTAAAAATTAGGCAAAGAATCTGAGTAAACATTTCTCCAAAGAAGGTAGACAAATAACCAATAAGCATATGATAATATGCTCAACATCATTAGCCATCAGGGAAATGCAAATCAAAACCACACAGCATATTATTCATATCCACCAAGTGGCTATAATCAATAAGATGGACAATGACAAGGGTTAGTGAGGATGGAGAGGTGTTAGAACCCTCATTATATTGCTGGGGAGGGGGGGTGTAAAGTGGTGCAGCCCTTTTGCTAAAATCTGGCAGCCCTTCCAAAGGTGAAACAGAGAGTTAACACATGACCCAACAAGTCCAGTTCTAAGGTGTATACCCAAGAGAAATGAAAACATATACCCATATAAAAACTTTTTACATGACTGTCTATAGCAGCATTATTTTTAAAAAATATTTTATTTATTTATTTTTAGAGGCGGGGAGAGAGGGAGAGAAACATTAATGTGTGGTTGCCTCTTGAGAGCCCCCTACTGGGAACCTGGCCTGCAACCCAGGCATTGCCCTGACTGGGAATTGAACCAGCGACCCTTTGGTTCACAGGCCTGCACTCAATCCACTGAGCCACACCAGCCAGGGCTTTAGTGGTGTTATTCACAGTAGCCAAAATAGAAACAACCCAATTCTCCATCATGTGATAAATAAACAAAACGTAGTAGTATATCTATACAATGGAATGTTACTTGGTCATAAACAGGAATGAAATACTGATACATGCTACAACATGGATAAACCTTGAAAACATTACGCTAAGTGAAAGCAGTCAGCCACAAAGGAGCACACAGCATATAATTCCATGTACAGGAGATGTCCAGAATAGGCAAATCCATAGAGATAGAAAATAGAGTAGTGGTTGCCTAGAGCTAGGAGAGGATAGTGGATATTAGAGGGACTGCTAGTGGGTCTTGAGTTTCTACGTGGATGATGAAAGTGTTTTAAAATCGGTTGTCATGATGGCTGCACGACCTAGTAGGTGAATTTTATAGTTTGTGGATTATATGTCAATAAAACCATTATATATTTAGAAAAAAAAAATGAACGAACACCTTAATTTGCTAAAACTGCCTCTTCAGCAGACCTGATGCCCTCCAGTCTGTGGTCCTGTGAGTTAACTCACTCCATACTTTGCATCTCCCCCTCGTTATGCTTCGTTATTTGCTATGAACATTCTACGCCGTCTCCTAGCCTCTTTCGGACGTGGATCTCACTGACAATTACCCGGCGGTGACTTGGATTCCCCTTCTGCTCTCTGTGGACATCTTCAGACAAGTCCAGTAATGCCATGAACAGCTTGCGTGTGCTCCCCAGCACTCCTACGCAAGGGCATTAGGCAGGCCCACCAGCTCACGTGGTATCCTGGGCAAGGCCTGGACATGATATTGACCTTGGTCTGGGCTAGAGGGTTCAAAACAAAATTAATTTTATTGCATTAATTTCTTTCTTAATTAACTAACTTTCACAGATCAAGAAAAGTCCACATCCCCCAAACCAAAGAAACTCACATTTGACAGTTGAACAGGCAAATGTCAGCTTCTTTTCTTGTGAGTGACACTGAACGCTGACACATGCCATCCTGGGTCATCTTGGCCTGCGTGTATCTCAGCAGGAAAGACTGGTGGGGCTGGGTGTCCCACGGTGAGTGAGGAAGACCAGCATGTCAGCCCAAGGCAGCATCTTGCTTTCTATACTTGCCTTAACATCTTCTGCTTCCAGAGGCCTGGATAGGTTTGGGCAGGCTTTTTGGCCCAGTGAATAATACTACCACTGGATATTAAGCTGCACAAGCAAGAAACCCGGGAGTCACTCTTGACCCTTTCTCTCCCTCCCTGCCACATACAATCAGTTCCTGGTGATTTTGCCTTTTAACCTGCCAGTCCTTCCATATCTCTGTGTCTTGCTGCCTTAGCCACAGCTACTGACATTTCTCCCCTGGATGATAATAAGCCCCTCCTGTTCTCTGTCCCCATCTCCTTGCTGCTAATTTGCTCCTCACACTTGATCTTTTTGAATCCAAATCCTTCCGCAGTTTCTCATTGAGAACACAGACCAATTTTTTTACTGTGGCCTACAGGCCCTGCTTGTGCAAACCCTACCTGCTCCCCACATTCCTTTCACACTACTCTCCTTTCTTCCACCCCTGAGTTCCAGCCACATGGTTGTTCTTTTAGTTCTTTGAATATCCTGTGTGTATCACTTAAGTTTGTATAAACCCAAATTTAGCAGCTTAAAATAACTATTTGCTCACAGTTCTGGGGTTTGGCAGTTTGGGCTGGGGTCGTCTCTCTCAGTAACATTGGCTGGGGGTTCTCCTCTCTCAGTGGCATTGGCTGGGGGTGTCTGGTCCCTCCTGGCCTGACTTGCATGCTTGGGTTCTCAGCCAGGATGACAGCAAGGGCTGGACCTCCTGGCTCTACCATCTTTCATTCCCAGCTCCTTCACAGCATGGGGGACTCGGGGTTACAAGTGGGAGAAACTGGAAGCTGCAAAGCCTCCTAAGGCCTGCTCTTGGACAGTGCAAAACATCACTTTTACTGCGTTCTGTTGATCAGTGCAAGTCATACGACCAGCCCAGATCCAAGAGGAAGGAAAATAGATATAACCTTTTGATAGGAGGGGCAAAACATTCAAGTTACAAAGAAGATGGGAGGAATTGTTGCTACCATCTTTAAATGAGATCCATGGCACCAAGAGTTTTCCTATACAAGGTCATTGCAGCTGTGCTGGCTGCCTCTGTGCATGGGGCTCCTGTCCACTTTTTCTATTTGTTTAATCGATTTAGCTAAGTCTAGCCCTTTGGATTTCCCCTTGAGTGTCTCACCTTACAGATGCTTTCTCGGAGCCTGGTGGCTACATCCCTTCATTGAACGCTAGTTTATCTAACAGTGTAGTGCTTTCTTTCATGGAAGTTAGCTTCATTTCTGATACTCTGTGATGATTTAATTAATAAAGATCAATTAATATCAGTTCATTAATTAAATTTAATTTGATCAATGTGTTTCCCTTGCAAGATCATCAATGTCATGAAAGCAAGGACCTGTCTTGTTGTTCCCCACTTCATTCCCATGCTAGCAAGTAGGCTCCGAATGGATATTTTCTGGGTGAATAAATTAATACCTGTTCCTGGAATCATTACACCTGGTGGCCCATTGATATTTATACATGGCTCCCTTCCCACTTCCTTAGTAGAGGGTCACCAAGAGTAGTGCCATTGATTCCCTGCCCCCAGAACTGGTCCCAGAGCTTAGAATGCACATTTTCATGGCCTGTTTTGGCCCATCTGAAGGGCCTACTCCCTCCTCTATGGAGGAGTCCTGGGCCTGGGGTGCTTTTCCAGAGCTGTAGTTCTCCCTCTTTTTTCTCCTTGGCATCAAAGATATGCCAATCACTCTTTCACTCCAAACTTTCTATTGGTTTCTCTTTAGTGTCATTTCTTCCAGGCTCCATAGGACCTTGCCATTTTGGCTGATAAACAGTGATATGGAGAACAGATCCTTGGGAGCCTAGGGATATGGAAACAGATCCTAGGGATCACCCGCACTTGGGACCTGTGAACCTAGTCCTCAGGTTGGCCAGAAAGATAACCTGGACCACATCCTGTTTAGGAAGCTCCCCTTTTGCTTTCACACCTCTCAGGTAGAGTCAGAGGTGAGGTGAATACCAATCCTTCTCGAATACCCTTGGCTGCTGCCTTAGCTACCCTGTTGCTTTTTTTTCTCAAGTATTCAGTCTGCTCTCTGGAATTACTTCACATCTACTGCCCAGGCTCAGTCACTTGACCATGGACAGACTTCACACCAACTCATCACTACCTGTGGCCAGCCCATGAGCTCTGGCCAACTAGAAGCACAGCCTGCTGGGACTTGAGACTTGCTGACTTCCTGGCTCCTTTCAGCTGCCTTCACAGTGCCACCCTACCAGATCATTTTGTGCAGCAGGAGGCCAACCTTGACCCCCATGACAATGACACCTATCACCTTAAGGGTCTTGTTGGTGCCACTTTACATCCACTGAGCCTCCTCAGGCCATGTGCACACGCACCTGTTCCCCTCTCTCACCCCAGCTGCAATGCAGGTTAGAGGTGCTGGCCAGGCACCCTGAGTGAGGTGCAAGCTGTGGCTGAAGAAGAAGAGCTTGAGGACCAGGGCCCTCGGTGATCAGAGTTGCAGTGCCCACCACATAAGGGCTGGCCTGTTATATGGCATGTGGCTAAGGTTGTGGTTTTTGGCTCCCCCACTTACTGACTGGGGATTATTGACAATTTACTCAACCTCTACAATCCTCAGCCTCCTTATCTGTGAAGATTTCATGGAGCAGTTGGTGTTTGGTCTGGAGGAAGCAGAATGGGGTCACTCACCTCTCTAAAGGGAGGTGACTGCAGAAGAGGAGATGGAGAAGGATAAAGCAGAGAGAGGCTCCCTGGACCTGTCCTAGCACTGGGGCTCCACTCAGGGCCCAAAGGACTGAGCTCAGTTTGCCTCCCACACTCACTGGGTGTTTGTGTTTTCTTTGTCTTTCTTTCCCTCCCTTCTTCCCTCTCTCCCTCCATTTTTTCTTCATTCCTTCATTTGTTACTTCCTTCATGAAAATATGCTCTTGTGTTTTCTTCTAAGACTTCTATAGTTTAAGCTCTTAGGTCTTTGATCCATTTCCAGTTAATTTTTGTATATGTTGTAAGGTTGTGGTCCAAATGCATTCTTTTGCATGTTGTTGCAATACAACTTGTTGAAAAGACTATTCTTTTCCCCACTGAATTGTCTTGGCACCCTTGTTGAAAGCTGAATCTTTGCATTAGTTTGGGCCTTTGTTAAGGGCCTTTGTCGATCTTTGTTAAGATGACAATACTTGACTTAACAATGTAAACTTCTCTAATTGGTGAACATAGAGTGTCTTTCCATTCATCCCATGAATCTTGAAACAATCAAATCCCACATAACTGTGGAACTCTGTGTCTTTACCCACCCTTGACAATTCAGCCACCTCGTTTTATCCTATAAGGTCTCTTGCCCTTATTTCCCATAAGCCTCTTGCAATATTTTGCCCCCATGACTTGGCTTCCTTCTAGTGGGTCTGCCCCAGCCCATGGGGGCACCTAATTTTCAGGTCCCAAATCACACCCACTGTCTACCAGTCTCTGAGCTCACAGTCTCCTCATTGAAGAAACAAGAAAAGTGAGAGAGGATTCTTGGTGATGGGAGGATTTTCCAGCTGTCTGATTCCCTGCACTATAAACAGAGTTGGGAAATAGAAACAGAAGATCACACGTACAGGTGAATAGTGCCACCAAATTTAATCAATAAAGAACTAGGAAAGTTGGACAAATACTTAAGAATGTCCCAGTATGCTCAAGGTGAGGGTTTCTGGGAGACTAGAGGTGGAAAGGCTGGATATGACCCAGTTCGGATGAGCACATGTCGTGCCGACCTCAGCCAGCTCACCGGTGCACTGTCACGCATGGAGAGTGTGCAGGAGCCTCACAGCAGGACAGTCTCACGGGTCCCCGAAACTTCTCTGTGACTTCTTCCTCTTCTCCCCACCAGTGCCAGAACGTTCACTTTCACAAATGAGTCCTTCTGGAAGATCAGAAATGCCTTGTTTTTCCTGCCCTGGACTGAGAGTAGGTGGCTGGTACAGCCCTCCCTGGGGAGCAGGGCCTGGGAGCCTGGATGCTTGCCAGGCCCGGGCAAAAGATGGCAAGTGTCGCTTCCTTGGACTTTTGCATCTCTCAAAGGCAACTACCATTGCAGCCTTCCACCTAAATGTTCCGGCAACAAGTGACATCTGCACATGATCATGTTGGGGCGGATGCCTCCAGAAGGCTGGGACTCTAAAATAGATCATATTAACAATGCAGAACTAGACCACTGTGTACTTTGTGCTGATTTGAATAAAGACAGTCTGTTTTTTTAATTTGAATTTTCCAGTCTATGTCTGCAAGGCACAGCTTCAACCAGGTGGGGGAAAACCTTCATGGATTCCAATGTATTACTAAGAACTAAGAAAACCATATGTCATCAGGAGCATTTTAGGTATATGGGCCTCTCTTATCCAGAGCTGGATTTTAATATCCTAAACTATTATATCTATAAAAAGTCCCCAAATCTTCCTTTCTACCTGTTTTAGTTAGGTTAGGTTAGGCAGTGCTGCAGTAACAAACCAATCCTGAAATCTCAGTGGCTTTATGTATTAAACTGTTATTTCTCACTCATGCTATGTCTCCTGAGCCATTACCTTTGAGTCTCGGGGAAGGGTAGTGACCTCTAAGAATTTCTCTGTCAGGGTGATGATGTCCTTGTACCTCCAGGTGTGGCTCTGTGGGGGCAGCATGGAGGTCCTGCCTTGCTCACGGGTGGCCCACATTGAGCGGAAGAAGAAGCCCTACAACAGCAACATTGGCTTCTACACCAAGAGGAATGCTCTCCGGGTGGCTGAGGTCTGGATGGACGATTACAAGTCTCATGTGTACATAGCGTGGAACCTGCCACTGGAGGTAAGGCCTAGCAGCCCTCTCCATCTCCCTTGTGTTTGACAGGTCACTCCTTTTAATAAGATGATGCTTCCTCCCAAGAAAGATGTTCACACTTGCAAAATTATGAATGCATTTTGAGGAAGTCCACAGATCTCCAGGTGGGGATGGTGACAACAGAAGTCTCAAAATCCATTTGCAAAGATTAAAAGGGTCCTATTGTGTTAGTCCCAGTCGTATTACATTAATCTGGATGCCCTGCTCCTGAACATACATTGTGTCCAGAAGACTCTTGCCCGAAGTTTCTGGCACCAGTCCTTGTCATCTGCTCTGTGTGCCCTGCTCTGGCACTCCGGCTGCCTCCAGGATGATGTACATCCCTACCATGTGCTGAATCCTTTTTTTCCATGGCTCTTCAGCTCTCCTCCAGATTCCACCCAGAACGTCACCTACAAAAATTCCTGTGTTACTGCAGTCCTTTGAATCCCAGCTCTGCCACTTGGTACTTATGAGATCTTGAGTAAATCCATTCATATTGCCTTTGTACCTTAGGTTCCTCAGCTATAAAATGGGCGTGTTAGCAGGCCCTCCTTCTTTGGGCAGTTGTGAGAACTAAATCGAAAGGACTAAATCTGAGTACATGTGACATACTTAGAGCAGTGCCTGGCATGGGATACGGGAGTGTTGGTGAGTGTTTGTTGTCCTCCACAGCACAGGAGGGCAACCTGAACTCTCAGCCACAGTTGGGTTTATCTGCTCAGCCAGGTGTCCAAGCCACGCCCTTCAGAGAGTTGCCTAGAATTGGCCCTACTGAGAAATACAGCCCCTGTGTTTCAGGAGGCTGGAGCCCAGGACAGCAGAAATGCAGGTGAATATGTGCAAGGTCTGTGGATAAAGAAGACAAAAGTGAAGAATTTATATCATTGCTGTTACAATTATAGAAACAAGGTTCTAAAGTATTGAAAACACCCAATGGCAATGTACACTTTCAAGCTCTTACACTATAAGTGATTTTACATGTTATGATACAAAGCTGGGCACCATTTGTTGAGCCCATCCTATGTCCCAGGCACTAGATAAGTTCCTTATTTGCATTTTCTCATTTAACACTCATGAGAGCCTCTTGACTGTGGAACCAGCTGCCTCGGTTTCCTCATCTGTACAATAGGGATTGTCAACATTTATCTCCTAGGGCTCCTGTGAAGCTAGAAACAAGGCTTAAGACAGAGCATAGCAAATATTAAGTGTTCAATAAATGCTAGCTTGATAGGAACCTAGTGTGGTGTCTATTTTACAGATGAGTAAACCAAAGCTCTGGAGGTTAAAAGTGACTTGTTAACCAGGGTCCTGCACATAGCACATGGCAGGGCAGGGATGTGAAGTCGAGTCTTCCTTCACCTCTGCCCACAGCTCTGTGATGTCAGTGGAATAGGTGTTATTTTTCCTGTTTTGCAGACAAGGAGCTGTGACCTGAACAGTGATGTGACTTAGAGTCCTAAGAGCTCAGAGCTGCCGACTCTATCCCGATGCTTCCCCCATCATTACAAACCACCCCTGGTCCCCAGTGCCAGTGTCCCTCCCACACTTTCCACAGATGACCATTCTCATTAACCATGCTGAGTATATTACAACAAAGAATTCAATATTGCCACCCAGGTTAGCCTTTGAATTTTAATGTTTGACATTTAAAGGGATGTTCCTTTGAAATCATTGTTTGGCTGCTGAAGAAGAAATTTTAATGAAATAATCTGAACTCTTCCCCGGGGCCTCCAGGTGCTGCCTGGCTGCGCCCCTTTGTGGAGAGAGCATCCCGTCTCCGCCACTTCACGGCCATCTTGTGGCAGAGTCTGCAGAGTCATATTTCAGCTACTTTATTTCTCCCTGTCAGCACACAGCCACCCATTACAGGTTCATTTCTGTAAAAGCAGAGTGAATTATTCATTAGAACATCATTACAAGCTTTGCAATGGAAAATTATTTTCACTTCTGCATAAATGAACTTCACAAAGAGCCAACAAAAGGGGAAATTACACAGGGATAGAAAAGAAAGACAGGAGGTGTTTTATAGGCACCCATTTTCTTGTCTTAATCAAATAATTCCTCTAATAATTGGCTCGGAAAGTCACTCAGGAAATGTGGGAGAGACGACGGGGCTGGGAACATAGGTTGCCACATCGGTGCGTCCTGGATTCCTTGCACACGACGATGATCAGAGCCGCGTGCTGCGCTCAGGGGACGGCAGTGCCCGCGCTCAGGGGACAGCAGTGCCTTGCTTGGGGCTAGGTGATCAGAAAGGTGCCCTCCCTCTGACCTCTAAGTGAGCATGCAGAGAAATTAAGATTTCTCTTCAATAGTTTTTCCGAGGGTGATACCCGCTGTGCTGTTCGGCCAGAGCTCCCCAGTCAGTAATGCCCTTCGTTTCTCTCTACTTTCAGAATCCAGGAATTGACATAGGTGATGTCTCTGAAAGAAGAGCCTTAAGGAAAAGTTTAAAGTGTAAGAATTTCCAGTGGTACCTGGACCACGTTTACCCAGAAATGAGAAGATACAATAACACCATTGCATATGGGGAGGTAATTAAGACCACACATGTTCTCTGCTTGGATGGCTGTGCAATGGGCTGTATGCTGCTTTGACGGGGGAAATGAGGACCAGAGTCATTTGTTCGTTCATTCATTCATTCATTCATTCATTCATTCATTCATTCATTCATTGAGTGGATCTTGATGCAGTCCCTGACAGCAAGGTTCTCGCCGGCTGGTAGAGGGATAAATGCAACGCTATTCAATACAATGTGTCCTGGGCCATCCTTCTGTGTGGGGTGTGGAGTCAACGACGAGTTCTCTTTGGGACATTTTGATTTTGAGGTCCCCTGGGACCTGTGAATGGGACATTAACTAGGAAGTTAGGTATAAAATGAGGAGGGGGCTGGAATACTCCCTTGTTCAGCGCTGTGGGTCAGAGCTATTTGCCACCAAAGAAAGGGTGCAGATGCTCTTCTCAAACTCCCTGTGATGAGATAATATCACCTTTCTACACAGTGAAACAGCTTGGCTTTTCTCTTATTACAAATATCATAAATATGCATTTTAGAAAAAATTGAAAATAATGTTAATAGCAATGAGCACTTACTGAGCACTTTAAAAATGCCATGCATTTTCTAAGTGCTTTTCACTGTCACCTTATGAGGTAGTAGTATTATTTCCATTTTATTGATAAGGAAACTAAGACATCGAGAAGTTAAATAAATTGCCTAAGATTTCAGAGCCTATTAGTCCTGAAGCAGGGATTGGACACAGGCATTCTGATTCCACAGATAGTGTGTACATTTTGAGGTATGGTCTTCTTTACTATGTGTGTGTATCTCTTTTTACTAAAATTATTTCTATATACATACATACAGGCTTTTTATACACACATATCTGTATCTATAGATCGAAGCTGATGCTAGCAGAGCTCTCTTTGACTTAAAGTGTTTCCTTTTTCTACAACTGTGAGTTTTCCTACATTATGCCTCATGCCTTTTATTTATTTTTTATTGAATATTTGGAGTGATATTGGTTAATAAAATTGTACAGGTTTCAGGTATATAATTCTATAATATATCACTCCAAGTCAAGTTTCCTTCAGTCACTATTTAACCCACTTCATCCTCTTCTACCTCCCCCACCCCCTGTTCCTCTGGCAATCACCAGACTGTTATCTGTGTCTGTGAAGTTTGTTTTGTTTGGGTTTTTTTTTTTGTTTTGTTTTGTTTTTTTTTTTTTTGCTTAATCCCTTCACCTTTTTCACCCAACTCCCCTTTCTTCTGATAGCTGTCACTCTGTTCTCTGTATCTATGAATCTGTTTCTACTTTGTTATTTTGTTCATTAGATTCCACATATGAGTGAAATCATATGGTACTTGTCTTTCTCTGTCTGGCTTATCTCACATAGCATAATACCCCCTAGGTCCATCCATGCTGTCACAAAGGGTAAGATTTCCTTCTTTTTTCTGGCCAACTAGCATTTCATTTGTAGATGTACCACAGCTTTTTTATCCACTCTTGGGCTGCTTCCAAACTGTAGTTTTTGTAAATCAGCCCTAGGTTAAACCACCAGGGTCTGGGCGAGGGGTCCCTCCTAAGGAGTTTGGAATGGGTAGCTTGCTTCTTGCAGGGGCAGTCTGTATCCTGGTCAGGGGCACATGAACCCTGGAATCAGCCTGCTGGATGAGTCCACCACCCACAGTGGCCCCTGTCAGCTTCATTCCCTCATCTATGAAACGGGGGAAGGGGCATGCTTAGTACATGGGGTTGCTGGGACGGTGAAAGGACAGCCATGTGTGGCGTTCTTACAGCAGTACCTGGATGCAGCGGTAACTATTCACAGGTCCAAGCTGCCTGTCTTTTCTTCCTCAAAGTAGAAGCATGGTTTGGGGGTTTGGGTTGTTTGGTTTGTTTGTTCTTTATTATCGAAGTAAGAGCACATATAATGGAAACATTGGAAGATGATGGGCAGTGAATGGATTATTTGCAAGACAATTGGGTAAATTGCTTAGCTCTTTAGGGAAAAAAAAAAAAAACAAACAAAAACGATTTAGAGTCTTACAGCTCACCAGATCCCAAAGTGAATTTCAGGTCAACTCTAGCATTAAATGAAAAAAAAAAACCGTAATAGAACTATGCAGAAATAGATATGAATCTGATCTCTGAAAGAGGAAGGAAGGGCTTTCTAAGAATTAAAGCCATGAAAGGAAATGCAAAGGAAAAAGATAATGGATGTGAGCTTGTAAATATTAAAGTAATTTATACATCAACCAAATAGAGAAATAATATACCAAACTGGAAATATGTGTGACATAAATATTGTAGATGAATGCATAATACCATTAATATATAATAAGCCCTGAAAATTGATTTAAATAAAAAAATTAATCTAAATAAGAAAATAAAAAATCCCAAAAGAAAATACAAATAGTTAAAAAGCACATAAACAATTTTAAAATGCATTGCAATAGCTTTTTTCCTACTACCAAGTGAACAACTATTCATTTTTAGAATATGTGCTTGTGCTTTGCCGGCAAGGCCTTGGCAGCATGAAAAACCACACACCCTCTGGTGAGAGCACAAACTTAAATAAGGTTTTTAAAAAGCAATTTAAACCACATGTATTAAAAAGCTTAATGATAGTCATTCTAGTCTTGTTCTAAGCAAATAATCTGAAATGAGGACAAGGATTTGGGAGAAGAGTTGTTTCTCTCAGTGCCTTTTTTGGGGGATCAAAAATTTCGACTCTAACTTAAAAGTTAGTTTAATACGTATACTACCTTAATGGCTTAAATATTTTGTACAAACCTTTTGAAATATTTATGCCTAAAAGTTTAATGACAAGACAAAAGTATCGATGATATCATTCTTAAAAGCAAAAAGTCAGGATAATAAAACTGAATTAGCTACTATTTTAGATGGGAAGCAAGTGAGAGAATAGCATTGGGAAATGGAAATGATAGTTTTAACAGTTACCTCTGGGTAGTGGGAGAGCCAGATTTTGTGTGGGTACTTTGTCATATTTCCCAGTTTATAGTATTATCTCGTAAATCACTAGTGTTTATGTGATAATACTAAAATTAGGAGAAAAAGTAGTGTTCACAAAAGAAGAATTAAAATGGGAAAAGGCTAGAAGAGGGCCAGGGCACAGTCCACAGGCTGCGCATTGCACAGTCCCGGGCTAACACTCACGGGAAGCTCAGTGCAAATGATGTGTCTGGAGCTGAGCAGCGGGGAGCCTTGGAGGTGACATAGAGCACAAAGAAGATTTTTAGAGGGGGAAGTCTTTGTTTTGCAAAAGTTTCTTTCTTGATCTGTTGCCTCTCGCATGCCCCCCAGCTGGGGACCTGGCCAGGCAACCCAGGCCTACACCCTGACTGGGAATCGAACTGGTGATCTTTTGGTTTGCAGTCCAGCACTCAATCCACTGAGCCACACCAGCCAGGGTCAAAATTTTCTCTCTTTCAAGTAATAAATTCAAAGCATACCTTCTGTAGAAAATGTAAAGATGAAAACAGAACTTACTCCAATTCCCAATTCCCAGGCATGATCAGCATTAACATTTCAGGCATTTGCTATTACCCCTCCATTTGCTGAGCTCACCATAAACTGAAATATATTTCAAATGGACTATAGCATTAAATGCAAGAAATCAAACTAATCAAATTCAGTTTGTAACAAAATCCGCCATAATTTAGACAACTCTATTTTTAATGCTGAGCTCCTGCGGTTCTTCTCACCGCAGCAGACCCCTGAGCCGTGGAGAGAGGAGGAGGCAACGACTCAGTGCCTACTTGCAGGTCACGCCCCTCGTTTCTTACCAGTAGTTCTGTTTGAGAGGCTGTCCCCAGGCCAACGAACGTTTCCGAGTTTTATGCTCCTTTCTCTGTCCTAATTTCTCTCTCTTTTTTTAACCTGGCTTGTTTTTTGTCTTTTAAATCTTTCTAGTCATTTGAATTGTTTATGTCTTGCTCTTGATAACATTACAGCCTCTAAACCCAGCCCTCTGATCCTCCAAAATGAAAGGTCAAGTGGTATGTAATATAATACCAGAACCTTAACACACTTTCTCCCCACCTCTTCATCAACTTTTCTGGCTTTGTTAATGTTATCTGGGATTATAGACCCAAACATTATTATACTTTATTTGCATTTTATACTTTCTTTAAGAAGAACTTTGTCGTCAAGTTCAGTTCAGTGACAACATTGATCAGCATTGGGACTGTACTTTCATGCTCACTCCCACCAGTTCCTGCCACCACACCAGCCCCCAGCACAGCGACAAGGGGAGACAGATGCCTGCGAGCAGGAGTCAGCCCTGGCGTCTCTGCCTCACGGGACATCCAGCGTCCGTGCCGAGGCTGACTCAGACACGAAATAATTCACTCTTGGTTGATTTTTAAAATTTTAGTTACCTCTATTAGCTGGAATGTTTTAAGATACTTTTTCAAGAAAGGTATGTGTGTGCTTTACATGCTGACTGTTACAGGTGTGAAGGAGTGCCTTCCACACACGAGGGCCCTGCAGCGAGCACAGGACCGTTGGGCCACCAACTCCTTTGCTCAACATTTCATGGTCGGCCCACACGCCCCTTACGGCCGAACCGCCCCAGCCCCTAGTGCACTTTTGCAGATTTTTTGCCTTTGAGCATTATTTACATGAAACACAACACATACATACACAATGTGCCCAAAGCACGCGCGCAGCATAACAATGGAAAGCAGAACTCCATGTAACTGCCATCCAGCTGAAAAACGGAACACCACCAGCGTGATTTCCACTTACCCTTCTCACTGTTTAACTCATCAGGAGCCACCTCCCCGTAGTCTCTGAACCCCTCTTCTTAAGTTATCCCTGGCCAGTTTGGTTTCCATGGAGAGTATAATCTGGGGGTGGGGACCATGTGTGGCGGGGGAAGACTAGCATTGCCGTTTCCCCACTGGTTGAGATTGCAGGGTGGTGGGTGGGACACACAGCCCATGTAGAACACAGTGTACCTAGAGGTCCGAATTAGGTAAGTTTTGTCTTGGAGACCTTTGTCTGTTCCTCTGCAAGTACATTCTGAACACATCGGATGGACCTGGCACAGCGTAGGCATTCAGTAAACATTTCTTTAATATATAAATAAGTATTGCCAGCACTTTGCATGACAGCACGGCTTATATTTGCTTTTTTGATTACTATTTTTCATACCTCTATGCTAGTAATGACCTGAGAAGCTGACCTATGATTCCCAGGGTTATTATAACCAGTGTTGGTGCTGAAGCCCACTCTGATAACCAGTGTTTCCACATCCAAAAGCTTCCTGATATCTTTTGCTGGGAGCTGTGGGGGTGAGGGTCACAGGCCGAGGGTTGATGCCCACGGCATCCCCTGAAGGACTCTGCTAGAGGGACCGCCTCACAGACTCAGGTCTGGGTCCTCAGGTGGGATGTCATTTGGCCTCCCCATTGAGTAGTTCGGACCAAGACATGGTAGAACAGTGGTTGGGCAGCAGCAGCTCCACCAGATGAGTTCTCATGGGTGACGTTTTGCCTATTCCTGCAGCTTCGCAACAACAAAGCAAAAGACGTCTGCTTGGACCAGGGCCCGCTGGAGAACCACACAGCAATACTGTACCCATGCCATGGCTGGGGACCCCAGGTAGGAGCCATCTCTGACCAGGCAAAGAATAAATTCAGGGAGTTTGTGGGACTTCTGCTAACTTCTTTTGTCCTGTACTTGGGTAATTGTTACGCATTCTGGGGGGGCTTTTTGATTGTTTCTCTGTGAGTCTGAGAAAAGACTCACAAGTGGTCATATCAGCACAGACATTAAGAGGGTCATTGGGCATATGTCATACTGAAAAGAAAATGTAAATAAACTTCAGGGTCATTTACTTATAGGCATGTATATGTGTTGTAATGATAACCAAATATGCCTGCTACAACTTCAAAGAAAGAGATAGCAGATTCCTCACGAAAACCTGATTGACATGAAAAGCCATCATCCATCTGGCCGTGAGTATACCTGGTCTGTAAGCGCTGGTACAAAAGCCAGGTGCCGACTGGGAAGGAGGAAGGTGCTTGTGGTACATTTCCAAGGACATGTGTTCTCTGATCTCTCAGGAGAACGTACAAAATAGCTCAAAAAAGACAAAATGATCAACGAACAAAGTGACAACAAAGCCTGGTGAATGCATTTCCTTTGACAACTTTGTGCTCGCCAACGCGTGTGTGTGCGCACACAGAGCTTAGCAGAAATTCTCTAAGATTGGGAGTAAATGTATCCAAAAATGTCATTCCACTTGACATTTATGAAAATGTAAAGCATTTTTATGTCAATCAACAGTAATAAAAGGCAAGCTATAAATTGGGAAAACATTTATTATCCAGTTCCAGAGGAGCACTAGACGTTTGGTGCAAAGCCAGTCTCACAGGTTCTCCTGTGAAAGGAAAACACTGGACAAAACACTCTGTAAGCTCTCCGTGTCTCTCTCATGTCCTATGAACACACATGTTCATGTGCAAATGCACACACATATGCACATATTCATGTGTGCATTCATAAAGTCTCACAGGTTTCCTCTGCTCGTAGAACTTTGCTTTCCTGTTAAGCTAGTACCTAGAAAGAGAAGAGTTGTATTCCTTCTACTATTGCCACAGGTAGTTCTCATAGTCCACTTTGGCCCTCCCTCCAAGGCGATGGGTCCTTTGAAGGACTAGTGCCAGACAGGTCAAATCTCTGGGAGGTAGCAGGCAGCATGAGAAAACTGAGGCTTGGAGGGGCCAGTGTCTGTTAACAAAGCAGACTAGAACTCAGGTCCTTTAGCACAAGCAAAGCATTTTAAATTCAAATATAGTCTATTTAAGTTAAGATTATTTACTGAGCCCCACCACCATTTACAATTGACTAAAACTGCCTGTTGGGAGCCGGAGAATGACCAGGAAGACCAACTCCTGCACGTTGGGAAATGGGGCATTAGCATCAAAGGCAGTATGGACTAAAGAATCCAGTGAGTGTCTTCTTTCATTCATTCACTCATTCTCTCAACAGTACATCTTGATCACCTACTGCAGATGCTAGTCACAAATGTATATGGCAGTGGGCGAGAGATCCACCCTGCTCTCAGGTGTAAACCACCTGCTCTCAAGTTGTTTACACTTGAGAGGCAGAGACAAGTAAAGAGGCAGGAAACCTACAGCATAGTAAGTGTGGAAGGAACAAGTGAGCTTGGGGTGCTGGGTGCCAGAAGAGAGAGGTGGCCCTGTTTGTCAGGAGCTTAGAATGAAAGAGGGAAAGAAGTGCTGAGAGAGAAGCTTGACGGAGAGGCTGATCTGCAGTGGCCTGATAAGGCGTGCTCCACAGCATGCGTGCCCACACTCCAGTGTGCAGCAGAATCACCTGAAAGCCTCCTGAAAGCACCCACTACTGGGCCCAACCCTAGAGTTTCTGAGTTAGGAGGTTGGGCTAGGGCCTGAGATTTTGTGTTTCTAACAAGTTCCCAGAGGATGCCGGTGATGGTGGGACTTGAGGTTGAGGGCAATGGAGAGTCACTGAGGGGTTCCCCTGGGGGGATGATATGTTTAGACCATGCACAGAGAGCCCCAGAGGAGCTCAGGGAGGATGGATGCTGTGGAGCTATCCTCGCCTTTGGTTCCTACTGACTGCATGCTGTTTTCTCCTCCTGAGGACTAAAGAGTGAAGTGCCCAGAAAGCCATGGTGACAGGAGAAATGGGTGTGGTGGGGAGCTGTGGCCTTCAAGGGATGGTCAAGACAGTTGTTTAAGGGCCTGCATCTTGAGATGGGCCAAATCACAAGCCAATGATGGACCGCAGTTTGTTTCAGGCAAGATGGGGACATAGTGGTATTGGGCCAGCAAAGCAGCAGGAAGCTGGACACTGAGCCTTGGGGATATCTGCTTCTGGGCCACATTGCTGTACATGACCATCATTTGGGGATGCATGAGGAATAGCTTTAGAAGAACATTTAATCCCCAGGCTCCTTTGTCCAATCTTCTAAATTAGTGACATTTGAACTGAGTACTCATTAACTATGACATAGACACTATTGCATTTCAACATTTGCATAATCAAAAACTGGCTTGCAAAGCCAACTCCTAGGAATGAAAAAGGGAGTAATAATGGTCAAATGAATGTCTCCCAGAGCTCTGAGGGCTTCTTCAGGTGGCTCTAGGCTTGAGGGTTTCAGGGGTAAGTTTTCTAAGCCTTGGGTAAGCTCTTGGCTAAACCTGAGGACCAGTGCATTGAGGTGGCTGTGTCTGTCTTCGGTGCCCTGTAACTGTCTCTTCCAAGGCCTTCTGCTCTTCTTATCTGCCCTGGCTACTAAGAACATCCTCTAGTGTACTTATGATGCTCACAGCTCCAAACATACTCTCCTGCTGGGAGCTTAGTAGTATTCATAGCCCAGGACGCAGGCCTTTACTGAGAAATAATGAGTTTATCTTGCACCAGTTCCACTTGCATGCAGAATTTTCCCTAGTGCATGCTTTTGCCATGTAGCTCACTATAGAATGGCAGAACAGATTAGACTGCTCATTGCTCCCTCCAGTTCCAGGATGCATACCTACAAGTTGGCCATAGTTGTCTTCCATCAACTGATATTTTTAAATCCTTACTCCAGGATATGTTTATTGATTTTAGAGAGAGGGGGAGGGAGGGAAGAAGGGAGGAAGGGGGAGAGAGAGAGAAAAAAAATATCAATATGAGAAAGGAACATCAATTGGTTGCCTCCCATACACACCTTGACTGGGGATCAAACTCACAACCTTTTGGTGTATGGTATGGCGTTCCAACCAACTGAGCCATCTGGCCAGGGCCCATCAATTAATTTTTTAAAGTAAATTAATGTTGTTTTTTCATCCTACCACATGTTCAGAATTAGAGTGCACTCTCGGTACTGCCTTCCAGCCACCAGGCTGCCCCTACCCTTGCTCATCAAAGTTTCTTCCTTTCCTCATAAACAGCTCCCTCTGCGCTAGGAGTTGGTACCCAACAGTCACCTATCTGTGCATCTTTTTAAACTGCTTCGCAAAGTGCTGTGGGTTAACAGAGACTGAATCAAGGCTCTGTAATAAGGCAACTCCCAAAAGAAGGAATTGATGTTTCATGGACATTGTTAGCTTAATTAATGGACTCTGTTGTAATTTATTATCAAACAGCAATTAAACAGAGCTAAAATAGGCACTGAGGAGGGTAATCTCCTGTCTTGCAACATGTGTTTGTTAATAAGATGGAAACAGTTCTCAGCCACTCAGAGAGCCTGCCTGCTCGTGAGTGTGTGTCAATGAGCTCATGACCAGCCTTGTTTTTTTCTGGTTACTAATTTGGATTAGAAAAACATCCATTTCTTTTTTGAGCCTAAGTTATATTTTAAAATAGGATGTCAAGGACACAGCAGCAGCCTTGGTGTCAGCTTGACCCCATTTAGAGCAGCGTCTAGTCTAAGGATGCCACAGCTCCCCACCCCATTCCGGGCTGCTGCCATCCTGAGCCCAGGTCGGGTGGGTCCCCAGGCTGGAGCAGCCAAGGTCACTCCCACAGGGGTATTGGCTGCAGAAATGGCCTCTTCTGTCAGCTCCTTCCTGCCTTCTCTCCCAGCCCACCCCATCAACCCTCCCCAACCACTGCTTCTGATTTCCCTGACAGCAAAGATCAAGAGGAGAAAAGGGAGCAGGCAGTGCTGCCCTGAGGAGCTCAGGGGCTCATGGCATCTTCCTCACCCCATAAGTCTTCTGACAACTCTGGGGCTGCTCTAAGGGCGCTGTTTGCCCGAGGGCCCAGCAGTATAACAGGCTGCAAAGCCTGTGGTTCAGAGCCGTGGGTTCCAGCTCTGCCTACAGACAGCTGAGTGCTCAGGCCGCGCATGGCTGGGTTGAGGCAGAAAACCAAAATGCTGATGATAATCAACCCATTTCTATTTTAGTAACATGTTCAATCCAATCAGGTGGGTAGTGACCTCCCCTTCTACTGATGAGGAAATTGAGACTCAGGTAGTGCTATTCCACTCTTCAAACTCAAGTCTTGTGACTCCTTGACTTGGATACTCTTCTGTGCCATCTGGAGAGCATGTTTCAAGTCCTTGCACCCTCAAATGTTCTCTAGACCACAGCAGGCAATTGTAGAAAGAATTGAGCAAGCACAGAGCCAGTACTAGGCAAGTGGTATATCAGAGCAAACAGGAGGAGGTAGGAAGGGCATACACCACGCCTGGAGGACAATAAGGCAATTAGCCAGGGCAAGTGGTTGAGGGTAGCCAACAGGAACAGAGTACTGGGAGCCCCAGGCTTTCCACCCAGCATCTCAGGTGTGGTCTACGGGCCTGCTGGCCACCAGGAACTCATTACAAGTGATGATCCCTGAGTCCTACCCAGACATGCTAAAAGTGGGGCCCAGGAATCTGCATGTTAACAGTCATCTCCAAGTGCTTTTTTCCCAAATAACACAAATATTGATCATCTATTATGGGCAAAGTTATGTGTTAGATATATAATAGTGATGGTGTGTCTCTGTTTGCCCAGGGCAGGTCCAGGTTATGCTAATGTCCTGGCCTAATTTTTAAAAATATTTTATTTATTTATTTTTAGGGGGAGGGGCAGTGAGGGAGAAAGAGAAGGAAAGAAACATCAATGTGTCGTTGCCTCTCACATGGCCCCCACTGGGGACCTGGCCTGCAACCCAGGCATGCGCCCCGACTGGGAATTGAACCAGCGATTCTTTGGTTCACAGGCCCACACTCAATCCACTGAGCCACACCAGCCAGGGATAATTTTTTAAATTTATACTATTATTTCAGTTTTGATGTAATTAGGGTTTTAAGGTAAAGTTTGCTCTTCATAATGTATAGTTTTATGAGTTTTGACAAACACGTGGTCAAGTAACCCCACCACAATCAAGCTATAGAGAAACTTTGCCACTCTCTACATCCCCTGAGCTCCTTTGTAGTTAATCCCTGCCTCTGCCCCAAGTGCTTTGTACACATGAAATTTGAGGACCAGCTTAACTGGGAGTGTGCATGAGAACCCCCTACATGAATGGCTGCACAGTCACAAACATAAAATGTACCCGATGATTCTGAGGTTGGCTCTTTCCAGTTGAAGACCTCAACTCCCAGCAGCCCATGCTGTGGACAAGGCATGGCCAGCACAGGGTCTAAATGAAGTGGTCCTGGGGACTTCCAGGGGCACTCTGAAATAGCTACTCTCTGTAGTAGAACATTCTTAAAATGAGGCGTGCACCATGGGGAGGAATTGAGGAGTGTTAGCCTCTGTGCCAAGGACCTTTCTGATTCAGTGGGCTATGGGGAGGGTACTACAGGGCCCCTTCTGTTTGTCCTTCTGTCGATACCTTTTGTTCTTTCTCTCCACTCTTTTCTGAGAAGTTCATATTCCTCCTCTCAGTTAATTCATCACCAGAATGACAGATGAGAATTCTTTTATCCCATAATTAAATTTAATCTGATCTTGGACTTACTCTCTGATGGCTTCATCTTTCAAGCGATACATCATCCAACATCTTGTCATGATGATGCATTGTGCCAATAAGTCACAGTGCCCCACTGGAGTGACAGGGCTCTGGTGAGCTATTAGCATGTAGAAGATGCTTGAAAACACAGAAGTTGATGACATCCAGCAGCCTCTTGGATTCCAAACAAAGTCATATAAGTGTTGGGGCTTAGGGATGGAGCCATTAAGAGCACACTGGAGTTAACACTCAAGGAAAGATGCTTTGCCCACAAAACAAGCCTGTGATTCTGGGAAAGGGCTTCCCACATCTGGTGGGAAGCAAACCCAGTAATCCCTCCAATTCCTAGACAGCACCATGAAGTGAACCTATTAGCAGGGAACCTAGAACTTATGGGCAAACAGGGTTGGAGGAGTGAGGGCAGGAACTTCTGTGTTAGGAAAACCAACCACATACACAAACGAGTGACAGGGAAGACAAGAAAGCAAATGCTGGTGCTGTTCTACACACCGTGGAGTTTCTGTACTGCTCACTTCTAGTCCCTATCTCTTATGCAATATTTTATAAGCCCTCCCCCTGCTTTCCAGTGAGACATTCATAAGTTCATTCCACCTTGTTGCAGATAGCGGGAATATTTAAGAGCCTCTTTTTGTTCCTCTGCCTCATCTTCTCTAAAAATATTCAAAAAATTTCTGATTTTATTAGTTTGGGTTGGTAGTTCCTGCCTCCCAAGCCTGCCTCCATCCAGCCCACGTGCACCTCCCTGGTGCCCGCCCTCTTCACAGACCTCCATGGGGTGGTGGGTTACTGCCTTTCTGCTTCCTGAGGCTTTGTGGAAACTTCCAGGAACCCAAGCCTCTTTCGCACCCTTTCCAGTTCCAGTTTCCAGTTCCCTCCTTCTAATTATCCCTGCAAGTGGTCTTGAAGTCCACATACAGGGAGCTAGAATGCTTGGTTTCCAAATTGGCACACACAAGAAAGTGCACATGAAGTTGATCTTGCTCAAGGAGAACTCAGGTTAAGGAGGAATTACTATGTTATTTCTTTCTTGCCAGAATGGGTTGGTAAGCTACTCTTTCCAGAAAATCAGAATTTGAATCAAAAATTGTTTTCAAGATCCTTAGTTAAAAGTTTTATATCTCTTTAGATTTTAGTTGATTTTTCTCCAAACACAAAAAGTGACCCAGGCGTTTTTTGTTTATGTTGGGCTTGGAATAAGGAACTCAGACTGAACATTGTGGTGGTGGCTTTATTATCAACTGAACATTCCTACCTTGCCCAGAGCTGTTAAATTCAAAGAAAGTCACTGCTAATCTTTTTCTATTTTACTGAAGACAAACAACATTACAGTGCGTTTAAAAAATACAAATCTAAATCGTTCGTAATCCTACCACCCTGAAAGCTATTATCATTTCGGAGGCTTGCTTTTAGTGTGTTTTTTTAAAGAAATACCTTGTTTTTATATCACTGAATTAGTAAAGAATCAATACCACTGCTTCTGAAGGGCATGAAGTGGGAGACAAAGGCTGTGGTGGGAAGGCATTTAAGGGCTTTAGCGCTACAAGGGATAGCAGAATTAGTTCACAGCGTTAGTTGGCCATTTAGTTCAGAGTTGATTTTTCTCTAGATCAGTAGTGTCCGTTGAATGATTATTTTGAAATATGTTGCTTGTTTGGAATGGAGGAGGTCTGAGAGCATAACCAATCAGAATTAAGGGTGGATCTGGAAGAGTTTAGGGTTAGTGGAGTTCAAGCCACTGGTACAGGATGTCAGGGCATCAGGAGTCTGGGTGCCCTCTGGAGGAGGTCAGAGGAAGACCACATATGGGTAGCAAAATGTCTTAGACTGTCCTCAACAAACCACTTGCCTGGCTCAGGAGCTAGAGGTTATGTAAAGTGCCATGGATGAGACATTGTGCTAGAATCCCACCCATGTGGGGACCACTGAGAGTGCATGCCTCCTTATGGCTTCTCCTGTAGCTTTAGAGGGCTGATTATTACAGGCGATGGGCCCTGCTTTCAAAGGACTCCTATCAACCATCTTGATAGCCATATACTGCTCTCAGAAGACTAGGTTCATGACCGTAAAATTCCTGCAAGACCTGAGTCTGCACCCCTCCATGGAGACTAAAGTGTCAACCAGCCAAATCTTGAAGGTAAATCCCAAAAAGCCTCACAAGAAGGATTTGTGCACAGGGGTGGGTTCTCATCAGCTCAGCCTCAGTATCTGGCACATAAATAGTTCGTTTGGCCATGAACGGACCAAGGTTTCATGGGGGAAGATGAGTTCTGTTTGGGGCAATGTGAGTGTGGGGAGAGTGGGCTTTGGGAATCCCTGTAGTGCCATCTTCCAGCCAAACATTCCAACACAGTGCTGAGGACAGATGGGGCTCCAGGCTGTGTACCGAGGGACACAGGGCAGCGGTCACAGAACAGACCCTAGAGCAACTCCACTTCTCGTGAGCAACAGAGCCAGAGCAGTTGACGCTGGAAAGATGGGTGTCACACCACCAAAGACACGGTAGCATCAAAGGCTGTCGCCCAGAGTAAGCTAGGCCACACTGCATGTTAGATGTTGCAAAGAAATGGAGGGTGAGAGGACTCTGTGTGAAGCATGGGGTGGCATTCAGCCTGAAGTGGGTGTACAGGATAAAGGGAAGCAAGGAGGTAGAGCTATGGTGGAGAGAACTCTCTGGAAGCTTGACTTTCAGGAAAACAAGAAGACAGGTGGTGTGGCTGTGGGGGGCCAGAGCTGGAGAGCATGCTGAAGATGGAGTGAAGGGGAGAGGGAAACTAAACACAAAGGAACTAATTACATTTCTAAAACATTAGTGGAAGATGTAGAGAAGACTGAGGATTAATGCTGAGAAAGTACATGTTCTGTAATCTTAATTTGAGCAGACTAAATGTTTCCTTATGGGATATAGGAGCAGAAATATAAGCCTTTTTTTCTGAGAGAAATATATGAATTTATCTTGACAGAAATATGGGAATCAACTGACCTGCCAGCCCAGACTTACCCCTCTGAGAACCACAATTCTTAGCTGAAGGCCACAAATCCCAGGGAAGTATTCTCTCTGACTGAGGAGGCTGAGGCACATGGCAAGCAATCATGTTTAGTGCTGAGTGACGAGCCACAAATGGTGTAGTAATGCTGGCAGAGAAGGACCCAGATGCTTTGGCCAGGCCTGTGGTATGGCCGTGAGGTGAGCCCAGGGTGGCCACAGCATGGCACAGTTCCAGAATAAGCTCCTGGGCTCAGGTGAGAAGGTGCGGACAGCAGCGTGAGAGGGACCAGTCTAGTTGGAGAGGTCCACAAAATGAGGAGGGAGTTCTGGCTTCTAGAATAGAGAAAAAACACATAGTCTCTTCAGTAGAGAATATTAAAGGGATATACCCCCACTTTTTGAGGGCCATTGTTACTGGTGAAATAACATTATGCAAATGAACAGACACAGAACAAGGCCCAGAGTGTAAAGGCTGTCTGGTGACATTGGAAACCTGAGCCTGAGTCTCAGGGGCTGGTTCCATTTCAGAGTGTCTTCACCTCCACTCTTGCACATGAGCATCATTCCCAGGCCCAAGTCTAACTTCTCTGTTAAGGCTCTGAATTCCTGGGTGGTTGAGGCTGACCAACTAGATGGTTTGCCTGGGACTCCTCAGGAACCGTGCCAGGGGCAGAAAACAAGCACAGCCCTTCTGTCTCCACTGAAGGAGTATGAGGGAGGGGTGCAAGTCAGAGATGACAGGCCATGAGAGCTAAGGACCTGGGGGCAACAGGGTAGCACAGGGGATACAGAGCTGAACACCACCAGTCCAATGCAAGCCCTGAGCCTTCCAGGAATCTGGGTTGGTCCAGGCAAGGGCACGTAGGATTTGGATCACACCAGGGAAGTGAAGTAGAGCAGGGAAGGAGAAGGGAGGGAGCAGAACAAGCAGTGGCCCCCCAGCCTTCCCTGGTCAGGAGTCCAATACAAGAAACCCACTGAACCAGCCTAAGAGAGCCTCATGGGCTGGATAGCCAGCAGAGCATAATTGGCTGCCCAGCAGTATTGTTGAAGCACTTGGGGCAGGAGCCCCTGTCCTTGGGATCAAATGGCTCTGAGAGGGGACAGGAAGCCTAGAGTAGCTGAGTGCTAGGAAGGAGCTAGGGATAGGAAATGCTGGCCATGTGAGGCCACATAGGAGTCTGTAGGGAAGAACAGAAGTCTGCAGGAAGCTGAAGCAAGGCCCATCTTCCACTAGCCGTGCACAAGGTCAGGGAAATAAGAATAACAAACATACAGGGCTTACTATGCACCACGCCCCCTTCTCAATCAGTCACCTAATTCTATAACTACCTTATAAGGCAAATCCTATAATTATCCCCATCTTGAAGATGAGGCTACAGTGTCCCATAGGGTTAACATAACTGGCCCAGCGTCATAAAACCATTAAGTGGCAGAGCTTGGATTTCATAAGCAGGCTTCAGAGTCTGAGTCCTTAACCATATCATATTCTGCCCCTTTGATGGCACAGCACAAAGCCAGGGATGCTGTTTCAACTGGCAAAATGAGAAAGTGAGACAGATTTAACTAAGATCACATTAAAAAGGGAGCAAAGTGTTTGCCAGCACTTCCACGCAATAACCGGGATACAATCTTACCTTCCCAATTCACACAGAGACAAAAAAGAAATGCATCTGTTTATTGAAAAATAGAGTGCTTGTCCCTCCAAGTGATTTATTGGTCTGAGTGAGCTTGGAAGGCATGCTTAGGAATTTGCTCATGACCCCTGTGAAGTTGGAGTCAGCTCCATTGCTCACCATCCATCCCCTCTCCCACTTGGCTCTTCTGACACTCATGCTGGAGCTCCCCACATTTAGGCTCCGTCTCCAAGAGGCCCAGGTTCTCTCCGTAAAGTTGTGTGGGCCAGACCCTGCCACACACCCACACCTCCACTGGCACTGCCCCTGCTCCACTCACTCCTGCACCTGTCTCCACAGGAAAATTAACCCAAGGTTCTAATGCACGAACATCTCTCCCCATTCATTCTAAGTAGCCGGTGCATTTCCTGGAACTATAGTGCTTTAATCCAACATGATGAATCATTAAGTGACAGAAGGGAAAAGACTGAGGAGGGAGGCCCTTGGGACCCTCCCACCTCCAGAACTGGCTCTCTGCCAAAAGCAACTGGTTCTCTAACATGCCTTCTAAGTTCCCAGATATATATTTTAATTAATCTTATAGAAGTATAAGAGAAATACAATAAAGTACATCTATTTAAAGTATAAATTTGATGAGCTTTAAAAAATATTTTATTTATTTATTTTTAGAGAGAGAAGGGAGGGAGGAAGAGAGGAAGAGATCAGTGTGTGCTTGCCTCTCCCATTCCCCTGAATGGGGACCTGGCCTGCAACCCAGGCATGTGCCCTGACTGGGAATTAAACCAGTGACTCTTTGATTCACAGGCTGGCACTCAATCCACTGAGCCACACGGGCCAGGGCTAGATTTGATGAGTTTTGATAGGTGTGCACATCTGGCAACTGCCTCCCCAATCATGATACAGAACACATCCATTCCCTTCTCCCCCAGAGATTCTTTCTGACCCCTTTTTCTATCTCCAGCACTCAGGCAGCCACCACTCGATGACTCTGAGATACACTGTGGAGACATTATTTTTCCGCATTCAGTTTGGGATCTGGCATACCCTTGAACAGTGATAGAGAAAGGCTATTCAGTTTTGAGAATATACATGCACACATGTAATCACCAGAAACCATTCTTGTGGCTTCAGCAAGGCAACAAAGAAATTCATCCCAACGCAGGCCTGAGTCAATGGAACCCATCTGTCTGTCACCTGAGTAGAAGCTGGGTAAACTGCACCTTTCATGTAGCCATGGTTTTCTACACTGACTAAACCTGATTTTAAAGTGATGAGAAAGACCCTTCACATGAAAGCAATTGCAAGCCATGCTTTTATTGACACTCCAACAGATTTGGCTATGTTTCAGAGTCGTTCCACAATTATTTGGCTGGTTTTTGTTTATCTGGCTGTACTCTGACTGTTTTAGTTTTCCCTCAAGTCTGTTAAATCTGGGTTAATGCTTGTGTGTGCCTCTTAGATCATCTCAAATAGAGAAAAAAAATTTTCCTAAAGTAACTGTATTTGAGCTCAGAGGGGTTTTTTTCCCTCATGTGCTAGTGTTGTGGATAATGACATTCATTTCTCCTCTTGGGCCCAGCAGCCAAGCCTAGAATAATCCCATTCAATTCAGAAGACATTAATAGAGCATTAGCTCGTTGCAAGATACTTTTGGTTCTTATGCTATATAAAAGTCGGTAGGATGCCGATGTCCTAAAACAGTCAACAAAAACCTGTAGCAAGGAAAGATACATTCATAAAACATCCAATTATGTAAGTCAAAGAGATCACATCTGGGTGAGGGTTTTGTGGAAATGCTAAAGGTAGGGTGGGGATATCCACCACATAGGGAAGACTGTTGGCTATTTTTGAGAAATCTCAAGTCATCCGTCAGACTAAGCCAAGAAGCTAAGAGTTAAGCTTGAAAAGGCAAACTGGGGTCCTGTGGTGGAATGCCATGGTAAAAAGTTTCCTCTTAAATCAGTGGGCAGTGGGCGCAACTGAAGGCTGAGACAAGGAATGATCTGATTTGAAGCTGCAGGATTGGGCAGAACAGATGGGAACTGGAAAGGTCTGGGGGTAGGTGGACCAGTTACAAAGCTACTGCAGCAGTTCAGGTCCCAGAAGAGTCTCATCTGAGCTATTAGGAAGAAATGTATCAAAGAGGCATATGGAGGCAGAAACTATGACTTCAATGTTATTGAAGAGGGAAGAGGAAGGAGCAAAGGTGATTCAAGCTTACAAACCTAGAGCCTAGGAAAGATCAGGGCTGTGGGAGCCAGTTGTCTGTTGACCATACCTGCATGAGTGAGAGTCAACAAGTTTCAGGCAGTCATTGACTCAGGTGGAAACTCTACCAATTGGCACATGATGTGTGAACATATGCTTCAGGGTTACCTTGGCAACAGTGAGCATCATATTGAAGTGAAAAATTCCACAGAGAGTGGTTTGGCCATAATTTTATAGGTTCCAACAATAGAGCAGGTTAGGTGTCTCCCTGGTACTGTATAACTAGATTCCAAATCATCTACAATAAACCCAATTTAAAAGGAAAAAAAAAAACCTTTCTAGGTGCACAGGAGTGATTGTATCCATTAGATTTTGCTGAGTAAAAAATCAACTCAAAACATTTTCAGATAAACAAAATCTGAATGGGTTTATCACAATAGACAACCACCAAAGGAACTTCTAAGAAATGTACTTCACGAAGAAGGAAAATGAGCCCAGAAGAATGTCTCAAAACAAGAATGAATTCCAAATAAAGAAATTTATAAACATATACGTAAATCTAAACAAAAATTTTTACATGAAATAATAAGAATAATGTGTATTTGTTCCTCTGGGAAATATATCCAAAAGACTGAGCACTTAAAAGAAGGTGATCAGATTTTGTATCCTAATGTCCATGAATTTTATTAAATAGAAGTGAATGTTAAAATATTGAATAACATTACATTTTACTAAGTTGTTAATGGCTAAATTTTGAGAGTGAACAATAAAAGATAGAAATGGAATGTAACTTCTAAATTTGTAGAGGGAAACAATAACACATGATAACATTTCAACAAATAACCTAAAATACAACTAACCCAAACAAAGGCAAAGAGATCAGAAAGAGGAAACAGAAAAGGCTAGACACACAGAAAGCACAAAGAAAGAGTGTAGAAAAAGTCTAAGTATATCATTAATCAGGCTAAAAACAAATGAACTAATCTTTCTGGTTAAGAGACAGAGACTGTCACCTGAAATTTTTTAAATTCCAGAGTATTCTGTTTTCAAGAGACACATTTAAAGCACAAAGAGAAATGTTGAAAGTGGAAGGATGGAAAAGGGAATGACAGGCAAATTCTAAAGAGCAGAAAGCTGGGATGACTCCAGTAATATCAAACAAAGTGGCCTTCCACACACAATGTGTTATTAAAGATGAAGTGTGTCATTTCGTGATGATAGAAGATTCAACTCACCAGGAAGACAAAGTCTTTCTTAACTTGGATGCATCTCTCACATCTGTCATGTTCTCTCCCTCTTCAGTGTTGTCACGTGGGTTCAGTCCCTCACCAAGCCCTGCACTTTCATCATTCTCTACTGCAGTTCACCTTCCACTCAGCAGCCAGTCTGGTCATCTTATAATTCAGATGGCCCCTCATGATAAGCCCTGATTCCTGGGCATGATCTGTCCGTGCAGTGCAACCTCCTCTGCATTGTACTCACACCTTCCTACTTCTGCCCCATCAGAACTGTTACACTCCATCACCTCCTCTGGTGCCCCAGCCTTGGGACATTCTCCTGCCTTTGTCTGGTCTGGTCCTGTCTGGTCTGCCTTCTCCTACTCATCTGGTTGGCCTAAATGCTCCCTCCTCTGGGAAGCCTCCTCTGCTCTCCCTCTCTGGATTAGGGCTTCTTCTGTTCTGGTTCTAAGAAGACATTTAGTATATTTCATAGCATTACCTCACACTTCGTCATTCTTGTGTCTTTGCTTCCCTGCCTACCTAAGTAAAGTGTGAGCTCCTTGAAGGCAGGTATTGTGCCATTCATTTATGATGTCAACAACAACTTATCAAGCACCTCTTATGTGTCAAGCACCCTCCTAAGAGCAAGGGATAGGGATGTGAACAACAACTAAAAAAGACAAACAAATACCTTTCACATTCTCGAAGGGGAGCCAGACAACAAGCTCTATAAATAAGGAAAATAGTCTATTAGAACATAATATGTTCTTGGAGAGAGAAATAAAGCAAAGGAAGGGGTAAGGAGCAAGTGGTGGAGGTGTCATTTTAAATAAGATGGTCAGGAGAAAGAACCACTAAGAAAATGGCTTTTTGGTAGAAACTTGACAGAGGTGAAGGAGTGAACCGTTCATATAGCTAAGAGAAGAACATTCAAGAGAGAAGGAAGAGCAAGTGCCAAAGCTCTAAGCAGGAGCGAAGCTGTCCCATTAACAAACCAACAAGGAGGCCAGTGCGGCTGGAGTGGAGTGAGCAAGGCACTGAGTGGTGAGAGTTGAGCTTAGGGAGCTATTACTAGATTGTGTTGGCATTGTAGTCCATAGGAGGGAGTTTGGACTTTTATTCTGAGCAGGATGGGGAGCCTTTGGAGGATGTCGAGCAGAGGAATTGAATAGTCTGAATCCAATTTAAAGAAATATAATTTTAAATAATATATTTTAATAGCAGTCACTCTGGGTGTCATATTGAAAGTGACCAAGGGAGACCAGGGTAGGAACTGGGAGACAAACGAGAAGGTCATTGTACTTATCTAGTCCAGAGATTAAGGTGGCTTGAAGCAGGAAGTAGTAATAGAGGTGAGATCTGGATTTGCTTTGCTCACGGATTGAATGTGGTGGGTCAGGGGAAGAGGCAAATAAAGGTCAGAGCCAGTGTGTTTGGCCTAAGCAACTGGAAGGAAGGAGTTGTCCTTACCAAGATGGAACAGATGTTGGATGGGTATGGGGAGGATAAAAAGGGACGGAGGAATTTGTCTGGGGTTGTGTAAATTTGAAATGTTTATTAGGCATCCAAGTAGTGTGTCAAGTAGGGAGTTAGGTATACAAATCTGGAACTGAGGGGAAAGTTTAGTTTGGAGATAGAAAGTTGGCACAATTAGTAAAGTTACCACATAGATAAAAGCCCTGGGAATGGCAAGTTCTCCAAAAGAATGGGTGCAGAGAGAAGAGGCGGTATCACCTGCACCCAGCACAGCACCTGGCCCACAGTTGGTGCCCAATACAAAGACTAAGAAAAAGCAATTAAAGTGGATAATTTATGGATCTTGTGGACCTTCAAGAGATCAATTGCACCTCATAGTGGTGGTAGAAACCAAATTGCAAGTCACTAGGGAATTGGAGAGAGGAAATCCAAGGATGAAACTAGGAAGTAATAAGAACTGTGGCTGGCAAAGATTTTCTGAACATAAAGATTTGGTTTAAAAATAAAATTAAAAAATGGAAAAAAAAAGATTTGGTTATGTTTGTAGCTTAGAAAAAATGGAAGAGACAGGAGAATAATGAGTTAAGGTACCTGCTGAGTGAGGAGAGGGCAGAGACTGAAAGGAAGTGAGGCAATGTGAAGGAACTCAGGTTTTAAGGGGCAGGAGAGATAACTTCCAAACAAGATGGTACATACGATCCTCCAAGGGCAAGGAAGGCCCAGAACACCAGATGAGGAATTGAGGAGGAAGGACACATTTTTTTTTTTAATCTTCACCTGAGGAAAAGGGTTATTGATTTTCGAGAAGGGGAAGGGAGGGAGAGAGAGAAGGAGAGAAACATCAATCAGCTGCCTCTCATAGGTGCCCTGACCAGGGACCAAATCCACAACCTAGGTATATGCCCTGACCAGGAATTGAACCTGAAACCTTTCAGTTTACAGGACGATGCTCCAACCGACTGAGCCATACCAGCCAGGGCCATGAAGGACACATTTTTAAAATACACACCTTGGAGGGGTGGAAAAGGTAGTGGCTGACAGAGTAACAAGAGGTGAATGGAAAGGTGAGGGAGCTTGGGCGAGGCCCAGGCACAGTGGACTACCGATGGGTCTGCAGGGGCTGCGGGCAGTCGGCACCTGGCCCTGCTGCAGGGAAGCAGGAACTGAGGGGACTCGAAGAGCCCGCAGTTCTGAGTGACCATGAGGCACCAAAATAGGGGTTCCCAGAAGACGACACTTCTTGCACATGTGATGAATATTCCGAAAAGGAAATTGAGAAAACAATACTGTTACAATACCATCAAAAAAGGTGAAATACTTCGGAGTAAATGTAACCAAAGTAGTATAAGACTTGTATATCAAAAACTACAAAGCGCTGTTGAAAGAGATGAAAGGCCCCTGCGTTCACGGATTGGAAGGCTCACCGTCGTGAAGGTGGCAGTACCCCCCAGTTACCCTATAGATGCAATGCCATCACCATCGAAATTCCAACTGCCTTAAAAGCTGATCTTAAAATTCATATAAGCCAAAAAATAAATAAGTAAAAATAAACTTCTGGACATGGACAACAGTATAGAGACTGTTGGGGGGAGAGTTGGGGAGAGATGGAGGAAGGGGTAAAGGGGATACATGGTGATGGGCGGAGACTTGACTTGGGCGGTGAACACACAACGCGATGTGCCGATGATGTGCTGTGGAAGTGTGCACCTGATATAATTTTGTTAACTAGCATCACCCCAATACATTCAATAAAAGGGACAAAAAGAAAAAAATGCAAGGGACCCAGAAGAGCCAGAACAATATTGAAAAAGAAGAAAAAGTTCTAACACTTACTGCAAAGCTCTAATAATCAAGATAGTGTGGGACTGGCAGAAGGACAGATGTGTAGATCAATGGAACAGCATTGCAAGTCCAGACATAAACCTCTCATTTAGAGTCAAGTGATTTTTAACAAGGATGATAAGAGAAGACAATTCAACAGGAAAAGAATAGTGTTTTTAACAAATGGTGCTGGTACAACCAGGTATTCACATAAAAAAAAAAACAACGAATTGGGACCTATACTTTTCACCATATGCTATAAAAATTAATTCAAATGGATCAAAGACCTAAATGTCAGAGCTAAAATTATAAAATTCTTAGAAAACATAGGGGTAAACCTGCATGACTTCAGACTCGGCAATGGTTTCTTAGCTATGACACCAAAAGCACAAGTAACCAAAAAAAAAAAAGTTAATTGGATTTCATCAAAATTTTAACCTTTTGTGCTTCAAAGGATGTTACCAAGAAAGTGAAAAAACAGCCATCAAAATGGGAGAAAATATTAACAAATCATATATCTGAAATAGGTCTAACATCAAGAAATGTAAAGAATTCTGACAGCTCACTTCCAGCCAAGATGGAGGCATAAGCAGACACACTGTGCCTCCTCTCACAACCAAAATTAGGGACAACAAATATTTAGAGACAAGAAAACAACCAGAACTGATAGAAAATTGAACTGTACGGAAGTCCAACAACCATTCATCCAGACCGGTAAGAGGTATAGTCGCGGCAGGAAAAAGTGGAGGTGCGGACCCGGGAACGCAGACAGCAGCGGCTGGCGGTCCCCAGGCCCACAGGTGGCAGCTGGCGGACCCTGCGCAAGGGGGGCAACTGTGCAGACCCAGTGAGGCTGCACAAGGCAGCTGGCTGACCAGGTGGTCCCACATTCATGCGTGCAAGACAGTCCAGGCGAAGGGGAAGCGGCAGAAGGGACCGGAGTCCAGGAGAGAGCGGAATAGGTGCCATTCTTCCCTCTCGGACCCCGCCCCCACCTATAGTGTCACAACCCAGCGACTGGGCTGCACCGCCCTGAGGAACACCTAAGACTCCACCCCTCATACGTAATAGCTGCCACCAGACTAAAACCAAATCAAAACAAAACAAAACAAAACAAAAAAAACACCAAAAATGGCTCAACCCAGAGAAAAAATCAAAGCCCCAGAGCCAATTCCTCTAAGCCATGAAGAGATAGCCAACCTATCAGATGCACAGTTCAAAGCCCTGGTGTTCAGGATGCTCACAGAATTGGTTGATTTTGCTCACAAATTAGATGAAAAAATGCATGCTACAATACTTGAAATGAAGGAAGACACATGGGGAACCAATAGAGATGGGAGGAAAACTGGGACTCAGATCAATGGAGTGGACCAGAAGAAAGAAACTAACAACCAAACAGAAAACAAGGAAGAAACAAGAATTCAAAAAAATGAGGAGAGGCTTAGGAACTTCCAGGACATCCTTAAATGTCCCAACATCTGAATTACAGGGGTCCCAGAAGGGGAAGAAGAAGAAGAGCAACAAGTGGAAAACTTATTTGAACAAATAATAAAGGAGAACTTTCCCAATCTGGCAAAGGAAATAGACTACCAGGAAGTCCAGGAAGCTCAGAGAGTCCCAAAGAAGTTGGACCCAAGGAAGAACACACCAAGGCACATCGTAATTACATTAGCCAAGATTAAAATGAAGGAGAGAATTCTAGAAGCAGGAAGGGATAAGGGGACAGTCACCTACAAAGGAGTTCCCATCAGACTGTCAGCTGATTTCTCAAAAGAGACTTTACAGGCAAGAAGGGGCTGGAAAGAAGTATTCCAAGTCATGAAAGGCAAGGACCTACATCCTAGATTGTTCTATCCAGCAAAGCTGTCATTTAGAATGGAAGGGAAGATAAAGTGCTTCTCAGATAAGGTCAAGTTCAAGGAGTTCATCATCACCAAGCCCTTATTCTATGAAATGTTAAAGGGACTTATCTAAGAAAAAGAAGATCAAAAATATGACAGTGAAAAGACAGCAAACTCACACCTCTTAAGAACCACACCTAAAACAAAAGCAAACTAAGCAAACAGCTAGAACAGGAACAGAACCACAGAAATGGAGATCACGTGGAGGGTTAGCAACAGAGGAATGGGAGGAGGAGAGAGGGGGGAAAGGTACAGAGAATAAGTAGCATAGACGGTGGGTAGAAAATAGACAGGGGGAAGGCAAGAATAGTGTGGGAAATGTAGAAGCTAAAGAACTTATGACACATGGACATGAACTAAAGGGGGGTAATGTGGGTGGGAGAGGGTGTGTAGGGTGGAGGGGAATGATGGGGGAGACATGGGACAACTGTAATAGCATAATCAATAAAATATATTAAAAAAAGAAAGAAGAAAAAAGAATTCTTACAACTCAACAGTAAAAAGACAACCCAATTTTTAAAATGGGCAAAAGATCAGAATAGACATTTCTGCAAAGAAGATATACAAATGGCTGTTAAGCACACGAAAAATGCTTACCCTTATTAGTTATTAAGTAAATGCAAGTCAAAGCCACAATAGAATACCACTCCACACCCACTAGGATGGCTAGAATTTTTTTAAAATATTTTTAAACCACAATAACAAGAGTTGACTGGGATGTGGAGAACTTGGAATCCCGGTTCATTGCTGGTGGGCATGGAAAATGGTGCAGCTGCTTTGAAAACAGTTTGACAGCTTCTCGAAAAGTTAAACATAGACTTACTGGATGACCCAACAATTGGCAATTCTACTCCTAGATACATACCTAAGAGAACTGAAAACACGTTCACACAAAAACTACGCTTGTGTTCATAGCAGCATATTTCATAATAGCCCAAAGTAGAAACAACCAGACATTCATCACCTGGTGAGTGGAGGTGCGCGGTGGTCAGAGGAGGGGGCACACCCCCAGCCTATGGATCCAGGGTGCACCAGAGACTTGACAGGAGACAAGGACGTGAGTTAGACAGACATTGCAGAGTGGAGAGAATTGCACTGGGGTCTAGGATTGCTGAAGCCAGAGAGTCCTAGAATAAGGCCAACAAATAGCATTTTCAACAGACAAACAGTTGAGCAAGGCCCTGGCGACAGGAAAGCCCATTGGACATGCAGAGGACAGAGGCAGAGCATAGGGATGGGACGTGGTGGGCAGTGGACTAGGCAGACTCTGACTCCAGGAGTGGAGCAAAAAGAGAGATAACGTCGATGTCAGGTCTCAGCGCTCACCACCCTCCCGCCTTGTGAAACCCCATGGTTCTTTCAGACCAGTGCCCTTCCCCTGACCCTGGCCCCGGCCCCTGGGCCAGGCCAACAGAGCCTATACACCTGGCCTGGTGCTTTTGGTGTGAGAACCGGCCTTTCCCCCAGAACAAAAATCCTGCTGGCCCTCCTCAGCCACCCTGCCCACCCCAAGGCCTGCATGGCGTGGGGCAGGTCCTAGCAGCCTGCGTCTCATTGTTTTCATGTCCTAACAGACCTCAGAAAGAAGGGCCTCTAACTCCCAGTGGCATTTAGCTTCACTCTTTAAACATCTGGGTCACAGATATGTTCAGTTAATTAATTTTCTTGGCGCTACTCATTTGCCTGCTGGATAATAGATTGATTCATAATTTCAATAAGCAGCTGTGTATATCTTCCCCCTGAACATAAAGACAGCTTGCTGTCATTCATCACTTTGCATTCGGTGAATTTAAATATATTCAGAGACATTGTTAGGTAGGGATGGGGGAGAGTTTCTGATTTTCTTATCATTTTGCCTCTAACAATTACTCTGATTTGGAACTAATTTAGGATGAAAGCACATGTTAACTGCATCTCTCTCAAGGGCACTTAATTAACTCCCTGTGACTTGTTTTGGGGGATCTGGTGGGCTCCCCTTTAAGGATCAAAGCAGAGGGCTTCTGAGCCACTTCCACCAGGAGCTTAGAGCCCTTGAGGAGAATCCTATCCCCTGGAGAAGAGGCACCTATGTCCCTCAGGAGAGCTGTCTTCTTATTCCATTCCTGCCCAGAAATGCCTGGGTTCTTGAGGGGAGGAGAGAATCATCTGGGAGGAGGTCCCTCTGCTGCTCAGCTGCTAGGCCTGGGCCACCAACCACAGGGTCTCTGTGGGCCCAAGAGAAGCCAAGATCCATCCAGGTGACCAGATGTCTTCATGGCTTGGTTTCCTCATCTTTAAAATGGAGTGACACCCCGCTGCCCTGCCTCCCCAGTCTGTGCCAGGAGGGCATCAAGTTATACCAGGTGCAGGTGCAAAGGATTGGGCAGGGCCTCTGGGGATGCTGCAGGTGGCCAGGGGTGTCAGTGTCCTCGAGAACTGCCATGTGTGTTTCTGGTGTTAACCGTCTTGCTTATGATGAAGCCATCATGGCTCAGCAGGGCCAAATTCAGCAAGAGATTGCCATGCAGAACCCTCTGGCCTCGGAGCAGCCAGAGCTCACTGTCTTGTACAAGGAGTATGATGAGAATGACAACATCAACAGAAGATCAAGGACCTCCACAAAAAGTACCGTACTTGTACATCTGCAAGATCGAGCACAACGGGAACTGCTTCTGTCGAGCTTTCAGGTTCTCCCTGCTGGAGGCACTGCTAGGTGGTATGGCAAGGAATTGCAGAGGGTAAAGGCTGTGTCTGCCAAGAGCAAAGAAGACCTGCTGTCCAGGGCTCCACCGAGTTCACAGTTGAGGATTTCCACAACCGGTTCACGAACCTGAAGGAGCTGGTGTAGAAGAGACCTCGGTAGCCGACCTGCTGGCCTCCTTCAACAACCAGAACACCTTGGACTATCTGGTGGCCTACCTGTGGCAGCTCACCTCTGGCTACCTGCAGTGGGTGGGTGGACTGTTGAAGAGTTCTGCCAGCAGGAAGTGGAAGCCCATGTGCAAGGAGAGTGACCACATCCACACTGTCGCTCTGGCCCGGGCCCTCAGCGTCTCCATCCACGTGGAGCACAGGCACCGCGGTGAGGGCCGTTCCACCAACGTGCACACCTTCTCGGAGTGCTCTGGACACTATGACGTCCTCTCCAAATCCGGCTGGCCCCGCCCACCGCTGCCCTGCTGCCCTCCCCTCTGCCAGGTGCTAGACGTGTGTGGAGGCTTTGTGTGGTTACAAGTGGTCCTGTTTCCCCTCCCCACTCTGTCACACAACCTCCCACGTGTGCGTGTCTCTGCTCTGCTGCTGTCCTCCTGGTTGCTGTGTGTCCGGCTGTCCCCCTTCCCCTCAGGTGGATTCCTCTCAGCTTTCCACCTGTGCACCCCCAAACCTCCCTGTCAGCAGCAGTTTTGAGGGGCTAGGCCTCTTGGGGCCTGCCCCTGATTAATGGGGTTCTGTTTCTTTTGCGCCTCCCTCCTTCCCTCCTTAGCTGGCCCAGGGGCTGCCATGGAAATTTGGAAGTTCCTTGGGGACTTGCCCAGGGATCTAGGACCACCATGGCTTCAGCCTGCTTTGCACCCCCTTTGCTTGGGCCATGGTATCTGCATGAACTGCCTTTCTTCCTTCACTTCCTTTCCTCCCCGACCCAGCACATGTAGGGGTGCAGCCCCTGGGCTATGAGCTCCTTGGGGGCAGGCCCTCAAAACATGTAAAGTTCTGCTGCCCTCCAATTAAATAAATAAATAAAATGGGGTGGGCAGTAGCACCTGCCTCACTGAGACTTGTGAGAATTCCAGCATTTATCCTCTGTACCATCTTAGAAACGATGTAAAGTGTGCCTTCACTACCTGCAAGCTGGTAATTTTATTTATTTATTTTATTAATAAATAAATAGAAGCTAGCTGTATATTAGTGATCATCACTCCTCCCCAGGCACCTCTTAGGGTTGTAAGGACAAGCAGGAAGAGCGTGCTTGCCTCTCTCACCAGCGCCCCCCCCGCCCCCGCCCACCCAGCCTGCACTGGATCATCGCAGTGGGAACATAGCCCCAGCCTTATATTCCCTGAAGCCTGTCCCCACACTGGGCTCACGGAGGGTTCTTCAAAACATGCTTGGAGAGATGGGGCTTCATTTTTTTTTAAATGAGGATGTTCAACACATTTACAATGTGCTCATTCACAAACACATTTCTGAGCACTTTGTCTGTGATCGTTCCCCTAGCAAGGAGTGAAATGGATTAGACCCAGTCCCTGCCCCTAAAGAAGTATGAATGGCAGGTGAAAGCATTTATTCAAAAGCTGGAATACAGAGTTTTAAACAATGTGGACAGGCAGGAGAGGGGAGGCCACGAAGTCGTATGAGCCCTGCTGGGGGAAGGGTTGGCAGACAACACCATTTCTGTATCCGTCAGCTATTGCTGCATAACAACTATCCCAACCTGAGTGGCTTAAAACCATATGCATTTATTATTGCTCATGAGTCCATAGGCCAGCTGGATGGCTCTGTGATCTGGACCAGGCTTGGCGGATTTTGGTGGGATTCATTCATGAATCTCCCATCAGCTAGCAGGTTGGCTGAGGGCCACCTGATCTCCAATGACCTCATCCCCTTGTCTGGTGGTTGTCTCTCACCCTCTAGCAGACCATCCTGACCTTACAGCCCTGGTGGCAGCAGGGTTTCCAGAGGGTGGAAGTATGCAAGGTCTAATCAAGGAATAGGCACATTAACACTTCTGCTGTATTCTGTCGGCCAGAGTAAGTCACCAATATTCAAGGGATGGGGAATTAGACTCCTTCTGACGGACATTGCCAGTGCTGTACAGAAGGACGTGTGAAGGACACGACCATTCCTCCGGTCTCCCACAATCCCCCAGCACTCCTTATGGTACATGGAGCAGAAAGCAAGTGCCAGGACTGTGTTGCACATTCAGGGTGTTGTTAAAAATGTTGCAATAAAGACCTTATACATAAACTTATGTTCACAGTTCTGATTGTTTCCTTGGGATGGATTTCTAAAAGTGGATTGATTGAGTTAAAGGAGAGGAACATTTTAAAAGCACAAAGTATGTATTTTGAAATCCATTTTTTGCCAGGTTGCAGTAATTTACCCCTCTCATCAGCCTGTCTTACGCAAACCTTGACAACAATGGGAATAAGATATTTTTTAAAATGTGGTATCTCATTGCTGTTTAAAAATTTTATTTTAAAATCCACGAGGTTGAAATCTACGATGCTTTTTAATAACGTCTGTTTCTTCTTTCATGTGCTGCCTCTGTGGGCCCTTTGCAGCAGGATAGATTTAGTTAATCCCTGATTATAATTGAGGAGGAAGTGGAGATTCATAAAGGTTAAGTGAATTAGTCAAGGTGGCCCAGCCCGCTGGAGGCAGAGCCAGGCTTCAGAGATCAGCTGGCCTGCTCTGCCACTCGCTCCTGCTCCCCATGTTGCTGGACAGAAGGCTAGATTCCTGAAGCATTGATGAGGACATGCCTAGAAAAAGGATCAGAGAGCAACCCAGGGGAATCTATATCCAGTCTGTGCAACCCGAGGGCTTCCCGGCGGGGCTCACCTGTGAGCCGGGTGTGTGTGCCGGCGGGTGGGACAGGCCTGAAATGGCGGCCAGGGCCGCAGCACTGAGGGAGGCACGGGTGAGGCCTGCAGGCCTGAGCCCCGTTTCCCTTCCTCGCGGCCCTGCTCCCCGGGCGGGCGCGCGGCTCTCTCCACAGCTCGCCCGCTATACCAAGGAAGGCTTTCTGCACTTGGGAGCCCTGGGGACCACCACGCTCCTCCCTGACACCCGCTGCCTCGTAGACAACTCCAAGAGTCGCTTGCCCCAGCTGCTTGACTGTGACAAGGTCAAGAGCAGCCTGTACAAGCGGTGGACCTTCATCCAGGTAAGCGCTCCACGGACAGGGCCCACACCCCAGAGCAGGAGAGGGTGCTGCCGACCACAGGGCAATCTGACTTGCCCAGGGCACCCAGCAAGGTGCATCGAAGGTCTCCCAACCCTGGGGCAGGCACCTGCACCTGAAGCACATTTGGGGGAATCGGCGGAGGATTTCCACAGGAGACAGCCTTCCTGATCCCTGTAGTAGTGCCAGGCTGGGTTGGCTCTGATTAGTCTTGGGAGGAGAACTGGGGGGGGGGAGGGGGGGGCGGCGGGGGTGGTGATTTTCCTGAAATATACTAAGTACCTACAGCCAGTAGGATTGAGAAAGTCAGACCTCACATATCCCTGGAAAGTCCTCATTCCGACGCCATTCTCCACCAATGCTCATTACCTGGTTCATCTACTCAAACCAGATGAAGCTTATTTATTTTCTGACTTTAGAGCACAGGTGGCAAACACAAGGCCCGCAGGCTGAATCCGGCCCTCTGCCTTGTTTTATCAGGCCCGGCACCTTGTTTCTACCCGGCAGCGGTGCTGAGCTCTCGCTTAACTGTTAAGGAGTAGTTACATTTGTACAGTCCTAAATTATAGTAGGCCCTTTGGAGGCAACCATGAGGCTGATATGGTTCCCGGTGAAAAAGAGTTTGACACCCCTGCTTTAGAATTTCCAGAGGAAGCCCCAGTGATCCCTCCCCATGTACAAACCCACAAGAAGCCAAGTACTAGGCACTGTGGTGGTTAAGCCTCTCCCTCCCTCCCTCCCTCTCTCCCTCTGTCTCTCTTTCATCCATCTACCCCCGTCTCCTCCCAGAATGGAGCCATCATGAATAAGGGCACAGGGCGCTGTCTGGAGGTGGAGAACCGTGGCCTGGCTGGCATTGACCTCATCCTCCGCAGCTGCACAGGACAGAGGTGGACGATTAAGAATTCCATCAAGTAGTGGGAAGGAGCCGGGGACCCTGGAGCCTGGCTTCCTGGGACAGTATCTGCCCGTGTTCTGGACCAGCCGCACTGGTAGAGAGACAACGGGGAGCCAGCAGGTGCTCATGGGCGTCCGGGGCTTTTCCAGGGAAGCATGGGGGCCCCAGATGGAGGCATCGTGTCCACATCAGGCACTCAGCTTCCATGAGGCTCCTGGACCCTGGGAAAGCACCCCCCACCCTACCCCTTTGCTGGGAACCCAGGAGCTGTGTCTTCTGCAGCCCAGATGTGAACCTGGTACCGAGGAGTGAAACATCCACATCTCCTTTGTCATCTCCCCACCCACCATCAGGACTGGACTGGCAGGGGCCTCTCCTCTTTCTCACCTCTTACAGCAGCAGCTTCTGAATTCCACCCCAGTCCTCAACAAAGTTGGGGGCTGCGGGTCTCAGCCACATCCTAGCTCCCCCCATTTCAGAGGAGGCAGTGAGGCCCTGAGACTCGGTTTCCCCTGAAGTCGCTTCTGCACAGATGTCCATTCGCAACCAAGGCAGCCTCCACCCCAAATTTTTCCATTAGGCGGTATGCAGCTACAGCTCTGGGTTTTTCTGGGCTCTCCCTGAGCTGGCCTGTAAGGAGTTGACGCTTCATGGTCGCCTGGGCAGTAAGTAGGCTCCTGTGCTCCCGGGATAGTTCTTCTGCCTGGGTCTGGAGGGAGCGAGACAGACATAGGCTGAGCACACAGGGTGGCCTGAGCTGTGCGGGGCCCCCAGGCTGGAGGCGGTGCAGCTCTGCCTGCCAGGGACCAGGAGCCCTGACTCACGGAGGTTGCCGCAGGGGACACAGCAAGGGGCCTCCACCGGGAGCCTAGGGACTGGAGCCAGCACAGCCAAGGGGGCCAGGGCCCTCGAGGATGCTCTGTGCTCATCTTATTTCGGCCCATGCTCTGTTGGCTGACAGAGGAGAAGGCAGTCGATTCCTCTCTGAAGAGTAATAATTTTTTTCGATTGCCCTCTGGTTAGGGTGCACTTATAAATCAGAGTTAATATATGGATGTGTGTGCATGCATATGAGTCTGTGTGCTGGCGTGTGCGTGGCAGGGCGTGTGTGGCTGCATGTGCGTACATGCATGTGTGACACCACGTGGCATGTGTGTCTGGGGGTGTGTCTGAGTGTGTGGTAGAGCAGGCGTGGAAGTGTGGTTTCGGGCTTGCTGTTTCATTGCTTGACTGGATCAGGACAAGGCTGCTGAGAGGGCTGGGGAGTGGCCACACGTCTGAATGGAAGGATGTGGCTGGGCCTTGCCTGTGTGGTACCCCAGACAGAAGGCTGTGCTTCTGCCAGTTCCCATCTCTCTCCCTCATGCTGTCCCCAAAGGCCAAGCCCTGCCCAGAACCAAACCCTATAGTTGCCTGGTTTGGGGTTCATATGTTTCATTTGGTGGCATCTTGTTGGTGATCAGCCCTCCCTGCCATGGCCCCCCTTGTGAAATAAACACATGTGAGCACTTCCCAAAGCAGCCTTGTTTGCCTCTTGATTTCTCCAGAGACTAGAGCTGGGGAGTTCCTGGGGTGTGGCAGAGGGCTCCCTCGGTTTGGGAGGTTTGGTCTTATGACAGGCAAAAGCCCTCACAGCTTGGGGCTGAGACAAATCCAGCCTGCCCTTGCACTCACCTTTGCCCCACCCCCAAAGCAGGACAAGCTGACATTTGGCACTTTACCCCTGTAGATTAGGAGGGTCAGGCTGGTGCAGCAACTTCAAAGGAAGAGGAGGGTTGGGAATGACCTGGCTGAGCCATCCAGACCCGCCTCCTCCTGCTGCCAAGCACCATTTACACTCTGGGGACCGTGGCACCTGTGGTCGAAGCATCTGCCCCCTCGGTTCATGGAAGAGTGAAATCCGAAAGGACACCAGGCCTTCTGTCATGGAAATGTCCATGGAAGACATCTGAGTGGGGGTCCCCTAGGCTGTGACAGCCCTGTGCCTCTTTCCCATCTTGTCTGGTGTCACACAACACACACACACATGCTTACCAGTTGCCATTTTTCTGCTGGGTTCTGTGAGAGTCGGGGTCTACAAGCACGTTGATGGAAAATGCTGCTACTTGGTAATGAGTTCATCAACCTTAAGTATCAGAGGCTGAGGATTGCTGTGAAGTGAAAAGAGCTGAAGATCCGTGTGTTCCCATGGGGGTCCAGGGAGATGCTGAGATCACATCACAGGGCCGTGCTTCCCGGAGGAGTCCCACCCTGACTGAGCCATTCTCCCTCCTGTGTGGGTCTTAGAGTAGAGGTTCAAAGCAACCAACACCCTCTTTTACCTTTAGCTGAGACTGAGCCCAAATCCTGGTGAGGTTCGCAGTGGGCCTCTGTCCGACCCTTCCTCCTGCAGGACACGGGCCTAAACCACCTCAGAACACAATAGCCGGAAGACATGCTCTGTTCTCCCAGAAGGTCCAAATCCAGGTCCGGGCCCGTGCACTCAGCGTGCTCCCGGCTCTTTTGGCTCACCTGTACTCCTGCTGCACCCCTAAAATACAACAGAAGGAAGTGTCCTGGAGCTTGCAAGATGAACACCGCTCTTCTTGAGTGTCACTAGCAGCAGGACAGGATGCCTGGGTGGTTTCCTTGTTTGGGGGGCTGGGGTGTGGAAGCTGGCTCAGAGCCTGGGGAGGTTTTCTGCCTCCAGACACGAGTACGTGAGCTCCTGCTCTTAGTTCAGCATCCAGCAGCCCTGGGCTATCCGTTCATGTCAGCACAGGCTGTCGGCACTCAGCTGGCCTACCTCCCAAAGGTGAGGCTACCTGGGGAGACTGGCCAGAGCGCAAGGCCAGCATCCCCAGTTGGCACCTTCTGTGCCCTGCAGGGTCCCAGGGGCCTGAAAGCTGTGGCGTGGCAGGCCAAGGGCCACAGCAGAGAGGAAGAATTACGAAAGCCAGAGGTGGTGGAGAGAAAAGAAGCGGGGGCCCTGGGGGAGCCTGGGGTCCCCGGTCATGTGGGGGAATTTGGAATTCCAGAGACCCACATCTTTGCACACTCCATGGGCAGCATTTCGAGGGGAATCTTTGGTGGAAGTCAGCACCGTCTGTAGTTCAAGAAGTGACAGATCCATCTATCCCACTCTCAGTCGGCAGAGTTGGACGCTGCAGAGGCAGCTGAGTTCTGACATTTGCTCATCTCCCTCCGCTCACCCAGTCCCCTCACCCCACCCCTCCCTGCTCCCGTCTGGTGGCTATTTCTTTCTCCTTTCTCTATTTTCCCTCCCTCAATTTATATGGCAAAAAATGTCACAGATGGTTTTCCTGATACATGTCCAAGCCACCAAAGCTGATGTCTTTGAATCTATATGTGTTATTTCTCTAATGTGTTCTTTATACTTATTCTGATGGCTGGAAAAGGAGAAGAAATAGAAAGGACTGGGAAAGCACAATTTGGGCCTGAAGCCACTCCAAGCCTTTTCACTTGGGCTTCGGAAGCCATTTTTTATTCAGCTGACATTTTCCCACCATTCTTGAAAAGTATCTCCCCCTGCCCCCCACTTCACAAAGGGCAGAAGTCAGGCCTGGACAGAACTGGCAACTCTCCCAGGGCTGGGAATGAGGGAGTTGTCCCTGATTTGCATGCAGTTTCTCCTCCTTGCACTTTGCTGCTTTGAGAAATGCAGAGAGACAGCTGGCTGGAGCGGAATGGGCTTGGGAGGGGCCTGGAGCCGGCTCAGGAACCAGGTGGCCCTTGAAATCTGGGACCTGCCAGCTGGCTGGACTCAGGTTCCCATCCTCGCTCCTTGCCAGTGTTGCAGCCTCTTGTTTTGATCTGAGCTCTGATCAGCAGTTGGGCTGGCAGATCATCCGCTCCCAATCAGCTGCCCCTTCCTCTCCTGAACCACGAATCCGAGTTTCTTGGCCACTCTGTCTTCTCATTTATCAAGCAAGTTTCTTAGATCTGACTATAGGGATCAGGTGTGGACCCTAAACTCTAGAGGCCCATCTTAGTTCAACAAACGTATGTGGGCATATACCCTGTGGTTTGCTTTTTAAGACTTCTCCTAAGGGAGGGAGAAAGGAAGGAAGAAGGAGCTAACATACATTAAGCAAGTACACGATAAATATCATGACCTTTAGCCTTTAAAGCTTATATTGAGAGAAGAAAAGAGACACAATATATTGGGCCTCCCCACCCTGGACCCCAGAGCCTGGGCAGTCAGAAAGGGGGTCTACATCTATTGGCACAAATGGGGGGCCTTGGCATATTTGCAGATTTCAGGGTTCTTTTGCCCAAGAGGCTCTAGCTGGTGGCTGGACCTTGCAGTGTGGCTCCCAGCTTGACTGCCGCCTGTAGCCATGGATGGCCAGCACAGCCCGAGCACAGAGAGCCAAGCTGAGAAACTAAGGAAGCCAGGCAGGGGTCGTTGATGCTGCTGAGGGTCGCAGAACACGGGAGACTGCCAGGCGGAGCCGGTTATCATCAGCAGGATCAATATATGTAATCTACTCTCCCGCAGGATGCCCGCTCACCATCCAGGTAATCACCCCGTAACTGCTTGATAAAGTCCAGAGACAGTTTGTTTGTTCTAGGGCAGAAAACTTTCTGACAGCGAGCCGAGCTAAGTCCCAATCTCAGTGCGCTCTTTCCACAGTCCTGCCCTCTGGAGCTCTGAAAACACGATCGACAGCCCGTTCAAATCTACTGCGCGAATCCAGGTCAGAGCTCCTCCTTGAAGCATCAGCACGGCTGAGTGTAACTGAGAGAAGCACCCTGCATTCCACAGGCAGCAACTGTATCGGTGGACAGAGTACATTCCTGGAGAAACAGTTACCTGCCTTGGCTTGGGAAGCCATGCCCCAATTTGCCACCGGATTGGGCATATATTGTGGAAAGTGCTTATCCACTATTTCTTAAGAAAAGTAATAGATGGAATCCTTCTAAAGGAAAAAAAAATCATTCCTCACTGACCTTTACGGCTGACCTAATTTATTTTCCATTTTAGTGTTTCTCAAATATGTATAAACATAAAATGGCTTTGCCCATAGGCCCATTACGACTATAACATAAAATAAATTTACAAGTCAATGCAAAGAAATCTATCTCCAAAGTCAATAAAGCGTAAGTTACCAACATGGATTGAATCCGGTGGCAGCACTGCCTCCTGAAACGGAGTGGCCGCCGCGTTGGACGTGGTGGCGGCACCACCTTCTCCCTGAGGCGCTTCTGTGCCTGCCGCTGACCTGATCCTCCCACCCACCTTTCTGAACTCCAGGTATTTTTAAGGTGTTTACTTACTGACCACTTACTACCTGTCTAGGGTGCAGCTAACGATGGAGCAGCGAGCAAAGCAGACAGAAACGCAGCCCTCCGGGAATCTGTATTCCCCTGACTTTCCTGAGGGGCAAGTGCATTTAGAGGACAGTCTCCACATCGCTCTTCTCTTCCATCTGGGACAATCGCTGTAGAACTACCTCGTGCCAGTGCTGTTGTGACACATACACAAACCCATGTCCCAGACTCACCGTCGGTGCCAGCCTGGTCATCCAGATGATCCAGAAAACGCTCGTGTTAGTTTTCATATAACTGTCAGAATGAAGACACAAAATTCGAAAATCGTTCTGGTATCTTGTGACTGCAGGAGTCAGAGAGCCTCCCAGGTGCCGGTGAAGCGCCCGGCGGAGAAGCGCAGCCTGAGTCGCCTCAGCCGCGTGACTCAGAAACTCGGAACTTGTTTCAGAGCTTGATGAGGGCCTGACACCAACAGGCTGCTGTCAGCTCTCATCCTCAGGATAAAACAATCGTTCCAACCAGGGCTTACTTTCACTTCTCGCTTTTCTTCTGGTTGCTCACCTTTGGGTCATTCTCAAGCTTGTTATAATACTTGGAAAAGAACAAAATGTCCTAAGTGAAAATCAGAGTTTTTGGGTTTTTTTTTTTTCAGTTTCAATGTGAAGCAAAATCTCATTGGGAAGGATTTTGGAAAGCGTTGGTGAGGGTGAGGTTACCGGTTCATTGGTAGCTAACGTGATGAGCCCTCCCACTGTCCCGGGAGTCTGAGCTCTCACCTGGCATGAAACCCGGCTTCAGAAGGCAGGAAAAGTGGGGCCTCCCGTAGGCACATCACAGGAGGTGCTGGTGAGCATCGACATGAACTCCAGATGGTGAGGTGTCTACAGAAACCTCGTAAGAAACGGCATCTAGCCCTGGCCAGGTGGCTCAGTTTGTTGGAACATCATCCCAGGCACCAAAACATTGTGAGCTCAACCTCCATCCCAGTCAGGGCACGGACCGGAGAACCGATCGCCATTTGTTTCTCACATCGATGTTCTCTTCCCTCTCTCCCCCTGCCCAGCTGAAATGAATAAATATATTCTTGGGTGAGGATTAAAGAAAGAAAGAAATGGTGTTTACAGTCCTGTCATGAAAATAACAAAAAGGAGAATACACACTGCCCAGATTTTACATTTTCTCCAGACTCTTTTGCCCTTGAGAACACACAAGGGGAACTGGCACTTCCCTGTCCTGATCCAAGAACACCAAAACAAGTTTCTGGTGCCTAAGTTCACATACTTGACTTTCTCTGCATCATTATGAGCCACGACTTCTCCACTACAGAGTTCTTGATCATTGAGTCAAGGTACCTGAACCTTTATTCAAATGAGCTAAGCTTAAAAAATTAAGGGTTTAAACACAAAGCTGTTTACTAACTGGATGGCTTCTAAGTGCCTCAGAGACCTCCCTTGATATTATACCATTCTGATATTTGTACACACTCCTTAGACGTTCTTTAAAGAATCTCCCTGCAGAGCCCTGGCCAGGTGGCTAAGTTGATTAGAGAATCTTTCTGTACACCAAAGGTTGTGAGTTGTGGGTTGTGGGTTTGGTTCCCAGTCAGCGAGTGTATGGGAGGCAACTGATAGATCTTTTTCTCCCTATTTCTAAAATCAATAAATATATCCTCAGATGAGGATGAAAGGAGGGAGGAAGGGAGAGAAGGAGGGAAGGAGGGAGGGAGGAAGGGAGGATGGTCCCCCACCTGGTGCCAAGATAGAAAGCAGAAGGAAGTTCTGGTCCCGTGTGCACCGAAACTGTGTTTGCTCACCACCGTTTTATAATTTAGCTTCCTTTTGCCCCCATAGGCCCAACCCTAACCTACTGTGAATTTGCCCAAATTAATGATGTGGCAAGCGTGTCTCAGGGCTGCTTCCAGAACTTTTTTTAGAGGGTGGAATCGCTGCCCTGGAGTAAAGCTGCATTTCTTCCTGGAGAGTCTGTGGGGTTCTGGGCAGTGGCCAGCCCAGTGCTGGGCTCAGGGTAGGGGACAGCAGGGGAAATCGGCTCTGCAGGAGCCCGGGGAGAGAGGAGGCCAGAAACTCCTGCTTGCAGCAGCGCTGTGCTTAGGCCGTCAGCAGCCCGCGCCTGACCTGCCCCTGACCCTGATGGAGGGCCTGTGCTCTCACAGGCGCTCCCAGTGCACGTGACCATCTCCGAGAGCTGTCCTGTTAGGCAGGGCCCAGCTCTTGACGTCTGTGACAAGAAAACGAGTGAGGACAGCCTGGTGGAAGAAAGCTGCCATCTCTGCCCAAAGAGGAAAGAGTCCGTGCTTTGGGTTGCCGTGGTGGGAATGTATTTGTTGTTTGGGGGTTTTGTGTCACTTTTATTTTTAGGTTTCAGCTTCTTAAAAATCTTTCTTACCCCAGAAGAATTATCTAGAGAGTTAAGGAGGTTGACACCAGCGGCTACAGGTTTGTTATTTGTGTTTTGTTTTGGTATTTTCATTTCCTGTTGTGCTTTTTGCTTTCCTGGAATTTCTGTTGTGGGGGGGCTGGTTCCTTCCTCGGGTGCTCACTGCCAACACTGGTGGTGTATACTGGCAGGACAGAGCCAGCACCGCACCTGGGGGAGTGGGGTAGGAAAGTGTCACAGCCTCCGTAACTACAACCACCACCGTTACCTGAACACATACTGTGTTCCAGGCACTGAACAAAGGTATTTGCGGGCATCCACTCTCCCAATTCTCACAGCAAGTTCCCAGCAGTTATAACTGTTTTCCTTTACAGATGAGGACATGGAGGCTCAGAGAGCGCAAGCACCTGTCCCAACATCACGGAGTCTGTAAGCAGCAGGTGTGGGTTTCACACTCAATCCGTATCACTCAGAACCACTGGGTCATAACCAACAGGCCTCACGGCTTAGCCGGCAGCTCTGCTGCAGGGTCTCTGTTCTAACAGGAAAGCCTCAGGTACGAGGGGAGGAGCCAGGCTACGTCTAGGTTCTCTGCTATGCACCTTAGAGCCAAGAGGAGCAGATTCATTTAGCACGCTGACATTTAGCACCTCCCGGGCCCTGGGAAGACCGTGTCCCAGGGAGACATCAGCTGATTCAGACCTGCCAGCGCTACCTTAGGCCTTGGCCTCCTGCCCCAGACGTCTGCTCCCCCTTGTCGGGTTGCAGTGCCTACAAATGTACATGCTTGGAAGACTCACAAGAAAGAAAGGCCAGTTCTGTCTGAAACAGTTCAGTGTGTCCTCAGCAAGCTAAGAAAACAGTGCTGCTCAAACGAGAGCAAAAGCAAAACAAACAAACAAACAAAAAACCAAACACCTTTTTGTTGGTAATTTACAAGTTCATTGATGGTAAGTAGAAGTCATAACGGAAGGAAAATAGCCCGAGCAATCCTGCCATCCAGAGATGTTTATGAACATCCGCCCCTATTTTTTCCTTGTATGTTGATCCCTATGACTTCATACATAATGGGGTCAAGGCATGCTTAAATGCAATGGGGTAAATGGAAGTTCCTGCACTTTGATCCAAAAAGTCAGCCATACCAATGTATGCTAGGGGAGTATAAAATGAAATGGGCTTTATTCAATAGTCACCTCAATATGGGTTAGCCGTTTCCAGGAAAAGCCAGTCGGATCTTGGAATGCAAAATGCTGGAGGAAGCAATTGTCCTGCCCCTTTGGATTTCCACAAAGGAGGGAAGCTGGGGGTAGGGGGGTAATGAACCTGAAAATCACATCTTCTCAAGGAAGAAACCAAGTGTGTTGAGCTTGGAGAAGATGGTCACTGCCTTAAAGATTCAGTGGGCCATGGCAGGGGTGGGGGTGGGGGGTTGGAGAGCATCCATGGGAGAAAAGGCCTGGTTTGGATTTGTTCTTTATGACTCAGAGAGTCAGAATGGGGCCACGTGCATAGAAGCCAGACTATGGCTCTGAGCTAGATGTAAGAATCTGCTTTCTAATAGAGCCATCCTCCCCAAGCTGGGGTGGAGGTCTCAGGAGGAACCAAGTTCTATTCCTAGAGAGGCACCAGCAGAGTGGGTGGCCTTCCGTGTTACTGTCAGTCTTGTGCTTCCGAGACTCAGCTGTTCTTAAGTGAACTTCCTGATGGTCCCCATCCCAGCTTCCAGTGCTGGTGAGAATGTGAGCTGTGTGCTCAGGTGGCAGAAGTGTGTCTTGGGAGCCCTCTTCATGGAGATGCACATACCAGCTGGGAGAGGAAAGCTGCACTTGTTATGTGTCACTTTGAAAGGGGAGGACCAGACTTGACAGTTCATAGTTTACCTCAGTTGCTTAGAGCATCGTCCTGATACACCAAGGTTGTAGGTTCGATCTCCAGTCAGGACACATATAAAAATCAACCAATGAATGCATACATAAGTGGAACAACAAATCAGTCTCTCTCTCTCCCCCCCTTCTCAAATCAATAAATTAAAAAAAAATTAAATGCTTATTGTTTAGTCACAAGCAAAGTCCAAATGTTCATCCTTGAGTTTTTCTTTCAAAAAAAAAAAAAATGCAACAGGCTTTTGTTAGGTCTAGCAATGAAAGGAAAAGAAGGAACTCTCATTGATATACTTTTAAAATGTTTCTGAGGGAAAGGACAAATTCGTTCAGAAGAATTGCAAATAAATTATGTAAATACTTCACTTCAAATAGGGAAGCACAGACTATGGAAAGGGGAGAGAAAGTCACTGCACAGTGGGAACACCTGGCGAACACTGCCTTAGCCAGGTGCTCAGGGTCAACACAGCAGACACCAATCACGTTGATGGCATGTTGCACCGCTATGATGTGATGAAAACCGCAGCTCCCCTTTGTGGTCCTCCTCTCCAAAACCCATAACCCCTGTTGCATCGTTAGGAAAACATCGGACAAATGTAACAGAGAGGCATCCTACACAAGCAGAACTCCTCACTGTCAAGGTCATCAAAAATAAAGAACATTGGAGAAGACGTCACAGTCAAGAGATGCCTAAGGGAACAGAACAACTGAATGTAGTGATCCTGGATGAGGCCCTGAAATAGAAAAAGAACTTTGGGTAAAAGAATTAAGGAAATCTGGACTTTCGGCCAAGATGGAGGCGTAGGCGGACACACTGTGCCTCCTCTCACAACCAAAACTAAGGACAACAAATATTTAGAAACAAGAAAACAACCAGAACTGATAGAAAATTGAACTGTACGGAAGTCCAACAACCATTCATCCAGACCGGTAAGAGGGGTATAGTCGCGGCAGGAAAAAGTGGAAGTGCGGACCCAGGAACGCAGGCAGCAGCGGCTGGCAGTTCCCAGGTACACAGGCGGCAGCTGGCGGACCCTGGACACGGGGTGGCAACTGTGCAGACCCAGTGAGGCCGCACAAGGCGGCTGGCTGACCAGGTGGTCCCACATTCCCGAGAGCAGACAATCCTGGTGAAGGGGAAGTGGCAGAAGGGACTGAATCCAGGAGAGAGCAGAGCAGGCGCCATTGTTCCCTCTCAGACCCCGCCCCCACATACAGCGTCACAACCCAGCGACTGGGCTGCCCCACACTGGGGAGCGCCTGAGGCTCCACCCCTTACTACGTAATAGCCGAGACCAGACTAAAACCAAATCAAAACAAAACAAAACAAAACAAAAAAACCCACCAAAAATGGCTCAAACCGGAGAACAAATGAAAGCCCCAGAGCCAATTCCTCTAAGCTGTGAAGAGATAGCCAACCTATCAGATGCACAGTTCAAAGCCCTGGTCATCAGGATGCTGACAGAATTGGTTCATTTTGCTCACAATGCAGGCTACAATACGTGAAATGAAGGAAGACGCATGGGGAACCAATAGAGATGGGAGGAAAACTGGGACTCAAATCAATGGAGTGGAACAGAAGGAAGAAGCTAACAACCAAACAGAAAACAAGGAAGAAACAAGAATTCAAAAAAATGTGGAGAGGCTTAGGAACCTCCGGGACATCGTTAAACGTCCCGACATCCGAATTATAGGGGTCCCAGAAGGGGAAGAGGAAGAGCAACAAGTGGAAAACTTATTTGAACAAATAATAAAGGAGAACTTCCCCAATCTGGCAAAGGAAATAGACTACCATGAAGTCCAGGAAGCTCAGAGAATCCCAAAGAAGTTGGACCCAAGGAGGAACACACCAAGGCACATCGTAATTACATTAGCTAAGATTAAAATGAAGGAGAGAATTCTAGAAGTAGCAAGGGATAAGGGGACAGTCACCTACAAAGGAGTTCCCATCAGACTGTCAGCTGATTTCTCAAAAGAGACCTTACAGGCAAGAAGGGGCTGGAAGGAAATATTTGAAGTCTTGAAAGGCAGGGACCTACATACAAAATTGCTCTGTCCAGCAAAGCTGTCATTTAGAATGGAAGGACAGATACAGCGCTTCTCAGATAAGGTCAACTTAACGGAGTTCATCATCACCAAGCCCTTATTATATGAAATGTTAAAGGGACTTATCTAAGAAAAAGAAGATCAAAAATATGACAGCGAAAAGACAGCAAACTCACAGCTACTAAGAACCACACCTAAAACAAAAGCAAACTAAGCAAACAGCTAGAACAGGAACAGAACCACAGAAATGGAGATCACATGGAGGGTTAGCAACAGAGGAATAGGAGGAGGAGAGAGGGGGGAAAGGTACAGAGAATAAGTAGCATAGACAGTGTGTAGAAAATAGACAGGGGGAGGGCAAGAATAGTGTGGGAAATGTAGAAGCTAAAGAACTTATGACACATGGACATGAACTAAAGGGGGGAATGTGGGTGGGGGGGTGTGCAGGGTGGAGGGGAATGATGGGGGAGAAATGGGACAACTGTAATAGCATAATCAATAAAATATATTAAATAATTAATTGATTGATTAATTTAAAAAGAATTAAGGAAATCTGAAGAAATTATGAACTGTCGTTATTAATGATATATCAATATTGATTGATTAATTGTAATAAACATATCCTATTAAAGTAAGATAATAATAGAGAAACTGGGTAGGGGGAGTGTATTATAAGAACTCTGTACTACTTGCTCAGTTTTTTGGTAAATATAAAACTGTTCTAAAGTAACTCTACTGCTACTACTACCACTACCACTACTACTACTATTACTACTACTAGTAATAATAAAACACTCCATGGACATCGTCTTACCTGGCCATCTCAGGCAGCCCTGGCCAGTGCTGGATGCCAGGGTCCAGGAAGGGACTGTCCACCTGCCCAGGAGGTAGCACTGCCACTCTCTCACGCTCAGCCATTATTAGCAGTAATAATGGAGCTGTGGCCTGGAGGTGTTCTTCAGCTGGAGCCATAAATTGCAGTGATACAGACAGTTTAGTTGATACCTAATGCGGGCACCAGCTAGCAGTGTCCACGTCATTATGGATGAAATAAAAACATACACACAGACTACGGAGTCTGGTGGAGGAAAAAGGACGACAGCATGGCTTTTCTCTCAAGGGGAGCAAAAGCCTCGGCCTCTGCCATGACAGGCCTTTATTCTACATCTCCTCACATTACAAGATGGTCCTCACTCACTATGCCCCAGTTACAACAAAGGAGCCAATGCCCCTAATCACATCACAGAAGAAGGATACTAGCAAATGAAAAGGCAAAAGTGGTTGAGCCGGTTACACTGGTCCCTGCAAGGTCTAGCACTTTCAGGGTAAGGGAGTTTTAGCAAGAAGCAATCCTCAAAATATCTTAGGTATATTGCAAATCTGATTTCCCACAAGAGAACCTATCTGTGGGCGTGGGTCCTGTGCATCTCCGAGTGGGAGCTGGGCCCATGCCATGCAGAAGGGTCTGCCACAGATACCATTAACTAATGGCTACTATGGAAAAGCCAGTTGGGATTTGTACCTGGGAGAAATCTATCTCTCTGCTCCCTGCCTACCAAATATCACCTTCTTCTGTGGTAAGAGAACTTCAGTGATGCTGTATACAGCCAGGTGCCCAGCTAGGAAACTAGATTTCCCAGCCTCCTTTGCAGACAGGGGTGGCTGATGAGAAGTAGAAGTCACTGGGTGGAGCCTCTGGGAATGGTCTTTAAAGAGGCCCCTTTGATCCTTGCCCCCCATCCCCACCCCTTTTCCTGCTGCCTGGAAGAAGGATATGACTGCAGTGACCACACTGCAGTTACAGAGTGACCTTGATGACTACAGCAGAAAATAAAGGTACCTTGGGCTCCTGATGAAGCTACCATACCAACTCTGAGTCAGCTACTTAAGAGTTTCTTTACATGAGAGATGAGTAAACTAAAAAATAAACTTTTAGTTCTGAGTTGGTTTGTTTGTTTTTTAGTTTTATTTGAGTTTCTTGATATATGACATTAGTTAAAACTGATTCAGAAACAAAATTTCTGCTGATTAAGGAAATTCTGTGGTCTAAAATGTCTGGAGCAATGGTTCGACCCTAAAGGTGAAGATGTGGTGTGGTATGGGAAACTTCTGGAGCTTACAATTTTGCAGGTGAGTTAGGAATAAGTCAACCACTGCACAATACAAAGGCCGATCCCTGAATACTGTATAGAATCTACAATCTGAATAGAAATTGACCATAAAAGAGAAGAGACTCCAAGGCCTTGTTAGGCAACATTAGGGCACATGAACCAGGGATGAGAAAGGCAAGAACCTCTCTGACATAAGTCCCTGACAATTCCAGAGTCAGGAACAATGACCTTAAGAAGAAGAGTCGAGGGCCAGACTCTCACTGACCAGTAAGTACATGCTAAGTGTTTTAGTCTGGGCCTATGCCACCTACATCCATTCTCTCTGAGATTCTAGCCACCATGACTAGATATATCGTAGTTCCTGGTCTCTTTTGAAAAGAGCTGGGACCACGTGAGTAATTTTCCCCAAGAGAGTGTGAGTGTGCATGATGGATGTCTCTTTGGGGCTGGGCCTTTTCAGAAGTGGGACTGCCTCCACCATGCTCCCTTTCCACTTCTGGGCTGGGTGCGGACAACAGCGGGGTCTTAGTGGATCGTGGAGCCATAAGGTGAAAGGATTCTCAGTCCCTGGATGATTGCATGAAAGAGACCCCTGTCATTGACCTGAATACCAAACCAAGACTGTTTTGTGGAGCCATTCTATGTTTGGGTTTATTTGTTACTGCACTTTAGTCAAACCTAGCTAATATAAGATTGTTTACATATTGTATTAGTTATCTACTGTGCACAAGAAATGACCCCAAAGATGAGTGACATAAAACCACATTTATGAGCTCACAGCTTCTGTGGGTCAGCTTCTGAAGGCAGCTGAGCTGGCTCCTCTGTTTCAGGGCCTCCTACGGGCTACAATTAAGACATTGGCTATTGCTGAGTCATTTCAAAGCTCAACTGGGAGACAATCTCCTTCCAAGACCCAAAGCTGTTGGGACGATTCAGTTGGACTAAAGACCTCGGTTCTTTGCCACGTGGCCTTCTATACAGGGCAGCTGGTAACATGGCTACCTCATCAGAGTGAGCAAGAGCCGTCAGATGGAATTTGCAGTCCCATGTAGTCTAACTTCAGAAGTGAAATCCTACCACTGTTGCCACATTCCATTTGTTAGAAGCAGGTCACTAGGTCTGGCCATGCTCGGGAAGTACACCAACGCCTGGATGCCCAGAGGCAGCAATCACTGGGAACCATTCAAAGGCTGGCTACTACACATATTTAGGCCTCACTGGAACCCCACTTAAATCCGATATTTAATCTGATTAGATTAGGCCCATTTATGCAAGGAAACGAAGACCCAGGGAGGTCAAATGGCTTGTCCAGAGTCACTCAAGTCATCAGTGGCAGACAAAGGTGGCTGGTGTGGTGCTAGCACTCACCACCCCACAGTCCAGGCTACAGGTGTGTCCTTTGGGTAGCAAGGCTGCCTGGAAACGCAACCAACCACGTGACAACCTGCCAGAGCAGGGCCCACCCACTGCAATCCCCTGCGGAGTACCGGTTCCAGGAGTTTCAGGGTGGCCCCCAGCCCCAAAGAGCTGTGTGCGGCGTTAGGAGAGAATTGTTAGGGTGTGTGTAAGATGGAATGGAAAAGAGAGAGGCAGAAACGGGCAGGAAGAAAGACACATGTGACGAGAGAAAAAAGAGAGAAAGAAGCACAGAACTACAGGGAGAAATAAAAAGTAATTTAAAGTAGAGTGAGACAGGGGGAAAATATTAAGAAAGAAAGGCAAAAGGACAGAAAAGGTAGCAAAAAGAGAAAGGGGGAAAAGAAAGAGAAGGGAAGGAGAGAGCTGAGGCTGAGAGTGGGATCAACAGGCTGGTCACAGGCGAATCTTTTCAGGGAAGGAGAAAAGCAGGTGGGCGTTCCTGGCGCCTGCATACCCAGCGCCCCCTGGTGGAAATTGGAATTACATTCCTCAATGGCATGAGCACCGCGTCCGAGTATCTGTAGAGAACACAGTAAACTGTGGGGTTTGGAAAGAGAGATAATTGTGAGCTGTCTGGGTTGCCCACAGCTAGGTTTGTTCTTGGTGTGTGGGGTGATTGTCGTGATTGCCACGGACGGTGGCAGGGTGTGCAGTGTGGTGGGGTGTTGATGTGAAAAGATGCCGTGGGGCTCCGTGAGGGTCAGGCCCCCTAGAGGCGGCTCAGAGCGGTGTGGCTGCACCCTCTGCCGGTGCCTGACACTGATTTCCGTTGCTCCTTTCCTCTGAAATGAGTTCAGAGAAAACTCAGAGGTTGTGTAAACTGGGGTAATTTCTCAGGGATGGGGAGGAGAAGCCAGTGGTCAGGGGAGACCTGAGCTGCCTGGTACCCGCCCCGGGTACCCTGCCTGGGCTGATTTTGTACCTCCTGGCATCTGAGGGCCTGCGGAGGGTTTCGAACTTTTTCCAGGCCATGGAAACTTTGGGCAGTCTGTGGAAGCCTGAGGACCCCTACTTAGAATAACACTTTAGAAATCTGTAAAACAAAGTACACAGGATTACAAATAAACCCAGTTGTATAGAAATACACAAATTTTATAATTTAGAAATATATACATATACATTTTAATTATTGCATTAAATAAGATATAAGTGATGGTTTAATGACTATCATTTCCAAGTTGTATGAACATAGGTAATATTACAAAATTTCTGCTGCAAGTACGATTTGACGTGAAACTTAACTGTTACTTCTATTGGTGATGAAGGTACAGTACAGCTACTTTTCATTTACTGGGGTTTGCTGTCTACTGTGATACTTGTAGGAAATGCTGAATCTCATTTAGAGGTGAAACTAAGGGCATAACTTTTTCCCATCTGAGGTCTCAGGCTCCTTGAATTCCACAGACGGAGGCTGTAGGAGCCCCTGGACCTGAGGCTAAGACGCTGCAGAGGTGGCATTCTCTCCCAGATCTTACCTTGCCAAGGCACAGCCTGATGCCAGGCCAGGTTCTTGGAGCCAACATCCCAAGAGGGTAAAAGGCATGTGGCAATCCAGAGAAAGGATCTCCTGGTGATTGATGGTAACAGTGGCACTAATACACTTCAGAAAAAGGGTTTATGCGCGTACACCATGCAAAGGGCTTTATCTCCTTCCATCTGTCCACCCCAAACCCCAGAAGCAGCCCGGATGACCTGCAACAGCTCAGAATGGTGCTGATTTCTGGGGTCACCACAGCCAGCTCCCATACACAGGTTCCTGGAGGGACAGGTCAGAAAGGGGTCTGGGCGCCTGCTTGTCAGCCTGCCCCAGGAAGCCTCTGCAGGACACTCTCAGTCTGAAATTTGTTCTGGGAACCGATTCTCCCCTGCTGCTCTCTGCTCTACGTTTCCTTGGGCTGAAAGTACTTATCTATGTTAGTCTTTTGATGACCTAGTCCTTCTCTTGGACACTCGGGACCTGGGGTAGTCTTTCCAGTCACGGCCTCCTGCTGGCAGAAGAAGACAGTGAGAGTAACAGATGCTGTGGGTGGCCCACCTCTATCCCTCAGTTACTACACTTCAGGAAGAGTGGGCCGACTTCCAAATGCAATACCGATGCAGATCCTTATGGCCGTGAGACAAAAACACACCAACTACACAAGTCCCATGGAGAAAAAGGGACAGCGTGGCTGCTCTCTGAGAGCGAGAGAGAGAGAGAGAGCGCCCCAGTCCCTGCCTGGACAGGCTTTTATTGCTCCTCTGGGTACATTACATGGAGTACGGTCCTGGTCCTCATCTACTATGCACAGGTTCACTGCAGGTGATTACCTTTTACTGATAACGAAGGAAAGATGCTAACAAAGAAATGTTGCTAATTACTTCAAAGAGAAGGATGTTACAGATGGGTGTGGGGGGAAGTAGTTGAACCGGTTACACTCATCCTAGGAAGGTTTAGCATGGATTTTAGGAAGTTACAGTAAGCACTTGTATCTTAATTCAGGGTGAGGGAGTTTTAGCAAAAGCAAGTCTCATAACAGCCTAGGTACAATTCAACCTGATTCCCCACAGGAAAACCTCTCTGTGGGCATGGTCTTGCATGCTGACTCGCTCCCCACTGGTTTTCCACGTGGAGGCTGAGCTACATTTTCATGCCATGCAAAATGGTTCCCTACACAATACTGCCATCTTTTTGCTGGAGGCAACCAACAACCACAAACAAGGCCTGGCAGGAGAAATATACAAACATCCAGCTCCCCCACTGCTCAGGTGGGAAAAATATGAGACAATATAATTTCTGGAGGCCATCCAGGCCATTTCTCTGAACCTCCCTCATACGATTAAACTCCAGTTACCTACGGTGGTAGGTGGTTTATCTGTTGCCTTCCTTGTCCCTTTATAACACCCTTATTTGTTTCTTGAATGTTCCAAATAAACAACCTGTTCTTGAAACTTTGTGTTAGCATCTGTTTCTGAGGGAAACCAGGCTACAACCCCATCTGGAAGTCTTGTATCCGGGGGAAGGATTGTGGTTGGGTCCAGAGTCCTTGGCTATTTGAGGAGGAGAAATCACAGTTAGCCAGCTCCACCCTCGGACCCCAAACTCAGGTCCTGACAGCCCTCTGTAGATACTTTGCAAGGGGTCAGCTCTTTGTTGGGGTCTTTCTGAGACTTCCATGCATGTGGTCATCAGCTGAGGATACTGTGGGTGTATCTATGGATCAGGAAGAGGGTTCCTAATACTTACACCTTCTCCAAGTCTGGGATAAGAATTTATCTCCTCATCTATGTCATCAGAGACACGGCTCCAAGTTCTCCCTGCAGGATAGCTAGTGAAGAGCCCTCCTTGAGTTTAGGATTTTGTGAAGTATAAAAGCATCTAGCTTCTAGCACTTCAGGTAATGACCAGCCCTAATTCTCCCCTAAGGCAAAGCTGTAGCTCACCTGCCAGAAAATGCAGGTGAGGGCTGGGGCCAGCTAGGCAAACGATGTCCACATCTGGGGTCATATCCTGCAGATACAACTGCACGATCTTCAGAGCACAGAGCAAGGATGAACTATGGCTACAACCAGAGTCCCAAGGTCCGTAGGAATGCAGGGCTGGTTAATTCTGTCTTCCAGGGGACCTGCCAGAGGCTAGTTATCGTACCCACGGCGCACAGGCGGGCATGGCCAGGAACACACTTGCCTCTCCTAAGATTTCTGTTAGGACAGGGGAATGCACTCCAGAAGAGCTCTAGGTCTCAGTATACATAGAATTTGAGGTCCCACAGACGCCAAAGAGAACCTCAGGGAGCACACCACTGGGTGAGAGGTTTGATAACTCTTTTTGCTGTCCAGGCCCTGCCTGAGTCTGCGAGTGTCCTTCCCAAAAGTTTCAGGAGCAAACACTGCAGCAGTGCCACCTAGTGAGCAAGACACAGTGTCACAATCGAGAGGATCCTCAGACTGGGTGAGGAACCTCTTGCTTCAGGGGTGGGAAATAGCTGACAAGCCCTGCTTCGCATTCCCCTCAGCTCAACTTCAAACGGCCCTCCTCCTGACTCCAGGCCCCTGGCTTCCTCTCTCACAGAGCTTTTACTTTAAAAACTTGTCATTGGAAATTCTCCCTCTGCGCACTTGAAATGCATAGAAATCTCCAGCTTCTTGCCGATTTTACAACACAGGGAAATGTTTCTCAAGAACCCGGGAGCCATGCCTTTGAATTGTAATCATCAAGGAAGGCAGTGCCATTATGGCCCAGTTTCCAGGGGAGGGGTTAGGAGCCTAACATAGATGGCTTCCAATTAGCAAACACAGATGGCCGGATCACAGAGAAAACCATTTGCAAAATCAGGACTAACTCAATGCACTAAACACATCCCCTCGATCAACCTCCCTGCGCCCCCGCCCCCAGCATCCTGCAGCACTCTTCCACCTGCTCACCCTGCGCTCAGAAACTCTCCCAGCTTTTGTTTCAGCAGAGTTGAGTTCAGCCTCTCTCTCCCACTGCAATAGTCTTGAACAAAGTCTTCCCTGCCAGTTCAGCTTTGTCTGATACAATTTTTCTTTGACACAGCTCTTCTGAGGCCCCCTCCTAGGGCCTGTACTCAGCCCTGGGCAGCTCTAGGATGTTTCAGAGCAGCAGAGCCCCGACTCTCCTCCTCCCACCACCCATCTGGATAGACATTCTTCCCACACCTGGCTCTCCTAGGCGTCTCCTGCCCACCCCCTTGCCCCAACTCAGGCCACTGCCTGGCAGGGAAACCTTTTCCGCCCAGGGCATGGAAGTCACAAACAGAGCTTATGGGCTGCTCTGGGAGAGCTTTCATTGCCTAGTTGCTCATTGAGTCTTTTTGTTTCTTTTCCCTTTTAAACTGCCCCCTGGGGAGTCCTCAGGGCTCTGCGTGAGTGCTTCCTATCCAAGCTGGAGGTGAGGCTTTGCTGCAGGCTCCAAGTGCAGAGGTAAGTGCTTCCCTTCTTGGAATCTAGCCCATGTGAAATGGAGCCTCAGAAGAGTGAAGAAGGGGATTGTCTCCGGGCAGTGCACTGAGGAGCGATGTCTTCCGGAAGCCCACACCGGGTTGCCTGGAGCCCGTGACTCAGACAGCGGCCGCAGCTCCCACTCCGCTGAGAGCCTCACGGGGCCCTCCCCTGTTTTCACCCAGCACTGCAAGAGGATGAAAAAACATAAAAGGAAAGGAGTGAGATTTTCTGTCTAACCCTACAAATCTAGCACAAAATCTTGATGTGTTCAAGTTTACTTCCATCAACCATGATTCAACTCTTACTCTTAACCACAGGGGATTTTCCGGGTTCAGTGGGACTGGATTTAACCAAACAAGCTTGCACTGTACTTTTGCACTGGCTTTTATAGTTTCCGGCAACAACCCAGCGACCCATGACAGACAGATCGTGACACTGGGGTGGCTGGCGATCAGGGCCCAGGGCACTGTCCTGGACTGGGGTCTGTGCTGTGTAACTAGACGAGCTACTTAGCTTCTCTGGAGCAGCAATTTCCAGGCTTTTTCATCTCATGGCACACATAAACTAATTACTAAAATACTGAAACACACCGATAAATATAGTTTTTGCCGATATGACAAAAAATAGGCATAATTTTGATTCATTCATACTGATGTCTATTGTGTTGGCCGTTGTCATTTTTTTACTTGACAGTCTAAGGGAAAAGAGGCCAGTGCCCCTGCCTAAAGAGTCAGGCATTGCATGTTGGTTTTGTTGTTTGTTTGTTTTTTAATCCTCACCTGAGGATACGTCTTATTGATTTTCTAGATAAAGAGGAAGGGAGGGGAGAGAGACATTGATATGAAAGAGAAGCATCCATCAGCTGCCTCCCACACAGACCCTCACTGGGGATTGAACCCACAAACTTTGGTGCACAGAGCAACACTCCAACCAACTGAGCCACCCAGCCAGGGCATGCATTGCATATTTTTAAAATTCTTGTGGCATGCCAGTGTGCCATGGCATGTGGGTTGAAAATTGCTCTCCTAGAGCCATTTCCCTTCACAGCTGAGAAGAATCACAGTGCTTTGCCCTACCTGGCAGCGATTTTGTGAAGACTGAGATATTTGCTAATCCTCAAAGCCGTGCTTGAACAGACTCACAAGTACATATAGGCTGAGATCAGATGTAAAAAAGAAAGAAAGCCTCAGTGAGGACTTTCTCTGCTCTGCATGATCTCGTTTCCACACCGGTCTGCTCCAGGAGCTGTGGTCCCCTTGCCGTGGTGTTGTCCACCACCTCATTTTAAAAATATCGTTCACCCCCAGTCTGTGGCTTCAGGCTTCATGCCCCACAGCCTCACATGTCAATCACAAGTAATAATTCAGAGGATTGGGAAGTTGATGGTTGCCTGAAGAGCCATTTCTGATTTCTTCAAATATTCTACAGCATTTCTTTCCCCTTGGTGGTCGACTTGTGGAGCTGTGATCACCGAGAAGCTAGAGGAAAGGCCCTGTCTGGACCCCCTACACAAACGGAGCCCAGACAATTGCTATGTGGGCGATGGCGAGAGCCCAGGCTGGCGGGGCCTGGTGGGTTCCGCTGCACGTAGACCTGCGTTTTATTCATTCAAGTTTTAGGAGTGAAATCTGATCTGTGAGTGCGTTTGGGACAGGGTGGCTTTGACTGGGAGGATGCTTGGGTCAAGAAAATTATTTGTCTCTCCACATTCACCTCAAATCTCCTTTGCAATGCAGGGTGTTATGAATTCAAGGCTTTCCATAGTTTCCCTGTGGCCTCAGGGGTCCATGAATAAGCTGCAATTTCACAAAAACAGGGCGGACAAGAAACAAAGGGTCTCAGGAGTACGGACGCACATGACTTCCTCTCTTTGGCCTCCTTTTCCTCTGGGGTGCTGGGGCCCAGCACGAGGGCTGGAGGGACAGGTGATAAGTAACTTGACAGTTTACAGCAACACAGTCCTCTTTACGATCTTTTTAGGTGAACAGGTCATTCAAAATTTAAGCTTCCTCTCTCAGTTTTTTCTTCCAGGTTTATTGAGCTATAACTGACATAGAACGTTGGATTCGCCCAAGGTGCACGACCGTTTGATACCTGTGTACGCTGAGAGGTGGTCACAGTCAGTCTCATTAGCATCCATCCCTCACGTGCTTAGAGTGTTTTCTTGTCATGAGAACTTTTAAGACCTACTCTCTCAACAACTTTCAGACGTACATGTGGTATCGTTAATATAGTCACCATGCTGTATATTGTATCCCCAGGGCTAATCTTACAGCTGGAAAGTTGTGCCTTTTGACCCTCTCTACTCACTTCCCCCACTCCTGATCCCTGCAAACCTTGAAGCTGTTCTCTGCGTCTATGGATTCAGTTTCTTTTTATTTCACATGTTTATCTTTCTCTGTCTGACTGACTTCACTTTGCGTAAGATCTACCCGTGTTGTGGCAAGCGACAGGACTCCCTTCTCTGTTATGGCCGGGTACTATTCCATTGCACGCAGGTACCACGTCTTCTTACCAGTCGCCCATCCACGAACCCTCAGGTTGTTTCCGTGCCTTGGCTGCTGCGCACAGCGCTGCAGTGAACATGGGGTGCGAACATCTTTTTAAGATTTTGATTTTGTTTCCTTCGGATATGTTCCCCCAAATGGAATTGCTGCATCATACGGGAGCTTTTCATTTTTGACTTTCCGAGGAACCTCCGTGCTGTTCTTTCTTTCTCCACAGCGACTGCACGAGTTTACGTTCCAGCAGCACGCACGGTTTCCGTTTCTCCACATCCTCACCAGCACTCGTCGCCCCTCGTTTTGGAATGCCAGCCATGCCAGTGGGCGTGGGGTGACAGCTCATCGCGGTTTTCATTTGCATTTCCATGATGATTGGTGTTGTTGAGCTCCTTGTAATACACCTGGTGGCGGTTTTTATGTCTTCTTTGGAAAAATGTTTATTCAATTCCTCTGCCCATTTTAAATTCTTTTCTATTGAGTTGTAGGAGTTCTTCATGTAGTTTGGATATTAACTCTTTATATGATTTGCAAATATTTTCTATATTTTCTCCCATTACATAAGTTGCCTTTTCATTTTGTTGATGATTTTCTTTGCTGTGCAGAAGCTTTTAATTTGATGTCTCATTATTTCAAACCATCTAGTCTGCGTGCGTATTTGAAGGGGTTCAGGGGGCCGGTGTCCCTGGTCTGTGTGCAGGCTTCGGGGTCACTGCCGACCTCTCCTGGGAAGTTCCTCGTCCTGTATCCCAGGAGTGGTCTCAGCGACCAACTAAGTCATGGTGGCATCCACCTTTGACAACTAGAGGCACCTAGTTATCAGCAAAGGTGCCACATTTTGTAGCCATCGTATCTTGTCCACAGGCTTCCCTTGCACCATAGGGACCTTCCATGATCCCAGGTCCCTAAGAGGCGCCTGCAGAAACTTCTGAACTTCCGGTGGGCCCCACCCATGCCACCGGAACTGGAGTCCTCCTCTGCCTGTCTGGGCTGAACACTGTTTCTACACGACTCTGGCCACCACATGCTGGTTAGGGCACCTTGTATGTACTTTCCCACTGGTTTCCAAAACCTTGTCTTCTTTAAAAAAAAAAAAATCTTTCTTCCCCTCTCTATATCTCTCCCACACAACTTCATAATTGAAAGGGGAAAGGGAGTCTGCTCTCTCTCCTGTGGGACAGAACCTCCATCTACTGGCAGACATGTACCCACACCACCCAGCTTTGCTCCTGAACTGTAAAGGGAGTAGCTTTCAGGTTCTAGAAATCCTCTTCTCTGTCCACAAAGCCTATAGCTCAGAGAATGCCCCAGAACCTAGAACATCAGAACGAGTAGGGCCTTGGCAGTTATCCTGGTCAGTCCTGTTGGTCTTCAGAGTAGGAAATGAAAGAGGAAGGGACTTGTTTCCCCCTATGCCACATTCATCAGCCATATAGGAACAAGACTAGGTGGACGGGTCCCTCGTCAGTGGAATAGGGTCCATCCTGGAGACGGGCCAGGAGAGACAGGCCATCTCCCATCCCACAGGCAGAAGAGCTTCTTGCCATTTTCTGTACCTGAAAATGCTGTTGCCTAGCATAATCGGCAAGTTCAAGGTGTGACAGAAAAGTGAAGATGGAGGGGATTAAAAATGACATTAAATATTTATTTTAAAAAACAGATAATAAAAATTCTATAAGGAATCTCTTCTTAAAACAAATCAAATTCCTTGGCATTAAAAACTTTGTCTGGTAGGTAAGCCTTTTCCTGAATCACCACCTTTAATTGTTCAGTAAATGCCAACGGCATTATGATCTGATAAGGTAAATTTTCCTCCTTGTGTTATGTAAAGCAGAGCAAACTTCCTCCCTTCCCTTTCTCCTTTCTTCCCTTTCTTCTCCACCTCCCCACCCCCAGGCCTCTGCTCAGCTGTGGACACTTACGTGGGCTTCTCATAAGTGACTGCAGCATGCAGGTTCCTGTGTCTGGGCCGGGTCTCACCACCACAGCTAAAGAGCCTGGAGCATACACCGCATCCTGGGTCCTTCCTTCCAATGAGCTCCACATGGTGGCCAGCAGATTTGCTCTTGGATGTTTTTGCTTACAGGGACTAAACAGAATTATCTATAGGTTTTTTAAAAACAAAGGTTTTAAATATTTGGCTAAGGCATAAAACTGAGTTACTTCAAAATGTCAGCTGGAGAAGGTTTGTGCCTCTGGCTTGGCACAACAGGGTCGCTGGTAGCGCCCATTTGTTGCACCTGAGGAACGATGAAAAATTTAGATTCCTGGCCCCACCCCAGCTCTACGGGTCAGAAGCCCCTGGACAGAGGCCTGAGAAACTCTGCTCTAGTCAGGTTCTCCTGAGATCCTCACGCAGCGCTCAGCGGCTGACAACGGTGCTTTGGGTTGTCCCGGTTCTGGCAGGGTGCGAATGCCGGGGCCTGCGTAGGGGTGAGATGGCAGTGTGAGGGAGGGGTGGGCCAGGAGCGGGTCCTTTCTTCCAGGGTCCAGCTCAGCACATCTGGCAACCAGCCTCGAGGTAATGATTTGAGCAGAGCGCTCCAAACTTGGTCTGACCTCTTGGATGACAATAGAAGGCATGTCCTGGGCACTGGGGGCCTTCATCTCCGATCAGTATGAAGACTGGAGTCCTGACAGCAGGCGCAGATCCCCCAACTTAGGGCTCCTTGGAGGCCAGCTGTCCCCCAGGCTTTCCTCACAATGTGCCCCATACTTACTCAGTGGCCAAGAGATAACTCTTGTCTCTTCAAGAGCCTTGTAAAACTGCCAAGCACAATATGGAGTAAGCATGATCATTAACACCACTACCCTGCAAGGCAGAATGTTGGGGGCCCCCAGGTCACCCTTGGGTTCAGTGATTCATAAGATGGACTCTCAGGATCCAGAAAACCTGGTGTGCTCAAAACCATGGTTTGTTCCGATGAAAAGATACTGATGAAAATCGACAACAGAAAAGGCACATGGGGCAGGGTCCACCCGGCCCAGCTTCCAGTCGTGCTGCCAGTGGAGTCACTCGGACAGCATGTAACCCTCCCAGCAATGACATGCGACAACATGTACGAACTATTGCCAACCAGGGAAGCTCCCCTGAACCTCGGCATCCCGGGTTTTTATTGGGCGTCATGTGGGCATAAAGCTCCCAACTGAACTTAGGTGCCCAGTCTCCAGCCCCAGGGTCAAAATGATAGCGCCGGGCAAACAAAAGCAAACATCCACCATGTCAATCACACTGTTAAGTTAAACTACCCAGTGTGGCCACAGGCCCCGGACATGCAATAACATGCTTATCAGGCAGGACATTCCAATGGCTCAGAGGTGTCTCCAGGGAACTGGTCCAGGGCCTGAAGACCTTTGGACTGTGCAGGGCTTGGGGCTACCTGGGCCTGCTGAGTTAACCCTTTATGGACAGAAGGACAAACAAGAATTACTGTCAACATCCAATACCCAGGGACACTGAAATGTGACAATGTCACAAAGATAAGACAAAGAGTAGGGTTTCCTACTGCCAGCTCAGTGCTCTTGTACGTATCCCAGAGGTCTGCACAAGACAAGGAAACTATGTGAGGAAGGACAGAGTGTGATGAACAGTGCTAAGTCCCTTGAGCCCAGGGATAGTGTGAGGGTCTTGCTGGTGGAGGAACCCAGCAATGAGCTGTGGCCTGGCTGTTAAGAGATGCCCTGGGGTGCTGGTTAGCAGGGTCAGGGTGCTGAGAGCCCCAACCTGCAGCCAGAGAAGAAAAGACTATTTATACGGTTGATGAGACTTTGATGTGCAAGCTAGGGAAGCTCACAGGCATTATCGGCTTCGGCATTTAAGTAAAAATGAGAATATAAGGGTCAGGTTTAGCAAAATCAGGTACCTGGAGAGCCCAACCAAGGCAGCTGCCCAGTCAGGCTGGGTGGGAGGGGGAATTTATAAACAGAGTGATCTGTCAGTGGGCTTGCCAGACACAGAGGTTGGCAAAGATGGTCAAGTCCCCTGCACCACTGACCAAGGTGCCCTTGAGGTGCTTCTACAAGGGGTACAATGTGCTCATGGAGCAAATCAATGCAGGCAACCCCGAGATGGACAGGGCAGAGGACTCCCCTTACCTGAAGGCACCCACACCTGCCATCTTCTCCTGTATTGTTCCATCCCTCAGCCTTGCTGTAGTTTCTGGGGCTGTGTCTCAGTGTCAATGCTGTCCTGCAGCCAGACCATGTCCTCGCCTTGGGGACTGTTGCAGACCGTTCAGCCTGGTCTCAGGAGTTGTAACCCTCACCCCATGGTGGGCTGAGTAAGAGCCTAGGGACCCACTTCATCTGGGTCTGTTCTGTCACAAGGACATGACCTACTAAGGAGACAAAGCTTATCTCCCTGGCAGGAGTACTGCTTCTGCCTCACCCATCTCTGGCCCCAATGCTTGGTTGGCAGTCAATGACGGGTAAGACTCCTCATGGGAGGGGCAACCTAAGCCAGACATGACCACTTGGGAGGCTCTCATGGAAGGACTCGGGGGGGCTGCAACTAAGAGGGGTGATGGACCCTCGCCCCCTGGCTATTCTGACATAGCCCGAGTCCCCATTTCTGTCTGGGAGATGTTGTCTGCTTCCTGAGCCTAATCGGCTTAAAGCCTGAAACTATGAGGGGGAGTGGTACAGCTCTGTGCCGGGGGTTAGGCATAAGAAAAAATTCTAAAGTCCTGTGAAACCTGCTTTGTTTGCTAAGAGTGCTCTCATTTAAATAATAAGGGTCCGAGGAGGAAATGGGTATGTCTCCCAAAATTTGGCAACCCCCTTTCCTGACAAACACTGACAGATTAAGCCCTCAGATTTCTTTGACATGTTAAACCTGTATTCCTGTGTATTTGAACCTAATAAAAGCCTAGTGAGGAAGGGGCTCTGGGTCATTCTCCTCTGAGAGTTTGACCACCTTTCCTCCCCAAGCAGATCATGTCTTGGTAGTTTTATTTTCATCCGTGATGGAGGGATGGGGCTCTGCGGGCGGAGCCCCCCCACATCTGGCGCCCAGGACAGGGGCTCCCCGCAGGGGACCAAGACCCAGAGATGCCAATGGAGTTTCTGTCCCTCACAGCCAGCCTCCTGGGGACGGCACCTGGCATCACACAACTTGTGTTCATACTCCCTTACCTGCTTCCCTCTCTCATTCTGTGTCTGTGGGGGATCCTGGTGAGGGCTGCACTAATACTTTGGTGGAAGGTAAGGGAGGGCTGTGTGGAGTGAACCTTGGGGGAAGCTAGGCCTCTCAAGTTTCTCCGGAGTCAGGGATTTCATGCTTTACATTGCTCTAATTTGATTATGCATGTGGCCGGTGCTAGGGTGTTAAGAAGGTTTAAGAAAGCTGTTCTAACTTTTCTCACTCTTTTAGGTAGTGCCACCCGGTGCTCAAGATCCTACTGCTAACTCAGTGGATCTCCAAGTGTGGAGCAGCATCTCCTGGAGACTTGTTAGAAATGCAAAGTCATGCCCGTCCCTCTCCCCTGCCCGGACCCACTGAATCAGAGACTCTGAACTGGCCCCAGAGTTCCCAGTCCCAACAAGCCCTCCTGGTGATTCTGATGTGCACTCAAGTTCAAGAAGCGCTGAGCCAGGCATGTAGCCTTCTAGATCAGACCTGAACCGGCGGGGCCTTCTCCGAGTATGCACAGCTCCCCGGATGAGGGCAGGGAGGAGAGCAACAGTGCTCAATAGGGATCAGAGCAGGACGTGTTCAGCACGGAGAGGGACTTGGGCAGCCTAGGAACGGGCAACAGCACAATCCCTTACACACTCTTACCACTCATAACGTGTTCAGCACATTCACTGAATGATTCTTCATTACATGGCACTTCCTAAGCAAGGCAGGAACTGTGAGCTCTGTCCGTGTAGCAGGTGAGGAAACTAAGACCAGAAAAAGGGAAAGAGGTCTGGGCGGAGTCTGGGCTCATGCCGGCCAGGCAGCTGGCTTGAAGTAGAAATAGGTGGCCACAAGGCATGTTGCAGGGCTCACGTGCGAACCCAGCCTGGTGCCAGGCCCTGTGTGGGATGACAGAGGCAGTGGCCCTGGCCTTGACACGGCCATGAGGGCACAGGGTCACACTCTGCTTCGTGGGTGGCAGTAGAGGCTAACCCAAGGTTTTCTTCTTGGCCTTTGGCTGCAAAGTTGTTAGAGCAGTTTGCTGTTGTCACACCTGCTGCCTCAGCTGATCTCACTCCACCTGGAATTCCTATTTTTTAAAGGAAAAGTGTTAAGTAATATTTAATAAAGACAAAATCAGAACGCAGGGTCAAGGGAGTGCAACACAACAGCAACAAGATCAATGACAACAGCGGGGCAAAGATGGGCTAAGACTCATGGGTGAAGGCGCTGAGCCTGGATGCCAGCCCTGGCCCGACCTGCTGGGGGAAAGGAGTTCTCTCCTGGAGGTGGGTGCACGGAGTCCGGCGAGGCTGGGGTCCGGCGGTGGCAGGGAGCACCGAGAGCCGCTAGAGGGCGCTCGGCCGCCGCTGCGGGAGGCGGCTCTGAGCTCGCACGCGGGCTCAGGCAGCTCAGGCGAACCTGCAAACAACAGAGAGCGCCCAGTAGGATGCAGATGGGCTGGCACCGCCCCTGCCCTGCCCTGCCCTAGCCTCCGGTCGGCCCCTGAGCTCCGGGCTATGCTGGTCAACCCTACTCAGCCCCTTCTGTGGCCACAACTGGTCAGGCGGTAGTCCCCGGCACATGCTGCCCTCTGCACCACTGTCCATGCACTTAAGGGCTCTGGCTGGTCCCAGAGGCTCCATGCTGGGGCAGTCCAGCCATCTACCTGATTCTCTGCCCACCCATGGGTTTGCACCATTACAAATGACATCCGGGAGAAGTGGCGACCTGTGACAGGCACGGTGGCTCAGAGAAGGGTATTTCCCCTGGGTCCTGATATGCCCAGGCTGTGGTGTGGGCAGAAGTCTATGCCAGTAGACGCAGAGGGCCACTGCCAGCCAGCGCCTGCCCTCCACCCTCCAGCTGACAGGGAAAGCAGATGTCACCCACCAACCCAGCATCCTCCTTATCTCTAGGCCAGGAGGGGGCGAAGACAGGACCCTGGTGAAGAACCCCGTCGGGGGCAGGGGCACCTGCAACTCTGCCAGCCCGAGAAGGGCCTGCTGTGAAACCGCGTGCAGGTCACCCCGCCTTTCTGCCCTCCAGACCCTTCTCTAAGGCTGTAATTTCAGAATATAATTTTCTAGGTCGCTGGGGAAAAATCCAGGAGGAGAGCTTTGAATAAAGGCCATCAAGAAGAAAAGGGGAGGAAGGAAGTAGGAAGAAAGGAGGGGCAGGGGGCGGAGGGAGAGAGGAAGACTTCTGTCAAAAATCCAGCCTTCACCAGACCCCCACCCATGCCGGGACCCCATGGACAAGATGCTCAATCTGGCGGTTCTACCTGCAGCCAACCACTGGCGTCCTGATGCCTGCCCCCACCCAGGAGCCCGGCTGTGGCCCTCTCACCCACCCAGTGCTTCTCCCCCCTTCCTTCCCTTCCCTCCACACCGTATTTTCAGAGCTTCCCTTAGAAGAGAGCTTCCCTGGGAGCAGGAGGGAGCAGAGGGACCGGGCTTCCTTCCAGCCCGGTTTCTGCCACAGATTCCCTGGGTCCACACCTCTCTGGGCCTCAGTTTCCCCACCTGCCAAAAAGGGATTTGATGATTTCTAGAGCTCCTCTCTGCTGACATTTAAAGTAGGCAAGTAGTCCTGAGTCTCATCCCTCCCCGGTTCAGATGACCACTTCCTGGGGAGCTTTAAAATACTGCGGTCCGGCACTCCTCCCCACTCCCCCCACCCTTCCGATGTAACTGGTCTGAGGTAGAGCTCCGTATCAGTATTTTTCAAAGTTCCCCAGATGATTTGAATGCACAGCCAGGGCTGAGAACCTCTGGCATCTCATTTCTGCTAAGAAATATTTGCATAATCCTGGAAACTGAAAAGTCACCGCTCAACTTATCTTTAACGCTGGAGTAACAGGCATGTGGAGTGGTATTTAGGGGCAATTTCCCTTGGAGACTTGTGAGCCTGCTGAGACTCTCTGCTGGCTTCGGGGTAGATAATGGGCAGGACAAGCAGAGGGGCTCTTTTGTCTGCCCTGCCTGTACGCCCCTTTCCCCCAGGGCTTCCTGCCTGGTTCTACCCTCCCCTTTTCACCCATGTTCCCAATCTGATGGCAGCTATGTTGACTGCTCGGTAGCAGCTTCCCTCATCTGGAATGGCTTTCCTGCTCAGCCTCTCTTTCCAGCATCCCTGTTTTCTTGAGAACCTTCCTTCTCCAGGACAATGTCCCTCTCCTGCTTCCAGTCCACAGCCTGAGCTGGCAATCAGAATCCTGCTGCTAAATGATCTGTGCTCTAAATGGTGAGTCCGATAGAGGGGTTGGTCCTTAACAGTGACATTCTGTGGGCCATGCTCCCAGCATACTGATCGACATCCTCATTGCTAGGTTCGGACCCATTCTGGGAACTGAGATTCTGCAGCTGTTAAAATGCTGAGAGGAAAAGCTGCGAGGGAAGAGGCAGGGCCAAGACTGGGAGGACATGGTTCCTGCCCCACCTCTGCCAAAAAACGGCTTGGTACATGACCTTGAGCCTGGCACTTCCCTCTGGGCCTCAGGTTTTTTGTTTTTATTCTTTTTTTTAACCTGCAAAATGAGGGCTGTCAAGTACTCTTTTCAATGCTGACATTCTATGACTTCTGTGGCCCATCCTGGGTCCAGAGAGGACGAAATGGTCCTTATGACTCAAAACAACAGGAGCTGAAATGGTTGAAATTTATTCCATGATTATTTGAGCACCATCTATTCTCTGGACACTGTTTTAGGTTCTAGGAATACAGTAGTAACTTCAATAAAGCCCCTTTCCATGTGGAGCTGAGAGTCTAGAAGTAAGGCTGGCATTGGGTCTGGGGGAATCCAGTCTCGTCCTTTAAGTCCTGGCTGGGGGAAGCACTAGAGCTTGGTGGGGCCCATAGAACAGGCAGGGAGGTGCTCAGTCACAGGCTGAGGTTGGGGGAGCTGAGACTGGCAGGAGCTCCAAGCTGCCAGACGTGGAGCATTGGTGCTCTGGGCACAGAAGCCAGCACTGAACCAGGAAAACTGCTACCAAAGGGGTTTTGCTTTTCTGAAGATTTTCTCAGATTTTCCATATACATAACATGTCTTCTGCAAATAAAGGCAGTTTTCCTTTTCCTTTTTAAGCTGGAAGCATTTCATTTCCTTATCTTGCCGTATTGCACTGGCTAAAGCCTCCAATACAAAACCGAATAGATGTGGTGAGAATGAGCATCTTTGTCTTGTTGGTGATCCTGACTCAAAACTTTCTGTCACCATTAAGTCTGATGTTAACTGTAGGGTTTCTGTAGCAACCCTTCATCAGACTGGCAAAGTTCCCTTCCACTTCTGCTTTGCTAAAAGTCTTCATCAGCAATGGATGCTGGCTTTGCTCACGTGATTTTTCCACATCTATTGAAATATTATATGGGTTTCTTTGTTAGTTTGTTATTAAAGTGAATCACATGGGCTGATTTTAAATGATAAACCAAGCTTGCATTTCTGGGATAAACCCCTGTTAGTTATGATGTTTTATTCTTTTTATCTGTTATTGGATTAGATTCCCTAAAGTTTTTATTAAAACTTTATTGCTTATAAGTTAATGAGGGAGATTGATCTATAGCTTTCTTTCCTTGTAATGTCTTTTTTCTGGTTTTGGTATTGGGGTAATTTTGGCTGCATAGAAAAAGTTGGAAATTATTCTATCCTTTTAAATTTTCTGAAGAGTTTATGTAGATTTGGTATTAATGCTTCTTTAAATGTTTAGCGACATTTACTACTGAAGCTTTTGGGGAGAATTGCCTTGTGGGAGAATTTTTAACTGAAAATTCATCCTTGTAATACTTACAAAATCTATAGCATCACCTAACTCATTCTTGATATTAATAATTTATGCCTTCTCACCTTTTTATTTTGTCTTTTTACATCTGACTAGAGATTTGTCAGTTTTATGAATCTTCTCCAGAAGCAAGTTTTTGGTTTTATAGATTTCCTTCGTTGTTTTTCTGTTTCCTTTTCATTCATTTTCCCTTCTGCTCTTTATCATTTCCATCTGCTTTAAGGACTACTTAACATTTCCAGTAGTGAAAGCTTGCTGAAAATTCTTTCAGCTTTTGTATGTCTGATAACTCTTTATTTTGCACTTGTCTTTGAAAGGTATTTTCACTGGGTAAAAAATCCCAGGTGAATGAATCTTTCCTTCAGTATTTTAAAGATATTTCTCCAAGCTTTTCTAGACTGTTTCTTGATATCTGCTGTTATTCCTTTTTGTGGGGGTGAGGTGTTCTTTATATATAATGTCTTTCTTCCCTGGATATTTAAAAGTTTCTCTTTTTCACTAGGCTTAAGCAACTCAGTGTAGTATTGTTCTATGTTTCTTGTGTTTGAGGTTCATTGAGATTCTGGGATCTATGGTTTATAGTTTTCATAAAATTTGGAAAAGTTTTAGACATTATTTATTCAAATATAATGTTATATTAAATACCAGATATTGTGAATTTTACCTGGCTAGTTGTTGGATATTTTTGTATTACCAATAAAACTCTTGAACTTTGTACTGGGATGTGCTTGAGTTACCTGGAAGTAGATTGAATCTTTTGGTCTTGCTTTTAACCTTTGTTAGGTAGAACCGAATCAGCATGTTAGTCTAGGGATAGCTTTATTCCACTACTGAGGCAAGACCCTTCTTGGTATTCTTATTGAGTTTAGAATTGTTCCCCCACTCAAAATTCATGTCAACCTAGAACCTCAGACTGTGACCCTATTTGGAAATAGAGTCTTGCTGATGTAATCAGTCAAAATGAGGTCATACTGAATTTGTGTGTGCCCTAATCCAATGACTGGTGCCCCAAAGAGGAGAGAAAGCAGAGACAGACACAGGAATGATGGCTGTGTAAAAGCAGAGGGAGATGCTGGTGTGAGCTGCAAGCCAAGCAACATCAAGACCTGGAGCAACAGCAGAAGCTAGAAAGAGTTAGGGAAGGCTCTTCCCTACCGCCTTCGGAGGGAGCATTGCCGACATTTCATTTAAGACCTTTAGCTTCCAGGGCTGTGAGAGAATGCATTTCTGTTGTTGTGAGCCACCCAGTCTGTGATAATCTGTTACTGCAGCCCTGGGAAACTGGTACCATGCTCTAATTGATGCTCATAATTGGTGAATTATGGGGCTCCTACTCTGGATGTTAGGAACAGGCATTATTTGAGAAATTTTCCCTCCCATCTTCTGGTACAGTCCTAACACGTGTGATGATCAGTGTGCAAGTGAATCCCAGATGGGGACGCTCTGCAGGTCCTCGGAGCTCTGTCTGGGCAGCCCTTCCCTTCGGTCCCCTGCCCATGAGCTCCAGCCAGCCTGGCATCGCCCAGTGCCCTGCTCCATTTTGCCAAGTCAGGGTGCTCACCGCATCCAGTGCCGTGGAGCCAGAGTTTCATATAATTTGTCCTTCTGTGTGATTTTGTTGTTATTTCTTGGGGCATGATCAGTCCTGGTTACTCTGTTTCATCTAGAAATGGACTCTCGTTCATGTTTTGTTGACCTTGATGAAGAGATTTTTCCCCTCTTTGGTAGGTAGCCCGTCTGTCATTTGGCTTTAAAAAAAAACTCTTTTCATCGACGAGAAAGAGAGAAACATCACTTTGTTGTTTCACTCATTCATGCATTCATGCATTCATTGGTTGAATCTCGTATGTGCCCTGACCAGGTATCAAACCCACAACCTTGGAATATCAGGACAATGCTCAAACCAACTGAGCTACCTGGCCAGGGTGTATCATTTGGCATTAAGATTGATTTTTTATGAATTTTTGTCATCTGCTTTCTCTCAAATAAATGTTATTTATTATTTCCCTTTTTCCATACTTTTAAAGTTTTTAGACATATAACATTAAAAGAAACAGTAAAGCAAACACACCTGTACCTTTGATCTAAATGCAACAACTATTAACATTTTCCCATGCTTGCTTTCTTCTTTCACTCCTTCCTCTCTCTGACTACTAACTCATGTATTTTATTCATCATGTTAAACTCAATTACAGTCATTCTTCTTTTTGATTTCCGTTGTCCAGATTGGCCAGTGGCATTCCCTTCATGCCGACTCTGGTTGGTCTCCACTGGTCTTTGGATCTTGCTTAATTACTGGTGCAACAACACATCCCAGATTTGCCTCCTCCCCTCCTAGCCCCAGCTCTCAAATGTCCCAGTTTCCTTTGGTGGCATTTAGAAGGCAAGCTCTGGTCACCAGGTGTCCTCATTGCTCTAAGAGTATCTTTGTTTCTCTGTGCCTTTTCCATGGAAAAAGCCAGTTAATAAGTTAAAATGAAAAATCATGAATTTCATATTGAGACATTTACTGCAAAATAACCATTACAGAGTTTAGATCACTATTACATCTGTAGTGTTTTTAGATGCGTATGTCTTTTTTGAAACATGTATTACATTTTAGAAATACTTTTAAAACCTTTTATCTCTACAGTTCCAACTTAGGAAACATCTGTAGGCGTTTTCTCCTTTCGTACAAGATGAGGAGCAAAGGATTTCTTCCTAACAATACCCTTTTCCATGTTTTTCCTACATCTCCATTAATTAATCAAGGAGTCAGATAAAATTAGATCTACATCAAGGATTTCCTACTTTCTTGATGTGTGACTTTGTGAAAGATAGTTAAACTCTCTAAGTCCCTGTTGTTTTACTGACATATGAGAATTAATAATAAGAAAAGAAAAGAAACCCTTACAGACACAGACAGCAGTATGGTGGTTACCACAGGGAAAGGAGAGTGTGGGGAGGTTGGAGAGGGCAAAGGGGGTGAGGGAAGGCGACGACTTGGGATGGCACGCACAAAAAACCAGTATACAGATGACGTATTGTAGAACTGTGCACCTGAAACCTACAGAACTCTACGAACTAACCCGCCTCACTCCCAATAAATTAAAGGAAAAAAGTTAAAGTAGGTGCTTCTTTGACTAATGTCATTATTTTTCACAACTATACTGAAGGCCAGCTTAATAGTCTCCAAAGATAATTAGACTAAATTATAAGATGTCAAAATAAATGAAGGGGCATGCCCTTTAAAAAATCTGTCTCTCATGGTTATCCTTAGGATTAAACAAGATAATAGAAATACTTAGCAAAGTGCTCATAGTAATCATCATTAATAACCATTATATTCTATTGTATTCAGTTTTCTAGATATATCTCTTTCAATTTGGGGGGTTGGGACTAACCTTTTCTATAATATTTGCCACGATTAGTTAGCACCGTCTCTATTTAACTCTTCTGAGATTTACCTTCACCACCAGTCCTTTTGTGACAGGATAGTGAGAAGCTAGGAAAATTCCTGGGCAAGTGATATAGGGAAACTGAGACAAGAAAGTTAAACAAGGCCAAACAATTTGTATAACTTACAGTCAGCTTACGAATTGCAAGACCTTATCTTCCCTAACCAAGGACACTTGAGAGCAAATGGTTTATATCTCTCCTCCTTAACCAGAGAATACATAGCTTAAATCACCCAGTTAATGCCATTTGTGCCAGCTAAACCCAAGGACAGGATGGAAGTCAAGGGAACATATAACAAAAACCCCATCAAAAGCCAGACATAGATAAAAGTAAAACAGTAAAACAGACCAAAGAATAATCCTACCCCCAACCATGCTCATTTTGATGCATCAGCATATTAAAAACGCACCTGGAAAGCTGATGAATACTTTGGTTGAAACACTCCCCTAAGATTCTCACTCACAGGAAAAAAAAGATTAAAAAGCCCTCAGGACAAAGACTGAGTGTGGGCTCACTCTAAAGCATGCCTATGCCCCTTCCTGGGCATGAACTTTTTACTTCCTCCTAGACTCTAAGGGTCCCCACAAGACTTGACGGGAGGGGAGCCGTGGGCATGGCTGTCCCTGGCTCACCCCTTTCCTATAACTTTTCTGGGGAGCCAAAGCAGAGCACTGCCTAGGCTCTCTCCTGTTGCTTCTTCTACCCCAAGCCCTTCCTCTGATTCGCTGTCCCCAGATTTAATAAACGCACTCCCCAAATCACCCAGATTCGTGTTGTGAAATCTTTCCTGCTTGAAGTCAATAGCCCACACGCTGGACGCTCGTCTGAGGCAGACCCCCCTCTGGGCCAATCCCTGCCTGTAACACTTGATATTCTGTCACAGTTTGATCCATTATTGAAATTGGAGTACTGAAATCTCCAACTGTTATCATATATCAACTATTTCTTCATTAAATTCTGTCATTTTTGCTTAATATTGAATATATTTGGGGGTTGTTGTAAGGTCTATACGTTTGTACTTGTTATATTTTCTTGATATATTAAACATTTTATCAATATATAATGACCTACTTTGTCATTTGTGAACTTAAAAAATTTAAACTCTAATTTTTTTGGTATTAGGATAACTACCCAGTTCTCTTTGGTTGGCAATTTTTATAGAATATCTTGTTCATCCTATTGCTTTAACCTCATTATGTCCTTGTAAATAAAGTGAACTTTTGTAGAGAGCTCATAGTGGGAACTATTTTACTCTCCAACCTACCCATCTCTGCACTTTAATAGGAGGGTTTAATGAATTGACATTTAATGTGATTACTAGTAAAGAAGGATTTACTTGTGGCATTTATCTATTCCTTTTATGTTTAACATATGTATTTTGTTCTTCAATTTCTCCATTACTGCCTTTTTCGTTATTTAGTTGATTTTCTGCAGTGTACTATTTCGATTCTCTTCTTTCATTTTCTCTATTTTTAGTTCTTTACTTGGTTGTTACTTTGGGGGTTATAATTAATGTCTTAAATTTATAACACTGTAGCTTGAATAATACTAAATTATTTTCCATAGTATACCAACACTGTTCTTATAAATGTCCTTCCCTCCCCCTTTGTATTGTTATTGTTGCAGATTATGTCTTTATACAGTGCATGTCCATTAACATAAATTTATAATTATGATTTTATAATATGTCTATTATTTATTGACTATTCAATCATTAGAAAAAAATAGAGGTTAGAAACCATTCCAAAAGTATAAAATAATGGCTTTTTCCTGCAGGACTTTGCATATGTCATCTGACTGGCTTCCGGCCCCCACAGTTTGTGAGGAGAAACCAGCTGTTACTCTTATTGAAGATTTTTTGGTACATGGTGAGTTCTCTCTCTCTTGCTGCATTTAAAATCCTATCACTGTCTTCGGATTTTGACAAATTGGGTATAATGTGTCTTGATGTAGATCTCTTTACTTTCCTGGAAGTTCATTGAGCTACTTGAATGTGTGTGTTCATGTTTTTCCTTAGATTTGGGAAGTTTTAGACCATTATTTCTTCAAATACTTTTTCTGCTGCTTTATCTCTCACTCTTCTTTCTGGGATTCCTATAGTACCTCTGTTAATATATTAGATGGAGTCACACATGTCCTCCAGGCTTTCATTTTTCATTCTATTTTTCTTTCTGTTCCTCTGATTGGATAATTTTAATGTTTGTGTCTTCAAGGTTGCCGATCCTTTCAGCTGCCAGTTCAAATCTGCTATTGAACCTTCCTAGCAAGTTTGACTTCAGTTATTATACTTTACAGCTCCAGAATTTTTTGGTTTCTTTTTACACTTTTTAGTTAGATTCTTATTTGTTCATACATCATTCTCCTGATTTCCTTTAGTTTTTTTCTACTTTATTTTTAGCTCATTGAACATATTTAAGTCAGTTGATTTAACACTTTGACTAATATTACCAATATCTGGGATTCTTTAGGGATTGTTTTTACTAAATATTTTTCCCTGTGAAATGTTCCCTGGACCAAATGTTCCTTGTTACTTTGTATATTTTATAATTTTTTTGTTAAGAACTGGACATCTACAGTATTATGTTGTTGAAACTCTAGAGATCTAATGCTCTCACTCCTCAGGGATTGCCAAAACTTGCTCATTAAGGGCTGTAGTCTTCCATTTGTGACTTTCTAAACCGTTTTTTCAAAGCATGTATTCCTTATTGTATGTGATTACTGTAATTTCTGTTCTGTAATCTCTGTGGCTAGCCTGTGACCTGACAAAATTTTCCTTAAATTGCTCCAAAAGGGAGTAATGATCTCACAAATATTGTTTCTTTAAATTCCCTGGAAACCACTTTAGCCTATGGGGTTTGAAACAATAGGTAGCCTCTTTGCCAGCCCCTCACCAATCAAAAGCAACTTTCAGAATTTAAAACACACAACCCCGACATTTCGAGGACAAAGTTCATATTGCCCATGTTGCTCCAGCAAGCCATGTCAGGAATACTAGCTGCTCTCCCCACAGCTGCCTGCTGTGGGTCTGGGAGCTGGTTTCCAATAAGAAAAAGGCCATGACTTACTAAAATTTACTAGATTCTTCATTCAAGCTTTGTCTGGACACTGCAAGTGCTCAAGTAGACTCCAGGGTTTCAAACTAGTTATTTCAGTCAGTTCCTGTCAGCTCAACAGTAGTTTAGATCCATCTACAGGTACCTGAATATCCTCAGTCCACCGTCTCCTGTAGTGCTCTGCATGGAATAGCATATTACATCCTTTTACTTTTAACATATTTGTAACTTTGAACCTAAAGCAATTCTCTTGTAGCAAGCACATAGCTGGATTGTGGTTTGTGTTTTTAAATCCATTCTGCCAGTCTCTGCATTTTAATTGCAGGATTTAATCCATTTACATTTAATGCAATTAGCCATAATGAAAAAGTTATGCCATTTTACTATTTATTTTATTTTATTTTTTACGACTTGTTTTCTACAATCCCTTTTTTTCCTCAGTCTTATTACTGCCTCTTTTCTTTTGTGTTAGTGATGTTTTATTTGCAGTGTACATTTTAATTCCTTTGTCATTTATTTTACTATATTTTTGAGTTAATATCTTGGTGGCTTCCTTGGTAATTGTAATTAATATCTTAATGTATAACAAACTAGTTCAGATTAATACCAACTTCTTTTTAATAGTATATAATAACCTTGCTCCTATATATTTTCTTCTCTGCATGCTGTTATTTTACAAACTATACCTTTATACATTGTATGTTTATTATTACAATTATTACAAATATTGTTTTATACAGTTGGTTTTTTAATCATTTTTATTGTTATTCTATTATAGTTGTCCCAATTTATTCCCTAATGCCCTCCTCCCCCATCCCACCCCCTGCTCCCACAGTCAATTCCCAAATTGTTTTCCATGTCCATGGGTCATTCATACATGTTCTTTGACTAGTCCCTTACCCTTCTTTCCACCATTACTCCCCTCCCCTTTCCTCTGGTCACTGTCAGTCTGTTCCACGTTTCCGTGCCTGTGGTTCTGTTTTGTTCATTAGTTTATTTTGTTCTTTCAATTCCTCTTATAAGTGAGATCATATGGTATTTGTCTTTCACAGACTCTTTTATTTCACTCAGCATAATAAACTGAAGAATACAGTCATCTTTTAAATCAGATAGAAAGTAGAAGTTACAGACAAAAATACACTTATGCTGCCTTTAATTTTTCTAGATATAAAATTCTTCTTGATTGATAGTTTTTTTCCCCCAGCACTTTAAATATATCATTCTACTAGCTTTGGCCTTTTTGGTCTCTTTTTGGACAAAAAAAAAATCAGCTGTTAGGCCCTAGACTCTTTTCCCCCTGAATGAGTGCAGGGAGATAATAGTGACTGTGCCTAGGATGGAGAGTTTCTGGCTCCCTTGAAGCCACAGCTTGGGGGAGTAATGAAGAGAAGGGGTCCCTGATTATGAAAGAGAGGTGAGTCAGAGCCTGTTTCACTTGAAGCTGGCTATAGGCTCCTTATCACTTGTGGTTTGGCACAGTTATCAGGGCTCAGAAGGTAGAATGTGAATTGATTACCCATTGAGTTTCTTCATTCAGTCTCACTGGTTCTGTGGTTCCCTTTAATCTCTTATCTTTGGTTTCCAGTGTTGCATTTTTTCCTTCTACTTTTACATCTTCATGATTATGTTAATGGAAACTTGGAAGAGAGAAATGAAGCATTATCTTTTAACAATGTTTATAACATTCCGAGTGGCATTTACACGGCAGACAAGCAGTGAAGTAGGGAAGAGCATGGAGAAAATAAAAAATTTTCACCATGACAGAAAACAGAAGATGGCTCCTCACGAATTGCTCTCTCTCCCCTTTGTGGGATGGCAAAGAGGATGCTTGTCAGGAAGGGCATATAAATCTCATACATAATACAAATCTCTGGGGGTATATAAATCTCACTAAGCTAAAATACCTTTGTACTTTTGGAAACTAAGAAACAACCATATAAAGCCAGTAGTCATTCTGATAATCAAGTTGTATTGTGAAGGTCTCATATATCCCATCAATTCCTACACCAAAGGTCTTTATCCTAACAAACAGGTGTAAACTGAGTGCAGAGCCTTCAGTACGGTGACAGGTGGGGATGTGTAGTTGCAGTGAGGACACTTGGGAAATGGCTCAGCCCTCAGACACTCTCATAAAAATTCTGAAGTTTCCAAAGTTGCAGATAGAAGGCAGAGGCAATGGTCTTGCCAAAACGACTCAACCAAAGAAATGTAACTTTTTTTTAACCTCTGGGAAAAGAGTTCAAAGCACATTTTATTCTAAAAGCTAAGCAAAGAAAATCAACTCCCATGATATAGACACTTGATTTTATATTTCTCAGACAAGATAAACTATTGTATTCTGTGGGCTGATATTGAGACTCTTCCTTGCCAACATTCTCTTTGGTTTTTAATAGGATAGATTACCTTGGAGCTTCCTGGAGTCAAAACAACTAACCAACAGAGGTTGCTGAAGTCCTAAACTGCAAGATCTTCCAGAAATCACAGAGAAAACACAAGTTAAGAGCAAAACCACATGAGTTCAACTTGATTTCAACCCTCACATTTCCTGGAAATCATTTATGAAAACCCAGGTTTGGCAATGAATCTATTAAATAATTGAGCTAAAGTCAAGATTAGCTATGTGTGGGGAGGAGCAGTGGCATCATGGCTGAGAATGTGATTGATGAACTACTTAGGTGTACACATCGTAAAAGGGCTTGGACAAGGCTGTGCTGAATGTTCATATGAGTTGAACAGAGAAAGGCTCTTAGGATGGTGTTCTAATCCCACAGCCACCATTTCTGCCTATCTAGGCTCTTGGAAATCCCTGCAGAGCCTCTCCTTGAGTTTTTTGGGAAGTCAGTGGCTGCAAAGGAAACAATGGCAGAAACAGCAGCAGGACTTCCTGCGATGCAAGCAATTGAGGCATCAGGTTCTGTCTCCAGGAAAGCAGCCTATTCACCCTCTCAAAAATGGCTTTGATTTCACTCCCGCTTTCCAGCTTATCACTGGCGCGAAGAACCATCATTTTCCCAGTCTCCAAGAGCCAGGCTGATGCTGGTTCTGTATAATACCAAAGAACTGGACAGGAAGTGAGCAACTTACTTGAACAGTGGGTGCAGGTATCTCCACCATTTGAACAGTGGTAACTGCCCAAGACAGGCTGAAGTTCGCTCTCTTGACACAAGGGAGAGGAGGAAGGAACAAATGGGTGGAAAAGGTTTGAAAACAAACTTCTCTTTTTGCTTAGTTGGATGCCTTTTCCTTAGTTGTTAGGGGACAAGCCGGCCACCCTGCACTTGGCTTTTTGTTTTGTTGTGTTTTGTTTTGCTTTGTTTTTCATCAAAAGCTATAGCCCAGATCTATTTGCTGTTTGACATTATTTGAAAACCCTAAAGGTATTGCAAAGTAACCATGACTTAAATCCAATCTCCTCCTCACCCCTTCTCAAACCAGAAATGTAGTACTTGTATTTCCTCATCCTTCCCCATCAAGCTACATACAAAATTAACCATCAGTCTCTCCTTTCTCAGTCACTCTAGGTCCTACCCTTTTTTCTTGACCCCTACACTTTCTAAAGGTAGACCACTAACGTGTCTTCTCTGGATTAATACAAAGTCCTCATACCTAGTCTGTCAGGAGAGTGAGCCATATCTTTGGGCCTTTGTGTATGCTGACCCCTCTGCCTGGAATGCATTGTCCCCCTCTGTCTGGCTAGTATCTTTGTTGTGCCACTCCAAGAATCACCCTACAGAAATATGAATGGAAATGATCAATTTCAGGAAGGTGGGCACATTAGAAGGAGGGAAGGGAGAATGATAGAACTGGGATGAAGCATTATCTGTATCTCTAAGGTTTTACTGAGAGAGATATTTCAGTCATAATACAGTTAAAGCTCGGTTCTCAAGTCTTGGTTCTCAAACAACTCTGTTCTTGACCAAGTTGTTCATGGAAAAAAAAGTCTCAGTTGTCTAACAAAACTTCAGGTCTCAATTGTCTACCCGACAACCCTTTCATGCTGACACCTGTATGGTCACTCACTCGTCTCTCAGGTGACAAACGAAGGAGATTTGCTTTTCAAAACTGTTGGTTCTTAGTTTTCCAGAATGAATTAAGTTTAAGAACTGAGGTTTCACTGTATTAACATCTGCTAAATGTGAATTAGAAGTATATTTTGTCTGTCACATTATTTTGTGTGTCTTTGAAATATTTTATAATCATAAATAGAAAATGTTTTAAAATAAGCTATGCCACTTCCTCTGCAGCAGTGAGTCCTTCCATAGGGCTTCTGACCCTGGGCTGTAATCACAGGCTTACTTCCTAGTTCTAATCTAGTGACTAGACGAAAAACTCCTGGCATCTTGTTTGTGTCTCTGTCTGAATCCTGTGGGTACCTGGTAGACGCTTGCTAGTTATTGGAATGAGTTTCTAAAGCGTCAGCCAGTTTAGTGAAGGCTGGTGCTAAACGGTGGGACTGGCAGTCAGCAGGTGTTGATGGAGACCTGCAGAGATGAAAGGAGGGAGCTATGCAACATAGTTAGTTGACAGAACCACATCCAACCCAGCCCAGCAGGGTGATGTGTTGCAGCTGTGAAGTCCTTGAGATCCCAGCTCGGACCAAGCCAAGGGGACTGACACTGTGGCTTTCAGGGAGGGTGATGGGCTTGTCTTCCAGCCAGAGGAGACCAGCTGCCAGCTGCTAGTGCCCTCAGATTGAAGCAGAAGGGGCTGAACCTGGCTCTTGAAAAAGGATAAAGAATTCCTGGACAGGCTGGAGGAACTCACAGATAGACATAAACACAGGGTGCACCTGATTTTGACAAAGGCATGGGAGCCAGGGCATGAGGAAGCAGATGGAGGAATGGGGCTGAGAGAAGGGAGAACACAGGAAAGCTGCACCCCCAGAGAACTCAGATACCTGAGCAATGGGAGGTAACCTGGTCTATCTGCTTAGCAAATACACCTACTATATGCTTGGCACAATGCTAGGCACTGGGAGTAACAGTGATAAGCAACGTAAGCTGTCCAGTGTCTAAGAAGCTTATTTTAGTGTCAGGGCTGAGGCCATTTGTCCATCCAGGGTCACAGATAAGCTGGGGTCTGTGCACAGCCTGCCTCCAGACCACACAACACAACCCATTTCCTCCCTTACATTACAGCACTGCAGACACTTCTCGTTCCCACCAGCCAGCCTCCAAGTTCTCTTTTCTAGACGGACCATCCTTAGAGGAGAGGGCTGTTGGAGGGCTGGTGACTGGCACTAGAGTGACACTGACCAAGAAGAAACCAGTCCATGTGGTTCCTGGACCAAAGAGGCCCAAACACATGCGGATCAGGCTGGGTCCTCTTCATTCTGAAAGGCTGGGAAGAGCCGAGTCTGGAGGAGGTCCCTAGCAGAGATGCCCCTAGCTGAAGGGTGAAGGGTGCCAGCGCCTGGTCAGCATTGCTTTTGAGACACAGGACTTCGGCCTGAGGCCACTGACAGGAGCCAGGACTCTGCCAGCTGCCCAGATCATGACCTGAGACACATATACACGCAGGGGGCCCTGAGCAGCCCCTATTCCTGCACTTCCTGCTTCTTTTTCCTCTTTCAATGCTGGGTTGTTGTTGTTTTTTAAAGATTATTTTATTTATTTATTTATTTATTTATTTTAGAGAGGGGCAGGGAGAGAGAAAGAGAAGGAGAGAAACATCAACATGTGGTTGCCTCTTGTGTGCCCCTGCCAGCTGGGGACCAGGCCCACAACTGAGGCATGTGCCCTAGACTGGGAATTGAACCTTTGATTCTCAGGCAAGCACTCAATTCACTGAGCCACACTAGCCAGGGCATCAATGCTGGTTTTGTGCTCATCTTTTATGGTAGCTTTATTGAGTTGTATTCACACACCATGCAATCCCCTCTTTCTTTGTGTTCAGTTTTACTCTGCTCTCATCCACATTAATCTTAGGGAAAAGTGGGGGAGTGTCACCTATTTTACATTCTTCCCTCCCACTCCTTGGCTTCCTAGGGACAGCCTGGCAGCCATGGTTTTGACACTGAAAGGCAGGGGGGAAAACCATTGAGAACCTCCTGCTTGTAAGTCATCAGCTCCTTCCTAGGAGCGGGACCTGAGGTCTCTGCAGCCCAATGCAGTTTTCTTTTGCTGTGCTTAACCATAGGTGACAACCTGGAGGCCAGGAAACACCTCCTAAGAGTAGGAGCAAGGAGCACTGCTGAGGGGTCACCCAAGGAAGTGTCTTCTGGTCCCAGCCCGGCCGGGGCACGCTGCTGAGCTGACTCAAGCTCAGACTTGCCTTCTAACATCCCAGGGCTTCCTCGAATGCCCCCGGCAGCGATCCTTTTCCCTGGGGCTCCGATTCTATAGGGCTGAGGTGGGGCCCAGGCATCTCTTTGTCTACAACACACCTGATGATTCCAACAACAATCATAATTATGTACTGGTTTTGATGTCCATCACTAGGACAGAGGTTTTTCACTCTTGAGGGCTTGTTGTTGAGTTCTACCTCCAGAACCTCTGACTTCTGGGGAGTAGCCTGAGAATTTGCCTTTTTAACAAGTTCTTGAGGTCTAGATGAAGGACCACACTTAGAGAACCATTTGCTAGGAGGATAGGCTTGCTTCTCCGGAAATCACCCAAATCTGAAAGACGAGGAACCCACTGCCCTCATTCTTAACCCTGACTGGAATCAGCTGGGCAGTGAAACTCCCTGCTGCCCAGACTGCCTCCCTGAGCAATGGAACCAGAACATCTGGGTCAGGGCCAGGACTTGGCATTTCCTCAGAGTGCCCCAGGCCATTCCCATGTGCCCCCAGGGTTGAGAACATTACCCTGGGGGTCTTTGAAGCTCAGCTAACTTCAAACTATCTTGAGGGCAGAGAGAAAAGAGGGAGAGAGTGGGAAACAAAGGTTAGGAGAGCCAGAGTAGGGGGATGAACCCCACAGAGTCTGAGCCAGTATGTCCTCTTATCACAGCCCTGAAGCTCCTCTTCAAGGAGGCACCTTTGTTTTCCCCCCTTCCTCAACCTAGGACATTCAGAGGTGAGAACGGGGTCCTTGCCAGCTTCGAGCACAGCTGTAGGACTGATAGCTGATGACCTCCTGAGCCAGAAAAGCCTTCTGACCATACACTGGCTACACTTGGGTGCCAGAGCATGGCCCCAAGTCTGATGCTGCAGGACTGGGGACTCTTACTGGGCTAGGCTGGAGCACAGCTGCTTTCTCCCTCAGCCCATTGCCCAGTGATGGAAGCCCAGGTGTGCTGGGGGGAAATAAAGCCAGGGAGTGTCATACAGGCCTGGAAACATGGCTTCAGGTACTTACATCAGCCAAGGCACCAATCCTTTGTCACTCAAGGCCAAACAACATGCTACAGGGGGACATGTCCAGAGCTGGCAGAAGTGACAGGCATGACTTGCTAATTGTGCACATGGCTGGACCAGAAACATTTATCTGAAAGAAAAGCCTTGACATTCACTTATCAGCAAAATTATGGAAAACTCTCACTAGGATTCAAAGATGTGTTCACATGTTAAGGGCAAGCTTGGTTTTACCTTGGATATATATTATCTAGTTCGGGCCAAGACTGGGCAACAAGTCTTCAGGCTTCTAAGTGGCTATCTCTGCAGTCAGGAGTCAGAGACTTTTTGATGTCAGTCCCCTTGGGGCCTTTGTTCTGCAAGACAGTCCTTGCTCTGGTCAGTATCCCAGGAGAATAAATATTCAGGACTAAATGTTTCCTAATAATTTAAAAAATCTTAAAACCCAGATAAGATAATAAATTCCAAGTTATTAGCTCACTGGAATTTGCCAGAAGCCCCCTTTAACAGAGAAGAAAACATGTGCTTTATGCCTAGAATTTGGAATTTTAAGCAATAACTAATGCTTAGTGATTTTACTTCACAAATTTCCCCTGAGAAGGTGTATAAGTTGCAACACTTAAAACTGGGGACCCTGGGAGATCCTACTCACATGCAAACTCAGATTTTTGGCTTAAGTGAAAGACATTTAGAAAAATGTGTGATAACATTATGGAAAAGTAATGAAAATAAGAGATGCCCTCATGGTGCTTGTAGATTTCTGGTCCAAATTTGGGCAGGGCCTTAGCTTATGCCCTTAACCAAATCACTTAACTTTTTGGTCCTCCTTTTTTCTTTATTGACAGAAAAAAAATGAGTGTCTCTTTGTATGTCCAAGAAGTTCAAATAACATTACAAATTCCTAAAGCATAAGCAAAAGGTATGCAATGCCTGAACAGTAATGTTGGGAAGAATTTGGCAAATGGAACACCAAAAGAGCAACAGCATTAGCTTGAGTGTCTGCAAAGTTTTCTCAATGATAATATCTGCTCCCTGGCTAGAAGATGTTTCCTATTTCTCACCATATGCTCCACAGTCAGCTTATTTCCCTTTATATCAATCATTCCCCTCAAAGCCGCGCCACAGGACTGGATCACTGGCATCTTGGAAGGCTGTGATGCTGAGCTGTCATCCCAATAGGTCTGGGGGCCCTTCCGGGTCGCAGGAGTGGAATTCATGACCCATTTGTAAATCACACCACATATAATGAACTGAATCTCTCATCAAAAGAAAAAAATTTTTATTTTTTTCTATTGCATAAATAATGGTAAATTAGACTCTTTTTTATACAGATTATATATTTACAGACAGGTTAGAGAAAACATCTGGTAAATATGGCAGTCAGTTTTCCTTTATACACTGAGATAACATATTAATAATATATGCTTCATTGGATCAGTTAGTTGCATGCCAGGTTAATTTATATTAATATTTACATTTTATATAAAGATTTTCTTTTGACTAGTCTGCTGACTCTCTCATCACTGAATAGCAGAAATCACCAACCAATACTAAATGGAAAGAAAAATGGAGCGAGAATGAGGTAAATGGGCAGATCGTGACCCAGGAATTCAGTTCTTATGGCCCATTCTGGATGTGAGAGCTGCCAAGCTCCAGTTGTCCTGGTCGTAATAGCCCTCAGCTGCAGTCCAGTTTGCATCCAGCCATTTACTGCTGTGCATTGAGAAAAAAATTCACGTCTCAAGTCTAATGACCCCTAGATTCACAGCAACTCCCCCCCAATAGATGACTAGTTGCCAACCCCACTACCTCACTAGATTTTTGGGTCTGATTCTCCTCCAAGGGCATTGTCTTTGGTTAGTCCTTGGACAAATAGCTTCTTTCTGGATTCAGAACTGGGGAAGAAAATCAAACCCCATTAAGAAGCCATTCGAAGACCCCTGAAACCTGATTTCTAGGTCAAAAAGAAAGAATATTCTTTGATTTTCCTTGGAGAGAGCTGAGGAGCACAGACTCATGTAAATTTCCACCAGGAGCTGAAAGGGCACTTTCCTGGCCAATCTAGGTCTTTCCAGGGAAGAACAGCAATAAAAAAAATAAATTAAAAAAATTAGAAAAAATAGAAAAAAAGGACAGAAACCTAGGAGTTGATGTTGTCATGGGGCAGGAGACTTGGAGACTTTGGGGGCTTCTGCAGCTGCTCTCCCCCTGCCCCCTGGCCCCTGGCCCCTGCCCCCATCGTGGTTGGGCAGCATCTTCAGCAGGCACCTGTGCGCAGCATCACTCAGCAGCCAGCTAAAGGGCAATCGCAGGCAGCTGCTCCCCCAAGACTGATCATCTAATTCCTGACAATCACCCGAGATCAGGACTCTCTTCCTTCTGCAGTGTTACAAATAATTGCAAACCACGATCACATACACTGGAACGACTGTTCCAGTGGCCAGAAAAAAGGAAAGAAAGAACTGTTTGGAAGTTGTGCTCTTTATTCAGTATCTTCTTTGAGCTTTCTCAAATGGAAAAAGAAGCATCTTTTCCCAGAATCTGGTTTGCTTCACCTACTTATGCATGTATTCTGATGCATGTGACCTGTGGTAAGGTAATCAAATCCCCTTGATTTTCACGCTGACTAAGCCAGGACACATCCTTGATGCTCCCTTAAATCAGCAAGACCATAGGAAGTAAATAAAAACTCTTGCCTGCAAGATACGACACATTTGATGTAAGCCAATTTGTATTGTTTCATGTATAGACAGTGGACACCAAAAGAGATAGTTCATTATAACCGCCTCTTGGCACATGGGTTAAAAAAGCAACTGCCAGTTCCTAATGTGATTCATAGGGGATATAAGGGTCTTCTCAAGTGTGGGCATTCATTTTGATCTGTTTTGAACACAGTCACAATGGGAGGACTCTTCTTGGTCATCTGGTTTACCTTTCCTCTTGCTTTAGTGGTGAGAAATCTGAAGCCAAGAAGGGAAGTCACTCAAAATTATCTGGCTGGTGGGTGGCAGGGGCACCTGAGGTCCTGCCTCCTGTGCCCTTCCAGCTGATAGTGCTGTCCACACCTCTGGTCCTATGCTCTGCTCTCCTGGTTTCAGTTCACCAGGTCTGAGCCCCGACAGAGAGCTCTGGGAGAGGCGTTCTGGGCCTGGCAGATGTCAGCATCCCCCAAGGATAGGAGTGCTACCAGCCTCCTCTTGAAGTTCCCAGTGCACATCACTGGGATCAGGTTGATGGGCAGCAGCCCCGTGGCACTCAATGCCCTGTATGTTCCCAAAGTAGGCCAGATACTCAGGGAGCACATTCAGAGAGCAGCCTCTGCAGCCCTTCAAAAACTTTCTTTTCTCTCTCAGGTCCCAAGATGGAGCAACATCACACTTGAATTTTGCTTTCCCGGAAATATTCCTTCCTCATTATCCTGATCTTCTACTCCACTGGAAAATTCCAGCCTCTGCCTCCTTTCATTTGGACAATGTCAGAAGCATCAGTGTGAAAGCAAACCCATCAAGGTCAAGGAAAAGAGGTGGCGAGGGCTACACCAGCGTGGGGTCAGGGCATGCCCAGCATGCTGCCCAAGGCAGGGGTAGGGGCAGGAGGCTGGCCAGGTCTCTTCCAGTTTCAGAGGACTGTCTTTGTGGGACTGGCAAAACCTGATTCTTTGTGGCTACAATTCGAGCCAACTGAATCAAATTAATTTAGCCTCGAAGACTTTTTGAGCATTATTATAATGTTCCTGGAGACCATATAAAAGGGCCCCAAACCAATATTAAGTAGAAACTATAGCTGTAAAAATGACCATGTGCATTACAATGAGCTTAGGATACCAAGAGAAGTGCTTGGCTGGTTTGTGTACTTGACCTTATTCCTCCAAATCAGTGTCTCCAGCAAGGCCACATAACTGAGGACAGTCCCCTGAGTGACTTAGTCAAAGGAAGTATGAAGTGAAGCTGAATGGTTCTGACATTTAAACTGTCATGGAGACAGGGTCTGTAAGAGGCAGCCCAAATCCTCCTCTATTTTGCCATCCCTTTAAATAATTTAAATTGAAAACCCTAGCTGCTGAATAATGCTTCTTTTCTATTTTTGATGGATTTTTTTCCCTTCTGGGGGAGTTGAGTTATGAGGTGGTGAGGGAGGATGGCTATGGCAAGGCCTTCAGCTTACAGACTTTTAGCCCTGAGAGGTCACTGAAGAGGCCATGTGAAAGTTCTGATCTGCGGTCATTTCAGACAGACGTTCTCTGGGGAAGGCAGCTCTGCAGTCCTCCTTGTAAAAGAACCAGTATGTCCTGAAGTCTAGAAGCTTAAGCTCGGTCCATCTGCATCATCATGGCATCATGGCATCATTAAAAGGGGTACCTCCTTTTCACAGTGGGGTTCAAGACCTTCTCTATATCTTAGTGGAACAGGGTGAGTAAGATGATTCCTCTGGGCCATTGGAGAAATAGTGCAGTAAAATGACTCAGTATGGTTTCTGACTTCCAGCTGGGAGAAGCAGAGCTCAGCATCTTCCACAGGGATGGAGAACAAGGGCACAGCGGGACAGAGCTCCATGGTACGCAGCCACGGTGGCTAGGCCAGCCCAGCCAAGGGGCTGTGCCGGGCAGTCACACCCTGACTCTTCTGGTCATGCCTTCATATTGTCTCAGGGAAGCCTGAGCTACTGGTGGAGAGCAAAAGTCTCTTTGATTTATGATCTGAGTCTTGACTTAAGCCTAGAAAAGGCATTTGGATTAAAAGGTAAATTTATTTCTCCCAGTTCTTAGATATATGACTTTATAATTCTGTGGATGGGAGGTGGAGGGGCATTATTGTCAAAATTCATTAGGTTCTTTTGGCTAACTATAAGAGAGCAGACCAGCGATTTTCAACTGGTGTGCCACAAGAATTTTAATAACATGCCATACCTGACTATTTAGTCAGGGGCACTGACCTCTTTTCCCTTAGATTGTCAAATAAAAAAAATGACAACAGCCAACACAAGAGTAGCCATCTGATGTGAATGAATTAAAATTATACCTATTTTTGTCTGATCAGCAAAGATATAATTTTGTGTGTGTGCGCGTGTGACGCAGAACTTTAATAAATAGTTTACATGTGCCATGAGACAAAAAAGGTTGAAAAGTGCTGGAGTAGACCATTTGTCATGTGAAATCTGAGGCAGGAGCAGGTATCAAAAATAAAGACTCACAGGACACATCTTCTCTGCAAATAAGACACCTAGAATCTTCTGAAACCACTGGACTTGCCCAAGACCACATGCTGACCTCGGTTCACTTCACATTTCTGGCTTGTAGAAGAGCTTATTAACTGGCAAACGGATGCTTTTGAAGATTGAGGCTTAAAATATTTTTTGCCTTCCAGATGACATTTCTGACTTTTCACCCAGATTAAGAGGTCCTTGCTCTGGGCCCTGGGAGGTCAGGGATGGGGAGAGTGGGAAGGATACCACCTGGCTCACAGGTAGTTCTTGTTCTGAGCAAATGAAAGGGTAGGTTCAAACACAAAAGAAAAAGGCAGAGAAACCATGAGGTTTTTTTAAGGGTAATTTCTCCCACCAGCAGGATATGGTTGCAGGGAGTCAGGTTGCAATCAGGCAGAACCCAAGTGTTCTTTAAGAAAATGTTCCCTATTTTTATATGCCTTGGCAAACTCAGGGTGGAATGCAAGGGTTGCCATGGCAACTTTTTTTTTTTTTTTACAGACTGGTCACATGAGACCCACACACATTCTGGAAGCCACTGCTAATCATTTCCATGCTGGGTCCTGTTTGGGGGCTCTGTCTGCTTCTGGAGTGATGGGTGACAGTTCTTTGGGGGCCAAAGGCATCAGGGTCTGTATCCCTTGTCTTACAAGCAAAATGCCTCCATGATCATCACTGTGTGGTCTGGGGGGACACCCATTCTTGCAAAAAGAATGAGCCAAGTTCAGTTTGCTAGTTACTCAGCTGTCTTATAATAGACCCCTATGTCTATGAGCTGGGAGCACAGAAGAAAAGTTGGGATTACTCCTCTCCTCTCCTCATTGGGGCCACAAAGCATGGGGGACCACGATCTTCCAGAATCTTCACTATGTGCATCGCAACTCCTGCGGTAAGGGTGCTGACAGGTGGGGACTCTGGAGTAGCACTGGTGCGGACAGGGCTTGGGGAGGGTCTGTGGGAAGTCAGCATCTCAGGTTGCCTGACAACCCTCCAGACAAAGCAGCTGAGGTGCAAGTCAACAGGACAAGCTCTCAGCTCCCAAAGTCTCAGGAATGCCACTGCTCTGGGTCGTCTCCACACACTGCAGGCCGTGGGTGGCATCTGTGAGGTCGTCGTGGAGGAAGTTGACTTTTAGCCCATCAAAGAGAGTTCTGTGCCTTTCTTTGTGTCCTCTCTCCCTAGCAACCCCCACAATGGATGCACCCCTGGGTAGGATGGCCGACTTCCCAGTCACTGGGTCACTGGGAGAGGAAAGAGGTCCTCTTTGGGGAGACGATGCTGAGGACTTTGTGGGGAACAGGCTGTCGGTCCCTCTCCAGAACTACTTGCACTCTCCACCCCCTGCATGGTGGCTAATCTGTCTTCCAATAAAGTCTAACCCTCACATCTTCAGGGTCCCATTCTCCAGTGGAAGGCAGAAGAACTGGCAGAAAAGCAGCCTTTGAAGAAGTACTCATTCTTAGCCTCACCTACAGCATTGCAATCCCCTCTCATGGGGCACAGTCATTTAAGAATCGTCCCTAGGGTCTCTATCCAGTCTACTTAGGATCCTGCACCCCCTCCCTAGTCTGATGTGGTCTAGTGGTTCAGGGGGTCCTTTCTACCTAAGTATAATTGAGAGGGGGGACAACTGCTTTGGGCAGGAGCTAATGATGAAGCTGTCTTGTTAGAATTCTGTGTTTGGGCCTGTTCTCATTCAGGATTCTGTTGGGGGTGGGGGTGGTGCATGCTGAGTCAGGCCAGGGAGAGAGAAGAGGCAGAATGTGAGGTGTACTGTGGCAGGGCAGGGCAGGCAAGAGGGACAGGCAGGCTGGCACTTTCCTGGACTGGATGTGTGAGACCCCAGGCATTTTCACAGAGAGTCTCTCAAACTCCTGGGCTCTCAAAAGCTTACACCTGCTTCGTCCTCTGTACTATGGCTCAAACCCTAGTTTTTCTTGTGCTCTTCGTGAATTTTCTCGGTCTCCCACAGTGGGGAAGTTCCTAAAGCTACCCCCAGACTGTTGCCTGAAGTGCTTGCAGAGGTGATTTGAAAGAAGACCCAAAACTGAGACCTTGGATGCTCCAAGTCTGAGAAGGCAGTAGGGAGAAAGCAGAGAGGAAGGCGAGGTTTGGGGAGAGGTTCAGGAGCACGTACTGCACCAAGAAGCCCACCTGGCTGCAGTGAGAGAGGAAAGATTCTAGAGCCTCAGTCTTGGAAGAAAGGGGAAAAGCATGTAGCTTTCGGATGCACTGGGAAGAAAGAGGAGCAAGACAATTCCATTGTAGAAATAAGGACCTGAGCTTGGAAAAGTACAAAGGGAAATATTCCATTGACATATTGTTGGCTAATCAGACTATACAAGCTTGAATTAACAGTGGTGGCTGATATGACGTCTAGGGAAAGTCAGGATATTACAGACTTGAAATGGTGTTGAAAACACACTACCGGATTCAGTTCCCTTCCCCAACAGAAGTATTCTGCAGGCAGGAGTAAATTACCTGTCCCGTTGGCTAAGCTTATTAACATCCTTTTGTCTTTTCTCATGGAAATGAGTCAGTTGCAGGATCTGCATGCCTGAAGATATTATGTAAAATACAGTAGTTTGATCTTTCCATCTTTTCACTCTGAATTATATTTCTCTTTTTATCTGGGGAAGACTAACTTACAAAGCAAATTGTAAGATGAGAAGAAGGTAAAATGCACAAGGACCTTAACTTACAGAGGTCTCCTGGGAGGGAGATGTGTGTGGGCTCCATCAGTTCAGACGACTGGGGTGTGGGCTGCAACACCGCCTCACCGCCCGTCTCAGTCCCCTGTCCCCCAGACTACGTCTCCTAGCCAACGGAGGTAGGGACTGTGTCAGAGGACAAGTTTATATCAGGAGCAAGCGAATAGGGAAGAATGATGTCACAGATGAAGAAGCCAAATAGATACGTCTGTCTACCTGTCTATGTTATTATAGAGATGCCCACGATTATGCTTCTTTTTTCTTTAATGGCAGCACAGGCAGCAAAGCTGGGAGGAAGGCTCTCTGCAGATTCCAAAATGCTGGTGCGTGATGGGCTCTAAGAACAGAAAGCCAAGTACAGATGGAAACCGAGAACTCCCCAACTCTGCCAAGAGTCCTGTAGAAAGGCAGTAAGAACGGAAGCATGGGAGCAGCTGCAGGCCGCCAGGTCCTGCACCCCATCTGGTGGCTTTCCCCTCATGCCTTGCGGGGCTCCGCTAGGTGGAGGAAGGAAGCCAGGGTCAGAAGGAGAGCCCCTTTTCTGCAGCAACCCCAAAGTCAGCCCCTTGGGTTACCCTTAGGGGTGTCCAGTTGCCCAATGGGTTGAAAGAATGGGGTGTAGAGGCGACTGCGTGTTCACGCCCCTCTCTTGCTCTCTCACACCATGGGCCTGGATGGCCATTGGAATTCCGCAATGAAAATGTAGTTTGTCTTCAGAGTTCCTGCAAGTGGTTGAAGCAATCATTCGGAACTCCTGGCTATTTATTGCATTGGGAAACAAAACCATTAAAGCATTTGAGACAGCCCTTTTGTGTCCCTGCCAAGGAGATGAAGTGGCCTTGCAACACCTGTTGCCCTGCAACCTTGGGTTCTTCACTGAACTGTGCCACTGCGTCCAAATCTGCTTTTGAGGAGGAACAGAGTCTGCCCGCAGGGCATGCGCATGCGCAGGGAGCAGGGGCCGCAGCAGCGTGGTGGCTGGAGGCTGCTACTCCATGCCGCTCCGCAGGATCTGGTTGGCCGCAATCAGCATGACGCTTATGATGAAGGCCATGGCGAAGGCGCAGATGAGGCTCTTCCGGACGCAGGTCTGTCTGTTCTGTTTCTGGGAATGCACTGGGGGTGGAGGAGTAGAGAGGGCAAGGAGACATGGAGGGAGGGGAGCGGAGGGGGAGGGAAGAGAGAAATGACATTTGTGAGGCAGGCTCCACCTCTTTCTCAACCAGTCCAGTGTCCGGTCCACAGGAAGCAGACTGGTCAAGTCCACAAGCATTTCTGGGACCACTCTTGGAGGAGATTGAACACCACATCCTCCTGTAAATGGCATGAAATGGTGAGACTTCTAAGACCATGACAAATGTGATGTGCAGAGTAAGGGATGAACTTGCAGCATAATAGTTACAGTGACTTTCTGAGTGAGGAAACATGGAGCGTTTCAGAGCGAGTTTCACAGAGGGCATCACCCAGGCACAGCTGTGTTGGCTTCTGCGAAATGCCTGACTGCCCTGTCCCAGGCAGGTGTCTACGGTTGGAGCAAGGTCCCCACCTGTTAGTGCTGGGCTGGAAGCACTTACCTTTCCCAGAATTGTTCTTGGGTGGCTGCGGGTCCCAATGACTCCAAGCGACCCTGGCATTACTTCAGATGTGCCCACCAGTGATTCTAGTGAGGGGTCCCTGGGCAAGCAGCATCTGCATCACTCGGAGCTTATTAAAAATGCAGATTTTCAGGTGGGGCCCACCCTGGATCTACTGAACCAGAGAGTCCGGGGTGGGGTCAGTGATTGCGGTTTAACTAGGTGGCCCTGGTGCCTGCTGATGTCTGAGAAGTGGGGACCACAGGTGCTGGGAACAAGACCGATGGGAAGCAGGCAGGTACAGGACCACCTCAGACTTTCCAGAGGCAGGGGGTCCTCAGATCCTGCTGCCCCAGGGGTCTGACCTTGGGTCCTAGGGTTGTGTACTCTTCATCCTTTTGTTGGGTCAGGTCTCATACCGCTGTTTTTATAAGGCCCGTGAGACACCATTAGTGGGTCTCAACACAAAGCATTACATAGTGGGTTACAAATATGCAGCGGAAAATGGAAGAAGAAAGAAGTTTTGATGACATACGCTGAGAAAGTGCAAGTCTCTTTCCTAGGCCTTGCTTCTCAGGCCAGATTTCTTTGCCTTTCTCCTTCTTTTTGTCTATAACTCCTCCCCTCCCGGTCCCAGTCCTGCAGTAGCCTTTGCACACACTTTACCACTTAGTTTATGGAAGAAATCTGTGCCCTGGAGGCAGCTGGGAGGCTCCCTATAGCAGAGCTTCTCACTGGACCAGCAGCATCAGCACCATCTGGGAGTTTCGTATATGGCAGATTCTCAGGCCCCCCTGCAGAATTACTGAATCAAAATCTCTGGGGGTGGAAGCCAGGAACATGCATTTTAATAAACTAGCTCTCCAGGTGATTAGGAAATTGCTAGGCTCCACCCCCAGAGTGTTTGATTCATTATGTCTGGGCACAGCTGAAGAATTTTCGTTTGAGTTGCTGGGGACAGGAGGGGTTGTGTGTGTACGCTAGGGACACTGGAGTGGAGGGTATTGGGGAAGATGGTTGTTTTACATCTAGTCGTTAAGAAACCCAATATCAGCACAGAAGAACACTTTCGGGTTACACTCCACTTTAAGAAGGGGTCCTTCTGCTAGACACACCTTTAAACAGCCTTAAAAAATGTTCAGTTTCAAGTACCTCTCCATCTTGACATCCAGTGACCCCTCCAGATCCCAGAAATACAAGGGAAGCAGCAGGAGTCTGGTGATGTGTCCAAAGGCAAACAGAACTTTCCCTGAGAGAAGGGATCTCAGGGGCTTGTCAAGGGGCCTCTAAAAATTATGTCAGTCAGGGAGTTTCTCCAGCAAGCCCTGCTTCCCAGAGACCCAGTGCCCCGGCGGAGCCCTCACCAAAAGTTGGTTATTTCTGCCATGGTCTCTTAGGTCTCGTGTTGTTATCTTTAATTCCATGGGGCTTCTGCTTCCCTTAGGTGACTGAAAGTATTTTTGGTTCAGTTCTTTATTTGCTGATCATGTCTGGGTTTCAGAATCTTACAGGTTCTTAGCAGAGGGAAGAAAATTCTCTTGTGCAGAGATGTGCCTCCCCCCCAGGATGGGCAACTGTGAAGAGATGCCAGCTCTCAGGAAGGGAAAAGGAGGTGGCGTTTGAGAAGGGAAGGACTGGAGCAGAAATAAAGTGTGGAAGTGGAAGTAGCGTATCTAACACTTTCCGAGGACTGGCTAATTTATTCTGAGCAGCTCCTCAGCATAAAAATGCTTCTGAAGGCAGTTGTCTACCTTTCTATCCCGATGGCTGGCTGGCGGGGGTTAAGGAAATGCACAGTTGTGTGACTGAGCTGAGGGAGAAAGGTTTTGCTGAAGCCCTTCTTTGTCAAGGTTACAGGTGACAGGATTACCCCTCAGGACAGAGGCTGCACCTTTGATGTGAAAATCTTTAAGTGGTAGGAGGGGAGAGATGAGGAAGGAGAGGCCAGAAGATGGAGTAGTTTGTACGTGAGGCCATGCAAATGTGAACCCAGACCAAGATCCTGTACACAGAGTGGAGCTCCCAGCTCATTCCTCCGTAGCTCTGAAACGGATAATCGTTCACGCATGATTCAGACTCTGCGCTTTGATGAGAATCCTTTTATGTCCATTTCTGCCATCACCATAGATTTTGTGGCAGAGTGAAAAAAAAGGACTTTAGAGCCAGACCCAAATGTGAACTGTGATTACCTCACATTCTAGCTATGTGACTTTGGGCAAGCTAATTTCCCTGGGCCTCAATTTCCTCATCTATAAAATGGTGATAATAAGACCTACCTTGCTGTGAAGATTAAGGCTACCAAAGCTACTGCAATATTGTGCATGCCCAATGACTATGAATTCCCTTTTGTAAATCTTTTAAAAACTCCCCTTTATGCATTGACCACCTCCTCCCTCTACCCCTCTCCACTGCCACCATTTGAGCTGGGTAGCCATTGCATGCTTTATACGTATCATTGCAGAATTGTAGTGTGGCAGCCCTCTGTGAGCAGGGTGTGGAGTCCTCATTTGATAGGTGGGGGACTTGAAACTCCAAGAAGTGGAGTTCAAGGTCATTTGGCAAATGGTGGAGGTGGAATTTGAGCCCAAGTGTAATTTAATGTCCAGGTTCAAAATCTGCACAAATTCTCTCTTCTGAATCTTTTTACTTGACGGGACAAAGTTCAGCAATAGAAAGAAAATGCACTTTGAACACTTGGTGTGATTGGCAGAGAGTATAATCTGGTACTAACTTATGTGTTTGTTGATAATAATTCAAAGCCTATCTTTGGCTGTCATGTATTTGCATTGCATTATATTTTTGCATACCCATTTATTCTTGGTGTTTACTCTTTGTTTCCTCAACAAGACAATAGGTCAGACTAAGATGAGCTCTGAGTTGAGAGCTAGTTCCTTCTCCTAAATGCCACTTAGGAGCAGCTGTGAGCATGGGACTGAACTTCCTTGAGCCCCAGTTTCTCTCCCTGTAAAGGAGTTAATGATATCTGTTTTTCTTATCTCAAGGATTCTTTCAAAGATCAATGAGCTATTTAAAAAAAAAAGCAAAAGCTATGTCCAACCCTGAATTATTAGAGAAAATGCAAAATTTCCTTCTCGTATCCCTGGAGGACAGGAGGAAAGGGCTGCTTCTTTTCCTCTCGTTCCTTGCAGCCTCCAGCACAGCACTGAGGACACAGCAGACAATGCCGAACTTTCACTTCGGTCCCTTCCTGCATTATCTCATCCCAAGCTGCAGCTAGACTCACCTTCCTGAAGCAGTGCTTAGTATGCATCAGCACTCCCCGCCGCTTTCCTGCAAAGCCTCCTCCATACACCCCTGCCTTGCTGGGAGAAGCACGCTCCCTTCTTTCCAGCTCCTAAGCTCAGTGGGTAGGACCACAGGTCACCTCTGGTCCCTTTGCCCCCTCTGCTCCTAGGCCACTGTGCCTCCCCTGCAGCCTGTCTCAGCCAAGCAGGTCTTCCGGCTGGCTTTTCCACGAGACTCCGCGGCACTGTGGCACTGTTCCCTCTGCTGGGGGCAGCCCTGACCTCCTCTCTCATTGCTTCTGGGCCCAACCCAAAGAGGCTTCTAAACATCCTGCTCCCAAAGGGCCAGATCCTTTAATTTCTAAATTGGTCTACCTGTTAATATTTATTTATTTTTGGATTGAGATAGAATTCACATACCATAAAATTTGCCCTTTTTGAGTGTACCTTCGGTGGCATTTAGAACATTCACAAGGTTGCGAAACTATCACCACTACCAAATTCCACAACATTTTCATCATCCTAAAAAGAAACCCCATACGCATTAAAAGTCACCCCTCATTCCCCCTTCTCTGTGGCCACTGGCAATTACCAGTCTGCTTTCTGCCTCTGTAGATATGCTTATTCTTGGCATTGCGTATAAATGGAACCATGTAATATGTAGCCTTTCGTGCTGGGCTTCTTTCAGTTAGCATAGTCTTTCCCAGGTTCATCCATAACATGGCACACATCAGTACCCATTCCTTTTTGTGTCTGAATGATCTTCCACTGAATGGATGTACCACATTTGTTTATCCTTTCACCAGTTGATGGATATTTGGGTGCTTTCCATTTTTGGACTATTATGAATAATGCAACTATGAACATTTGTATACAAGTTTTTCGTGGACATATTTTCAGTGCTCTTGGATACAATAATCTGTGTTTCAAATTGCTGGGCTACTTGGTAACTCTATATTTAACTTCCAGAGGAAACTTCCTTTCTGGAACTTATGAACACTAAAAATGGCAGTGCTGTTGGCAATCTTTTCTATGTCTACCTTCCTAGAAGGTCTTGCACTGTCTGTCTAGTGTAGTAAGTTGATACAGAAGGAGCCCACAAAGTACGGTACAAGGGGATGAAATGTGAGTTGGGGGAGGCTGACAAAGGAGAACAGAGAAGTGGGGTTTCCTGTTTTCTTGAAAGCTTGTTAGCCATCCCCAAACACTGACAGATTCCTGGCTGCTGTGGCAGGGCTTGGGTGTCTGAGCTCCAGGACAGACTGCTCCTTCCCCTTGTCCAAGGGCTCTTGGATTTTCTCCTGGAGACAGGATTTGACATGGATTTTGCCAATGACCCACTGGGTGACCCTGGATATAATGGTGTTTTAATCCCTCTGGCTTCAGTATGGATATTTGGAAACAGAGCTGCATGTCTTCAGAGGCACTGGCTCCCAAATGAAGCAAATCAGAATCATTACAATTTTGATTAATGGTCCCAACACAGACCTATGTAAGTGATATTTCTGGCAGGGAATTTGGGGCTCAGGAAGGTTAAAACAATACAGAACCCAGCTCAGGTGATTCTCACAATAAGCCAGAGCTACCAGGTCTGGGAGTTATTATTGTCCTGTGATCCTTCCAGGTCTAACACTTCCCGATTCTATGAAACTAGATATTTCCATGGCTTAAAGTGGAGCTAATGAAGAGCTTTTGAAAGAATTTTTTCTATATATCAGTGATATCAGAAATGTCCAGGCACCCACGTAAGACATGAAGGTGGAGGTGGAGGATGAAACCTTTGAGGGAATAGGAGTGAGGCTTGTGTGTTTTATGATGCTTTTGTTAAGAGGAAGAGGGTCCAACACTATCAGGAGATAGGAGCTGGTCCTTTCTCCACTACAAAATCATACTGGGTTTCTAGTGTCTGGCTTTGAGGGTCCTACTATGGACCCTTGGTGTAGTGGCCAGGTGTTGTTGTGGCCTTTCCAGAAGTTCTTCCCCTTCTTCTAACAAAATTTATCATTTTTTAATCCTCGCCCAAGGATATATTTACTGATTTTTAGAGAGAGAGGAATAGAGAGAGACAAGGAAATTTAGATGTGAGAGAAAAACATCAATCGGTTTCTTCTAGTATGTACCCTGAATGGGGATCAAATCTGCAACCTTTTGGTGTACAGGATGACATTCCAACCAAGGCAACAAAACTCATATTTTTGTTTGGGGATCTGTACCTCTCCACCTAGTGGGCTCTCAATCTAAGGCTTCACCTTTCCCAATGTAACAAACCAGACTGGCCAGGTAGAGTACCCAAGCTCTTGGTTTGGTTCAACAGTAGGCACATGGGCCAAGCAGGTTTGATTGGAGCCCCTTCCTGGAATAGAGATGAACTTTGAGAGAGAGAAAATGCTATGACCTCAGGGAGATAGAGCCTTCCCAAGAAGGAAGCCCAGAGAGAGAAAAGAAGGAGAGGAGAGTAAGAGAGAGAGAGCAATCAAGGTGAGAGTGTGGAGAGAATGTTGCTTCAGAATTTTGGGTCCAATCAAGCCAAAGTTCATCCCTTTAACTTCTATTACTTGAGTCAGTGCTTTTTAGTTTAAGGGAGTCTGGGTTGAGTTTCTGTGACTTGAAACCCAAAGAGTGTTGACCAATACTCTCGGTAACTCCAGTGTGGGTAAGGACTTGACTTTAGGAGTGAATGTATCAAGAGGATGGTTCAAATCCTGTAAATTTGTTCCCTACCTCATCCTTCAAAGATATGGAGCTCCAGCAGGATGTACTCCATGAGGTCTCCAGGTGAAAAAATAACAGTCAGATGAGAATTGGAACTAGGGCCTGGTTATTTTTTTTAATTTGTTTATTTTGAGTTCTTATTAATGTGTTAAGCTTTGTGCTAACGATTCTCATGTGTTACCTCATTTAATGCCCATAAAAACAATAGGTCATTATATGATTCCCATTTTGCAGATGAAGAAAATTAGGCTTTTAATATTTACTTTGCTACCTCACTTAAGTGATCTAAGAGGTGCCGAGGCATGATTTTAAGCCAAACCTTTCCAGAGTGCAGAGCTAGAATTGTTAACCATGCAGATTTAGCAAAACAGCTCTCTAGGTCTCTGTCTCATGTCTCAGAATCTCACCATTCTTCACTCATGGCTATAGAAAACTTCCCTATATCGTTGCTGTGAAGGGTCCCCAAGTAGAAAAAAATCCTCTTTGGTCTGAGGCCCTAAGTTTCTTTGAAAACTGCTTCCTGTCTCACTGCCTACCACAGACCTCAACCACACCTTACCCTCCTTCATCAGCCCAAGGAGAATAGGTTTATTTCAGGAAAGTCATCGCACAAGGAGAGCTGGGAGCAGATGGTGTAGATGACATATCATGACCTTTTCATTTGGATGGGCATGAAGTGCTCAATGTGCATGACCAGGTGATGAGCCAGGTCTTCCCATCCAGGTGTGCATTTGACATCCAGACAGGAACGTTGCAACTTCAGCCGGATGGCTGAGCTAGAGACCTTGGATTTGACCGAAACTCTTTCTGACCTTCTGCTGAGCCTAGAAAATTTTGAATCCAGATATAACTGTTGTCGTCCCATCTTTGCATTGGACAGATGAGGAAAATAAGGCTCAGAAAGTTTTAAAATAAGTTACCCCCTGTCACACAGCTAGTCTACACAGGACAGTGAATAGAACCCACACGTCTACAGAGGATCCACTCGGGCTGCCTGGCCTGTGTTACCTCCCTCACCATCGTTGCTCTCATCCCTCATACAGAGGCACTGACCGGTGCAGAACTGTTCTGCTGTGTCTTTCACAGAAACTACTTACTCCCTGGGTGATGGTCTGTACTCCCCTCTCCTGTGCCTGTGGTCAGAACATCTAGAAAAATATGACAGCTGGTGTTCCATGTAGGGACAACATTTGGGGTAGATGTCTTGAAAGGGCTCACACTCTGATCTCATGCTTCTACTCAACTTCCAAATATAATATGATTTCATTGGTGAGTTAATGGAAAATGAGAAAGGAAGATGAAGCTCCATTCTGTAAGGAGCCTCTGTAATGGCCAAGGAAATGACCCTGACAAATTAAGGGGCCAGGGCAGAACTTTGTTAAGTAAACCTAGGTTCAAATCCTGACTTGCTATTTGACTTTGGACAAATTTCTCCACTGTGCTGAGCCTCCGTTTCTTCATCTGTACCACAGGGGCCACAGAATTTATCTCTCAGACTGTGCTGATAGGTCAATGGAATGTGTTAACAAATGACCAGCCCTTGGCAGGCATGCTCAATAGTTTTCTTCCATCCTCTTCCTCCTGGACTATATTAACATGAATAAACAGTAAACATTGGAAGCAAGCACTACCGGATTTAGTATGTAGTTTAATTTGTCATAAGAACCCTTAGTAGGGATTCACCCTTAGTGATGGGCGAATAGATAATTGAACCACATGCCCACTCAGTTCACCTATGTCGGTGACTCAAACCAAATAATAAAATACAAATTTGTCTCTCAGTGTCACTGAGTGTCTGCTCTCCAAAAACAAAATGTCTGCTGATTACAAGTGGTTGAACTGAAGCAAAATATCTCAAAATTCTCATACGAAGCATGGACAGTGAATGAACATTTTGGGTATCACATAATCTTGACTCTAATCCATTTTGGCAGATATGGACCTATTTATTTTTCCAAATAATTGCCAACTAACACCTAAGTACATTGAGCATATGTTATCTTAAGGGGATTCAAAAAAGATTTGAGGAACTGGGATTGCCTGAAAGCCTTGTGTTCAGCCAGATATTGTCTCTGTAGACTATTCTCATGTAGACTACTGATTCTCATGTAGACTACTGTAGTCTCTGTAGACTATTGTATAGGCTGGGGCTCCCAGCCATCCACAATCAGTAGTCTCTGTAGACTATTCTCATGTAGACTACTGATTGTGGGTGGCTGGGAGCCCCTGAATTCAGTGGGGTCAAGTGACCTTATGTCCAAAGCACTTAGCACAGTGAGTGACACCTGTTGGAGTGCCCAACTCAATGTGAATGACCACCTTCACAGAAGCCAGGTATGAGTGCAGGAGAGGTCAACTTTGGAACCCTTGAGTTAGACTCTTCTAGTCTCTTCCTTGCCTTCATACAGGTTTCTTTTCTTCTTTTTCCCCCATTTTAAAAATTTTACTATTGTTCAAGTACAGTTGTCTGCCTCCCGCTCCCCCCCCCAGGTTTCCTTTTTTTTTTTTTTAAGATTGCATTTATTTATTTTTAGAGAGAGGGGAAGGGAAGGAAAAAGAGTAAGAGAAACATCAATGTGTGGTTGCCTCTCACATGCCCCCTACTGGGGACCTGGCCCACAACCCAGGTGTGTGCCCTGACTGAGAATCAAACTGGCAAACCTTTGGTTTGTAGGCCTGCTCTCAGTCCACCGAGCTACACCAGTCAGGCATACAAGTTTCTATAGATGACTCCTTTTGGGGGCTCCAGGAAAATGGGTTCTATATATGGTATGTTCAGGGTTCCCTAAAGAAGTGAGGAAAGCTTTGCTTGGGGGTAGCTTAGAATTTCATCCTATTTTCTCCTGTCCATTCCTTAGGAGAGGGTGGAGTACTTGCTGCTTCCTAATGACCACCGAGCCCTGCCTTCCATAAGGGTAAGGCAGATAGGGGGGTGTGTGGGGCTGTGTGTGTGTGTGTGTGTGTGTGTGTGTGTGTGTTTGTTATTTGTGTTGACCTAAAAATCAAACAAATAAAGAAAACAAAATCAAGCCAAAATGAACACTAAAAGGAAGACAAAACCCCTCAAACCTCTCCCTTCAATGGCTCTACACCCCATGGGCTCTCAGCCTATTTCTCTGTTCTTTATTTTTCCATTCATGTAGAAGGAATAATCGACATTTCCTGACTTAATGGACAGAATCTGATCATTTTTGTAAAAGTATCAGACACAGGATTTATAAAAATGGAAAGTATAATCACTGACACAAAATGATGCTGATGGCATTTGGAGGTCCCTCTGTGAATTTCTAACTGAATCCATGGCACACGGGTTGCCCACAGAGGCATTTTCGAACCTTTTCCACACTCCAGAATCTCCACTGTGACTCCAGCTTTGCTGACCTCAAAGCAAACTCTGGCCCTGGCTGGGTGGTTCAGTTGGTTGCAGCGTCGTCCCATATACCAAAACATTGTGGGTTTGATCCCTAGTCACGGCAGGTATGGGAGGCAACCAATTGATGCTTCTCTCTCACATTCTCTCTCTCTTTCTTTCTCACTCCTTTCCTCTCTCTCGAAAAATCAATAAACATATGCTCAGGTAAGGATAATAATAATAAAAAATTCCAACTGTGCAATAAAAAGTCTGTTTTATGGACCATTTCTTCCTTCCTTGCTCACAGACAAATGTGTCCTTCACCTTTTCAAGGCAAAGGTACAGGAGTACCTTTAGGTGTTTTTTTGTCATTGATTCCTTCCTCTGACACCAAATAGGGCAGGATTTCCAATGTGTGTGGATCACGGGCTCCATAGGTGAGCTAATCATCACTTCCGTACTTGCCACAGCAAAGCTCCCAAGAGAGCAGGCGGAAAGGGCTTCCTCGGTGGGGGGTAGCAAGAGCAGAGGGGCCTGACTGGGGCTCTGGAGTGTGGGGGAAATGGTCCTGCTGCTTCCTTCTCTCTCATGGGTCAGTGTGGGTTACGCAGAAGATTAGATTTGAGGAGAAAAGATTGTCATCACTTGAAGGAAGAAACCACCTTGTGCCTTCATACTTAGATGCTGGATTTACCAAGACATGGCATGGTGGAAGCTTTTAGGTGGGTGAGGGATTGGAGATCTTGGCAAGGGCATGGCTGAAGTGACTGGACGGGGCATGCTGCCTGAGCTAGGGCATAAGGGACAGCAAGGAGTTGACAGCTTGGGGTAGGGCAGGGCCCAAAGGGCTGGGAGGAAGGGGAGAGGATTTAGGACACATGAGCCATGCAACTGCGCCATCAGATTGCAGTAGGAGCAGGGAGAGGTTCAAAATGCCAACAGGTCCCTGTGTGTGGACAGCAAGTATGCAAAAGGAGGGACGGGAAGAGGCCAAGGTCAGCCACAAGGTCTTAAATGGGCGTGTTCAGTCCCAGGGCACCAGGGGTGAACTCAGTCCCTGTGCATCATCTCTTCCTAGACACTTTTGCCTCAAATGCAATCAGGAAGGCCCTTTCCTGAACATGGAGAGATGGGCATTAAATATACACACCTACAGCTTCGACCATACACAAAACTGGAAAAATCTTAAACCTAAACACAAACCAATGGGCTTGCCTTTAAGGCCAAATAGTGCTGACAGAATGTTAAAACAAACAAACAAACTAACAACCCAACTCTCTGGCATGAAAATATGCAAAAGCAATTATGTAAGCAGGGTCCCAGAGATCATTTCAAAAGTAGTGTGCTAATTACAAAAATAATGTTTCTTTTATTAAATAAGACCATGAATTTTAAAGCATTTAGTACAGCGCCTGGCACTTATCATTTACCAACCCCAAATAATAGCTGTTGCCAATGTTATATGTATGAATCATTAAAGCAGACTCAGTAATACTTCTATTTTGGTGTCTTTCTGTCAGTCATTTATTTCATGAATATATGAGCTTTTAAGTAATAAAAAGACATGGCTTAAAATTCAGATTACTTCCCAGTGCAGCCTGACCTTTCTCAAATTACTAAGACTTGTGACATTTCTCTGAACAAAACAGTGATCCACAGACAAAGGCTCTGTGGAAAACGAGGTACCCAGACATACTCTTTCCTCCTGTCCTGAGAGCAGTTGCTGACAGTGAGGGGCTGGCGCCCTAGATGCTTCCGCTGTTGAAGCACATAGTCTGTCAGCTAGGAAAGCAATGGCACGGGAGTCCAGGCCCACTGTTTCCCCAAGTTTTAGTTCAATCCCTACCCTCTCGCCTCTATTCACCCTCCCAGTCCCCTTGCCCACGCGGCCAGAAGTGGTGTTGGCCGTCACCATGCTGCCCTGTGTAGTTGGTGCGGCTCCAACTGCAAACATGGTCATAGATGCCATGGCCCAGGTCACAAGAAAAGAGACCAAGGCAGCTTCTGGACTACAGCTCTTTCCGTTGGCTGTACACAGCACTTGTGAAAATTTTAAATGCAAACACCTTTACAATGGGGCATTGTTTTCAAGTTTATCCCAGTCCCCACTACTTCCTCTTTCCCTGGTTTGAATTAACTTAGTTTGTCACCTTGGAATATAAGCTGTCTCCTGTTACCTCTTGTCATGGCCTTTAATGCTGCACACTGACATAGCGGTGCAGCCCAGACAGGGCGCATGGGAGCCCAGACCTGAAGGAATCGCTGTGGCCACCTGGACTAGCTCAGCCCCGAGGAGCCTCCCTGCCAGGGCCCAGCTGGCTGTAACGTGGCAGTTCCAAGACAAGGGAACCAAATGTCATTCTGGTGCCTATGTGGCAGCTTACCATCTGTATATATTGACCTGTGTATACTGACAAGACACAGGGTCCGGCAGAAGCAACACCGACTTGAGCGCGGCTCGTAGGGTAATAATATGGGTACAATAATTTGTAGTTTCAATTTGAACATTTCACCTAAAATGTCATATGCTGTATTTGAATGTGACATTATTATATTAAAGAATTACACACTTATAAATTTGTAATAAAAGATTTTGCGATTAAAAAGGGGCAGCATTTGTGCCAGATCCTGTGTGTAGCTTACAACCTGTATGCATTCACTTCTGATTATGTTCAGGAAAAAAAATAATAGAAAAAAATAGTTTGCTCTCTTTAAGAAACCTCAGCACTGACTAGGTTACATATTGCTTGGTAGTCTGCTATGCTACTTTAATGTAAGCTTAAAAATTCTATACATCAGAGCTGAACAGCTCTGATTTTTCAACATTGGAAAGAGGGGTTAGATCATTTAGTTTCCCTGGAACTCTCTATCGATTAGGGGATAAGATAGGTTGTTTTTTGTTTTGTTTTTTTCTTGTTTTCTTTCATGAGCCCAAGAAATAAAGGCCTTTCTGCGGCCTCTTTTTTGGCCCCAGGAGAATCGTATTTCTTCTGTAACTACGTCATCAAGTTCCCGAGTCTTTGCATAAATAGGGCTCCTTTTGGCCAGTGCATTCAGGGAGCATAGCAGAGAGGCAATCCATTCCTGGAGACCCTATGAAGCAGGTGTAATTATCTTGATGTGCACGCATGAGGAAACTCACTCAGAGAAGGAACACCCCTTGCCCAAGTCACACAATTAGCCACTGGACCTGATCTGGGTTTGCTGACAGTCTGCACAGGCTCTTTCCACCCTCCCGTGCAGCCTCCACTAAGTAAGGGCAAACACCACAAAGCCACGCTTCTGGTCACGGACCCCAGAGTCCCTGGAGGAAGGACAGGGTCAATGGAGGTTTTGCAAAAATACAGAGTTTAGGGGAAATATGAGAAAAAAAGAGAGAAGCCAATTGCATCTTTGCAAAAAGGACCTTTTAACCTCAGTCCTGGATTCTTGGCTTCGCTGCAAGTCCATTGTAAATACATTTTTCGCACAGAGGATGTGAAGGTGTTGGCCTGTCTCACACCCTGGTGAAGAAAGCTGAAGTGGGAGTACCTACCGCCTTCAAACTCTGTCTGGCAGTTCCCCGAGGTATCATTCAGGCTCTCCTCCTCATTAATGATGATGTTCTCGATGTCCTTCATTGTTAAGTGGTCCCGGAAGGCGTGATAGAGGATGTGCTTCAACTCTTCCAGAGTTATCCTTTGCATGTCGAACTGTGGAGATAAAGAGGAGTGAGAGGGTCTTGGGCACATGGGGGTGAGAATTCTGCTTGGGGCATTATCCGCAAGCCCTAAAGTCTTCAAGCTTCTTTATGAAAACCTGTCCCAGCTTTTCAAAACATCAGATGAGCAGTTTTCCATCATGTTCAGCTCCGAGCATACTTGTGAACTTGCAGTACCTTGTTGGGAATACAGTGCATGGAGCATATCCCCTCCACAGAGACTCTGGGAGGAAAAAAAATGCCACCTGCCAATTTGGTTTCCTGCTCATCCAGCCATCTGCTGTCACCCCTTGTGTACTTGGGAGTAGTGTCACACTTCAGACTATGCATGTCTCTAAAAATTTTATGATCTCTTAAGAAGCCCCCAACTCCCATCTTGGTTTAAGTATGTATCTCCTTGTAACACGAAAAAAATGCAAGCTCAAAGCCGTGTTTATGAGGAGGAGCAGCGAAGGCGGGGGAGCACCCCAGGTATGTTTTTCCCCACCCGGTGACAGTATTGTTTCCCCACTGCGTTTACTTCCACCAGGCTCAGTTGTTCACTGTCTTAGCCCATGACATGTGAGGAGGGGTCACACCTCCAGGTGAAAGCTGTAAGGGCCATTGTGTGGTTCTATCATTCATCCTTTCCCCTCTGCCATGAGAACAGCGTACCCTAGGGAGGGGCTGTTCCTTCTGTCTGGGTCCCAGAATGAGGATAAAGTGGGGAATTCCTGCAGCTGTCCCATAAAAGGAAAATCATGTAAGAAATGCCCTTTTTGTTATTAGCCATGGAGACTTTGAACTTCTTCGCTACCATAGCATAATGTGCTTTAAGTCAGCAATACAGAAATTAGTACATAGAAATGACAGGCTACCATTATACAAATTCTAAAATATGATGCATGGCTTCCAGGGCCAGACAGTGGGAAATAAGAAAACTGTTATTGGAGGTTAGAAAGATAATAACCCTTCGTATACAGTAGCAAAACATTTGGTAAAATTGTGGCTTGTGATAACTAGCAGGACAGATATGCATTGAATGACTTTGTGGCTTTGGAGGGGAAGTTTGGGGAACAGCAGCTCTGGCTGCAAATGGTTGTGTCTGACAGGGCGCTGGAAGAAAGAGATGAGCTCAGAAAGGAACTGACTGGTTTGCAAGCCAGAAATGGAGTCAACTTGGAGAGTCCTGGACTTGCAGGAAAGAAAGTAGGTGTTTCTCATCTCCAACTAGGAAGAAATAAAAATGAGAAATACTTTAACAATACAAGCCTATTAAAACAACTCAGCCCTGACCATTGTGGATCAGTTGGTTGGGCATCATCACACAAAGTGAAAGGTCCGTGGGTTCGATTCCCAGTTGGGGAACATGCCTGGGTTGTGGGTTCAGTCCTCGGTTGGGGTCATACAAGAGGCAACTGATCGATGTTTCTCTCTCTCTCCTCCTCCCTCCCTTCTCCTCTCTCTAAAAATAAATAAATAAAATCTTTTAAAAAGTCAAAGTGTCCTTTGTTACAATCTCTGAATGTGTTAGGTGACTCTCTCAGGAAGCTGGCTATTAAGTTCAGAAAGAAGTTTGTCTAAAAAATAATTATGGACATGGCTATTAGCACAAACCAATTGGAATCAAATAGGTAAACAGATGACTAAGTCTTTGAGAGAGCTGTACTGGCCAAGAGCCAGCAGCCTGGGATTAAACGAGTCAATGACTCTATCATCTTGGGGGTCCCAACCTTCTACAGGCATATGCCATTATGAGGAGAAGCTACACAGACCCCAAGAGGGACATATTTTCCAATGCCCTCATTAGATGGGTATACGGGAGTGGAAGAAGCTGGATCCCCCAGTGGTGAAGCTGGGAATTATGCTTCAAATTATGTAATGAAATCTAGAGCAATTTCCAGGATGTAAAACTGGGGCTTAATTAAAAAATATCCTTCACCCCAAAGTCTGTCCAACAGAATTTTAGAATTGCTGAGTCTTAGACTCCTATGTATCTCTCAATTTTTAAAATTTATCTCCACGAGAAGCTACACCCAGATTTACAGTATCTCATGAAATTCTAGATCTTGAGTCTTATGTTCTCATTGGATGGGACTTGTAGGATGTTTCCCTTGGGGAGGGGATAAGTATATTTTGTGGCTAAAGGGAAAGAAATAAATACTTATGGGCAAGAGTGTGGTCTGTAATAGGTTATATTATTTCCGATTATTTGTTTCCCCTCCCTGTGAGAGAATTATATCTCCCTGCCCATTGACCTTAGGCTTTGGCCAATAAAGTGAGAAAAGTCTCAAAAGACATTGTGTATTCTGCCATTTCTCTCTCCCTCCCTCCCTCCCTCCCTCCCTCCCTCCCTCCCTCCCTCCCCCACCCCCTCACTCTTTTCTGCCACAAAACCATGTACACCAAATAGGGGCTTCTCCTTTCCCCTGGGTCCTGGAATGAATACAGTGTAGAGCTAACCCATGCAAGCCATGTAAAGTTGAGTGAGAAATAAACCCTTGTTTTTCACCACTAAGACTTTGGGATTTCTGCAGTATAACTTAGCCAAGAATGAATACAGAAATCAATGTTTCAAGTTAGGCTGGATCATGATAAAAGAAAGTTTTAGACATTTTTTTCCCTGCTTTATTTGTAAAGTGATTCCTTTAAGTATACCCCTTTTTCTAAAAAATTTAATTGGGTTACTGAAGCTTGCTGGACATCCAAATGACTCAAGTTCAAAGCTATTGCTAGAGCTAAAAGCAACTGAAGGGGAGTGTGTAAAGTAGATTTGTTTCTGCGCCCCCGTTTATTGAATGTAAAAGTAAAATTTGAGATACATTCAGAATTGTGCCTTAGATTTGTCAGGGGAAACTGTGGTCGTCAGCTGGGTGCAGGGAGAAGACTAGCAAAGTGCACAGTGGGCGAGATGCGCCCCACAGATGAGAACACAGGCCCCCCCTGCCACGGTCAGAGAAGGAGAGTGACAAAATCAAAGAGACTCTGAAAATGAGTAAGCCTTCCCAAAGATGGATGGAAGGGACTGGAGTGCCTGGGAAAACTCTAAGTAGCCGAGAGTTTGGTAAATTCAGAAAGTGGGGGGAAAGAATTGGCCAGGGGCCATGAGAAGGGCAGAACAAGTGCAAATTCCAGAAATCCCTCGTTTTCCTTTTACTTGGCTATCTGGGTCATGTTTTAGGAAACTAATATTTAAACAAAATTAGTCGAGTAGAATTTCATATTAGCATAGATTTGTCTTTTAAAAATTTTAAAGAAATCACTGTAAAACACGGATATAATGCCAACAAGTAACTTCTTCCATTGTTATCAGTCCATTTAGCTTTTCGATTTTCCTTGAGTCAATTTTGGAATTTTGCATTTTTTTCCAGAAAACTAGTCAAAAGTGTTTCATTATTACTAGCATGTAACTATGCACAGTAGTATGAATGTTTTAAATTTCTCTCAATACTTCTTACATCCCATTTTTTATTTATAAATCCTGCTTGTTTTTCTTTCCTCTAGGTTTTATTTTTATTGTTTTATTCTCTTTTTAGTGAATCCAGTTTAAAGAATGCAGGCCATACATTTCTTATTTTTAGGAACCAACACAATTTCCCACTCTGGTTGGACCTTTGTGGGGTCGATGACACAAATATGTTATCTTTATTCATTCTGTTATGTAACCTTATAATTACAATCTGTATCTTCTTTTTTTTTTTTTTAAATATCACTGTAGCTTCTTTTTTTTTTTTTAATTTATTATTTATTTATCTTTTAGAGGGGAAGGGTAGGAGAGAAGGAGAGGGAGAGAAATATCAATGTACGGTTGCCTCTCGTGTGTCCCCTGCCGGGAACTGGCCTGCAACCCAGGCATGTGCCCTGACTGGGAATCGAACCGCGATCATCTGGTTCGCAGGCCCGCGCTCAATCCACTGAGCTACACCAGCCAGGCTACAATCTGTATCTTCTATGGCCGTATTTCTTTCGGATGAATTCAGTTGTCAAACACTATGTGCAACATACTGAAGCCTGTGAAGGGAGTTGTATCTCCACACATTTTCTTATAGTCCTAATATTTTTTAATGAGTCCTAATATTTTAAAAATATTTTAAAAAATTACAGTCCTGATGTTTTTAAAAATATTTTAAGATTGTTTTAATAAAAAAGTAGCTTTAAAGATAAATTTAAATGGCTCCTCTTTGGTGCCAAAAGCCTGAGTCCCTACTGCGACAGACAGCGTTTGGTCTCTTCATGCCAGGTACTGAGATGGAGGCGCACAGGTGGGCCAGAGCCCGGGGCGGAGGTCCTGATCGCCAAAGACAAGCCGGAGAGTGGTTTTCATTCAGTTTGATGCACACTGTGGCAAGTGAAGCACACAGGATGGTGGGGAAACCCCTGGGGAAGAAGGGTCAGGTCCTAGAAGGCTTCCTGGGACACAGGCATGCAACCTCAGGCTTAAAGGAAGAAGAGCCCTGGCCAGGCAGCTCAGTTGGTTCGAGTGTCGTCCGGATATGCCACAGCTGTGGGCTTGATCTCCAGTCGGGGCACGTATGAGAGTCAACCAATGGATGCATGAATGAATGGAACACCAAACTGATGTTTCTCTTTCTCTTTCTCTCTCTCTCTCCCTCTCTCTAAATCAATCAATATTTTTTTTTTTTAAAAAAGGAAAATGAATTTGCCAGGTGAGCGAGGTGGAGATGAAGGAGAGGGTGGGGAAGAGATGAAAAGGGCTGTCAGGAGAGGAAATGCCAAGCCAAAGCCTGGGTGTGAACGGCCACACACTGAGTCCTGAGGACTGGGCACAGTAGGAGGTGTTAGGAGTGTTGGTCACAGCTGTGCATAGGGTGCTAATCAATCCAGGCCTGCATGACATGATGAAGAACTTGGTTGGTTTTTTGTTTTTGTTTTTTTGCTTTTTGTCTGTTTTTACATTTTTATCATGGTAAATACATATAGCATAAAGCTTACCATTATATTCATTTTTAATGGGGCAGTTCAGCGGCATCAGGTCCATTCACAGTGTTGTGTGGCCATCAGCACCATCATCTCCAGAATTGTTTGCATTTTCCCCAACTGAAACTCAGTACCCATTGAATACTATTTCCCCATCCCTCCCTCCCCCAAACCCCAGGCAACCACCATTCTACTTTCTATAGAAAGTCAAACACAAATTTCACTGCTCTAGGAACCTTAGGTTAGTGAAATCATACAGTGTTTGTCCTTTTGTGACTGGCCGATTCACTTAGCATGATGTCTTCAAGGTTCATCTGTGGTGTAACATATGTAGCATCCTGCAGACTTTTATTCCTTTTTAAGGCTGAACACTGTTCCCTTGCGCATCTGTGCTACGTTGTTCATCTGTTTACCCATCCATGGACACTTGGGCTGCGTCCACCCTGTAGCTTCGGTGAACAATGCTGCTATGAGCACAGATGAAAAAATACCTGCTCACGTCCCTCTTTCAGGTTTTTTTTTTTTTTTTTGTATATACCCAGAAATAGAATTGCTGAATCATATAGGTAATTCAGTGTTTAATTTTTGAGGAATAAAGCTTAGTTTTATCTTTTGGGTAAAATGAAGTACCGCTGACTGATTTCCATCACAGAAATTATTTCATCAGGTCTGAGTGTGAGAAAAGTTCCCCTTTGCTAGTGGTAAAAGGGGCAGGACAACCAGATAGGCTATGGAAATACCAGGTTTAGAAACCGCGATGGGATATAGGGACAGAGAGAATTCAAGCGCCTGTAGTGGAGAGGTTGACAAGACTTGATGAGTCATTGTGTGTGGAATGTGAAGGAGAGTGAGCAAGTTAGGGTGACATCTGGGCTTTATGTTTAGCCGAATGGTAACAACAGAAAAAACAGGCTTAGAGAGAAAGACAACAAGTTAAATTTTGAATGTGTGCATTGGAGGTGCCAGAGGGACAGCCCAATAAAACAGCCCAGGAGGCAACAAGATATACAGATATGGACTAACGGCTCGGATTTGGAAGTCATCTGTATACAGATGACAGTGAAAGTCATCAGAAAGGATGGCAGTATCAGGAAGTGTGAAAATGCCCAGGGAATGCACTGGGAGGACATCAAGATGAACCGGTGGGCAGCCTCCATTACAGAACAGGCAGGGTGTACGTGGTACTGTGATGTATACTAAATATATACTTCAATTTTCTGCTTATGGTTCCTGGCTCACAGCCGCCAAAACCCTTGGAATTTCCCAAGCGATAAGTGCAATGGGAACACCTTTTATTATAATATTTGGTTTCTTGTCCTCAGCTCCTGAAATCGCTTCAGAGCCGTACATGAGTAGGGCGTTATTCATAACAAGCCTCTTTCAATCCCAACTCAGTTTATGTTAGTTAGGTGGCTTTTGGAAAGCCCCTAAAGATGAGGATGCTGAACAGAGGGTTGAACTTTCAGTCTCATCCGCTGACTTCTGGGAGAGGAGAGGGAGGGGCTGGAGACTGATGTCAGTCACCAATGGCAAATGATGTAATCCATCGTACCTGTGTAATGAAGTCTCCATAAAAACCGACAAAGGCCAGAGTCAAAGAGCTTCTAGGTTGGCGAACCAGAACACTTCCACGTGCCACCATGCCAGGCCCTAAACTCCGCAGGGACACAAGCTCTTTTGTTTGGGATCTCCCCCACATATTGCTTCATCCGGATGTTGATTTGTATCCTTTAATATCCTTTGTAATAAACCAGTAGTCCAGTAAGTAAACTGGTTTCCTGAGTTCTGTGGCTTGCTCTAGCAAATTAATCAAACCCAAGGAGGAGCCAGTGCGAACTTCTGATTTACAGGCAGACCTCAGAAATACTACAGGTTCTGTTCTAGACCACCACAAATAGAGCAAATATCACACAGAAAAGCAAGTCTCACAAATGTTTTTGTTTCCTCGGTGCATATTAAAGTTATGTGTATGCTATACTGTACTCTATTAAGTATACAGTAACATGATATCAAAAAAACCAATGTAGTTAGCTTAATTAAAAATGGTTTATTGCTAAAAAATGCTAACCATCATCTGAGCCTTCACCCTCACGAACCGACCTCTGCCAACTTTAAACTAGTCTTGTGCAGCTTCCTCACCTCTCTCAGCCTTCACAGAATTGAAGAGAGTTAGGACCCTGCGCTGATTAGGCTTTGGCTTAAGAGAATGGTGTGGTTAGTTTGATCTTCTATCCAAACCACTGAAACTTCCCCTCTATTAGCAATCAGCCTGTTTCACTGTCTTATCACACGTGTGTTAACTAGAGTAGTGCTTTTCATTTCCTCCAGGAACGTTTCCTTTGCATTCAGCACTTGGCTGTTTGCCACGGAGCCCTAGCTCTTGACCTATCGCAGATTTTGACATGCCTTCCTCACGGTTTCATCATTTCTAGCTTTTTAAAAAAATTCTCACCCAGGGATATGTTTAATGATTTTAGAGCGAGAGGAAGGGGGGAGAGAAACATGGATGTGAGAGAGGAACACTGATTGGTTGCCTCTTGTATGCACTTCGACTGGGGACTGAACCTGCAACCTAGGCATGTGCCCTGGCCAGAAATTGAACACGCAGCCTTTCGGTTTATGGGACAATGCTCCCACCAGCTGAGCCACACTGGCCGGGCATTTCCAGCTTTTGATTTAAAGTGAGAGACATGTAACTCTTCCTTTCTCTTGAACATTTAGAAGCCGTTTGAGGGTTATTAACTGGCCTAATTTAAATACTGCTGTGTCTCAGGGAATAGAGAGGGCCCAGGAGAGGGAGAGAGATGGCGGAAAGGCCCATTGGTGCAGCAGTCAGAGCGCACACAACATTTATCCATCAAGTTTGCCATCACATGGTGGCAGTTCACGGCATCCATGACAACTATAATAAAAATAAGAAACAACAGTTTGAAGTAAGAGTTACTAACACGTGACACGGAGACACAAAGTGGGCAAATGCTGTTGGGATGGTGCCGATAGACTTGCTCAGTACAGGGTGGCCACAAACTTCCAATTTGCAAAGAAAAAAAAAAAGATGCAATGTCTGCGGAACACAGTAAACAAAGCACAACAAAACGAGGTGTGCTTGTAGAGCCAGTCATTCAGAAGCACAGGTAACAACCTGGACCTGCGATCAGCAACTGAGCTGAAGCGCAGTCTTGTGAAACCGAGAGCTTCTGGAATCCGACGCTTTCACAGAGTAGACAGTGTCAGAATTGAGTTGCAATGCAGGGCACCCGGCTGGCATTGGAGACTTGCTCGGTGGTGTTGGGCAAAAACTCACACACTGGCATCGAGTACAGAACTATAGGATGCCTTTTATCGGTGTACGGAATCGGTCATTAAAAGTAGTTAAGGGCTTCTGTTTGGAAAAAACTCTACTTTTTTACATCATTATGACTATGCTTATTTTCTTCCTGTGTGAAATTTCTGCTGTTTCTCTCCTCTTTGGTTTTTAAACTGTCTGTGTTATATTAAACACATCTCTTTAAAAAGGTATGTCTCTTATAAAGAGAATGAAGTTAGATTAAAAAAAATCTAATTGGGGATTTTTGGCCTTCCGGTGGTGGAATCTAATCACATTTTCATATATTGCTATAAACATGCTGGGCTGTACTTGTTACTTCATCTCCTGCTTTCTAGTCTTCAGCCTTCCTTATTTAAAAACAAAATAAAAAACAACAACAAAATAAAACCTAGTGTTGTCCTAGTTTTGATTATACTGATGGATATCTTCCCATTTATCAAATGCATTACTTAAGCCATATTTTCTCATATTATCAAGTTCAAGACATTAAGCTGCATTTTCTCCCCTTTCCTTGTGTGTGACAAGAAAATGTCTGCGCCTTACTTTCCTGCCTCTTCCTGGACACGTTACAGTCTCAGCAAGCTTAATGTGAGACTCGTTAAGACGAACTTTCTACTATTGGCACCTTTTTCTAGAATGGCACTTGGCTTCTGCATTTAATTTTGTAACAAAATGTATAACAGCTACTGCTACTTCATTATACTTAATTGACTTCAATGCTTACTTCCCTTCTTCCACAACCATCCTAATCCAGTGCCTGAATTTCATCCAAAAATCTGCTGGAGAACTTTTCACAATAGTTTAACAACGAAGCATATGTGAACCTCACATCATCTGAGTTCTCATAGTCTGATAGCCCTTCACTCCCTTCTCCCAGGAGGGGCGCTCGGCTTGCCACTTGGGTCTCGAAGAGCCCGGCGCTTCTGCTGGCGCTCTGTTGGAGCCTGTCCGGTTCCGTCTGCTGTTCAATGTGGGGGGAGCAAAGAGGTTGGATGGTGGCCTTGGTTCTTACTTTGAAGATCATTTCTTTTTCTTCTTGGACACTAGTAAGAATATTTCTTTTTCCATGGTACTAAATAGATGCTTTCCATGCTATGTTAAGCAGTACGTTTTTGCATTAATCTTGCTGGAGGTTTTGGGTGGGTGTGTGAGGGGTCTTTTAATATTTATGCCCATATCATTTTCTGCCTCATGATGTTTCCTGGAAACCACTTTGATTATTGTCTTTCTCCTGTTTTGTATAATAGGTTCCTTTCTCTGGAACACAGATCAGTCCTAATTAGATTTCTATTCCTGGTATCCATATTTTTTCATCTTTTCTCTAATAATTTTCATCTCTTTGCCTTGTATTTCATATCACTAATTTTCTTGTACTGTTAATTCTGTTCCTACTGTCTCTAGTAAAGATGTTAATTCTACAGTTTCATACTGGTTCCTTCCACACACTTATTATTTTAGCCCGTTCCCTTTGTGCCCTAGACTGCTATGGCTGTTGCTGTACAAAAATCCAAATCTCCTGCATTGCTTTTAAATATTAAAACATTGAAGAACATCCAATAGGCATCTTCTGTAGTTCTCACCCAATTCACTCTTCAGAGCTATGCTCCTCCCTGCATCTCTTCCTTGGGCTAGGCTAGGAGGTCATTAACCTGCCTTTCCAATTGCTACTGTTAGGGTTTATGCATATGTGAATGAGAAGTGGGCAACCCAAATGCATAGCTTGCAAAGGAAAGCGTGGCTGGGACATTCTCTGCCCCTCGTGCACAGCTCGTTGCGGGTATTTGTGGAGCACTGGGCGCTGTGCACACCATAAGCTGGGTCTGCAGTTCCTCGGGTGGTGCCTTGTAGATACAGATGATCCCTTTCCAGGAAGCACAGTTCTCTGGAGGTGGGAAGGTTGCTGTTTACCCTGTTACTCTAGCACGGTGGTTCTGGAGTATGTTCCCTGGACCAGCAGCACCTGAAAACTGGTTGGAAATGAAATTTCTCCAACCCCACCCCAGACCTACTGACTCAGAGACTCTGGGGTGAGTCCCAGCCACTTGTATGACACGAACTCCCCAGGGGATTCCTCTGTTCACTCAGGTTTGCAAAAGCACATGAAGTTCTGGTACCGAAAGGAGACCCCTCTCCCAGTGCATGCTGTCCCCCATGTGACTGTCACCCATGGTGACAAAACTGTCCCAGGCCTTCCTGCTGGGATCTATCCTCATCCTAGACTGGGAATTAAAGTCTCCAAGTTGGTGCAGAAACAGAGGAGTTGATGGGACACAGAGGACAGGCAGCACTGTGATGCTGACACGCAAGGAAGATCGTTCTCTCAGGATGCCCTGTTTTTCTCTTCTGGGCAGTCACTGTGTCCAGCAATTAGGTGCAAACAGGTGAGCCAGAGGATTACTGCCTTTGCAGGGTCCTCTGCCTTGGTCTGGCTCCCAGGGAGGAGCAGGTAATACTGACTGCAAGCATCCTCTCTCAGTCCACCTCCCTCCTCCAGGTCAGTGGCCTTTCTAGGGCTTGCCAGAAATCTAATCGTTCCTCCACTGGGAGTTAATTTTGTCTGTTTATCAGCCTCTGCCAGCAGATGATGAACCCTCTGAGGGCACGCACTGCCTCTGGCAGGGTCTGTCACGGAGCTGCCCCTGCCCCCCACCCCCAATCTGTGAGAGGGCCAGGAAAGGCCCTGTACAAGGGGACTCGCCACGCCCACATTCTCTACCATTTCAAGGTGGAAGAGCAGAGTAATTGAATGTGTTTTCCTGCTGTGAGAGGAACCTCAGGGTGCCTGAGTCTCCAGCCCGGACCGGAATTTCTGATAAGATGCAAGGCGGCCGCGGGAAGGGCGAGCTCCTGCTCTGCTGGGCACTGGCTGTGCGAGGCCTTCGCCTGCAGGCTCAGGGCAGCCTCACGCAGAGACCCGCACGGCTGGGGGCCGCATCTTCCATGCCCAGGTTTTAGGTGAATCCAAACTCAATTCAACTTTCTCAGAAAGTGTGAAATTAATTTGTTGGCACAGGTCTTTCTCTGGGGAGAGGGATGGGCTGAATAAGCTCTGGAACCCTGCCTACCTCTGCTCTTTTCTCTGTCCATCTACGAAAGGCATCACCCACCAAGAGCAGATTGGCAGGTCAGAGCCTCTCTGCCAGGGGTGGAACTGGTTACAGTTTACGTGGCCGTCTGGGCAGGATCCCACCCACAGGGCTGGGTGCTCTCATCCATTTCTCTTGGTGTGGCATAGAACTCACATTTTCTAAGTGTGTCCCAAGCAGTCGTGTGGCAAGGTCAGACAGGGCATTAGGTCTACAGAATTTCTTGCCTGTGCCTCCCCCACACCATGGGCCACACAGCCTCCTGTCTCTAATAAGCAGGCCCCCAAAGGGACTGTCCTGCCACTACCTTGCCAGTGGTCCCAGGATGTGAAGTGTCGGACATCAGCGTAACCAGAGACTTCTGGAGTCCTTCCTGGCTCCAAGCCTTTCCCCACAGGAGGAATTAGTGAGAATGGAAGACAAGGCATTGGGAGACCCTTCCCGCCCCAGCAAAGACGCAGACGCATTGAGGCCTTGGGCAGGATGAGCGGGAAGGGGAAAGGAATGGGAGCTGGTAACAGTACTGAAAACAACAGGGAGTGCCAGCTGTGGGGACCCCGTCTGGACTCCTGGATGTGTCCCCCACTTGGTGTGGGGACACAAGGACACAGAGAGAATGAATGTACTATGTTCTCTAGCCCTGCAAGGGGTTAGTTCAAGTTAGCACAGGGATTGGGTCATAAACATGCCTCAGCCTCTGCAAACTCCCCCTGGAATGCAGTGATGCTGCAGAAAAACTTGGAAACACACAATCACACCAGAATTGAGATTGAGCACCTATTTACTGCCACTGTCTGGGAGAAATTTTCCACTCACTGCAAAACGTACAGAGCAGACATCAGACGGAGCAGACAGGTAGCTCGGAATCTGTGGCTGACGTTGAAAAGCTTCGTCCCCCGGAAAAGATTCACCATTTGGAAGGAAAGCAAGTAGGCACTTGGACCCGCCCCACCTAACACCCAGGACAGGTGCTGTCCCCCATCTCTGCTCCTGAAGCAGCTCAGACCTCCTGGCCAGCTGCTCCTTCTGCTCCTCTTCAAAGGCTGTTGACAACAGAGCAGAGTGGAGGGGATGTGGTGATGGCCACTTTCTCCCACTGCCCACTCCGTGTGTGTGGCCGCTACGATGCCCCTGACGCACATCCTGACACTATGTGGCCACAGTCCAGGGCCCCTTTGACTCTAAGTGGTCACAGAACCCAGGCTCCACAAAAGACTTGTTTCACTTGTGTGGGAAGGGAGGGGTGCTTTTCCATCTAAGAAGGCCTTTCTAGAAGAAGGCCCATAAACACAGAGAGCTTGCCCAGAGCTGAGCCCATCGATGGGTCCTCTGACTGCAGATCAGAGAAGGGATGTCCACCAGGATCACTTTGTTTGGGTGCCAAATGCCTAGTTTCCAGCTAGACTGTCTGGTAGCAGGTGGAGGTGGGGAGGCTAGGTGTAGGGAGGGCTTTCTCTGGGCCAGCTGTGGCCTCATTTAAGCCTCACAGGGGTTACTGCAATGAGAAGATGGAGTCTACATTATGCCCATTTCAGAGATGAAGACGTTGGGGCTCAGCGGTTGAATGATGAGGCTGAAGACAAGTGGCAAGGGAGTGAGACGCATGATGTGGTACAAATGGTCAGTGCATGCGTATTCTGCTCCACCTGCACAGGGGCCGTTCACTCTGCCGCTTTAGTCTGAACTTGGATTCCAGGTGTGCACCTCACCCTCCCTGATGCTGCTGTAAGCACATGATGCCCATACTGTCCGGGGACAGGGAGAGAGCCACAGGCCAACCCCAGACTCCAACTGCAGCTGGTATATTTATCTCTCTGTATGCTTTTCTTGCCCTTACTCAACAAACACAAAATGAGAACCTACTAAGTACTCGGCACTGCTCTGGGAACTGGGAATACAGCAGAGAATGAGACGGAAGATTCTCTGTCCTCCTGGACTTACAGCGTAGCTGCGGGAGACAAAGTGCACAAGGAAACGAGTGGAGTGGAGTGAAAGGTGATGAGAGGTGTGTGGGGAAAAGGGAGCCCGAAGGGGGCTGGGGCATTCTTGGGCTGGGAGGGGAGCTGCAGTTTTCAATGCGTGTGTCAGGGAAGGTCTCACCGAGAAAGTGCCATTTGGGCAGGGACATAAATAGGAGGCGAGGGCATTCCAGGCACAAGGAATGGTGAGCGCCAAGGTCACAAGGTGGGCACCTGCTCGCTGATCTGGCAGAGGACAGGGAGCGAGGCCTGAGCTGGGCGGGAGCAGAGGGCCCATGGTTCTACAAGGATTATTTCTCACCAAGAATCAGGACAGTGTTTCTCCTTTTTCCTTTTTTAAGATTTTGTTTATTTTTAGAGAGAGGGGAAGGGAGGAGAAAGAGGGAGAGAAACCTTGATCTATTATTGTCTCTTGCATGTGCCCAACGCAGGCCCAGGCCCAGGCCCACAGCCCAGGCATGTGCCTTGACAGGAATCGAACAGGCAACCTTTCGCTTCACAGAACGAAGCTCTACCCACTGAGCCAGCCAGCCAGGCAGGGCAGTGTTTCCCCTTTTAAAACGGAGATGGTCACTGCACCACCGCACGCATTGCCTAAAGGAAAACCGAAGGTATAGTTTCTGAGTGCAGGTCAAAGGACAGGCCCATTAGAGGCTCTCTGCTCCTGATTTCAGTGGCCCTCAAGATCGGCGTCTGCACTGAAGTAAGAATTCACCTGTGCTCAGCCCTCCACCAGCTCGCTCTGTCCCACTGGCATGTGGACCTGCGAGAGCTCCCGAGAACCGTCATTTTTGCCTTCGTCAGTGGGTGTTGCGGCGAGCTGAACCACGGCCCCAAAGAGGTCCACATCCTAATCCTAGGAATTTATAAAGCTGTTCCCTTTAGGGTAAAGTAAGTGACTTTGCAGATGTGACTAAGTTAAAGACCTTGAGATGGGGGAGATTATCCTGGATTACCTGGGTGGACCCTAAATGTAAGCCTGGATCCTAAAAAGGAGAGGCCAGTGGCGCAGGTACTGGGACTGGAACAATGCACCTGCTGGTGGAGGAAGAGGCCTCAGACCATGGAATATAGACAGTTTTCAGACACTGGGAAAGGCAACGAGGCGGGTTCTCCACTGGGAGCCCAGAAAGAGCGCTGCCCTGCCGCCTGGATTTTAGCCATTGAAGCTGGTTCAGACTTCTGATCTCCAAGACTCTAGGAGAATACAGTTGCGTTGTTTTAAGCCACAAAGTTTGTGGTGATTTTTTTCTAGTGGCAATAACAATCTATTGCAGGTTTATGTTTGGCTTTTGTTTATTACATAAAGGCATTTTTGCCAAAAGCTCACTGAGGTCAGGAAGAACTCATCTTGTCTTTGAGAGTTTGGGCTCAGGGGACACTGCGGTTCCTCGGGTGAGGGTAAATTGTGAGCGTTCTCCTACAGGGCTGGTTCCCATGAGACACAGGCAGAGGGTCCCAACAGGGATCCCACTCTGTTCTAACCCTGGGAGATGTCTGCAGAGTCTGTGGTGTTTGAGGATGTGCAAGTGGGAAAACGGAAAACAAGCAGCAAGGCACAGGAAAAATACTCATGTCTTCACAGCAACTGTTGAGAATAAAAAAACACATAAAAGTCCCCATTGCACGTTTCAAAGGATGTGCTGACGGCCCCAAGAGGCTCAGATTGATAATGTGAAACGGCTTGTTAAGGCAGGCATGTATGACAGGTCTGACGCTGCAAGCACAACGAAGAAGGAGGCAGGGAGGGTGTGTGTGTGTGTGTGTGTGTGTGTGTGTGTGTGTGTGTGTGTGTGTTCTAAGTTCTTAATGGGAATGAACTGAGAAAATGTCCGTGACCTTGGTTTCCGTTTGGATGCCATCACATAGTTGCTGTGTGACCCAGTGAAAGTTACTAAACCTCTGTGTTCCACAGTTCTCCCCTATGAAAAACCAAGATAATGTCATTCACATCATGGGGTTGCTCTGTGGATAAAGCTCTTTGTAGCCAAAAATGCAGTTCTTTGGACTTCATGCATTTTGCTTCCTCAACCCTTTGCTTTGCTGCGGCCCCACACGTGACTGGCGTAACATAGCTCATTCAGTTGCTCATCGCAGAGTTCCGTGTGGGCACCTTGATTCTAAGCCCCAGAGTCCTCTCACCACACTCCAGCCAGCAACTGCAGCAGTTCCAGAAAACAAGATTCGTTAGCTGAGTTCGCTGCATCCTCATGCAAACAAACGCAGAAAGGGGCTCAGAGAATTTGAGCAGGTGGTAGATGGAAACGTCCTGTGTGCAGGAACTTGTCATCTAAAACAGGTTCTGCCACTAACTAGCTGAGCGTCCTTAGGCAGGTCACTTAATAGCTCAGAATTCATTTCCTCATCCCATTAATAGATACTAGTAATAATAAAAATAATAAGAATAGTTATGTTGAGGTAATAATACTAATAAAAAGAATACTTGCCTTATTGACCTCATAGAGATTTTATATAAAATAAAATAAGAAATGTTAAATCTTTTTTATGAAAATGCATGCCATGGTAATACCAATAGAAGACATAATTTTGATAGGCTTATTAATGACATTTTGTCCCGGCATTCAGGCTCACAGTAACCGTCTCTGCTGCAGCCTGGAGACTGAAGTTGGCCAACACATAATTCTGTCTTAGAACAGTGAGGTTTAAGGTCCTTGTGGCTAAAGCACACCTGCTCTTTTCTCATTTAAAGAATGTCAGTTAAGCTTTCAGGATTCTCTTGACAGCTCCCATCTGGCATCTCACAAAGCACTAGGAAGAGATGTCATCGTGTGACTTGTCTCACTCTGGAGTGTTCCTTTTACCACACCTGTGACCTTCGATGAGTAATTCTTAGTGACTTTTCAGACAGAGAGAAAAGTCATTTCTGAAGGGGTGGCAGAGGAGGGAAAAGAGCCGAGCAGCAGCAACCTGGAACTTCAGGTAAGAAATGGATATGTACTTGGGCTGAACAAACGAACGAAGTTCGGATTCACCTGGATTCTGTCTGCAAAGACTGTGACTTTTCTAGATATGGGTACTTGTGCTGAAACAAGAACTTGTTCAGGAGAATTGGGATAATTATTGCCAGGAGGTTAATAGGGAACATGCTGTTAAAGAGAGGAATTGAACCTATGGCCAGAAGTCAAGGTGACGTGCTGGAATCCTTCAATGACATTCTAGTGTTTTCATCATAGAGTCCAAGTTCTTTTTTTTTCCCCCTTTATTTTTATTGTTGACACCATGGCCAATGTCCACCTCTCCCACTTTGTCCCCTCCCCCCAGCCCCTGCTCCCCCTTGCCTCTGGCATCACTGTACTGTTGTCTGTAGCTATGGTTATACATATTTGTTCTTTGGCTAATCCCTCTGGCCCTGCCACCTGTCCTGCTCACCCACCCCCGACATCTGACTCCTCCATGTGTGGCCATCCTGACCTTCTCAGAGGCTGCTGTACGCATCAGGTTCTCTTTCACCTCTGGGCTCTTGCCTGTCCCTGTCTGCAACACTGTTCCCTGAACCATGTCCTTCTCCAAATTCCTCCTTCAGGTCTCAACTTCTCTGACATTCCTCTGGGAAGCCTCTGGAGTCCCCCGAGATAGAATGTGCTTCCCTTCACCTGTGATCCATGTATTCCACACCTGACTTTATCACAGTGCCACAACAGTGTATAAAAATCACCTGCCGGCAATTATGTTTTCTCCATTAGACCATCAGATCCTGGAAGATAGAGCTATGTCCTGTTGGCAGTTTCAACTTCATTATACCTAGCAAAAGTTATCCCTAGATCAATATTTGTTGAATCAAAGAATGAGTGCATGTTGTCTTGAGAAATGGGCGAGACAATAAATGCACCGAGGGAAATCCCCATGCACAGTGACAGACACATGCAAACGGAAATACTCAACAAAATGGGCCACGGTTACATAGGAATGTAAAACCAAGGAGAGGAATTGAATAAAATCTAATGACAGTTATGAGACTTAAAGAATGGGAAATATAGGATGTAAATGTATACAAAAAAAGAAAAGATGACCCAATAGAAGATAAAAAAATCAGAAAACCAAAATCAAATGGGCCTGGGCTAAATGAAGAAAGAGTAGAAAAGAAATGAGTGTATAGAAGTGATGGAAAATAATGGTGACATAGGACAGTGTGTCCTTTTCATGCCATGGGAATATTAGCATGGATGTTAAAAATCAAGAAAAGTAAGACACTTGGTTCTGGGAAGTGAAATCAAGGTAGTTACTTTTTTTAGAAGCGCCAATTCATGAGAATACCCCTGACCCGATTTTGGTTCCCAGAGGAAACCCCACGTGGTGTAGAGACTGCCTTCTTCCTCCAGAAAACCAGACAGGCGCCCAAGGTGAGGCCTGAGGCCCTCTGTTCACGAGCCAGATCACAGAGGCAACCCTGTGAAGCCATATGCCCTTTGTTTTAGTGACTGGAACCCGAATGTGCTGTGTGGGAATGTGGCAGAGCACTCTGTTTTAGTAACTAGATCACAGACATGGCACTTGGTGAAGCTCCTGGTCTTCTGTGTCAGTGACAGGTCACAGATATGTGGTTGAGCTGCACGGTCCTCTGTTTAGTAATCAGATCACTAATATAGCACTTGGGTAAGTCACGCTTGCTTTTGCTGCCTCACCAAATCACAAGGAAGACAGGTGGTCAGGAGTTACAACTCTGTTTTAGTAACCAGATCACAAAACTTGGCACGGGAGTCGGCGGTAGAAAGTCCCACTTCAGGAACCAGGCAACAAACTCAGACTGCGGGTAAGCCGTAGCCTCTCCCTTTTAATAAGCAGAACACACACACAGCAGGTGGCACTGCCTCTCTCATCACCAATCGTGCACACTGCTAAGCTGTGCAGTGCTGATTTTTAAAATCTCAATTATACATCCCAACCTTATCTTTTAAAATTTTACTTGTTGCCTGTAAAATTTTATTAGCTAAAGAAAAACAATCATTTTGTAAAAACAATATAAGCAAGGCCATAAAATTGCTAGCTCCATATAAGCACTTAAACAGGCAGGTTGCAATCATGTCAAGGACGTTAGGGAGTCAAGGTGAAGGATTCTGCGCACCAGCTCCACCAGATTTGGCAACATAAGGGCATCAGAGCGGCAATGGGTGGACCAAGGACATTCCATTTGAAGCTCTTTTGTCATTGTGGATCATCACATTGGATAAGACCTGGGTGTTAGAATTTGAATTACTGTAAAGCAAATATTTACTCCCCCCCGCCAATTTATTGTGACTGGAGTATGTTCCTACCGCACTGGTGTTGGACTTGACCGTGTGACTTGCTTTGGGGCAATGAGATGTTAACGATGTGGCTTAGGCAGAAGTACTTAGGTATGCCTTCCCATATGAAAGACATCTCAATGAGAAACACATCCCCTGCATTTCTGTGGCTTGGACCCTGAATGAACACATGTGGGGCAGACCCAAATCCAACCTGCACCAGGGGCAGAGCCTCCCAGCGGAGCCTTGGTGTAGATCAGCTGAGCCTCACTCAGCTGGCTTCCAGATCTGTAAGTGCCTCTTGTTATAGGTCACTGATTTTGGAGCGCTCTGTTGTGCAGCATCACTGTGCAACACGGATTGATTGGTATGCTTGGAATTTCCAGGGGCAAGAGTAACCACATGATGGGAGCAGGAAGCAGCATGAAGAAAATGGCCACACAGCTAGACATAACTCTGGAGTGGAGGTCGGGCCCAATGGACAACAAGAGAGGAAGAGACAGGCTCACTGGCTTTTCCTACGTGGAGAAGCAGTCCCCAGAGGTAAAGTTTCCCTAATGGACCTCCCATGTCCCTGGCTCAAGGCATGTTGCCAGCTCACTAAGGCTTGTATTAATTTATGGAAAATTCTATTTCATTACTTATCTTTCTTTATGCAAAAGATGGATGTACTGGAGGAAATGAACATACAAACAAAGTTTTCAACCTGTGGAAAAGATTCAAGACATAAAACTGCAGGACGACCGAGCACTTGGGGACTGAAGAAAACATAATTCTGAAAAATATTTGTAGGAAATAAAAGTAAACTTTACATAGCAATTGCTTTGTGTTCCCTGTCTTTTCATATACACACGTGTCTGTTGATTAGAAGAAAATGAGCTAATATATAAGAAGTAACATTTTTAAAAATCTAATCATGCCACAGTATGAATGAGGACAGAAGCAGGAGAGGATACAATCGATCATAGAGCTAGGACTCAGTGATTCAGATGGCAAAGTAGATATCATTAGCTTTGCCACGCAGAAGGAGGAACTCTGGGATGAAAAACATGTGAAAAGAGATGACAAATGTGAAGAGCAGAGAATAGAGATATATGGAAAATCATTATTTCTGAAGAAGAGCCAAGCAGCAATAGATGAGAAGCAGTCATAAAAATACATATACATACAAACTTCCTGAAAATTCATTTCTCCAGATCTTTAGGGCTTATTATCAACACAATTTGAAAGATGTCAACACTTGGACATATGTTGTTGATGTGCTTGAAATACAAGATATAGGGAAATAAAGGAAAAATTCTCCAAATATCTTGGTATAAAGAGTAGGTTAACTCCAGGGCAAGAGAACCAGGCTTTCTGGGACTTGCCCTGGGTAACTCCAAACTCCAGTGGAGAGATATCTCTGAGCTTTTTGGGAAAAGACTTTTATTAAAGAATTTGACACCTGGCAGGGTTATGATTCATTTACAAAGGCAACAGGACATAAACGAGCTATGCAAGAGCTCAGAAAGCATAAAACCCATCACCCTTCCTAAAAATGTTATTTAAAATGCACCCTAGCCCACTGAGAGATGAGTCAAAACAAGGAGTTCAAGAATGGAGAACACATGGCATTAAGGAACTGTTTCCAAGGGCTGAAACTCCGTTAGTCTAGAACCAAAGATAAATGTTGTAAACATGACCATAGAAGAAAATGCAGCTAAGGTGGCTCCTTCTTAAAAGGGAAGATATGATATGAAAAACCAATAATTTAACCATAATAAGTTGGATCGATATCTGCAAAACAAAGATCAAAAAGTAGGAACTGGAAGAATAAGAAGAAGGAAAATGCACTAAATTATTTTTTTTAATTTTTATTTTAATTGTTGATCTTGTACAGTTTTCTGTCTTTTATTCTCACCTGAACCCACCATCCCAGCCCTCCCCTCCTCCCTCCCATTTCCACCCCCCCCATAGTTTTTGTCCATGTGTCTTTTATACTTGTTCCTGTAATTATTTAATTTAAATGGTGGCAAAGTTTTCCTTTAATCACATTAGTTACTAGATGAACGTTAAAGGACAGTTGTGGTGTCAGACATATTTATCACTTTTCCGATCTTAACAGAAATGCCTTTAGAGGTTGTATGTAGTTATATTGTCTTTTCCAAATTTTGTTCTGTAGAAAATAGTTTCAAGAAGTGAAGCGCTCTTCACGAAAACCAGGAAAAAAAAAAAAGGGAAGGAAGGAAGGAAAAGAAAAAGAAAGAAAGAAAAAACTTTCATGGTAAATAGGAATGAGAAATATGCCTTATGATTTTCCCTGCTGGAGATGAAAAATGTAATAGCAAAAGTCTATCTGAGTGGTCTTGTATTTGAAGAGACCCATTTAACATTTTTAGACAAGTGTTTGCTAATAATTAAACAGGGAAACCTTTTCTTGGGTCATATTGTAGCAAACATTGAGGCTGTCCTACACCATGCCAGGTGGCTATGTGACCCACTTTTGACCAGAGAGACATGCTATGATGACTGCTGAGGACCCTTGCAAAGCCTTTGTGTTCCTTGAGAGAGAGAGACAGCAACAGAAAGAGACGAGAGACGGTGCCTTGTGAAGCTCTGGGTATTGTCATGTCTAGAGATGTGATATCTGGAACAGCTACAATCTACCAGCAGGAAAATAACACTGTTTTGGTTATAACAGTGTGTCTATGCCCCGCAATGCCTGAGGCCTCATTTGGCAAACCTTGAAAGCTGGGGGTGACCTGACAACTGGGGTTGAATTATCTGAAGGCTCAATCACTCACAAGTCTGGCTAGGAGGGTTGAGACTAGGATCACCAGCGACAGAGCCTGCCTGTGGCCTCTTCATGCAGCTGCGTCTGCCCAGTGTGGCTGCCTCAGGGTTGCTGGATTTCTCACCCGATAGCCCAGGGCCCCAGGTGTGAGGTGTTCCAGTGCACCAGGCAGACACTGCATGGCTTTTTCTGACCTAGCCCCAACGGGTGTGCAGCACCACTCTGGCTGTGTTCAATTGATTAAAACAAGTCCCAAGCCCACCCAGATTCAAGGGGTGGAAGGTGGACCCTCCTGCGTGTGGGAGGATTGGCAAGGTCATAGCACAGAACTTACAATGCTGTGGTGATATTTGGAAAATATAATTGGCACAGATGTGAACACTAAGAAGGAGGAAGAGGGGCAAAGCTACTGATTCAGCCAGTCCTGAAGCTCATCCACCTCTGTGCTTCTGTTATCTGAGATCTTTACGCCTTAAGCCCCTTTGAACTGGTGTTTTTGCTACTTGCAGCAACAACATTCTAACAGAAACAAACAGCTATTAATTAGTATCCTGCAGAGCCAAGTGTGCAGGGAATGTTGTCCAGACAGTGCTTGCATACTGGTAAAGAGTGTAGGCATTCCAGTAAGGGAGACTTATGATTCGACTCCTGGGTTTTCTTGGGCATTTACTGAACCTCTCAGGGCTGAGCCTCAGTGTCTTCATTGGTAAAATGGGAATAATAATACCAATAGATTTATTGTGAAAATGAAATGTTTATTATTGTGCCTGGCACAGAGAAAACAATAAGTGATAGCCTTTACTAGCACAGTTTGACCATTATATATGGCAGCATTTGCAGGGGGGGATCATATTAAGGATATATCCTTTTTATATTTTACTAGGATGTATGTGTGTGTGCACTTTATGAATTTATTCAAGTATCTATCCCAAAATAATTGTTGAAGAATCTTCAATATTTTAGTGTAAAAATTTTGCAAAAAACTGAAATCTATCTAAACCAAGTTACAACAAATGGGCTAATTTGGAACAATACAAGGGCAGGAACGGGGTTACATAGAATCCTAGGTGGGCAAACAAAGGGTAAGGCCAACCGTGGGAAGGTAGCTGCTCGCCCCGCCTCCACCCTTGGGACGCCAAGACCCTCAATTTTTCTGCTTCTCTGCCTACATGGCGGGAAGGGGTCCTGCCCGACCGTTCAGTTCACAGCAGCAAAGACTGAATGGGCTAGCCAAGGGATAATTCAACAAGATGGACACATCCTGGTCAAAGGTCCCAGGCCGTGGCTGTGGCAAGAAGGAGAGATGTATGGCTTATCCCTCACTTACAGAGACCAGTGTAAGTTGGATGGATCAAGTCATGTGTCTGTTCAGCAGGGCAGGATTCACTGAGTGTGACATTTGGAAAATCACAGCTTGAGCATGGGAACTTGGATGAGTCAAGAAAGAAATGCCAGGCTGCCTCACTGGGGCTGCTTGTGTGCCCTCCCACCCACCCACCTCCCAGGGAGTACACAAGTGGGGCTCTGCACTGTCCTGTGAGCCAACTCCGATTCAGGCTGTCCCCTCCAATTTCTCCTCTGATGTTGACAGCTGCCATTTTGTGTGGGTTCCCAGAAACTCACTCAGAATCCATCCTCAGGGCACTCAACACTAGTTTCAGAAAATCCAGAGATGAGTCAGAAGCCTCGGTATTTTGTCCTTCTGGCTTAGCTGATTTCTTCCCCGGATGCTGGCAGCATGGTTGGTGGCAAAAGAGCAAGACACCCAACTTTACAGTCAATTTTAAAATAAGAAAACCTCAGTGCAGCCTGGAATCCAGCCAGAGAAATGCACCAGTACCTTAGCTTCTCTGCTTCCGTTTGCAGAATTTGCTATGCCTGCAAGCTGTGCTTGTTGTAAAGCACTTTTGTAACACCTAATACACTGCGCAAGGTAAAACATAAGAAATAGGGCCTCCTGGAGCCTCCCGGGTCTTGAACCCCATAACTATGAGTACTTTGTGAGTAATTATCCCCCAAAGCCCACAGGTCCTTCTCTGTAGCCCCAGCATTGCCAACTTTGATGTTATACCTCCTTGGAATTACATTTCGATTTTAACATAACTGCATTAGACTGTAATACAGGACTGCACTTTATCCCAATTGTAATCTATTTAGATTTTATCTGCTTTGCAGTGTTTCTTAGAATATCAGCAAAGGACAATCCTGCATACCCAAAATGACAGGTGGTGAAAAGTTGTTTTTGAATTTGTTTTTTTCTAGGGATTGATGATAGAGATGGGGAGATGGGCACTGGATACCCTCAAAGTAGGACATCACAATTCATAGTAATCAGATCCACCAAGACTTCCACAGCTTATTGTTATTCTCCCTTACTTTTGATCAACAAGGAAACAGTCACCTTCCCCTCTTTAAAAAATTCTTTTCTAGGGTTCCTGAAGATCTCTTACAAGCTGGGGCAGCTCATAGATGCACTGGCCCACAGTTCTGACTCACAAACACAGAAAGTGGCAGCAATTCACACCAATGCACCAGTCATGAGTAAGAGTAAATAGATTTAGTCCTTTCTCCATTTCAAATGAGTTTTAGAAATGTAGATTGCTTCATTTTGGTTTTTCACAGTTTGAGCTGGACTGGGCTCCCCAAGTCCTAGAATTTTGGTCCAAGCCAACAAGGATGCTGCAATAGCCCATTGCTCCCGGAGCTTTTCCAGTGGGCTACAGAGACCTAGAGTGCTAAGAGACTGGAGGTGATGGCAACCTAGTCTTGGGCCCACAGGAATTTGCAGTAGAAACTGCTTGTTGCCTAACACCTTTGTCCTACTTTCCCTTTGTCCTACATCATTGGGGTGGCTAGGTTCCCAGACAGACATGTGCAAAAGTAGTGGGTAGAGTTTGGAGGAAGCCCTTGAATAGGAGTCCTTACTCAGTTATTGGACACCCATTTCCCTCTCTCCTTCCTCTTCCTTTCTGCCTGGCTGATGGCTGGAGCTGCAGCAGCCATCTGGGGACAATGAAGGAAAGAGCAATTGAATTACAGAGACCTCAGGCCTGACCATATTGAACTGTTGAACCAACAGCAAAAGCTGGCCCCTTTGATCATCTCCTTAGTGAGAAAAATAGATCCTTCTGTGTTTATGTCATTGTAGTCAGTCTTCTTTATACGCACTCAGATGCAATTTCCATCTCATACACAATCTGTCTTCCTTCCGTAAGAGGACAAAATATAGAGTTGGGTGAGTCCATTCCTGGTCGCTATTTACTTGAGCAGGATTGGGTGGGATTTCTGGTGTCACAGCCCTAATCTGGGAGTAAAACACAACTCTCTTAATCCCTACCTCTGACTTTTGTGTTTGTTTTGTCTTGTCAATGAATGGTGATGACAGGTTCAGCTCCAGAAAAACTTGAGACAGGAAGGAGAATCTCAACCTGATTGTGATAAGGGTCTGCTGGGTAGGTCAAGAACTACCTTGCTGTTCGGGGTCACTAGGGAATCTGGCATCTCTAAATCCAAAGAGTCATTATTAACTGGCTCCCACAAAAATTCAGAGAGAATTGGTGAGGGGGGGGGGGGTGATAATCAATGTTAACTAAAAATCTAATGACAAGTCTGGTCATGGGGAGACTCAAACCCTGTCACCCACCTATGTAAAGCTCACTTCTCTAGTGACCAGGCTTTCCTGAACACTTTTCCAGCTCTTATTTGATGCAGTCATAAGATACACACAAGATAAATTTCTGGCTCTATCACCTACTACTGTTAACTCACTCCAGTTAACAGTACAGTTTTGTAGCTAGAAACACTATGGTATCATTAGGTGGTTAAGAGAGCAGACTCTTGAACCAGAACTCCTAGATTCAAATCTTAGCTCTACCCTGTCTCACCCTGTGACTTAGGGAACAGCTCCCGGTTCCTCAGTGCTCCCAGTGTAGAATGGGGATGATAATAACCATGCTGTAAGACTGGTGTGAGAGTTAGGTACACACCGCCTGGCACCTATGTAATAAGTGGCACGGTTAGTCCTCACTTAACTTTGTTGGTAGGCTCTGTGACTTTAAGCAAATTGACATATAACTAAACCCATTTTATCATAGGTTAATGGATATAAATAAAAGTTAAATTCCTATAGCATGTTAATGTTAAAATGAAACAACATTATTTGAGACTGTTGAATACATTACTACATTATTTTTATTTATAAAACAGAGCTAAGCTAAGTTCCTTATGGTGAAGCTAAGCCCCGGTTCCCTCATTTGTAAAATGAGGCTAAGATGCAGCTAATTGATTACTCTCCTGGGCCGCTGTGTTGTGAGGTATGTTAAATGCCTGGCACAGTGCCTTACACCAGCAGGCCTCGATAAATGTTAATTCCGTCCCCCAGTCTCTCCTTCTTCTTGTGCACCAACTGAAGGCTGCACACCAGATGGCCCAAGTGGTCTGACGTGGCGTGCTTGATGTTCTGGTTTGGTATTTAAGAGACAGGAAGTGGGTAAGGGCAGCAGGCAAGAAACTACTACAATGCGGATTCCTCAGAAATTGATCTCAGCCACTTTGTATTTGAGGGGCCGCACTGGGCATGCTGGCATTTGTAGGGATGGTCCCTGAAGGTGGGAGGCTTACGTCACATTTGCACAAGGAGCACAGTGTGATGTTTTTTGTTTTGTTTTTTGTTTTTCTATGAATGACAGGCTACAAAAAGAGGACTCATTTTCCTGGGGTTGAAAAGCTGTCTTTCTGAAGCCTCGCACTTGGAATAGATTCTTTTTATGATGGGATCTACTTCCTTTTCTGTCAGATGTCACTGTGGTCGTGACGGCTGAGATTTGTTCTGCCCATGGAAATGGTTTCAAGCAAGGCCCTGTTTCTTCAGATTCAGTCTTACCTGCTCCCAAATGACTCAGAAACGTGTTACTGCAAGACGAAGCTCAGCTCAGGTTCTAAGTTTGTGCCCCACTCACCCTGGCAAAAGCTGGCTTATGGGTAGCTGGCTTCTTGAGTATAAATTTGATATCGAGCATGAGTATATATCCACAAACAGATAAATAACAAATGGGGAAATAATTTAGTCATTTAAACTGGAACAAATTCTCAAAATATCTTTTTCTTTCTTTCTTTTTTTTTTACCACTTTGATGAATCAGACTGCAGAGTTCTTAGGGAATATATCAAAATAGCTAATTAGAGTTTTTAAGATGATGGAAAGGAATGAGTATCACACAGGCTGGAGTGACGAGGGTGATGCTGCACTTGACTGGAAGGGGAGAGGAGAGAAGAGGAAGAAAGACTAAGAAACAATTGTGAAATGGACTCATTGCCCTTAAACATATCTGAAGCAGGGAAGAAATATCATTCTATAGTAAATTTTGCCTTTAACCTACAGATCCATGACTTATTGGAAATATTACACATTGTAAACAGGAGGCAACACACTTCCCCATCTGAGCTTTGTAATGCGTCTTATTAGTTCAGCTTCACATAACTCCTGTCTCCAGTCTGAGACAAGCTAAGTCTGAAAATCAGTGTCAATTCAGCCTTTTATACCGGACATCTCTAATGACACAATCCATTGCTCTTTCCAATTTGGCATGCGCTGCACTTGCCAGGAAAAAGGGGCTGAGGAGGAGGCCTTGGCAGGGTTTCCTTCATACTTGTGTTTTTGTTTAGGTGTGGTGAGGCCCTGTGTGCTTAAATAACCCACCCCATCTCTGCTTTTAGAGGCTGGTATCCTATGTAAACAAACCCTTGATATCTTGGCATTGGCCTTGCCCTCATCCTGGTCCTTCTTTAAGGACCAGGCCTTCTGCTGACTGACCTTCTCATGGAGCTCCTGACTTCATGCTTCATGATCGTCTGATTCTAGCTCTTTCCCCCAACCCTGACCCCTCATGAACAGGTTCATCAGCATCACTGGAGTGCTTGTTAGAAATGGACATTCTCAGGCCCCACCCAGAATCCAGGTGACACATTGCTACTGGTGCTGCCCTGGGATTTCCTTCTGGGTTAAGGTTGCCATTCTCCTCCCATTGCTTCCTGCATGCCACCCACCGGCTGCTGACCACACTGACCAGCAGCACCACACATGAGGAGGGCTGGAGCTGCAGCACTGCCTGGGGCACTTAGCATGTACATACAAATGACTACTCATGAGGTGAGATACACTTCTCATTTGGTATATATTTATGTCAAGGGTAGGGGAAATTGAAGCCTCTTCAAACAGTACAATTTTGGAATGCTGATCCCCTTATGTTACAAAGTTTAGATGATCCTTGGGAGATGTCGTGCTGAGGTTACAACCAGAACGAAGTCCTGTCCATGGTTATCAAAGTAACAACACTAACCCTTATGAGGAGGAAAAGGCTTTCAGTTGTCTCCTGAGCAGGAAAGCTACCAACCTCTGGTCTCCAGCTGTGTGGGAAGTTGTATTAGTAAGGTTTCTCCAGAGAAGAAGAACCAATAGGACATCATGGAGGCTAAAAGACCCAAGACCTGCAGGGCGATTCAGCAAACTGGAGATCCAAGGGATCCAGGGGATCCAGTCTAGGTCTGAAAGCCTGAGACCCAGGAGAACTGATGGTGTAGTTCCAGTCCAAAAGCACACAACACAGATTCAAAATCCAGGCTGAGCCATTGCTTCAGTTCACATTCAAAGGAAGACAAACACAATATCCCACTTAGAAGAAAGTCAGGTGGGAGGAATTCCCTCCTACTTAGCCTTTGTGTTCTATTAGGCCTTCAACTGATTGAGTGAGGCCCACCCACATTACAGAGAGCAATCTGCTTTACTCATTCTATTGATTCAAATGTTAATCTCATCCAAAACACCCTTCTAGACACATGCAGAATAATGTTAGACCAAATATCTGGAAACCTTGTGGCCCAGTCAAGTTGACAGATAAACTGAAGCATCACAGAAGTGAAGTTAGTTTCAAGGATGACTAAGAATAGGAGAGGGTGTGGTAAGAAAGTTCTCTTTTGGTAGAGCAACTTTTAAAGGTGATTTGACAATGTCCATTACAGCTTAACATATACATGGCCTACAACTCAGTAATTCCACTTCCTTGTATCTCCCCTACAGAGACCTCATGTATATGCACATGGAGGCCAGAACAGGCACGTTCCCTGAAACATTTTTTTGTAAAAGGAGAAAACTCTGCAACCCAGTGTCTAACAACAGGAAAATGACCAAGTAAAATATATTATATCCTTAACTTGGAATCTATGCCATAGCTGGAAAGATGTGATTTTTCAATATATGACAAATTATTGAGCAAAATAAAAAGCAAAAGGCTAAATAAATGTTATGATATTTATGAAAAACAATCATCAAATAGTATTTTCATCTGGGATTGTGCACAGAAATAATTCTGGAAGTCTCCGTGCTTAAGTGACACTAGAGAGTGGCTAGCTCCAGAGAGTCCCAGAGTTGCAAGCAGGTAGTGGTAGTGAGGTGGATGCACACGTACAGCATGACAGATTCTTAAAAGCATGGGTTAAAGGAACAGAATAAAATATGTTTTGTCAATTTTGCTTAATGTTGTGTTCTTGTGTTTATGTAGTGCCTGGAACATAATGAGTGCTCGATAGATATTCAATAAATGAATGAGAAAAAACACAATACCATAATGTTCATTAAAAGTACATACACTCAAAACAAAACAGAAAAATCTTTGTCCCAATAGATGAACACTAAAATGGGATGAAGTTGGTACAGGAATGGGGAATAAAGAGAATAGGAAATATTTAAATAAGAGGGGCCTTTGTGTGCATTTAGGATGATGGGTGCTGTACACCAGGGAGTATAATTAAATCAACTCTGCCCCTGATGCACAAAGATGAACAAACAAACAATGGTGTCTCTCAACTGGCAGAAAAGTAAGGATACTTTAGAGGGCAAACTCTAGGTACAAGCAGGAACCCAGAGATAAAGGAGGACTTTGAGCTGGCTTTCTTCCTGAGAGGTTCTGCACAAGCCTCATGACTGTGAGTAATGGCTGTGATAACCTTGTAGAACACCAGGGACAGAGAGAAAAACCTGTAGACCACAGGAGATGAGGGTTTATAAAAGGTTCTTTATATAAATGTGGAATCCGAAGGGGTAGACACAGTGGTTGTAGAGTCATCCATGTTGATGGTTGATTTATATATATTTAGAGAGAGAGAGAGAGAAGGAGAGAACTTAAGTCATTTCTAAGCTATATATATTGAAAATATTATTTTCTTAATCCATTATTTGACTTTTCATATCCTTAGTGATTCTTGTTAAGGAGCAAAATTTTAAATTTTGGTGAAATTCAATGTATCAAGATTTTCATGGTTAGTGATTTTTGTTTTCTGTCCAGAAAACCTTTGCCTGTCTCCAGGCTGTAAAGAAACTCTCCTAGGATCACAATACCTGATATCAAACTGCATTACAAGGCCACTATAATCAAAACAGCCTGGTCCTGGTATTGTGTGAACAGACACATAGACCAGTGGAACAGAATAGAGAGCCCAGAAATAAACTCAAGTCTCTACGGTCAACCAATATTTGACAAAGGGGGAAGAAGCGTAAAATGGAGTGAAAATAGCCTCTTCAACAAATGGTGTTGGGAGATCTGGACAGAAGCATGCAAAAATAAATAAATAAATAAAACTCGATCACCAACTTACACCATACACAAAAATAAATTCAAGGTGGATAAAAGTCTTAAATATAAGTTGTGACATCGTAAAAGTCCTAGAGGAAAACATCGGCAGGAAAATCTCAGACATTCCACACAGCAACATCTTCACTGATATGTCCCCTAAAGCAAGGGACATAAAGAAAAGAATAAACCAATGGGACCTCATCAAATTAAAAAGCTTCTGCATAGCTAAAGAAAACAGCATTAAAATGAAAAGAGTGCCACCTATATGGGAAAACATATTTGCCAATGATACCTTGAACAAGGGTTTAATCTCCAAAGTATATAAATAACTCACACTACTCCACTCCAGGAAGACAAAAAACCCAATTAAAAAATGGGCAAAAAACTTGAACAGACACTTCACCAAGGAGGACATACAGAGGGCCCAGAGACATATGAAAAGATGCTCAGCATCACTAGCCATCAGAGAGATGCAAATCAAAACCACAATGAAATACCACCTTACAACGTTCAGAATGGCCATCATAAACAAATCAACAAACAACAAGTGTTGGAGAGGAGGTGGAGAAAAGGGAACCCTAGTGTACTGTTGGTGGGAATGCAAACTGGTGCAGGAACTGTGGAAAACAGTATGGAATATCCTCAGAAAACTAAAAATGGAACTGCCTTTTGACCCAGCAATTCTACTGCTGGGATTATATCCTAATAATCCTGAAACACCAATCCAAAAGAACCTATGCACCCCAAGGTTCGTAGCAGCACAATTTACAATAGCCAAGTGCTGGAACCAACCTAAGTGCCCATCAGTAAATGAGTGGATCCAAAAACTGTGGTACATTTACACAATGGAATACTATGCAGCAGAGAGAAAGGAGGAGCTCCTACCCTTTGCAACAGCATGGATGGAACTGGAGAGCATTATGCTAAGTGAAATAAGCCAGGCAGTGAGGGACAAATACCATATGATCTCAGTTTTAACTGGAACGTAATCAACAAAAGGAAAAAGCAAACAAAATATAACCAGAGACATTAAAATTAAGAACAATCTAACAATAGCCGGGGGTGGGGAGGGGATAATGTGGGGAAGGGTTTGCAGGAACTACTATAAAGGACACATGGACAAAACCAAGGAGGAGGGTGGAAGCAAGGGAGGGAGGGTTTGGCTGGAGTTGGGGTGGAGTGGTGGGGGAAAAATGCAGACAACTGTAATTGAACAACAATAAAATAATTTTTAAAAAATCACATATATAAAAAAAAGAAAGAAACTCTCCTATTTTCTTTTAGGCTCTTTATAGTTCTGGCCTTTGGGGTATATGAATCACCCTATATTGCTTTGTGTGTGTATAGAGTATGAGGTAGGGGCCGAGCAGATGGTAGAATTTTAACCTAAATTGGACTCTTGATTTTTGCTTAAAAAAAGATTCTACAAAACCTGAGCTAGAAGATAACACCCCAAACTCACAACAGTGGTTTCCTCTGACAAGGCATGGAGGGGAGAGGGATTGATAAGGCATAGAAAAGGGATACCTACTAGACAAATAATGTTTATTTTAAGAGTAAAGAAAAGGTCAGAAGCAATTACAGGAAGTTGGTGATGTTATTTTTGCATAATGGCTACTTTGGTGTTTGTTGCAATGGCCTTGCTCTTTTTCTTATTTAAAATATTTTTGTAATTAAAAAGTAAAAGAGTACGCCATGAAACAGCAATAAGAAAAGTTACTTTGAACACTGAGGGTTGGCATTTTCATGCTAGACAATGCAATTAAATACAGTAGAAATTGCCAAGTCTCTTTCAAAATACCACAGAAATTTTCTAACTTGGAGAAGCTCTGTGGCTGATTCAGTCGCTGTGAATGTCTATCACTGAGTAATATCTGTCATAGGCTCCGGGCTTATTTTTAAAGAGAAACTAATGTGAAGTTAAACATAATTTTAATTAAGCAAAGAAAAGAAACTATGGCTTCTTCTAAATATGGATAGGGCAAAGCCCCAGAATTCTTTGATAGATCTCAACATTCTAATGTAATTCAAAACAACGCTAAATCTGTCACGACGAAGAGTACATATTGTAAAGAGCTGTGTGTTGTTTTGAAGTTCTGCATAAAGAACTGCCAACGGCCAAAAGTGACTTAGAGCATTCTTCATACCAAATGTGAATACAGTTTAAACTCAAACCTTGTGCTAATAAAGAAGCAACTGCCGTGTAACTACATGCATCAATATATGTACTGTCAGTTAGAAATAAATATGCGCTCCAAGGTCATGTTGAACCTGTGGTCTGTAGAGCAGCATCAGCATCAACCTGAGCGCTCACATATGAGAAGATTCACTGTATCATCAGATATATATCTGCTTTTGGTTCTGGTTCTCTGGAGCATCCTGACCATTACAGCTCCTAAACTTCACCTGAAAAGCCCCAAACACCATAAATGCCACCAGCCTCCCAAGTAACTGGGATTAGGGCCTGTGACTCAGGCTTGGCCTATCAGATGTACTGCCCCAGGCTTTTGTATGGAGCTAGGGCTGAGGAGGAGTTGCTCTGGAGGTTCCATCTGACCTTGGAGAGCAATGTCCCTGTGCCCAGTGGCACTTTGAGTCCAGGGGCACCAGCAGAGGCCTCAGTGGGGCAGTTCTGTGGTGGGATTTGGACTCTGGTGCTAGCTGCATAGTCTCACTTATTCCCTATACCTTCCTCACGCCCGGCCCACCCCAGCAGCCTTCCTATCAATCCTATGCGCTACCCAGAATCTTTATAATAAGCTTCTTTTGTTTAAATCAGCTTAAATTGGCCCGAGTAGATTTCTGTGGCTGGCATTCAGCATCCCAACTGCCTGGGCATTTACTGCAGTGCTTATTGATTTGTTTTATTTTTTTCTCTGAAGGCTCTTTTCACATCAATGGTATTTGTTAGAGTCAAAGACAGTATAGAATTGAAAAAACAGTCATGTATATGAACATATATACATCTGTATGTAGGAAGTAAAAAAAATCTGGACAAAATGGACCAGACTGTACACTCTGTTTTAGCTTTCACTTTTCTATATTTTAATATTTGTCTTCCCCCAAATATACATTAATGTCTAAGTAAAAACTTATAAAAATATTCTTACTTTTGGACAGGATAATGTATGTGTGTGTCTTTGTATGATTTAAACTGTTAACTTGTCAAGGCTTAAGTTATTCAAATGGACTGGCCTTCTTTTTAAAAAATCATAAATACAAACAAAAATTTATGTCAACACTATGTTTTTAAAAAGATTTTATTTACTTATTTTTAGAGAGAGGAGAAGGGAGTGAGAAAGACAGGGAGAAAAACATCAATGTGTAGTTGCCCCTTATGTGTCCCCCCACTGGGGACCTGGCCCACAATTCAGGCGTGTGCCCTGGCTGGGAATAGAACTGACAACCCTTTGGTTTGCAGGCTGGTGCTCAGTCCACTGAGCCGCACCAGCCAGGGCAATAGTATCTGTTATAGCTATTTGCAATTCGCACAAAGGAAATGAGTTAAATAATCTCACAAATGGTCAACAGTTAAATAAATTTTGGTGTCTCCATACTCTGGAATCTGATATGGCTATGAAATATTTGAATTTTGTAGAAATATTCATTACATGTCTTGATGCCTCTGACACTTCAGAGCAAATGCCATATTTCTCATAATTAACAATTCAATATAAAATTAATTAGAAATTTGAGAAATAGGAATTCAGTCTGTGATCCAAATGGAGGGGGCCGAAAGTGCTGGCAGAGAGCTGCTGTCCGGGGCATTTCAAAGGATTGATCCTCTTGAAAACCATTAGGGCAGTTGGCACCCATCCATTCTTTCATCTTTGTCTCCAGGAACTGGCTGTCTCACCAACTCCTTTCCCTCTCCCATCCCTCTCACCCAGTGGCCATGCTGCCCACACTTAATCAGGCCGGCGGCCGAGGCTGATGGCTCCAGACTAGGGCTCTGTACTCCCTCGTTCATTCTAATAATAAAGACCAAGGTATCTTCCCCCTGCTAAATTTACGTACTTTTTAGAGAGAGGGGAAGGGAGGGAGAAAGAGAGGGAGAGAAACATCAATGTATGAGAGGTACTTGGATCGGTTGCCTCTTGCTTGCCCCAAATTGGGGGCCTGGCCTGCAACCCAGGCATGTGCCCTGACTGGGAATCGAACTGCTTATCTCTGATTCACAGTCTGGTGCTCAATCCACTGAGCCATACCATCCAGGGCAAGACCAAGGTACCTTTAACCAAGGTGTTTAATGAAAATACAAAAATATAATTAGAAAAGGCAAGGGCATAGTAAGTAATAGCCATGTTCCTCATGATTCGCAGGCCCTGAAGAGCACACTGTGTGCATGGGAACATTGTTCTATATTTCTGCTATTTAGGAAGCAGGCCAAAGAAACTGCAGGATCCTGGGACATAAGAAACCAGGCACTGATAAAAGAATTACAGAACACTTAACTGAACAAGCTTCCCTGAGCGCAGAGTGGCAGGAACATTTTTCCTTTGCCTACTTACCTCATGATACTCAGTTAGTCTGAGCCACATCTGTGTGGCTATATCCCTGTCACTTGCTGCTGTCTTTGAAAGGAAGACTGTGGGTTGTTCCAGACAGTAGCTCCTATGAACTTTGATTTCTGCTTTAACCCCTGACTCCCAATTTACATCATGACACTTGGTTATGTGACTTTCAGACTGAGTGTTGACTCCTGCGTTTGGGTGTGTTGCAAATTCATTTGACTTGGTTCTTCCTCCCACTTCAAACTTAAAATATTCCACGTCAGTGAAAGATATCAAACCAGAAACCAAGTCCAATATTGCCCTTCTAGGCCACCTGCCTCTGCCCCACTAGTACACTTGAATGACCACAGGAAACAATGGAAAACCATTGTTGTTAGTTCTCCCTAATTGAACCTATGCTGGTGCAAACCCACAGTTATGAGATAACCCACAAAAAATGACATGACACTGATCACCAAGTCAATGTGCTATAAGTTTTTAAGGCCATGCACCACTGCCAGGAGAGGCAGGTGGAAGTGAAAGACAGGGAACAGGCAGTGAGGAAGTCTTTGGAGCCATGGGCGTGCACAAAAGGAAGCTTCCCAGGAGCCCCCCATCAAGGGCGCTTAATGCTTGAACTTAATTACCAACAGTGATCATGGAAAACGTCTAGCTCATTATTAGATTAACACATGGTCCTGTGTGCAACTTCAAAGAGGACCATTTGGGTCAGACACACAGACAGAACAAGGAAAGAGGGGCAGTCAGACAGAATGGGCACTTCCAAACTGTTATCTCCAAAAGGAGATAGTAGACTTCTCTAAGTCTACTGCATGAAGATACGTGGTTAACAATGACCTGGAACCCTACTTTGTATGTATGAAGCAAATTGTGCATGTGTGTGTGAGGCTTATGTGAATACAAATCAGTCAATGAACATCTACTGTGTTTCTACTTGTGGTCTGCACCAAACTGTGTATGCAAAGAAGGAAGATACTGTCCCGGACTTCAAGGTACCCATGACTGCTCTGCCCATGATTTGGAATCAGCTCTCTTCACTTAATTTTCTTTTCCTTATAAAATTTATTTTTAAGTCCCTTCAGATATTATTTAACAGTATCAGATGAAAGCCATATTTGAGTCCCACTCTCAGAAGGGTTCTGTGGGCTATCAAATATGTGTTCATGACTAATGTCCCCAAATGTTGATTGGGTTTACTGCCTCAGGGACTTCATTTTAACCTGCTGTAGACCTTTGCAGATCCCTAATGACACTAAGGGCAGTTTTCGTGGATGATTCCAGGGCTGACAGTCCACTAAGTGGAAATCCTTGACCATCTAAAAGATCCTAACAGGCAGAAGCAGGGACTAGGGGAGCATTATCTGAGGCTGCTGGCATAAAGGATATGCCTGGTTCCTCCAAAGGTAATGCTATCTCTAGGATGCTTTCATCTGAACTCTCCCTGTCCTTTCTGGACTAGACAGAGATCCTGAGCCTAATTCTGAGGAACAACCAGCCTCTCACAATTAGCAAAACTACCTGATTTTCTTTGAGCAACTCCAGAATCAAGGCTTATTCCCACCTTCAACAATCAAGGATGGGGCTGGAATCAGTTTGGCACATGCTGGAGACTTTATTGTATACTATTAAGGCCCAAGCATCTTGAGCTAGAATAGGCAGGCAAATCTAGTCTAGATTCTAGATCTATAATTGCCAGAAAGATTCAAGCAATCTTGACATGCTTGACAAAAATTCCCAGATTTTGCTCAGTGTTTCTTCTAAGTAAGGCAGTATGGCTACCTATGATTTTATTGGTTCAGCCCATTAAAGAACCTGGCACAGTGACCACGTTAGAACCGCCCAAAATGGGAACCTACTAAGGAGCACAAATTCAGGTAGGAGGAAGTGTGCTTTTGTAGAACAATAGTTAATGGCATGATAAATTGCTCACTTTTTAACATTTAAATGCAAAAAGTCCAAATCAAAATGACCAATTTTTGAAAAAATAGCGAATAAAACTTAAAAGTATATTAATAGTAGTTTTCTAAAGAATAAAAATTTATTTAATATTAGACACATTTTAATTATGTTATATACTTATTGTGCAATACACATATTACATATGTATTGTATATAAAACAAGTAATAACATATTGTATTGTAGGCATTTCCCCTTTTTGTTATTTATGTTATATATATTAACAAAAACATGGTATAGGTTAAAAATGTGGATAATTGAGAAATGCTGGAAGAAGATTAGATAAAATACAATATTTGGTTCTGATTTTTACACCTTTTAGCAAGCTAATAATAGAAAGTAGAATCCTTAGCATGCATGAGAACATCTAACTGAAACTACTAGGCAACATTCTGCTGCATGATGAAGCCAAAAGGAGATCCAGTTAAATCAAGGAAAATACAGGTTGCCCTTCAACTTCAAAGTGATTTAACATTACTCTGGAATTTTTTTTTAAAAGATTTTATTTATTTATCTTTAGAGGGGAAGGGAAGGAGAGAGGGAGAGAGAGAAAGAAATATCAATGTATGGTTGCCTCTTGTGTGTCCCCTGCTGGGAACTGGCCTGCAACCTAGGCATGTGCCCTGACTGGGAATCGAACCTTGATCCTTTGGTTTGCAGGCCTGCGCTCAATCCACTGAGCTACACCAGCCAGGGCGACTCTGGAATTTTTAAAACCAGTATAGTGTATGCATAAAATGGGAAAAAAGGATGTGTTATCTGAAGAAAAAAGAAAAACTACATTATTTGTGGATAATTTGTCTACTAGAACAATTTAAGAGCACTTATAGTAACGCTACTTGAACTAATAGAGTATGATCTAAAATAAACCTACAAAATCAGTAACTTTCTTATACATCAGAAGGAGTCTATCAGAAAATATGAGGAAAAAAGATCCCATTTACAATAATAAAAACTACAAAATAAATCAAAATATCCTTGGAAGCATAAAAGGCACTAGAATTAGGACACATGTGTATTTAAATCTGTGCTATGGTGGGTTATAAAAAGATAGGGACAACTTTGTGTTGTGCTTCTGTTCTTTCCTTTACCTTCTTCCTTCCATCCTCCCTCCCTCCCTCTCTTCCTTCCCCTCTATTCTCTTCCCCTCTATTCCTCTCTCCTTGCCTTTCTTCCTCTCTCTCTCTCTGGTGTGTGTATGCTCCTTTAACCGTCCAAGATCTGTGTTTGCAAAGAGCTGTATCAGGGCTATGAGAGCAAACACAGCCGTGCGAAATGCAGGCTTACAGAGAGCAGAACTTTTTCCTGACTCAGCTATTACTGATTTATGAGGATTGTTTACATATTAAAGTAATACACTGTTATTTTTATATGATAAAATTTTTTTCCCTTTTCATGATTATTTTGATTTATGGTATACTATGCTTTCAAACTATTTACCCTAGGAAGATTCTGGAAAGATGGTGGAGTAGGAAGCACCAGGAATCTCTCTCCCCAGCTAGACAATGGCGTTGTCATATGTAACTGCATTGGAGCTCGGGAGCCTGTTGAAGGCTTGCAACTTCTAGTGAAAGACCTGGGTGGTAAGTTGTGATTAATTTCAGCTCTTAGTGTAATAGCCCCAACACAGCCCCCAAACAAGCAGCTGTGCACACATTCCTGGAGAAGTGTGCACATAGCTTTCTGGAGCCATGGTGGGCAAAAAGGACCATGTCCTCCAAATATTGGGGGTCATTATTCTAATCATGGTTGCTGCTTCCGATCACAAACCTGCCAAGAAGGAGGCAGTCACTATTCTTGCCCTTCCCCGCATTGTTGCAAGCCCCTTCTCTTCCAGGTGAAGTAACTTCTGGGGGACCACTCTTTCCCCTACTTGTCCCCCTTCACTTTTCTCTTTTTTTCATTTGAGAGCCAGAAATAAAAGACTAGGACATTCAAAAACAACTGCATATCCCAGGAAAATTATAAAGTTACTGTTCATGCCCAGGGAAAGTCTTGGGCTCAAAAAAGACTAGAGAAAACCTTAACTTTACACCTCAGTTTGACCCATGACACAGAGACGGCCTGTAACAATCATAAAACAAAAACAATAAAAACGATAACAACAACAAAAACAAAAAACAGCAAACCCTGGGCAAGACGAGAGACTGATTTCCAAAGTTACCACATTATTAGATTCAAATGTCCAGTTTTTAAGAACAAAAAACCCCCACACAAATCATACAAAAGAAACAGAAAAGTATGGACCATTCAAAGGGAAAAAATAATCAACAGATAATGTCCTTGGAAAAGACCAGATGGCATATATACTAGACAAAAACTTTAAAACAACCCTCTTAAAGATGTTCAAATAACTAAAGAAAGATGTGGAGAGTAAAAAAAATGATGATGAACCACAAGGAAATATCAGTAAAAAAAAAAAAAAAAACCCCTTAAAGCAAAAAAATACTGAAGCTGAAAAGTATAATACCTAAAATGAAAAATTCATTTCAGTGATTCACAATCAGATTTGATCAAGCAGAAGCAAGACTCTGTGAACGTGAACATGGAACAATAGGAAATTATCAAACCTGAGGAACAGAAAGGAAAAGGATTGAAAAAGAAAATAAACCCTATGAGACCTATAAGATACCATCAAGCAGACCACTTACACATTTTGGAAATTTTAGAAAAAGAAGAAATAAAAAGGGGTAGAAAGAATATCTTAAGAAATAATGGTTAAAAATTTCCCAATTTGATGAAATACATGAATATAAACATCTAAGAAGCTTAATGAATTCAAATAAAATTAACGCTTAAAAAGAGACCCACATTAAGACACATTATAATCAAAGTTTTGAAGACAAAAGAAAGAATCACGAAAGCAGCAAGATAGATGCAAATCATCACATTCAAGCGATTCTTGGTACCATTGTCAACATATTTCTCATCAGAAACTTTGGAGGCCAGAAGCAGTGGGCCAACAGAGTCAAAGTGCTGACAGAGAAAAAACTGTCAACTAAGAATCCTACATCTGGCAAAACTGTCCTTCAAAAGTGAGGGAGACACTAGTCCATTTCCAGATAGAGAAAAGCTGAAGAAGTTTGTTGCCACTACACCTGCCCTGCAAGAAATGCTCAAGGTAATTTTGCAAGATGAAATGAAAGGGCGCCAGATGATCATGCAAAGCTGCGTTGAGAAATAAAAATTGCACTAAAGGTAAGTATGTGGGAAGTTATAAAAGCTGGTATTGTTGCAGCAATGGATGGTAATGGTACTTCTTGTTTTCTACTTGATTTAAAAATTATTAGTCTAAATGCTAGCATTATTATAAGTATGTGTGTGAGATCTGGGTCTTGTTTTCTATATAATTTAAGGTACTAATGAATTTTTCAGATATACTATGTGTTTGGGCACAAAATGTATAAAGTGGTAATTCTGAGACATCAACACCTGAAAGGGATGAGGTATGGAGCTATAAAGGAGCAGAGTTTTTGTACATTATTGAAGTTAGGCTGGTATAAAATCAGATTACAGTGTTATCCCCATGGTTATCACAAAGAAAACAGCTATAAGACGTACAATAAAAGATGAAAGAGAAATTCAAACATTTCACTACAAAAATCGACTAAGCACAACAGAAGATAGTTATACAAGAAATGGGGGACAAAAAAGCTGTAAGGCATATAGAGAAATAGCAAAATGACAGAGTTAAGTCCCTCATTATCAGTAATAACTTTAACTGAAAATGGATTGAACTGTCCGGTCATAACACGGAGATTGGTAGAATGAATAAGAACATGATTGAACTATATGCTGTCCACAAGAGGCTCACTTCTGACAAAAACAGACTGAAAATGAAATGGCTTCCAGTTCCGCCAGTATCCTGCCTCAGTTGCACTGTGGCTGCAGTCACACCATGTCACATACGAGACGGCTGAGTGGCAGCTCCTAGGGCCACGCTTAGCTTCTCTTTCTCCTTTTTACCAGTCCAATAGATGCTTTGTGTTAAAAGTCATCCATATCTTCTTTCTGTTCTGCCACATCCAGTCCCAACCTCCCTCTGCCAATTATTCACAACACTCTCAGTTAGTTTTATGCCTTCCCTCTCTTCTTCCCTCCCTCCTTTCCTTCCTCTTTCTTCTCACCCTTCTTTCATTTGTTATTTGCACTTGAACCCACCTTTTTAAAACAGATTTACTGAGGAATAACTGACATAAACTAAGAATATATTTAAAGTGCACAATTTGCTAAGTGTTAACATATGTACATACTCATGAAACCATAACTACATTCAGTGTGGTGAATATACCCCCCAAAGTCTCCTCTGTAATTCCTCCATACCCTCCCCCCACCTCTTCTTTGCCTTAAGGCAGTTTCTTGCCTGCTTTCTATTGATATAAAATAGTTTTCTCTTTATAAAACTGTAGATTAATAGAATCATTAATTTTAGCCTGTTATAGCTGGCTTCTTTCACTAAGCATAATTATTCTGAGATTCATCCATGTGGTTGCATTAATTGTTCTTTTTTTTCTATTTCTGTGTAGGATTCCATTGTATGGGTATGCCACAATCTATTTATCCACTCGCCTATTGATGAACATTTGGTTTGTTTCCAGTTTTTGCTATTCCAAATAAAGCTTCAATGAACATTCATGTACATCTCTTTGTATGGACTTGTGCTTTCATTTCTCTTGGGAAAGCACCCACGTACAGAATGGTTGGATCATATGATAGGTATATGTTTCATTTTCTAAGAAACTGCCAAACTATTTTCCAAAGTGGCCGTACCATTTTATATTCCCACCTGGAGTGTAGGAGAACTCCAGCTCTTCCACATCCTGGCCCACACTTGTTATTATCTATTTTTTTATTATAGCTATTCTCATAATTATATAGTAGTATCTCATTGTTTTGCATTTTTTTAAATATTTATTTATTTATTTTTAGAGGGGAAGGGTAGGAGAGAGGGAGAAGGAGAGAAATATCAATGTATGGTTGCCTCTTATGTGTCCCATGCTGGGAACTGGCCTGCAACCCAGGCATGTGCCCTGAATGGGAATCGAACCGCGATTGTTTGGTTCACAGGCCCGCGCTCAATCCACTGAGCTACACCAGCCAGGGCTGTTTTGCATTTTTTAATAACTAATAATGTTGAACATCTTTTCATGTGCTTATTTACCATCTATATATCTTTTTTCTTTGGTGATGTGTCTGTTCAAATCTTTGGCCCATTTTCAGTTGAATTGTTTGTGTCCTTACTATCGAATTTTGAGAGTTCTTTATATATTTTGTATACAACTCATTTTCAAATATATTTTATACAAATATTTTCTCCAAGTCTGTAGCTTATCTTTTCATTCTTATAATAGTGTCTTTGGCAGAGTAAAAAGTTTTTAATTCTATTAAATTCAACTCATCAGATTGAGTTTTTCTTTTTTGGATCATGCTTTTGGTGTCATAGCTAAGAACTCATTGCTTAACCCAAGATCATAACAACTTTCTCTGTTTTCTTCTAGGAGTTTTATAGTTTTAGGTTTTACATTTAGGTATAATCCATTTTGAAATTAACTTTTTATATGTTACTAGGTATAGATCCAAGCTAACTGCTTTTACATATGGATACCTAATTATTCCTTCACCATTTGTTGAAAAGACTAAACTTTCCCCACCGAATCACCTTTGCACCTTTAATGAAAATTATCTATTTGACATTGCTGTAGCCCAGTTAGGCATAATGTCCCCACCTCCTCCCTTCATGCTAGTCATGACCGTGACACAGATAGACAGCTGACTGCCACACAAAGGGCAGTTTCCAGTGCAGCAGAAACTGCTTTCATGTGCCCCGTGAAAAACTTCCTTGACACTATCGCGTTGGGTTGCTGAGATCAATAAACTACATGACAAGCATTCGCCACCTCTGTTCCTGAGTTTGTAGGGGCCATGCGGCGTTGGCAGAGTAGGAGAGAAGGAGAGGCCAGCGTAGCTGACCAAACTGTCATTCTGAATCCTTTCCTCTTAGATTTAATGATCTTTTAAAAAAAAAAGTGGGTGAGGTATCTAATTCTGCTTTTAGCCACCTCAGTGGGGGTCAGCCCCACAATGGCAATGGCGGGGAGGGACAGAGAGCTTCTCTCCCTCCTAGAGTGGGAGAAACAAGCACTCCTGGGACCTAAGCATTATCATTCCTGGGGAGCTGCACCCCAGAGGGTTCTGGACCTTTCTGAAACCTGGGAAGAATGCTCCTTCCGTACTGGTATATAGTCAACCTCTGGCCATGGGATCTAATACTCCTATATTTGCCCTTTGGTGATTTTCATAGAAAGCATAACAGGAACTCAGCATTTGAATGTGAATTTGAATTAGAGAGGGCAAACAGGACTGCTTTACTACCATTTTAACCTGGCAATAACTTCATTCTTGTAACCTGTTCCATATATTAGAATATTTGTATGAGGTAGGCTATTTTGCACCCCACGCTTTGGGTTATCGTACCTTATCTGAAGGAGAAAATGGAATCTTGCAGGACAGCTGGAACATGACTGCTCTAACAGTCTGGGGGAGGGGGTAGGGATGACTATGTCCTTGGGCCAGTCCTCAGCTTTGCTGACCAGACCCTTGAGGTTTCTTCCCATCGCCAAACCCAGGACAGCAAACCCAGGTGGCCATGGATCAGTGCACCACAGGCAACAGCCAGAGGCATTCGTCACCTCTGGAGAGGGAAGGGGGCCAAAGAAAAGGGCATGGGTTTTACCTGAAACTACAATATTTTATTTCTTTAAAAAAAAAATGGGGCTCTGCAGTAAATACAACAAAATGTTAACATCTACTAATCTGGGTTGTTTGCTATGCATTTCTACTTGTCTGTACGCTTGAAATGCTTAATAATTAAAATTAATTTTTAAGAAGAAAGGCTAAAAAGAGACAAAATATTATTAGTGGCTGCCTTTAAATAATAAAATGTGTTTGCCCCCCTCCTTCCTAATTTTCTATATTTTCTAAAACTTTTGTGTTGAATCTTTGTTACTATTATAATTAGGAAATTCCATTTTAAAGTTATGTAACTAATCAACTGAGATAAATAGGAATGTACCAGGAAAGAAAATGAATCAGGTTGATTCTGATAAAATAGCAAATGAAAAAGGCAATAACAAAGCATAAAATATGGTAAAATCTCATTAATTTGTAGTTTACTTACTGTAATTGGTTAGTGAACAATTGGGTGGGATCTTGCGCAATCGGGGAAGAAAGAATTGCTTGTCCTTACCGGGTGGCACTCTATTCTTAAATCTTATTATGCCCTCCAGCCCAGCTGCATACTTCCCTCCAGGCAGGAGGTATGTTTTCTACGGGTTTGGTTTCTCCTGCCAGAAAATCTCCACTCCAGGAATTTAGGGGCCCTTGACTGGCTAAAAACCCACACCTGCTGAAGGAGTGACTCAGCAAAAAAGGTAAGCAACATCTCAGGGAGATTTTCGCTCGATCTACTAAAAAGAACGAACTGTTTTAATAGCTGTTAGCTCATTAAGTGATGAAATGTAAATATTGTAGCTAATTAAATACAGCTTTATTTATTCATTGTAGCAAGATCCAGCTGAACATCAATTACGGAATAAATTTTTAATGAATCAAAGAGCTTTAAAAAAATCCTGTGTATTTGCTAACACTGACCTCTTTTTACAATTAGTCTGAATTATCATGAAGTCTCATTTTTCCAGGAACTATAGCCTAAACCTTTCTCAAAGGAAAACTGGGCACATCCAGCTCCCCACCTGCTCCAGGCCTGCACTTGCACAGCTGAATGTGGCTGGAGAAAAACACCCACCAGGGTGCCTGGTCTCATTGGAAATTCACCAGCCCCATCCTCAGGAGCACCTGGAGCCGCATTCCAGCCCTGTCCTGATCTCCTACTCCCCTAGACAACTGGTCCGTGCCTTCTCTTCTGCCCTCACTCCGATCCTCACACTCACTCCCCCAACCTTCCTCTCAATTGATGACTTGAGTTTTCTCCTTTACTGAAAGCATTAAAGCAGGCAGAAGAGAACTTCCACAAGGACCCACCATACCCTCCCATTGCCCTACCTCTGAGCCACCACACCTGGCCCTCCCTTCTGTGCCCCCTGCAAGCGCCCCTCCGCTGCCCTTGCTTGCGCACCGTGGCACAGCCTCACTCGATTCTGCAGGAGTCCTCTCTGTCCTGCATTAATTTTCCTCTCTACTGGATCTTTCCCATCAGCATACAAATGAGCCATTATTGTTCTTATGTTGGGTTGGCCAAAAGAAATCCATTCAGTTTTTTTCCATAAAATAAAAGACATTTTTTATTTTCACCAATAACATTATTGATTTGGATATTTTGAGTATGTTGGCTACCTCCTGCATGGTATAACATTGATTATTCTCAATTAATGTCTCAATTTGATTGCTGTCAACTTCAGCTGGTCTACCTGACCACGGAGTATCATCCAGGGAGAAATCTCCAGCAGGAAACTTTGCAAACCACTCTTCACACATTCCGTTAGTCACAGCACCTACTCCATACACTGCACAAATCATTTCTTGCATTTCAACTGCATTTTCACCTTTCTTGAAATAATAAAGCATCTTATACCAAAAATGTTGCTTACTTCCTTCCATCTTCAATGTTAAAATGGCTACACAAAAACTTACCTATTTTGATAAGTTTTTTTAATAAATACATGCTGATATGACAGCTGTCACATACAACTTAACAAAATTGTTTCGAATGAAGTTAAAGACAACTAAGCACTACTAGAGCTGTCCTACGGAAAAACACAAACTTTTGGCCCTACCACCCGTTTCTTGTCTCAGCAGAACTCCTCCTAAGAGCTGACGATGTTGACCGTCTCCAAAGCCTCTTCCCCTGTCCTCTCATGAACCCATCCCACCACACCACTCCAATACCAGAGGGTCAAGGTCACCAATGAAGGAGCATGTTGCTAAATCCAATGGTTCATTTCTCACTGGACCTCTCAGTAGGGCGACAATATGTTATAATTTATTGTTCTGTGAATGTTGAGAATGAAAAGAGATGCTATTACTGATTGTGACAGGATAACAGGTGGACTCCAGAACCATGTCCAGCAAATCAGAATGAGGTGTGGTTGTGGGACCTGTCAAAATTTTTGACACTTTGAAATCCTTCCTTCTTTCATCTTCCAGTACACCACATTCACGGGCCCCCTCCTTGTTTGCCTCTTTTGCTGGTTCCTCTCCATCATTCCAACCTCATAATGTTCAAGTGCCTGGATGGGTACCTGGAACTCTTTTCAATCTACCCTGACTTGCTAAGTGAACTCATCCAGTCTCATGGTGAAAGTACACGTGATCATCAAGATATATCTCTGGCCTGGAGCTTTCCTCTAAACTCCAGACCCATGAATTCCAACTACTTCTCCACTTGGAAGTCTACTAGGCATTCCAATCTTAACATGCCCTATACTGGCCTTCTCATTGGACCCCTGAATCTGCTTGTTTCACATCTCAGTAAATGGCAAGTCTGTGCTGCCAGTAATGCAGGCCCACATCCTGAACTCCTGTTGGCCCAGCCCTAACTCTTCTCCCCCCCCCATGCAGAAAATCCTCTTGTCTCTACTTTCAAAGTATATCCAGAACCTGGCCATGTCTTCCCACCCCATTGCTACCATGCTGATCCAAGCTACCTAATTGGTTTTTGCTTCAGCTGTCTTTCAGACCATGTGCCACACACAAGGAGGATGGCTGTCTGTCCCTCTTCAAACAAGAACGGATGTCCTCACCATTTAGGGAAGCTGATCCTTACCTTACATCTGAGTTCAACCCCTCCACCTCCTCTTTATCTCCCCGACTCTGCAGGGTCTCCCTGTTGTTTCTAGACCACTCCAGACTCTTCTCCTCCTCAGGGGATTTGCATTTGCTGTTCCCTCTCTGAAATGCTCTTCCCTCTGATTTCCTAGGATGTACTCTCTTTTATACCTTTCCTCAAATATCACCTTGTTAGAGGTAGTCTCCAATCTGTTTAATTGATAAAGCCCATTCCCAGCATGGCCTGTTGTCATGTCCTGCTTCACTTCCCACCACAGTGTATTTCATCTTCTACGGCAACCTAGGTCAGCACTGTCCATTAGAACTCCCTTTGACAATGGATGTGCCGATTCTACACTGTCCCAGCAGGGTAGCCACTCGCTACACTGGCTGTTGAGCACTTGAGAGTGCCTAGTGCAACTGAAGAACTGAACTTTGAATGATGCTTAATCTTCATTCATTTAAATTTAAGTTTAGATAGCTGCATGTGGTTTGTGGCTACTATATTGGATAGAATGAGTCTACAATTTACTTATACGTTACTGTAATTTACTTAAACTCCCACAAGTTTGTTCAAAAGTTGGATGCCTGCAAATATGATTTTATGACATAACGTCTATAGTTTATTCACCCTCTTCCCTGGAAAGCAAGCTCCATAAAGGTGTTTTCTTCTGTGTCTGATACATAAAAAGTGTGCAAAACAACACTTTACCTCAAGTTTATCATTTTAAGTGCCAGAGTTCGTATTTCAAACATTTTTAGAAGTTGTTCTAAGCTTTATGTATCTCCTCTTTTCTTAGTTTACTAACAGAGGATATTGTTTATTTGCAACTTCAGTGTCCCTTTTTTATACATAAATGGCCATACTACAACAAATTGTTTTCTCAGAGACCATTAATGCCATCCCTTCATTAACTGAACCGGATTGCTAGGTTTTCATAGTCTGTCTGCTAACAGTATATCATTAAGTACTTCTTGCCGATGCCTCCAGAATGTGCCTTATTTTCCAAAAAACTAACCAAAAAAGACTCAAGGGTGCTTCTATCCTCTCACAGACTTAAATGTATAGGATTTGTGAAGACTTTCGCTGTGGACACATTCACAGTCTGTTCAAAGAGGCTGGCTGCCTATACACATGACCTTCATGAAAATAACGTCTGTAATAACAAAGAAGGGCAGTTACCGCCACGTCCCTTTCAGAGACTGGAAAATGAAAATCAAAGGATTGAAACCTAAGGCCGCTGAGCTAGAATTAAAACCCAAGTGTTTTCCTCTGAATCCAAAGTTCGCGCATCTAAAACTGCTTCTCCAAAGTGTGATTCAAAACCATCTACTAAAAGTCGCCTGTGTTGGGCTCCTCATTAAACCTACTGGATGAGAAGCTTGGGGGCCCCAGCCTCCAGAAATCTATAGTTTTTTTTTGTTTGTTTTGTTTTGTTTTGTTTTGTTTTGTTTTGTTTTTGATGCATAGGAGAGTTTGAGATCTACTGTGCTAAATTTAGTTTCTGAACAGAAGTGAAGTAAGCTACCTTGTTTTTATTCTGTAGGGGAAAGAACGATACTACTTTTATTAGCTCCCTACTCAAAAACTTGTAACAATTGCTCTGTTGCCAACCAAATGAGGATTTTAAACACTGATATATGAATACATTCAACTAATCTGACTGGACTGGACTGTAAGTAGAAATGTAATCAATAAAAAATGTGTTTCAATAACAGATTACAGGTCAAAAAAATATTTCTAGATTCTTTCGCTGCCTCCTGGGCAACAGAGAGACCCATTTGTCAAGTAGGAAGACCTAACAGGATAACACTGCCATCAAGACTGATAACAGGAATCTGCAAGGTGACTATTCTTCCAGCTACACAGGGTCATCTGAAGCAGAGGCAAATGTGTGTGTGCTGCAGGTGCACTCACATTCTCCAGCCCAAGTTCCTGAGCAAGCTATGGCTCTGTGGTCTAGTGCTTCTGTAGATGTGTGGTCAGGGGCCGCTTTGAGTTTTTGGCGTTGTGTGGTCACCAGTCACTGGTCCGGAGGACAAGAGAACAATTCTCTTTTCCCATGATTCCTCTGGTACATTCCCATCAAGGAGAGATGTTGGAGAAGCTTTTGGTTTTCACTGTGATTTCTGAGACTTGAGTGGTGAGAGGCAGCTCTAGCAGAGACCAGGGTTCGGTGGGAAGTGCAAGGGTACGGGGACACAGGAGCCACATCAAGCAACGTGGCGTGCACAGTCCAGAGGGCTGTGTGTGTTTGGGGGTGAGGGCTGTGTGTGTTCTGGGGTGTATTGGTAATACAGGGTCTACAAGGATTGGCAACGGTAGCTGTGTTAGCAAATGTGCAAATGCACAGAGCAATGCAGGAGTCTAGAGCTCCACCAGGACTGGGACAGAACACCCCAGAGCTCCGGGCGGGCCACGTTAAAGTCTGCCACTGCATCTCAGGTCAGTTTACAGGGAAGCCTTGTAATTCCCAGCAGGAACTAAGTCAACAGTAAATCAGCCCACAGCCTGGGGAAGTGCCGTGGGAAGCCAGCCGAGGGAGTGCTGAACCGTGGCATGATGAAGCCAGGTACTGAGGGTCTGGGTCAAAGGTACAATCTTCAATTCCAAGCCAGTGGTGGGAGGTCATGACAGGAAGCCAGTCACTGGGACACTGACACTGGGAAGACAAGTGGAATAGTATGTCCCATATCCTGTGCTCAGCCATAGAGTGAGCAACTGCCATGAGGAACACACAGAGAAAGGACCTGGAGAATGGTTATCAAGGAGCTGATTGTCTTGTCTTTGTAGGTGAGAAAGGGGGAGGGGTGGCCTAAAGGAGCCCAGGGTAGGTTCTCACCCTACACACTGGACAGGCTCAAATTTCAGGAACCCCATAAGTCTCTGTCCCCAGGAGAATCCATGGGGGGAATGTAGCCTGTTGGTGCTTTTGTTATTCTCTGTTCAGCCCACTGCGGCGAGGAAAAGGCAGTGCCCACGAAGCATGGTCAGTGGGGCAGGCGTGCCTGACCATCAGCAGCAGGCAGAAGGAAAGCTCCATCCCCCTCCAGGGAAACTATTCACCAGATGAAAGGTTTGGGGTGTTTGGCCAACAGTCCACACAAGTGATTCCCTCTGCTTCATGGTAGGTTAATTTTTGGTGGTTAAAAAGTAAAAGGAAAAGTCTTTTTATGAAAAAAACAAACAAACAAACCGAGAGTACAGAGCTACCTTTTTTGAATTCCTTGCAATTCATATCACAACAGCCCTGTGAAGCAGATACAATACTCTCTGTTTAGTAAAGAAGAATGTGATATAGAGAGGGGAAGCAAGTAACCAAAAGGAATCCACATAAAATGTTAGAAAAACACAGTCAAAACTGAATAAATGCTGGCCACTTTTATTACCCACAGTTGTCTGGTTTGCAAGTGGCAGAACAAAATCTGGACCCAGGCCTGTTTAGCATGGAAACCTGTGCTCTGACCTACTACACAATTACTGTCGCAACTGATTATTTATTTGTCATTTTTGTAGTTGAGCTGATCAAAGAGGAAACAGCTCCAAGGGTTAGGTGTGTCTGCATCTGTGTGCTGGCTTCTCAGAATCATAATGCGTTCCCCCCAGCCTCTTAGCTTCAAAGAGCTTATCCAAGTAAACCATTAGACCCTTGGTTTGAAAAAAAGGAAAACTAACAACACAGAAAAATTGATTGAGAGAGTAATTTGTGTTTCATTCTTGCTATAGAAGGACACTAAAAAATGAGAACAATACATTAAAAGAAAAGGAACCATAGGACTATATCAGTATCAATAGACGCTGAAAAGACCTATGGTAAAAATCCACAGCCACTCCTAATAAAAATCCTAATTAAAATAGGACTAGAAGGAAACCACCTCAAATGTATTAAAAGCTACCAGAGCCCAATAGTAAATATTATTCTAAATGTTGGAACACTAAAGCCATTTCAAATTAAATCAGGAACTGGACAGGAGCATTTGCTTTTGCTATGTATCTTTTAGCACTGCTTTGTGGGTTCTAGGGAATGCAGCATAAATCAAGAAGAGTATATACACAGCAAAAAAAAAAAAAAAGAAAAGAAAAGAAAAAAGAAATGCAATTATCTCTTTGTTCAGAATGTTACCAATGAAAATTACCAACTACCAGAATTAACAAGAGAATTTAATAAAATGACTCCATATAAGATAAACATTTAGTTATTATATAGTTTTCTGTCTATTTTAGAAATAGAAATAGGGAAAGTATTTAACCCAATATGAAGACCTCAAATTATAATTATTTATTGACTTCCAGGGAAGATGGTACCATTGGCAAACATGGCTCACCTCCTTGTACAGCCACATCAAATTACAACTAAAATATAGAACAACCATCACTCAGAACCATCAGAAATTGAGTTGAATGGAAATCTGACAACTACGGAATTAAAGAAACCAAATCCATTCAGAGTGGTAGGAAGGGCAGAACCACAAAATGGGCTGGTCCCACATCCGCATGTGGTGGATAAAAATTTGGGAGGGATATCTCAGGAGTGAGGATTCCCAGCCCCACACAAGGCCCCCCAGCCCAGGGTTCCTGTGCCAGGTAGATATGTCCCCATAACTTCTGGCTGCAAAAACCAACAGAGATTGAGTCAGTGGAAGAAACTTCTGGAGTGCCAAGCAATTCCTCTTAAAGAACCCACACACAGATGTACTCAGACTCACTCCCTCTGAGCTCTAGCACTGAGGTAGCAGCTTGAACAGCACTGGTGACATATGGGGAGAAACTGAGGTGTCTGGCATCAAGGTGAGAGGTGGGGGACAGCTTTCTCTCAGATAGAAAGGCAGGCAGAGGCCATTGTGTCTTTTTTTAATCTTTATTATATTTTTCCCATTACCTTTTAGTACCCTCCAGCAATCACCATACCGTTGTCCATGTCCATAGTCCTATTTCATTTCTGCTCAAACCCTCCATTCCCTAAGCACCCCCACTAGCTATTATCCTGCTCTCCATCTATGAGTCTGTCTCCATTTTCCTTGTCAATTCAGTTTGTTCATTAGATTCCACATATGAGTGAAATGATATGGTATTTGTCTAGTCGGCTTATTTTACTTAGCATAATGTTCTCCAGGTCCAACTATACTGTCAAAGGGTAAAATTTTCTTCCTTTTTACAGCTAATTATTATTCCATTGTGTAAATGTCCCATAGTTGTTTTATCTACTCATCTCTTAATGGACACTTGGGCTGCTTCCATATCTTGGTGATTGTGAGTAATGCTTCAATGAACATATGGGTGCTTATGTTCTTTTGAATTAGTGTTTTGGCTTCCTCTGGATATATTCCCAGAAGGGGGACCACTGGTTCAAAAGGCAGATCCATTTTTAATTTTCTGAGATATCTCCATACTGCTTTCCACAGTGGCTGCATTAATCTGCATTTTCCCACCAACAGTGCAAAAGGGCTCCCTTTTCTCCACATCTTCACCAGCACTTATTATTTGTTGATTAATTGATGATAGTCATTCTGACAGGTGTGAGATGGTATCTCATTGTTGGTTTAATTTGCATTTCTCTGATGATTAATACCATTGACCATCTTTTCATATGTCTATTGGCCATCTGTATGTCCTCTTTGGAGAAGTGTCTGTTCAGGTCTTTTGCCTATTTCTTAATTGGATTGTTTGTTTTTGTTTTTGTTTTTTGGTGTTGAGTTTTGTAAGTACTTTGTAAATTTTGGGCATTAATCCCTTATCAGATATACAGGCAAATATGTTCTCCCATTCTGTGGGTTGTCTTTTTATTTTGTTGATGATTTCCTTTGTTGTGCAAAAACCCTCCCCCAACAGAGCCACAGAACTGGCTGGTGGGTGCTGTATCTGAAACTCCAGCAAGTTGCTAACACTGTTTGCCCCACCCTGGAGATCCCCTGAGGCTTCATCCCACACAGTTTACAGCTGTTTACTGTGGCTTTTCTGTAGGAATGGCTGGTCTTGGCTCATACTTCGACACTTTCTAAATCCTTTTAAACAAACAACAGCTGTCCTCAGTGAGTTCCTAGACCCCATACTTCTTGCTAAGTGGCCCCAGGCAAAGCACTAGCAGCAGCCAGCCTCGATTCACAGCTTGGTCTCACCTGAAAATCTCCAAGCCCAGCACAAGTAGCAGCCATGTCAGATTGCTTTATAGCTCAGGCAGTGTGGCCCCCAGCAGACAAGCGTAGGGGCTGACATTGACCTACACCACTTGGGAAACCCCAGAGCCTGCACACTGAGTGGACAGCTACAGACCATGTTGAGCACCACCACCCTGCCCCTACACAGCTGATCCTCCACAGAGGGAGAAGGTGGTCAGTGGTCACAGCCAATCCTTGCAAGCTGACTGGCCTGGGTAAATTCTTCCCATTGTCCTGCCAACAGAAGTCAAGGCACAACTATGAGAGGACAGTGTGCTCAGCCCACAGAAAGGGCACATCTCAAGTACCCAGCTTGGGTGATAGGGGAGGCTGTGCCACTGAACCCTACAGGACACATACTCCATTAGGCCACACTACCAAGACAGGGAGTCATAGCAGCTCTATCTAATACATAAAAACAAACACAGGGAGGCTGCCAAAATGAGGAGGCAAAGAAACATGGACCAAATTAAAGAATAGATCAAAACTTCAGAAAAAGAACTAAAATGGAGATAAGCAATCTGTCAGATGCAGAGTTCAAAACACTGGTTATAAATAAGGATGCTCAAGGAAATTAGTGAGGACTTCAACAGCATAAAAAAGATCTAGTCAGAAACGAAGGATATGCTAATTGAAATGAAGAACAATTTACAGGGAAACAACAGTAGAGTGGATGAAGCCAAGAATCAAATCAATGATTTGGAACATAAGAAAGCAAAAAACAACCAATAAGAACAACAAGAAGAAAAAAATCCAAAAAATATGAAGATAATGTAAGCAGCCTCTGGGACAACTTCAAGCATTCCAACATTCTTATCATAAGGGTGCCACAGAAGGAGAAGCGAAAGAGCAAGAAATGAGAACTCTATTTGAAAAAATAATGAAAGAAAACTTCTCTAATTTGGTGAAGGAAATAGACATGCAAGTCCAGGAAGTACAGAGAGTCCCAAACAAGATTGATGCAAAGAGGCCCACTCCAAGACATGTCATAAAAAATGCCAAGGGTTAAAGGTAAAGAGAGAATCTTAAAAGCAGCAAGAGAAAACCGTTAGTTATCTACAGGGGCATTCTCATAAGATCGATTGTCAGCTGATTTCTCAAAAGAAACTTTGCAAGCTAGAAGGGATTGTCAAGAAATATTCAAAGTAATGAAAAGCAGGAACCTAAAGCCATAATTTGTCTACCCAGCAAAAATATCATTTAGATTTGAAGGGCAGATAAAGAGCTTCCCAGACAAGAAAAAACTAAAGGAGTTCATTATCACCAAACCATTATTACATGAAATGTTAAAGGGACTTATTTAAGAAAAAGAAGAAGATCAAAACTGTGAACAATAAAATGGCAAAAATATATATCAACAATTGAATCTAGAAAACAAACTAAGCAAACAAGAAGAACAGAGACAAAATCATGGATACAGAGAGCATTTTGATGGTTATCATATGGGAGCGGGGTGGAAAGGAATGGGGTGAAGAGGTGAGAGAATTAAGAAGTACGAATAGGTAGTTACAGAATAGCCATGTGGATGTAAAGTACAGTATAGGAAATGGAGTAGCCAAAGAACATATATGCATGACCCATGGACATGAACAAGGGTGTTCATGGGAACTGTCTGAAGGAGTGGGAGGTGGCGAAGGGGATGAAAGGGGGGAAAATTGAGACAACTATAATAGCATAATAGATAATACATAATTAAAAATATTATTACCCTCTGAAAAAACAAAAAATAATTATTTATGAATAAATTTGGCAAGAAAGTCAGAGGATCTTTATGAAAATAAAATAATGAAATATAATTTATGACAAATAAAGGGGCATTTTATGTCCTCAAATAGAAATACTTAATGTTGCAAAAACATCAATTATCTCAACATTTCTGTATAACTTATGGCAGTTTCTCATTGGCACCACAAGCTTTTGTTTTTTAATTGTATGAAATTATCTTAATGTTCATATGAAAGAACAAATGCTGAAGAAGAGCCAAGAAAGTCTGAAATGAAAGACTAATGGGGAATTTGCTTAATGAAGTAACGGAGCATGTGAGCGCTTCTGAGAAAGCCGTTTTAACGCCTCCTCAAACATTAGCCTGCATTAGTAGCTTCTGGACCCCACTCGGTGTTTCCGACTCAGCAAATCTGGGGTGGAGCCCAATAATTTGTATTGATAACAAGCTGCCAGGTGAGGCTGATGCTGCTGGGCTGGGAATATGCCTTGAGAACCATTACTGTAACAAGTCAACATAATGTTGGCAGGAAAAGAAAAAAACAACCTGACAAATAAACCCGCAAAATAGACTAGAGAAGCCAGAAATTAGCCTAATGTATGTGAGTACTTAATAAATACTAAAGAATATTCATGAGGTGTGAATGAGTAAGAAAAGTATGGTGCATAGAAGTTTGTATAACATGGTCTCAAAGAAAATGCAACCCTGTGTGTGCGTGTGTGTAAATATTTTGCATATACGTGGTTAATATGGGTTGAGGGAAATGAAGATGGGCGAGGAGAGAAGGCGTAGGCGAGTGCAGCCAAAAGGAAAAGAATAAAAGCAGCACCAAAAAGTTAGCACTATATACGACACGATCACATCTGAGTGAAATTACACAAGGCCATGATTAATGATGTGTTAAAATGGAGTTTGAGCGAGATCCAAAGACAATAGAAACTACGTTCCAAAGTGAGATGTCAGACACTTCATTTGTCATTCGCTCTGCAAATAAATATTAAATAGCTACTATGTCTGAGGCTCTGATTTAGACAGCAAACAAAATAAAGCCCCCTCTCTCAGGTAGCTCTCATCCCAGTGGATTTGCACCATGAAGAGTTTATCCAAAAGAAGGTGAGGGAAACTCGCTATGGGGCTCACAGTTCACCCACATCACAAGGGTGAGCAGCCCTGGGGAGAGGGTGTTCGGAGAATGCCACCAGCAGGCCTCGAACGTTCCCACTGAAAAGGGGGAGTGGGGAGCACCTGCCCCTCCTCTCAAACCTGGAGAACAGTCTCCAGAGGGGTTCCTGCAGCTCAGGCAGAGTGAACTGTGACCTGACTTCTGCCTGGAAAATGTCAAGGCTTGCTAACTGGTAGAGGATGGTAGGAGAGACAGGTATTCTCCACTCCCAGAAGTTGTATAAAATAGAGAGAATGACCACACAATTTTTCATCCAAAATAGATACTTTTGAGCATGAAAGGATTGTACTAGAAAAACAGGCATAAGCGGGTGGTCCTAGGAAAGTTGGATGTATGTTTTCTGTAGGCACAGGATAAGGTTCTCATGGTCCAGAGGCTATGCTCTGAGACAGAGCTGCTATGGGGCTGTCTAGGGGGCTGCTGTGAAATAATAGAAAATATTTATATTGGTGTCTGCCCCTAGTTCCTCTCACTGAGTTCCTAAAACCCTTGTAATTTCCTAAGTGATAAGACCAGTAGAACATCTTTTGTTCTCATGTTTGGTCTTTGACCCCAGTTCCGTTTCCTGACACACAGCTCCTAAGTCCCCCGGAATTTCCTGGGTGATAGAAACACCTATTGCTCTAATGGAGTGACTCCTGGTGGGCTTCTGGATGGCTTCCGAAGAGGGGCTGGTGACCAGAGAGATCGAGCCATCCAAACCACAATGAAATATCACCTTACAGCTGTTAGAATGTCCATTTATCAAAGACAAATGGGTGTTGGCCAGGATGTGGAGAAAAGGGAACCCTGTTGGCAGGAATGTAAACTGATACAGCCACTACAGAGGAGAGTATGGACATTCCTCAAAATATTAAAAATAGAGTTACCATATAATCCTGCAATCCTACTCCTGGGTATATAGCCAAAGGAAATGAAATTACTATCTAGAAGAAATAGTAATATTCTCATGTTTATTGCAGCATTATTCACAATAACCAAGATATGGAAGCAGCTAAGTGACCGCTGAAAGACAACGAAGAAAGAAAATGTGCTATATATTTACAAAAGAATATTATTTAGCCTTAAAAAAAAAAGAAGGAAATATTGTCAGTTGCAATAGCATAGATGAACCTGGAGGGCATTATGCTAAATAAAAGAAGTCATACAGAGAAAAAGAAGTACTGCATTGTATATTTACATGTAGAGACTGAAAAAAAAGTAAACTCATAGAAAAGACTAGAATGGTGGCTACCAGGAGCCAAAGGGCGGGGGATATAGGGAGAGGGTGGTAAAAGGGTCCAAACATTCAGCTATAAGATGCATAAGGACTGATGATCTAAGTATAACACGGGGTTACAGTAATAATACCACCGTGTATACTTGACACGTGCTAAGCAAGTAGAGCTCGTGTTCACACTCACATAAAAATGTGAGGTGATGGATCTGCTAAATAACACACGGTGGGAATCCTTTCACAGTGTAAACGGGTATCACATTATCATGTTGCACACTTCATATTACAACATACTGGTCGAATATACCTCGATGATGCTGAAAAATGAGACGGTGGTGGAGAAAATGTTAATAATGCAAATTTTAAAAAGAGATCAAGCCATGCTTGGGAGCTGGGAACTTTCAGCCCGATGATCCATCTTCCAGGGGAGGGAAAAGGTTTGGAAACTGAGTGAATCTTTGATAGTGCCTACATCATGAATCCTCCATAAAACCCTCATAGGTACAGGGTTCAGAGAGTTCCAGGTTGATGAACACATCTACCTGCCAGGAGGGTGACACACACCCCCCGCCCGACCCCTGCCCCCGGCCCACTGCATGCATGGGACAGAAGCTCCTGTATTCAGGGCCTTCCCAGACCTCCCTTTGTGTATCTCTTCATTGGGCTCTTTACCTATATTCTTTAATATCCTTTGTAACAAATTGCCAGTAGTAAGCAGACTTTTCCTGAGTTCTGTGAGCCACTGTAGCAAATTATTGAACCTGAGGAGGGAGTTGAGAGAACCCCAATTTAAAGGTGACAGACAACCTGAGGCTTGTGACTGGTTGGCATCAGAAGGTGGGGGCAGTGGCAGTCCTGTGGGACTGAGTCCTTCACCTGTCGGATCTGATGCTATCCTGAGGCAGCTAGTGTCAGAATTGTGTGGTGTGGAAAACCTACACACCTGGTGTCAGAAGTGTGAGTGTGAGAGCAAAGGAGAAACAGCAAGTTTTTCCTAGAGAGCCACCCAGAGGGGACAAGCAGTCTCAGTGCAGAGAAGCTAGACTTCCCACCAACTCCCTGGGGGCTGAAGAAGCAGGAAGTAACCAGCTGGGGTAAAGGTGGATTTGACTTGACATGGGAACTGTAGGGGAGGGGCCCTGAGGAAGGAGGGTGGGGGTGTCTGAACAACATGACAACGACCACGTGAGAAACAGGAGGCTTTACCCAGCTGCCAAGTCCGGAGAGCTGAGATGGGACGCCACGGACTTGCCAGTCCGCAGGAACGACCTCCCTCCTCCCCTGCAGCCCAGCCCCAGCCTGAACGCTCCGAAACCGCCGCTACGGAGCTGCAGGGAGAGCGGGAGAACCCGGTGGGAAAAGAGAGACACGCAAGCCCCTCCATAGCCGCTGATCTCCCCCCACAACCCGAGGCAAGGTTAGGGGTCTGGGAGAAAAGGAAACATTAAACCAAATTTGCAGATTTGGTCAGACATTTTAACCACTGAATTGAAACTGTGTTATGTATGGGACTTATTTTCTTTTTACTAAAAGCTGCTTTTGTTCCTTTTTATTGAATTTATTGGGGTGACACTGGTTGACACATTATAGAGGTTTCAGGTGCACAATTCTGTAACATGTCATGTGCACGCTGTATTTTTTGGGGGGCTCACAGTGACCACAGCACAGAATGTTTTAGCTTTTAAGAGTAGTCAGAAAAATCTACGTTTTCTCCCCTGATGGAAGAGGAAGAACAAGGTTGAGGGACATTGGGAGACAAAAACAGAGTTGCTTTATTTCAAGAGTATTTGTTCAATTTAAGAGTTGCATAAAATCATAAAATATTTAAATGAATTATAATAAAACCAATTGAGATGTACTTTCCTTTTCCCATTAGAAAAACATTGTGTCTCTGCTCTGAGTCGGGGACACCATCTCTTGGGGGCCATTAATAGCTGTAGAGTTTCAGCACGGAAACCAGGATGGCCTAGCATCCAGAGCATAACTCTACCTACCTCCTCTCTGAAGACTTTGTGGGAGAAGCCAAGGCCTGTTTAGGGGAAGGGAGAGAAACTCCTGTGAGCAGTGGGAAGGCAGAAGTGGTCTCCTGCAGCTGAGGCTTCCCTTTCAGAGGCTGAGAAGGGGCAGGACGTGGCGGGGTTTCTGAAAGTTGTAGAGACTTGGTCTCTTCTTCCCCAGATGCAGTAAGTGCAGGAAGGCTGTTGGGCTGGCCAGTCTTTTCTCAGCCTTAGGAAGTGAGGGCTGAATGGAGAAGATAGATACTCTGAGAAGTACCCAGGCCCAAGAGATGGCAGAGGGGACACTTCTAAGTATCACCTCCCGCAGGGCCAGGCAGAACCTCCCAGAGCTCCAGGTGCCATCAGATTCTCACCTGCCTCCCGGGATGAAGAGGGGCTCTAAAATCTCCACTTAGGGAGGCTTAGGACCAGATTCAATTTAACTGTGAAGTGAATTGATTTAACTGCTCAGGAACACAGATTCTGGCTAGGTCCATCTATGCCCTGAGTATGTCGGTGAAAGCCACGGAAAGCAGAGACTAGAGATTTTCACAATTGCTCAAGGTTGATTAGTTTGATCCTTAAAGTAAGCTCATCAATTTAAGGTGAGGCTGGGAAGAAATTAACCTGCTAATTCTACAGGCTATCACATACTTCTAGGGTTGATTCTATTTCCTCTTCCAGCCTGGATTGTGGCTCTGGAGGAATGTAATTACCTCATCATTACTGTTGAGTGCTCTTTATTCTGCCCTCCTGTGGGCACATGGCTGAGGGGTGGGGGCGGGGGGCGGTCTAAATTCAGGAATGATCCCAAGGCTCATCCCACCCCTTCTTGTCTCCTTCCCTTACACTCTCTGGCTCTCTGTGGATGACCCTTGAATTTATTTCTCTGGTTCAACCTCTCCCCTGATAAGCTAGAGGCACACACCCTTCCCGTGTATTTCTTTTAGTATCCCCCTACTACCATACGCACAACACTTCAGACACATCAAGCAACTTGTCTGTAACATCAGCTGGGTGTCCTATAATTCAATTCAATTCTGACACTAACCGGAGTAAGTGCAGACCTTTTAGGTTAAGGGCTCAGTCCCACACGATTGCCGCCCCCCCCCCCCGCACTTCAGATGTCACATAGCAGGTCCCCAAGTTACCTACAACTTCTGTCTGATTTGGCTACAGATTGGAGGTTCGAATGACTTGGACACACTTATTTGCAACAACAGAACCCAGGGAAACACTTACTTGCGTTTACTATTTGATGATATGATAAAGGATGTGCTAAGGATTCGTCTAGATGAAAAGATACACAGGGTGAGGTCTGGGAGGGACCTGAGTGTAGGCACTCAGTCCCCAAGGCTTTAGGGTATGTCACCCTCCCAGCCTGTGGATGTGTTCACCCACCCAGAAGCTCTCCAAACCCTCTTCTTCTGGGATTTTTATAAAAGCTTCATTGATCGTTAACTAATTGATGATCATGATTGATCATTAACTCAATTTCCAGCTCCCCCACCACCCTGGGTGGGCTTGAAAGTTCCAAGCTTCTAATCATGGTTGTTCTCTCTGGTAACCAGCCCCCATCCAGGGGCCATCCAGCAGCTGCCTCATCAGAACAAAAGACCCTCCTATCACCTAGGAAATTGCAAGGGCTTCGAGAGCTCTGTGCCAGAAACCAGGGGAAGAGACCAAAATATATATTTTTTCTATTATTTCACACCTGAGTTCTAGACTTGTATATAAAACTTCTCATTTGGGTATCTAATGGCCATCTCAAATTTACGCTTAAAACAAAACTTTTAACCTTCCCATCCTCTAAAAATAGCATAAAATTTATTTTTAAATTAAATAACCAACAGTTAGCACCCCATTCTCCCACCACTCCTTTCCTCCCAGTCCTTTTGGACTTTTAGTATTGGCAACTCCATTCCACCACTCAGTCGCTCCAGCCATTTGCTAGGAATTATACTCACTACTTCTTTCCCTCGCATTCCTTCAGTGTTGTTCATCAGCGAGTCCTACTGTCTTGCCTTTGAATCATCCCAGATATGACTCCTTCTCACTGCCTCCCACACTACCCATCATCCCTTTTCTTTCTAACTGGCCTCCAGGCTTCAACTTCCTCATCTCTGAGCTGTCTCTGGATCACCCTAGAGCCCAAATGACTATGCAAATACACAAATTGGATCCTGGCTCTCCTTTGCTCAGAACATTCCCATGGTTTTGATTCAAATTCATTCAAGTTCAACATCCTTATCTACAAGGATACAGGGCTCTTCTAGGCGCTACACAACTTGACCTCTGTATTAGTGCCCTGTTGCAGTTGTAGCAAATTACCTACAAAGTCAGTGGCTTACACAAGACAAATTTATTCTTCTGTAATTTGCGGGATTACAACTCTAAAACTGAGGTGTTGGTAGAACTGCATTCCTTCTGGAGGCTCTAGGGCAGAACCTGTTTCTTTCAACTTTTTCAGCTTCTTCATTGCCAGCATTCCTCCCTCTTCCTCCACCATCAAAGCCAGACGCATAGCATCTCTCTGCTTTCTGACCTCTGACCTCTGCTTCCGTATAGCTTCTCTTTATCTATCTGACCCTCCTGCCTCCCTCCTATAAAGACCTTGTAATTATACTGGACCCACCTGAATGATCCAGGATAATCTCCCCATCTCAACATTTTAATGGCATTTGCAAAGCCCCCTTTACCGTGTAGTAATGTATAGTTGCAGGTTCCAGGGAATAAGACATGGGCGTCTTTGAAAAGCTGTTATTCAGCCTACCACACTTGCTTAACTGCAGCTTCATCTCCTAATTCCCATAGCAACACCTTGGCTTCAGTCCCTTCGGCCATCTTGCCAATCCTGTATCATTCTCTCCACACTTTATTCCCTCATCTACTCTATTTTGTGTAGCACTTATCATCGACCTATTATATATTTATTCGATCTTTTCTTTTTTCTCCACCACACTAAGTTCTATGAGAACAGTGGTTAGTGATGCACACACACTCAAACACATTTTGTTTGTTTACTGTCATATCCCCAGTGTCTAGAAAAGTGTGTGGCACAAAAGTATTTGATGCTGGCCCAGGCCAGTGTGGTTCAGTTGACTGGAGAATCACCGCATAAACGTAAAGTTCTCAGGTTTGATTCCCAGTTAGGGCACATGTCAGAGTTGCAGGTTCGGTCACCAGTTGGTGCACATGCAAGAGGTAACCCAATCGATGTTTCTCTCACATGAGTGTTTCACTCCCTTCTCTCTCTCCATCCCCACATCTAAAATCAATAGGCATGTCGTTGGGTAAGGATAAAAATGGTATTCGATGCTGTATGAATAAAAGAATGAAGCCCTGTTTATTTGACAATGTAGGATGACAACAAGAATGAGAAACTACATTCAAGAGGTCTCAGAATGCAAAAGCATTTTAAGTCCTGAAATTGTAAATGTTTCCCTTCCTCCTATTTATTCTTAGCAGCACAATGAGTAAGAGGTAAGGTGTCCAAAGTGACTTCCACATGCAGTGCTGGAAATGTCCCAGAACCTCGGGAGACGTGAGCACCTTCTTTCCTTCCCTTTCTCAAAGCATCAGACAGGGCTGAGGTGTTTGCCTACCGTGCCACGGAATCCCACGGCAATCAGTGGAATGAAAACTGGACAAAGGCCACTGACCTGGTTAGGGGAGGTGGGCGCTGGGGCCATGAAGTCACCATACTCCCAACTTGGGCCAGGTCGGTCCCTTGGCGGTGGTAGTATATGTTCGAGACAGTTGCTTTTTAAAAAACATTGTCTTTCTCTTATAAAGTAAGCTCTGTTGGGGCAAAGTGAGCAAGCTCAGGGAAGTGCTGAGCTTAGCACATAAACTATAAACAAAACAAATAAACAAGAGTGAGACGCACTGACCTGGAGCAAAGACAAATGTCTATGGCTATTACAAATCCTGGACTCTCCATTCCTGTGATTCTATTTTCATCCTCTCCCCTCTTTGGGGAGAGATTCACAGGAGCATTACAAATGTTGCTCAGACTCAAACTCAGGAAGGAACCATAGAAGTAACAAATTCATTTCCATAGTAACAGGCTCGGAACCATGGGGGATGCCAGGAGAGTGAGTCAATTTGATCCGTTCCAGCAAACATATCCACAATTTCAAAATGTGAAGTCAATCTGAGAGTCCAAAGAAATAGCTAGCTCAGAAATTCAGGATGGGTTCCAAGTGCTAACAAACAACCCAACACAATGTTGACAGAAAGCTAAAAGAAAGGAAGTTCTCCTGCTTTGAAGGGAGTGATTCATCATCTCAGGTGACCTACAAAGCCTTAACCCCTGAGGCAACGTCCCCTTTGAAAGCTTCATTATTAAACCCAGCTGGGCCCACAGGACAACACAAAGCGAGGCAGTCCAAGTGGAGTATGCGGGCCTGCAGCACCCCCGAAAGGCACTGAGGGAGCCAGCGCTTCCTTTCGATGTCTGCCGTGTCAGCCACTCCTGCTCCTCCTGAGCATGCAACGTTCCATGATGAAAGCAATTAAGAGAAAGGTTTGTTTGCTCATCCATTTACTCATTCATTCATGCAATGAATCAATGGAGTTATTGCACGTCCTCTATTTTGTGGGTGTGGTATTAGGCACTGGGATCTGAGAGGACTGAGGGGAACACATGTTCTTGAAGAATTCATATTCTACTAGGGCAGAGGAACACATAACAAAACCACAAAAATATGGGAATGCCAAAAGAAGATTAGGTACAAGGTGTTGTGGGAACCGAGGATAGAATGTCTACCTCCATCTGCATCTTAGAGGAAGAGAGAGATCCTGCTAAGGGGGAACTCTCAAACGGGGAATTCCGAACAGTTTCAAATATGTGAATGTGTAAGAAGGACGGTGTGTGTGGGGAAGTCAGGGGTCTTGCGCTGTGGCAAGGAGGACAGCTGCATGCGGCTACCAGGGCAGACAAACTGCTCAGGCAGGACCTCAAAACACTACTTGAGGCTTTGGGCTTGACCTGTTAGGTGATGTGCACTGGCCACACACCACTGATGGCTCTCTGGCCAGCAAGGCTATGATTATGTCTGGCAGTTTAGGAAGAGAGCAGTGGCAGCAAACTGGAGGTAGGGAGACCAGACTCTGTGAGAGTCAAAGCAAGAGGCGCAAATGTGTGAACTAAGACAGCAGCAGTGCAGGAGAGAGGAGGGATGCAGATAAGACGCGCACAGGAAGGAATTCAGAATCATCAGAGCCTGGTGACAGGCTGGGATGGAGAGTGAGGGAGAAGGAGTCCCGGATGACGGGGCTTACCTGGAGTGAGAGAGAGCAACGTCGGCAACGGGCGCATGGATGTGTTGCACTGGGAAAAGAGCCCATCTGGTGGCAGAATAAGTGAATGGGCTTGAAGGACAAATAGGTTCAGTTGGGACCTACAGTATCTGACATGTCTGTAGCACTACTGGGTGCATTGGGAAGGTGCGACCAGGCGACAGGAGCCGGGGACTGAGGTCTGGGGTTGAGGTACAGAGATGAGGGTCACAGAAGCACCAGGTTGAAACCATGGGCTTGAATGGGGCCTCCTTGAGTTTGGGAGTAATATGAGACGAAGGTTGAGGAGTGGGGTCTGGGAAATAGAAATATTTAAGACCCTGGAAGAAGAAGAGAAGACTGAGAAAGAACAAAAATTTAGGATAACCAGGGGAGAAAAGTGTGTCAAAAACCAAAGGAGACTGGTTCATTTGGGGCGGACACAAATGTTCTAAAGTGACTAAGGGGATGGTTGTACAACTTGGGGTATATCCTAAAAACCAATGAATAGCACACTTTAAATGGGTGAAATGTGTAGTATGTGAATTATTTCCCAATAAAATTGTTATTTTTAAAACAGGAGGAAAGAGTTTCAAAAGAAGACAGTGAGTGTCTGTGTCACACAGAGCCAGCGGTGTGGGAAGAGTCTGAGTTTGTCAGTTAGGAGAATTGTGGAGGAGATGCCCGCGAAGCGAGGGTCAGAAGGCACCAGGCAAAGGGCTGGGGGAGAAGAGGGTGAATTGCTCTTAGGGTCAGTCATGAGCAAGTTGACAAGTCAGGAGCCAGGAGCCTGTGGGGAAGAAGTTGAAGAGCAATGTGAGACATTAGGAGGAACCGAGGGACACAGTCCTAGAGGAGAAAGGTGAGGGGCTGGGATCCAGGGCCCTGGACTCCAGCGAGGCCTCTCTTGTTCTGGGAGTAGGAAGGCCTCCGGTGAGCAGGAGGGAAGCAGCGCTAAAAGCCTGGAGTAGCAGTTACAACAGAAGGGGCCAGGAAGGTACAGGCAGGAGACCAAGGCAATAATTGCAACCACAAAGCCTGGGACTCGGGAGCTGATCATCTTGGAAAGAACTGAATCACTCTGGGGTCTACTCTGGGAATGATACAACAGTGCCTGCCTTAAAAGTCATCTGACTTGAATCCTTATCTCTTCTCCCTAAATGAGGGGAGTGAGAATAAGAACAGAGCTTTTGGGAACAGACTCCGACGTGGGCACATCCCCTGTGATAGCAGGTGCCTGGGAGGTCGCTGTGCATTGGGGCCATTCCTGTGAAAGAGGCCTGGGTCCAACCAGACTGTAAGGCAGAGTTCATCTTCCTTCTCCTCTTTCCTCAGCTCCTCAGCGGCCGACACCCTGTCTCTCCTCACGCTGTTTCTCCGTTTTCTATCAATACTTTGTTAAAGTCTTTACAGAGCTTTTATTAGACAGCAATGCATATTTATTACATAAATAGAGAAAATTATTGAGAAGAAAAATAACCACCTATAGTATTTCATCCAGACATAACTACTAATAATACTTATTGTATTTCTTTCTGATATCTTTCTAGGTACCTGAATGTTTTCATGTTGTTACAACCAGTGTGCAATTTTGCTTCTCGGATTTTAACCTAAGTTTCTATGCTAAAGATCTTTTTCTGTTATTAAATTCTAACTGAACACAAAATTTTGGGGTTTTAAAAGACTTTATTCATTTATTTTTAGGGAAAGGAGAGGGGAGGGAGGAAGAGAGGGAGAGAAACATCAGTGTGTGAGAGAAACATCCATTGGTTGCCTCTTAAATACCCCTAACCAGGGTCCTGGCCTGCAACCCAGGCATGTGCCCAGACCAGGAATTGAACTGGCGACCTCTGTTTGTGGGATGATGCCCAATCCTCTGAGACATACCAGTCAGGGCTGCAAACATAAATTTGATGGCTGCATAATATTCCACTGTATGGATATACCAATATAAGAATATTCTTCCATTCTTAGGTTGTTTTCATTTTTATTTTATTAAAAATGGCATTAAAGCAAATGACTGCAATTTTTGTCTGTAGCTCTTGTTTTCCAGAAGTGAAATCACTGGTTCAAGGTACTGTGAATATTTCAAAGACTCTTAATACATGCTACCCAACTGCGTACCAGAGGCTTATCCTACTTACCCTTCTACCAGCAATGACCAAGTGAGCCCCTAACCTGTTCTACCACGCTTTCTCTGAAGGCAGCCTAGCATAGTGGTCGAGAGCAAACCATCGACTGTAGACACTCCCACCTCTGCCACAGCCATGTGACGTTGCAAGCTACTTAGCCTCTTGATGCCTCTATTTTCCCATCAATAACATACGAGGATAATACTGCATAGGGTTTTAGGAACACTGCACGAGTCAGTATTTGTAAAGTGCCCTTTTAATACATACTATGTGTTTGTTAAATTAAGTTGACTAACCAGATTAGAAGCTTGCAGGCAGAGATTATGTCTTGATTTCCTTGGTGTCTAGAGCTCCCTGCTTGGAGCCTGACACGTAGATGATCAATAAATAAATGTTCACTGAAATGCAAACAACCTTGGTCATATTGGGCCTTCCATTGCTATTTAACCTTTGCTGATTTCATAGTCAAATACTGTATCTTGTTCTGATGTATTTTTCTTTGATCACTAGTGAAGTCAATAGATTTTTTGTCAAGTAATTATTAGGTATCTAGTTTCCTACTTTTGTTCATTTATTTCTGTCCCCACTTTTTCTTCACATAACTATTGAGATCCCAGTATTTTTTTAATTAAATAAAGGTCCAAAATTCTCTGTAATAATTGTTGGAGATATTTTTCCTGGTTTGTGGTTTGGCTTTTAATTTCATTCATGCTGGTCTTTAAGGAAGAGGCTTTTGGAAAACATTCACTTCTGTTTCCCTTAACTTTTTGTATGGCCTGAGTTTTTAAAAGAGTTAATTCTCTAATCCATCTGGAACTTATTTTGGTGTATGGAATGAAATGAGGACCACCATCATTTTTTGTTCCCCAACACCTAATTTTTAGGAAGCTTAAAATGATAACGGGTGTGATAGGTCAAGGTGAGTCTCAACTTGAAGGGTTTTTACATTGTCTCCAAAAAGCCAGTAGGGTCTGTTAAATAACTTCCTTTTTTTGTCATGGTTAAATACTTTGGGATACTATGATCGTAGTCCACATTTTCCCTATAATATAAATGATTTTAACCCAGTGGTTTTCACCTGGGGGCGCGGTTTGCAGCCCCCTCCACAGAGACAACTGGCAGTGTCTGGAGATGTATTTGATGGTCACAACTCAGGAGGAATGTGGGGAGTGCTCCCAGCACCTGATGAGCAGAGGACAGTCCCCCAATAACAGAGCATTATCTGCCCCCAAATGTCAATAATGCAGAGGTTGAGAAATCCTGTTTTAACTGAAGAGTGTGACTAGTTAAAATAAGAGGTTTCTGGGAAGCCTGGGGCTATGCTTGCAACATCAAAAAGGAAATACTGTGAGGTGAAGTCTTGGGGTCCCCTCTGAGCGGCTTTCATTCTTCTCATTTCAAAATTTAAGACTTTGTGGGGAGACTTGAAATTTTGAGTCCGATTGCATTAATCTGTGCATTAATTTGAACAAAATCCATACCTTTACTATATTTATTTTGCTTTCTCAGAGCATGATATGCTTCTTCATTTGGTCAATGTTTACTTTAGTTCTCAGTAGTTTAATTTAATTTACATCAATTCTGTATATTTCTTATTCAGGTTATTCCTGTGTGCTTCATATTTTTGTTATTAGAAATGAAATCTCTTTTCCATTTTCTGACTGCTTTTTTTTTTTGCAATAGGTAAATACCTTAGCAACATCATTCGTTTCAATTCTAAACTAGTTGAAGAGATGCTGGAAATTTAAGTGGTTAATAAGCTTGAAACCACACTGGTCATAAAAATATCTCAATTTGATGGGCAGACTTGAGGAGAGGCCGAGGACATAATATTGGACCCACGGTCATCTTTGAAGGCTCTGCGAATGTTCCCTCTGTGATCAGGCATGGGCTGCCTCCCATGGTGCTGCCGGGACAAAAATTACAAAGTTGGTAAAGTCTCCCAAGATTTATCAAGCTTGAGAAATTGGTCTCATACTCTGTCAAGTTCTCCAGGATTCAAAATCCCGTAGCAACTAAAAGTGGGTCCTGGAATCTGATACCTTAACCGTATTTTCAAGTCATACCTGTGGGCTTCCCTTTAATGACACAGCATCTCCTCAGCCATATCCTATGTCCCCATTTACAGAGGGCTTTATTTCTATACTAATTTATTGTTCCGCTGATGTCACTGACTTTAATACTATAGTTTTATAATATGTTTTAATATCCTGTTAAACAAATCTTAATTATTCTTTCCAGCATCACTCAACCAAAGTATTTTTCTTTTTTATATGCTCAGTTTTTATTCTCCCAGATGAAATTAGAATACATCTGCTATTTCATTAAAAATTCCACTGAAATTGTGAGTCAAATTGCATTAACTTATGCATAACTTGAACAAAAATCCATATCTTTACTATATTCATATCTCAGTACATGATATGCTTCTTCATTACTCAATGTTTATTTTAGTTCTCAGTAGTTCAGTTTAGTTTACATCAATTCTATATATTTCTTATTCAGTTTATTCCTGTTATTGTTGTTGTTATTAAAAATGAAACCTTTTTCCTTTTTTTTTTTGCTATAGGAGAAAAACTGATTGGAATATTTATGCTGTATTCAGCTACCTAGCTGAATTCTATTTTTCATTCTAGTGTCATTTCTAATGGTTCTATTGACAGTTTTATCTCATTTTAATTGTTCCTCTTATTTTTACTTTATTGAATTGCCTAGAAGTTTTAGAAGAATGCAAAGTAATTATGATGCTCCTGTTTTTTCATTCATTTGACTAATGATTTGTTTTGTTTTTGGTTTTGGTGGGAACACATCCCAGGCATCATCTTTGACTGGGTTGACTTTTCCTACTCTCTGGTGAAAATCTGATTTTCTCTTATAGGGACTGAATTGCAATATGAATGCTACGCTTATCCAAAATGGCCACCGTACCTGTCTCTAAGAACAATGGTGAAATAACAAAATACTAGGAAAGGAACAAAACCACCTTTGAAAAAAGGCACCTGAGGAGAATTAGGCTTTCCAGAAACATACCCACTGAGGTCTAGATTTGGTCCAGCCAGAAAACTGTAAGACAATCATTTTAGTCGAGTATGAAGCAATATAATAGCTTTGTGACATCATTAACTTAGATTCTAAACTAGTTGGAGGGATGCTACAAATTTAAGTGGTTAATAAGCTTGGAACCATGCTGGCCATAAAAATATCTCAATATGCTTACTTCCTGAAAGTAATGATCTCAGTAAGCTATCTGAAATAGGAGTATGATGCCTATATAATGCCTGCTGTGTCTTACAAGTCAATTCAGTTTTATAAAGGACACCAATTATCATGAACATGACACATACAATGTGTTTCAATTTCAATAATATATGCTTAAAATTTTTTAACAGTACATTCATTTGGAGCCATCACCCAAATGTGAGAAGGGATGTGACTTGATAGGTAATGTCACATTTCTTGGCAGGACACTGAACCTTATAGACAATCCGAATACTTGAAATTCTGTGGCTATTTATACTGGACAACTGAGGGCTGATTTTTTCCACAAACCGTCAGCTTTCTGTATTAATTATGCATGTCCCTGTAGAAGTAGTTTCTCTCTTGTAAGCTCAGCACTTCCTAATGTTTAATAAAGAGTAGGTCTCCAAAAAAATAGCTGATCTGGTTAAAATGGAATCAACTTACAAGTCCTGATACAACAGTTCCCAAAGTCTCATTAAAATACTTGTTGTGAAAGAACGAAAGACAGTACACACTGAAATTAGACCAGAATCTTGAAGGAATTCACAACAGAAGGACTGTGTTGCTGAGCTAACAAATACAATAGGAGGATTTGTGTAGTTTCCTCCTGCAGAGGATGAAAGGAAGGAGGAAAAAGCTTAGGAGAACCATCAGCATCTCCCTCAAGCCATGAGAGCCACTGGTTGAACCAACAGCAAAGCTGGCCCAACACCATAGGGTTTTGGGGGGATGGGGGAGGAAGGAGGTCTGTCAGCTCCTTCTTACCTTCACTTTCCCCTCAACCTCTGTCTGTATCTGTCCATACAAAGTCTGCAACTCCCTGATAGTACTCTACTCCCAGGTAGGGGAAGACTGGAGAGCTTCCTGGGAGAAGGGTCCTCACCTGCAGAGCATGGCATGTGAGTGAAAGAGGGGAATGGAATGTGCTGGCGCAGGGATTTTTTAATATTCTTTGCCATGTTTTATCTTTTGGGGAACCAGAAAATCAGTCCATGGGAAAACCCCATCGAGTCCAGCAGAACCTTAGTAGATAAATATTTGTTAAAAATAAAACAAAACAAAACAAAAACAAAATCTCTGGAAATTTACAAGCAGCTCTAAAATGAAATGAATCCTCCAGACAAGGACATATCAAGGTGATTCTACCAAGCACCCAAAGGGCCAGTAAGCAGAACCAAGGATTTGCTACATGAGCTGTTTGTTGGCAAGTACTAGCTCTACATACCTTTCTTCCTGTTAAAGGAAAAAATAAGAAGTAGAAAATAAAAAATCATATATTGAACCTATGGAACATTACTCTAACCCCAGATAAGGGAACATAACTGTGAGTACTCAGAGTATCTATCTTTGCAATTGTGTTCCTAGGAAACAGAAGGAAGAGATTTGAGCATTTGCTCAATATCAACAGGATGCAAGGAGACCCTGCTCTTGGAAATGAGGAAAGGGGCTGAGGAAAATAACAGCATTCCAGGTCTCAAAATATTGCTATACAAAATTCTGATCAAATCCAATGTCCAGCAGGCAATCAAAAATGGTATGGTATATGAAGAGCCAACACACCATGAGCTAGAACCAGTAGAAACAACAGAGAACAGAAATAGACCTGCAGGGTCTTCAATATTGAGCTTACATTACAAAACGACGAGACATCAAATGTTCGTGATAAAAAAACCAGCTTGACAATTTTGGCAATGAATTAGAAATTATCAAAAATAACAGATATTGGCAAATTTTAATAAGCTGATGAAATGATTCATAAACTGAAATATAGGTAAGGAGAAATTAATGAATGAATGAAACAGGTAAAGGAAGAAGAGTATAAGAGACATAATGATACAGTGAGAATTATCTGACATAGGCTAATTTCAGAGTCCCAGATGGAGAAGAGAGAGACGATGGGGCACAGGCAATTTGTGGAGATTTAAAGGCTGAGATACAAAATCCAGGATTCAAAGAAGCCCTGCAAAGCCCCAGGAAGATACACACAAAGAAACCCACAACTAGCATGTTGCAGTACAATTGCAAAACGCAAAGACAAAGAAAAATCCCCCAAAGCGGCCAGAGGAAAAAATTAGATTATCCTCGAAGAAGCAATAGATAGATTGGCAGCTGACTGAGTACCCTCAAAGCAATAATATTCAGACAATAAATAAAGAAGATGACAGCTGATATTGTGACGTCAAGAATGAGAAAGAGACTGTTTACCTTAAAATAAGGGGTATAACTATCAGAAGATCAACTTGTAATTATTGAACTGTATATAATCATATATCTATACAACCTAAGAGACTCAGATGCAGTAAGACTTATAACATTCAGCAGAACCCAGTGGCTGCTCTACAGCCAACACTAAAACATAAAGGAAAAAATTTCACTCGAAACACACCCAAGTTTCCCTTCTCACTCTTCCTCTCAGATCCCCCCATCCACCCACACGCCTTGTATAAAATGTCAAGAAATAATGCTAACAAGAAATCTATGGGACTTTTACGGAAAACATTGAAAGTCTCTACTGGTATTTATAAAGGAAATGTAAATACATAGTGAGCCATTCCACGTTCCTGAATGGCAAGAGCTTATAGCTTAAAGGTGTCAGTCCTTAAAGTAATTTAATAAACACTCCAATGATATTTATTTTGGAATTAGAAAAACACATTCTAAAGTTCATATGAAAAATAAGCAAGGAAGAATAGTATGGGAGGAATGGATTTCCAGCTAGTAAAGCATATTAATGTAGTTCAGAATAATTGACATGACGGGGTAATGGCAAAATAATCAACATATGTACCTATGGCACAGAGTATGTCTAGACATATATAAGGTACATTACAATCCTCTGGGGAACATAATCAAGTGAAATCCTCATTATGTAAATGAAGGTAAGTTCTACAAGGAATGAAAAATCTAATGTTACTAAATCAAACTATAGACCATACAAATTAGAAGGATAGAAAACTTTTAAACTAATCACTAGATGAGGAAAGACCTTTTCATCACAAGAGCAATGGAATAAATAACAAAATAAGAGAAAAACTCTAGACTTGTCAACTTTAAATTTTTAAAAACTTCTGAAAAACATGAGAAACAAAACTAAAACACAAAGGGAAATTTGCACAATGTTTATGACAGACAAGCATTTAACAACCTGAGTATTGCAGTTTTATAGACCAGTAAGTAAAGCAGCTAATTATATAGATCAATGAGTAAAACAGTTCAGGTCACAGAAAATAAAATGCAAATAGTTATAATTATTTTTTAACACAAATTTTGCCCTGGCCGGGTAGCTCCATTGGTCAGATCATTGTCCTGAGAGGCTAAGGTTGCAGGTTTGATCCCCAGCCAGCCAGGGCACATACAAGAAGCCATGGATGAATGTGTAAATGGAACAACAAATCAACATTTCTCTCTCCCTCCCTCTCCCTCTCCCTCTCTCTCACTCTTCCTTCTCTCTCTCTGAAATCAATAAAAAGAATTTTTTTTAAATAAACTGGCAAATTTAAACAAGAAACTTAAAAATATGAAGTTGGCAAAACTTTTTTTAAACATCTAGTGTTTCCTGTGTGAAGTGGACCCTCTCAACAGCCGCTGGGGGCACTGTCCGTGGTGCAGCCTCTCTGATGTGCTCTGTCAGTCCATAATACAAAGACTTTATGCTGTGGAGTTTGGCAGCTGCTGAGCATAACTTTCCATTTTCCAGGCGCTGGAAGTGCAGTTTAGATGGAGACAATGTATTTCCGGGGCCAGGGACCAGGAGCCAGCAGGCAATGGAGGGGCTCAGTCACTGAACCAGACATGGAATGTGCGTGGACTGGGACTCAGAATTGAGGGAAGAATACAGCGGGTCACTGGAGTTCCGGAGCCCAGGGCAGCAGGCACAGGTAAAAGTCAGTTTAAGACCAACGGGCACAAGGTTTCAGTTAAGCAAATGAAGAAGTTCTATAGAGATGTGCTGTCCAACATTGTTCCTAGAATCAATAATAATGTAATCTACATTTAAAATGTACATTGCCCTCTATGTTAAGAGGGAGGATAGATCTCATGGGAAGTGCTCTTACAACAATTAAGTAAAATGAAACAAACAAACAAACAAACAAACAAACAAAACTTCAGTTAGGAGCCAGAAAGGCAGCATATAGCAATGGTCTGTTTAAGCCAGACTGGAGAGTTCATTCATGACTCAGCAAATAATATCACCTGGGAACGACAGACCAGGCACCTTGCAAGTGCTGGGAATATGACAGTGACATGACTGAGGCTGTCCTGCACCAAAGAGCTGACACTAGATTGGGGGAGGTTGAAAAACCAGATGTTAAAAAACCTAAAAGCATAGAACAGGCAAACAGACAAAATAATGCAAGTTTTCAGGATCATGATGAAGGAAATAAGCATAGCAATGAGAGAAAGTTAGGGTGTGGGCCCTAATGCACAGAGTGAAACAGAGAACAAGGAGGTGACCCTGGTGGCAGCAGAGGTGACCACGAGGTTGCTCAGGTGGCAAACAGGTGCAGTGTCTCTTTCTGCAGAAAGAAATGTCCGCATGTACTTTTGAGGCTGCCAGGTCTGCTTCACTTCCTGCCCTGGTGCTGCCTGGGTGGGAGAGGTCCAGGCCTCGTGCAGGGGATGAAGGTAAAGAACCGGCCTGGAGCTGCCCTGTGCTCCCCACTCCCACTCCACCCCAGGCCAGGACCTGCTGATGGAGGGGAGCAGAGAGACATAAAGTATGGTTCAGGGAGGCATGATATAAATGGCTAAGTTGATTAATTAATTAATTATTATTTTCAATCCTCACAAGTGGATACGTCCATTGATTCCAGAGACAGAAGAAGTCAGAGAGAGAGAGAGAGAGAGACACAACGATAAGTGGGGATTGTATTCACAACCCATGTACGTGCCCTGACTGGGAATCAAACCCACAACCTTTTGGTGCACGAGATGACCTTCCAATGAACCACGCCACCTGGCCAAGGCTGTCCTAGTCATTTTTACTGGGCTCTGCCGCCCTTCAGACACATGATTTTTCTTGGCTTCTCACATCACATCTGCAGTTAACTCAGACTGAATCCTGTTTCCTCTCCCCGCCTTACAGACCCCTGCTGCCCCCCATCCTCCAACCAGAGTTATCCCGTTAGGGGCCCTAGTCTCCAACAGACTTGAGCTTCAGGTGTTGCAAACCTTTTTCCTATACATACACCACATAATTATTTTTAAATCACTGTGTTTTATTTGGGCATTATCTTTCTTCCAATTTAGATCCAATCACAGAGCACTGAGTTTAGTTAAGAACGGCTACTTTCAATGCCAAATGGAGACAGAACATAAATCAAAAAGTTAACATCAAAAGGTTTCTGATGATCTTGGAGAAAGACAAACCTAAAGGTGACCTGGGAAGACTGGCCAGGATTGGAAGATGAAAATTACTTTGTTTGACTTTCAAAGTTCTCAGACTTAGCAGAAAAGCAAACATGTTAAAAGGTTCTGTGAAATGCACAGAGAAATAAATGCGACTTAAAATAGTAGCTTTTTTTTTTCAAAACCCTCTCTTGTGTGTCTGACTTAGTATCTTTACCACATTTCCAAGAAGTAGGAAAAGGCAAACAAAGAAATGTCCTGCTTGTTCCACATTCTGCAAGGAAACTGAGGCAGGGGCTCCTTCAGTGGGCAACCCTGATGCTTCAGCTGGATGATGCCAAGTCATATGTGCGTCCACCCTGTACCAATGAATTAACTGGGTCTTTTGATTCAGGGGTAGATCAGGGGGTCTTACACGCACGCACGCACGCATACACACAGTATTTTTCTCCTTTAGGAGATCCAGCACTTCGAAACATGCATTACTTATCAGACATAAATGCTTTGAGATAAAATGATGTATGTAAGGATAGGCATATACTCTTTAAACAAACCCTCCATTGATTCCTCCTTTTCACAAACACTCACTGGTTAAAAAGACAAGCTGGCTGCTGATGGAGGCATTATGTGCCTGACATCCTAGGCACATTAGCTTCTTATCCAATAATAATACTCTAAAACTGTGCATTTCAGATCAATGGTATGAAATTCGGCAGACACTCTTCTGAACAGGATTGGGGTTAAATGGCATACTGTTCATCTCGTCATCATACTACAGAGGCTTCGAGTTGTAAGCCACGTTATATGGTGAGTTATTTGCCATTGCTGAGTTCCCTTTCCACAAACACTCCGAAGGGCAGTGGGTAAGTGGGTACATTGGTTAGAGAGTCTAGGTCATGCCGTTTCAATAACCTGGGTCATTCTCAGAGACCCAGGTGACAGGTTCCGTTAGCTTACAATGCTGATGTGTCAGCACAAGGCCGGCGGGCTTGCTGGGGATGGCAGTGGGGAGGACACGTGCAGAGACACACATCAGTTCTTAAAGGCTTCTATCCTAGAAGTGACCCACATCACTTCTGCTCAAGTTTCATTAGCTAAGTCAAGCCTCATGACTATGTCTAACTTCCAGGGGATAGGAAAGGTATTCTTCTTGTGTGCTGGACTTTGAGGAGATAAGGAAATATTGATGAACACTTAGCAACGTCTACATGAAGGACATTTGTTGGTGTTGGCTGCTTAGCATCCACACCTCACCTACAGGTAATCTGAGCTGAACCAACTGGACGCTCTTCAGGAAATCCAAGGCATGGAATGCTAAAGTTTTACAATCCCAAATACCAAACAACATTTATTTCACTTGCAATACCAATGAATTAGTCAGTCCTGCAGATCAAGGTCTCTAGGGACTCGCTCTTGAGTGGAGTTATGAAAGAAGAGAAAAAGGGGCTCATTCAAAGGCCTCCCCTCCTCATCCTGTCAATTATTTTCAGCAGTCCAGCCCCACTGAAGCTACCCTTGCTTTCTGCCTCTTTTTGTTCAGCCTGTTTCTTTTGCTTTCCTATGAACTATGAGGTCTGCGAATACGCTCCCAAGCTATTTCTTTGCTTGTTGGTGAGAGCTGGTCTCTGTTACTTGTACCCACAATTTTCTGGGAAGGAAATGCCCAGCTGACATGATTTTCCAGGTGCTGTGAGACAGCCTGATGGATCTGGACTTGCAGGGGGAGACGGGGAGGGGTGCCAGGCTCGAAGCCTGGAAAACCTGGTTCCAGTCTCGGTTCTGTCATTTGTCCAGCTGTGTGAACTTGAACAAACCCAAAAACTTATCTGCAAAGTGAGAGTCTGAGACAAGTTGATCTTCAAAGTCCTTTCTGGCTCCAGTGGACCATGACTGTCATTTTGGGACTGCTGAAACGAGCGCAAACCCTGTATTTCAGTCTCTGATTGAAACCAAGACCAGGCCCCACACTTTGATAAATAACCTGTCAACTCTACAAATTTGCTTGGAATCACATTAACCTGGGAACTCACGGGGTGCTTATATTTTACACTTCAAATGCATGGAGATCCCAGCATCCATCTGAGGATATGCCACCCACCTGGGGACTTCGTCTCGGCAGAAGGGGCGGCGTTCAATGCAGGTAATCAGGCTCCTTGCTTATCAGATCCCTGTTCATCTTACACGGCATCCTTTAGTTTTTCCTCATTACTTGGGTTCCTTCATTTACATGTCAGCTTAGTGCCCAAGAGGCAGAAGAACCTGACATTTCCAGAACATTGTGATATAGTAATAGCAATATAAATAATGATGACAAAACCCTCAGCTCTCTGCCTCTGATTAGAAGGACCCCAGGAGCTGGGCAGGGAGAAAACCCTAAGATTCCTCAGCAGGTGGGTGCACAGATGAAAAATCAGATGACATTCCCTGTGACTAAGTTTCACCTCTGATTAAAATTCTGCCCAGAATAAGAGGGTTATATACTGAGAAAGGAGTCGTTATACACTGGGTTATACACTGAGTCATTACATCAGAAGGGCCTGTCTGCACATACGATTCTTCCTGCCTTTAGTCAAAGGAGTTTCTCTATAGCTCTCATATTTGTTTATTTTTTTGCAAATGGATTTTTCAGGATATTCTGCCCTAGACAAGTAAGGATGAAGACCAGACTCTACGGGGGAAATGGTGACATTTCACCTTTCACACACCTGAAGGGGCTTCACCAAATCAAGGAGACTGTGGTCGGGGGAGCCTTAGGGGTTGCTGGTTCCATGGGGTATAGTCAGAAGGCAACACCTGGTTGTAGATTTTTTTTCTTCTCTACAAATCTGCCTGAGTAGACAGTTCAGTATCTGGAATCTTGACCTCTTCACCCCAGGACTGAACAAGTAGGCCCACATTTTAAAGTGGATCTCAGTTCATGTTAGTTTTCTGGACGAAGTGAGAAAAAAGGCTTGGGAGCTGAGCAGAAGAGAGATCCGGCTGCCCAGAGATTCCAGAAGGTATTGACAATCCAGGGCCCCTTGTGTGAAATCTGAGGCTTTCTACTGGGCACGAAGTCCGTACAGAATGTGCCCAGCAAATGCTCCTATAAACTGCTGGCCTCGGTTGAGGAAAGTAGACACTGTGCCCTGTCAAAACAAACCCTGGCAATTTGAGGGCATGCTTGCTGTTAGTACTCCAATTTCTCCCATGTTTCAAATTCAGTTGCAACTGTTACTCTCCAAGAAACTTAAAAACAGAGAGAATACCTGTGCAAAATAGGTGCATGTTTATGTTTGAGGTCTGAAGTATGGCTTGACACATTTCTACCTTTAAATGCAAGGTAGGGGATTTTTTAAAATGAACTGTTTCTCCTCAGGTTTAGTTCTCAGCTAGACTCACCCAGCAGATTAATTGAGTTCCTGCTGACCTTGGCAGAAGGGAACAAACCCAAGAATTTGGCGGAACGGAAGCTATGTCCATGCAACCTGAGAAGCAACACGTCCGACTCAGAGCACTGTGGGTTTGGGTGTGGGGATAATCCTCTGGATCTGGGAATCCGGTGTCCAGTGATTCCTTATGGCCTGAACTCTGAATCTGGCAGCTCTTAGTTGTGTTTTTCAGGGTTCAGATCCAGGACATCACCTTGTAAAAACAGTGTGCACACGAGATTCTCACAGACCCAGCACTCAGCTCAGACTGGCTTAACAGCTGAGCCAATGCTGGAACTGAATCAAAAGTCCTCAAGGAAGGCTTGGGTGCTGAGCTGGTAGAGAGCCAGCACCTATAAAGTGGAGGTGGGAGCAGCATCCAGCACAAACACTTGTAGATGATGAATTAAAGAGCATTTACCATTAAAGGCTGATGCTGAGACCAGATGTGCACAATATCTCAGGGCTATCTCATTGGCATGGTTGCCATTGACAGCTTCTCCCCATGGAGAAAGAGAGAGGAAGGGGTGGGGTGCAGAGAGCAAAGGAGGGCTTGCCAGGAGGGACCGCTATCAGATCTGACTTCTAGCAGCAAGTCACAGGCCTCAGTGGAGGATGCAGACACTGTGCCCTGTCAAAACAAAGTGCTTGGCGATGTGAGTGCATGCTCCTAGGGGAGCTCTCTGCACCTTGCCAGGCTAAGCCCTACTGCAACTCAGGATTCTGAGATTTGACTTCTGAAAGCTCCCCTACTGGGGAATTACTTACAACATCAAGGGTCAGTAATCCCCTGGGGGCAATGTTCCTGCCCAGGAGAGAGACAGAGCCCATTGCATAGGTACCAATTGGGAATTCAGGGTCTAGCTTCTCTTTTTAATGAGAGAGGAGGCATCCAAGTTGCAAAAGTTTCGGTGCACATTGTCCATTAGATACCTATCACAGGCCCGTGAGGGCGTGAGTCAGGAACCATCTGTCCCCTGGTTCACAGATGACAGAACTGAAGTGTCTGGCCTAAGATAACAAGCTAGTGAGGGCCAGAATTGGAATTCTTTAAATTGCTGTACTGCTTTTTCAAAAGTCGCGTTTATAAAATGCCTCCAACACTTACTGAACGATATACACACTCTCCAGGTAGAGTGCGGTGGCAATAGGACATGGGCACGTGACCCCATCTCTGTGGCTGTTTAAGGCAAAATCATACAGGGATTGGGGTCTCCATGGACAACTTTCAGGACGGCCTAAAGTTTTCTCCTCTTGGTAACCTTAATTCTCTCATAGGCCCAAATCTCACCTCCTGACAGGTTCAAGCTCCTCAGCACAAGAGACCAAGCAAGAACTGACTCTGAGCCACACGTCCACTTTCCCCCTTAGAAACAAGCAAAGCAATGAAGCCACATCCATGGCGCAGCCTTGAAGGGAGGTGAACCAGCTGGGTCACTGACGGTCCATCTCCCTTTCACTTCTTCCTCTCAAAATCATCACATAAGGCTCTGAAACCAAATGTCTAAAAGGAAGGACACAGCCTGGAAGATGTGTAGCAGCTAGCAAACAAACAAGCAGATCAGAAACACCCAGGGCGTGGAGCAGGGCCCTGGGGCCTAGACACTGCCTTTGGGAGACTGTGCGTGGGATTCCCAGGGACACGGCCCTTTCCAGACCCATCCTCCCGAAGTAGGGGCACCGTCGTCACTGCACATGTGCAGCTACATGTGTATAAAAGCTAAAAAGACAACCTTAGTCCCACCAATTCTAGGGAGAAATTAAAGCAACAGTGGGATGGCACTTGGCCTCCTCGCCCTGTCCCTCCAACCCACCTCCAGCCAGCAGATCTTGATGGTATCCATAGCGAATTTTCATGGAAATCAGCTCTAAGGAAGGGTTATTTTCTTAACATGGGCTGTTAAGATAGGAACCAGGATAGAAGGCCTATTTCCGGAGCCCAAAGCTTTGTGCTTATTAAAGTTGCCTAGGACAGGAGCATAAGAAAGGGAATCTTGAGTCCATTCTAGAGGTACAAAAGTTTCTGACAGTCAGCTGTGTGTTCTCAGTCCAGGAAAGGAGAGATGACCTGGGAGGTGAAATGCAGATTCCTTCTCCAGAGCAGATGGAGAGTCAACTGCAGAGGGCAGGGTTGAAGCAAATGGAAGTTTTTTTAAGCATCAGTGAAGGAGCCAAACAGAAAAGACAAAGGGAGAAAGAAAGGCCTGGGAGTAGTGGTGTGAGTGCTGAACAACCACTAAGTTTCTTCCTCTGGCCATGAGTGGCTTTCTGACATGGTACCCCTATTGTCTGGGGACTGTTGGGGTCCTTATCAGACTATGGGTCCTCATCCAGGGAGTCAGGGACAAAAGTCCCCATTTTCCACCCCATACTGAGCAAAGCCAGCAAACATCAATACCTTTCACTCTAAAGATAATGGAAGTGGCCTAAGAGAGAGAGGCGAGCTTGCTCAAAGGGTGCTTCCCTGAGGTTCGGAAACCTTGAGCCCAGAGCAGCAGAAGCACTGGACTTGTCTCATGACCAGCAGGTCAGCTGCAACTGGGGTGGAGAGCTGGGGAACTTTAAGAAACCCCAGGATCTGAAAATTCAGACTTAGAAGCAAATGCATTTAAGGTTGATAACCCATGTTGCAAAATGATTCTCTTTGATTCCTCATTTTGCTCCAGATTCCTCACCAATTAAGTGTGGATAATAACCTGGAAGACAGGGATAGCGTAAGGATCAAACTAAATAACACATAGACGAATGGTTTGCAAAGTATGCGAATATAGGCTCTGACCACCGTCCTCACCAATATTGCCAAAACACCAAACATGCCCCTGTGTGCTGCCTGGGTGAATTATTTTCATGGGGACCTGAGAAAAAGCATCTTTCATCATCTCTCTCCAGCTGAAGACTCCCAAAAGCGCTGTCAGGTAGCTTACTGACAAAACTGTTCATTTTGAAAAGATGTATCTGTGTGAATCAGGACTCCACATTATTAAGCTGATACAAGACTAAATTGAGCACAGACATTAACATTTTAGAGCCTCAAGTTTCTTAATCTGCAAAATTGGAATGGTAACTCGGCCCTCATCAGGTTTCTGTTCATTAAAGGAGGTGTATATGTAAGTTACTTTCTCACCAAGAGAACCGAAGTATGTCAAGTTTTTTTCTCTTTTGTTCATTTTTGCATACAAGTGCCAGAATGGGAAAACCTGCAGGGATAGTTGACCACAGGCCCGAAATTTTTGAAGAAGGAGTGGGGGGCAAATGCTGCCGCCTTCACCTTCCCAGGAAGAAAATGCATGTCCCCAGAAGCGTGAAGGCCAACACGAACCGGCCTAGACCAAGGGCTCTGGCTGAGAGTCATTATGATGGGGTCCTGCTTGGTGTCCACAAAGTGCTCAATCCAGCCCAGCCTGGGCCCCTTGCAATCCCATCCATTTCCCAAGGCCATGCTCAAGTCCTACCAGCTTTCTGAGATATTCCCAGACCTCTTCATTTGGAATTTCCTTGGCTTCTGTAGTTCTTCCCTCCTTTCTTTTTTTTCTTCCTTTTTTTTTTTTTTTGTACCACTGCATAGCATGCTTACAGTTTTCTATAGCATATTATTTGTGTGCATCTTTTATCCATCTTTCTTATGAGACTTTGGAGAGCAAGGAGTGTGTATTTTTCATCTTTGTGTCCCTTACGCTGCTCCATAATGATACCTGGTGTTCAAATGAAATATCTCATGTTATCATTCTTCTAAAGCCAATCCTATAAATAAGCAATGAGGGTGATCTTTGCTATCATCACCTGATGCCTGGATGCAGCAATGCTTCTTAACAGAGCTCTTGTCTTCAAGTTGGCCTCCTGATTCATCTTCTGTAAATGCCATTTTAAAATAAATTATTTAAATTTCCCACTCAAAATCTTTTAAAGGCTTCCCTGCCTACTTGATATGGTAAAAACTTCAAAGTGAAGGTAAGGCTCTCTACCAGCTTACCCCAATGAACAATTTAAACTCACTTAACCAACCCATTCCCAAATCAGTGAGGCTAGTTGACTTATTCATCCATCCATCCATCCATCCATTTACTCATTCATTCACTCATTAATTTATTCATCAGGAATGAGTTCACTGCTTCCTATATGCCAGTCATTGTCTTAGGTGGCAGGGATCTCTATATTAAAAGACAGTCCCTGATCTCAATGCAGTTATTATTCAGTGTGTTGGTGGAAAGTAAAGGGCCTGTTACAATTCTAAGTGACAGGAGATACTGGGAGTGTAGAAGAGCCAGTGAGTGAGGTGGCCTGGGGGAGTCAGGGGAAGGTTGGCAGAAAAGGGACAGAGAGAGAGGGTTCTCTGAGAAGACCCATGTGGTGGGGTAAAGAGAGGACATTTGAGACAGAGAGAAAATAAATATGTAGAGAAACCAAGGATGTTGAGAACATGGTATAAAATTACAAGTGGTTCAGGAAAACATAGTTGAAGCTGACCTCAAACTAAAAGGGATCCCTGAGGTGTATGAAATGGTATTTATTATCTATGTCAACATTTTTCAACTTGTCTTCCTAAACCTGGTTCTAAGGGGCATCAGGCAGATCCCCATAAGGACCAAAAAACTTTTAAAAGTGTTCTGTGGTCAAAAACTTTGCAAAGTAAATACAAGCTTTCCTCCACCTTGGAAAGCTGTAATACTCAAAAGCATATTAACTGTCCTGCTAAGTCTTGCAACAACAGTCACTATTTAAAGTGTCTCAGATTTATTTAACTAAAGAAAATGACACCACCATGTGCCTCCTGGACAACCGACAGCTCTGGAAATACTGGTCCTCTGCCTCACTTACTATGCACACCCAAACTGGCCTATAAATGAAGGCATGGCTTCAGGGACAAACACAGTTGGTTTTGAATCTTGTCTTCATCTCTTCCTTACGGTTTGACTTTGGACAAGTTACTTAACATCTTTGATGGCAAGTTTCCTAATGCATGGATATCATATATATGCCTATAAAATGTCCTCATATGTATATTACATAAGGATATAGTATACTTTTTTCCATTGGGTGGTTTGATTGAGTGTGTCTGCCTGACACATAATACGTGCTTAAAGAATTTCCTGTCATCATCAATGGCTAACAGTTATGTATCTAATATCTCAGCTGCATTAGTTGTATGAACTTTATGGGTTGTACGTTTTTGTTCTCCCCTCAGGATTCTAGCGCAGTTTCTTTACAGTGGCTCTCAAACAATTCTGTTTACTGATACTCAAACCTCAGCAGAAAAGGATTTCCTGAAATATCTAAATTATAAAAATGGGAATAGAAAGAAGAAAAAGCAACCTTAATACACATACAATCAGGGTTGGACTAATTTTCTTAAGTGAGGTATTGTAATGTTCAGAATAATTTAATGCCCTGTAGTGATTCAAAAAGAAGCCACCCGAAATGCAATCTTGAAAATAGAAATAGCTACCATGTTAGGACTGAGATTATGACATGTTAGAGTTGCAAGGAATCTTAATCTGCAAGTTTCTAAAAGCAGGTGAGGATGCTATTCTTTTCCATATGTGTCCTGGAACATGTGCTCTATCCTTATTCTGGAAAACTCTTCTTCACTTTGCCTCTCCTAGAAAACTCTCACCCATCTGCCTCAGCATCCTTCCTTTGTGAAGCTGTCCTTGACCCCTCCAGGTTGAATTAGAGAATACCCACTTGGCTCCTCTAGCATCCCACCCACATGTCCATTAGGTGATGTTTAATGCATTCTTAATGAGTTGCTGCTGCAGCCAGGGCTCTGGAGAAACAACTGTTAGCCAGACAGAGGTGGTCCTGCCCTCTGAGAGCTTAGAGTCCAATGGGATAGCAGACACCAAACAGGTAAAGTATTACAATTGAGAAAGTGCAATAAAAGAGATGTTGTAACAGAGTCAAAGGGGTTGTGTTTTAATTATTTACCTTGTTGTCTCATCTGTTGGGAGGAGTATTTGAGTATAACATCTGGTTTGCATCTGTGTAACTTGGCAGAGTACTGTGCCTGTATGTGTGGAGCATGCATTGCCTCCTAAATGGATAAATGATGGAATGAATTCAATGAGTTAAAACTGAGACACACAGCGCTTGCCTAAGGGGACATGTAATTAGTGACAATTTGGGGTATTACCTTCTTTTAAAGTGGGAAAATGCTTGTAAACATATATATTATATACCTTTTATATATAAATATTATATACTTTACACATTGTATTTCACATATACACACAGGATGGGGCAAATGTAGGTTTACAGTTAGTTGCTCATCTGGAAAATAATAATTAATAAGTAATAATACAAGAATAAACTCTGGATTTCATGTACCCAAAACTGTAAATCTACTTTTGCCCACCCTGTATAAAAGTTCTGTCTGGAGAAAGTCCAGCCATTGTTAATGTAATGAGAATGGCTTGTGCACCATAGATGTAACCTGGCATCAAAGAGAGGGGACTGGAATGCACATTGTGAACAATGACAACTTCACTGTACTAGTCAGTGGGGGCAGTAGATGCTGTTGAGTGAGCATGTGTACTGTGTGGCCATTGCATTCAAAATGACCGAGCAAGTAGAACAATGAATCTGAATCAAATTTTGTGTTAAGTTTGACCATTCCTCCACGGAAATTACTTCAGTGATTCAAAAGACCACAGCTATGGGCAACTGCTGATTGGCAGCTTCATCAGGACAATACACCTACTCATGCATCACATCTCATACAGAGATTTTTGGTGAAATATCTAATCATCCAGGTGACTTAGCCCCCTTACAGCCCAGATTTGTCACCCTGTGACTTCTGGCTTTTCCCAAGACTAAAATCACCTTTGACAGGGAAGAGATTTCAGACTGTTGATGAGATTCAGGAAAATACAACAGGGCAGCTGATGGAGAGTGAGAGAACTGTGTAAGGTCCCAAGATGCCTACTTAGAAGGGGATTGAGATGTCATTGTCCTATGTACAATGTTTCTTGATACATATTACATACATGTAGTATATGCCTACTTTTCAAGATACATATGTCTCTGTTTTTCATATTACATGGCTGGATACATTCTGGACAGACCTCATACATGTACCTGTGTACCTACACACACACATACATATATATTTTTTCTTTTTGCCAGCACATCAAAACAACTTGTGCCGTTGGTTTACCCAGGCCTAAGCAATGGGTATTGTTGGGAGCCCTTTCTTCATTTTTGGTCTGCCCTGCTGCTGTTGCCTGTGGGTGGCCTCTGTGTGGACTTCCTACCACACGATGCAGAAAAGATGCTTGTACGTGCATCTGCTCTCTGGCTGAAAAAGCCCACTGCCAACCTCACAACAATTACCATATTTTGCCATGTATAATGCATGTTTTTTTTCCCACATTTTTTAGGGAAAATAAGGATATTCATTATTCATGAGTAGTACTAATTCGATATCTATATAAATGTTTTAAATTCTTTTATTTATGCTTATGCATTAAAAGTGTAACTCTAGAAAGCAATAACAATAACTGTGAGCAAAATAATACCCTAGAACATGATAATCAGTTTTGTTTTTAAATATAAATCAATAAGGAATTGAATTAAAAAATTAAAATGAAAGATTTTTTTTTCTGAAAGTTTGGGCCAAAAATGTGGGTGCACATTATACACAGCAAAATATGGTACTTCTGTGTTCCATTGATACTTCATTTTATTCGGCTATTCGGTTCTCTCGGGCCACAATGTAGAAACACAAACATAATCAATGGCTTCAAACTAGAGCAGGCATGAAGGAAGAATGCATTTTATTTGGGAAATGGTGGCTCCCCCATGCATTTGTGATTTAAGAAGGAAGCAACATGTGTGAGCTGTCCCATTGACCTGGTGTGTCACTCCAGCAAGGTCCAGACAGAAGACTCACTCTATTATTCCAAATCCTTCATTAAACCAATTCCATCTGCAGCCCATAATTTCCTGCCTTCCTGGTGATTCTGAGGGGCAGGCAGTGTGATTACCTAATTTAAATAAAGAGCTAGCTTGCTGCTTTTTCTGGGTGTCAAGACAATTTAGAGCAGGGACGATATTCTCATATCATTATCAGATTCTATGAAAAATTAAAAAGTGCGCATAAGAACACTCACATCTCTCCTGGGTAGAGCTAGATGGAGATGCACATATTTTTTAGAGTGTTGCAAAAGACAACAAACACTACTCCCTGCCCCAGTGGCCACTTGATTTTTAGTAGTCACCAATGCCAGCACTGCCTTTGATGGGTCAGTCACCAGAAGCACTCCATCTAAGACTGGGATTCCAGATCTTTCTGCAGCAGGTGGTAGAATTTACTCCCCAACTCAGAACCTGCTTTTCCAGATACAGAATGCATTTTCCTGGTAGGAGATATAGAATTAAATAATCTCAATATTTTTAATACAATATTTAATATATACAAGAAGAATGTATATTCTTGCAAAGCTATAATTCATAATAAAATAAACACCTATGCACCCATTATCCACTTTGAGAACCAGAATATGACTCATACTACTGAATTCACCCGTGGGGATATCCTCTACCCCATCTTCTTGCAAACTATCTCAGATAAAACAATATTTAAAGTTTATGTTTCTAGTTCCCTGATTATTTTGTTTGCTTCTTTATAGTGTTTCTTTCCTCGCCTCTGTCTCCCTTTATAATTTCTCTTTACCTTGGATTTTCAGCAGTTTCATTATGATGCATTTACCTTCAAATAATATAATGCTAACTGACACATAATATAACAACCTGAAAACAGTGTTCTCCTAATTCTTCCTTCCCATCTTTTATTCTACTGTTGTCAACATTTAATTTTACATGTGCTACAAACACATAATACCTTACAACTATTTTTGCTTTAAAAGGTCAATTGTTTTTTTAGAGTGATTAAAAATTAAAATTACATTGCGCTGCACTGCAACTATTCTTGGAAATTTCATTTCTTTATGTAGATCCAAATCTCTCTCATTATCTCATTTGTTCTACTTTAAAATGTCCTTTGCCATTTCTTACATAGTACAGGTCTGCTGGTAATGGATTCTCAAGGCCTCATCCTTGTTTTTTATTTATTATTTTTTTGGTCTGGAAAAGTCATTATTTTGCCTTTAATTTCAAAAAAGTATTTTCACTGGGCATAGAATTCTGGATGAATATTTTTTTCCTGTGAGCATTTTAACGATGTCATTTCATTGTTTTCTCATATGCATAACTCCTACAAGAAGCCTGCTGTGATTCTTATCTTTCAAATGATATATTTAACAGTGTGTGTGTATGTTTGAGTGTGTGTGTGTGTGAGAGAGAGAGAAAGAGAGAGAGGGGGAGAGAGAGAGAGAGAGAGAGAGTCAGAGTCAGAGTCGTGTAGATATTTATCCTGCTTGGGGTTGTGTCAGTTATCAATTTATTGCCTCTCCACTCTGAATGCAACCTTTGATATATGCTCTGTGATAAAGAAGATAATTTGGGGGAGCATTTCTCTTTTAAAGTGAGGCAATGTTAAGCTTTCTCAGTAGAGGGTACTAAAGAGACCCTAGGGGAAGAGGAGGCTTCCTGCAATTTCTGGCATGGGCCAGGAAGGGTCAGCATACAGTTGTAAGGTTATCTAGTAGAAACTGCCCTAGCCACTGCTCAGAGTGAGGCTCCTCGGTGACCTTGGGGCCTTAACCTGGAAATAACCTTTTTATATCCCTCTCAACATGGAAGCCAACTCCCCATGAAGCTACCTGCCTGGACTCCCTTGGCAAGTTCTTGCACAGTTTGAGTACAACTGCAGGTATCTTGGATGGTCACACACTGAACAGTCATTACCTCTCCAATCCACCCATTCCCCAGGCATGCCCCATGAGCTCTGAAGGCCTTTTGCCCCTGCCTGCACCCAGACCCCCACACTGTGCCCATTCCCCAGCCTACACTCTGGAAGGTTACCTATTGTTTTCCCATGACTCCAGACTAAACCAGTGACTGAACCACACCTCCTCCAATGAAGTCTAAACCCCTTCTACATTTGAACTTCAGGTATTCTTTATCTTAAGGGGCCATATAGAATTTTCCTATTTATTATAGTTATTCTTTTGCTATAATTAATCATTCTTTATATTAAACTTTACCCTGTTTACTATATGGTTTCTATTTCCTGATTAAAACTATACTATACAGGGTTCTCTGAGCTCCCAGATCTGTGGTTTCATATCTTATATTATTTTTAGAAAATACTTGGCTATTACCTCTTCGCATAGTTCTTCTGTCCCTATCTCCCTTTCTAATCCTTCTGACATCCGATTGCACACATTTTAGATTGTTTGATATTAGCTTATTGTGCTTTAATGTTCATATATATATATATACACACAAACATATATATGGAAAGAGAGAGAGACACAGATACAAATATACAATAGATATATGTTGTGGACCGTTCAGCCTGGTTTCAGGAGTTGTAACCCTCACCCCATGGTGGACTGTGTAAGAGCCCAAGGGACCCACTTCATCTGGGTCTGTTCTGTCACAAGGACATGACCTACTAAGGAGACAAAGCTTATCTCCCTGGCAGGAGCACTGCTTCTGCCTCACCCATCTCTGGCCCCAATGCTTGGTTGGCAGTCAATGACGGGTAAGACTCCTCATGGGAGGGGCAACCTAAGCCAGACACGACCACTTGAGAGGCTCTCATGGAAGGACTCGGGGGGCTGCAGCAAAGAGGATGTGATGGACCCTCGCCCCCCGGCTATTCTGACGTAGCCTGAGTCCTCATTTCCATCTGGGAGATGTCTCCTGCTTCCTAATTGGCTTAAAGCCTGAAACTGTGGGGGTGAGCGGTGCAGCCCTGTACAGGCCAGGACGGCTCCCTGGGTGATCAGGCATAAGAAAGAATCCCTAAAGTCCTGTGAAAACTGCTTTGCTAAGAGTACGCTCATTTAAATGATAAGGGTCCCAGGAGGAAATGAGTATGTCTCCCAAAGTTTGGCAACCCCCTTTTCTGACAAACACTGGCTCAGATTAAGCCCTCAGATTTCTTTGACATGTTAAACCTGTATTCCCGTATATTTGAGCCCAATAAAAGCCTAGTGAGGATGGGGCTCTGGGTCATTCTCCTCTGAGAGTTTGACCCCTTTCCTCCCCAAGCAGAAATGTCTTGGTAGTTTTTATTTTCATCCGTGACGGAGGGATGGGGCTCTGCGGGCGGAGCCCCCCACCCCCGACATCTGGCACCCAGGACAGGGACCCCCGCAGATATAGAGATATTTATACTTTTTTCTTTTTTGTTTCATTTTGGGTAACTTCTATTGATCCATCTTCAAGTTCACAAACTCCTTGACTGTGTGAAGTCTACTGAGAAGCCTATCAAAGCCATCTCTGTTATTGTCATTTATCTCTGTTACTGTCTTTTATTTCTAGAATTTTCACTAGACTCTTTCTTATAGTTTCTATTTCTCTGCTGAAATTCTCTATCTGTTACTGCATGTTGCCCATCTTTTCCACTAGACCTTTTAACATACTAATCACAGTTATTTTAAATTCTCTGCCTGATAGTTCCAGCATCTTGGTCATCTCTGAGTCTGGTTCTATTGATTAGTTTGACTCTTAACAGTGGGATCTTTTATTTTGCATTTTGTGTATCTCATAATTTTTAATCATAAAATTAAATTTGATGTGTATGTAATGTTAGAGACTGAGGTAATAGTATTTTTACTTGGTAGTCAACATGCTTCTTTTGCTGCTAGCTTGTTAGGATGGGGTACAGAGAACACCTAGTCAAGAGCTTGGGTTGGTTTGGTTTTGTTGTGCTATGGTTAGCTTCAGTGCACCACTGGTTTCAAATTCTTTTAGTGCTACCTTGTGGCTTGGGTGTGGCTGGGTTGCTGCAAAGTTTTTCTAATATTTCTGGTAAACCTTTAGCTTTTGTCTGTCCCTGTGTGTCTACACCTCAAAGAAAGTCTCTCTTCATGTTGTTATTTCTTTTCTCTGTGGCAGACTGCTGTTGTTATTTTGCACTTGCTAGACTAGTGGTAGTATATAGGATGGAGGGGTCTCTGTTTTTCTAGTCCAGTTGTGGTTTTAAGGCAAGCCCTGTGTCTCTCAGCCTTGACTCTTTCCCCTGTAGGAGCTAATCTATACCTTAAATCTTTGGCAGGTCTTATGTTTGGGAGAGTTTCTTGTCCTTCCTCCAATAGTAGGAGATCTTTAACGGGCTGCCTCCAGCACTTGGAGGTTTTCTTTTGACCTCTGTCCTGCAGCAGTGGTTTTTACCTATACCCTGGTGCTGACAAGATGTGCTGCCCTTCCCCCAGCATCTTAAGACATTTGAGTCATAAGAAGAAGGGTCCTGGTGAGGATCTGCACTTTCTCACAGAGGTAGTCACTCATCCCCTCCAGGCTTTCAACAGTGAGGAGGGCTTTCTCTCATCTCCTGCTCATCCTCAATATTTCTTGTGGGTGTATGGTAGAGGTCCAAGGACAAGAATCTGTGAGTGTGTAACAGCCCCCACTTAGGCTTTAAAAATTATTAAAAATTTGCAGAATTATACTCAATGGCGTAGAGTTAAAATCCATTCCTCCAAGATCAGGGACATGACAGGGATGCCCACACTTCTACTCCTATTCAACCTAGCACTTGAAGTCTTAGTCAGAGAAATTAGGCAAGAAAAAGAAATAAAAGGCATTCACATCAAAAAGGAAGAAGTAAAATTAACTCTGTTCACAAATGATATGGTCCCATATATAGAGAACACTGAAAACTCCACTAAAACCTGTTGAAACTAATAAATGAATTCAGTAAAGTTGAGGATACAAAATCAATATACAGAAATCAGTTACATTTCTATATACTAACAATGACCTATCTGAAAGAGAAATTAATGAAGTAATCCAATTTACAATAGCATCAAAAATAAAATATTTAGAAATATATTTTATCGAGGAGGTGAAGAACTTCACACTGAAAACTGTAAGGCATTGGTGAAAGAGCCCTGGCTGGCATAGCTCAGTGGATTGAGCACAGGCTGTGAACCAAAGAGTCGCAGGTTCAATTCCCAGTCAGGGCACATGCCTGGGTTGTGGGCTAGGTCCCCAGTGGGGGCCATGCGAGAGGCAACCACGCATTGATGTTTCTCTCTCTCTCTTTCTCCCTCTCTTCCCCTCTCTAAAAATAAATTAAAAAATATTTTTTAAAAAAGACATTGGTGAAAGAGATTGAAGACACAAATACATAGAAAGATATTCCATATTCTTGGATTGAAAGAATATTGTGAAAATGTCCATGCTACCCAAAGCAATCTACAGATTCAGTGTAATTCTGATCAAAATTCTGATGGCATTTATCACAGAAAAAAAAAAAAACCATCCTAAAATTTGTTTGGAACAACAAAAGACCTCAAATAGCCAAGACAATCCTGGAAAAGTAAAACAAACCTGAGACATCAGACTTCCCGATTTCGAGCTTTATTGCAAAGCTATTGGTAATCAAAATAGTATGGTTCTGGCATTAAAAAACAAGCACATAGTTCAGTAGAACAGAATAAAGGGCCCAGACATAACCCCCACATATATGATCAACTACTTTTTGCCAAAGGTGTCAAGAATATACAATTAAGAAAGGACAACATCTTCATAAACATAATTAGGAAAACTGTATATCTACATGCAAAAGAATGGAACTGCACCCCTTCCTTACATCACTCATAGAAATTAACTTGAAATGAAGTAAATATTTAAACATAAAACCTGAAATCATAAACCTTCTAGAAGAAAACATTAGAAAAATATTCTTGACATTGGTCTAGGCAATGATTTCTTGGATAAGTCACCCATTTTGTTGGATAAGGCAACAAAAATGGGGGGGGGGACAAAAACAAGTAGGACTACATTAAAGATCTTCTATACAGCAAAAGAAATAATTAACAAACTAAAAAGGCTATTAACTGATGTCATCCCAATAAACTCAAAAAAAAAAATACTTGAGGTTAATCTGCAAAATGGGAGCAAGTATTTGCAAATCATATACCTGATAAAGTGTTAATATCCAAACTATGTAAAGAACTCATACAACTCAACAGCAAAAGAAGAAAATAATCCAATTAAAAATGAGCAAAGGGACTAAATAGACATTTTCTCCAACAAAGACATCCAAATGGCCAACAGGTACACGATTAGTCATCCTCACCATTGCTAATCATCAGAGAAATGCAAATCAAAACCACTGTGAGGTATCACCTCACGCATGTTAGGAAAGCTTTTATCAAAAAGACAAGAGATAACAAAATTTGGCAAGGATACCAAGAAAATGGAACCCTTATACACTGTTGGTGGCAATGTAAATTGGTACAGCCATTATGGATAAACAGTATGATAGTTCCTCCAAAATTTAAAAATTGAACTACCACATGATCCAGCAATCCTACTCCTAGATATAAGTGTTAGAATCTAGGATGGCAGAGAAAATTCTTACACACTTCTCCCCACTTATAACCCCTACTTGTCATAATTCCAGACAGTGCATGTATTATGTTTTGAAGTGGCTTCAAAGAAGTGGCTAATTTTTTTCTGTATCTTCTCCATTATATTGCAAGCTTCTGTGGCAGGCACTTTGTCTTATTCAACTCTGAACCCCATTGCATGACAGTCAGTAAGATGTCAATAAAATGTGTTAAAGAAGTGCCCAGGTTGGCTGTATAGGCATTTGTAAGTTTTTATGTTCTATAATTAATTCATCTTGATAAATATTAACCTATTTCCCAGTTAGAATGTAAGCTGCAGTATGCTGAAAAACTTATTTTGTATTTCGTTTTTTACTTAATCTTTATTGTATTCTTTCCATTACCATTTAGTCCCCTAATACCTCCTCCTCCCAGCAATCACCACACTGCTGTCCATGTCCATGAGTCCTTTGTCTTTTTTGCTCAAACCCTCCACCCTTAACTGCCATGCCCCTAGCTGTCAACCCGCCCTCCATCTCCAAGTCTGTCCCAATTTTCTTTGTTAGTTCAGTTTGTTCATTAGATTCCATGTATGAAAGAAACCATATGCATTATATTCCATGTATGAAAGAAACCATATGGCATTTGTCTTTCTCTGACTGGCTTATTTCACTTAGCATAATGTTCTCCAGGTCCATCCACACTGTTGCAAAGGGCAAAATTTTCTTCTTTTTTCTGGCTGAGAAGTATTCCATTATGTAAATGTCCCATAGTTGTTTTATCTACTCTTCTACTGATGGAAATTTGGACTGCTTCCATATCCTGGCAATTGTAAATAATGCTGCAATGAACATAGGGGTGCTTATGTTCTTTCAAATTAGTGTTTTGGGTTCCTCCAGATATATTCCCAGAAATGGGATAACTAGGTTGAAAGGTAGATCCATTTTTAATTTTTTGAGGTATCTCCATACTACTTTCCACTGTGGCTATGCCAATCTGCCCTCCCACCAACTGTGCAAAAGGGCTCCCCTTTCTCCACATCCTGGCCAGCACATACTGTTTGTTGATGTACTGATGACAGCCATTCTGACAGGTGTGAGATGATATCTCATTGTGGCTTTGATTTGCATTTCTTCAATGATTAGTGACATTGAGCATCTTTTCGTATGTCTATTGGCCATCTGTATGTACTCTTCGGAGAAGTGTCTATTCAGGTCCTCTGCCCATTTTTTATTTGGGAGAGTTTTTAAAAGTAAAATATTCTAAGTTGTATTGCAAGGCTCACAGCGGCATTGGTAGTTATGGGCCTTGGAGGGACGTGAACTCCCGGGCCAGACAGGTATCATTAGTGGCTGAGGTGTGGTGCGTGCAGAACAGTTGAGGTGGTGGGGTTGGAGGAAACTGGAAATTTGTGCCCAAGTGCCCTTGGCAGCTCTGCACAGCCTTGGGAGGGGTTCCCATGCAGGGATACAGGCCTGCTTTTTTCAGAACAGCTCATCTGAGGTTTTTTATGGAGTCCCCTTATTTTACAAGGTTGTGAACCAATTCAAAAAATTTTGACTTGTATTTCTCAAAGTCTGCAGGCTAGGTTTAGCTAATAAGCCAACAGTTTGCAACTTGTCTTAAATACTTCTCATGGTACCCCAAAATAATTTGAATTATCAAAGAAATCAAATTGAAGGAGAGTTACTCTTTCTTATACCTAATATCTGAAAATGTTCTATTGACTGGAACAGACGGACACCCTGGGGAAAGTTGCTAGTACTCGTGGGATGTGTGCAGCTGAAGTCACCAGTGTAGATGCTGTCACCTCCGGGTCTGGGCTAGATGCAAAAGCGTGTGAGGTCCAAGACAAGCCAGTGCTGGGGGGCTTTGCCAGAGAACAACTGGACAGGGCTGCTGGCATTTGTGTCTGCTGGGAAAGGAGTTGTTTCAGCTCTTCCTAGACCAGAGAGGGGTGGGATGAAGAAAAGCAAGCAGGAGGCAGAGCAGAAATGACTTACATGAGTGAGAAAGAATGAGGAGTAGAGGGGCCCCTCGGTCAGGGACAAGGCTGTCTGAAGAATGGATCAGCAGCTGCAAGGAGCAAATTAAGATGCCTCCATCCCCCATCACAGCACAAGGCGCAGATTTCTCCTTCTGGCTCCTTCAGCTGTGAGCGAAATGAAGATGCTCATCTGCTGAGTGGTAATGGAGGGTTGGGGACACTCAGCCACAAAATACAACCTGCAGGTTAAATGTGCACCTGCCATTCTCCACTCATCTCTGAGCCTGCTCCTATAACCTCATTTTGGAAATGCAGGACAGTGGGGACTGCTGACTTGTCAGCATAGTAGACTCCCAGGTGTGCTGGGTGAAGTTGTGCAAAGGATTGAGATGCTCTTTAAATAATACCCTGGAAGTTCTTCTCTGCATGACTAGAAAGCATGTCAGGCCTCTAATGGCACAGCGTGCTGAGTTAGAAAAAGGCTTCCAGAAACCACAGGTTTAATCTAACAATAAATGGTTTCCCAGGGCCCCTTGGCCATGGCTGCGTAAATCTGCCTGCTTAAAAAGAGACGTGCACTGAGCTCTGCTCTAGCTGCTGAACACCGAGCCAGAAGGGCCATTCCCTGGTTCTTCAGGAAGCCCTGATGGGACATCAGCATGGACTCTGGGCCTCAGAACACGAGGACTCTCCCTGCTGGATGTGGGGCTGTGACAAAAGCTCAGAGTGGGTATTTGGGCTTCGTCCATCAAGCTGCTCTTGTTCCCAAGGCATTCTGTCACCATCATCCAACTTCCTGGAAGCACTGCCCAATTTGTTCCTGGATCCTAAGCTCCCCCAAAGCTCTTTAAATACTTGAAGGCTGTATCCATGCCTTCTTCCTACCTGCTCTTCTTCAAGGAAAAAATCCAGGTCCCATCAACCACTACTCAAGTGAAATAGCTCCCATGTTTCCACCGATCTGGTGGCCCTTTTTCAGAATTACACTGATTTTATCTATGTGCATATTTATGCAACACGGACTTATGTAGTGCTCAGAGAGGTGCCTTGGGGGAGTCAGGGAAGGTTTAGCATTTCAAGCAACATCTGAGTTGGGGTTTGGAGAATAAGAAAGAGTTCAGCAGATTAAAGAATCAGTGATGTCCCCAACAGATAAATCGGGGAGTGTCATAGGTATGAGGGGGACGCATTCATCCTTTCCTCCTGCCACAGGGTCAAATGGGCTTCTGTGCTACCCTCGACCAGAATGCTGGGCCTTCGTTCTATATCAGTGATTTCCAGGTAGACGTAAGTAGTTGTCCCCACCCTGCCCAGAATGAGAGAGAGAAAGATGTGGCACAATGAGGACAGGGATATTGCTTGCTTGTTCAGTGCTATATCCTCAGTGCTTGGAAAACAGAAAGTGCTCAGTAAACATTTGGTGAATGAACCAACAAATGAATGAAGTGAGGTCAGTGAGGATAGGAAGGGCAGGAATCAGGTTGGTCATTTCTTAGGGCTTCCCACTAGGGGGCACAATAGTTAAAATGTGTGTGTCTCTGGGTGAGGTGCACAGATGAGAATGAGAGTGTACCAGAAGAGCACTCTAAGGATGGGATTGGCACAGAGATCCATGAGAATTGAGAGACATTGTGGGGTTGCAGGGGGTGGCACAGGTTGGCAGGAGCAAGACACAGCCAGAAATTTGCACTTAATGTCTGCAGGATGAATGAACACATGAATACTGAATCTAAAATGGAATATGCAAAGGAAACAAAGTGATACAAAAGAAGAAAAACAAGTATTTTCAGCAAAGTTCTAATAAAAGAGTAAGAGAACAGAATCAAGGCAGGTACAAATGTTAAGCTTCTTTATACGCAAATGACAGACAAGGGCAAGTCAGCCAGGAATCAATAATATTAGGTAATAGGTAGTATTTATTCTGCATTTACCATCTGCCAGATGGGATGCTAAGGAGACAGAGGTGACCACAGTATTAATACACGTAGTGTTTATAGATGGTAGTGACAACTGTTATGAAAATGCCCTCTATTTTATAGACAAGGAAACTGAGGAAGGAGGAGGTCACCTCCCCAAGTCCCCCTGCTTGAAAGCGGCAGTGCAAGCCTTGGGATTAACCCGTCTCTGGCTCCAAAGTCCATGATCTCCCCTCTAGATAACAATACACTGAGATCCAAGGGTGGGGTTCTGGCTGCTGCTGAGGTGGAAATCCGAAACAGACTGTGGGCTTTCTTCCTGAACCCCTCCGGGAGATTTCCAGGATATTTCTGGGAATATGAAAGGCATCATACTTATGAATAAGCACAACACTGGATTCAACTTAGAAATGTACACATCCTTTGACCTAGCAACTCTTCCTCTAAAAATGTGTTCCTCAATTACGCTCGTAGCTATGCCAATGACTAAAGTACAGTAACGAAGGTACAAAGGACAATGGCAGAATTTAATTGTTTCAAAGAGCTTGAGATGGTAAAATCCTGAAAACCACTTTTATGCTTCTCAATAGAAGAATGGTAATGGGATAAAAGGGTTGTCATCTTGAGAAAAAATATTGAATCTACACCTCACACCCTATACTAGCATAAATTCCAAATGGATACATATTTAAATGTAAAATAATATAAAGTACTAGAAAAATATGGAGTGGGGATGGATTTTCTAACTAGGACACAAAATCCTGAAGCCATGAAAGAGATTTATAAATTTGATGATGTTAACATTTTTAATAAAAAACCAACTGATGTACCAGGGAAAATTTGGCAACTTAAATTACATAAAAGCACTGATTTACATATTATATTAAAAGCTCCTACACATTCATAAAACCAGCAATGAATCAAAGGATATAAACTCAACAGTTCACAGGAAAACATTAAAATGTTGTTAAATACGTGGATGTCTTTGATCTGTTATATTTTAATTTCCTTTCAGTTTCAAATACTGTTAATTCTATTGTGGTTTCTTTTTGCCCTGGCTTGTTTTGGAGTATATCCTAATTTCTCTTGTTCATTTCTCTCTTTTTTAAATTTCTCATTCAGTTATCATTTTCCAGGTTAATTCCACTGTAATCAAAGAACACACAATATTATTTTACTTTTGAAGTTTGTTGAGACTTGTTATACATTCCACCATACGGTCTATATTGGTAATGTTCCATATGCACCTGAAAACAATGTACAACCGGTAGATGGATCAATGTTTTTATATATTTGCTAAGTCATATTTGTTACTCATGGTGCTCAAAGCTCCTATATCCTCACTGATTAAATGCCTGTTTATTCTACCAGTTACTGAAGTGTATTGAAGTTTAGGAATATAACTCTGGTTTTAATATCTCTCTTTTTACTTAAGCTAGTTTTCAATTTATGAATTTTGAAACTATGTTATTAGGTGCACATAAATTTAGAATTTTTCAACAGTCGTCCATCCTCTTGTTGAATTGACCCTTTTATCTCTAGTAATGCTTTTTATCTAAAAATCCTCTTTGATATGAACACAGCCACATCATTTTTCTTTTGGATCATCTTTATTGGCTACACATTTTTTTGCCTTTATATTTACAATGTTTCTGCATCTTTATATTTAACACGTATTTCTTATAAGACGCAAACTGTTTGGTTTTGATTATTTTTAATTCTGAAAATCTTCACCTTTTACTGTAATATTACTCCTAGTAAAGCTAACATAATCACTGATATATTTGGGCCTAAATATAGCTTGTAAATTGCATGCTTGAGTTGTAAGAGATGATTCTAATTTGGTATACACAGCACTTCCGAGAAAATGCAAGGACCTTACAACACTTTAATCCAATCTACTTCCTTTCCTTTTTGTACTATTGTTACCATGCTTTTAATTATGCATATTTAAGCCCTACAGGGGTGTCCAACCCCCAGGGGCTGCAGCTGCGCAGATGGCTATGAATGTGGCCCAACACAAAATTGTAAAGTTACTTAACACTTTTTTTTTTGCTCAGCAGTTTTTGTTAGTATTTGTTTATTCAATGTGTGGCGCAAGAAAACTCTTTCTCTTCCAGTGTGGCCCAGAGACTCCAAAAGTTTGGACACCCCTGCCTCCAATATATTATTTTATCAATTGTTTGAAAAAATCAACATTCATTAGTTTTACCCACATATCTACCACATTTTTCATCCTTCCTAGTCCTCTTCATTACTTTCTGAATTATCACTTCTTTTTCCTGCCCCAAGAACTCTCTTCAGCATTTCTTTTTAGTTCACATCTGCTAGCAACAAAACCTCTCAGTTTTTGTGTGTCTAAAAATGTCTTTATTTCACCTTTATTTTTGAAGGATATTTTTACAATGATTTTTTTTCTTTTTCAGCACTCTAAAGATTCCATTTATTGTCTTCTGACTTTTACCATATCTATTAAAAAGTCAGCTATGAGTTCTTGTCACTCCTGTGAAGATACTGTGGTTTCTTTCTCTGACTACTTTTAAGATTTTTCTCATTGTTTTTTTTTTTTCATCGATCTTTCTATTAGGTACTTAGGTATGATATTCTTTGTACAGTATTTATCTTGGTTAAAGTTCCTGAAGTCACTCCCCAAAAAGGACTATTTGAAATGTTGCCTCAAGGCAGTGGCCAACTCCAAAGCTTGAAACTCAAAACACACAACTGACCTGCTATTTTCATCAGTGTGGAAGATTTTACAGTTACTTGCTCTATGGATATTGCTTCTGCCCAATTCTCTTTCAATTGTCCTTTGAATTCTCCAGTTATATTCACATAAATTATAGACTTTTAAATTATGTATTTCTGTATTTTCTATCATTTTTCTCTTGCTTCAGTCTGAATATTTTCTCTCATTTGTCTTCCAGTTCCTTTATCTTATTTTTGATGTGTCTGATTTACTGTTAAACCTATTTAACAATTTCAGTAATTGTGTTTTTCAGTTCCAAAATTTTAATTTGAATCTTTCTTTAAAGACAGATCCCAGGCCTCTGGTAAATTACTCTGTCCTTTCATCAATTTTCCTGAACACGTTATTTTGAAGTCATTTCTCGTAACTCAGATATAATTAACTTCAGGGTCTGGTTCCATTGTCTATTTTTCTATCAGTTTTGTTCATTTGGCCCCATTTCTTGCAATGTCTAGTTGCTTTTGTTTCACAGAGGACTGAATTTTATTTTGTCAGGTAGATAAATACTGCATGGATCGATGTCTTAATTCAGTCAAAGATGTTTCGTGCTCATCTCCTCCCTACTAGAGCATATCCCTTTAAGAGTCTCCTCGGGGAAACAGCAAGTAGGCTCCAGGGCTCCTCTTCACAAGCCCTGAGCTTCTATCTTTGTCTCTCAGGCACTGTGAGTCTGACAGCCTCTGATGGACCTTTTATCTTCTTAGAGCTTAGAAACAAAGATATCTTAAACTTGTACATCTGTAACTTAGGAGTTGGCAAATGCCTTGAGATAAAATTTCCTGCAGTCCTTTTTCCTGGGATAGTGTCTTTTCAAGTTCAGCCTGACTTAGTAGCCTTCAGCTTTGATTTTGTATATTCATCCCAGTAGGAATACCACAAGCTCAAAGCCACTGATTTCTGTTTAACCTTTATGCTCATTGTAGTAAATTCTCTAGAGGTAAAACACTGTAGCAAATAGCAGGTTTACTTCAATGCACTAGCCCTTCCTTCTGTGTTTTTGGACCCTCAAGTCTTAGCTACAGTGGTTACATTCCAATGCCATCAAACATCTGAATTTTTTGTTCTTCATCCAGGTTTTATAGTTCTTTGTGATGGAAGTTTAGTCATACAAAACCACTCCATTTTATCCAGAAGTAGATGCCTAAGGAATTATTTTTAAAACAAGAATCCAAAGTTCAAATATAAAAGAAAAAATCAATGGAAGTAATTATATCAATATTGGGAATTTCTTCAACAGAGGATACCACAGACAAAGCTAACTGATGGGTGGGAGAGTGAGAGGCAGTATTTGCAACCTCTAAAACCAACAAACAGCTACTACTGGACACTACAAGATAGGATACCCAGTATAAAAAAATGAGAAAAAATTGTGACTAAGCAATGCACAGAAATGTAAACCAAATCACAAGTTTAGGAAGAGGTATTCAATTTAATGAGTGATTTGAGAAATGTAAATGAAAATAATGTTATACTACTTCATGATCATCAAATTGGCACAAATTAGAAAATCAGGTAAATGTTGGTGAAAACCAGGGAAGAAAGAACCTTGTATACTGCTGGTGGATGGCTTGGAGTAAGCAGTCCAGAAACTAACCTGTTTATAACATAGCAATCCTGTTTCAAAAATATATACTCTAGGGACATTCCCACAGGTCTATGAGAAAACGAGCACGAGGGTGTTTGTGTCAACCATGCTAGAGGATTAGGGGTTGGGGACATTGCAAGTGCCCATCACCAAGGAAGTAAGAGTCAGCTGGGGAGGATGTGTTCGATGGAATGCTATGAACCAATGAACCAGAGGTACGTTCAGGATCTTAAAATCATGATGGAGAATGAAAAAAGGAAGATGTAGAAAGATATCTATAGCAGCATGATGATATTCAAACACATTTTTAAAACACAAATACATAATAGATACAGTCCTGCAGAGTGCTTGGAGCTCAGGTTCTGTGTGTAGGTTGCCTGGATTGAGTCCTCACTCTGCTGTGTGCTAAATGGGTGGTCTTAGGAAAGTGACTTAACACATCTGTGCCTCGGTTTCTTCGTCTGTTAAAGGTGTTTATAGAAATAAGCACTTATCTCATAGCATTGTTGGGAAGATTATAAACAATGTATGTAAAAATTCATAAAGTGCTTAGAACAGAGCCCTGGTAAATTCAATTAGTTAGCAAGAATTACAGGGGGGTTATATCCCTATCAGCCTGTCATAAGTTGAAGATACTGTAAGCCAAGAATGCATTTAATACACCTCACCTACTGAACAATTGTAATAATATATTGTATCAAAGGCTATGTGAATAAGACATGATTAAGTAAAATAGGGATTAGTTGAACAAGCACTGTGATACCAGACAGTGGATCTGATAACCCAGATAGCTACTACGTGGCTGATGGCTGGGGAACATACACAGGGTGGATTCACTGAGCAAAGGAATGATTCACGTTCCAGGCAAGATGGAGTGGGATGGCGAGAGATTTCATCACACTACTCAGAACAGCAGGCAATTTAAAATTTATGGATTGTTTATTTCTGGAATTTTCCTTTTAATATTTTTGAATCACCATTGACCACAGGTAATTGAAACTGTGGAAAAAGTGTGCATGAGAGGGGATTACCATATCTCAGTTAATGTGACTACACCATGAAACAAGCCAGGTTTATAGATGTGGATTAAGAATCACAGAGATTAAACAATTTATTCAAGTTACAATAAGTACCATATGAATTAGGCTAGGAATTGAAGCTTAAGACTTACAATTTCCCTGTGCCATAGTCTTTGGAATTCCTGAAAATATTATTGGAATTAAAAATAAAAAGAAATTGTACTGTAGTGATTTTTTCCCTAAAAATCTCAACATAAATTAAACTGTTTTATACTAATATTCCCATGACACAGTTATGATCAGAAAAATTGCCAAGCATAAATTCCCCATACCCATTCAAACTCAGCCCTTTTGGTGACTTAGCAATACCAGCCTGTTGCTGTTAAAATGTTACTTGCTCTAAGGACCACTATTCAGACAGACTGAGCTAGCTTTTCCCAATGGTTCTTGGCAGTTTCTAGACCCCACCACTGTAGCCATATGGGTCTTGTGCCCTCTCTATCTTCCCAGTACCTCTGAATCTGCCCATCCTTAGGTTTAGGCTAAAGTAACCACTCTTCCAAGGAAATTTCCAGTCTGCCCACAGGATTCTTGCCTTCCTCTCTACTTAGAACTGATTTAGAAGGAAGACAGAAAGGAGTAGATGTGTGGAAGAGTTTGAGATGTCTGGTCCCAAAGCAAGACACCAGCCAAAGGAATCATGAACAATAGAGACGGAAGAAGCTTAGACAGGTAGCAGATGTGCTTTCCTTCTCTCCTTACCAGGAAGTAGGGATGAGGGCAGGGCCAGCGAGTGCCGGCACATTCGCTGGAGACTGAATCCAAGATTTGTTCAGGTGATAATAAGTCTCCCACACTCATGAGTGACATGGTAGTAGAGCACAAAAGGAAGGGAAACGCCGAATAACCACCCCCTTAGGGAGATGGCAGGCATCCCAGTGATTTAGCAAGGGGTCTAGGGAAGGTGTGAATGTCTGCAGAGAAGGGGATGCTCTCTTGCATGGACTCTGAGTCAAGGAAAGGGGCCAGGTAGCTTTCTCCCCTGACCAGGTAGCAAAGGTTCCTCTTTGGGGCATGTGGCAAATGAAAGCTGACTTGAGGGGGTCTTCAAAATGCTCAATCTCTACGTCCCTCCTGTGATGCGAGGGAGCCATGGCTATCTGAGAGGGCATCACCATACCTGTTACTCTTGGCTCTATTAGAATTTGTTTCCTACACTACCCGTTTGCCATTATTACAGTGTGGCCTGGACTGAAGGACTAGACACAAACACGACACACATCCAGAGAAAGGAAGCTGTTCCCTGCCTGTCTGGATGGGAAGCACCTTACGAATAATTGTGCCCACTGGCTTTATCATGTATCCCAGGCCAGGACAAGTGGGCAGGGATCCTGGATGTGACCTGCTCCAACTGCATCATTTTACAGATGAGGTAGCTGAGGTGGAGGGGGGTGGGGGGTCCAAGGTCACACATGAGTAGGTAGAAGGGTTGAGAATAGGATCCAGGTTTCTGACTCCCACTACCATGCTTTTTGATATTACAAACAACCTTTTTCTGAAGATACCTTACTCTGTGCTCGCTGTTGTGCCCCTCACACTCCTGATCCATACAGTCACCAAGTCATCAGCCTTTGAAATCATGAGTCCAGTTGGAACACACCTCTGTTTAAACTCAACAGTGGCTTCCCACCACAGGAAGAATAAAACCCAAACTCCGTGTGGTGGCCTGTACTCTCCCACCGACCTGTCCAGTCCATCCACCCTCCTCATGGTACTCCAGCCTGTCTGGCTCTCTTGCTGTTCTGGGAACATGGCAAGTTGTTTCCACCTTAGGACTTCATACTTGCTGCTCCTTCTGCACAAAATGCCAGTTCCTTCATCAAGCCAGTTCTACCTTCTCATTCCTTTCCCAGTCATGCACTTCCTCCAAGAAGCCCCCTAACCAGCCATTCCCAATTTGCCCCCAGTCTCTATCACCCTGTTTTAGTTTCATCATGGCACTTATCAGTGAATGACATTTCCTTGTTTATTATTTGTCTCTCCATCTGCTTCATTCACTGCCAGTGCCTGACACCCACCTGGCACACAGTGGACTCTTAATAACTATGGGTTTAATTATTCTGTTAAAGATGACAAGCATGGCTGCCCCTGTGGCATAGCACACCTTTTTTGGATGGCATCCTGGATTTGATCAAAGACCTCTAGCACCAGGTAGTTTCAGGAAAACACTACTTTCAGTGAAGGATAACAAAAGGAAGGCTTTTCAGCTTCCTAGAAAACTCAGCAAGCCATTTGGTTCGTTAGAGCACCTCAAAATATACCCTTTGAACTTGACGGTGTCTCATACCATTACTAAGGCCAATATAATAATAACCAGAGAAGCCAGAAGCTTTGGCACACTGACTTGCTCTGACTGGTTCATGCTGAGCCAACATTTGAAATCAAAGCACTTGACTTGGAAATGCAGTCAAGTGACCCGAACAATTGTAGATCTTTTTTCTTTTCCATTTTTTCCCCTGAGTTCTAGTTTTTCAAACTGTTGCAGCCTCCCCCACCCGCTCCCACCTGGGAGGAAGATTCAACTCATCAATCACTTGCCCAAACTAACAGATGCAGCTGCTGATTGCAGAGGGAGAACCAGGGCAGGACCACCGCCGAACGGAGTCAGCTTTCTGGGGCATTTCGAAGGGAAATGATTGCTTGCTGAACCATGAAAAATGAACAGCCTAGCCATTCTAACAGCTTCCTCCTTGTGCCTCAATCAAGTCACTGATCTGTTGAATTGGAAATGCTGACTGCAACTGCTAAATTGAAGAAGTTAGAAGCAACTTGGCAGTACCTTCCTGAGACACGAAATCCTCCTGCTCAGGGTTCTCACATTCTTGACTCCACCCATGAGTCCTCAACATTCTCCCAGTGGCCTCCCACACGTAACCACAATCATTGCTTTCTCCAGACATATCTGCCTTCCCACACCCGCTCCCCGCCACCGCCTCCATCTACACGAGACCCTCTCAGCCCTTACCTGCACTATTGCAGGAGCATCCTGAGTGAAGTGCCAAGCTCTGGACCAGGCTACCTTATACGACCTCCTAGATTATTCTTTCTAAAATCAAGTTCCCGCCATGCTCTTGTCAGCTCAGCACAGTGGGTTCCTGGCATTCTTTTCACCTCCACATTCCAAGTCCATCAGAACCTCTGCAGCTTCTACTCAGCCTTCAAGTCATCTCTATAAAGTCTTCTTTGATACCTATGATGGTAGGAAGTGCATCCCCTTCTAAACTCTCAGAAATGCCTCTGCACTTCCTTTGTGTCTCAGTCCTCCATACTTTCTACCCTGATTTATCAATGTTTATGGCTTAACTCCTCCACTTCGTTGCTCACCTTTGTGTCCTCCACGCAGCCTGTGCCCTGCCCTGTTTAAGTAGATGCTATCGACACACACTGGTGTTAAGAGAATGGGTTAATTAATTTAAAAGGGTTAAGTGATCACTGTAGGCTAATAAAATATCTGTGTCATTGGCAGGGGAAAGATGTGGTTGTCTCATTTTCTCCTTATACATTCAAGGGTTTTCTGAAATGTCTCTTTCATTTTTATTGTATTATTCTTTTCATAGTACTTTTAGCTTTCTAAGGTGTTTTCACATCTGTTATGATATTTTATCTGCATAAGAATTCTTCTAAGAGCCCTGGCTGGTGTAGCTCAGTGGATTGAGCGCGGGCCTGCGAACCGAAGGATCGCGGTTCGATTCCCAGTCAGGGCACATGCCTGGGTTGCAGGCCAGTTCCCGGCAGGGAACATACAAGAGGCAACCGCACATTGATGTTTCTCTCCCTCTCTCCTTCCCTTCCCCTCTAAAGATAAATAAATAAAATCTAAAAGGAAAAAAAAAAAAAAAAAAAAAAGAATTCTTCTAAGATGTGTGTTAAAGGGTTTTTGAACAATTGTGAATAAAATTTCTGAAGGAATAACTATATATTGAATGTTGTGTAAGTGCTAGGTATTGTGCTGGAACCAGGCATGCAATAATTAGCTGGGCTTGCAGGGTTAGCACTGAGACTGACAGGTACAGGGGCAATTTCCACATCATATAGCAAATTCTTTGATGGTGGTGGGCATACGTTTTTATTGGGGCACATGGGGGGACTGCTCTCTGAGAGGAAGCGGAAGCTAGCGACAATCTTGAGGGAGAGGAAGGGGCTCACACGCAAGCCGGAGTTGGCAGTGCAGGAAAAAACATAACCCAGGCCCAGAGGTAAGAGAAACTGGCTAATTGGAACAGTTGTAATTAATTCATGACCACTAGAGAATCAAGGGTAGAACGGGCATGAAGAGTGATTGCTATTTTCTTACGGCAGTTACTATTAAAATTTTATTAAATTTTTTTCTACCGTGTTACTCTGTCTCTAAAGTGAGGCTTTAGCTCTCTTCCCTCTCCGGCCCCACCACGCATATTCTCCATTTCCATCCCTCTGTTCTCCAAATGTAGTTATACTGTGATTTTGTTTAGATTGATATTTTGTATTTACACACAAATCAGAGCCTTACCGGCTGACCTCCAGACTTACAACCTGAAGGAGATTATCTCTGCTAAACCATAATGAAACCATGTGAAATAATAAAATACACACTGTATATGCCTTTGTGAGCCTGCGGCTATTCATTGTGCAGTAAAATCTGGCTCAGACAATATGTTTGAAATTACTTTATTCTGTCCCTGCGCTTTATTGATAATTTGGCTGGGCATAAAAATCACAGTTGGAATACATTTCACAATTTGAAAGTATTACTTCATTGCCTTCTGTCAATATTTGAGAAATCCAAAGCCATTATGATTTCTGACCATTTATGTTTGATTTTTTTTTTTTTTTGGTCAGATCTTTATTTTGCTCCCACTGTTCTAAAATTTTACAGTTATGTGACCTGGTGTTGATTTATTTTCATCTATGTGCCAGGTGCTCAGCAAGTGTTTTCAATCAGGAAACTCACGTCCTTTAGCTCTGGGAAATTTTCTACAGTTTCATTGCTGAGTACTTCCCCCTCTATTTTTCTTTTTAATTCTCCCTAGAAAATCCATTATTAAGATGTGGTACCTCCTGGGCTGATTCTGTAATTTTAAAAAAAAACTTTTTTCTATATCTTTGATATTTTGGCTATTGGGGGGGCAGTTTTCCCAATTTTATATCCATTTCTTCTACTTTTTAAAAATTTCTGCAGTCATAGTTCAAAACATTTTAATGGTTCTTAATGTTCTCTGAATTTTCCTTGAGAAATAGCCCTGTGTTCTTGATTCATGGATGCGGCATTTTTTCTTGTCTAAGGATATTCATGGTCATTTTTTCAACTTCTCTTCCCTTTGCACAAACTATTTTCTCTAAGTTAATTTTCTCCTAATTGTTTGCTTTGGTCTCCCTTTTCCCATTCCCTCAGGTAAATGGCAATCTTTGTTTATCTACCCACACTGAAGAAGAAAATGCTAATAATGATGGTAAACTTCAAGCCCTTAGGTGAGATATGCTCATCGTTGTTCACCACGCAGTGATCTGGCTGGGACATTTATTTGTGGAATATTTGACGTCGATATCTGTAGATTTTTCTCCTTTCACTGGACACATTCTCCAGAGAATCTTCCGTCTCCTCCTGGGATCTCGCATCCAATATGCACTTAATAATTTAATCTACCTACTTTCAATACAGTATTGCTAGCTTCAACTCTGCGTAGTGTCTTTCAGTCTCAGACAGTCTATTTCATTGCTTTATAATCCCCGTCAGAAAAGTCAAATTTACAGTGTAAAAATTGAGATGCAGAAAAGGAAGGTGACTTATGAAAGTGATTTGGTATTTTTCAGTTAGTGGCTCTTTAGATACTGCTTCTGCTCAATTCGTTCCCAACTCTCCTTTGGATACTCCAATTATACACATGTTACAGACTTTTAAACTATGTCTTTCTGTGTTTTCTATTACTTTTTTCTTCATTCAATTAGAATATATAAATCTGAATAATAAAGATAAGTAACATTTACTAGCATAGCCAGGTCATAGTCTAGGTGCTTTGCAGTTAACCACACTGCAACCCCAAAAGACAGGTTGCATTAGCACCTTGCTTTACACGTGAGGAAACACAGGCTCAGAAGCATGAAGCAACCTACCCAAGGTTATAGGTTAGACAACTAGAATGCGTTGGTGTTAGCATCCTGCATCCAGTCCCTTTGCTAGAACTTTCGTGTAGACGAAGCATTGGCATTTCCTTTCATTGTACCAACTCTGAGAGCCAAGACATAAGAGGTATCATAAATACCTCATTTTTTGACCTATTCTGAAAGTAAGGCTCTGAAGTACACCAAAGCTTGTTCACAGCCACTCATCCCATTCCCGGGCCTACTCAGCTCCTCAGCAGCCTCGGCCGTCCTCTCCGTTGTCTGTGAGGGGAAATCTGGGCTTCCCTCCAGTTGTAAGAAGAGAAGCCTTTCTACAGGCAGGTACCCAAAGAGAGCAGAAGCAGGAAACACCCTAGAATTTTCTTTACTAACGGTGATGATGATAGAACTAATGCCTTACATTTGATTAACAATTACTTCTATATCTAATATTATGTCTGCTCCTCGCAATGTCCTTAGGTGATGGCTATGGAAATGGACTTTTTTACCCATTTGGTTAGACAGGAAACTGAGACATAGGTTTCATAAATTATTGAAGAAATTTATCTTTAATGATGGTAGGAAAATAATAAATTAACTATATATATATATATATATATATATATATATATATATATATATATATATAATTTTTAAGGCAGGACAAGGGGGACAAAGAAGGCCAGGAGAGGGAAAAGAGATGCTACAAAGACCTCTCTACTATGTGGGCAGAGACCTGAAGAGAACAAGGGAATAAGCCCTTCAGTGTCTGGGGGAAGGGTTTTCCAATAGAGGAAATGGCAAGTGCAAAGGCCCTGAGGCAGGTACCTGCTTGGTGTGTTTGAGGGGCAGCAAAAGCCAGTGTGGCTGCTGCCAAGTGACAGCAAGAGTAGGAAGAAAGGTAGCAAATGCACACCATGGAGGGTTTTGGCTTTTAAACTGGCTGAAATAAAGAGCAAAAGGGTGACATAATCTGTCTCACATTGTAACATGATGACTCTGGTTGTGTTGATGTGGGGGAGACTGGCAAGCACAGAAGAAGAAAGGTCAGCAAGGAGGCTATATTAATAGACTAGGCAACAGACAATGGTGGCTTGGACCAGGAAGAGATGGGGAGAAGTGGCCAGAGTCTGGACTGGTTTTACTGGGACTTGCTGGTGGGTTGGATGTGGCGTTTGAGAGACAAAAGCAGTAGTGAGGATGTCACTGGACTCTGGGAAGATCTAGGGAAAATTTGTCTGGATGTATAAATTTGGAAGCCTTCAGCATACAGAGGTATGTATATAGGTATGTATGTATACAGGTATGTATGTATATAGCTGTGTATGTATTTACTACAGAATAGTATTTACTACTACTATTTAAAGTTCTGATCATGTGTGAGGTCTACAGTGAAATGAGTCCAAGGGCAAGAAGAGTCAGGGCCTTCCAGAGTTTAACAACAAGGGGTGAGGAGGACTCAGCAAAGGTGATGGAGTAGGTGACAGAATAGAAGGTGAACCCTAGAAGCCACGTCAAGGAGAGCAGTGTGGCCAGCTGTGCCAGGGCTGCTGAGAGGCCCAGAACTGATCATTGGATTTAGCAACATAGAGGGCATCAGTGACCTTGACTAGGGCTGTTTACGAGGCTGTAGGAATGAAAACTAGCCAATCAGAGTGACTTTAGGAGTAAATGGCAAGGAGATGATCAATGGCAGCAGTGAGCACAGGCTAGTGTTTGGAGGGTTGGAGAGAAGCAGGGAAATGAATTGTAAGCTGGAGAGGGCGGAAGGGTGAACAGAGTTTCATTTCTTGTTTTCTCGAATGAGAATTGTCTTCGCATGTTTGTATCTTCATGGGAATGATACAGTGGAGAGGGAGAGGCTGATGAACATCTTACATGTTCTTATCTCTAAGTCTCAAAATGCTCAGTGAGGTAGACACGATTTCTATTTTATAAATGAGGACTGTATGTGAATGAATTTAAAGATTATATAGTAAATGGTGCTGCTGGGGTTCAAACCCAGGTCTCTTGGATGCCCATATGAGTTCTTTTCCCATGATTCTGCATGGGAAATGGGACATGCACATCGGATTCCTTAGATTCCAAACCTAACTAACCAGTGTCGGGTCAGGATATGGGATGGACCAAAGAGAGGTCCATCCCATCCACTCTTGAGGGTGCCCAGGCTCAAGAGGCCATGATGCTCTGGAACTAGGAGAGCCACCAGGCTGGGAAACAGATTCTAGTATGATCTGACTATGATGTACTTAAGGCAAAGTGTGAGGATAATTACCCCAGGGAGGAGAGTCAGAAATACAACATATTTCAGAAGGGCTTAGAGGCTCAAGATTGAAAGACAACTGTGCAGTCTGGTACCTGGTGGTCCCAGGTGACCCTAGAGCAGGCAGCTTTGGTGAAAGCCACCAACCTGGAAAGTGTGTCTGAAAGCCTTCTATGTCTGAAATTTTAATAGCAAAATAGAACCGTCTTTGTGATGGATGGGGTGATTGGAACACTGTATACCGTGGGGGAGGAGAGGCAACCAAGGCAAAGACTGCAGATTCGGTGTCTGAACATTTTATGGTTCTGTGTTACTTTCATTCAAAGGTTTGATTAAACTTAGTAATGCAGACACAGTGAGTCAGGAGCATTTATATTTTATTTTTTGATAGTTAATCTCTTCATCTCCTTTTATGGGAGCTTTATGAATTGGTAGAGAGTGACAGAGACTTTAAAATTAATCATCTTGTTTTTATGTCACTGAAAGTTTTGGTCTGGACTCTCAAGCAATCTAGCAGCCACTCCCAGCTTTGACTGACAATCCTTTTTCATTTTTGTGAAAGAATTTTGATTTGCTCATTTTGGTAACGTTAATAGGAGGTAGGTGGGATGGTGGCTCTTTGATTCATGATTAAACCTAATATTTTTCTTCACTGCAAGGAATTTATTGTTGTTGGTTCTGGAAAGGTTGAAGACATGAAGAAATATGATCTAAAAGCATGGAAAGTAAAACAAAAAGTTTTAAAAAATAAAACATGGATAGTCTTTTGCAGTAGGAAACTCAGGAATAAATATTTCACCCTCTAAAAACTCAAAGCCCAAAATGACACTGCTCCCAAACCTTGACCTTCATTCTCAACCCCACTGCACAAGGCCCTCAGCCCACTGTCACCTACACCGACCACAGCAAACCTCAGTGCCTTCCTTAGCTTACGAATCTCAAGCCTCTGATTAAGTTCTCAGGCACATGAACACAATTTCTAGGAGGTGAGTTAGACAGTAATGAGCTAGTTAATACTCTGGATTTCCTTTTTGAGGTTGTCAATTTTTATTTTTTTGAACAAGAAGGAAAAATAGCACTGTTGTCACTTTAAGACTGGGAAATTTTTCTTTGAATCTAATACGGGATCTTTGGTGCCTGCCTGGGAAGTCTGTGAGACTGCACTGATAATGTGTGTATCTTTGTACCCTGCATCTCCTACAGTAGTTTGTCTTTTTCATCCTATGTAATATTCCAGGGATGGAGTACACCATGATTTATTTCTTCACTCCTTTTGATGGATATCTGGGTTGGCTCTAATTAAGAGCTAGAATAATGCTGCCTTTACACTGGCACTTGTGGGTCTTGGTGCTCTACATGGTCTCCTTGATAAAGCACACAGTGAGAGGTGTTCTTGAGTACAGGTAGGCACAGCATAAAAAAACAGTGACAAAGAATTTTCCAAAAAAATTCTATTTCCCACTTGCATGAAATGAGAGTTCTGGCCACTCTGTATCCTTGCCAACATTTAATATAGCCACCCCTTTTCATTTAAACCATGCAAATAAATGTGTAGTGGTATTTCACTATGATTTGTTTGATTCATCGATATTTTAATTTAACTGTTTAAATGAAATTATAAAACTTCTTTTTCTCCTTGTTAAAAAAAGAAGGAAGGGAGGGAGGAAGGAAGGAAGCAAGGAAGCAAGGAAGGAAAATGGAAATGTATGCTGACAATGCTCCATTTGCTCTCCCTAACCCATTCTCTGCACCTCTCTGTCCTGGACCCTGGGAAGCTGATCCTTGTGGGTTACATCTCCTAGACAACCTTGCTACTGGCTTCTGATTGGATTAGCCCAATGGGAAACAGGAAGGCAGGAAATCTGAGGGCAGTAGCAGAGAGAGATTGGGGTGCTTCTCTCCTGCTCACTTCCTGAGAGGGCTGTGCTACACTGGCTGTGACAGCTTACACTAGGTGGCACCTCTTCCAGCTCTAATGAATTCTAATAACCCTTTCCTTTCAGCCCTTGGTGGCAATGTGGGTGGGGGTATCTTCCAGCTACATTAGTCTTGAGAGCCTTGCAATTTCCTGTGTGTTCCTTTAACCTGTCCATGCTATGTAGGCAGTCTCTTCATTAATACCTCCTGGGCATTAATGTATCTGGGTCCATTGTGCTTCCTCATGAAATTCTGATACAAAATGCAAGTGATGGAGAAGAAAACTAGTATAGGAATAACCTTAATCAACTCACATATGCACAAAACATTGTTAGTAGAAGCAAATTACTTGTGACAAAACTCACAACCAACACTGCCTCCATGATGGGGAACTGCTGACTGACAACCAGTCATATTTGGTCCCTTTGTGCTTGCTGCATACATCTGGATAGATATTCTGGACTACATAAAGATTGAATGTGTCTCCTCATTTCACCCTTTACACTGGTGAGATAGGGGGCTCAGAAGAATGAGATTGATTAGGAAGACTTCAAATTCCACTAGAAAACATTCATTATTCAGTGACCTTTCAAAATTCCATATTGGGCACTTTGAGGAAAAGATTTCTCTTCCCTAGCTTATCTACAAATTGCTGGAAGTTTAAAACCAGTTTTATTTACAGTATATGTCATAGCAAATGTGGGCCTCTCCCTTCTAGTGGCTTGTCAGAGATTGCCAGAACCCCAAACACCCCCCCAAAAGACCAACCCTGATGAGGTGAACAAAGTGACAAAGAAAAAGTGAAATCAGAAGAGATCAGCAGAGATCTCATCAATTCGACACTTAATCAAATTTCTAGTAACCTTGAAAGATTCAGGTATAATAAATTCTTATATGGAAGCATCAAAGAATAGGCTTTCAAGTACTATAATGAGGACAGGTTAGACATAGGTATCCAGTGTCTGAAAGTGGTATTGAAGTTTTGGAATCTCGGATACTTAGGGAAATGTAAAAGTTTATTCTTCCCAGTGTCACAAATTAAGATCACCTGCCTCAAACGGGCGTTTCTAAGTAACTTTGTCTTTCCTCCTTCCCCTCTGCATCCCCAAATACCACTCCCTTTCCCTTAACCCCTGGTCACGTATGCTGTTTGATGCCTCTTTGTATGCATATTCCTTTTTAACAATAGTTATCCTAGATAACACTTGTGGGGCACTTGCTCTGTGTTCTAAATACTTTGCATACCTTAACTCATCTAATCTGGATAACAACACAAGGAAGTATCATCATTTTGCAAATTAAAAAAACAGGCACAGAGAAATTAAGTAACTTGCCTAAAATAAGCAGTGTAAGTAGTAGAACTGTGATTTGGACCCCTGAAGTCTGACTCCGGAGTCCATGATCTCATCCCTTCTGATACATGGCCTCCAAATACGTGTTGTTTTAAATGCCCATGTGCTTTAAACTACATAAATGTGTCAGCTATAAATCTCATTGTGTTTCTTACTTTTTTGATCTCGGCTGTCTAACAGAACTTCAGGTCTCCATTCTCTACCCAACAACCCTTTCATGCTGATGGGTTTCATGCTTTCATGATTGTAGGATCTGTACCATCAGTCTCGTGTCTCTCAGGTGACGAACAATGGAGATTCCGTTTTCAAACAAATCACTTCTTGAACAGTTTCCCAGAACAAATTAAGTTCGAGAACCTAGGTTCCACTGTATTTCATATTATACATATGTATTTACTCACTTCCTTAGGGATGGACACCTAGACTATCTCCAGCTTAGTACCACAAACAGACCACGATCAGCATCCTCCTGCATGCACTTTTACAGTCCTGTCTGAGAATGTCTCCAGAAAAATACCCAGGCTGGGAATTCTGGCCACATGTATACTTAATGTCATTCAGTACTTACGGGTTGCCTAAGAAACTTTTTATTTTATTTTATTTTATTTTTTTATTTAATCTTTATTAAATTATTCTCCATTGCCATTTAGTCCCCTTACACTCCCTCTCCCCAGCAATCACCATAATGTTGTCCATGCCCATGAGTCCTTTTTCCTTTTTGCTCAATCTCTCTACCCACTAACTGCCACCATCCCTAGCTGTCACCCTGCTCTCCGTCTATTAATCTGTCCCAATTTTCCATGTTAATTCAGTTTGTTCATTAGATTCCACATATGAGTGAAATCATATGGTACTTGTCTTTCTCTAACTGGTTTATTTCACTTAGCATGATGTTCTCCAGGTCCACTCATACTGTCACAAAAGGTAAATTTTCTTCTTTTTTATGGCTGAGTAGTATTCTAATTGTATAAATGTTCTATAGTTGTTTTATCCACTCATCTATTGTGCCATTTTATTGTTAGACTATGTTCCTCTGTTTTTCTTCCTTTTCTTTTTTTATCTTCTTTGTCTTCTTCATCTTAATGCAAGCCCTTTAACATTCATTGCAGTACTGGTTTGGTGTTAACAAACTTCTTTAGCTTCTTTTTGTCTGGGAAACTTCTTATTTCTCCTTCCATTTTAAGTGATAGCCTTTCTGGGTAATGTAGACTTGATTGTAGGTCCTTGCTTTTCATCACCTTGAATATTTCACACACTCCCTTCTGGACTGAAATGTTTCTGTTGAGAAATCAGATGGAAGTCTAATTGGTGTTCCCTTGTATGTAACTAACTGCTTTTCCCATGCAGCTTTTAGGATTCTCTCCTTGTCTTTAAGCCTTGTCATTTTAATTATGATGTGTCTTGGTACAGGCCTCTTTGGGTTCCAACTTCTTTGGGTCTCTCTGAGCTTCCTGGACTTGTGTGTCTTTTCCTTCACCAGATTAGGGAAGTTTTCAGTTACTATTTCCTCAAACAGGTTTTTAGTCCCTTGCTCACTCTCTTCTCCTGCTGGTATTCCCATAATGTAGATGTTGTTATGTTTCATGTTGTCCAAAATGTTTTTTAAGCTCTCATTTTTTTAACTCTTTTTTCTTTTTGCTCCTCTGCCTGGTGTTTTTTTCCTACCTTGACTTCAAAATCACTGATTCAGTCCTCTGCTTCATCTAACCTGTTGTTTATTCCTTTCAGTGTATTATTTCAGATAGTGCATTCTTTACGTTTGGTCCTTTTTTTATGGTTTCTATGTCTTTTTTCATGCTGTTGAGTACCCTTATAATCATTACTCTAAATGCTCTATCTGACATTGCTTGCTTCCATTTCATCTAGTTCTTTCTGGGGAATTTTCTTCTTCTTTCAGTTTGGGCCTGTTTCTTTGCCAACCCGTATTGGCTGCTTCTTTGTATTTGTTTCTGTGTCAGATCTACAAAGACTCTGGGGTAGGCCTTTGTCAGAAATGGCTTGTGACTGGCCCTGGTTTGGAGCTATCAGTGATATACAACGTGTGGATCCTTCTTCTGGGCCTGTTTGTGTGCAGAAAGAATGAGGCTGCACACCAAGGCTGGCTTTTATAGGCACCGGGCCCTGGGGAGGGTCAGCTCAAGTCTCATAGAGGTCCCAGAGATCTGCCTTGGTTGTAATCTAATCAGTGATAAAGCCTCAGTGTGTAATCAGCAGCTGGACTTAAGCTCCACAGGGCGGGGCAGAGTAATTCCTGCGGGGGGTGGTATTGCTTCCCCTCAGGCTGATGCCACTTGGAGAGGAGTGCTCTGCCTGAGAATGATGGCCTCTGAAGTATGGGGAATGACTCAGTACAGGGATCTTGGTGGCTGTTCCTTCAGTTCTCTCCCCAGAGCCACCAACCCCAGACTCTCCCCAAGTGTCTCCCCTCCACTCTGCCCTCCCTCTGCTAGAGTTCAGTGTAAGTGGTTGCAAACAAAATTTTGTATTGGCCCTTTAAGAGGCTATCTGAGTCTCCACTGTCTCTTCCTGGCAGACAGAATGCAACTTTTCACAGCTGGATGTTATCTGGGTTCATTTCTGCCTCTGGTGCTACAGTCTGGGGAGCCCAGCTTGGGGTTTAGACCCCATACTTCACAGGGGGAAACCCCTGGCCACTGAACTATCCCTCTGGAACTTCAGTTGCCACCCATGGGAGTCTAGGCAGCCCTCTTGTGCCTCCTCTGCACTTCCTACTAGTCTCATTGCAGTGAAGTGATTTTTTTCTGTCTGTTTATGGTTCTAAGGCTTCTCTCCAGCTAGTGTTCAGTAGGTTATTCAGGATGATTTCTCTACAATTTAGTTGTAATTCCAGATTGGCCCTGGGAGGAGGGTAGTATAGCTTCCACTTACTCATCCACTATCTTGGATCCTGCCCAAGTAACTTTTTAACTGGGTCTAGGAAATACTCATTTGTTCATTCATTCATTCATTCATTCATTTCATTCCTACTGTGTGATAGGCACTAAACTAGGAAATGAGGATAAAAAGCATGTGGAAACTAACACATTGAGTGTAGGGTCTAGCCAATTTAAAAGTATATCCTTTAGACAGAAAAAGACAAATACTGTATAATTTTACTTATATGTGCAATCAAAAAGAAACCTAAACTCATACATAAATAATACATACAAATTGGTGATTACCAAAAATGGGGGGTGGGGTGGGCAAAATGGGTGAAGGTGGTCAAAAAAAAAAGTGTTTCCATCAACTCCCTGAGTAGGCGTATGGCCCTGGCCTATCTAGTTTTTCCTGTGACCATCAATATCATTTTCAAAAGGGCAACTCTTTATTCCCTTCTAAATATAAACACATTTAACTTATTGAGCATTTCATTAAAAGAGAATGCCTGTTTTCCTCTATATAAAGACTGGGCTTCTGAAACAATATTCTAAATGAGGTGATCTTTAGATATAGCTCTTCAATACTGACCAATGCAATATTCTACTACTCCATCAAAAAATCAGTAAGGAATAAGATAGCTTTAGAGATTGGGTTGAACTCAGAATCAGCACCAAAACAAAAAAAAAATCTGAGTTGGTAGAAATAGTTTTTGAGGATTCAGGGAAAAAGAGAAATGTCTTCTGGCTCACGCATTTTTAAAAGTATGCCTTTAATTGCTTAGATGCTATTTAACCTTCTGCAAAGGAAAACTAAAAACTTCCAGTTGCCAACAACATGATTTTACTGTCATGAGTCAGGAGTAGCTTTAACAAACATCAAATTCATTCTACAAAGGACTTCAGACATACTACTAAAAAACAATAATAACAAACATTAAGTGTGTTTAACTGGCTTCTAGCTAACTTCCTATATAGCAAGTCACCTAATTCATTTTAAAGGCCCATTGTCAACCATTATATCTACAACCAAAAACCACACAGCTCAAAGTTCAATGCTGGGCATATGGTAATGATCACTTAAAATATTTCCCAATTTAAATTATTGTGGCCATGTTCTGTGACATAAAATGGAGCACCAGGATCCCTCCTTTGAGTGACCTTCAGATAATTTTGCAAAGATAACTTGATATTTACAAGCTCATTGTAATCTTCCTTGGTCTTCTTTCTGAGGAAAAAGAGGGTAGCTTTCCAGTTGAGAGTGTGTGCTTCTTAGAACTTTCAATGTTAAAATACGGAATTCTGTATGTAATCATCAACAACATCCACCTGCTTTCCAGGTACTATCTGAAAGTGTAACCTTGAATTCAACACACATAGAACTTAATAGAAATCTAGTTGAGAAAATTTCTATTTTTTCAGGTTAACCTGAAGAATATGCAGTTTATCTCTTCTCTTGTAAAAAGACCTGATAAATATTTCAGGTTTGATGGGCCCTATCATGTCCCAACTTCCCTGCTGTAGGGAGAAAGCTGTGATAACACAATACAAATTAGTATGGCAATGTTGAAGTAAAATTTATTTACAAAACAGACGGCAGGCGAGGCTCGGCCTGTGAGCGATGAGCTGTGGACAACTACTCATCATGGTCAATGGTTCTTAACATTTGGGAGGTGAGTGGTATGCACTGTCTCCTTTGAAAGTCTGATGAAAATTATAGTTCCTCTCTTCAGAACAGTTCAAGTAGATTAATTTTGTGTGCAACTTTGTAAGTGTAAGACCCCCCCCCCCCCCGCACCAAGTCAAGAAGCTTTCCTGAGACGCTCTATAATCGATCACTGAATTATGTCAGAAAAACTGAGAAATTATGCACTTGGTGAAGCTTCCCCAACAGAAGCTGTTTCTGGAATATTCAGCAATACAATGGCATTGACTTTCCTTAAAAGCTGTTTAGGAAAGATATCTTTGAAGCTCATTTATAGGTTTATTCCAATAATGTAACAGACAAACTGTTCAAAATTGACACAATCCAAATATTAAACCTAAAATGATAAAATGCACAGAAGAAAACATAGGAGGCCTTGAGTTAGGCAAAGATTTCTTAAATGGGACACATAAAACACAAATCATAAAAGATAAAATAGCAAATTGAACATCACAAAAACTTAACATTTTTTCAAAAGACATTGTTTTTTTAATCAGTATTTTTTAATTGTTGATATTGTACAGTTTTCTCTTTTACCCCACCCCCAGCCCACCACCCCAGCCCTCCCCATCTTCCTCCCATTTCCACCCCCCATAGTTTTTGTCCATGAGTCCTTTATACTTATTGCTCTAAACCGTTTCCCTTTTCCCCTGAAATTCCCTCCCCTCCCCCTCTGGTCACTGTCAGACTGTTTGTTAAACAATGAAAACACAAGCCATAATCTGGCATAAAATATTTGTAAAACAAATGCCTGTTTAAAGATAAAACACTGTCAGAGTATATGAAGAACTCCTAAACCCAATAAGAAAACAGGCAATACAGTAAAAATGGGAAAAATATATGAACATACATATCACTAAAGAAGACTAATCTAATAAAAAGAAAGCAATGAAAGTCACAGTGACATATCACTATATGCCTATTAGAGTATCTAAAGTTTAAAAGAAAGAAAAAGCTAAGAATATCAAGTGCTGATGTGGATGTAAAGCAACTGGAACTCTCACACATGGTTGGTAGGAAAATGGTACAGCCACCTTAGAAAACATTTTGGTAATTTTTTTATAACATTAAATATACACTTACTATATGATCCAGCATTCCCATACCTAGGTATTTACTCAAGAGAAATGACAACATAAAGACTTGTATGTGAATATTTATAACAACTTTATTCATAATCACTATGCAATGAACTGGATGTTTGTGTCCCCCAAAATCCCCACATTGAAATCCTAACCTTCAAGGTGATGGTATTAGGAGGTGGAGCCTTGGCAGGTTGAAGAGGGGCCCTTGTAACTGGGATTAGTGCCCTTTTAAAAGGGATCCCAGAGAGCTCCCTTGCTGCTTCTGCCATGAGGGGATAAATTGGAAAAGCAGCTATGAACCAGGAATCGGGCTTGTTCCAGACACCAAATATGCTATGCCTCCATCTTAAATTCCCAGACTCCAGAACTGTGAGCAATAAATTCCTGCCATTTATAAGCTGCCTGGTCAGTGAGATTTTATTATAGCAGCCCAAGTGAACTAAGATGCGCTCCAACTGGAAACAACCCAAATGTCCACTAACCGGTGAAGAGACAAATAGACTGGGTGCAGGCTGGAAAAGGAATGGGATGCTGATACACAGTGTGGATAAATCTCAAAAGCGTTATGCTGAAAGAAGAAGCCAGATGAAAAGGTCACATGTTGTGTGATTCTATTCACATGACATTACAGATAAGGTGAAACTGTAGGAAGGGAGATGAGATCAGTAGTTGCTAGGAGATGAGGCTGGGGGAACTGACTCCAAAGTGGCCTGGGCAACATTTTGGGGTGGTGAGAGTATTTTATATTTTTATTGTGATGGTAGTTACATGAGCGTGTAAGTTTTTCAAGATTCATAGAAATGTATAAAAAGGCATTTTGAAAATTTTATTTCAAAATACTCCATCTAGCATCCTTTTCCCATGGAGCCACAGAAGAAGTGTCTCAGTACCAGAAATGGTTACACTACTCTTATTTTTATCTTTTGGAGACTCTGAATCATATAATTGATTCTTTGCTTGAGTTGTGAAAGCTGGAAGCTAAGTGTCTGGTGTGTATTTTGAGTATTAATCTTACCTTTGACATCATCTTATTTGTTCTATTTTCATTTGCTTTTAGATCTGATTTCCTCCTAGCAAATTGTTTTACCTTAATATGGTCTATGTACTTTTCAGAAACTAAGTAGTATTTTCCAAGGTAGAGTATATATAACCTAATAAATAAATATATCATGGATATGAAATAAATCATAGAATTGCCTCTTCCTGATTAATATGAATGCATACCATAAAATCCTAATTCATTAAAGCATACTATCAGACAATACCTAACTTGTTGTATTCATTTCTGGATGCTTCCCTTTATGAGGAATGAGGATCAAACACAGCATTATCAGGAAAAAAAATACACTGACTGGTATGCAGAAAAATAACAGGAGCAATAGAGGCTTAATACAAAACATGCTTCTAGCTCACTGGATTGAGTGCAGGCCTGCGAACCAAAGGATCGCGGTTCGATTCCCAGTCAGGGCACATACCTGGGTTGCAGGCCAGTTCCTAGCATGGGACACACAAGAGGCAACCCTACATTGATATTTCTCTCCCTCTCCCTCTCTCCTACCCTTCCCCTCTAAAGATAAATAAATAAAAAATTAAAAAAAAAAAAACATGCTTCTAATGAAGCACAGTACAGGTGAAATGTATTGTCTGAGGAAAGAGTTTCTGGCAGTAGATATAAGTAGACATAGGTTGGATAACCACTTGGCTGAGACTCACACAGAGATTCACTTAGATAAATGGTCGCTTCCTTCTAATACCAAAATTCAATAGTTACTTAACCCTGTGAGAAAATAGTACCCTTGCAATAATATGAAACAAACATATTTTGACTAAGCAAACACCATTATTTTCTTACTTACCAATTTATTTTATCATAATAATTGTAGCATAATCCCAGTATGTTAGAACAGTTAAAAAGTTTGTAGCAAGCAGACATTCTTACAACAACTACTCTAGGATCAGGCCCTTAAAAAAAGAAACACAAAATTGTAACTAGTTTTAAGGAATCAGATTTGCAAAATAAACCCTTTTCATACACAGCCAGCTGTCATTTTTTGCCCTCTGGAGCCAGGCGGGCAACACAGCACTCTCTGAATGGAAGCTGAAGTGATTTCCCACTTTGCCCTTGTGGTTTAACACTCTGCTAATAAAGCTCCTGACATGATCAATAATAAGCAGAGAGAAGTGCTCCTTATTCATGGGAGAGCTCAAGCCAGCACCATTCCCACACTTTCCCATTTGACAAAGCCCAGTCTTTTGACAAAGCAGCCAGACCTACATTTAAAACTCACTTTCATCAGCATGAGGGCCCTGAAGGTGATTGGTTCTGCAAGATGGAGAACAATTTCAGGCTGGCTCAAATGCCTGGGTTCCATGGCTGCAGTGGGCTCACCCAGCCTTCTCAACAGGCCTGAGTAACTGGTGAAAAACAGTCTGAAGGCATTTCAGGTCTGATAACCAAGCTAGGAACTGAGCAAAGGATAGAGTAAAAGCAGTACTGTACAATTACTGGAAACTGCAGGCACAAGGCTGGGAAAGAAGACTGGTGAGGGAGGGGGAGGGAAGGAGTAGGTAATGAGCGTGTTTGCTAGAAGACACAGTAGTAAAAGGCCCAAAACAAAGGACCTGAAGAGACATTTTTCCAAAGACACATAGAAATACCCAAGGGGCACCTGAAAATGTGCTCAACATCTCTAATCAGGTGGGAAATGCAAATCAAAACCACAATGCCATATCACCTCACATCTGCTAGAATGGCTATCCTCTGACAAAAGATACAAAAATTAAAAATGGATCTGCCTAAAGTCCCAGTGATTCCACTTCTGGGTAAATATCTGAACAAACCCCAAAAACTAATTCAAAAGAATATATATGCATCCCTGCATTCATTGCAGACTTATTTACAACAGCCAAGATATGGAAGCAACCCAAGTGCCCATCCATAGAAAAGTGGATTAAAAAACTGTGGTACATACATATAATAGAATATTACTCAGCCATAAAAAGAATAAAATTTTATCACTTGCAACAGCAAGGATGGACCTAGAGGGAATTATGCTAAGTGGAATAAGTCAGTCAGAGAAAGACAAATACCATATGATTTTACTGATACGTGGAATCCAAAGAACAAAATAAATGAACAAACAAAATTGAAATAGACTCATAGATACAGAGAACAGACTGATGATTGCTAGAGAGGAGGGCGGTTGGGGGACTGGGTGATAAAGGTGAGGGGATTAAGAGGTACAAGCTGGCAGTTGCAGAACAGTCACAGGGACGTAAAGTACAGCACAGGGAATATAGTCAGTAATATTGTAATAACTGTGTGTGGAGCCAGGTGAGTGCTTGAAATGTCAGGGGACCACTTTGTAAAGTATATGACTGTCTAAGCACTGTGGTGTACACCTGAAACTAACATAAATAGTATTGAATATAAAAAACTGGAATTGAGAAAGAAATTCAAAAAGTAAAAAATAAAACCTCACCTTGACAACAACATCTCCTTTATGAGCATCTGTCTTTTCCCTGGTGATCTGAGTAAGCAATCGTCATTACGTTCTTTCTGTGCCATCTTTACGGAAATGACACCACGTGAGAATGAAACGCTGTATGGCCAGTAATCTGTGTTGTACGTAAAGTTCAAGAGACCAGAGACGTGGCCCCAATCACTGGCCTCGAGCTCCATGCTGAGGTTTTGTGCATCATCCCTTCTTTCATGTTAAAGAATGGAGGATTCACTCTATCGTGTATTATCTATGGATTTTCCTTTCTTTTTGCTATATTTGCTAAATATTAAGAAAAATAGAGAAAAAACAGACAAGAGATAAGTGTCAGCCAAGATGCAGAGACAAGGGAACACCTGGATGCTGTTTGGTGGGATGGAAGTTGGTTCAATCTCTATGAAAATGAGTTTAGAGGTTCCTCAGAAAATTAAAAATAGAGCTACCTTAAAAAATTAAAAATTGCACTTCTCCAAGGAGGACATACAGAGGATCCAGAGACACATGAAAAGATGTTTGATATCACTAGCTATCAGAGATGCAAATTAAAACCACAATGAGATACCACTTGACACCAGTCAGAATGGCCATCATAAACAAAGCAACAAACAGCAAGTGTTGGAGAGGTTGTGGAGAAAAGGGGACCCTAGTGCACTGTTGGTGGGAGTGCAGACTGGTACAACCACTATGGAAAACAGTATGAAGTTTTCCAAGAAAACTAAAAATGGAACTGCCTTTTGACCCAGCAATTCCACTGCTTGGATTATATCCTAAGAACGTGGAAACACCAATCCAAAAGAACCTATGCACCCCTATGTTCATAGCAGCATAATTTACAATAGCCAAGTGTTGGGAGCCACCTAGGTGCCCATCAGTAAATGAATGGATCAAAAAACTGTGGTACATTTACACAATGGAATTCTATGCAGCAGAAAGAAAGAAGGAGCTCCTACCCTTTGAGACACCATGGATGGAACTGGAGAGCATCATGCTAAGTGAAATAAGCCAGGCAGTGAAAGACAAATACCATATGATCTCACCTTTAACAGGAACCTAATCAACAAAACAAACAAACAAGCATAATATAACCAAAGACACTGAAATTGAGAACAGGCTGACAGTCACCAAAGGGGAGGGGGAGGGAATTTCAGGGGAAAAGGGGAAGGGTTTAGAGCAACAAGTATAAAGGACACATGGACAAAAACTATGGCGGGTAGAAATGGGAGGGAGGTGGAGAGGGCTGGGGTGATGGGCTGGGTTGGGAGTAAAAGACAGAAAACTGTACGAGAACAACAATTTAAAAAAAAGAAAAGAAAAAAATTAAAAATTGAAGTGCCATTAAAAATAGCAATCCCACTTCCGAGCGTATATGTGAAAGAAATGAAATCACGACCTTGAAATGGTAACTGTGCCCCCGTGTTCAACGCAGTACTGTTCATGATCACCGAAACACAGAAACAGTCTGAGAGCCCATCAACAATGAATGCATACAGAAAACACAAGCTTTGTTTTATGTAAAAAAAATTTTACAGCTGAATAATATTAATATGGATGAATAATAATTATATATTATATATAACAGTCCATTGTGGTTGTGTATATAATTATTTAGTACATGTACAGGTTAAGTAACTATATATTAAGTATATTAAATAACTATATATTATAAATTATATAATATATTTATATACTATATGGACTACATATAATTATATAATTGTCCATTGTGTCTGTGTGTATATATAATACACATAATGCAGGAAAGGGAATCCTGCCATTAGATAACCATAAAGGGCATTATGCTAAGTTGTAGTAACTCAGAGAAAGACAAACACAGATGCTCTCCCTCGTACGTGGAATGGAGCAAAGCTGAACTCACAGAAACAGAATTGCCAGGGGCTGGGGGCAGGGAAATGGGTGATGGTGGGCAAAGAGCACCGATTTCCCATATAAGATGAATAAGTTATAAGTTCTAGGGATCTCATGCACAGCCTGGTGACTCCAGTTAACAATACTTGGAACTCGCTAGGAGAGTAAATCTTAAATGTTATCACAAAAACAACAATAAGAAAGGTAACTATGTGAGGTGATGCTGGTGCTACTTAATCTTATTGTGGCAACCATTTTGTAATATATACATGTAGCAAATAATAACTTCATACAGCTCAAACTCACTCAATGTTGTATGTCAAGTATTTATATCTCAATAAAGCTGGGGAAGGAAAGACAACTCACAATATCAAGAATGCATCTGGCTACCTCACCAGGTACCGACAGCCTCTCCAGATCCAAAAGAAAATCCTCCATAGCAACTATATTTTATGTCAGGAATTTTATAGATTTGAACTTAGAAAATTCCACTGCAATATTAGTATTTCTAGAGGGGAAGTACAAAGAACTCAAAACAACAAATAATTACTGAATACCTACTACTGTACTAAAGTACCAAACTAGGTATTTTATTCATTTGATCCAAACTAATAAAGATGACCACGCTGTTTAATAAGTACGTTATTCATTTGGTCCTGAGGACTGCAAGAAGTAGGTCATTATTATTCCCATTGTACAGGTGAAGATACAGAGATTCTGAGTGTTTAAGTTAGCTGTCCAAGTTCAATTTAACTAAAAAATGGTGAATGCAGGTTTAAAACTGACAAACAAATCCAACAAATGGCCACACAATGGCCTCCAAACATCTGGATCCTGATGTCTTACAATTTTCTTATCTCTCCGAAACCACAGGCATGGTGGGGCCAAACCTTAACGATGATGACATTCAGCTGGTTCTGAACTTCCCCTAGGATGTCTCACCAGTGGGTGTTTGCACGTTGCTGTGTGGCTGGGAAAAGAAATGGTGTGAGTGGGTGTCAAGGTTGCTTTGCGCAAGAGTTGAGTTGTGTGGACTTTATGGGAAATTATTATATGGAATCCTGATCGATTTTTTTGTATTGTTTTAGTTTATATCTGAAAGGAAAACATTTTTACCTCTTCCATTTTTGTCTGCTAAGACAGAGTTCAGTCAACCCCACATGTGCAAAAAAAATAAAGCCAAGGTATGATAATTGGATGAAAGGTATGTCCACTCTGTTGGTATTTTGTCACAAGTGATGAATGATGCCAGACAAATCTGTCAGGAGATTTAGAAGGTGTGTGGGGTGGCAGCAATCAATTTTCAAATTAGGGAATTTAATGTATTTTAATGAGCTAATCTCTGTTGATTACCATACAGATTTTGACTTTGAGCTTCATTTGCTCCTGTGCGTGGCAGTGATTGATAGGTGTTTTAACTCCCCTAATTTGAGTCCAGTAAAGCAATCAAGCATCGGCTGTCTCAGCTGCAATCAGGAGAAGCTGGTTTGCAGACCTGCAAAGCACTTGGCCACAGTGTGATCTCTTGTGCTCTCACATTTGTTCCCCAGGACTTGCAGCTCAGAACAGTCACGTGGTGTTGCCAGCACTGAACCCCACAAGGTTTCCAGCAGGTCACAGCCATGCTTGCCCTATGAACCCCTCATACCATCCCCACACAGGATACTGGGCTCTTTGAGGGCAGCCACTGATATATTCTCATCAGAGGTCTCATAGCACCCAGCACAAGTAGGTGCTGAATATGTTTTAAAAAAATAAATAATCCTGTACTACTTAACAGATGCATTTCCTGAAAATTGAATTCTGCGACAACTATTCTCTATTTCTAACGATTGCACTACCGGAAAAAATGTGTAAGCTAGTAGATGAGTTTGTGAGCCAATGGATAGCAGACTCGCTATGTAGTTAGAGCAGAAACGTGTCTTCTTGCTCAAGAGGTAGGCTTTTAAAGTCAAAGTGGCATTTATAAGCTATAACCCCTCATTGAGAATTTTGGATTTGGCAAACTTAGACGTTATGATAAGCTGATGTAAGCAGGGCCCAAGTCTCCCTCTTCATTATCATTGAAATGAAGCTGCCTGGGTAAACAAATCGAGTAAATAAAATGACAGAGCTCTATTTAGGTAATGTGAGAAAAAAGAAAACTACTAGGGACTTTGGCAGTTTAACTGAGGGTGTAAATAGGTGTCAATTATCAATGTGTGTCAGAGCTTCCTTTTAAAAACACTTTTTAAAAGTAGCAGTTACTTCCAATTACCATATACAAAAATGTGGGGTATATTGCCATAAAACCCCATTTCTTAAAAATGCCAAGGCAATGAGGTATCTCTAACTAATGTAGGCTGACTTCCCTCGTAGTTGGAATTGATGCAGTTCAGCCACATGTGCAGTAAACGACATGACCATCTTGATTTACTTGGGCCATCCTTGCAGGAAAGGCGAGGCACCACTGCCGTTTGCCCCTCTGAGCCAGTGGTCAGTTCTCTCTCTGTCTGGGCACTTCCCTCGGGGTGCTTTCTTCTGCTACTACACTAGCTGATCATTCTGTGCCTAAAGGCTCTAGGGCACAATGTAGTGGACAACAGTGGCAACTGTGACCTAGATGAGCTGGCAAGAACAAGGGGGCACATACCGGCAAGTTCCAAGGAACGCGCCATCAGCAGAGACAGCTGTGAGTCAGAAAATGTAAGAGCAGATGTTCCCTCCCAGCCCTGCTGTCAGCTGGAAGGAGCCAGTAACAACCCGGCCTTGGCTCTGCTCTGGCTCTGAAGCCCCTGCCTGGGCTGAGGCAGTTCTGCTCAGATTAACAATTAGGTTAGAAGGCAGCACAAGCTCCATTTGGGCAGCAGTTCCAGGAGCTGTGACCAAGGCTCCTGAGATATTTTGCTCTTTGTACTCATTAACCTTCTGTCTGGGGGAAGAAGGTCCTGTCCGCAAGCCAAGCACCCGCAGCAGGGCTTCCTAAGCTGGGCCGTCCAGTGAATTTAATTAGTTGCTTGCTCAGTTTCCTTTCATTGGAAAGAAGGGTGCTATGCACACACAGACGTGCTTCTCCGGGCTGACCCACCCAACCAGGCAGGTGCAGAGAGAGGTGCTTCAGCAGAGGCACAGTTAGCTGTGAATTAGAGCCATGTTCTAGCCTCTTTCCCTCCTGTGCCACCTGTCTGACATTGGCTCCTCTGGTGGGTGGCATCTGTGTTCTCAGTCATTTAGAAGAATGAAGTTTAAGCACTCATTTGAAAAGATATCTGCACCCCCATGTTCACTGCAGCATTTGTCACAGTGACCAAGACATGGACACCCAAGTGCCCGTCAATGAATGCATGGGTAAAGGAAATGTGGTATACATGTACATGAAGGAATATTATTCAGCCATAAAAAAGAAGGAAACCTTGCCATTTGGATGGACTTTGAAGTCATTAGTCGATGTAAAATAAGCCAGACAGAGAAAGAAAATGCCATATGATCTCACCAATATGTGGAATCTAAAAACAAACAAAATTTGAACTCAGATACAGGGAACAGATTGGTGGTCACCAGAGGCAAGAGATGGGGACTCAGCAAAATGGGTGAAGTTGGTCAAAAGGTACAAACTTCCAGTTGTAAGACAAATAAGTCCTGGGGTTGTAATGTACAGATAATGACTGTAGCCAGCGATGCTCTATTGCATATCTGAAAGTTGCCATGAGAGGTCTTAAAAGTCCAGATCACCAGAACATAAATTATAATCGTGTGGTGATGAGTGCTAACTAGACTTACTGTGTTGATCATTTTACAATTATACAAATATCAAATCATAATACTGTACAACTGAAACTAACATAATGTTATATATCAGTAACATCGCAATAAAATACTTAAAAAATGAAGTTTAAGTCTAGTGTCAGAATCAATATTTGTATTTCCTCTTCATCCATCAACCTTCTTCAACCATCAATATTTGTATTTCCTCTTCATCCATCAACCCCGTGTTCCTGACATGATTCACGCCCATCATCTGCCATGTGCTTTACTGGAAACGCTTGTGCTCTTGAAGGCTCTGGGCCCCTTGGTCCCTCCCCTATGCACAAACTTTCACACCCTCTTGCTCCTTCATCCTCTCTTCAGGATAATTGCTCCAGCATGACACATGGTATAATCACCTATATTAAGATGTTTCTGCCCTGGCTGGTGTAGCTCGGGGGATTGAGCACAGGCTGAGAACCAAAGGGTTGCAATTTGATTCCCAGTCAGGGCACATGCCTGGGTTGCGGGCCAGGGCCCCAGTGGGGGGCGAGTGAAAGGTGAGCGAAAGGCAAGCACACACTGTAGTTTCTCTACCTCTCTTTCTCCTTCCCTTCTCCTCTCTCTAAAAATAAATAAATAAAATCTTTTTTTAAAAAAGATGTTTTTATTCGAGATCTCCAGTACATTCTAATTATGCAAGACTTAGGGCTCCATGAGAGACAATTGCTAACCTACTCACAGCTGATTTACAGGATTCTCAAGATAAATTTTTCTTTTAGAACAGAGAACTATGTGGGTGGGTCACCCCTGACTTGTTTAGACAACAATTTCAGTCAAGAACAAGAGTGTCATAAGATAAAGTGGAGTGAAACATGAGAGTAAAGAATAAGGCAGCCTGCTTGGTCACAGCAATGACTAAAAGGTCATGGACACCATGGTGTTCCTGGGAAGGGTTGCCCGAGGAGCTAGAGGAAAAGGCAATTTTGGCAACTGGACAAACATCTTAGGTAGCCCTTCCTTCAGAGAGACAATTGATGGAGATGGTCTGCAACCACATACTCCGAGTGCTGAGCTCCCCCCTCCCCAAATGCAGAAATATCAGGGGGCTTTGTCCGTGAGCAACAGTTGCCTCTACAGATTTCTACATGGAATGTGGCCCAGGTCCAAATCATCCGGGAAAAAAGGGCCAAGTGGGTAAAGGGCTGAGGTGTTCCCAGAAATGGGAGGTAAGCTAGGTCCTGCCTTTGACGCTTCTCCTATCTGATAGTGTGTGCTTGACAAGAATTTACAAGCAGGTAGAGATTATCTGCTTCCTCCCAACAGATTTTATAGTAAGAGGGCTTGATATATGGTACTCAACCCAATAGGGCTGTCCCATGGATGATGGATACCTGCAGGGGCTCACTTGATACATACACGTGCTGTGGTGCTTACAAAAAGCAATGCAAATAAAAACAAAATCATCTGTCTTCATGAATCATCAGCTCCTGAGTCAAAGCATAGAAGACCAATCATACATGTATTCTCTACTACCAAAGATGTGTTCTAGAGGAGAGGCCGATCTACGACGTGTCTGCTGTCTGTCCCATAAAATGGACCCAGGCCAGAAGTGGGGGTGCTTCCTGCAACACCCCCTGAGAGACTGTCTGATCATAATCAATGCTCATTCTGACATAAATCAGCACTCCTCCCTTGCCTCCTGCTATGTGCTGGTTTCTGGAACCAGCTGCTGTCCTGACCTGGCCAAGCATGTAACGCAACTTCATGTACTGGTACATGTGACTCTTATCTCCTTTACCCTGTGTAATTCTTTGTCGACTATCAAGTGGCTTGGGGATTCATTTTGTCTTGCAGCTGCCCAAGACATACTTCCTATGTAAATTTTCCTTTAGAAACTCTATTATTAATTGCCAGATCGGAGTGGCCAGCCTCTTCAGTCTTTCCCTGCAGACTTTCAGTCTCAGGGCTTTTCTCCACATCTGTGTATATGAACAACTGCAAGCCAGGAGGCTGAAGGAATGGGCCTCAGGAAAGAGACAACCACCAGGAAAATCCCAAACTGGCCACCTATTTCCATATGGGGAGGGATGGACCCTATGCTAGATGCATGGAGTACAGGGATGCCCCCCAAATGCCACTGGTCTTACTCATTTGTTTGAGGAACTTCATGTTACACACTGAGGCAAGGAAGAAAAACTTATCGAGTCACAGCTGTGGGCTGGTCCCTTTTATGGGCAATTCAGTTGGCCACCAATGCTCAGTTAGAGGCAGAAGCCAGGGCTAGAAAGTTAGAGAAAGAACTGAAACTAGAAAAAGATGTTAGAACGTCTATATCTCTGCCAGCATCAGGACTGGCTGATAAAGGGGGGGTGGGGGGAGGAACGGTTCTGTGAACAGATTCTACTTCTTTTATGATAGTCATGAGGTCTTTGAGTGCATCTGTTGTATGTTCATGTGTGTCTACATATGTGTTGTATTTCTGTGGTATTTTCTCCCTCCAGATGATATTGCTCACTTGCGAAAGAGCTGTGTTTAATTGGCCTAAAGGAATTAAGCGCTTATATAAATTAAGGATTGGGTATTCTAAAATTTTCAGAAATATAGGAACTAACCTAAATGCTTTTCAGGATCACATGATCTGGGAAAATCTATGATATTAAAGCTGAATGAAGTTTGTTGATTTAATTAAAACAGAATGTCTTTAGAGTTGTCAACATTAAATATATCTTTATTTTACCTAGTATAAATTTTTCAGCAAAAATAATAACAGAATGATGACTAATTTGTCTAAAGTCTCATGAAGATTTTGTGGGTAACCTAAACATAACTGTTAAGAACTAATAAATTAAATAGGTTTAAGTAGAAGAAAAGGTTTTTAGCTAAAAACATTAGCAATAACCGTAGAAGGTTTGCAAAAAAGAAATCTTTGCAGAAAAATTTTAATGTGTGGTAAAGCTGGCTAATATTAGAATAGATTTAATTGAGTATATTTAAACATCAAATGTAAGCAAATGCAAAGTAAGAGCTTGTTGTCTTTCTCTCTGTTAAAGGAACAAACTATTCTTGGATTATGGGTCTGCTTCAGATAAGATACAAGTTTTCTACCTAGAAAGCAAAGATTCTAATGTTGCATCAGAATAATTTCCTGTGTTTTACATTATTTTAATCAGGTCTTTGATTACTTTAGAAACTTGAATGTTCTCAATTGTAAAAGCTAACATCTGTGTTTGAAATGACCTGGCTCACTTTCAGGAAAAGGCAAAAGCAACAAAATCTATTAAGATTATGGCACAGGTGGATGAAGTCCATTCTGTGTCTGCAAAAATAACCCTTCACTGCCAGACTTTGCCATCCTCGTGTCCTAGTATGGGGCAACAGTCTGCTCCTGAATCCAGGAAATTAAGATAAGCAAACAGTGGTTGTAAATCAAATAAACAGCCGAGGCCATGGCAGCCCCAAGATGGCTGCTTGTTTCTTCCAAGCTCCCTGCAAGCCCCATTCTGCAGTTTCTCTGCTTTCGTCCTACACCGTAGTGCATTTAAGCTGAACCTCACTCAACTGTCACACACTTTGGGTTATCAATCTGTTCTTGTTGTACGTGTATTTTCTGGAGGGGTTGAAGCTTTCTCCTGCCACAAGGCTGAAAACTTCACAGTGACAGAGAAACTGTCATAAAATGTATTTCCCACTTGAGGTACACCTTCCAAGTTCTCCCTCAAGGCTATTTCCTTGGCCCCATACCACATGCCATGAGCTGGTGGCTCAGGACCTGTCCCTGTTTTCCCTCCCAGTCTCTGTGCAATGGATGCATTCTACTGAGGACCTAATGTTAACCTGTGAAGATCTGCTCTGTGCAGAAAACCCTGCAGGCTTTGCTGGGCCACCTACAACACAAAAGATAGACAATGAGTCTGCAGGAAATTCAAGGTCCTGGCACGGCAGCAAAGTTTTGGGAGATGCATGGCTAGGACCCACATTGTCCCTGAGGCCGACCTAGACAAAGTATGGGGCTACCCCATACCAAAAACTGTGAAACAGAACAGGTTTTGTGGGAATTTGGGAGTACTGGTCAACATTTATACCCCATTTAACACAACGCCTTTCCTCATTATATTGCCTAGGTAAAAAGGGCATATATGGGACTGGAGAGCTGAACAGCGGGCTGCCTTTGATAAAGCAACTAGTCAAACAGATTGAAGCCCTTGGACACTGCCAGGTGGGGATGTCAATTGAATTAGATGTTTCAGTAACCCCAGAAAGCATGGAGTGGACATTGTGGCAAAAACCCACAAAAGAGGAGAGTGCCCCTTGGATTTTGGTCCCAATTGTGGGAGGGGGCAGAAATCAGATACACCTCAATAGAACAGCAACAATTGGCAGTGTATACAGTGCTCCTGCAGGTGGAGCCTCTTACCAAAAAGCAGCCAATTACAGTAAGGACGTCCCTTCTCTCCAAGAAGTGGATGGGCAGCATGTTCCACCATGGCGATGGACACCTACACTGACTAAGTAGCACGTCTACCTACAGCAGAGGAGCATTCTGTCCAACAGCCCTCTGTCTCCAGAGAGACACAATTATCAGGCCCTGTTGAATATACAGACCCTCCAAATGCTTCTGCTCCCCTTCCTCTGTTCGTCCCTGCAACCTGCAAAGAAGGAATAGGGAGATTCTGGGTAGGGCTCACTACACTGACAGCTCTAGCCAAAGCCATCAGTCTACCTGAACAGCAGATCCACCCAACCATCCACTGACACTCTCTGGGGAGAAACAGGAACAAAAATAGTAGTCAGTGGGCTGAATTAAGTGCTGTCTGGTTGGTGACCACACATGAACCTGTGTACTAACAGTTGGGTTGTTTTAAAGGGATTGACTTTATGGCTTAGGCAATGGAAATGTAGGGGTAGATCATTATGAGCAAACCTTTATGGAGACAGAGATGTGGAAAGATATTTGGGCTGGTCTACAAGAGCCTGAGGCAGATCTTGCCTTCCGTGTCCCTGTCCATAAGACATCTCCACCTCCAGGTGACCAGGAAGCAAATGTCTTGGCAAAAATACTCACTTTAGCAACCAGCCCTCCAGTTGACACTGCAAGCAGGGTTCACTAGAGGAGTGGGTGTGGTAGCGCCCCAGTAGGAGGGGGCGTGGATAAGGAAGAAGGAAGGGCTGCCTTTAAAATACAGTGATGTGGTCAGTGTAGTTTTGGAATGCAGGGCATACCTCCCATAGAACCCACAGGCAGCTGGGCTGGTGGAAAGGAAAACTGGGGTCCTTAAACAACAGATTAAGTTATTAACTGAAAAACCTGCTTTGGCCAGGTGGACAAGGTGCTTTCCAACCACTAATACATTTAAGTGACCAATCCGTGGGGCCTGTTGCTCCATGCACCTGGTTAGGAACCAGGCTGAGGCACCCAGATGGTAAAGGTGTGGAAAACAAAGGACACAGCAATAGTCCTGACACTTGCCCTGTACTGACAAGTTATAATGATGAGGACACCAAGCCCCACTGTCCCTGGAACAGGAACCACTTCCTGGAATCTGCAATGGGATGTTCCACTGGGATGAGTCACTTACTTCATGCCCTTGGGTGGGGAGGAACTGCTCAGTCCCCAGAGGGACCCTGTCATTCTAAAGCAGCCAGGGCCCATGGAGACATGCTATATGAGGACCTGTACATGCACCGTTGAAAGAGGGGAGAAGGTAGGGGTCCTAGCTGATGTACTGCCCCTCCTACTCACCTCCTTATGCCACAGAGTACCCCTTCCCTGCCTCCCTTAGCCAACACATATGGTTTACACAGTCTAGCCTGGTTCCAAAGACCGCAGCCACATTAACGTCTGCAGATCAGGTTACACGTGTGATTCTCACAGACAGGGAAGATCTCCCAATTCAAGTCTTTGTGGCCTTAGAGTGCTGCTATTCCTGTGGCATCCAGTTCTGGGTGGAGGTGGGCGGGCACTTGTGTTATTATCCAAACTAAATGCTGTGTTTTTATACCTTATAAACCTGCTAATATTTGTTCTTTGTTAGCATATATGAAAACTCAAGTAAAGGCCTTAAATAATCTGGCTCCAAGCTTAGGTGACCAACTAACCCACTGGTTTGGGTGTGGTGGGGAAGCATGCTGGAAAAAATTGTTACTGATACTTGGACTGCTTCTTTTAATTTTTCTTCTTGTATGTATATGTACTGTTGCTGTGAACTGTGTCTCCAATGTAGTCAACTGGACCACAAGCTACGTCCCTGCTGTTAAAGCCCCTTGCTGACCACTCAGGGCACCTTGCAGAAGAGGGGGGCAGTGAGGCTATAAGAGCCAGTCACCAGGGGTGGAGGTTGGAGGAGAGACTGTTCTACGATGAGATTGCTGTCTGTCCCTCAAGCTGGATCCAGGCCAGAGGGAGGTGGCTCTCTGAAAACCCCCTTGTAGAATGATTGTAACTGGTATTCATTCTGTCATAAATCAGCACCCCTCCCTCACCTCCTGCTCTGTGCTGGTTCCAGAAGAGGTGTTGTCCTGACCTGGTCAAGCATGAAAAGTAACTTCCCGTACTGGTAGCATTCATGTACTTGTACCCCTGACAATTTACCCTACCTTTAGGGTAAATTTCCCCCCTCCCTTTACCCTACGTGTATATATAATTCATTGGCAACTGCTAAGTGGGGTGGGGATCCATTTTGTCTTGCAGTCACCCAACACCAGCCTTGCATATAAGTTTCCCTTAGTAAACTCTATTAATTGCCAGGCTGGAGTGGCCAGCCTCTTTCCTCAGTCTTTGCCAGCCCCCTGCTTACGGAAATAGACTTTAAGTCTCAGGGTTTTTCCCTGGGTCTGTGTGTACAAGCATGTGTGCTAAAGCTCAGGATCAGAATTCCCTTCTTATGTCTGGAAACTTTCTCACCATAAGCATCTTGATGAAAACCTGAGCCCACTTCTCAGAATAAATCCTCAAAAATGCAGTTTCTGTGCCTAAGGCTTGTCCAACCAGATGCATTCACTCAGGATTTTGAAGGTTGAGCCAGCTTTGCAAAAAATCAGGGTCTCTGGAGAGCTCTTTACAGAGCTGGCAGAGGAGCGGCAGTGTCCCCAGTACCGAAGGTGGAGGCGAAATCAGCTGTGGCCCCGGGGCTGAGCAACAGAGACTGTGGGAGACTGACACCCGTTCCTGACAGGCCTGCACCTGGTCCTACTGCCCTATCCTCCTCCTGCACACACACACACACACACAACCAGACCAGATTCTCCCGGCAGTCATTCATTACCTTTTACTCTTAGAGCCACAGGCAACACACTACCCTCCACTTCTATGACTATTCTGCCTTTACGATATCACTATTATTACAATGGACTTATGCACATAATGAAACCACAGGGAAGCCTTTATTGACCAGCTACCTGTTGGGAGACGGTTCTCCCTGGGTCTCACATTTCTGCACGTCATACAGCACAGGCATTGGTGGCCTTTGCTCAGGAGAACCTTCTCAGGGATGTTTGTAGAGGAACAACCTTTGCAGAGATAATGCATCTCTTCAAAAGGCAGTTCTGATTACTGCCTATTATAAAAGATTCAATGTCCTGAAGCTCGGGGTCCTCTCCTATAATTATATGCAGGTGACACCAGGCCCTTCTAGTGTCACCTCACGGGATTTGGGGCTCAGAGAATCAGCTAAATGTGATGATCCTCTGGCTACTGCTACTGCTGTCAGCAATAGACCTCATCTCTCACCAGATGTCTGGTGTCTTCCTCCAGCATTGGTGAAGCTGCGGCACTTGAGACTTTGCAAGTGCTACAAAATCTCAGACCCATCACCGGTCATGACACTTCTTTGCAAAGCTGGCACAGTGCTTCTGACAGGGGCGTACAAACCAAATAAACAGTCTTACCCTCAAGAAATTCAAAATCGAGCAGGAGGGCAGCAGTCAGGGCGGCGGTAGGAGGGCCATGCTTTGAGCACCACTCCCACCCAATCCAGGATAAATAACAAAAAGGAAATACATAGTCCCACCAAAGGACAAAGTAATTGTTTCTTTCCATGGGCCAAAACCGGAACCCAAGTGTAATGCAGAAAGTTGCTGCACCTGCTGGCTTCAGTTGTAGCAAGGAGCTCCTCTCTGGGTGGGAAAAGAAGGAAAACTGCCCTGCATGAATGAGGATGCTGAGCTCCCTCACTGCTGAGACCAGGCACTGAGACCAGCCTCCTACTTAGGGAAGGAGGCCACAAAGTTACAACCACCCGCTGGGGCTGAGGCAGAGGAAGCCGACAAACCTTGCCCGGGACATGGCCAGGCTGCCCTGGCAGTCACATTAAACTTATGACTTCATCAGTCACCTAAATTCTAGAAAATAATTGCCCAGGATGTGAGAGTGGTGGTCACTCTCTAATGTATGAGGATCATACAGATGCCCAATAATTTTTAACTTTGTAAAAAAATGTTAAAGTATATATTTTAATCACAAAATAATAGAGATATAATTTATTCAATTATACAACGTATAGCTTCCAAATCAGGAAAGAAAAAAAGAGAGGGTGGTTAATTTATTTAATAGGTAACAATGTAATCTATCCCATGATAAATGAAGAACAAAAAATAGGGCTAATACAGATGAATGCAAACATGTCTATAATCTTACATGTACACACACACTCACGAAATGGATTCAATTTATCTATTTAAAGACAAAGGGTATCTAATTAGATTTCAAAATCCAGTTATATGGTACTTACAATGACAAACCTAGAAAAAATTACACAGGAATTTTGCAAAGAAAAAGGAACTACATGAAAGAGCAGACATTAATAAAGTAGAGTCTAAAAAGTAGGAGATAATAAACCAACCCAAAAGATAGTAATTTGAATAGATTAGTGAAATGGGGAGATCTCTCACCGATCTTCTCAAAACTTTTCTACAAATTATTAAGTATAAACAATCAAAGGGACAGTCTCTTAAAAGAGATCAAGAAAAAGATCAGGGCCACCTGGCCAGTGAAGTCACTTGATTCAAGTGACACAGGCTGTCCAGGCCTGGTGGGAAGTCAGATCTCATTGGAGGGTATAGGAGAGAACAAGCAGGAACAGGCAGGAGTGTGAAATGGTTTGGATTCAATGGTTTGACCACATAAATGAGGAGGCCCAGAAAAGAGCAGGAATCCAGCAAAGTTGTTGTCAAACGCTTGATCAAGACTGCAAGGAGTGTGACCCATTCTGGGTTACCCTAACTTTGAGACCCACTCAGCCCACGGAATAAACAGTAACTTGAAGAAAGATTTAGTGAGTCCCCCTTAAGAGCCAGAGCAGCAAAAATAGCAAGAATGATGTTTTAAAGGGGAACAATTTGCCCCCCAAAACTCAGAAGCATTCAGGCAATGTTGACCAGTTCCAACATCCAGTGATGCTGGCTAAGCCAGTGTAAGAAATAAGCCATGGAGTGAAAAGCCTGCAGTTAACATAGCTACACTCTGTTGAATATTTTACTCATTTCATCTAGATTCTTCTACTGGGGAGTGGCGGAATTTCTGTCTCTCCCAGAGCTGTGGTGATTTGGCTTGAGTTTGTAGCAGTCTTGGCTGAAATTATTCTCTCTACCTTTGCTATTACCCAGGAGCACTGAGTCACCCAGAGGAAGAAGCAGAAGAATGAGTCAAACAAATCAAATTGGAAATGGTACACTACCAAACTGAAAAATTGGCAAAGAATATGAACAGGCAAATCACAAAAGAGAGCCCCAAATGGCCAATGCACACAGGTGGGAATGGTCACCCTCTCCAGGATGAAAGGCCCAGTAAATGGAAACAACTGTGAAACGCCATTTCACATGCTGCATTTTAGCAAAGATTAAGTTGCCAAGGACGTGGGTAAGCAGGAGCTCACGTAAAGCATGGGAGAGATTGTAAATTGAAACTAGCTCTTTAAAAAACAATTGGGCAATTCGTAACAGAGCTGAAGATGGGCATCCCGCAACACGCGATTCTGTTCCCAGGTATGTGCCTTAGAGAAACTCATGCAGAGCCACTTCGGAAGATTTTAACAGCAGCACTACTTATAAAACCGAAAACCTGGAAACGATCTACATGGCCAATGGTATGCAGTCGAATACATCAACGACAGTACAGCGGAATACTCTGCAGCACTTAAAATGATCCGGTCCACACACAGCAGCATGCCTAAATCGTTAAAAGCATCCAGGGGCGGGGGGCGGGCAGGGGGGATGGTGGGGAACCCAGCTAGTTACAGTGTTACACCATTTCAATAAAATTTTAAGACAATTAAGATGAGATCTTGTTCTAGACACGCAGAGAGTGGAAACTGGAGTGGAGATCAAAGCGTTGATCTTAAAATGCATCCCAGGGGTGTGCAGGCCCGCCTCCTGGGGACACCTTTTGTGTAAAGCTGTGAAACGAATTGTTGTTTACAGAATGTGCATGCATAGCAAAAGTACACAAGTGTGGGTAAAATAGATAAGAAACAACTTCAGCATAGTGGGAGAAAGGGAGGAACATACGACCAGACCTATAAGACTTAATTTCTTAAGGAATTCTGAAGCAAATACTGTATCACGGCACCATTTGTTCAATATGGGTCATTTGTTATATAACACTGTGCTGCCTACATTTGCTCTGGACTTTCCTGTATGAGTGAAATATTTAATTCTTAAAAGTCTTAACAAAAAAGTGATGTGCCTGTGACTGGACACGTTTGAAAGGAGCAACAGAGGACAAAAATGAAGCGGTGCTTCGACGATGCAACGAGTGGTGCTTATTCAGCATCTTGTTACAACAAGAAAGCACTGCTTTCCAGCCGGCGGCCCAAGTGCTGTTACATAAGCCAGCGCAGGGTGCCGTGAGGACAGGGGCAGGGTCCCAGGCCAGCACAGGGGGTCTGCTCCTCAGGGAGGGCTGAATGGTACTCAGGCTGCACCCTGGCTGGAGCACTGGAGTTTCCCCAGGTTAGGGAGGGGCTGCCAGGACAGAAGTGAGAGCCAGTGGGGCGCTGTGGTAGGGACCACGGGGATTTCTGGACGCTGGCTGGAAAGGCTAGCAAGGGTGTTGTGAGGGCTTGGGCTGAGGAGGGACGCAGGGCAGGTTATAAAAGGTTTTGGAATTTGGACCCTGTCCTGAGAGAGAAGTGGAATCTTTGGAAGATTTTCAGCAGAGGCTTGACCTTAAAGGGTCATCCAGTTCAGTTTCTAGCCTTCAGGCAGATAAATGTTTAAATCTTTCCAGATGGCAGGTTTGTCTCTTTCTCAATGTCTCCAAGGACAGAGACGGCAGCCTCCATCCTTCATCTTTCATATGTTGAGTGAATATAGCTGGGAGTGGGGAAGGTGACCACCATAGGACAAGACGGATGGGGAAGGGAATCAGACCCAACTCCTGGGGTCCAACAGGCCCAGGGGTATGGGGGAGGGGTGGCACACTCAGCTGCAACAACAGAAGCCTGCACAAGGTCAGCCGAACACAGTGTGCCCACATGTGGTGATCTCAGCAGGAGGGTCTAATGACAAAGATGGTATGGCTGCAACATCATTATCATCATCATCATCATCATCACTGCAGCAAACATGGGTACCATGCTTACCACATGTCAGGAAGTGTTTTAAGGGCTTTAGACAGCTCACTGATTTCCATGCATCAGGTACATCAATATCCCAATTGTAAGATGAGGGAACTGAAGCAGAGAGGAAAAGGAGGAGTCTGACTGTGGTGCCACAGCCCCTAAGAGGCAGATTTGGGATTCACAAGCAACCTATGACCCTAACCATTATGCTATGTTGCCTCTCAAAAAGGAATGTTGGGATCCTGCTGGGCAGAGAAAAAGCGACAGAGGGATCTCTCAGAAAGGACATTCCGCATCCCAAGCCCACCATCCATGTGGAATGTGTCTCTAAATATGAAGCAGGCCCGGGCCATGAGAATGGGGTCTGGGCACGGGCAGGGTCTGGGCCATGAGGGCAGAGCTGGATGGCAGAAAGTTCGGCTCCGTGCTTGCCATTTGTACGTAGCCCCTCAGGGACAGAAGGGGACTGAACGCACAGCCCCTCAGACGTGCTATCCAATTTCATCCTCACAGCAACTCTGTCATGCAGATATTCCTACGACAGCCAAGGAAGGAGCGGCTCCAAGAGGGACTGTACCTGGCCTACAGTCACACTGCAAGCAAAGAGGCAGAGCTGGAGGAAGACCACCTGCCTGGAAAGCCCCGTGCTTTTCCCTGACTACACTTTGCTCCACTGGGCATTTCCCGTGTCCACCAATCGGATGAGTGCTGGCCTGGAGTCAAACTAGATTTCCTTGCTAATTTCCCCAAAGAACACAAACAGAAATAAATAAAAAGGAGAGACAGTCAGTGCCAACTGTGAGCTGAAGATAAGGGAAAACCACAGGCAAAAATCTGGGGGGAACTTTCACAATGGCCATGGGGATGGACAAAGAAAGTAAACACCAACTATACGGCCTGAGCCCTGGGAGGGATGCAGAGGCCTGAAGCAGCTGGGGGCCGTGCTAAGTAACCTTCGCGCTCTGCGACAAGTCCCAGGACACTGGGCAATGGGGATCAGGAAAGACTGTAAACGTGGTAGTTTTGTAAAGATAATGAAGAACAGGGGAATATAAGCATTACTCTGATTAGAGGCAGTCGATTAACCCTGAAAAACAAAATTGCTGTTCACAGAAAATAATGATACTTTAAATATCTTAGTTTAGAGTCTTCAAAACATCCAAGAGGATTAGGCACTACAGGACAGAAATAGGAGAAAAAATGTTGACTTAAAGAAAGAAATATGAAAGGGTTTAAGTAAGAGAAAAGACAGTGTTAAACTCAAAAGCCAAGAACAGAAGTGCAATTACATTGAAGGTCATACACAACAGACCCCACACTCCGGACATCAGAGTGAACGTGCAGAGAACCGGTGTCAGGCTTTCTCAGAATCAGGGCACTAAAGGAATGAAACAGAGTGAGAGAAGTTGACAAGTACCAAGGAAGAGAACAGAAGTCTAAGTTAAGAATTTTATCTATTGCCCAGGGAGAAAACAACAGTAAGAGTAAAAGCAATAATTAAAAAGAGAGTAAAAGAAAACTATTGGTTGGAAGAAAGGCTGAGTTTACTTATCAGAGGAGCTTTCTGAGATCCAGGCAAAGTTTAGAAAAGGGAGACCAATGTGTAATTTTACATAATTAAGAATGATTATAAGTATCAGAATAGACCAGGTGGGTTCTCTGTGTGGAGTTTGGTCAAGCTGTCCTCCAACTTCTTTTCTACCAAGTACAAAGACGATGGGCAGATACTTAAATGCATTTCCAATGATATGTTCTCCCTGCCATTTGGCTTACAGCAAGGCTGTGGCGGCACCAGTGGTGGCATACCCAGCAGTCACTTGCCTCCCATCTCCCTTTCCTAAAGAAACCTGATTTATTTTGGAGAACGATGAGTCAAGCCCCGAGCAAGTGTGGGTCAGATGCCTAGTAAGCCAGTTAAGCTATCACACTCCTCTTCTCCAGGTACTCATCTTTTCACCTTCCCCTGGGAGGAAACATATGATTCTGTTTTGGCCTATGACGTTTAGAGGGAAAACCTGCTCAGGGTCTTCTGAGAAGGTCTTCCCTTTGCATATAAGGAAGAGGATCATTTTCAGAAACAAGACCTTTAGCTGCTACCTCCACCCCACTCCAAATACAATTTTGGAAGACGTAGCAGTCATCTTGCAGCCAGGAGGCAACGTACATGAAAATGCACTTCCAACAGGCTGAGAGAGGAAGAGTGAGTGAGGCTCATTCACTGAGGGAGGCTCAGAGGCTAGGACGACATTCCTGAGCCTCTGCTACATCCCATGGCTACAGCCACCCCAGACTCCTTCTTAGGTTAGTTCCGTGTCTTCAATATTCAATCCATCCTCTTACTCATAAGTGAAAGCATTGAGGATATAAATGTTAGTAGAAAAAAAAAAAACCACAAAAAGGGATTCCATTATCATCATTGCATGACTTAAGAAACAATCAGCTACACAAAAGGAAACAAGTTTCTTAAATGAAAGCTGTATTGGAGTTTTCATTAAACTAATGTTTAATGAAACATTAAATGAAACATTAAGTGTTTCATCCACTAATGTGGATCTCCAGGAAATATGAAGCATTTCTGCCATTTATTTCATCAAGAAACTTTGGTATTTGCTCTAGGAGGCATCTGGAAAAGTAAAGTTCTATGTAAAATACTATGAAAAATGATTATAGGATACTGAGGCTAACATTTCATGGCTCAAGAACGCTATATTCAGCCATATTTTTATTTCATGAGCAAAGTTAACAAAAAGATACTTTCAAATTTGCAAAGGACTTGAAAAACATATTTCTTGAGTAACTCCCCAATCCCCACTATGAAAAATTACAAAAGCAGTTTTTCAACCAACTGAAATTGTAATTACAATTACAATTACAAATGAATTATATTTAATAATTCAAATATAAGGAATTTAGAGCATAAAGGAAGGACAATGTAAATGAAAACCATTTAGAGATAAGTAAAATTAACTGTTGAAAATGTGGACATAAAACTAAATACAAAGACCAAAAATATTCTGGAAAAAGAGTATTTCATGATTAAAAAGAGCTATTTAATAATAATGGCACTGCTAGCCCAGACAAAATGGTGTGTAGACCTTTTTCTCCCTGCTTCTCTGCCAAGTATAACTATAACCCATGAAAATAATGTCAGTGGCAACCAGAGGAGATCTCTCAAAGATGCCAAGAGGAGAGTGAACCAGTTCGGGACCCAGCACCGGAGGAACAACATAGCGGTAAGATATCTGCCATATTTTGTCGTGTGCATTGCACACTTTTTTGCCCAAATTTTTAAGGGAAAAATAAAGATGTGTATTATACGTGGGTAGTACTAATTCTGTATCTATGTAAATGTTTTTAATTCTTTTATTTATGCTTATGTGTTAAAAGTATAACTCCAGAAAGTAATAATAATATCTGCATGTAAAATAATACCCTGGAATATGATCATTGGTTTTGTTTCTAAATATAAAGAAACAAAAATTGAATTAAAAATGTAAATGAAAGATTTTTGCCCTGAAAGTTTGGGGCAAAAATGTGGGTGAACACTATATACGGCAAATACTATAATATTCCCCCACCCAACGGAAGGAAGCCACTCAGATCTGATGTTTCCTGTCCCTCAATCCCAACCACAGATGGTGGCCTGGGTAGGCTCATTCCTCACCCAGACTGAACAGGAGTCCCTGGGACAACACCAAGTGAGCCCACAGGCAGGAGATAATCCCACCATGAGAAGGTCCTGTCTCAGGGAGTCTCTCAATTCTTGCCTAAGGGTCTTCTCCCCCAAGGAGAGACACTTGTCATTCTGGCCTAAGGAAATCCTTTCCAGCCTTTAAGCAGCACAAGGAGGAAGCAATGGGAAGCCCCACAGCACCAGGTGCACCAAACAGACCAAATTTCACCACAAAGGCTCTGAAATGAAGCTCTTATTGGAACCAGGACCAACGAAAACAAAGACCTGCATGAAAATCTCAAACAGGATGAGTTCCTGCTTCAATAGGTTGAAATAGAATGCAGAATCTTATAATGTATTAGGCAAAATTTCCAGGATATAAGAGAAAATCGCCCATCAAGAACCAAGAAAATCACAACTTGAAAGAGAAAAGATACACAGTGGATATCAACATCAAAATGAATCAGATGTTGGAATTACCTGACAAGGGTTTTAAAGAAAGCATCATAAAAATTCTTCAGAAATCAGTCATAACTTCTCTCCAAACAAATGAAAAATGAGAAAAATCTCAACAAGGAAATGTAAGTTATTAAAAAAAACTAATGGAAATTATAGAACTGAAAAATACAATTGCTGAATTTTTTTTTAAAAGTTGATGGATAGTAGTAGAGTAAAGATGACAGAGGTCAGAATCAGTGAACTTGAGGATGGATTAATAGACTTCATTCAATATAAACAACAGAAAGGAAATAGATTTCTAAAAAATAACAGAACCTCAGGGACCTATGGGGCAATAAAAAGATCCAGCACTCATCAGAGTCTCAGGAGAGGAGACAAAAAGTGGTGGGCAAAGTAATGGCCAAAAGTTTCCAAGTTTCAAAAACACAAACCTATAATTCAAAAAGTTACTCATACCTCAAACTGTATAAACTCAAATAAATCTATTTCAAGACATATCATAATTAAGCTTTCAATAATTAAAAACTCAGAAACACTCTGGAGGGCAGCCAGAGAGAAATGATGCATGACCTATAGTGGAAAAACAATTCATATGACAACAGATTGCTCATCTGAAATCATGGAGTCCAAAAGGAATTGGCACAGTTTTCATGTTTTGAAAATAAAGAACTATTATCTGTGGTATAACTGGCAAAATTATCACTGAGGAATGAGGGGAAATCAAGATACTTCTCAAATGAAGAAAAACAAATTTATCACTATCAGACTTATTTTTAAAGACTGCCTAAAGAAGTTTTCTCAGACAAAAAGGATACAATGAAAGAATTTTGGAGCAGCAAGAAGGAAGAGGGATTAACAAAAAGAGTAGACATGTGGGCACATACAATACACAATCCTTTCCTCATGAGTTTTATAAATCACATATAACTACTAAGGCAAAAAACATAATTCCATATGATACTCCAGGCAATGATATTTAAAAGTGTTGAGGTAAAAAGACCTAAATGGAAGTGCTGTTTTCACACTCCACTCAAAGAGGAAATCTTGATACCAGTAGACTGCGATGTCACGTATGCCTGTCTTAACGCCCAGGGCAACCACTAGGAAAACGATGCAGGAAGATACACTCAAAACTACCATAAATAACCCATAAGAAGACAAAACAAGAATCACAGAGGAACAAGAATCAGAGGAAACAGAGAACAAATAAAGTGGCAGACATAGTTCCTTTACATTTAATTATATTTCAAGTGACCATTAAGTGTGACCATTAAGTGTGTGAATCAAAAAAACAGATCAAGCCCTGGCTGATGTAGCTCAGTGGACTAAGTGTGGGCTGTGAACCAAAGTGTCACTGGCTCAATTCCCAGTCAAGGCACATGCCTGGGTTGCAAGCCAGGTCCCCAGTAGGGGGCGCACACGAGACAACCACACATTGAAATTTCTCTCCCTTCCCCTCTCCCCTTCCCCTCTCTCTAAAAATAAATAAAATCTTTTTAAAAATTAAAAAAAGATCAACAGAGTGTATAAAAACATTACACAATTGTGTGCTATTTATAAGAAACTCATTTCCAATTCGACAACATTGGTAGTAAGGGAAAAGGTAGACCATGAAAATAGTAATTTTGAGAAGCAGGGTGGCTATATTAATATCCAGTGAAGTAGACTTAAGAGAAAGAAAATTACTACAGGCAAAGGAGGACATCACATAACAGTAAAAGGATCAATTCACCAAATGAATCAATAAGAGGATTTATGATCTTGAATGTGAACACACCAAAAGCAGAGCCTCAAAATATATAAGACAAAAATGGATAGAACCTAAAGGAGAAATAAAAAATTCACAGTTATAGTTGGGGACTTCAATGCTCCCTCTACTCTCCAACAAATGATAAATTACTAGAGAGAAAATCAGCAAGTAAATGAAGGATGTAAATAGCACAATCAACCAGTAGAATCCAAATGACATATACTGAAAACTCTATCCAACAGCAGAAGAAAAGCCCATTTTTTAAGTGCTCATGGTACAATCACCAAAATAGACCACATCCGAGACTATTAAACAAACCTCAAGTTTAAATAATTGAAATCACACAGAGTGTATTTTTTGACCACAGTGGAGTCAAACTAGAAACCAGAAACAAAAAGACACTAGGAAAGTCTCTAAATATGTGGAAATTTAACAACATAATTCTAAATAATCAATGATTCAAAAGTTAATACAAATATGGAGAACTGAATAAAGTGAAAATATAACATCAATCAATAATATAAGTTCCTACAGGAAAAGACTAGAAAAACAAGAGAAAAACAAAAACCAAAACAAAGCTGACAAAGAAAATAACAAAGAATAGACGTCAATGAAATTAGAAACAGGAAAATGGTAGAGAAACGCAATAAAACAAAAGTAGCAGATACTTTGAAAAAATGAATAAAATTTGCAAGACTTTAGCAAGAGTGATTACAAATAAAAAGAGAAGACATATCATAAATATTAGGAATGAAATATCACTATTTCACTATAAATATCACTATAATATCATTATAAACCCTGACACCATTAAAAAGATAGTAAGGAAACACTGCAAACAACTTTATATTCATAAACACAACAACTTAAAAGAATTGGACCAATTCCTTAAAAACCACAAACTGTCAGAAACTCAAACAGAACAAATAGATATCTGAACTGTGCTAGAAGCATTAAGAAAATTAAATTCATAATTTAAAATCTCCTGAGAAAGGAAATCTCCAGGCCTAGAGAGTTACAGTGGAAAATTCTACCAAATATTTAAATAAGAATTAACAACAATTTTACACAATCTCTTCCATAAAATAGAAAATACTTCTCCCAAATCATTTTATGAGGCCTAAACCAGACAAATGGTACCAAAAAGAGTAAACTTCAGACCAATTATCTCTAATGAACTTAGATGTAAGAATCCTAAATACTAGGAAGCTATATTCAATAATGTATTAAAAAAACTATACACCTTGACCAAGCCAGATCCATTTCAGTTATGCAAGGCAAGTTCAACAGTAAAAAAATCATCATATCCAGTTATACAACACTGAGTTATAAAATAAGTCACAGGGCTATAAAGTACAGCATAGAAAATAAAGTTAATAATACCATAATAACTATGCATGGTGACAAATGGTTACTAAACTTATTGTGGTGATTGCTTTGTAAGGTACACAAATGTGGAATCACTGTGTGCTATAGCTGCAGTTAATACAATATTGTACATCATCCACAATTAAAATTAAATTTTAAAAAGATCAATACATTAAAAAGAGTCTGAGAAGCTCTGGGCCAAGAAACCTTAATTATGTTCAAATGTGTAAGTAAACACTGTATATAACCCTTAGTAATAAAGATTATTACTTTTTAGTGAACACTGTATATATAATTTTATTTACTTATTTTTAGAGGAAGGAGAAGAGAGGGAAAGAGAAGGAAAAAAACATTGATTGGTTGCCTCTCACTTGCCCCCAACCAGGGACCTGGCCTGCAACCAAGGCAGGTACCCTGACTGGGAACCAAGCTGTGGGACATTTCAGTTTGTGGGACAATGTCCAACCCACTGAGCCACACCAATCAGGGCTCTATATATAACTTTAGTGCTAAAAACAATGTGATTTTTGTTGAGACCAAAAGAAAATATTAAAGAATAAAAATCATTTAGTCATATCAGTTGACACAGATCATTCATGACAAAAACTTTCAGCAAGAACAAAGGGAGAATTAACTGAACCTAGTAAAGAGCAACTACAAAAATCCTACAGCAAACATCATACTTATTTGAAAGACTGAAAAGACTGAATGCTTTCCCCATAAGTTTTGGAATGAGCCAAGAATGTTTACTCTCACCACTGCTATTCAACATAATACTGGAGGTTATAGCCAGCTTAATAAGGTAGAAAAGACAATAAAAGACAAACAGTTTGGAAAGGAAGAAATAAAATAGTCTCTATTTGCAGATCATCTCATAAACTCAGGAAATAAGGTCACATTTTTATTTACTATGAACCATGAACACATTACATTTGTTCCAAAGAAGATAAAGTACCTAGTTATACACTTGTCAAGATGAGTGCAAAATCTGCATGTTGAAAGCTATAAAATGTGGATGAAAGAAATCAAAGAGACTGAAATGACTGAGGAGACATACCATGTTCATGGACTGGGAGACTGAGCATAAGAAAGGTGTCAGTTCCCCTCATATTCGTCTATAGGCTTAGTGTAATTCTTATCAAAATTCTAGCAAAGTGTTAGTAGTCATAGACAAGCTTATTCTACAATTCATATGGAAAAACACAGACCCTACAATAGCTCAAACAATCTTGATGTGAAAGAGTAAATTTGGAGGAATCATTTACTTGATATGAAGCCTTACAATATAGTTACAGTAATCAAAACAGTGTGATCTTGGCAGAGGGGTTGACACATAGACCAATGGAGCCAACAGGGACCCAGAGATCAACCCACAAAGACCAACTCAACTGACTTCTGATAGAATTGTCAGAGCAATTCAATGCACAAAGGCCAGAATTTTCAATAAATGATGATGAAGCAAGTAGACATCCACAAGCAAAAAATAAACTGCGATCTAAACCATACACCTTCTACAAATGTTTACTCATTATGAGACATATACTTAGTGTAAAACTTTCGGAAAAAAGGAAAAGTCTGCGTGATTTATTGCTAAGCAAATAGTCTTAGACTTGACACCGAAAGCATGATCTGTAATGGTAAAAATTGATAAAATGGACCTCATCAAAATTAAAAACTTTTGCTCTGCTAAAGCCTAGGTGAAGAGGATGAAAAGATAAACTACATACTAGAAGAAGGTTGTCTGGAAAAAACATATCTAACAAAGGAGTAGTACCTAGAATATAGAAAGAATTATCAAATCTCAACAGTAAAACAAAACAAAAACAACTATGCAATTATAATTGGGGCAAAAGACATAAACAAAAGAAGATAGACAGATGGTAGATAAGCACTAGAAAGGATTATCCATCAGGGAAATGCAAATTAAACAATAAGATATCACTATATACCTACCAGGGTAGCTAAAATAAAAAGAATGACAATACCAAAGCTGGCAAGAATGTGGAAGAACTGGGTCACTCACACATTGCTGGTGAAAATGTAAACTATTACTGCCACTCTGGAAAACAGTTTGGGCAATTTCTTATAAAATAAAAGCCTGCACACAAATGTTAATAGCAGCTTTATTCATAATAGCCAAGCACTTGAAACAGCACAGTTGTACATTCACAGGCAAATGGTTAAATAAACTGTGGCACATCCATACTATGATATATTATTATTGATGTGCTGCTCAAATGGAGCAAACCATTGATATACAACAACTTGAATGAATGAATGAATCTCAAGGATATTGTGCTGAATGAAAAAAAAAAGTCAATCCTAAAAGGTTACATGCAGTATGATTTCATTTATATAAAATGTTTGAAATGACAACATTTTAGATTGGAAAGCAGACTGGTGTTCGCAGCAGCAGGGGGCGGGTGAAGGTGTGAGGTGTGCTGGAAATGCCCACTCCCTGGACTGTGGTGGTGGAGAAGCAAACCTGCACACACAATAAAACTGAAGAGCAAGAAAAACACACACACACAAATGTGAGTGCAAGTAAAACTGGGACAATCTGGAGAGTATTAGTGGATTTATCAATGTCACGATCCCATTTATATATTGTATTTTGGCTTCTTCAAAATGTTACCGTTGGAGGAAATTGGGTGGGGTGTACATGGGCTGTTTCTGAATTATTTCTTAAAACTGCATGTGAATCCTACCACCATTTCAATAAAACTTTTAAAAAAACAGAATATATAATGTTAGATTAAATTAACAGAAATCAGGAAGTGAAAAGGTAGAATAAATGAAAGCCATATTTCCTTTTAGGAAAAGTCAGAAGTTAGTTATTCTTTTGACTTTAATATTCAGGTAAATATAATTTTAAATACATATCTCATAAAAGTAAAAATCAGTAAAATGATTATAGCAAGAAGGGTGATCTTTGTATGTAATTTAGAAGATAAAGCATATAAAACAATCAGTATAGCAAAAGACAGAAAACAAAGGACAAACCTTAAAACCAAAAAGAATAATATAGGACTACTGAACTGTGAACAAACACCAGTTATAAAAGGATTGCCAATAGATTACACTATACTATTAAATGACAAATCTGACACTATGATTTTTACAAAGAGAGAAACACCTACCAAAGTAGAAATTTTCAAAGGAAAAGAATGGGTAGGAATATGTCCAGTAAAGGCAAAAAATGTGAGATAGGGTTAATATTAATATCCAAAAAAGAGCGTTTGAGGCAGAAACAGTAAATGGGCAAATAAGGGTCTTTGTAGGTATACGTGGTAGTGATGGACATGTAATGAAAATAGCACAGTTTTATTCAGTGACTAGCTCTACCTCCAACACAAAGCCTGTACCTGTCCCTTCTCATTGCCTCGGCCGCTCCCACCCTTGTGCAAACCATCTGCATGTCTCTCTAACTCCTGGAATAGCTCCCTGGGTCCCCATTTCCACACTTTCTCCCTACACTCCGTCAGCACAGCAGCAATGATGTCGTTTGCATGTAAATTACATGACACTCCACCACTTAAATCACTCCGATGAGTACCACTACTACAAAAATCCTGCCCACACTCCTTGTCTTGATGAGACCTGAAACAGAGAGCTCATCCCTAAGCATCAATTCGCTCTTTCTTAACAGCCACAAAACCCTCAGTTTTAAAATCAGGGAACATGGCTGTTCATTGCTAGTCTTCATTCTGGACAGCCAATTATGTCAGATCAGTAAGTTCCAGAGATCTACTGCACAACAGAGTGTCTATAGCTAACAACATAGCATACTTCAAATTTGCTGAGAGAGTAGATCTTATGTTAAGCATGCTCTTATCACACACACAAAATAATAACAACAGTATAGTAATGCTAGTAATAATACAGAGAGTGAAGGGAACTTTGGGAGGAGATGAATATGCATATGGCTTTGACGGTGGTGATGGTTTCATGGATATATACTCATTCCCCAACTCATTGAGTTGTATACATTAAATATGTATGACTTTTTACACATCAATCACAACTCAATAAAAAAATTTTTAAGTGTCTCCAAGAGACTGTCCCTGAAGCACAGGAGACTTATGTCCCCTTCAGAAGCATGCCTTTGGCTGCTGCTTGTTGAGGGTTTTAGAGGATTTGTCGGTCTGACCCCAGGATGTCCCTACAGCTTTCATGCCTCCCTGGTTCCTTTCCCTGCTCCCCTGAATTCGAATGCAAGATTCTACCCTTGACAGAATCAATGCAGCCATTTTTCCTTTTTCTCCTCTCCTCTTCATTTAAGTAACTCTGGGTGAAAACTTTTCTGAGAGTCTACAGGTTATACGGACTCTGAGTGTTAGACCCCTGATGGTAAGCAGAGTAAACGAAAGAAAATAACTTTACATTACACTTGGGAAGATTCTATCAGAGATACGAATTAAGCCACTGGTTCCAGGATTTCCTGATTATATAACCAATAACTTTTTTTTTTCCTCTTCTTGGCTGAGGTCACTTGTCAGTCCATCCCAGCCACAGACGCAGGAAGCAGTCATGGATTTACTTAGAAGGGATTCTAAAAATTACTGTACATTCATTTGTTCCTGATTATAAAATCAATTCAGATGTTGTAAAATGCAAGTTTTGGGCACACTAAGTGGATATGCGGTGAGTGCCATGTTGTGGACTGCCCCCAGTGTGGGTCTCCCACGGCTTCCACAGTGGAAGGCCGCCCAGCAGCTTTGGGTGGGCAACTGTCGCCTGGAAGCCTCGAGAGGTTCTTTCCTCCTGGGGGCTCGGGGCTGCAATTTTCATTATATATTTTTACATCCTCATATCAACTTTGTGCTCTGTTTACCATACAAAGAGCATATGTCTCAGAAACTCTAATCACTGTTTTTCACCACTGAAAACAGCTGTTTCAGGATGCAATTTTGTTAATTTGAGATCTTGTTAATTTCATGGAAAATAACAGAATAGATATGGCCTCACTGTGGAAATTTCAGAAAATAAAAACAAGGATAAAGGAAAAAGTACATGCACCTTTATTCCAACCCATAATAATAAGTGTCGTCAAAATTATTCCATTTTCTTCAGTTTTGGTCCTTCTGTGAATATAAATGAATATATAGTAGATGTAGAACAGCAATGTAATTATACTATAAACTCAGTCTCTCCAGACTGTAAAATGAAAATGTTATTCTAAATAATTGTACAATATTCCATCTTTGTAACAGTATTTGCTACATCTCAGACTAATTTCAAATGATAGCATCCTGAACTTAGAATGGTTTTTAATTAGAGGGTTGAAACACTTGAAAAGTTGTGGCAAGGTATCACCAGGTAGCTTTCAGAAAAATTTCACAACTTGCATTTCTACCAGTTGGCACGTTTGATCTCACTCCTGACAACACTGAGTATTATACGTCTCATTCTTTCCTAATCTCACAGGGGAAAAAAGTTATACGATAACTATTTTAATTGACATTTCTTAGATTCCCAGAGAGCTTCAACTGTGTAAACATGTTTACTGAGAGTATGTATCGATTGTGTGTTGCTCCTCATCCCATTTCTCAACTATCATGTTAAGAGGTCTCCCCCAATGTTGCTCCAGTAATGCCTTTCACATATGCCTTAGTGTATCGATTGCCATATTTTTCCTGTTTGTTAGTTTTTGAAATGTTCTCTTAATTTAATTAGCAGTTTTTATTTATGAGTTCCTCCACTGCTTTAGTGCTTAGAAAGGCATTTCCATGTTAGAAAATTAGTTACTTATTGACATGTAATTTTTCCTCCTTTAAACTCATACAGGTACTCATCGTTCAATTGCGCTTTGCTTTATTGCACATCACACGTGTTGCACTTTTACAAACTGAACTCAAGGCCCTCCACTAGCTAAAAAATTACAACTGGCTTTATTGTGATACTTGCTTTATTATGATGATCAGGAACAAAACCTGCAATATTTTCAAAGTATGTGTGTACTGTTATAAAGACCAAATGCACTCGTAAATACAAATAAATCTGTAAGAAAATCAAATTACCAAGGTCTGAGTCAAACCAGTAAGCCTGACCAAATGCCTGCCTCACAGGACAGGGCACTGAAATCTCAGTGGCTCAGTGGCTCTCACATTTGGGTAAGAAATCAGTCACCTGGAGGGCTCCTGGTGACCCAGACTGATGGGCCCACTGCTGGAGTTTCTGGGGTGGAGTCCAGGCATTGATGATTCTAACAAGTCCCAGGTGATGCTGCTGCTGGTGCTTCAGGAACACACTTCGAGACCCACTGCTGACACTGATGCTTCCCACCCTCCATGTTTCAAATGCAGTAAAACTGCTTTGGGGATTCAAGCACTTGCTGTAAATCTAACCAGCTTCATGATGGGCATTGCTGCTAAAAGCTGTTTAGGTTCCATTAGATGATTACAAACTGAGGAGCAACAGCTTTGGATCCAAAAACTCTGATAGACTGGCACACTGACAAAATATTGAGGGGAGAACACTCCTGTGGTGCCAGATCTGATGTAAGGAGAGATGCTGCCTCCTATAAAAGTCATCCTAAAAGAAAGCAAAGGCTGGCCCTGGCTGGCGTGGCTCTGTTGGTTGGAGTGTTGTCTCCTATACTGAAAGGCTGTGGGTTTGATCCCAGTTGGGGGATCAAATGTGGGAGTCAATTGACAGATATTTCTCACATGTTTCTCTCTCTCTCTCTCTCTCTCTCTCTCTCTCTCTCTCTCTCTCTCTCTCTCTCTCTCTCTCTCTCTCTCCCCTCTCCCTTCCTATCTCTCTGAAAGAAATGGAAGAATGTCTTCGGGTAAGGAAGAAAAGGTCTTGATATTTTCTATGTCTTGACCCCATGCAACAAATGCCTCACAGGAATGAACACGATTTCTCCTGTTTTTTTTTTTTTTTTTTTTTTTTTTTTTTAATTTGCTTTGCCTGCAAGTTTTTTCAACAGTCAACTTCATGGGGCAGGTAATCTCCAGTTTTATAGGTGAAAAAATTATAGACCTGACCAGCTGGGGACCACATTTTCTTTTAAGTTTATTTTTCTGATTACAGAAGAAATCCAAGCCCCTGTCAAGACTTTGCAAACTACAGAGAGATAGGATCACTCATCACCCACCATACATGAAAACTCACTGTCAGTGTTCTGTTAGACTTCTTTTATGCAAACCAGGTATGGATTACACTGTGTCTGTAGCTTCATGTAGTGTTTCTCTCGTATATCATGAACATGGAACACCAAGTGCTCTCAACTGCCCAAGAGTCACAAATGTTAAATGCAGCTTCTCACCCATCTCAGCCAGGGCCCTCAGGCTGGCACACACATGTCCCCATAGGACAGCAAGCAGGAGTTGAGAACCACAGCAGAAATGGAAAGCCAGGGAAGACATGAGACCAGAACAAGAAGTTTGGGTGGAGGGACATAGGGCAAGCCTGGAGTGGTGTCTGGGGAGCAGCTCTGGGTATTGCACTACAGCACTGTGTGCTGTCCCACCAGATGGGGAGGAGTGGACTGCTGGAAAGGATGCTGAGTAGATCTGTGGCTGGAGAAGCCAGTGTGACAAACAGGCCCTGATCTGGACCAAATCTGAGGAGGGGTGTCCCACACACTTTTAAGTTAGGGTAAATTACAGTGTCTTGGACATTGCGCACAGCTGTGGAGTAAACTAGCTGTGATAACAATCGGCTTGCATAAGGGCCAGTGGAGGCTCAGGACATTTAGATTCTGAACTGGCTGCCAAGAAATGTGCGAGTCTCACAGCCCAAGGGTTGAACACCCTGGGAGGATGGAGACTCCATGGCATGGCCCTTAGACCATCCTTTACAGGAGGGAGGCTGCATTAGTAACTGGTTACAGTCTGCCTTCACCAATACCAATTTCCTGCAAAAAGCCAGGAGCTCATAACTCTTGGGACTAGCACCAACTGATAAATAGCTGTTTTTGCAAAATTCTATTTCATTTTTTTACCTGGGCACTGTAGGCTAGAAAGCCAGCAAGGAGGGAGCACTGGAAACAGATCTGTTAGCAAGATGGGCCTTGTGCTTAGTAGGATCACTTTTCAGAACACTGAGAAAAGCCCTGGTCACAGGTCTCTTCTGAGGCAGGAGAAACCAAAGCCTGGGAGAAATGGAAGCCTGCGGCAGCACTGTCAGATCAGAAACTGAAGCTCAATTACAGATTCTCTACCCCATGTGGTAGCCAGCCTCCAGCAGGACCCCAGTGCCCCCTCCAGAGCTGGCTCTCTCCTACCCTGAATAGGAGTGACATCTGTAACCAAGAAGAAACAATGGAGTTTGTCTTCCAAGGCTAGATCATAAAACCATTGTTGCTTCTGCCTCGTCCTCTCTTGGATCCGTTGGTTTGAGTGTCGCCATACCATGATGACACACAAGCAGCACTATGGAGACGTCCCTGTGGCCAGACCTGAGGTCTCCGGCCAACAGCCAACATCCCCTTGCCAGCGACATGAAGGAGAATACCCCCTAGTCCCAGTCAAACTTCCTGATGGTCACAGCCCCAGCCAACATCTTGACTGAAACCTCATGAGAGACCTTGAGCCAGAACAACCCAGCTGAGCTGCTTGCAAATTCCTGACCCACAGAAACTGTGTGAGATAGTAAATATTTAGTGCTGTTTTATATCACTAGCTTTTGGTGGAATGAATTAAGCAGCAAATAGATCATTAGTGCAGCCTGTCAGGTGTACCATCCACTCTGTTTCCACAGGAAGCTGACTTCATCCCTGGTCGGAAGCCTTGTCAGAGTGTCCTAAACGGATGGTCTTTTCCTTTCTGGAATACTGATATCTCTGATGTCACTATGTCCAGCCTGCATATCCAGCACAGTAAGCTGCCTTTCTGCTGCTCCTCTTCTATCCCATCTTCAACCACTGCAGCAAAGCCAGCACGCACACGTGCGTGTGCAAATACACGCATGCACGTGTGCAAGCATACACGCACATGTGCGCACACAACTCCCTTTTAAACCGAAAAATCACTCAAGCGCTGAAACTATGAACTTTTTTCCAGGAAGAACCAGATGCTGTAGATGTTAAAGTACCATTTTTCACCCTGTCTCTGAATGGACAGATGGCGGGAGGAGGGGGGAAGCTAACTACTGAGAATTGATTGATGTGTCTGTTTCTCCTTTGCTAGGCATACAATTCTGAGCTGAGTGAGCAAGAGCAGGAGAGGAGAGCCGAGCCACAGCTACAAGTGTGGGCATTCCCACACTCATTTACACATTCAGAATGGAATGCCCCCCTCCCCTTCCTCTCATTTCCCCATCCCATCTTTCATCCCGGGTGAGGAGGAGGGTTTTTGATAGGACAAAAACAGAGGCTTTGTGAGCATAATAACCTATCCAAATTATGGAAGAGGCAGTCAATCTATTGTAAGAAAAACATTTCCTCACCATGTAGATGTTCTACTATGAAGAACCCAGAAGATGCGAGGCTGTAAGTGCCAGCAGCTCTGCTGCCTTCAGTTTGGGGGCTAAGAAGAATGCTTAGAGCCTGGAAGACCTTGCAGTGTTCTTCTAGGCTGAATGGGCCCTGAAGGCAGGACCAAAGAGTAGAAAGCACTCCAGGTGGGAAATAAAGGGGAGCGGAGAAGAAGGGAAACAAGGGAGAGAATACCTGATGCTCACTCGTGTGGATCCACGTAGGTTGAAAGACCAGGTAGGAAGAGGTGTTTCTCTACCCTCTTAATTGTACATTTATTTTTTTATTTTTGCCAGGGCACTCTACCTGTCTGTCCTTCCAAACATGGAGTCATACCTGAAGGGTTAATGTGAAACATTTTTATCATGTGGCAAGTCGAGTCATAGAGGTCCTTCTTGAGGAAGAATCGGGGCTGCTCATGACCACAGTGGGGGAAGACAGTGTTCCTGTGCAGGGTGGAGACCAGAGGCCCCATCCCCCGGTCCCCTGCCACGGATTCTCCAGTGGCAGGTCCTTTTGCTCTGCTTGCCTTCATCCATGCATCCTCCCCTGGTCAGCTTATCCTTGCCTTGGATTTCACCCACCAGCTCTGAGGAACCCCTGGATTTTCAGCCTGTCTCTTGCCTGTGATCCATCCTTGACTTCAGCTGTGTACAGACCTTCCTTCTCCTCCTGGTTATCTGAACTTCACTTTACATCCAACATGTCCAATTTAGAATACCACAAAGACTTCTTTTCTCCATGGTCTTATTCCTGTCCATAAAAGTCAGCTGGAAACCTTGGAGTCAACTCATCTCAACTCTTCTCTTTCCTCAGGCCCTAAATCCATTCTGCCAGTGGTCCTGAGGTTTTTTCCCCTTAAACTACTGTGGTACCCGCGTTGTGGTCAATGCCTTGCCTACACTCATAGCCTCACCCTTTCCAAACTCTCGTTGTGACAGGCCTGGAATGCTCTCTTTTCTGTCTTTGCTTACTTCATCCCCCTCATATTTCAAGGTTTGAAACAATGGCCCATTTCCTGAAGCCTTATCTGACCCCTCAAGACCACATGCCTTTTTAAACTTCTGTACTTTCTATTTAAAAAAAAATGCTACTGAGGCCCTGCTGTGTGCAGTGTGGCAGTTGCCAAAGGTGCCACGACAATGAAGTCCACAGCTTCAAGGAGATTACAGTCTAGTAACCATAACACCAGTGAATAACTTCTTTATTTTCTTTTCCTTAACTCTGCTCCCCCAAGCAAATTCTTAGCCAGGACTGTGCCTTAAACATCTTTTGTAAAATCAGTCATCTAACAGTCATCACAGAGACTGTTAGAGTATGGGGCACACAACCTGTTCTCACTACTTGTTGGTTATATGCAAGATGGGTAACAGAATCAGACAAAAGATACGTATCAACTGCAATCCTTATCCAGGTTACAGAAACATCTTTGGTTAAGGAAAAAAACACATCAAGAAATTAAAGAAACTGTGCTGTGTTCGGATGGTGTTTTATGTGTCCAACCAATAAGTCAATTTAATGTGTCAAATTATTTGACTCCAATTTTTAACATAATCATAGATAACCCATTCTCCAAATTCCATAATCAAGAAATACATCCACATTATAAGATTAATGATTCACAGCACATTAATAATTCAAAATTAGATCTTGGGAATTTTCCTAAGAGATTTTATAAGACAGAAATAGGAGCAAATTGAGAAGCACTGAACACAAATTCTTAGGTAAAACCATTCTGTCCTATTAAGGACAAGAGTATTGACAGCATCCCAACACACAAGATAACCATGACATCGTCTCAGCAAGGGTCTCCTGGATGCAGGGACAGAACTCGGCTCAGATAATACTGATACGTCCTTTTTAAGTGTCCCAAGGAAAAAGATTTTTGTGAGTCAGAAGTGCAGAAATCTCATTTCTTTAAAATGTGAAACTCTTTTTGATAAAAAGAAAGAATAAGAAGATATTTCATTCCTTCAAGCCTTTACACGGGTGCAATTCTGGTTCTTTGTTCAGAGGACCAAGTACAGATTCAATTTAGACAACAAGGAACACAGGACCTAGTATGGACTCAATTTAGACACAAGAAGCATCTGTCATTCCAGCCCAGAGATCTTCATGCGCTGTACAGAAGCCCAAGAACTCAGAGTCAATAATTTGTCCTAGATACATGTTTACTGTTAAACTTAATCTTTAAAAAAATTCTTACTCACCTGCCAGAATATGCTATCTATTGTGTTTCCAAGAAAACCATCACGGCCTTCTGAAGACACCAGTTTGGGGCCAAGAATTGTCATGAATTCATCAAAATCCACCTGGCCATCCCCTGGAAGGAGAAGATATAAATATGAGAATATGAGTAGAAAATTGGTTGAAATTGACCTCCTGTACCCCATGAAATAAACATCTCCATGTTTATCTCCTTGGCATCACCTCAACAAATAACTAGTAGCATTACCGAAAATTGTGCAACATTCTTAAAATACCAAAAGAAACCCAAGAAATTATTGGCAAGCATTAGTGATTCCAATACTACATATTCCTAATTATTTGTCAGCACTTCTATCTAAATGCTCAAGGAGCACCTCCTACTTAAACAGCCATACCTCACACCTGCTGTACCTCCTGGACCTCAAATTGCCCAGCTGTCCATGACAGAAAGGGGGCTTCATCTGTATCTCTTCCTTCACCTTTGTTACTCACACATACATGTAGTCACTACATTTTATTGAATATACCTCTTAAATAATTGTGGCTGCTCTATTTTCCTCGTCAGTCCAGTTGCTACTCCCTTTCCAAAGACTATGGTGGGAAAATAACCCCAAAACTTGGCTTGCCTGGTTATAATTACAACATTATTAGTAGAGTTGCTTTCTGCCCTCATGCTCTCACCTCCACCCTAGCCTCCAGACAATTCTGAATTTACCTCCCTAAAATAGGTCTGATCATGCTTTATATTAATGGCATCTTTGAAAATAAGGAAACCACCTCAGGACAGCATTCAAGTCCCACTGTCACTTTTGCCACCTTTTACTCCCCACCTGTGCACAAAATGCCATGCTCTTTCAGAGCTCCGTGCCTCTGTACATCCAGGATGCCTCGCCCCTCTTGTTTACTTGATGAACACCATCAGGTTCCCCAAGATGGAGCTTTAATATCATGTTCTCTTTTCATTTTCTTCCTGACCCTTCCTCATCCCACTAGAGAAAGCTGGCCAAACTTTTATCCATCTCTCCTCCAAACTTAGTGTGCATCCATTGTAGAACTTATCCCCCTGTATCTCAGTCACCCATTTGCATGCCTATCTCCCCACTGGACTGTGAGCCCTGCAAGGTCAGGGTCCTAGTCTAAAACATTTTTGTATAGTCAATGCCATGGTGGGCCTTCAGTACGTACTTATGGAATGAATGGATATTGCCTCTTGCTTTTTCTTTGCTCAGTTCAGCATCCATGGGATCTTTCATGCCAGAGCTGACACTGACCAAAAGGTAAGCTTGAGCCAGACAAAAGCAGACCTTCAAGGAATTATCCAAGCCTCAGCGATTCTTCAGTGTGGCATTCCAATCCTTATAACTGCTCAAGAGAGAGTCTTCACCAAGAACTCACCACGTCTTGGCTGCCAACAGTAAAGACAGCCCATGTGTCCGCACCCAAGTTTGCCAAAGTGCAGGCAAACTGGTCCATCCGCAGAATGGCATTGCCTTTAAAGAGTGCTCATTCAAAACCTATTTCAAAAATCCAAGCAGCTGTCATCATCAAGATGTCAATAATTCAGATAAAACTTTCTAGGAGCTTAAGGGAGGTGTGAGCAGTCAACAGGAAAGAACAGATGCAGCCACCACACTGGGCGGGGCAGTCAGTGGGCTACAGAGAGGAAATTGGTTCATCTTTCACCCTCCAACAAGATAAAGGGATCCAAAAATTCCCCTCACTGGTTACCACAAGAAAGTCACTTCAAGCAACAATGAGTCACCATCTTGCGTTTCAAATTAGCAAATACTTGTAAAAAGTATACTGTGAAATCCTGACAGAGGTCCAGGGAAGAGATAGGTTCTCTTCAGCATCCCTGTGATACTCATCTGGATATTGACTAGGAGTGCTTTAAGTGCTGTAACATGTTGCTTCTTTTTGACATAATTTTCCTTTTTAATTTAAAAAAAAAAGCAAGGAAATTATCTTAAATGCAGACCAAGATGCTTGCCTAAAGATAGTCATCTAGCATTTGTGAAAGTGGAAAATTGGAAGCTGGAGAAAGAGAATATCCCAGTCTTCCTCGAATTCACACTGAGCTGCCTCTATGTGGCTCCAAGTCTCAGACAGGCACACTTATTGAACACATTCACTAACCCTCTGTGTCGTGTTACACGGCATGCAGTTGGCTCTGACTTCTAGTGACTTAATGAATGAATGATGTCCATAGTGTCCTGTAACAGCCCTGCTCAGCTCCTGTAGACTCATGCCTGTGGCTTCTTTTATGGAATTGGTCCATCTCCTATTTGGTCTTCCTCTATTCCTGCTCACCCCAAATCACCCCTGCTGTTATAGCTGGGGCTGGAAGGCCAAAGAGTCTCAGACTAAAATACGCATCCTCAATAGAGACAGTATCACCCTCAAAGAAGTGAAAAGTGATTCTTCAGGGATGAAAAAAATCTCAGACATTACAATGGTTCGTGGCCCTCCTGGGGCCACAGTACATACACAGATAAGCAGTGTATCTTTGCTGTTATGATTTCAAGAGGGTGGGGCAAGTAGGGAAACAAATGTCTTAAAAGGCTCCTTGGAGCAGGGTAGCTGTTAAAAGAAAGAAAAAGGTCCAGAAACACTGGCCTAGAAGATGTCCCAAGAACTTTGGCTCTCTTTCCCCAGGTTTTCCTCCCTCTGGAGTGAGGAATTATCCCAACTATCTGTCACCCGTGGCAAGGTCTCACAGTTCATAAAGGCTTAGCAACTCAAGGACGTGGATCATTTTCTCATGAAGACATCATGAGACCTTAACTAAAATATGTCTACCAGGCTGGGTCACTCAAGCTCTTGACTATGGTAATGGGCACTTCTGTCTCTCCATCTGGACCTTGATAGGGGAGTGGGCCATAGGATGTGGCAAAACACCTGCTTCTCAGTACCAGGAAAATGGGGCTGTCTTTGAGCAGCCCACCTTCCAGGTAGGAGGAGAGATCACCCATCTCTCCGAAACTTCCCCCCAGGGTGATGGGAATGAAGTAACATGGAACTGGTGTGTTTCAAGGGTCCACATGGAACTCCGGTCAAAGTCATCAAGGAATGCTCACAGATGGTGCCCTTGGCTGAGAACACCAAACCCAAAGCTGACAAGCATAAACAATGCCTCTGAACTCTATCCTGGCGCCGGCTAGCACAGTGGCTCCTTCATGACTCAGTCCTTTGCCAGAGGGGAAGCACTGGGGGAGGAGTGCTGGGGATCCTACGGGCACTGTCAACTGCAGTGCAGGGGTACAGGTGGCTTGGCAGAGGCTTTCTGCTCCTGAGAGGAGAGGTTTAGTTCACAGGAGCATTTGCTCCTAACTATTTAGCAGAGGACATTGAGAACATCAGATTTTTTTATTGGTCAAAATATGATCCCCCTTTTAACTATCACTGAGCAAAGGGAGATTCCTGCAGGCCCATAGAAAGAATGGGGGGGCTCCCATCTCTCTGCACCTCCATCGGGGTTTTCTCAGCTCTGACTCCTAAGTACATGTATACATAGCACATTTTCTGCAGACCTTCCATAAATGAAGGCTGCTCCTGCCAATACACAGCCTAACACCAGTTCTACCAACAATACCAGGTTGTTTTCAGATTTGATATGAGGAAAACTCTCTCCAGCAGTTTGTAGTTAAACAGACAAACAGAACTGGGAACACCCCACAAGCGATCAACCCTGGTCCCAGAACACTCACCCCCACATCTCCATTCCCTCACTCCATCCATCTCAAGAGAACTGAGATAAATAGAATCTCAGAGAGAGGTGTTTCACTAAGTCCCACATAAGAAAACCATTCCCAGGCCAAGGCAAGGTCTGGGAAGTCGGATAATCAAAATATCTAACATTGACTAAGCACTCACAATGTGCTGAGCATTGTTTAAAGACATTTCCATGCACTGGTTCACTTAATGGGCTTCTTCCAGCAGCCCATTTTACGGATGAGAAAACCAAGGCCCAGAGAGGTTCAGAAACTTGCAGAAGCTCACACAATGAGTTGAGCTGGGATTCCAAACCCAGCTGCCTGCCCGTGCTTTTGCTGCCTCTCAGGAGGCCGGGTCATGATGAGCCCTGTCTGGAACCCTCTTTCCCCTGATCCCAGCCTTCCCTGGCTGGAGGGTGCCATGGCTGCCCAGCACCTGAAGGCAAAGTGAAATCTGCATTGCTCTCCCTGATCTAGTTGTTGCATCTCAGGTCCACCCCTAGAGGCCTTTCTTAATCATTTAAAAGAGTAATAATAAAAGTAAGGAAATATTTATTTAACACTTGCTTTATGCCAGCACAGATCTCAGGGCTTTATATTTATTATCTTTTATTTTATCCCAAAACTACGAACAGGTTCTCCCCTTCCACGTTTACGCATGAGAAAACTCAGGTGAAAAGAGGTTAAAAGCAACCAGAACAAGGCTGTGCCCCTGGTATGAGACCCCAGCACAGGGTCTCATCTTGGAATCCTGATACTAACCTTCACATTGTACCCACCCCTCTGTGTCAGAGACTCCAACATAAGTCCTGGCATAGGTTTATACCTGCTTTCGAAGTGCGAGAAGACAATATGTTTTCCTAGCTGGGCATTTAGGAAGGAATTTAGTGGGAGATTGGGAGAGATGGCCTTCAAGGGCTCTAATGCAAAAGACCATTGCCCAAAAGCCATTTAGTTGTTCCCCAAATTCCCACTGGCCTGCAGTCAGGGCCTCAGTAATTCTCCTTTGGTGGTCAGTTCTCAGTGGACACAGGTCTCTCACATACAACTCCCCAGGCATCTGAAATGTCTTCTACCTATAAAAATTGGTCTAATGAGAGAGGCCTGTCCAGGCCTGGCAGGGTATCTGGATTTACATGCCCCCAAAGAAAGGATGGGCGACTTCTCAGACCTGCCACCTTTCACAGAATGTGACTACAAAAATTTTATTGGGTTAATTTTTTTTTTTTACCAATCTTGAATATGCAAGTAACTGTAGAATTAAAGAATGGAATTCATCCCCACTCAGCTTCATTCTTCCTCTAGAAACCTTCCAATATCACGATCCACTTAGCAGGAAGTACAGGCAGCTAACCTGCTAAGGTTTCGTTGCTTCCCACTGCTATGTAAGTCAAAGTAATGAACTTGAACTGGGGCAGGAAGCTGCAGGAGGGCCAGGACTATACAACATTCATTAAAACCAACCAGCTGAAACTTTCACAGAGAGGTAAAATAATAACAAAAATCACTGTAAAATAAAAGGAAGGTAAACAATATACAGAAAGAAAGGATGAGCTCTGAAGGGTAACAAGGACACAGGTTAGGAGGGGAAAAAAATGTCTGGGACTCCATCAAATCAATTAACTACGTTCCAAAAGGATACCTGCAATGCAGCAGGTCAGTGGGCCACGTACTGTGGAGCAACAGGAGGTAAATAAGGCATAGGCTTACCCTGCAGGTGCTTGCAATCTGTTACCCAGCACAGAGTCTGGTGGGTGCTGTGATTGGCCTAAAAGCATTGTGCTAAGGCAGGATGAGAGCAGGAGCAAAAGCTACAATTAGGAAATTCTCAATGGTGTGCCAGTGAGCATTTAAGGGGGAGAAGGGTTGTAACGAGCCACAAGGAAAGATGAGGTGAGCTGCCTGAGCAGTCAGGGGACACTGGGAAGGATGGAGGATGGCTGGGAGCAGACCCTGCCCCCCTTTACACTGGACTGAGCATTCCTGTGGGAGGAGAGGATACGCCCCCACTTGTGCCCCCACTTGTGCCCCCACTTGTCATTGATCTGGAATCAGTGGAAAGTGTCTACATCTGGGAATGAGAGCATCTGCGTTGCCTGCCAAAGATCAGCTGGGTCAAGGTACACAGGCTGGAAGGGAGGGGCAGAGCTGGGCCAAAAAAATGGTGTTAGGTTAGACACCAGAAGAGGAAGGCCAGGGTGGAGGAGTGGGGGTGGGGAAGACTGGATGCAGGGAACTGACTAGAAGAACAGGAAACGGGAAGAGGCAACGGTAACTCTGAGGTTGAGTCTGGGATACTGGATGGCTAATTAGGAACAAAGGAAAAATCAGGAGGAGCATGTATTTGGAAAATGCTAGATTATGGTGCTGACAGAGTGGCAAAATGAGAGGAGTAACTAACAGCTAAAAATGTGGATCTGAAAGTCTTCAGGATCTAGGTAAAGTTCTCTAAGATCTTCAAATACAGTCTCAGGTAAACAAAAGCAAGGCCCATCACTGTTTCACAGTGTGTTACATTTTGGTTTAAAAAGGTCAAGGAGAATGTATATACATACCTATTTCCTTGAGTAAATATTTTCATAAAAATATCTGGAAGTGTATCCGCCCCAAATAACTAAAAATTGTTAATGGTTTATTCATGGGTTAGTCTGGGCATGTAGGGTGCAAGAATGAGCCATCTCACCAAATATCTTTTTATACTTTATGATTTTCAAACCATGTCATGGATTACCTGGCTAAAAGGTAAATTACCAGAGTGCACAGGGTACAAGCAGAAACAACCTTCTCACAGGCCCTGTTGGAGCCGCCCTGGGTTATGCTCTCCTCCAGCCCTGGGCGAAGCCCTGGGCTGGTCTCACAGCTTTGTAATCGACTCTCAAGGAATAAAAATTCCAGCCCCCCTACTGAGAACATAACTCCAGACCTCCTTTAGTTAGAAACATCTTCCTTCCTTGGACTTGGAACTCATCCAGGCTAGTGACCTGGAACGGGGTAGAGGAGATAAGACTCTTCACGGTTTCCTAGGTCCACCTCCCATCCTATTCTCTGGCTGTGGTTTCTGGCCACCCCTGGGATGGGATAGGCTCGGGAGGAGGCTCCACCACTTTGGCTGCTTGTTATTACCCCTCCCTGAATACCTGGGCCTCTGGTGGTATCTCCCTCCACCGGGGTGTCATCAACCCTCTAGGTGACCCTAAACTCCAAACTGGCTATTCCTTTGCTCCATGGGTCACTGAAAGCTAGACCCTTCCAAGACAGCCCTGGTCAGGCAGCAGGTACAGCTCCAGCTCCTGCACAGGCCTTCAGACAGTTCACATGGGGTAAAAACACTGGCCCCTAAATACTTTAAACTCCAGCAAAGACAGGTCAGTCTCTACAAAATGGCTCTTTGGAGATACTTTTAGCTCAGACCGAATGAAAAACACCCATTGCCCACAGCAAGGAGTTTAGGGAACACTCAAAACCCACCACCAGCTCCTCCAATGAAATTGTTTTCACCTAGTGTTTCAACTTCAACCATTCATAAAGTGTTAGGGACTCAACTGTGTCTCCCTGCTCTCCCCAAATTCATAGGTTGAAGCCCCAACCCCCAATGTGACTGTATTAGGAGATAGGGCCTTTAAGGAGGTAATTAGGTTAAATGAGGTCAGAAAGGTAGGGCCTTAATCTGATAGGACTGGTTTCCTTTATAAGAAGAGGGAGAGACACCAGGATAGTGTGCACAGAGAAAGGCCATGTGGGAACACAGTGGAAGCGGTGTCTGCAGGCCAGGAAGAGGGGCCCACCAGAAACCAGCCCTGCTTAGACTTTGATCTTAGATTTCCAGCTACCAGAACTAAGAGAAAAAAAATTCTGTTGTTTAGACCACCCAGTCTGTGGTATTTTGTCATAGCAGCCTGAGCTGACTAACATAGAGAACAATGGGCTCTTGGGAAACTTAGCCCTCATTGTATTGTATTGTTCCTGTGCTTTAGGACCTAAAATTGAGACATAAGAGTCTCATTTTGATAAAATTATATTTAGGCTACCCTAAATATCAACATAGACCTTCTGAAAGTGACAGGTAGCTAGTCTCCAGCAATGTAAAATGCCACAGAGGGCCAAAGAGGATTGGTGGCTGAGAAAGGGACATTGTAATGCTGATCACTGGACCTGGGGATGGTGGTGGCCAAAACCATGTCCTTGCCCTGATGGCAGCACCTCAAGTTTTTCACAGAAGGGGTTTAGAAGCAGCATCTTGGTTAGAAGGGGATGTAGCTTTTCAGATGGTATATGCATTGGACAAATCTCAAGACCCATCCCAAGTTCAATGTTTTGCTAAGAGGACTCCCAGGATAGCAGGTAGTCCTACCCATGGCTATGATTTATTACTATGAAAGAATATAAAGCACAATCACCAAAGGATGCATGGGGCAAAGTCTGGAGGAAACCAGGCATTAGCTTCCAGAATCCTCTCCCAGCGGAGTCAACAGGACATGCTTAATTCCCCCAGCAACAAGTAGTGGTAACACATGTAACATCCTGTCTACCAGGAAAGCTCTGTAGAGTCCCAGTGTCCAAGGTATTTGCTAGGGGTTGGTCTTGTAGGCACTCTGTGCTTGGCATGTACTAAACTTCAAGATTTCCAAAAAAAAGGCAAGTGCTTAGCATAAATCATGTTGTATGTCCAAACAGTTTAAGCATGGTGAGCCCCTCTTATCAATTCTAGGAATGAGGAAAACCCTCCCCAAATCCAATTTCCCAGATGCCAGTGTAGGATTAATCTTGCAAGCAGGCCTTTCTAAACTCAGCCTGCTGTGATAACTCTTTCCACACACATCCCCATCCTCATTCCAAGCTCTCAAGTCATTGAGCCAAGGCCACAGAAATTTACTGAAATCAACATTTTCTCCTAGAGCAGGAACAAATAACATGGCTTCTTATGGTTCCGACTCACTAACATGGGCCCCACAGCTAACAATGACACAGGTAGGGGCTTCCTAGGTCTGAGATGCTTAACTCTGCGCAGCATCACAGCTTGGCCATTGTTCCGAAAGGACTAGCACAGTCTATTCCTCCTCTCCTTCTGTTTGTGGAATTTTACATCCATCAAGCTCTCCTAGCTCCTAATCTGCCCCATCTTCACCCTGTTGGTAAAAGCAGAACCCAGATCCAGACAACCCAGAGCGGTACACCTATCTCTAACTACCCAGCATTCTGGGGAGCTCATTCTCTATGAGAGCTAAACTAAGCATAGTTTTTACTTATAGATACAGAAAAATCAAAATAGAAAAGATACTTTTATTCACAATTTACATTTGAATGGGAAGCATCAATTGACCATTGCAGAATAAAACAGGAAGTGAGGAAGTGCCACAGAAACAAATGTTGATACTGTCTCTGATAGTGGTCTCCAAGGTGGGAGCAAGCTAAGGATGCTCAAGAACATTCACTGTGGTGCCAGAAAAAAATTACAAGCTCCATCAAGTCTATCTGTATTCATCCTTTTAATTTCTATTTTTGGAGATGTGTCATAATGTTCAAAAAATATCAGTAGAGTAGTCCCTGCATATATCATGATAAAGAAATAACAGGGAAGGGTGGGGTGCATAAAAGAGAGGTCACTGTGTATTAGAAAAGCTGAAATCTGCATATTATGAACTTTCTACTTATACAATTCTACTTAATATACTCTTCTTGTTACTTAAAAGTTGTGTTAGTATATTCATTTTATGTAGGCAACCATAAATGCTCTTGGGAAAATATAATATAATGTGGGGGGGAAGCAATCGCAGTTACAGAAATAAGTAGCAGTAGAAGCAGAAACAATCGTATGAATAACCTACAGCCCAGACTTACTCTAAATAACCATAGAAGGAAATAAGAGAGAATAAAATGGTGAGAGAGAAGATGAAAGAGATGAAAGACAGAAATTACATATAAATTTCACAAGAAAAGAAAATGCAAGTAGCCAGGAATACTCAAAGCACATTCACAAGACATTTTCCTGAGCTGAGAGAGATGACTTTGCTGTCCTATCAGCCTATAGCTGATCACATAGGCAATAAAGGATCACAGTTGCCATTTATCGTGACTGACTGCGGATGAGGCATGCTACTAAAGTATTTTACTTAAGGGGCCTCATTTACTTCTCACAACAACACTGAAAGATAGGGAATGATGTCCCCATTTTACTAAGGCATAGAGGAGATTTAGGTATCACGTCACCTGTACAAGCTTATGCATGAATTTTAACAAAAACTCAGATTTGAACTTTAGTTGACCTTGATTCCACAATATTTGTTCTTTCCATTAGGCCATCACAATTGTAATTTATAATAAAAAAATATGTATTTGGTTTTATCCAGTTCTTGGTAGAGATCCTAAAACCCTTGGAATTTCCTAAGTAACAAGAAGAATAAAGGTGTCTTTTTTATGTAAATGAAGTGATTTTGGAGATATACCTAAGGCCCCGTCTGGTTGCCAGGGGAAGCAACCCTGTGATTACAGGGTCAGAACTTGACCTGTAGGAAGGGTTTGGGGCTGGAGGTTGGATCAATCACCAATGGCCAATGATTTAATGAAGTGTGCCTATGTAATGAGGTCTCCACAAAACCCAAAAAGCACAGGAGTCAGACAGCTTCTGGGTTAGCAAACGCATAGAGATTTGGGGAGAATGGCATGCCCAGAGACTATGGAAGCTCTGCTCCCTTTCCCCACTCCTTGCCCCAGCATCTCTTCCATCTGGCTGTTCCTGAGTTATATCCTTTTATAACAAATTGGCATTCGAGTAAGTAAAATGGCTGTCTGAGTTCTGTGAGCTGCTTCAGCAAATTAATCAAATGCATGGAGAGTGTTGAGGGAACTTCCAATCTATAGCTGACCAGTCACAAGTCCAGGCGACAGAAATCCTGGACTGGCAAATGGCATCTAAAGTAGGGGCAGTCTTGTGGGATCTCCCTTAACATGGGAGATCTGAGTTGAATTGTAGGACACGAGCTGGTGTCATAGAATTGTTTGGTGTGGGGGAAATGCATTCACGCACACTAACTGGTCCTAGAACTGGAGCCATGTTGTAATCCAAGATGATGACTTAAGCAATAGAATTGCAGTGACAATTATCAGCCATATACTAAATGCTGAGCAAAGACTGGACAGAACGGAATTAGGATATACCAAAGATTCTCAGGAACCAAAGAGGTTGATTTCCGAAGACACAAATTCACAGGCACACTGAAACAGAGGGTGATAAGTGTGTGGAGAGCTGAAGCAGCAGCCTGGAGCTGATGGGCCTGGAGCCTAGAGCCCTGAGACTTAACCTGAGAAGAACAGGAAATCCAAAGAAAGAGCAAAGGAGCAGGTTGGGGAGAAATGTTGTTCATGATATCTACCTACCATTCCCGGAGGATTTCTATCTGCCATGCACTGTGCTCAGAATTACATGAACTAACCTGCTTAACTCTCGCAGCCCATTTCTGAGGTAGGCCTTGTCATTACTACTTCATGTCCTGTATCAGCAAGCAGAAACCTGGGTGGGTTGTGCCTGATCTGCACCAGCCAGGCCTGGAGCTGTGTGGGGTCCGACTGCGAGCGGTCTGACTCCAGGGTCCCTGGTTTCAGCCACAAAGCCAAATTAATCCTCAAACAAGTAATAGAGAAAATGTCCCCACTTCAAGAAAAGTCTCTAATTTATGCCACAAAGAACAGACAAAATAACAAGGGGTAAACTTGAAAATAGTATTTGGGACTCATATGAAGAAATCTATAGAACTTCAGTGAGATATTTTTTAAAAACCCTTAAAGATAACAGGAAATAATACCACGGTTCTTGATAAAAAAGATTTTTGTAAAGATGTTAATTCTTAACAAAGTAACTCTTATGTTTAATGCAATTGCAATAAAAATCACTGTGGAATTTGGGGGGAGCTTTCCCAATGCCTGTTAAGGTCATTTGGAAGAAGGAGCAGATAAGAAAAGCTTTAAAAATAACTGAGAACAGCAATACTATATCTAACACGAAAATGTATTACAAAACTACAACAATGAAAAATAAGTACTGATGTTAAGAACAGATAGATAAAATAGGACTGTCCGCAGATAAGATACAGTAAATACAGATGGTAAATAGAAATAATTGAATAGAAGATAGGTTTACTTGACAAATGGTGCTGAGAAGATAGGTTAAGAATTTGGAAAGAAAAATCAGTTTTGCTCCTGACCTCATATTTTATTCTAAAACACTGAAGATATAAATTAGAGAACTATATAGGTAAAATAAGGAAAACCTTTTCTAAGATTAAATTCAATAAAATAAAAGCAGAAAAGTAAAGATTCATAGACGTGATAACATACTCTGCATTTTAAAAACATCAGAAACTAAATTAAATATTTAGCAAGAAAAACTATGTAATGAATATGGCAAAGGGATAATACTCTTCAAACACAAAGGAATTCATTAAAAGACAAATGCTAAAGCATGTAAACAGATAATTCGCAAAGGAAAAATGATTGTTAGATATGCAGAAAATGTCTAACTTCAATAGTATGAAAGTGAATGTAAATTAAAGCAATAATGAGAAAGCATTCTCTGCATCCCAAGCGCGGGAGACCTCACTTCTCAGTGAGGGACAGACTGCGCACAGCTCACCGAGACTTCTCACTCACACTAATGAGAGCAGGCCTTGGCACGGCCTTTCTGGATATTCATTTGAAAAATGCCACTTAGATTAAAAATTCCTTTTTTATTTAAAAAATGTTCTTTTCCTTTGATTCAATAATTCTTTTTCTGGAATCTGTCCTAAGAAATTAATCAGAAATTTGGACAAATATCCCTGTGCTGTGTTGTTTATAGTAGCATCATTTATAACAGTGAAAAATGAAAAGGAATAAAGAAAATAAGTACAAAATTAAAAATCAACCCATCGCCCAAAGATAACATTCGAGTATTTTCTTTTAAGCAAACAAATAAAGTAATTGAAATAATGTTTGCCTATCCGTTCTACTTGACGTTCCACTGAGAACATTCCCCACGTTACCAAAACTCTTTAAAGCTTACTTGGTCATATAACAGCTTACAAAGACCCACAGTTTTTCCAGTCACTTCTCTAGTTATGGAAGGTCTAATTGTTTCTATAATAGCATGTAATACACTTGCAATAGAAGAGTAAGTTACTTCTATTTTTTTAATGCTTTCGAGTGTCCGTATGAACTAGTTCTAATTAAGAGTAGAGCTGAATCCAGAGGACTCCCTCTGCAGAGCATGTACCAGAGCTCTCCAAGTTGCATGGAAATAAGATGTCGCTTGGCGTCAACTGCTCTTACATAGAATGCCATACAACCACCATTCAGATCATTTCACTCAAAATTAGAATTGCTCTTCTCGGCCCTAATTGCTATGCTACATATTTTTAAAAATCACAGCACATTATATATCTATATGCGTTACACATGTCATCCCAATGAGTCTCTGGATGATAATTAGTTAATTAGTTTAATTTTCTGCCTCCTGAATTATTAGCTTGTTTGAGTAGAAAGTGGGAGTAAACACTGTGTGGTGACTCCTGGGGATGATGAAGGCTGACACCACCTGGAGTCTTTAGAGCACACCCAAAGGTGTCTCCCTGACACTGTGTCCATGCACTGGGCAGAAGACCAGGGATCCAGGACTTTGGAAGATGGTGACTTCTGAACTGAAGTACAGTAGTTGAGAAAAATAACTTTACCAAATTCCCTTCAAAAAATAATGCCTTTGCCCCATATGCTGGTCATAAGCATTGGGCACACCGAGACAATGCAATACGAAGGGACAGTGATAGGCAAAACAAAGTATGACATTCTGCATTAAACAAACACAGGTCAAAAATAACTTGTGGAACTGTCCGGTTTTCAAACCTGCCATCAATAGGGGAAGTATAATCATTCTGATGCTTCCATTTTGTTAATGATTCAAGGTTCTAGATTTAGACTTAAACATAAATATTATGCATTCTGGATTGTGAATATCCAATTTCATTTATACAAAAGCAGTTAAAAAATTCTAAAATATACAAGAAATATGCAGAATTTATTTCTTTTTAAATAGTCTCTTGAATTCTATCCAATCTATGGTCTTCAGAGTCTCTGTGCACTTATTTCTTTCCAGGATCTAGACCTCCTAACCTAGGTCAGGGGTTAGGAGGTCTATGGGGTTAGGGGTTAATCCCCAGAGGGGGATTACTTCCCCCTAACACTAGCCCTGTCTCTTCCTTAGCAATGCTACTGCAGGGATGGTGTATATGAGCAATGCTTAAATGAGAATATTTGTGATTGAGGTTTCTTTAAAAACATGTGCCAAGGAAATATGGACAGACTGATCAAAAATCCTCCCATTCCTCATAACTAGGGAGCTCCCCAAGAATGCTTGCATTGACAAGAGCTCCCTGAAAAGAAAATCCAGTAAAATCAGTACTTTAAATTTAAAGGAAATTATTTGGAATTTAGTTTGCTTTGAAATCTTACAATGAGCACAATATTTCAAAAAGAAATTAAATTATAATAGACTTCAGAGCTTAGCTCAAGATATAAGCTATCAAATGCTTACCAATCACAGACCCAGATGTCCTTAGTTCTCCAGCAGTGAAAGGCCCATGACAGCTGACAGCCTGTTTCTGTTGAATTCTGTGGCATCCACTCAGCATCTTATAGACCCCTGATACTCCACAGCTCAGAAATAGTGACCTCTTTTATAACAGAACAATCAATTAACCACCTTGGCTGAAGAAAACTTCTGTGAAAATTTTCCAAGGGTTTCTGATTATGGGTCAATGAAAACAACATTCTACTGTTTCTTGCATGGAATGCAGCTATAAAACCTGAACCAAATGCATGGAGCAGCTACCTGAAGGTTCTGAGAAGAAAACAGTAGCAGGAGAATTGGGGAAGAAGACCTGAATTTGAAGTGCCACCAAACCAGCAAAAGGTTTATTAGATTTTATCCTCTGGTATTCCCAGGCAACATGCAGTGTGAAGCCTGGATTGGCATTGGTGTGGTCAGCAAGAGCTTCAGGAAGCCTTCAGTTCTGGCTTCAAGGTGGGAAAAGAGTCTGCCAATGCTCACAGCAAGTGAGAAAAATACTTAATATTTTTTAACTTCTCCAACCCTTCAGGTACCAACCCATGCTAATCTGTAGGTGCCTAAAAGCTCTGAGATAACAGAACCTTCCCCTCTAATCTGAGGAGCCATTGTCTCATGGAGAAAAAAAACACCCTGACACCTTTTTTCTCTTTCTGTTCTCTTGTTGTTTGGACCAAGAAGCTGGTACAACCATGGAACATATGCAGCAGAATGGCAAACAAAACCCCAGATTTCTGGCTGTAGGAATAAAAAAGAAAAGAACAAGAAAGTACCAGGAGAAGCTGGGAGATAAAGAACTGGACAAGCTACTGCATAATATTGTTTATGGAATCCTGGACTCACCCACAGGCTGCTCATGCATGAGTATGACCCTAGCCAGCATACCATTGACTTTGACCTAGAAAACAGGACTGACCACTGCTCAGGTCCAAGAATGGCCAGTGGGTTGAGCACAAGCAGAGCCATCTGAATTGCACTGCAAAGGTTCCAGAAGCCAAACAGACATTGGAACTACAACTCAAAGAAAGCCAGTTAGAATGTGGCTTAAACCCAACCAAATCAATTGCCTGCTTAAACAAAAATATTGACATTCTCTATAGGATCTAAAGAAGGCTCAGAGACTTATAACACAATATTCAAAATGTCCAGAGTAGAAAACAAAATTATTCAGCATAGGAAGAACCAGGAAAGTTCCAACCTGCACAAGAAAACACAGTTGGCAAATGCCAATGACACATGTGTTGGAATTATCAGGAAAAAAAGCTTTAATAAAATTATTGTGGAAATACTGCAAAAAGTGAAGGCAAATGCTCTTGAAAGGAATGAAATGACAGAAAGTCTCAACAAAGAAATATATGATATAAATAAGAACCCAATAGATATTTTAGAACTGAAAAAAACCACCACCAGCAACAACAACAACAAAATACCTCTATAGATGAGCTCAGTTAAAAAATGGAAATGGTAGAAGAAAGAGTTAATAAACTTGAAGATAGATCAATATAAATTATTGGTCTTTCCCCTCTCTTTTTGTGATTAATGTCCATCCTACCAGAGTCACAAAAGGAAATGAAAAAGGCTACAGAGAAGAAAAAATATTTACAGAAACAATGACTGAAAACTTCCCAAATTTGTTAATGGAAATAAATCAACAGATGCAAGAAACTCAGCGAACATCAAACAGGATACACCTAAAGAAATACATGCCCATATGTCATTATCAACTTGCTAGTGAGTAAAGAGAAAGAAAAGCATCTCAATTGATGATTCAAATGACTGTGCTTTCTCATCATAAAACATAGACAGCAGGTGGAAGTGGAACAATATGTTTAATGTGCGAAGAGAAAAGAACTCTTAACCCAGTATTCTATATCCAGTGAAAATATCCTTCAGGAATGGAGGTAAAATAAATAAATTTTCAGATGAACAAGAGCATCAGAATTCATTGTCAGAAGGCCTGCTCTAAAATAATTTTTAAAGAAAGTTCCTTGGGGAGAAAGAAAATGATAACAGGAAACAACTTAGAGCATCAGGAATGAAGGAATGATAAATATCTGGGTAAATATAATACATAATTCTTATCCCACTTTGTTCTTAAAAATTGTTTGTGATGGTTGAAAACAAAAATTATAACACATCTGATGGAGTGTTCAATGTAGGTAGATAAATAAACTGCAAGCGAGAATGACAAAGTGAACTGATTACTCAAGATAACACCAGTGATGAAAGATATAATGGCATAACCTAAATAGTCGCACCAAAGACACTGCATTCATAATTTAAAACTTTCTGGAAAAGAAATCTGGATGGCTTTATTGACCTATTCTACCAAACACTTAAAGAAGAAATATTACCAGGTCTACACAATCTCTTCCATAAATTAAAAGAGAAAGGAATATTTCCCAGCTTGTTTTATGAGGCTAACATTACCCTGATATGAAAACCAGTCAAAGACATGAGAAGGAAAAACAAAACAAAACAAAAAACTTGAGTCCAATAACTCTCACGAACTTAGACACAAAGGGCGAGCACAAGGAGGTTTTGGCATGACCAAGCTGATCTGTATGTACTTTAATATGTTAGCGGTTACATGAATCTACGTATGTTAAAATTCATAGAACTATATGCTCCCAAAAGACAATTTTACTGTATGTTAATTAAAAGATCAAAATTAAAAAGAAATGAAATCTTCTAGGGCTACCCCTCTCAGACTTCATGAATTAGCAACTTCAACATCTGCAAAACTGTGTGATAATTTTTCAAAATAGCCTGACATGTGATGCAATGTAAGACAAGGAAGTTGAGGGTCTCTTGGGAAAATCTTTCCTTTCTCTTAAAAGGGATCACACCTTGTTTTGAATCTTGTCCTGTGGAGATGTGATAGGTGACAGCCATCTTGTCTTCATGAGATGAAGCCAAGAAAACTGTACAGTTGCTGACTTAAAATTCTGACATCTTGAGTGGCTGAATTCACCAGCCAGGAACTCATCCTACCTCAAGACTTGTCATGAAAGATAATAAAGCCGTGACATTTCATATACTGGCAGCTAAAAGAATCTAAGTTGGATGATTCAGTTGAATGTATATTGAACTACATTGCACAGCTTTTATAGATAAATTTTACACATGTGTTCTTGTTAATAGCAAATAAGGGGAAAAAAAGGTTTTCCCCATGAAAATTTCTATGAATTGTCCAGGTGCAATTGAATCTTTCACTGGGAAAACTACTCAAAGCCAATTAACATAATATAAAACTAATCACTTTTGGCAGGTACTTTTGTTCTCCAGATGGACAATTCTAAACAACTCTGTTAGACCGGGCAACTCATCCAGTTAAGTAGGAGGGGGTTTGTAGCCAGCTCATCCTGATAAGCTGTGATGATGTAATTCCATTGAAAATCATATTTTGCAATAACTCTATTATGTTAATATAGAAAGTGGTATTTGTGAATCCTGACATCAAATCTGTTAACTCAAGGTCATCTCCTTCACATCCCAAGAAGCCGAACCCCTTGCTGCCAAGTGCGCACTACATCAGGCACCCTGCTCATCCCAAACTCTTCTTTGAAAAAAAATCCTGGCCTTGCTTTTACATGGTTCTGGGACATGTAAAATTTGGGCATGAACATACATCAGGCTATTACACTGTAATGATCTTTGTCACTTACACATGTGGAATCTTGAAAGAATGAGCCACCTTTAAATCAACAATATATCTTCAAGCTTTGCCAAAAAAAAAAAAATCTCAACTCTTAGCTACGAGTTCTAAGACACACTCCCACTGCATTCCAGTCTTCCATAAACTGCTGAAAGTGTTAGTAGTAATGGCACTCCTTCCATTACATCAGATTCACAGAAGAGACCTCTACCGCTGCCCTTGTTCCAGTCCTGAGGGCCACCCTGAAACGGTTGAATTCTTCTTTAGCATGGCAGCCTTCAGATATCGAGTGGCAACCTAAAATACAGGGTCTGGCACAAATAACGTCCCTTTTCTATTACAAAATCTTATTACAAAATGATAAGTTAGGTAATTCTGTAACATGACAATATCATACTCAAGCACACCAAATGACATTTTAGGTGAAATGTTCAAATTAAAACTATAAATTATTGCACCCATATTATTACCTTACCAACCACACTCAAGCAGGCATTACTTCTGCCAGACCCTGTATTCAAAGACAACTATCCTGTCTTCAAGGAACCTTCTCTATAAAGCAAGCATTCCCAATCCTGTCTCTGATTCATTAGGGAACATGCTCTGGAGTCCATCTGGGGTCCTGGTTCTGTCCTCTGCCTGGTTTCTATGGGATCTTAACATCAAGAGACCAGAACTGAACCCGTAATTCATCTGTGATCTAAACAGCAAGGGCAGAGAAACATAATTGATTTTCTCATTATGATTCAATACCATCAACAGCACAGCCTAGAAGTACAATTTCATCACCCTGTGGCTCCACACCACAACTCGTGCCAAGCATCTGCACCTGTGCTGGAAGTTGTTCCTCTCTTGTCGTGCTTTTCGCCTCCTGTTCTTGTGCAGTTGCTTGTTTAGGTGCGAGTACAAGACCTTACAGTTGTTTCCGCTAAATATCAGCTTGTTGGATTCAGCCTAATTGTTCCAGCCTGTCAAGACCTTTTTGGATCCTTATTACATTGTGTCCTGGCTTCAGCAAATCACAGCTAAAATTTTTTGAATAAAGTAAAGTTGGAGACAAAGCCCTGTGGCATGTTACTGGGAGCCTTCCCTAGAGCACAGTTATTCTCCCAGTTATAAATCTACCTAATTGCAGTAACAAGTTCTTTACTTTTACATACTGAAAGGAAACTGGTCCAATGCCTTGGTGAGACCCAGACACACTCTGTCTAGGGCAGCCATTTTCACTCCTTTTCTGTAGATACATACGTTTTCAATAAAAGCAAATGTTTCCAGGAACCAAGTATCCTTTTCTTCTTCCTGCAGTCTGACCAAATACAATCATACATGACTTCATCTGCCTTTGGTGACCATCACTCTGTGAATTTAAGGATTCAAATCTTTGGCAGAAACAATACTAAAATTATGATGGAATTCTGGGCCATCTGTCTTCTGCAAAGTCCAGTGAAGTGCCAGAAATCAGTAAGGACCAACCTTTGGAACCCCCTGCTCTAAGGCCGTAGGTTTGTTCTAGGGGCCTGATGACACCTAGAAACTTCTAAAGGAATCTTGACAGTCATTATGGATATTGCACACCCGCAGTGGAAAGGGACAGAAACTCTCAGTATCTGAGGAGTTCAGGTTCAGAGAACTCCAGGCACCTATTTCAGAAGAGGACTCCCCACCAATGGGAAGACTCAGGAAACACAGCAGCATGAGACCCACAGCTTTATCAGTGACTCTGACTACAGCAATGATAACATCAACTTATACCTTTGACCACTTATGTGGCAGGCACTATTCCAAGAAATTTAAACATCTAATTCACTTAATCTTCACATCAACCATTTGAAGTAGGTACTATTTTTAACCCCCATATTACAAATGAGAAAATGAGGCCCAGAGCATTTAAGAGCCCCTGAAAAGGGGATTACTTAAGTACTTTTCCCCTCAAGTAAGACTGATCTGAAGTGGAAAGAGAGGCTACTTCTGTGTTTTGGTCCAGTGATGGGGAGACAGGGAAATAGAAGCAGAAATTCAAGGTAAGCCTGAAACCTAGAGTCAAAATGGATCTCTTATTCCTTTTCCATGGCCCTCCCAAGCATCCAAAGCACTCTGGAGAACAATATTTTATAGAGAAAATGTTTTAAAAATGTAACGGGTATCGCTCAAGACAAAACAAAACAAACAAAGAAAAAAGTCTAGGGGACTCAGTTAACGAATCACGTTGCTAGGGAGGAACTGGCACGGTGATTTACTCAGTGGCCTGCCTCTGCCACATGTCCGTGGTGGCGCACTGTCCGCACGGGTCCTGATCCAGCAGAGGCCAAGCCCAGGCCACCTCCTGCTGCCTCTCTCAACCGCATAAAGTAGTAGATACAAGCCAGGGGTCAGGGGCAAGGAAAGTCAGCCAATTCTACTCCACCTCACAAACTCTGTGGTGTATCTTAATTTGCATGCCCCTCTGCTTTAACATGCACTGTGTGTTAGTTATGGCTTACACATTGCCTCCCCTTTAGACAATGACTTAAACTAGATGAATTCAGTATCCTCATTATCACCACCCAACATGTGTCTACATGTTCACGCATAAATATCATCCTGAATCAAACCTCAAATTGTCAGTTTTGGCTAACGAAGAAAAGTGAAGGGGGAAAAGAGAAACCTCCCTACTTTTTAAAGCATACACTTCCATCTGTAAAAGATTTTCATATATGACATTCATTTACTCGTAAATTACCTAGATAACTATTTACTTGTCAAATATTAGCTAAGTTCAGTTTTCCCTTAATTTTAGATTAAAATAGACATGAGGAAGTTCTAGTATTTCCTTCCCACACCTCAGTGGGCATTTTCCACACTTTGGATCTCACTGGTATGCACCATGATGAAGCTGAAGGCATCCCAGATGATGATCATGGCTTTACCATTAAGGACTTCTTGACCTGGGCCAAGTCATTCCTCTTCTTTGTTCTTCATTTTCCATATTTTTCTGTTGAACTAATATTCATTTAGCTGCCTCGCACAAGGTGGTACAGGTTTAAACCAAAATGTCAGTGCAAAACAACACTATTTTTATTATCATGGTTATTATATTGATGACTGTGGAAAAGCTGGGGGAAAAAGACACACTGGGCACTCTCAGAAGGAGACTGTTCCTAAGTTGCAGTAGAGTTCAGAACTATTTTCATATACAGTCATGTGCCGCCAAAGGATGTTGTCATCAAGACAGTCTGCATACTCGATGGCAGTTAGTCCCATAGGTCACAATGGATTCTAAGCAAAAAGTTTGCAATGATGAAATAAAAGGCTGAATCCAACTATGATTCTAAATTGACTTACTGCTACCTCTGGGCAGTTTAAATGGATGAGAGAGCCCAGCGTGCTGTCCACCTGCCAGTGATGAACCTGTCTAGGGCTGGAGCCTAGAGCTGGAGAAGGCAGAGAGGAGCAGGCTGGAGAGGAGGGGATTCTGGGAGCCCATCCTAGCCTCAAGCTTTGGGTCTTTTTAATCTCTGCTCCATTTCCCTCCCCTTCTCTTCCTTCCCTCCCGCCCTCCCTCCCACTAATGTTTACCTTCCTCCAAAGGTGCCTCCCTCCACAGCCCTTCCCCTACCCTCCAAGACACTGGTGCTTACACTTGCACAGACACACACTTTATCTTTTATACCATATTTTTATTCTACTTTTTCTACGTTTAGATATACAAATACTTACCATCGTGTTACATTGCCTATAGTATTCAGTGTAGTAATATACCGTACAGAGTTGTAGCCCAGGAGCAATAAGGCATCCCATAGAGCCTAGATGTGTAGTAGGCTGTGCCATCTAGTTCGTGTAAGTGCACTTTGTGACATTCACATGACACATTTCTCAGAACACATCCCCATTGTTAAGTGACTTAGGACTGTACAGTGAAAATCACTTTCAGATTAAGGGTAATTTTAATAGTCAACCAGAGCAGCAGATGTCAAAGTACATGGGGAGGTCAGGTAACATTGAGGAGTGGCTGAGGACACATGTTGAATTACAGATTGCATCAGAACCACCCTGACCTGGTTCATGAGAACTCTGACAGAGGAATGGGCTGCACGGAAAGTACTAGGCAAAAACAGGCTGCTCAGGCACTCTATCCATCAAGGAACACTCTAGTGGGACACTTGCCTAAGTAAGTGGCTGTAGTAAGTGACACCCTGTATTAGTCTCTTGTGGCTGCTATAACAAAATGTCATATGCTCAGTGGCTTAGAAAAACAAAATTATTCTCTCACAGTTCTGGAGGATAAAAGTCTGAAATCTGTATCACTAGACCAAAACCAAGCGCACCCCCTCTGGAGACCTTTGGAGAGAATCCACTCCTTGCCTCCACCAGTTTCTGGTGTCTGCCTGCATCCCTTGTTTTTTGGCCACATGATGTGGACACCAGCAAGCAGTGTCCACGGAGTTGTGGCTGAGGCAAGACAAATTCACACAGACTACCAAGTCCCATGGAGGAAAAGGGATGGCACAGCCACTCTCTCAAGAGGAGAGCACACTGACCCTTACCTTGACGAGCTTTTATTGGCTTAATTTGCATAGGAATACAGGGTATATATGGAAACCTCATCAATCATTTTCAGGCAGTAATAATCAAATAGATAACATTCAAAGAACTCTGAGGGCCTATTTTGAGTCAGGGTCAGATAGCTAAAGGGCCATAAAACTTTGGGGAAACAAACTCATTTCATGCTTGGACCCTTATCATTTAAATTGAGGGCATTAACAAAGCAGGTTTCACAGGATTTTATGCATTCTTTCTTAGGCTTGATCACCCCAGGGAACCTGCCCTTTCCAGCACAGGGCCACATCCACCTCCAGCATTGTTTCAGGCTTAGGTGGAGCAGGGGAAGTAAGGCAGCCAAGAGATTAGGAGACTTCTTGCAGACAGAATGAGGACTCAGGCTGTGTCAAAGCCAAGGGATGAGGGTCTATCACCCCCTTTCTCCATAGCTCCCCAAGTCCTTCTCTGAGAGCCCCTCATGACCATGCCTGTCTTAGGTTGTCCCTCCCTTGAGGAATCTCACTTGTCATTGGCTAACCGGTCATGCACTGTGGGCCAGGCAGGGTGAAGTAAAGTGGGCAGAGGTGGTGCTCCTTCCAGGGAGATAAGCTTTGTCTCCTTAGTGGCTTATGATCTCAAGGTCTCTCACTCAGCTTTAGGCATGGGGGCGGGGGTTACACTTTCTGAAACCAGATAGGGCAGTTCCCAATACTCTACCTCTGTCTTACATGGCCTTCTCTCTGGGTGTCAGATCTCCCTCTGCGTCCCTCCTGAAAGAATGCATGTGATTGCATTCTGGGCCCATCCTGGTAATACAGGATCATCTCTTCAGCTCAAGAAGCTTAACTTAATCACATCTGCAAAGACTCCTTTCCCAAATGAGGCAATATTTATAAGTTCCAAAGGTTAGAACCTGCTATCTTTGGGGGGCCACCTTTCAGTGAACCATAGTTCTCTCCAGTTTCCTTATACCCTGAGATCCAATGATCCTACCATTTATGCATATGCAATAGCATTCAGTACAAGTAAAGTGAGGTATTATGTAAGTGGCATATTTAATGTAAAAGCAGTCAGGGAAGGAGGGAGAGCCCAACCATGGCCTCCTGGCAGTATATAGAGGCCCCCATAATGAGCATCCCTTCCCATAAACATAGCATCTGCTCCCAAACCCTGATGGGCACAGAGGAGAGTGGAGCCCAATGGTCTCCAGGCAGCACACCCTCCCTTCCCTGGTCCTCATCCATCTTATTCTCCTCTCCATGCCACCTAATTTTTCCTAATTGCTTTAGGAAAAACTCTTGTCACTACAAAGCAAACAGCCTCTCTGTCAAGACTAGTTTAGGCAGTCAACCACAACCCATATGAAGAGAGAGTGCAGATGAAGGTGAAATGCTGTCAGGAATGCAGAACAGTTATCACATTCTCACTTTTTCCTTTCCAAAAGTTAGGAAAAACATGTACTAGGCCATCATTTTTATATTGTTTCCTCAGGATGCCAGGCCATAATATGTGAGGTATGTTCTAGGACAGAGAGTTTGTCTGACTGCCTCGGGCCCATGAGGCTTTACCTGGCCAAGCACTGTGCTATTCACAGAGGCCTCTGGGACTCAGGCAGGAAATCCTCCTGAGCACAACCTCAAACATTAACCATAAGTGATTCATGAATCTGCCTGTACCCCTTAGGGATCCATTTATATCCCCACTTCTACCCTCTTCAAGGGGCAATAGTTTCCTGAGCCTATTATGTGCCTAAGAAGTAGAGCTTAACCTCTTTATATCTAAAATCTCTCATTCAAGATCAAAAGGACCCCAAAGCATCAATTCCAAAGTTTGATGTGGAGTCCTGGGTTCACAGTCTCCGGTTTATAATATTTTGTAGGTTTTAATCTTGTCTCCTCTTCATCTTCATTCTGAGAGGACTAAACTTTGTCATGTTTTAGTACAGCCTCTCCTCCATCCATGATTCAGTTTCTTAAGTCCTATTGGAAGTTTGGTTCATAAAGCCTTACTGTAAAATAAAATAGAGACAGTTCCCATTGCCAGACCTGACTGAGCTCACCTAGCAGGTCAAAACGAAACTAGATGGGAATCCTCCAATCAGTCCTGCCTTCTTTCTAGTTCACTGCAGCTTCAAGAACCTACAATTCCAGACTACAAGTGTAGGTGTTAAACATTAGCCCTGAGGTCAGGGGAAAGAAAGGGTATCATAAGAGTGTTTCTCTGGGAACATAACAGGTGGGCTTAGATGTGAATTTAGTCCCTCTCTCAAGAAATATTTATTGAGCACTTAGTATGTATGAGGGATCAGTTATGAACTGAGGGAATCAAATGTTAATATGCCAGCTACCTGCCTTTAAAAAGCTGACAATTCCAAATGAGTAAAGAAAGTGTGAGCCCTGGCTGGATAGCTCAGTTGGTTGGAACATCATCCCATACACCAAAAAGGTTGCAGGTTCGATCCCTGGTCAGGGCATATACCTAGGTTGTGGGCTCCATGTCCAGCTGGGGTGCATATAGGAGGCAACCAATGGATGTCTCCCTTTCATATCAATGTTTCTCTTCTCTCTCTCTCTCTCCCCCAACCTCCCTCTCTAAAATCAATAAACATATCCTCAAGTGAAAATTTTAAAAAATGAAAAAATAATAAATTATGTGTGTATATACACACACAGACACATGTATATGCACACACACATATACAGGGGTAGGTAACAGTAGGTTCAGTTATTTGTATGGAAAAAGACAAGCAGGTTATGATTACTACAATAGCTTTATTAACCCAAAAGAATGTCATAGTGGCACAGTGCAGTTAGATCCAATATCATAAGTGCTCAAATTGCTGGCCTTCATCATTTCTACATTCTTGTAGTTTTACTTTGTTCGACAGAGTTCTTTATTGTCATCAATAAACCTACTTTTGTCCACCCCGTATATGTTATTCTATATAGATAGTAAAATATTATGTAATTGTAAAATAGAAGGAAATTATATCATTTGTGATATGGAGGGCATCATGCTAAGAGAAATAAGCCAGGCAGACAATGACAAATGCTGTATGATATCACCTATGTGTACAATATTTTTTAAAAAGCTGAAATCATGGCCAAAGAAAACAGATTGGTGCTTGCCAGAGGCAGGGGATGGGTGGAATGCATGAAGGGAGTCAAAAGGTACAAACTTCTAGTCATGACCTCTTGACTCTCTCATCCAGAAAGGCTGATGTTACAGGCTTATGAGACAAGATCTATGAACAGATGTAAAGTACTTCCCAGTTAGATGCTACAAAAATTGAAGGAAGGAGACATTACTTCCAGCCAAGCAGGAAAGTATTGGAGAAGGCTTTGTAGAGGAGAAAGCATCTGAAGATGTGGACTCACAGAGATGGGGAAGACAGTGCTTCAGGTGGAGGGAACAGTGGTGTATAGTCAGGGTTCTCCAGAGAAACAGAAGCAATAGGAAGTGTGTGAGTGTATGTATGTGCAGATATATACACAAATATATATAATATGCATATTATATATATGCAATATATATATACTACAAGAAACTGGTTCACACGATTATGGAGGCTGAGAAGTCCCAAGATCTGTAGTTGGCAAGTTGGAAACTCAGGAGAGCCAATGGAATAGTGCAAATGCCAGAGTCGAGACTCAAGAAGGGCTGATGTCTGAGCTCCAGTGTGAAGGCAGGAAAAGACTGACACTCCAACATGTGCAGTCAGGAAGGAAGAGGGTCCCCCTTCCTGGTGGGAGGGTCACTCTTTTTGTTCTATTCGACCTTCAAATAGTTGGATGAGGTTCATCCACACTGCAGGGCCATCAGCTTTACTCAGTCTACCTATTCAGATGTTACTCTCTTCCAAAATACCCTCACAGACACACACAGAATAATCTTTAACCAAATATCTGGGCACCCTTTGGCGCAGTCAAGTTGACTGGGTGGTGGAGGTGACTCCACCTGGTCTCCTGTGGCAACTGCCTCAGGGGGATCCATTACAGTCTCCTCAGACAATGCAGAGTTAATCCCCTCAGAGGTGGGGAGGCTGCTCCCATTAGGGGAGGGGAGACCTCTTCCACTGGCAAAGAAGCCTCACCAGAATGTTGGGGCTCAATGTCCCCAGCTTCATCAGGGTCTTCCCACACACCCCCATTCCACCTTTCAGCATCCCATTTCTTCCCAGTCAACATCCTCATGCTAACGACAGACACACTATGAGGCTGGAAGTTCAACTTGCTTTGTAATTCAGCCAATTGCAGGATGAGATTCTGGGCTTGATTTTTCAGCAATCCCAGTCCTGGGATTACAGCAGACCAGCATTTCCTTCAGCGTATACATGGCAGCTTTCAGCTCAAGTATGTAGCCTTTAAGCTGGGAATTTGAATCCCTGAGCTCATCCTTTTCTTTTCCTATTTTGTCCAACAATGTCAGGACCAAACAATCTCCAATTCATTAGTTTGCCAAGAATGCTTGAAAGTTTTAGATACACAGTCCCGCATTTCTTTGCTTCTTGTAAGTGGTTGATTAGGAGTATCCAGTGGTGACGTTTTGCTTATCTCTATCGCCAGTTCACACCCCAAGGACTAACAGAGCTCTCTTTACTGCTGGAAACAATCATTAGCATCTTTTATATCTAATCAAGATTAGAGAGCCAATTCTAGAGACCTCAGATCCAATTAAGAAAAATCATCCTTAAAATTTTGTCCCTCTAGAACAATGCTCAGCATCTGTTCTCCAGAGAACTAGATGCAGTAGGATGGTTATTAGATAATATAAATACAGAAAGGGTTTATTATAAAAAATTGGCTCATGAGGTTATGGAGACTGAGAAGTCCCAAGATCTGTAGTCGACTAACTGGAGACCCAAGAAAACTGATGGTATAATTCCTGTCCATGTCCAAAGACCTCAGAACCAGGAGGACCAATGGTGTTGTTACTCACCAAAATCCAGCAGGCTTAACGAAGAGCCAATATTCCAGTCCAAGTATGAAGACAAAAAAAGACTGATGTTTCAGCTCAGCAGTCAGGCTAGAGAAGCACCCCCTTCCTGGTGGAAGGGTAAACCTTTTTGTTCTTTAGACCTTCAGGTGATTGGATAAGGCCCACCCACAATGAGGAGGGCCATCTGCTTTACTTAGTTTACCAATTCAAAGGTTAATCTCATCCAAAACACCCTCATAGACACACCCAAAACAAGGTTCTACCAAATATCTGGGTATCCTGTGGCCCAGCCAAGTTGACACATAAAATTAACCATCATAAGTGGAAGTAAAGGCAAGCAGGGTAGAAGGTAAAAAATACACACAGAAAACATTCCACACTTTAGTTCAGCTAAAGCAAAGTTTCCTTTCCTTTATAGAATTTTGGAGCTTTATTGTTATTTTTTTGTGCCTCACCAGGAATATAGCCCACCTTGAAGGGCAATGACTATAGAGAAAGGGCTTAGTAAACACTGGTGGGAAATCAGTGCCCATCCAGTCCAGCGCTGCCCTGGCTTTACAGGATCATCCCTGAGTCTCCTGAGTGACCCTGCCCAGGCCCAGCCCCTGATCAGCCCTGTCTCTGCACCTATTCATTCTGACTCCCTGGGACATGGGCAGGGTTTCACTGTCCAGTTTGCTCCTCCATCAGATCCTGGGCTCTCCTGCCCTGTCCTTGAAGGCCCCTGACCCAGAACAGATGCTTCATGCCATCAGAGGTGACATTTCAACAGACAGAATAATCTGGGTGTGGGAGGAAACTAAGCTCAACAGAGAGAAGCAATGTGAGGAGGTGGGAGGAGGAAATGTCAAGGATCAGAAGGCAGAGGTTTCTCTGGAGCACAGGGCAGAAGGACCTACTGCCGAAAGAGGCTAGCATGCTGGGGTTGGGGTGTCAGGAGGAGAGGGGGAAAAGCCCAGCATAGATAAGGCTAATTCATTCATTTTATAAATACTTCTCGAGCACGTACGAAATGTCAGGCTCTGTTCTAAGCTAATAGATCATCAATCCCAGTGAAAATCCTCAAGGTTGGAAAGCTTACAGTGGCTAAGAACCTAACTTCAAAATGCAAAACTACAGCAACAAAGCCACTGGTTCTGAGATGTCTGTCTAGCTGCCACCCACTTCCCCAGGATTACCAAGAGGACAGCATCAGGAAGGGGAAGACAGCAACTTCCCCTTGGAGGTTGTTTGCTCTCCCTTCAAAAGTTCTCATTTGTAGAAAGGAAACCATTTCCCCATTGGGGAAACAGGCTTCCAGGCCACTGAATTGGGCCAGGATCCTGGACCAGCCGGAGACAGGCAAACATTTAGAACACACATCCAACAGTGTTCAACCCTCTCTCTCCCTTTTCCACTCCCTCCCAATCTCAACCCTCCTTTCCCCAAAAGGATTCTTGACTTCCCTGGAAAAATTCTTCAGGGATGTGTGTATGGGTATCATATCTCACACACTCGAGATGTAGGCAGGTGTCCAAGGGAGGAAATGATGCTGCTGAAAGTAAGAGCACCCCCATCACGTTTGCATTTGACTAGCTCACACCCCTGCACCCAGGAACAGACAGGCAGAGAATCAGAGCCAGAGTTAGAGAATGTTTTCCAGCAAAATGCTGTCCTTCCTACATCCACTTACAGACTATAGGCTACAGACACTACAGACATCGTCCATTGGAAACCCCAGAACTCCTGCCCCATAAAATTCTCCTTACCCGTCAAGGACTGGGAGAGTAGTACAAGGCTCCCAGACAGTTTCCAAAATGAAGTTGTGCTAGGCCCACAGGTTTGTGTCTGGAAGGCACAGTTGCCATAGCAATCCCAGCTAATGAATAGGTATGTAAATGAGGGAAGAACCTATATTCATCATTTGCCAGTTGTGCTAAGTGCTTGTCCTTTCCGAGGCTTCAGAAGTGAGGGATGGGGTATTAGAAAAGCACATGTTTAGTAAAATTTTGGTTAAATGTTTGTTTTCAGAGGTCACCATGAGAAATGATTATTTTTGCTGGTAGCCGCATACAGTGATTTTTATCTGCAGTGACCCTGATAAGAGAACTGGGATTAAACAAAAACACATGGGATAGGCTATGTACACTCTGTGTCCCTCCAAGAAAACTGCAGCAAACATTTATACCACAAGCAGCAAGCCCAACTTCTGCTCCACGTGCATAAGAGACTTGCAAGCTGTCCTGGCAGCAGGCTAGTAATATCTGACTTACCCTCCCCTGATTACTAATTAAAACACCCTGAAAATTCATAAACAAAAACTGGCCAGTGACTTATACTGAGGACAAGGGAAAACCAGAGCCCAGATCCACGACTGTCAAGCAGCCACACTGCCTGGAGGAGGATGCTCAGGTAGGAAAATGTCAATGGCCGCAATGATTGGGAAGGAAACAGCCCTTCCTGCACCACGAATCAATTCTGTTCCCACAGAAGTCATCATCCATATCATTTTGGCAATTTACTAAATTTCTCTGCACTTCCATTTTTCTCACATGGAAAATGAGAACAATAAAGGAACCTAGTTCATAAGGTTGTTATGAGAATTAAATGAGTTAAGGTAGGTAAAATGAGTATTTTCCCAGCAGGATGTAAATCCCACATAGGAGGAGATTTGGTTTGTTGGTGTAACTCACAGAACTGTGCCAAGTGCCTAGGAACCCTTTGGGGCACAATGAGGATGCTCAGTGAATGTTTGTGGAATTAATGAATTAGGTGTTTCCTCTGAATGTGGGGTGTAGAGGGTGTGAGGAGGGTACCAGGGAGAATCACTGGTGTACTGTGTCCTAAGGCATTTGACATAGGAGGGGAGATGTCAGTAGAGGGGTGGAGAAGTGCCTGCATAACAGGGCAAGCTGGAAGGCCATGGGGGCAGGCAGGTAACATGCAGGTCATTTGCTGTGGTTTGGACGGAAAGGAAAGATGGCCGCTCAAACCAGCAGGGCACCCTGGATGAGTGCTGCCTCACCTGGAGATGAGAGAAGGGCCATGCTTGATAATCTGAGGCACTGGTAGTATAGGTGCAAAGCAATCCACATACCCTCTCTTTTGGAAAATGGTCAGGTCAAGCCTGGTCATTAGTTTCTCATTCAAGGACCAGTATATGGCAATGGCAGTGTTATAGCCATAGGGAGTGCAAAAAGCTTTTGCCATAAAGAAAAAATATTCTGGAGCAGAATACTCTCAAAACAAATTTTACTACAGAAACCACAGGAGATATTTAGAAAGGATCTACTTCATGTACTTCAGAAACTCCTAGAAAACCTGGGCTATGAAAGACAAGCAAAAAAGAAACCAGGGGAACTATATTTAATGGATGAAATGAGGAAGGTCACATCCTTCTCACCCAATGAGAACAGGTGGAATAAGTCACAAAATCAGTTTGTTCCTTCCTTCCTCCCTCTCTTCTTCCCTTCCTTCCTTCCTTCCTTCCTTCCTTCCTTGATCCATCAAAGAACTGAGGAATTAAGAAATCTAAATAAACTGAATTCCAGAAAGTGATGAGATCATCTTAGGAGAGAAGAGACTAGAAGCTGTCTTCATTCATAGTCAAATACAAAGTGAAAGAGGAATCAGCCCAACCTTTAACAAACTTGTAGCAGCTGCATGTGGGCAACTGGGACAGATCTGAAGCCTGGGCAGCCTGGTGGTGGAGGACTCTATCCCTACCCACTTATCTCTGTGACCACAGTAAGAAAGGTGAAGGCTGGGGGTAGGTCAGGAGATCTGAAAGAAATCCCTCTGAGGCCGCCCAGGTTTCATGGAGTGTCTGCACCTGCTCTCTAATGTCTATCAGACCAGGAACAGGTGGCATGATGGAGCGAAAACTCCTGAAAATTGAGATAACCTCAGGTAAACCTGGATAGCAAAGAAGGCAGCTCCTCAGTGACCAAAAAGCGGCCATGCCTCAGAAAGCTTGGCAGCTCAGCTATGAAGCATAAAGAGCACAGGGTCTCACAAGTGCTCAGATCACAGGCCCTGGTGAATAGAAAGTTTTGTCACCTCCTTCAAAATCTTTGAGGTCACTGTGAGTCAAATCTTACTAAAGCTGTAACAAAGCCCCAGTCCTGCTCAACCACAGGTCAGAGTGACTTGGCACCTGAAAGAAGGAGGGTCCTGACGTTCTCCAGGGATAAATTTTGTTTATTTCCACCTTATAGGGGTTTTTTTGTGTGTGTTTGTTTTCAATCTTCACCCAAGGATATGCTTATTGATTTTAGAGAGGAAGGGGGAGAGTGGGGGGCGGGGGGGGGGGAGAGAGAGAGAGAGAGAGAGAGAGAGAGAGAATCATTGATCCATTGTCTCTTGTATATGCCCTGACCAGGGACCACAACCCCCTACCCTGAACCCACAATTAGGTATGTGCCCTGACCAGGAATCAAACCTGCAATCTTTCTGATGCAAGGACAATGCTCCAACCAACTGAGTCACAGGCCAGGGCTCAGTCTTATAGGGTGTTTTTATACACAATACCTGGCATTCAATAAAAATTATAAGAAAAAGCAAGAAAGTATGACTGATAGTCTAGAGAGGAAAATTCAACAGAAGCAGACCTATGAGATGGCCCACGTGTTTTAATGTTCAGTCTCTAAAATAACTACTATAAATATGTCAAAGGATCTCATAGGAAAGATAGAAAACATGTGAACAAATGGGAATCTCAGTAGAGACAAGGAAATTATACAAAAGAAACAAATAAAATGCTATAAATAAAAACCATAACATAGAAATAAGGAACTCATCACACAGACTTAAAAGCAGACAGGGCACTGCAAATAAAAGGATCAGTTAATAAAAAATGTCCAATGAAACACACACATAAAAAAGGAGAGTGGAAAAAGAACACAGCACTGAGGGCTAAGGAACAGTATCAAATACCCTAACAACTGTGCAATTGAAGTGCCAGAAGAAGAAAAGATAGGGAATAAGGAAAAGCAATATTCCAATATATACATTGGCTATAAATTTACCAAAATTAATAAAAGAAATCAAACTATAGATTCGAGAAGCTTGACACGCATCAAGCATAATAAATCTAAAGAAAACCATACCTCGGCATAGCACAGCCAAACTGCCAAAAGCATGGAAAACATCTTAAAAACAGCCAATAGAGAAGACACACTAGATAACAAAAAGTAACAACATTAAAAATAATTGTGGATGCCTCACAGGAAATCATGGCAGCCAGAAGATAACAAAATAATATCTTCAAATTACCAAAAGAAAAAACTGTTAAACTAAAATCTTGCATCTTTTACATATCATTCAAAAATGAAGTCAAAATAAAGACATTTTCTTCAAACAGATACTTATAGGCCAACACTCATGCCAGCACTATTCTACCCAAAAGCAGAAACAAACCAAGTGTCCATCAACAGATTCATGAACAAAATATGATATAACCATACAATGGAATATTATACAGTCATAAAAAAGTTGAAGTTCTGACACATGGTAGGTACAACATGGATAAACCTTGAAGATACATGCTAAATCAAATAAGCCAATTATAAAAGAAAAAGTATTGTATGGTTCCACATACATGAAATATCTAGAATAGGCAAATTCATAAAGCCAGTAGGTTAGAGGTTCCCAGGGGTTGGATTCATGGGGTAATGATGAGTTATTGTTTAATGGTTATAGAGTTTTTGTTTGGGATGATGGAAAAATCCTTCTGATAGATTGTGGTTATGGATGCATGACATTGTGACAAAAAGCTATTCAATAGCATCACCAATTTAAAAGAAGAAAGGTAAACCACAAATAACATATTACCTTACCATAATAACATCCATCTTGGATAGCAACCAATACCATTTGCAAATGTAAACTCAAACTGAAGACATTTCCATTAAAATCAGAAGAAAGGAAAAGTGCCTTAAGTACCATTATTATTTGATCTAAAAGTTGCACCTACTAAAATAAAACAAAAATGGAAAAAAGAGGGACCTCACATAGTACAGACTCAGAAACCACAGGGAGCCTTTTTAACAGGGATTCCATGCATACGGGGACTATAAGAGACACCTACTCAGCTTCTTCAGTTTTCCGTGGTTGCTGATTATAATTCCCTCGTCCCTTCCCATTCTTTCCTTGGCACAGGAAAGGCATCTGGCTGCTGCCCTATGTCCATCTCTGCTAGAGCCTGCTGCCTGCATTAGGCAAGCTGGATCTGCCTCTGCTCAGAAAATAAGAGACCTGGGGATGAACGTTGCCATTCAAAAGTCATCGCCAACTGCCCAGGAGCTCAGCAACTGCCTGAATCTCGAACATCTGCTTTACATCCTCAACAACGCTGAGAAGATGTCATATAAACCAAATTAGAAAAGTGACAAGATGAAATTCCACAGAGATGAGACAGTATTGGTACAGAAATAAAATGCTGTGATCAGTAGAATGTTCACTGGAAAACCTGTTAGTGAAGAAATGTGTGTGTGTGTGTGTGTGTGTGTGTGTGTGTGTGTGAGAAACACAGAAGACTAAAGAAAAACATGAAGAAAAGACAGATATGAAGGGAAAAAAATATGAAGATCTCAGCCCAAATCTAACCTTCTTCATATAAGGTTAGAAAGAGGGACTGAAACAATATGGCACAAACATGGAAAACAAAAAAGAGTCAAAGAAATGTTTTCTAGGAAATAAATTCAGTCTAAAAATTGAGAGTATGAACCAATAGCTCAGAGAACTACCAACAGCGACCACCACAGCCCCAGCCAATGGCAGCGGCAGCACAGAGATGCGCACTTCACAGATGATGGTTAGATCCTCACAGAGATCAGGGTGTTCACAAGGAATGCACGGTAGGTTGGTTAGGAGCTTCTTCACAATATTAAAAAACAAAAATAACAGAGTAGCAATCATAGAACTTTAAAAGCAAAAGGCTGAAACCCCAAAATTCTGTATCTAAATCAAATTGTCATTTGTGTGTATGTGTGTCTAGAGAAAGATTTCCTCAGATTTATAATAGTCAGAAGATTTAGGATTAAGGTACACTTCCTGAAAAAAAGAAATTTTGGAAAGCGTATGCCATAACAAATGTTTATTAATTAAAATGAGAAGCAGAAAATGAGTTAAGTATTGGTGAGTACAGGCACAGAATCCAGTAAAAGGTACAGGCAAAATAACTGTTTCAAAATGGGGTTCTAAAACTGATGACATTTTTTAACTTGAAAATAAAAATTACAAAAAAGGGGTGAAGGGAGGTTAATGTGTTTATAACAGCCATATGTTTAAATGACCAAAAATAGAAAAGAGAAAAGAAGAAACATTTAATTTCTCATCTCCTATAAAAAGGAGTATTATTCATTTTAATTGATGCTAGGAGTTAAAGTTCACAAGAGCTTTGTGGTCATTACTAGAAAAAGTAATAGCAAAATGAGTACCTTCAAACAAGTGAGAGAATAATAAAGACAAATTCAATACTATGTACACTTGGAAACCAGTGTGAAAAAAAAACGATGACAGAATTAAGACCCAACCAAAAGTTCTGAAATAAATGATAGCTTAAATTTGTCAATAAAAAGGCTCTCAGAATAATTAAAAATAAAAACGTAATGGCATGTATTGTGCAAAAGTTTCTCATCTAACAAAACCACACGGAAAGGGCAGAAGCACAGTGCACTGTGTTCTTGGAAGAAGCTGAATAACTGTGAATGTTCCCCAATGACCACACATAACAATAACAGTTATGCAAACACAGGCAAAAAGGTTATGCGTCAAAAACCAACAGAGAGCAAAAGCATGACTCAAAAGTGTTTAAAGGACATTTACATTGATAAAGGGTAAAATCCACTTTGAGGGCAGAGCTTTGGAAATTAAAAACCATTGGAAGTAAAGTGAAGAAGCAGCATAGCAGTGGGAGACTTCAATCCATCACAGTAATTTATCTCAAATAAAACAACCAACAATACAGGTAGATGGGATACAGGTAAAAAGAAGATAATTTCTAAGCATATACATATGTAAGTTATACCACAGAGGCAATACCTTTATAAAAATTCATCTTATTCCTGCTTTCAAAGAAAACCCTAGCAAATAGTAGGCCATGTTTATTTTCCAATATGAAACAAAAATAGAAAATTTAAATGTAAACTAGAAAATTAAAATCCCAATGATTTGGAAACTATAAAATAATTTCCTAAAAAATAATTGTAGAGGAACAGAGGGAATTTAAAAATACAATAAAATATTATAAAGAAAACAATGAAACCAAACTCAAAATTTGGGAGATATCATTAAGCTCTTGACTATGGCAAAATTCTCATCCTAGTTGCCTTAATTATAGAATAATGAAGAATTAAAATAAAATAATCTACTGAAGTTGCTAGAAATGACATCAAATAAGCAAAACAGAAACAAAAACAGAATCACAAAACAAACACAAAAATATCCTACAATTAAAACTATGGGAAATGAAGATGAATTGCCACAGCGGTGGAAGATAACCTCATCATTCACTGGTCCATTTATTTAGGCAGAGTGGCAAACTCCAAAGTCAATAGGGGTCAAGATTGTCCATCAGAAAGGAGCAGGCAGGTATAAGACAATAAGGCATAGTGAAACTGTGGCATTTGCCCTGCCTATAAAGGACAGCTACTCAGGTCTATCAAATTATTGCAGTGAAGGAATGCAAGGTTTGTTTTGCCAAATTCTCCAATATTTTTTAAAGATTTTATTTATTTATTTTTAGAGAAAGAGGAAGGGAGGGAGAAAGAGAGGGAGAGAAACATCAATGTGTGGTTGCCTTTTGTGTGCCCCAATCCAGGGTCCTGGCCCGCAATCCAGGCATATGTTCCTGACTGGAAATTGATCCTGCGACCCTTTGGTTCACAGTCCGGCACTCAATCCATGGAGCCATACCAGCCAGGGCCAAATTCTCCAACATTTTAAGAGTAGAGAGAAGTGAATATTTTTAATATGAGATTCCCTGCTATATAAAATGATTTGTGAGCCAAATAAAACATGGCTATGAGCTGTCCTTGGCTGGTAGGCTGCAAATATGCAACTTCCGATTTAGACTACTTACTTCAGCTTGAATCAATTTCAATAACATTTTTCCAGAAAAACTCCATTTCATGTAGATGTTCAAATGTATTCACACAAAATTGTACCAAGTATTCTTTTTTAAAATCTCCCATTTTTTTCATTTCTAGTTTATTTTAGTGATACTCTCTTTAATTCTTGAATATGCTATATTTGTCAACGTACTGCTTTTCCCCCCCCAAAGAATCAACTCTTGGACCTGTTCATTAAATTGAACAGATCCATTCATCTTAATGGGTGAGATTCTTAATCAAACTTTTGTTATTTCTTGTTTATTGCAGGTAATAAAAATGTGCCCCTAGTATTTGTCCTTTGAAATTTGATTAAGTTGTCTTTGTGGCCTAATACATAGCCATAGATAGGTAATGTTCCAGAATCACAGGGTATTCTCTTCTTTTTTTAAATTTAGGGCACAAAATTTATGTTACACAGACACACATGCACACAGGCTCACATACACACGCATTCGATGTCATCAGATTATGTTACTTAGTTTTATCTACTTGATCTAAAGGAAATGTTTAAAATCTCCCATTATAATTGTTTTTGCCCGTATTCATAGTATTTCCAAAGTTTTTCCTGAGGTAAGAAGTTTTCAATGAATGTGGCATTCTAACTCTTTTCTGAAGCTTAAAATCCTTGTCATCATTATTGTTATTCACCAACTATTTCCTTCTGGGCATGGAGGCATATTTGGCAGAACCATGTGACTTGGTTAGCCAATGAGATGTGAATAGGAGTGGCAAATCACTACATGATTCGCTGGGTCTCTTTCCCATTGATGTGGAAACCTTCTTCCACCAGGACTCCTGAATGAGAGGAACAAAGAGGAAATATCCAGCCAACCTACAATGGACATTGGACATACAGCACGAGTGAGAACTTTCATCTTGTGGCATCCGGCTGCTGATGCTTGGGGGGAATTATTTATTACTGTAGCTTATCCTTACTGAAAAAGATCCCCCCCTAAAAGATAATCTACAAAGGGGAAAAAATGGATAACCAAAACAGCATATGAAAACTACATTATCTCCCTTATGAGTTAAAATAAGTTCCTACTTTTCTATTTTTATTTTATTTTTTAAATCCTCACCTGAGGACATTTCATTTTCCCTTGTGAGAGAAAAACTTTGGATCAATTGGTTGCCTTTTGTACTCACCCAAGCCAGGGATTGAACCCATAACTTGGGTATATGTCTTGACCCAGAATTGAGCCCAAAACCTTTCAGTCTATGGGACGATGCTCCAACCAATTGAGCCACACTGGCCAGGGAAGTTCCTACTTTTCACCAATAATATTAGTAATGATTGGTTAAATAATGCTCAATGCTGGTCAGGGTGTTTTAAAATGGGCATTCTCATATATTCCTTTTAGTAAACCTAGCCTGAGAGAAACATTATTTATGTATGAAGGATTTTTATCATCCTTATCATCATTCATATAATACTCTTACAGAAATCCAGCAGGGTCTCTGTTTTCATGGTGTTGCAGTGTGTGGTATCAGAAAGGAACAAACTACCTAAGTGAGATTCCAAGAGTGGTTTGCTTATCTGTGATCTTAAATGAAGTGCTAGCATTCTTAGTAATGAAAAATAGGATAATCATATCTATGTTTTGCACTGGCATCATAATCAAATGTCATCTTTAGTTTCTTGGACTAAACTAATTATTGATAGCAAGACTTTGGAAGACCCATGTAGCTCTGAACTTTGACCTTTATGGTGGAAGCGGTAACTACAAGGACAGTTGCTGCTTCTGAATGCTCTTGAATAAAAAAAAGAAGCTTGGGCACTGAAACTTCTAATTCTCAGCTTGGGTCACAGAGAATCAGGGTGCTTCTAGGGTGCTTCTAGGGTGCCCCAAAATAACCACTTGTTTCTTTGCAACTTCAGAGAAGACCCCAAATAAGTGCATGGTCTTTGAAATTATAACTTGAAATCATAGGCTCATTAAGTTTCATTAAATTTAGGGCACTGATTGGAAAGGAGTGGGACCTGAGACTTGGGGTGGGGACCTCTGGGTGGATTTAGAGAACTGAATGCCCAAGTATCCCTGATGTCATCTCCGATGTCTCCCTGAGGTCAGGTAAGACCAGCTTGAAGAACTTAGAGACCCTGTATACCCATAATAAACACATCTGAGGCAGCTGCCTTGAATTTTCAAAACCCATTCCCACCATGTTTCACTGCCTTTAAACCTGTGTGAGAACCAAACTGGCACATCTCAGGGGCAGTTTCAAGTCTGGTATGGGAGAACACAGAGGAGCAAAATGTGGCTAACTTATATTAGTGTAAGCCTGGGGGATAAGTTCAGCAATGAGCTCCAGGGAGTTGAAACAAGAAAGACAGAATATATTATTAGTTGGGCATTGTCTTATTAAAATGGATGCACATCCTAGAAATTCAGTTTTTGTTATGCTGGCATGAGTAACTGAAGTGGCTCAAACAGTTGGGCCTATAGGTGAAATCTGGATTCAATGTGGCCAACTGTCAGTAAGGGTAAGATGACAGGCCTTTCCTGGCATAATACAGAGGAAGGAACTGCTTAGGGAGAGAGGAATGTTGGAGAAGATTCGTCACAAATGTCCACCACCACTGCACACCCCAAGAGGCCTAAAGGACTTCCCCTCACTAAAACAATGAGAAATACAAAGACACCATCTTCATTTCACAAATTCTGCTCTGGAGTCAGGCTTGACTCATACAAGGAAAACCTGGGGAGTAGCTGGAGTTCTTCGCCCACCAAAGGTGATAGCAGGAGGCTATGTGGACCAGTAGTTGGTAACCGAAACACTCACATGTAGGTTTGAAATTGCTGCATAGTGTCATGACTCTGGAGTGTCTGTGTGTGTGTCTGTGTGCTCTGTTCAGTCACAGCTTCAGTGTCCTATTGTTATTCTACTAAATTACCTATAGCCACTAAAACCACAAATGTATAAAAGATATGTGGTTAAGATCTTACATTCAGGCCCTGGCTGGTGTGGCTCAGTGGATTGAATGCCGGCCTGAGAACCAAAGGGCCACCAGTTCGATTCCCAGTCAGAGGCACATGCCTGGGTTGCAGGCTGGGTCCCTGCATTGGGGCACACGAGAGGCAACCACACATTGATATTTCTCTTTCTCTCTTTCTTTCTCCCTTCCCCTTTCTCTAAAATTAAATAAATAAAATCTTTTTTAAAAAAAGATCTTATATTCACATGGCTCTTACTAGTCACATGACCAGAGTGAGTTGTTTGAAATCTGTGTCCTTCATTTTTCCCATCTATAAAGTGAAGATCACAACAGTACCTACCACTGTTATGAGGACTAAATAAGTTAATAACTAAAGTGCTCAGAACAGTACTTGGCCCATGGTGAAGATTTTGTAATGTATTGGCTAATACCATTGTTACTCAACGTTATTACAGGGTCATGGAGAGCATTACGTAAGTGTTAGTTATCATCATCATTACCCAGTTAAGACTTACCACAGTTAGATCAAAGTACAGCAATAATTCACTAACACAGAATAATGTTTTTAATCATCATGATTTAATACCAATCATGCTTGTTCAGAAATGCAAACTTTTGGAGAGACATTTTCCTATAACTGACCATCACCAGTACTTTGGCTCTGTGAATTACTTCCAGTTTTTAGAGTTACAAATCTCGTGCATTGAAATAATGGCAGGAGGCTAAGGAGGGGCTGCACCATACTGGAGAGGCCCTCAAACAAGGAAACAGTTGTGTCTGCCCTCCATTTCTCACTGTGTGCTCCCATCTCCAACTTTAATGTGCATAGGAGTCACTTGAGACACTAGTTAAAATGCAGACTCTGAATCAGCACATCAGGGATGGGCCTGAGATTCAGCATTCTAAGCAAGCAGCCAGGTGATGCAGACTCTGCAGGTCCCTGGACCACAGTAAGAGGAGCAAGGAAGCTGAGGCCTCTGGATGTGCTAGAATCAGGGCTGCCTAACCCACCACTGACTGCCTGCTGCCTTCATCAAATGCGCAGAGGAAAATGCCTTATCTGCCTTTCAGGCATTAACCTTCTATTCAGACCTTGGCTCATACAGATATTTGCAGGCTTGAAGATTTCTCTTTAGCTCTAGATTTTTTTTTGACCCAAGTTTCCCAGTTATGTCAATGCACACACACTGCTGTCCATAATCTGACAAGCTTGCTAAAGAATGCAGGGATTCTGATTCTATTGGCCTGTGTTTGTTTGTTTGTTTGTTTGTCTGTTTATTTGTTTAACACACTCCTTGAGTGTTTTCTGATATGCATTCAGATTTGGGACCCTCTGCTTTTGGCTAAAAAGTCCCAGATGCTTCCAGCTCACACCTGGCAGTCTCACATGGAATCTGTGGTCAAGTGTCTCCCTGCCTCAGGAAAACTGTGTGCATTCTAGCTCACAAATGAGACCCATGCCAGCTCCAGAGCATCCACATTAAGATGCTGATGTGTCTGAAGAGGAAACAGAAGTGAGCATTACTCAGAATTAAGCATATGCATTTCTGTCTTCTAGGACGTCCCAAATGAAAATAGAAAGGTCATAGTCATGTGACTGATCAGCAAATGACTAAAACTTGCAGTGAATGGGTAGTGAGAGAGGGAGGATGCGGCCATGCAGGCTAGCTCTCCCATGTGGCTCTGGCCATCATTTTGTTCTTTGCAGCTCAGTGGTTTGACTTAAAATGAACCAAAAGCAAATTTTGCAACCATTAAACTTAGCCAGTTCACACATAACAGACACCAGATAAATCCTTTTTTAAACTGAACTAAACTGAATCGCATCCACCACCCAGGCAGTGGTGAGCTTCCTAAAACAACCAAACAAAAAACTAACTACAAACCTGCTGAGAGATAAGAATTCATTTTGAACCCCCCAATTTGTTGGAATTTCATGAGATTCTACATCTTGGAGGAGCAGAAGGAAAATTAAGGAGAAAAAGGGCAAAGTCTGAATTGGTTTCAAAGGGGGAGGGACTTTTGTTCTGTAAGAAAAAGAGAAGATTGCATTAGGAAATAGGAACAAGGCAACGAGGGACCACAGACCACTACAACATCTCCTGGCTTGATTGTTCCAGGAAATTGTTTGCAAAGCTATCTCGATCCTCTCCAGATGGCCGCAGTGGTGTGATTTGAAGATACCAAATACATATTCCCTGCAAACGATGCAGGAGGCTCGAGAGGGGCCCCGAGAGCTGCTGTGGGATGACAGAGCTGAGGGGAGCAGCTGGAGTGGGGAAGAGCCCACAGTCACTTTCCAGCAGCCTTTCTCAACCCACCTGTATAGAAAACTTAAGCTTTGGAAATACTTTCTGGGTGATTATTTTATCAGTCTTTCCAAGAATGATACATAACTCGCACCATGATGCACTGTGCAGAAGTTGGTACCTGACGTGTAAGGAGGGCCTTAGGATGTCAGGCTTAAATGCCTCCAGAAGCCTGATGGAGAGGATTGCAGGTTTCCAGAACCTGGGCTGAAGGAGAGATCCTGGCAAAAAGCATCTGGGATAGAGTGAATCCTGGTTCCTAAGTGGCTTTAGGGCATAAGTCATCCAGCTGCAGAGGCTGATGAAAGAGGAATGGGACAGTGACCACCAGGGAGTGCAGAATTGAGGTCAAGTTCCAAGAATGAACCTTTGCAGTAATGGGCCAAAGAGGAAGCCCTCCGCATCGGGCAAAACATTTGGTTTTCTGTTTAGTATTTAACTGAGTAGTTCAGCCCATGCAATGCGCGCACACACAACCCTCTACACACACTCAGTCCCAGCACTAAAGGCAAATTGGCCCTGGGCTGAGAGAGCAATCCCAGACCCTACTGCCTATCATCTATTCTGCTCTCTAGAAAACCAACTCCACACACAGACTGGAACTGTCTGGCTCCTGCGGGCTCTGTGTCCAGGAAACCCCACTGAGCTCCCTAATCTAGGGAGGTTACTGTTGCATGCACAGCCCGGAAGGCACCCACTCCCAAGAAACCACCTAATGAAAGCCTTATGTGTTGGCTCAGGCTGCACAGGCTCTCAGGCTGATTCTAGCTGGGCCTCCTGCCAAAGGTATGACCTCACAATTGGGAAAACCAGGCACCCCAGAAAGAGAAGATGGGTGTGGGGGCCAGACCTGCCCCTAATCGTGGCCAGCTGGGATGGGTGAAAACAGAGCCACCTCTCCTGAAGCCCCTGGGGACCAGTGACCAGGGCTTGTGGGCCAGGAGGCACACCTAAGAAACCTCGGTTCTGACCCAAACACTCCTTTTTCTTTTTTTGTCATCATCCCCATAAAAATTGCTGTCATTCTACAAGTTTCACACCAAAGAGAAGTTTAACTAGGTAGGGCCAAATCTCTGTGGAGAATTCCCAGTTACAGAAGCTAGGAAGGAAGGATATAATTAGAACCTGACTTGAAAAAAAAAATAGAACAGCTCAAAAGACCCCATTAAGAGAAGGACACTGAAAAACAGTCTGTTTGTCCACATTTAGAAACTGGTACCCCAGAAATTTCACTTATCAGCATCATTTACAAAACACTTAAAGACCCACATTTCAGCCTCAGACTGGGCAGACTTCACTTAGCTCTTCATACACATAGGCATTTAATAAATTGTGTAGGCAGCTCCTTTTGCCTACACAGCTGCACTGTTCTCATGTTCTGTATTAAATCTTTTGTGGGCAACAAAACTTTGAAGAAGCTGCACTCCAGAAGTAAATAAATGTGTTTTTACCTGATGTGGTCACCATGAAATAGCTAATGACTTGGGCTTTTGTTAAAGAAACTAATATAAATTTCTCTGCAAGATTTGCTTAGAAGTTCTGCCTTTGGGCATTGAAGGCAAAGTATGATAAGTTGCAAAAAAAAAAAGAAAAGAAAAGAAAAGAAAACCTGGTGAAATTTGAAGTCTCTTAAATTGCATCCCATATGGAGCATTTGCCTGAGTCCTATGGAGCTCCTTGAATAACCATGACATGAGATCCCCTGGGACCCCAAGTCCTCCAGGAATCAGGGCAGATTTGCAATAATGTAAAAATTCCCCAAGAGCTGAGTGACATAGAGTGAATATACAAAGAACAAGGGCGGACTTTGATGAAGACCCTTCAAATCTCCTAGGAGTTACTCTCTGGCAATAGCCCCAGCTCATTTTTCAATAAATGTTGCTAATTCCATCTGCTCTTAATCCATCTGACTAAGTGTCACTAGGGTAGTTATGGGGAAAATCAAAGCACAAGACCTTCTCAGTTCAGTATGCAGAGGTATAGATTAAAATTTTCATCATTTTAAAGAGGAAACTTTTTCCTGGAAACATATCTCTAAAATAATGATGGGGTCAATAGGAAAGAGATTTTGTTAGACAGTATGTGCTTTGCTCCAGCTTTTCAGAAATATTCCTAAAAGAAAAAGAAAAGTCAAATCAAGCCTGAAAAGACAGGATGATTCATGATCCGCCAAAGCTGGAAGGACAAGGCTGGCTCTGCTCACACAGTGGAACCTCCCTATACAACATCTCCGCCCTGAACTAAAAAACAAATGTCCGCAGATGCACCTGGGGGTTGGTGCTATGGTTCATTCTCCATGTGGTCACCCTTGCTGTCCATCTTCCAACCAGTACCACAAGACAATAGAAGAAATCCTCATCCTTCCATTTAGCAGGCAACAAGCAAACAGCTCCCTGCTATGGCCTTGTTTTGAAAGACATCCCGGTGCCCTCGTCTGCTTTCTTTCACTTGGTCCGTACTTCCTGTTCTAGCAAGTGTCCCAACACCCCACCACGCTAGACCCCTTATGCCTGGAATCAAGCTTCTTTTCAGAGCAGGTGTGTGTGTTTAAAGAAAAGATAAGAAGGCTCCTTTCTGGACCCTCAACCAAGGCAGGATATAAATATCGGGAGGGTCACAGCCAGTATGGGATACACTCAGGGTTTTAACGTGGGAAAAAACCTTAAAGATTATCTAATGCCGTTGTTTTTCAGAATTTTCAAAATACAGTGCTATTTCTTTCCCCGTGAGGGTGTATGTAGAAATCCAGTATGTAAAACAGAGAGAAAAGAAGCTGTTCTGTCCATACAGTAAAATATTATTTGGCCATAAAGAGAGCTGAAGTGCTGACACATGCTGCCACATCGATGAACCTTGCAAACGTTATGTGAAGTGAAGGAAGCCACAAAGGACCACATGTTGCCTGATTCCCTGTGCGTGAAACGTCCAGAAGAGGCAAATCAACACAGATAGAAAGCAGCTCAGCGGTTGCCTAAGCTAAGGGGAAGAGGGGTGTTCAGGAGGTGATGGCTAAGAGGCGCAGGGCTTCCTTTTGGAGTGGTGAAATGTTATAAAATTGACTACGGCACTGGTTGCACAAACCTGTGAATTGCTCAAGTTAAATGGGTGAATTTTATGGCGTGTGAATTCTATCTCAATAAAGCTGTTAAAAAAAACACCTGCTCTCATTGCTCTGCCAACCAGGCCTCCTTCACCCTGCTCCCTCTAGGGGCTCCAGAACCACTTCTGTAGGTCCCTAGAGCTGTGTGGAATGATCTAGTCCAATGCCTACTCCTCAAATGCTAACCAAGACATGAACCCAAGTTTTTTGACTCCAAGTGCAGGGCCCTTCAAACCAAAAGTCTCACTGATGAGTCAAGGCCTATCTGAGGAGAAAGGCTGCTGGCCAGGGTCTCACCGTCCATGTCCAGGCGCTGCATGATGATGGCCAGCTCCACTTCACTCGGCATGTACCCCAGAGAGCGCATGGCCATTCCCAGCTCCTGCTTGGAGATGAAGCCATTTCCATCTCGGTCCAGAACCCGAAAGGCCTCTCGGATTTCTACAAGAAGAAGGCAGAGAAAGTTCAATGGTCACATGGCTTAGTTTACTGCATCGAAATTATTGGTGACTGTCTACTGAAAACTCCTAACTGCTTTAAAAATAGTGATACATCAAAACCCTTTAATTTAGTAAAAGAGTGTCCAAAAGAGGAGAAAAAAGAAAAGAGAAAAAAAGAAAACGAAAGAAAAAAAGTGGGGAGGACAGAAAGGGAGAGGAGAAAAAAGGAGAAGGGAGGAGACAGGGAAAGAAAAGGAAAAGGGAAAGGGCTTTGGCAGGAGGAGGTAACTGGCCCAGAGCATCCTAAACCCTGTAGTAGGTACACAGTTAGACAGTGGTCCAGCAGAGAACCGTGTCAACCAAGGGCACTTTCCCAGCAAGGATGAAGATGAGTTTTCATCTGTGAGAAGAAAAGCTACCTCGTAACTTTGGCCGTTAGGAGGAAAGGAGAATGAGATTCCTATACAGATGTATAGTTCAGCACCCTGCTGCCACAGGAGCTGTGCAGAAAGCTTTTTCAACATCATAGTAGAATAGGAGGTAAGTATCCTAATGTTTTTATTTCATTCCTCTAATTTACAGTTGTTTCATGGCTACAGACAACTTCAGATCAATAAGGGTGTAATAAAAACCCCAAAGATGTCTTTAATCACATCCTCTGAGACTGGCAGAGAATTGGATCCTGCTACAATAAGGCCATTTCACTGGGCAGGTGGTCTCCTATCTTCTTACCCCAACAGGACTTGCTCTGCTTCACCCAGAGTCCCTCCCTCCAGAGCACCTGTAGCATTAGTTCAGGGTTGGCTGAGTGTTTCCTGACATGTCACACACCTGCAAGACGTGACATGGTGAATTCAAGATCACAGTCTGAAGATGAGAGGTTCATCTATCGTATCTGAGAGCCAGACTTGGCCAGTCTTTATTTTTCATCCATCAACCTGATGCAAGCCCAAGTATGGCAGCTGCCAACATTCATCAGGACATTCAACATGTAGTGGCTGTCTGTACCTGAGGAGTGCCATAGTTAGTCCCGAGGAGAAACAACCACCACTCGCTGGCATCGTGGCTCTCCTTCAGAGCCCTACACGCCAGTCAGAAAGGTAAAATCCGCACAGAAACTTGCAGGAACCCTTAAAACCAATGCAAGACACTTGGCCCTCACCCATTTAGTGACTACTTTTCTAAATATCTGACTTGCTTCCAGCAAATACCTGGAACCACACCCTTTCCCAAACAGGCTTTGCCCTTTCCTATGTTTGTCAGTTTTCTGTGGCTGCTGTAACAAACCACCACAAACTTGGTTGCTTCAAACAACACAAATTTATTCTCTCACAGTCTGGCGGCCAAAAGTCTGAAATCATTATCACTGGACCAAAGTCAAGGGGTGGACAGGGACACTGGGGACTCCGTGGGGGCTGTTCTTGCCTCCTTCCAGCTTCCAGTGGCTGCCAACATCCCTTGCCTTGTGGTTGCATCACTCCATTCTTTGCCTCTGTGGTCACACTGCCTTCTCCTCTTCTGTCTGTGGTCTCCCTCTGCCTCCCTCTTATAAGGACTCTTGTGTTTGCATTTAGGGACCACCCAGGCAATTCAGGATAATCTCCCCATCTCATGATCCTTAAATTAATTACATCTGCAAAAGCCCCTTTTCCAAGGTAACATTTGCAAGTTCCAGAGATGAGCACCTGATATTTTCGTGGGCTGTTTTTCAGACTACTGCACTATCTCATCCAGTTCTTTCACCTGCCACCCCTGAATTCCTCTTTACCTGCCCAAATCAAATTAGCCCTTCAAGGCCAAGCCAGGGCCCTGGAACCCATGAAAACGTCTTTGCTCACCATAGCCAAAGTCATCTTTTCTGCCAACCATTCAGAAGGTCACTCATTTCTTTCAAGTGACATGTAGTATGACCCATCTAGAAATAAGATGACTGGTGTAGAAACCAGAGCTTCTCCTTTGAGCTGTAAGCTCCTCATACACTTCATTCATCTTTGTATGTTCCCACCCACACTCGGAAGGAGGCACTAGACAGACAGTTGTTGAATGGGTGGTGGGTCTGAATAAATAAGGATAGTATGTTGGTAGCAAATTCATCATTGATACTAATTCAGCACACCGAATGCTTTCTGTGAATAATTGTGGGCTCCAGCACAGACAAGACCAGCCAGTGAGCCAGGACCCTCGGCTCCTGGCCAGGCATATTAGCTAATTAAGTCTGCAGCCAAACCCTGAGGCCTCAGTTTGTTCATGTGTAAAATGAGCTGGTTAGCCATGCAGATCCCAAAGGACTTTCCAGCCCTCCCTTCTGTAGATCTGTGGACATCATTAAAGTGTTTAAGAGAAGAACAGGAAGTCTGTGTTCTCTTTCGTACCCTGTTAATCTGCTGTTCAAATGCCCTTCTTTTTTCCATTGACAATATAGAAAAAAAATTTAATCAAGTCCAAATACTGAATCAAGGGGTTTGTCCATACGTTCAGGCTTTTCATCAACAAAACATGCCTAAGATAACCTAAAGCAGCATATGTTTTCCTACCAAGTCCCTGATGGCCTGAAAAGAGCTTAGAGCTGCTGCCCAGCTTGAGGTGGTGGCTCACAGCACTCAAGGACACCGGGAGAGAGACCACAGCCGCACCTGGGCCCAGATCCCAGACACCAAGGCCAGGAGGGTGCAGAGACTGGGTGTCCTGAGGTGGGAGTCGGCACACAAGGAAGCCAGACCAGCTCTGCCCCGCAAGTCTTCTCCCCTAGGCTCGATTTCCCCATCTGAAAAATAGGTCGGGGTGGGTCTCCTTCCAGCCTTTATAGCAAAGTTTTACTTGGGGCTGGCACAGACTATGCAACAGCATAAAATGTCGGATGATGGCAGGAACTCCACCTGGGGTCACAGAAGAGGCCAGGATCCCGGGTGGGCCGGCTGGAGGTTCAGCTGCAGGCAGAGCCCTGCCCCACATTCTCTCTGGACCACTCCTTTCCCAAGGCAGCAACTCCACTTCCCATCCCTCCAACTCCCACCTGCACCCTCCGGGCTGTTGCTCTCACTCTGAAAGGGCGGCAAGACCCAGCCCCATGCCTGTGTTCCCCCTGAATGCCCTAGATTTTACTAGCAAATGAGCCTGTATCCTTACATGGGACATCTCAACGAGGCCTGGGTGGGGATGTTTGAGAGTTTAGCCTGGAAACAAAGGCCTTGGCACGTGGGCCTGCTGACCTCCACCCAGCTGCCTGGGCTACTCCCAGAGTTGCCTCCTGCTGGGGCTACTAGATTCGGTAAGGCAGAACGAAGACAACAGCCACCCCAGCATTGCCCTACTGTGAAGGAACATGCTCCTTCGAAGCCTCGAACCCTGGCGGTTCGTCCCATCTGCAGCATATAACCAGGGAGGCCTCGCCCCAGCCCAGGACAGGGCAGGGCAGGGCAGGGCAGGCACAGAGCAGCTCAGAGTTTTGTTTTCTGCAGCCCCCAGGTAAGTGGGACAAAGCTGTCCTTCTCTGTTTGCATAGAATATCTGCTCCTGGCTCCCTGAATAAAGCTCACTAACATCATTTCTTTCAAAATATCAGAGTCCAAAAAAAACCAAAAAGTACAAAACTAGAAATCCATAATGGGAGCCTCTGGGGAATTAGGCTAGGGAAAGCCCAGGCAAACGAGAAGCTTATTATAAGCAGGAAATGGGTCTTGCAGTCTGAGACATGCGATGTGTGCCTCATTTTATATTTAATAGCCAACAGGGTGTGAGAAATATGCCCATAAAACCAGCGGAGACACAGGAGCAGGCCAGGTCCCACTGCCTCCGGCTACAGGCGGCCTGCTGGCGGCACGAAGGGACTCTGGACACTTTCCACATCCTTGGGAAGTAGGAACCACAAATCAATTTTTCAGGAACAACCCGGTAATGGCGCGTGCTTTTTATTGGAATCCGTCCCCTTTGGGCTAACGTCCCTCATGTTTCAGAGTTATATAAGCATGTCGTGCTTTTGGTTTTTAACTCAATCTCAGTCTCACACAACACGTGCACAGCAGGCACCCGCCTGGCAAGTTCGCCATCCCCAAGATGGCTTAGCAGGCCCTAGAGGGGCATCTGCAATGGTGGCCGGGGCCTGCCCACAGTCATTGTGTGAAAGGAAACTTGATAAGACACATCCTCTGTAAAAGCAATCCACTCTCTGCACATGGAATTTCTCAGAACCACGGAGATCCGAGCTTCTCCTCCATAAAGTGATGCCGATGTTTCGAAGCTGAGCAAGGCCCATGCTAGACATGGTCCTGCTTTAGATGTGGTCCTGCTCTAGAGCCTGAGAGATTTACTTCTTCTTAAGCCAGCAAGTCTATTTTCTTAAAGATATCCACAGCCTCCAGAAATACCACCTGTGTCCTGACCCAGTGCCCTCTGAGAACCAAGCCTCAGTTCCGTAATGCCCTCTAGGGACATAGCCAATTCCAGCAATAACAATGCCAAGGGCACACAAACCATACGAAACAGACTCATCAGTCAGGCTGCCTAAACACAGTGTGTACCAGATGAAATCCAGACTCTAGCCAGAGCCAATATTCATCAGCTAATATCTGGCTTTGAAGACTCAGCTGAAATTCACAATGCTAAAGATTAGTAACAAAGAACAGAGTTTTCTCATCTCAGTCCCCATCATATGTGAAATCTGTGTACTCTCCACAGAAATGTATCTTTAGGAATACTGTGGATTTTAACCACAAAAAGAGATGGCTCTATTAATGAACAAGATGAATTCTGTTGATACACATTGTTGAGAAATTGCAAAACTGGTGATAGATGCAGTTCAGCAAGGCTAGGCAAAATTGATTATTAAATAACAACACCAATATAGCAGAAAATATAAGGCACAAACTTGAAGGTCATTTTTCAGAAGAAATAGTAAGATAGGGACTAAGCCAATGACAAGAGAGATTTAGGAGGGTTTCCACCTTCTCTAAGAAAGACAAGAAATGAATATTTAGAGATGATTAATCAATGAAATGCTGCTGTTTACTTGTTATATGCCAGTGCTATGCCAGAATAGATAGGTAGTAAAAGAAACTTTCCAGGCTGTAAGAAGCTTCTATTCTCATTGGAAAGACAGAAAGGCGACCAAATATTCATAACACAGAATGACAAGCTCAGTAATACAAGTGTGCACAAAATCCCATGGAAGTTCCCCCAGGGGATGAAAGACATGACAGAGAGACAGCTGTGTGAAAGGGTCACCTCTGGACGTTTTGAACCTGAAGGCCATGGAGAGGGGGAAAGGAGGCAGAGCGGAAAGGACGGTCAAGATGGGAATGTCTAACCCACTGGCTGCATGGTGTGTGCAGGAACACCGAGAGACAAGGGTGGGTAAGTGCGCTAGGGCAGAATTGCAAAGGGCCTTCGGAGCCCTCTGAGCTTAACCCTGCAGGCCAGGGGTTGGCAATTTGTAAATAAAGTTTTATTGGAACACAACCACGTTGATATAGTGTCTGTATGTTGTCCATTGTCCACTGCTTTTGTACTAAACAAATAAATTGAGAAATTATGGCAGAGATGGTTTGGTCCTCAAAGCTTAAAATATTTACACCATGGCCCTGTGAAAGTTCTTGAACCCCACTGTAGGCCACAGGAAACTCTCACTCGTTGAGTTTAAATTTTTTTAAAAAAGAAAAAGGATCAGACTGATTTTTTAAACTGAGGACTCTGGCACCAGGGTGGCTAAGACCAGAATGATAAGAGAGGAGAGCAGGGCCCCCACCTGGAGGCTCTCACGGAGCAGAGGGGGAACGAGCAGCCTGGAGCTAAGCACCACGGTGCTGGTGGGAAGGTCCAGGAGACTTTGCTGGCAGAGTGGTCAGTGCTCAGGGAGGGGGAGGGGTTGCGGGTGTATAGGGTCTGGCAGAGGGAGGATTTGAGGGTGATGCTGGGGGTTCCAGTTAGCCTGATGGGGTGAGGACATTAACTGAGAATTCAGGAGGAGGCACAAGTTTTCAGGGAGGGGAGAGAGGTGGCCTTTTGGTCACACAGAGTGCAGGGAAGGAGAGATACCCAGGCGGTCGGTGTAGTGAGCCTGTGGCCACATGCAGCCAGCATTTGGGGAAAACGGGAATAGAATGACCATAATCACACGTAAAACACTGGTCCAGTCCCAGTGTGAGTTTTAGTGTGAATGAGCTCCAATTTAATTATCATCAATCAGTCTACAAAACAACTAATTGGTTCCAGTAATTACGAAACACAGAGGTGAGAGCTCAGGCCACAAAGGGGACAGACAGGGCACTCAGGAGGAGGAATGTGCTGGAGGAGGGGGACACAACAGGACCTCACAGGTGCCCCAGCACTTAAATAACGCTGACTGGGCACAGGCCACACGGGTGTGGGCAGGGTGGCGGTGGCGGCATACAGTTCACATTTTCAGCCTGGCTTTGTTTTTCTCAGTACATTTTTAAAGGGTTAAAGAACCCTACAGTTCACATTTTCAGCCTGGCTTTGTTTTTCTCAGTACATTTTTAAAGGGTTAAAGAACCCTCACCCCTAGGTTATTTGCTGTTTTAAATGTGACCCAACCCACTTCAACACATTTATTGAGCTTCTTCCAGGCTCAGATCTGATGAATGCTGCGGCAAACACCAAAGAGCTACATTAGAGGGGGTCCTAAACCGGGGTGGGGGCACTTCCTGTATATATCTGTTTCAGTCGACTCTTGTTTCACAAAGAACTTTAGGAGGTTCAAATACATTAAAATTTACCTAAGAGAAAAAGCTGAATGCACAGGAATGAGAGAAGGTGAAATAAGAAACACTGGGGAAATATTCAGGGAGAAGGTGAGACGTACCACAACCTAGAAGGAGGCTGAGAACTGGAGTCCATGCAACAGACAGGGCTTCCAGTAGGGGCTCCCTCGGGCAGGGGGAGGAAGGGGCTGCATTCACAGGCTCGGGGCCCTTGGTTGGAAGTGACTGCCCAGTGGGGAGACGCCAGCAGAAGGAAGGACAAGGCTAGCAACGGTGACGGTCCCTCCCTGAGGGCACAACTGCATCTGTGGCTGAGGTTCAAATCCAGGCTTGACCAGGGCTCCAGTGAACTCCCAGCCCCAGACTCAGCGGAAGTCACTCTTCGCCTGGGAGCAGGAACATAGCTGGAGGGCCCAGCGATGGGGGCTGGGGGGCCAGGGGCACGGTGCTCACACTGTGTATCTCAGGTGTTCCCACACTTCTGACTCTGCATTACCTCATGGCCCAAATGACAATTGGAATTCAAAAGTAAAGTCAGCCTTTTCTCTAGCTGGCATTCAGAAAGAAAAAGTATTTCAATACCTTATTAGGTGGTGAAATTATACAGATAAAGACTAAGTTTCCCAACTCAGGAAAAATAATCATTTCTTTCCTAAAATAGGGTGGCAGGAGGCCGTCTGAAAGCTAGGGGCATATACCTCGACAGATCAGACTGAGTTGATTATAGCAAGCCAGGTCAGTCAAAGCTAATGGAAAAATTCCCAACAGTAAAAGCACAGGGCAGGGACACCCTGTGATGGACTGCAAGCTCCGGGCAGGACTGAAAGGAAAACCACTAATTAAGTTGGAATATGTATGAGACTAAGAATGGCTGTAGGGTCCCTGTACACAAAGTCACAGTAATGGGTGAAGAAAGAGAGGGGGTACACCTAACAAAGGCAGTTCTCTTTGTCTTGAGCGGTTCTGGTCCTGACATCTGAGGTGGGGACAGCCCCCTCAAAAGACTAGAGCTAGACTGCACAGGAACGCTATATTTTTTTCAGGTTTCACATTCATTTATGCTTCTTCTGATAATTGTAAAAAATAAAATAGAAATCCAGACTTCACAGGTCAGCAATAACCATTGTTAATACATTAAGGTATTTTATTCTAAATTTTTTACGTATATTATTAAATTAGGGTCATGCATTCTCCGTAGCTTTATATGATCTTTTTTTTTTTCACTTAATACACTATCATTTTAATTTTCCATAGTGTTTAACTGGACCTTAACACATCACTTTTGGGGCTACATAGTGTTCTGCAATATAGCTACAGCCAAACCGATTTCAGCAAACTCCTAGTGTAGGGCATTTAGATCATTTCCAATTTTAAATAAAGCTGCAATGGGAACCTTTGTACATAAATCTTCATGTATTTTGATGATCATCCCCTTAAGATGATATCCTAGGAATGAACTACTGGGTTGGGAACACCTCTTCAATACTGGATTTGTTGGGATGACGTTGCTTCACAAAACTATGCAGATTTCCAGCGTACAACTCAACAAAACATCACCTGCACACGGCATCGTGTGCCCATCGCCCCACGCACAGTCTCTTTCCAACCCCATTCCTCCCCTTTACCCACTGCCACTCACCCCCACCCCCTTCCCCTCTGACCACCATCACACTAGTGTATACATGTTTTCTGGCCAATCCCTTCAACCTCTTCCATCCAGTTTCCCCTCCCTCCTCCCCTCTGCCAGCTGTCAGTCTGCTCCATGTACCCACGACTCTATTTCTATTTAAAGCACTTAATGCCTATCGCCAAGTTGCCCTCTTGATGTTCCTACTCTGAACACTTCTGACACCAAATGTGTGAGTTTTTTCCCCCCACACAAACTAATTTTCCAACTCTGGATATCAACTGGGTGTTCAGTAACTTAATCCAGTTCTGATGCTAACTGCTTAGACTGAGTGTTGACCTGCTAGGCTACTTGTACTTCTGACAGACCAGACGTAAAGTCAAGGGTTTCCACAACCCCTCCCTAGATTTGACGATTTGCTAGAAGAGCTCATAGAACTCAGGAAAGTTCTTTATTTACATGCACTGGTTTATATAAAGGATATACTCAGGAACGACCAAATGAAAGAAATGCATAGGGCTGGGTATGTGGGGTGGGAGGATTGCATGAAGTTTCCAACATATCCTTTCTGGGTGCCCCATACTCCCAGCACCTCGATGTGCTCACCAGCCAAGAAGCTCTCCAACCCCCATTGTTTTGGGGTTTTATGCAGGTTCCATTGATTAAGCATGAGTGATGAATCGTTGGCAGTTCCATCTCAGTAACTGAGTTCCATCTCCGGCCCCTGGAGGTAGGGGGATGGGGCTAAAAGTTCCAACCGTCTATTCACACCTTGATCTTTCTGGCAACCAGCCCCCATCCTGGACTTATCCAGGGACCCCAGTCACCAGTCATCTCATTAGCACACGGAAGATACTTATCAGTCTAGAGGTTCTAAGGGTTTTAGGGGCTCTGGGCCAAGAACCATGAAAGAAGATCAATATACGAGATATATTTCCTACTATACCACAACATCAAAAAGGCAGTATCAATGATCACCATCCTCCATTTAATATCACTTTTATGACAAAAGTCCAGTCTCTGTGAGACATGCCTTTCATCTAGTCATCTCTTAGGCTTTAGTTCCTGAAGTTCAAGGCCCAAATGACTACAAATAGGGCCTCCAAGGAAAGGCAGGCAACTCACATGATGTCTGAAAAAGACCTGCAGGGTAATTCCAGGACCATGAGTGGACCCACATTCAGTACAGAGCCTGGTCCAAAAAAAGGGGCCCAGGAAATGCCCACACATGGCTGGGATGGAGCTGATGCTCAGAGAGGGAAAAGGGGCCCCCTGGGGAGGGGAGGAGGAGAGGTCAGTGGGGAGAAACCACTCCCCTGACATCAGGCTGGACTGCTTCTGGGGCAGGATGCTGGGTAGTCCTACAAGGAAATGGACCCTCCCCCTGAGTCCAGCAGACTGGACCGCATCATGGAGACAAGCTTGGCCTTTCTCACAAAAGGAGCCATTTCTCAAATGGCAATAAGCACCTGCTCAGGGAAAACAAGCCACACATCCCAAGGCAGAAAAGAGGCATCACATCATTTGGCACATAAGACAAAATCAGATGCATCTACAAGCAGCAAATTGAGCGGAATTTATCTGTGAACAACATGGTAACAATCAATACAATTAATTTGTTATTAAATCACACTATTCCTAAGCTGTAAATGTGAATATCCTGATATCAGAGAAAAATCAACATCTGAGAAAATAAAACCCTCTTGTGGACTTAGCACCGACAGGGAGGCCAGAAGAACGAGATCCAAAATCCAGAAGTAAAGCAGAGGCAGAATGGAGGGCGGAGGGGGCCTCTCAGGCCTGGCTCATACCTACTTCCCTTCCCAGGGTCTTGGAAATCCTCTCAAGACGCTAAATTCTTCTTTGGATGATTCAATTCAACTCATTTTGACAAATACTTCTTGAGTACCTACTGTGTGTCAGGCACCAAGTAGGTGGTGGGGGGCAGGTATAACAGCAAACAGGACATGGAGCAGGAAGAGGTGGGGCCGCACTGAGCCCGAAGTGCAGAGGGACCAGGGGGACTGCTTGGCGGCTGGAACTCAGATTCTCTCTCTGGCCCTTCAAGAGTATTATTGTCTAGAAAGCAGGTCTTTCCCTGACCTCTGGAGTCTCTTCTAGGCTGGAAACGGAAAAGAACTTTATAACAGAAAACCCACAACCAACTCCAAGAAAACATGAGTGGCTCTTTTTGTTTATGTTTTTTAATGAAGAAAAAAATTGGTTTTGAAGGCAATACAGCTCCATTTCAATTTTGTCAGTCCATGCCAAGAGAGAAGACTCAGTGCAACCCAGCACACAGGACTCAAAGAGAACCAGGAAGGAGGCTGGGGGCCCTCCTGCGTGACCTACCACATGGGAAGGGGGACTGCTGGGAACTCCGGCTCCCAGCCCAGCCTTAAATGACAGACAGCAAAGAGCTCATCACAGGCTCCTGAAGAGCCAAAGCCCTACAGAAATATTAGACTCGGTCATTGCAATCGATGCCTCCCACCCACACTCTCGTGCTTTTGTATAGGTTTAAAAAATGGTCAATAACTGCAATTTCTTCTGGTTCCAACCACTGTGTAGTAGCTAACATCTGTTGTGTGCTTTCTGAGGGCCAGGCTCTGCTCTACGCCCTCTTGTGTATTATTAGTTTGTCTACTCCTCACAACAACCCACCAGGCAGGTTCTGTCATTACCCTTCCCCCAGGGCCACGTGCTTGTAAGTGTCAGGGCAGTGATTTGAACCCAGGCTTTCTGGCTCCAGAATCTGCACTCCTAAACTTCGTACTTGACCTCTTCAAACACACGTCTCCTGAAATAGTATGTATCCTTTCCATATGTGGCACGTGCTGGTATTTTCTAGTCTATTTCTTTCTTCTATTTTAATGCACAGCGCACTTCACTAAATTAATCTCATTACACATGAGGATTCAGGGCCCCCACTTTGAGAAGCCCTGCCTCGCCCACATCCTGGCTCCCCCAGAGTGCCCTCTGGCTCACTCTTACTTTCGGTCACATAGCCTTCTCCCCTCTGGTTACCACTTTGGACTCTCCCCCAGCAGCCTCCAGAGCCTGTCTGAGGACTCCCCTGGCATCTCTCTGCCTCCTGTGAATCAACGCTCTCCTGCACCATTGCTTCCCTAGTGGGACCATCTATCTTGCTCCCTCCCTCTGCACGGAGCAATTAGGTCCCAGTGACTGCCGTCAAAACAGCACACTGGTACCTGCCTCCAGATCACCATCTACTTAACATCTTTCTTGAGTTCCCAGAGGGATGTTACATTCCAGAAGGATACAGACAGGTCTTTGTCTTTGTAATCACCACAGGGCTACTTATCTTAAGACATAGCTCCTGTTGAGTAATAGACTTAGTCCTTGCAGGTCTAAAACCTCCCCGCTGTACCTCCAGCCAAGGCACTGCCTGCTCTGTCCTCTGCCCCATCTGAACCAACCTCAGCTCTAGATCAGGGAGAGGGCAGAGGGAGACAGATTCTGCCCACCATGGGTATCATCCACTAGCTATACAGACTGACCCCAATGGAACAAGAGGACAGTGATGGTCACACATTTTTAGCTTGACTTCTCCACTCTTAATTCATCCATTCTGCAGCGTCTTAGACCAAGACAGCTCTAGTGCCTAAAACGGGGCCCAAAGGACTCCTAGCTACCTGTGCCGAGCAGGAAATTTTATTGCGCAGCTCAGCCTGTGGGGTAAAAAAATTCTCATAAAACCATCTTCGAAATACTTCATGGCACTAAGGCTCAAGGCAAAATGACAAATGGTGGGAGTTGGAGGGACTGGCTCTAATCCAGAAAAGAAAGAACTCCCCTCCTGTTGTATAATGTTTCAATTGTAACTCTCATCAAACCTGTCCTTCCTTTTCTCATACTCAAGAGCACATGTAAACATGGCCCAAGTGCTGTTTCTAATGGCCTTGCAAATAGAATTGACCCCAGAGTTGCTGTGTATAGAAAGGTAGCCAGGTGACATTTAAGACAGTGTGCGCCCAAGTCCCCCAGGAAAGTGCGAAAAACAAAACATACAGGTGTGGACTGGTGCACAGCTGCTCAGGGGAAGCCCACAAAGACACTCCCTCCCTTAGCTCACCACATTCCGGCACGGCCCTCCCATCTGCTCCCCATCACGCTGCTTCCTACTCCACTTTGTCTTCCTGATCATTGATAAAGGGCCTGGATTTGAAAGAAACTGCTCTCTGCCGCAGGCTGCATAAATATTCCATTACTGATAGGAAATAATTTACTTGCTTACAATGGCCAGCTCTCTCATTTTGTTTTAACGTGCTGGTTTTCCATCAGAATAAGCCTGCGCAGGCCTTTGAAAAGACCATTTCCATGCTCACACTCTCCCCAGCTTGAGGAATAAAACTGAAATCAGCTGGAGCAGACTGATCCCATCCCAGCCCTCCAATATGAAAAGGGCAACTCAGAGAAGATGGGAGATTGCTTTAGGAATCCTACCCAGAAACCTAATCCTAAGTGCGTCACACATGCACACGTATAGCCATGCATTCACTCTCACGAGCCATTCCAGATTTCTGCTGAAGCGAAGGAAACCTGGGGGGGAGTTGGGGGGAAGCCGAGGGGCCATGCATGTTCACGTGGGTTTTCAGATCATGAAGGGGAACAGTGTGATAAAGGCCACATTTTAACCCATGGAGAAAAGAAGGATTACCAAATAACAGGGTAAAAATAGTCAGTTGAGGACTTGGGAAATGTTAAGTTACAACTGTACATTACACCATATGCTTAAATCTACTTCCAAGAAATTAAAAAGTTCAAGGAACTGAAACAATAACAATTAGATGACAAAAGTGCTTTCTACATTATGCTAAGTGAAAGAAGCCAGTCAAAGAAAGACACATACCATATGACTTCACTCATATGTGGAATCTAATGAACAAACTGAACTAACAAGCAAAAATAGAGACAGACTCAAAGATGGAGAGCGGGATGACAGCTATGGCGGGTGGGGGTAGCTGGGAGTGGAGGGATTAAGCAAAAAGGAAAAAGGACTCACGGACATGGCCAACAGCGTAGTGACTGCAGGGGGTGGGGGTGTAAGGGGACTACATGATAACTGAAAAAAAAAGTTATTTCTAAAAAATTTAAGGCATCCCTGGTCATGTGGCTCAGCTGGTTGAAGCATCATCCTGTACATCAAAAGACTGTGGGTTTGATTACTGGTCAGGGCACATGCCTGTATTGTGGGTTTAACCCCTGGTTGGGGTGCATAGAGGAGGCATCTGATCAGTCTTTCTCTCTCATGTCAAAGTTTCTCTCACTCTCTCTTTCTCGCTCTCTCTCTCTCTTCTCCCACCCCAACCTACCCCTCTAAAAATCAATGGAGAAATCCTTGGGTGAGGATTAGGAAAATAATAATAAAGAATTGAAGGCAGATTGATAAATTTTTTAAAAAGCTAAGAAACAACGTGGAAAATACAAAGCAAAATGAAGGCAAATTGACATATGGCAGACAAAAAGATAATCTTTGATATGCGAAAGGTTTACCGAATGCCCCAACAGAATAATGAAAAAGATACAAATAGACTTCCCCTGAAAGGAAAATTACAAATAGCCAAAAATCATATAAAATAGAATTCTATCTCACTATTGATTTTTTGCAGCCACAATATTTTTTACTAGAGCAAATGAACAGAGCCACGTTACACCATGTTTTGTCTATCAGATTCACGGTCTATCAATAAGCATTTGTTGGGGTCTAGTATGTGCCAAGGACAGTTCTAGGAGCTATGATATGACAGTGAGCGTGACAAAGACCTCTGACCCACGTCCTTGCATTCCATGGGGGGAAGACAGTAAAGTAAGTGACATGGTGTGTAAGAATGCAGTAACTGCTAAGGAAGAGAAAATCAAGTAGAGTAGACAGAAGTGCAGAACTGTGGGGAGGCGAGGAGCAGGTAATAATGCAAATACGGAGGTTAGGGCAACTGCAGGGTGGTGAGAAGCCATCTGGAGGCAAGTGCGGTAGCCATGGGCTATCTGGGGAAGAGTCGTGTTCCGGACAGAGGAAAGTCATTACTAAACCCTAGGTGGACACACACACCTGATGTACTGGAGCAGGGCAAGCACCTGGGGTGGAGAGGAGTCAGTGAGAGGGGAAACGGGCGGAGCAGTAGAGCCCGAGGGGAGGGAAGGCAGATCGTGGAGGGCCCTCAGGCCATTGCCAGCACTTGGATTTTACTTTGAGTAAGGTGGGGGCCATGGCAGGTTGCTGAGCAGGGGAATGATGTGGTCTCACTTGTGTGTTACAAGGATGACTCTCCAAAGAAGACATACAGGTGGCCAACATGTACATAAAAAGGTGCTCAACATCACTAATCATCAAAAAAGTGCAAGTCAAAAGTACAATAAGGTATCACCTCACCCCTGTTAGAATGGTTACTATAAAAAGGTCAAGAAACATGCTGGTGAGGGCACGGAGAAAGGGGACCCCTAGTATACTGTTGGTGGGGAACGCCACGACGAAAACAATATAAACATGCCTTGGAAAATTAAAAATAGTACAAGCATATGACCCAGCAGTTCCACTTTTGGGTATTTATCCAAATAAAACAAAAATAGTAACTGGAAAAGACATATGCATCTCATGTTCACTGCAGCACTATTTACAATAGCCAAGATATGGAAACAACCTACGTGTCCGGCGATAGACGAAAACATAAAGAAATGTGGTACATAAACGCAGTGGAATATTAGTCACTGTAAAAAAGAACGAAATCTTGCCATTTGTGACAACATGATGGAACTTGAGGGCATTATGTTAAGTGAAGTAAGAGAGACAGAGAAAGTCAAATACCATATGATTCCACTTCTATGCAGAATCTAAAGCAAAAAAAATGAAAGACACCCAAACTCATAGATAGAAACAACAGATTCGTGATTGCCAGAGGCAGAGATAGGTAAGATGGGTGAAAGGGGTCAAAAGGTACACCCTACCAGCTATAAAAGTCATAGGAATGCAATGCGCAGCCTAGTGACTGTAGTTATAACACTGTATTGTGTATTTGAAAGCTGCTAAGAGAGTAGTTCACAAAAGTGCTCATCAAAAGAAAAACTAAGTACCTAGGCATGATAATGAATGCTATCTAGACATCGTGGTAATTGTTTCACAATACATAAAAATATCAAATATGTTGTACAATGGAAACTGATGTAATGTTATATGTCAAATATACTGCAAAAAAAAAAGACCCCTCTGCCCCCTGGGTTGAAAACAGACCACAGGGATACCATGGGGGCAGAGGGAAGTGGCTGCAGTGGTGGGGGGAGAGCGGGCGGCAGCAATAAGGAGGGAGAAGTGGTCTGGTCCTGGACGGAGTTGAAGGCACAGCCAGCAATGTCCTGAGAGACAGCGGATGGGATGCGGGAGACGGAGCGCATCAGGAAGGCCCCAGGGTTGCTGGAAGATGAGCAAGGCCTGTTTCACGATGAGCTCAGAATTGTCCAGGACACAGGGTCCAAGCCACTCTGCACACTGCTGGTGAGAGTGCGAATGGGCCTGCTCTGTCTGTGCAGCCACAGAGCTGAAAGCACCAAAAACCTTAAAAATATAGACCTTGTTTGGATCCTGATTAGAGAAAATCTGAAATAGAGATTTTTGAGAGAATCATAAGAGAGAAAGAAGCTGATTTAGCTAACTTACTGATGAGATGATGGATGAAATGATATTATGTCTGGGTTTGCGTTAAAATACTACAGGAAAAGATGCTGGGGACAGGGGTGATAGAGGGAATATGATCAGTAAAATGTAAAAAATCACTGAAGCTCAGTGGTGGCTACTCAAGGGTTTATACTATCCTCTTTGCATTGTGTTTGACAATTTCTATAATATTTTTAGGTTTGCATACCATTACACCAGCAATCCTATTTAGAGAAATTTATCCTAAAAATAAGAGGTATATACAAAAATTTATTTACAAAGATACCCAACCCAGCCTGATTTTTAATAATAAAAATAGGTACAAAAGGTAAGTAGCTAAATAGGTGATGTCATTCAGTTAAAATAGTAGAAAGAACAGAACTTGGTCTGAATATATAAGAAATTTAGTATATGGCAAGAGTGACATTTCAAATGATGGGAAAAGATAGTTCATTACTATGTAGATTTCTGGAAAATATTAAGAGTGAAACTATTGTATACACCATACTTTCAAAATAAATTCAGGAAGGATCAAAGATTAATTATATAAGATAAAGTCATAATTGTAAAAGAAAAAAATGAGGAAAATTTTTTATAATCTCAGAGTAGATAAGGCTGTACTTAGTAGAAAACAAACATCAAAAGTCATAAAATAAAAGACTAATTCTAAGTAAAAAAATTTTAAACTTTTTCATGGCAAAAAATCACTGTAAGCTAACTCAGAAATTAGAAATAAAAATATTTTTAATTTATATTACAAGTGAGGAGCTAATTTCCCCATATTTAAAAAGTTCCTTTTTATCAATAAGAAAAAGGCTAATAAACTAAAAGAAAAATGCTCAAAGAATATGATCAGACAGTTCCCATGACAGGTATTACAAATTAATAAACATGTAAAACAATGTTGAACACAATTCACAGTAATAGAAATGCAAATTAAAATGACCTGTGTAGGGTGTTAAATGGTAATGGAAAAGATACAATAAAAATTTTAAATAGAGGGACTCTTGGCCAAGATGGAGGCATAGGTAGATATACTTTTCCTCCTCACACAACCAAAAGAAGGCCAACAACAAATGTAAAAACAAAAACAACCAGAACTTCCAGAAAACTCAAATGTATGAAAGTCCAACAACCAAGGAGTTCAAGAAGAAACATTCATCCAGACCGATAAGAAGGGCAGAGAAGGGCAGCCGGAGAGGAGAGGATTGGGGACAAGGTAGTGGCTAGAAGGCTGGCAGCTTGGTTGGTCACATAGTCGCATGCACATAAACCAGAAGGAACAACTGAGGAGTGAGACAGACCATGCAACCCATGGTTCCAGTGCGGGAAAATAAAGCCTCAAACCTCTGACTAAAAACACCTGTGGGTGTTGAGGCTGCGGGAGAAATTCCCAGCCTCACAGGAGAGTCCATTGGAGAGACCCACAGAGTCCTACAATGTACACAAACCCACTTTGAAATCAGCACCAGAAGGGCCAAATTTGGTTGTGGGTAGCAAAGGAAGTGACTGAAAGCTGGTGGAGAACTGAGCAAACAGCACTGTTCCCTTTCATGCCCCTCCCCCACATACAGTGCCACAATGCAGTGACATGGGTTGCCCCACCCCAACAAATAACTAAGGCTCTGCCCCTCACTACGTAACAGGTGCACCGAGACAAAAAAAACATGGCCCAAATGAAAGAACAGATCAAAGTTCCAGAAAAAATACAAGTAGGCGATAGACAGCCAACCTATCAGATGCAGAGTTCAAAATACTGTAATCAGGATGCTCATAGAAATGGTTGAGTATAGTTGCAAAATAGAGAAAAAAGTGAAGGCTATGAAAAGTGAAATAAAGAAAAATATACAGGGAACATTAGTGACAGGAAGGAAACCAGGACTCAAATCAACAGTTTGGACCAAAAGGAAGAAATAAACATTCAACCAGAACAGGATGAAGAAACAAGAATTCAAAAAACTGAGGACAGGCTTAGGAACCACTGGGACAACTTTAAATGTTCCAACATCCAAATCACAGGGAGAATCACAGAAGGAGAATAAGAAGAGCAAGAAATTGAAAACTTATTTGAAAACATAATGGAGAATTTCCCTAATTGGGCAAAGGAAATAGACTTCCAGGAAGTCTAGGAAGCTCAGAGAGTCCCAAAGAACTTGGACCAAAGGAGGAACACACCAAGGCACATCATAATTACATTACCCAAGATTAAAGATAAGGAGAGAATCTTAAAAGCAGCAAGAGAAAAGGAGACAGTTACCTACAGAGGAGTTCCCATAAGACTGTCAGCTGATTTCTCAAAAGAAACCTTGCAGGCAAGAAGGGGCTGAAAAGAAGTATTCAAAGTCATGAAAGGCAAGGACCTACATCCAATGTTACTCTACCCAGCAAAGCTTTCATTTAGAATGGAAGGGTGGATAAAGTGCTTCCCAGCTAAGGTCAAATTAAAGGAGTTCATCATCACCAAGCCCTTATTATATGAAGTGTTATTAAAGTGACTTATCTAAGAAAAAGAAGATGATCAAAAATAAGAATACTAAAATGACAACAAACTTACAACTATCAACAACCAAACCTAAAAAAAAAGAGAGCAAGAACTAAGCAAACAACTAAAATAGGAACAGATTCACAGAAATAGAGATCACATGAAGGGTTATCAGCGGGCAGGGCAAGGGAAGAGAATGGAGGAAAAGGTACAGGGAATAAGAGGCATAAATGGTAGGTACAAAATAGACAAGGGAAGGTTAAGAATAGCATGGAAAATGGAGAAGCCAAAGAACTTATATGTATGACCCATGGACATGAACGAAGGTGGGGGAATGATGGTGGGAGGGTTTGCAGGGTAGAGGAGAATAAAGAGGAGAAAAAACTGGGACAACTGTAATAGCATAATCAAATAAAAATATATTAAAATATATTAAAAATAAAAGTGTCTTAAAGTCTTGAAAAAACTTAAATAAATAAAATGGCATTTGTATAATATATTTCATCTGTTAGGCAGGTAAAGATCAAGAAGTTTGATAACACAGTGTGTGGATGAAGCTGTGAGGAAACAGTCCTTGAAAACTTTGGTGGAAGACATATAAATTAGTGTAATCTCTTTGAAGTATAATTTGGCAATCTCTTTTCTATTACAAGTGCACACTTTAACACAACAATTCCCCTCTATATACTACCAATATGCTCACACACATGTGTAATGAAGTATGAACCAGGCCCTTAGTTGCAGCTTTGTGTGTGTGTGTATTTGTACATATATAAATATATATACAAATATATATAAAATATATACATATATGTTTTAAAGATCAGATTTCATAATATTAAGGAATTATTGTTAATTGTGTTAGGTGTGATATCAGTATTTTTAAAGTCAATTTTTGGATCTATACTAGAATAATTATAGGTGAAATGATATAATGTCTGAGATTTGCTTTAAAATAATAGAGGGATGCCCTGACCAATGTGGCTCAGTGGGTTGGGCATCATCCCATGAGGCAAAAGATCACTAGTTCAATTCCTGGCCCAGGCACATGCCTGGGTTGTGGGTTCGGACGCTGGTTAGGGCAAGTGTGAGAGGCAACCAATTGATGTTTCTATCTCACATTGATGCTTCTCTCCCTCTGTTTCTCTCTCTGTTTCCCGCCCTCTAAATAATAAATAAATAAAATCTTCAAAAAATAAAATAACAGAGGAAGGAGGAGGGCTGGCAAATGGGGTTAGATAAAACAAGCTTAGTCACAAGTGAAAGCTAGGTAATGTGTATTCATTATACTTGAGTCTTCTATAATAAAATATTAAAAAGATCAGCCTCAACTCAAATACCCATTAACAAAAAAACTGGTTAAATACAGTATATCCAAACAATGGAAGAGTATGAAGCTAGAAAAGAAATAAGAATGTTCTTTATATCCTAACGTGGAATGACCTACAAGATGTATTGTTAAATGAAAAAAGCAAGATGCAGAAAAATGTGTATCAAATGCTACCATGTGAATGAAAGAATAAAAGAAGACTATAAACACTTGCTTATAAATGGATGAATATAAGAGAAACGGGCAGCCACAATTCTCCTGGGGAAGGGAACTAAGTCGGGAGGAGGGAAAGGGACAGAGGAACACTTTCACGACGCGACGCAGCCGTCCCCCTTATCTGTGGGGGGTCCTTCCAAGACTCCCGGTGGATGCCTGAAACTTCGGGTAGTACTGAACCCTGTCTATGCTGTGCTTTTTTCCTGTACACACACACCTATGGTGAAATTTAACTTATGAGGTCAACAATAACTCCTAATAAAATAGAACAATTTTAACAATGTACTGTAATAAAAGTTATGTAAATGTGGTGTCTCTCAAAAAGTGTAATTGTATGGTCCTTACCTGTCTTGTGATGATGCGAGATGATACAGTGCCTACATGATGTGATAAAGTGAGGTGAATAACTCAGGCGTTGTGATGTAGCCTTAGGGTGACTGGAGCACAAGCACTCAGATGTTGAGACAGTTGATCTGATAAGCAAGATGGCTCCTAAGTGCCTAGCAGGCAGGGAGCATGGACGGTGTGAAGACACGGCACTAAAAGATGATTCGCATCCAGGGTGGGATGGAACAGGGCAGTGCAAGATTTTATCACACTATCCAGAATGGATTACAATGTAATATTTTGAATTTTTCCCAGAATTTTCCACTTAATGGTGATGGAAAGAGACATGAGATAATGCAGTATAGAACCGTACACCTTAAACCTATATGATTTTTCAAAGATTTTATTTATTTATTTATTTGTTTGTTTGCTTATTTATTTTGGAGAGAGAGGAAAGGAGGGAGAAAGAGAGAGAGAGAAACACTAATGTGTGAGATATGCATCAATAGGTTGCCTCTCGTGTGCCCCCAAAGTGGGGACCTGTCCCAGAACCCAGGCATGTGCCCTGACTGGGAATTGAACTGGCGACCCTTTGGTTCACAGGCCAGCACTCAATCCACTAAACCACACCAGCCAAGGCTAAACCTATATAAATTTTATTAACTAATATAGCACCAATAAATTCAATTAAAAAGGAGAAAAAGAATTTTCCATTTAATGTATTTAAACCATAGTTGACAGGAAGTAACTAAAACCATGGAAAATGAAACCACAGATAAGGGACTACTGTATACACTTTTCTACCTTTTGAAGTTTTACAATTAATGTGCTATCTATTACATAACTAAATAAATAAACTGACTGATTGTAAAAAATATACACTGTCTAAATCATGAATAGTCGTTATTGCTAAAGGGTAGGGTTATGGGTGATTATTATTATTTTCCAAGAATTCTACAAGGAACAGGTATCCCCTAAGTAATGTGAGGGACAGAGACAAGGTTGTGTTTGAAAGGACAAAAAATAGGAAATGACTTAATCAAGGAGCTTATTTCAACCATCTAACAGACTGACCCACAGACTCTTCAAGGTTGGACAGGCTACAGCCCTCTTCCAGCACACTGAGCACCCCCAGACCACCAGGGACCAGGCTAGGGTAAGGACGCAGTGCTAGACAAGAGCTGACCCTGCCCTTAAAGCACTCGGGATGGGGTAGATGGGGAAAGTGACAGAAGGCAAACAGGCAGTAACCGCCGCATGTAATAAGTACTATAATACACACAACTTAAGGAAACTGTGGGGGCGGGGAGGGAGATCATCGGAGGAAACTAATTTTTCAGCAGGAAAATGCTTAAGACCCTTAAAGATGGATGGTAATTGGATTCCAGATTATATGGTGATGATTCAGTTCAGTGCCATGGATAGAATGGCTGACCCCATTTGTTAATTGGCCTCCCTCGGTGACTCAGAAGCAAAACAGTTCCTAATCATTTGCGCTGGTCCTCCAGTGAAGAGCTAGGCTAAATTTACTATCACTCCTCTTCATGCCTTTGAACTTTGACCGTACATCACAACACCAATCATGCTACTGTTTGTAAGTGACCTTAACTTCCTTCGCCACTGCTTCTCTAACCGATTTTACTTCCATTCCACTCAAGAAACCCCCAAGTGACAAGAGTGTAGTCCTTGTTCTCACTCAACACTGCTCTGAAATCTAAAGGTCTAGAATTTTGCTCTCATACCATGACCTCATATTTTCCCACCTGTCACTCCCACTGGCTGCTCTTCAAGCTTCTGAGACCTGCATTCCTCAGCATTTCTCCAGACCATCAGCCTCCAGGGTCTTCCTTTTCTATTCACCCCAGCTAGGCAAGTTACCTGGAGCCCAATTCAATTCAATTACTCTCTTTCCAATTCCCTTACTAACTTCCTGCTAAGCCTGTTCTCTGCCTCCCAAGCAGCCTCTCCACTTCTGGAACCAGACCCAATCCCTTCCCCATGGTTGTTATTCAAGATCGTCACAATTCTCCACAAACTCCCAATCCTACTTCCCAAATGCATCCCCAAATTCTCAGTGACTAATTGCTCTTCAGGGGAAAAAAAAAAAGAGGTTATCAGTCTAGAACAGTTTCAATTTTTCACCTCCTCTCCCCTGTAAACTTACCTACTTCAAAATTTATTCTCATTTCCTCTCTCATTTTAGACAAAAGAGGTATCCCATTTTATTTGTATCAGATTCATCGAATGGGAATCCAGATTCTCTCGACTTCATCCATCTCCCATACTCTTGGCCACTTGTTTTGCTGTAGCTGTTGGGAGCATGAGGTCTCCAATCAGATTCCTTTAGGGCCATTCGACCCTGAGGCCCGAGGCCATTGCCAGGGTCTCTTGCTTCCCCATAGTTTCTAACCTTGGATGAAGTACCACCCTGGGAATTCGATCTGGCCTCCACAGTGGCGGCCAAATGGGCCAGATGACATACACACTCAAGCCCAAAGGTATTCATGTTCCAAAAATTCAGTTTTGACAATCAGAAAGACAATAAAAAGGAGTTGGGAAATAAATTCCCTCTCTATTCTTCTCTCCAATAGACTGTCCCCAAACAGCTTTTCTCTACAGCCTATCAGGAAACATCCTGCACAGCTGAGACCTCCTGAAACGGTGGCCAGCCTAGCAACGCATCACTTGGTGTTGCTCTCCATCTTAGGAAATAAATTCCCTCTCTATTCTTCTCTCCAATAGACTGTCCCCAAACAGCTTTTCTCTACAGCCTATCAGGAAACATCCTGCACAGCTGAGACCTCCTGAAACGGTGGCCAGCCTAGCAACGCATCACTTGGTGTTGCTCTCCATCCTTCCCTCTCTCACTTCTCTTTTTCTTCTTCTTGCTACCCTGGGTTTGCACTTCCCCAAAGGCAACAGTGTTTAAGCCTGCCTGAGGCTCTGCTTCCCAGAGCTAACTTGCAGGCATGCTATGAATTCCACTACTTCCTTTCTGTCCAGAAACTTTCAGTCTCAGCTATTCCCTCACTTCTACAGCATATCTTCTCAGTAAATGCAGAAACGCCTAGAGAATGATGTGAACAGACTCCTATAAATCCACAACCAAGCTGTATCAAATCTTAACATTTTGTCATTTTGATTTAATATTTTTAGGAAAATAAAATTAGACATCACAAATACAAAGGAAACTCCTTGTATATCTCTCTCTCTGATCTCATTTCTCTCACTCCCCAGATATAATCACTATGTTGGACTTCGTACTTATCATTCCCATTCACGTTCTTTATTTATCATAATATATCTCAAACATAAGAGGCTAGAAAAGAGGATAATATAATAAACATGTGATTACCTAACCCAGGCTTATCAAGTATATTCATTACACCATATTTACTTTAGGTCTTCTTTTAAAATGGCTTTATGGAAGTATAATTTCCATATAATAGTTTGAAGATCCATATAGATAGATCACTTCTCTATTTTATTCTTCTCCTTCCATCCCAATAATAACCACTATCATGATGTCAGTACATATTGTTGCCTTGGACTTTTTCATCTTTATTCTGAACGTATATGCATTCACGTATGTGTGTACACTTTTGTATATACATAATGGATACACACACATATATGCATATTGATCCATATAACTAGTTTGTTTTAACTGTTATATAATATTACAATTACAGTTGATTGATATGTAGGTTGCTGACAATTTTCATATGAATGGAATCCCTACAATAAGTATTCTCACATCCTCTGTAGACAGTGCCTCTCTCTAACAGCTGCACAGCTGGTTACAGCTGGGGGCCAGGGAAAAAATACATACCCGACCACGCTGGACTTGCTCCTGCTTGGGGTCCACCTCTGTTTCTGACAACATCCTGTGTCTCTGGCTAATGAAACGAGGGCCTTCACACAGGAGAAGAGTCTCTCCCAGACCATCTCAGCCACTATGAAAGCTGAAGCATTAGGTATATTTGAGGGACACTATAAAATTACTAAAAATAATACTGTAGACTCTTAATGACATGGAAAATGTTCATTATATGTTGTCAAGTGGCAAAATAAACCTCTACTCAGTCTGTATTGTATGATGATCATTTTTAATGAAGAGAGTATATGAAAAAGACCCAAGAACCAGCCTGAAGAAGCTATTCTAACATCAAAATAAACAATGACAGGAAGAGATTATAATCTATTGAATAAAATGGGAATTGTTGTATTAATACTGATTGAATGAATGAATGAGTAAATGAAGAAAAGAAAAAGCTTTTGCATACAGCATAATGCTAATAAATGTAGAAGGAATGATGAGTTTAGAAAAATCACCATTTGATAACCACCATAATAATAATTAATTCAGAAAAAAATTTATTCAGGCAAGAGTCACTAGTGGGTACAAAAACTAGTGGGTGAAAGTTTGATGAAGATGGAATATTTATATATTTTCAAAGTAATTCTCCACAAAATTAACTATAAAGGGGAAAGAGTCACTATACAGTGAGAAGCTTGGCGGACTGTATTTTAATTCAGTGATCAAAGTTAGCATCACTAGTAATGGGACAAAACATCATTACATGTCACCTCATGAGGACACATCATCATCTCTGCGATACTTCTGCCAAAGCCGCAGAACTGAAATCTAACCATGAAAAGTCATTAGACAAACCCAACATCCAACATGAAGGGCACATTGCAAAATAAGTGGCCTACAGCCTTCAAAACGTCCAGGTGGTGAAAGTAAAAACAAGCAAACAAAACTAAGGAGCTTCTTCAGATTGGAGAAAACTGAAAAGACATCACAGATAAATGCGAAATATCTGATTCTGGAGTGGATGGTTTAGCTATAAAGAGTAATATTGGAATAACTGGGAAAATCTGAAATGGAGACTGTAAATTAGGTGGTGATACTATATGATGTTTCCTAATTCTGACAACTGTGCTGTGGTTATGCAGAAGAGTGTGGAAAATGTGCATTGAGTGTTCAAGAGTACTGGAACATCCTGTCTGCCGCTTACTCTACAAAGGTCTAGAAAAAAAAGAATTGTGGCTATTTGGGAAAGAGAGAGAATAGTAAAGCAAATGTGGACACTGCCAACAATCAAAGAACTGGGAAAAGGATACAGAGGAATTCATTGTACTATTCTTGAAATTCTTCTCTATATTTGAAATTATTTAAAATAAAATAGTAAAAACAAAAAAGACTATGTAATGTCACTTTAATTGCATCCACATGGTATAATATTATGCACAATCAAAAATCACATCTATTAAATGACATGAGAAAAATCTATTTTTTAAAAAAATCAGGATAAAAATTATATAAGCAATATGATTTTAACTGTAAAAACATGTGCCTAGGGGGGAAAGTCAGAAAAAAATAACAACATATAAAAGTGATTTATCATAAAATGGTGATATTCCAGATGACTGTAAGAAGTTGGAGGTAGTCTTTATGCTTTCCTTTATGTACAAATGTGTCCATGTGTCTAAATTTTTATAAGACCCAAATGTTATTTTTAAAAACAAAACAAAGCAATAAATGAACTGACTGCTTGACTACAGCCGCTCTCTCCATTCTGAGGAGCCTTTTTCTGAGATCATCTGAAGTCTCAGAATGGAAATCTTCCACAAAACTTGAGGCATATGTTCTTATACCCAATTTCTCTGGAAACTCTTTATTTCCCAGCTCATATTCATCAATTCAGCCGGGAGGAGCAAACCAGTCCCAGACTCTGCCACTAGATGGGTTTACAAGGTGCTTATTTTAGCACAGGCTGAGAACAGAGTTAGCTAATCCTGGAAGAGAGCGCCTCTTATCCCATTCAACAACACAAAAGGCAATTTGTTGCGGCGGGGGGGGGGGGGGGGGGGGAGAAAAGCCATTTCAACATGAAAATTGGTTCACAACAATATGCCTAATAAAAACAGCTTGTAAATGAACCACTGGCAAGCCCGTCTCCCCGCCCGCACCCTCCCTCTCTCACTCATTACCCTTTCCCTCTCAGTGCACCACTAGAATGGAAAATGAGGTTCTCGCAATGGAAAAACAAGTTGGGACACTTGTTTTAACTCTGGATTAGTGCACCAAGACTGTTCACGCATTCTATTTAAAAAAGCAAACAAACAAACAAACAAACAAAAACACCACAAAACACTCTGCTCTTTCTACCTGAACACATCATCTATAATTCAGCCACAAAAATTCAACCTTGACCCCTCCCCTTCTTGGTGACTGAGAGACAGGATAGTGAGAAGCTGGGAAAATTCCTTGGCAAGTGGAATAGGGAAACTGAGACAGATAGCTGACCACAATGGCTGAGCAATTTACAGCCAGGTGCAAATGGTCATGAAGGCAGAAGATCCCCAGCGCCTGGCAGGGGGCAAACTGGGATAACAAGGACCTCACCCCCAGCGTAACCTTTCCTCCCTAGAGATAACATCTAGGCCTCAGTTGTATTTCAGCTCCAGGCCCAGAAAAGCAGCAAAATCGGGTAGGCTACACCAGGACCAGTTACAATAACTAAAGACCCTGCCCTGCCACTGACCAATCAGAGGAGACCACGACCCTGAAATGGCACACCTGGAGAACTCATGAATATTCTGCTGCAACCCTCCCCTGGGACTTCCCCTAAGATTCCCGCCTGTAAGAAAGAAATAAGAGCCTCAAGACAAAGGGCCCAGCACTCGTTCTCCCTCTGGGGAGCAGCCCCAGCCTTTGCCTTTCCCTTTCCCCTCTTCTTCCCCCACTTCTTTCTTCATAGGCACGTGTCTCCTAAACTCCAAGGCAATAAGCAGCTGGCAGCTTGTCCCAGGCTAATCCCCTAAGCCAGTCTACAAAGCCCCCTTTTCTCTGACTCCCAGTGAGCTCAAGCAGCCCAGCCTAGGCTCTCCCGTTGCTTCTTCTATGCCAAGCCCTTCCTTGTTTCACTGTCCCAGTGTTAATAAATGTATCCTCACAGTCATCTGGACTTGTGTTGTGAAATCTTTCCTACAGGAAGTCAAGAACCCACACACTATAGCTGGCCCTAGGCAGACCCGCTCGGGGCCAGGCCCCTGTCTGGTAACAACTGTACTTCCATCGCCCAGAGCTATGGGCTTAAAACAGCATATCTATCCATGGTTCGCAGCAGCTGCAAATCTCTCAGTGGCTCCCACTCACTCCTTGTCCAGCAAGCACTTACAGGTCTGCTATTCAAAGTCAGGCCAGAGCCCACTGCCATAGGGCAGGGGCAGGGGCAGGGGCAGGCCCCCTCTCTGGTGTGTCAGCCTCTTCCCAAACTTGGCCACGCCCACCTCCTCCCCATATCTCAGCCCCCACCCCACCTTACCCCAAGCCACACACCAGATCCCAGCTTTCTGCTGTATGAAGTGCAGACCTCTCTTTCAATACTATGGGCTGTATTGCTACTCAGAATATTCTCTTCCCTTTCTTCTGCAAATGATATTTTTCTGTTTATTCTTTAAGATTTACAGCCAAAGTCAGATTTCCTACTGTGGTCTCCTCAGGAAGAAAGAACAGAGCTCACTGTCTCCTCTGGAGTCTAAGGGATACCCCACCAGAGTGGGGAGCAGAAGCTAGGAAAGGGTACTCAGAAGTGCCCTGGGCCCCAGCCCCACCTCGCTGTGCCTCCTGCTGGAACTGCCCCAACACTTTTGGCACATGCAGCACTACCAAGAGGTCCTCTCACAGGAAATCTTGGTGACGGCATCTCCCTCATTGTCACAGGAGAGTGGACAATGGAAGATGCCCCCTTGGAAGCTGTACCCCAGTCCTGCAGGTAGGGTGTGGTCAGCTGGGGCTGAGGACACCGAATGCAACCACCTGCCAAACAGAACTGGGTGTCCATGACATACATCCCAGTGAAATAATGCCTCTAATAACTGCTCCCATAGCTACTGGTCCACCATCTGTCCCACTGCCCAGTGGTGCTCAGTAAATGACTGTTGAAAGGCAGGGTGAATGAAGAATTGAGGCAATGCTGGATCGATTTGAACGGTATGAGCTGGCTCTGCACATGGAGAGTGGGGTATCCTCGGCAGAGCCCCAGAAAGTGCACTGACCATCCCAGGGAGCAACCTATTGGAGCTCATTGACTTATAGGACAGGCTAGAATGTGGCTCTGCCTCTCTCCACACAGAGTCCTGGCTGCCTCAGCCACTGTTGGGACAGGGAGAGTGAGCCAGGGTGAGCATGGCTGCCCACCCTGGGCACAATGGCTTTGCCCTGCAACCCTCTGGTGGCTGGTCTCCAAGGAGGAGGAAGCAGGTAGCACCATTCTGAATTTCCCTACAAGGGAGGGTAGAGGACAGACTCGGTCCCCACGGACTGAGCCAGATTTTGACTGACCCAAGGCCATAGTCACTGGCCCGAGCCCTCCTGCCTCCTGGAGAGAGTGACAATAACCGTCCAATGATAAAGTCAATTTCCCCGTCTCTCTTTTCCACTGACAGACCAGTGGGAGGGGTGGGGGGAGTGGGAATCGAGTGTTAAAGTTTCCTCCAGTTTCTTGGCACTGGGTAAGTATTAGGGCAGACAGTAGCTGCCTTCGTTTAGCAGAAGATCTCTGTGAGTCTATTATCGATGCAAGATGGAGCCCAAGCTCCAATTAGGTGGAGGTGGGTGGCAAATGATTTGAATAATTAAATAAAGGGAACTGAGTTACTGAACAGTTTTCTTGCTTTAGGAATGGATCCAGTTTCTGGGATAGAGAATTAAAGAAGCCGGACAAGGTCCCTGTCCTCAAAATCTTATGTTCTATGGGGTCAAGATAGATGATCCACAAGTAAGAGAGAAGGAAATTTTGGATAGTAAAAATAAATAAATAAACACGCAGTGTGCTGAGATGACTGGGAGGGCGAGAGGCTCTGGCTGAAGATGAAGCTTTAGGGCTGACATCCAAATAGAAAAAGGAGCTGGCCACATGGAAATCTAATGGGAAAGCAAGCAAGGTAGGGGAGTAGCCACGAGAAGATGCCAAGGGTGAGTTGACGTGGAAGGAACAGCGAGAATAGGTGTGAACTGGAGCACAGTGAGTGGGGCCAGGAGCGGCTGCATTCAGGCCTCTCTACCTATCAGTGCTTGGGCAAGTAACTTCCTTATCAGTGTCTCAGTTTCATCATCTGTAAAAGGAGAATAATAACAACACTGACCTTGTAGGTTGTAAGGACTCAATGATATAAGACATGTAAAGTACATGTACCAGGCGCAGAGTAGATACTCAGTAAACAGCAGCCTTGACAATGACAATGATGATGATGACCACGATGATGCTGTCCTCATGGGGCCCACACTGTGAGGCTGGCACGCCCAATGACAGAACCATTAGGCACTATCTATGGAACAGACCCTACTGTTACCCTTGGCCCACATTGCCTTCCGGTCCTTGGCATCCTCCTGTTTGGGTTCTCACAAGCCCATCACTACCTGTAAGATTCTGCAAGACCCTGCATACGTTTGGTAGGCCTGCTGAAACAAAACCACAGGCTGGGTGGCATAAACAACATGAGTTTACTGTCTCAGAGCTCTGGAGGCTAGAAGCCTGAGGTCGAGGTGTCGCAGGGCCGGTTCTCTCTGAAGCCCGTGAGGGGCAGTTTATCCTTTGCCATACACCTGGCCCAGCAGTGTGCTGGCCATCTTTGGTGTTGCTTGGCCTGCAGATCTCTGCTTTTGTCTTCACTTGATGTTCTCCCTGAGTGTGTGTCTTTGTCCAAATTCCGTTTCATAAGGATGTGTTGGCTTAGGGCCCACCTGGATGACCTCATTTTAACGTGAACCTCTGTAAAGACCCTATCTCCCAATAAGGTCACACTCTGAGGTACCTGAGATACTAAGGAGTCAGCAAACCAACAAATCTTTATTGGGAGGACACAAGTCAACCCATAACAAACTCACACCTCCCATTGGGATTCTGCCATCAGCCTGTCTCACCTGTCCAATGCCATCCCCACTCCCACTTCCTCTTCTCAGACACGTGTTTCAGACCATCCAGAGAACATTTCAAGTGCAACTAAAAGACCAGCCATATACCTGGACCCATGTTCCTGCCCAGCAGATACAAGTTCTTTCCAAACCCAAAGCTGTGATGGGAATTCACTCATCTCTCTGCCTCCCCTAGGGGAAGCCCAGTGTCCCTAGTGAGAAAACCAGGGTGTTCTGCTCATACCAGATGGCTATGGCTTCAAGGCAGCCACTGTCACATTTGCCACGCATTTCTGTAGGTGTCTGGTTTTCTACGGGGGCCCCACTGAGTATAGTCTTCATGAAGCTGAACCTTGCATGGGCCAAGAGAGCAATAAATGGGAGACAGCCTTCCAGGGACACTTCCATCCATCCAACACCCCATCAACATCCAGTGGCTAATGACAGGGTTTGAGACAACCGATTCACTGCGAGGAAAGCCTCAGGAACCAGCGGTTCAGCAGTCCAGCCCCAGGAGCCACCGTGAGAAATCCATGGTTATGTTCCCAGAAGTGGGACTCAAAGGTGCTGCCAGGAGTTCCCTGGGAAAATCCTGGTCCGCGAGCCAAGGGAAATGGACGAGGAGAGTATTCGAGTCCTTGCTAGTTTTTCTTAGGGTTCAGAAGCTGATGGAGGCTTTCCCCAAGCTATGGACAAGTCTCCCTGGGTTGTGCAGAAACTGATTTCAGTGTCCCCAAGCTGGGGAAGGTTATCTGAGGTCACCCATGGGGGAGAGGTATAGAAAAAAACAAGCAACTCCACATAAGGCACTGTTTGTCCCCAAACTGTCCTTGTCCACTTGGACAAATAAACCCAAATATACAGCTATTTTCTCAGAGCCTGAAGCTATGTCCCTTCATAACTGAGTGTCATTCAAGACACTCACCAAACTTTCCTTATGAATCAGTCTCAAATGGTAAATGTTAAGACTGATACTTAATGCTTTTAGATTTAAATTCTGTTCCAAGAAATATATTTATGAATCCTCCTATAACAGCTCTCAGCTGCAGAGGCACCACCTGCCACCGTGACATTACTGCAGGGCCACCACACCTAAGTGTGTGCTCCTTACTTTCCAACAAGGGAGGCCCCATCTACACTCTCCCCTTTGGGAACTCTGGGGTGGCTGTGGGAGTGGCTAGATCTTGGTCAGGAATTGTCTGCCTGCTGCCAGTGTGCCATTTCCACGAAGCTGTCGGATGAGAGGCTCTCTTAGAGTGGGGGGCAGGGGCCTCTGCAGGCCCTCAGGCCTGTGGCTCCCACCAGGGCACATCAACTCGGCAGCCCCTGCAGCTTTAGAGCACTCTGTCCAGAGTCAGTCTGGGGGCTAGTTCTGGGTAACCCAGGCTTTGGAGTCTAGCAGCCACTTTCACAGGGTCCAACTCTCCTGAGATGAGGCTTTTATGTTTCCCGGGTTGCCTGAACCACCAACAATTCACAGCAGTGTACTTGACCAGAAGCACTTTTTCATGAATGAAACACAGGATGGAGGTTCCTAGGACTGGTTCCCATGATGAGCTGCCCCCGGAATGGTGTTGGAAGCATCCTTTGAACAGTCCAGCACCAGGCTAGTTCGGAGAAGGCTGGGATAGGAAGATATATAATAGTTTTAACTCCTAGAAAGATTAAATCCCCGCTAAGGACCAGACAAACTGCTTCCTTTACTATGTAGGGCAGCAGCAAAAGAAAAAAAGGAAAAAGAAACCTGAGAGGCATACTATCAGATTGCTATCACCTGTGCATTATCATGAGCGAAGATTTCACCAAATAGAACTCAAATAGAACTTCACCCGAGAATGCCACACCCTAACCCCCAATGCCCTCAGCAGACATTTCCAAGGAGGGGTTTCCCTTGCCATCTGTGAAGGACTGCCCAAACAAGTTCAGTGACACACCCTCAAATACCTGCAATTCATCTGTGAAGCCCTGGAGGACAGAAGCACAAGGCATGCTTACATGGGGACCGGTTCAAGGACACTGTGGTGCTGGCTTCCAAACCACTTCCACTCTTATTTTGCAAAGAGAACTGAGCTTCCAGGATATAAATGGTGTGAGGAACATGTGGCTCTTCTGTATGGATATAACTGCAGAGGGCCTGTGTTACCGATGAAAGTGTCCTCCCTAAATCCATAGGTTGAAGCTCTAACCTCCAATGTGACTGTATCTAGAGATAGGCCTTTCAAGGAGGTTACCGGGGTTAAGTGAGGTCACGGGTGGGGCCCTGATCTGATAGAACTGGAGTTCTAATGAAAGGAGGAAGAGACACAAGAGCTTTTTTCTCTCTCTGTGCACACAGCCTCAGATCATAGGACATGTGAGGACACAGGTAAATGGTGGTCATCTGCCAGTCAGAAAGACAGCCCTCATCAGAAACCTGCCCTGCTGGCACCTTGAATTTGGGCTGTGAGCCTCCAAAACTGTAAAAAAACAAAGTTCTATTCTTAAGCCACCCAGTCTGTGGTCCTTTGTTACGGCAGCCCAAGCTGGCAATTACAGCCTCACTCACCTTGGGTTCAAAAAATAAGTACTCCCATTTGACCAGGGACAAACTAGGGCCAGCTGCAACCCCAGGACAGGGGCAATATGTTAATTTTCTTTTGCAACAAACTACCAAAAACTTAGTGACTTAAGGCAACACAAATTTATACTCTCACAGTTCTGGATGTCAGGGGTTTGAAATGAGTCTTATAGGGCTAAAGACTCTCCAGCTCAATTATCCTTGCCTTCTCCAGCTTCCACAAACTGGGCATGCCCCTTCTTCCACTTTTAAAGCTAGCTGTGAAGCATCTCTTCTTGTCTCTGAGCAAATGCCTCCCTCTTGTAAGGACCCTTGTGGTTACATTGGACCCTCCCAGATAATCCAGGATAATTGATCTGCAAGGTCCCTTTTGCCATATAAGGTAACATACTCAGTTTCCAGAGTTGCGACATGAATATCTTGAGAGTCATTATTCATTCTACCACAGGCAATGTTTAATCTACAAGCAGGTTGTTCGATTGTCCAAGAAGCCAAAGCTCAGGGGAGCAGGGGCCTGTAGGCCATCAGGACCCAGCTATGGGTCCCTGTGTTCATGTGTGAGGCAGGGCATGGGTTTATCAGGCAAAGGGAAATCATTTCCCAGGGAAACCAGGAGCCAGCAGGCTGCAGACAAAATAATGTGAATAGGACTGGACTGGCAGCTCGAGGACCTCTGAGCCAGGGTGCCAGAGGTGCCACTGTATATCATCAGGCCAGGCTGCAGGAGGCACTCTTTCAGCAGCATCATGGGTACTCGGGTGGGTGGCACCAGGACCCAGGCCACAAAGCTCAGCTAATGCCCCAGCTATCGGCCTAGAGGTATCAACTCTGCAACTGGAAGCCAGCAGAGAATCAGCTGTAAGACCAGGCCCACCAGTTTCCTGTCACCACAGAGGTGACCTGGAATAGGGTTTGGTGCAGCCCACACCAGGTATCTCAACACCTCAGGACATGCCCGCCATCATAGACACAGGTCCCCTACCTGGGCAGTGTTCTCCTTGTGTCACAACAGCTTCACTCTGAGGGACTGACCTCCCCTGATGAAAGTTCTCTGTGGGGCAGGGATTTGGGGTGGGGAGCAGAGGCTCAAAAGTCACCAATTCCTACTAAAGTGCTTGCAAATGACAGAGCTAAACATCACAGCCCCATCTGATGTCCAGGGCCTCAGAGCCTCAAAGGCGTGGGTTTAAATCACAAAGCATTTGATGAGCCCCTAAGCCTGTGTGAGGGGCTGTGCAGGCCTTGAGAGGACACCAGCACTACTGAGACATGGCCTCTGCCCACAGTGAGGGGCCATCATCATGGATCAGATGGATACTCACAGAATGCTGATGGGAGGTATAAACTAATGTCCTCATTTGTTAACAAACACTGGCAGAATGAACAAACAAATGAACTCAGCCCCCCGACCCAGCGGGAGACCTCCAGGGGCGATTTGGGAACGAGTGGTCATAGCTAATTCATTTGTGCATTTACACACTGGGCAGATATCGGTCAAATGCATTACACGCCAAGTACTGCACGCAACAAAGATACGCAAAGACGAATCAGGCATGGCTCTTGTCTTCAAGCTCCTGATCCAGGAAGATGAACAAGAACATAAAAACATCAATGCTGGGTAATGAAAATAGCAATACATATAAAAATGTAGTAGATGTACAGAAAAGAAAGTAATTGGCTTTGGGGGTATCTAAATGTTTAATTATTCAATCAACTAGTCAATCAACAAATATATCTGAAGCATGAATCGCATAAAAGGCCCTTTGCTGGATTCTGGGCATTCAGTGGTGACAGGACTGAGAAATCCCAGAACACTCAGAGGTTAAGGTCCAGTCTATGAAATACCCAGAATCGGCACATCCATGGACATAGAAAGATTAGTAGTTGCCTGGGTTTGAGGGAATTGAGGGGAGAGGAGTTGTAGCTGCTAATGGGTATAGGTGTTAGGATGGGAAAGGGGAGTGATTAAAATGCTCTAAAATGGATTGTGATGGTGGTTGCACAACTCTAAATAGGCAAATGTATGGACTGTCAATTAATAAATCTCGATAAAGTTGACTTTAAGAAAAAACATCACAATGATAGAGAAATACAATTATTAAATAACTCACGAAAGCTTGTGATGACTGATGGAGAAGTCCAGGGTGCTATGGGTGGTACCTACGGACTTCAAACAACGCCTAGTAAGAGCAAGGTCTGGAAGAGTTCCCAGAAGAGGTGGCATTCAAACTGAAAGTTGCTTCTAGAGGACTTAGACAAAGTGAGAAGCTAAAACAGTTCTAGGCAGGCAGAGAAGAGGAAACGCATGGTATATTTGAAAAACTGAAGAAAATTCTGGAAAGCTGGAGAAGAGTGGAGGAGTGAGGAAAAGTAAAATGTAGGCGCAGGTCATTTCAGAAAAAAACTTACAAACAACTTCTAGAAGATGTGACTTTAACCCAGAGATAATGGGGAACCATTTCAATGGGGTTTTTTTCAAAGATTTTATTTATTTATTTTTAGAGAGAGGGGAAAGGAGGAAGAGAAACATCAATCAGTGGCCTCTCACATGTGCCCTGACCAGGAATTGAACTGGCGATCTTTTGCCTTACAGGATGATGCCCAACCAATTGAACCACACCAGCCAGAGACCATTTGAAGATTTTAAAAGGAAATTGACAGAATCAGGTTCACTCATTCATTCAGTTAGTCAGCCAAGAAATGTCCAGTGAGTACCATTGATGTGTGGGGCCCTATTGTAAGGTACGATGTTGTGAATAGAACAAATAAGGTCTCTTCCTTCATGCAGCTTGCATGACTATGAAAGATATTGACCATAAACAAGTAAGCAAATAGACTAAGTACATAAGTACATATTTGTTAAGACTCCACTGGCAGCTGGAGTGTGCAGAAAATGGACTGAAGGAGAGTAAGACTAGAACCAGGGAGACAGTAGGAGGCCCTGGCCACAGTCCAGGTCAGAGATGAGTGTGCATGTGACGGACTTTATTGAATGCCTCCCCAAAATAACATCCCCTCCCTCTACACCCCCATCTCAACCTTCTTCCTGGCCAGCAGAACCTGCCATCCACTGTTCCACCTGAACATGCCAGAAACTCACTTTTCCAGTCTTCTTTAGCTAGAACATGAACAAGTGACCCAGTTCTGACCACTGGGACCTGAGAATAAGGCTGCAAAGGGGTGTCTTAGGAAGGTTTCCCTTGCTCATAAAAACAGTGACACATAGCAGGGAATGTCTCTCCCCTTTGCCTGATGTAGTTGTGTCTGCAAGTGATGCCAAGAACTGCCGGTCATCTTGCGACCCCAAGCAGGTAGAATCACTGACACATTAAGGGTAGCAGAATGGAAAGTTTGAAAGCACCTGAGTCTCCATGACATTTATAACTCACTAAATTAGACTTGGAAGTGTCCTCTTACTTCTTACCATGTGAGATTTAAAAAGAAATAAACAAAACACCTCTTCTAGCTTCAGCTGCTTTGGAAGTATTCTATTTATCTCAACCAAAACCAGCTTCAGTGAGTTAACTTGCAATGCTAGGATGCTGGCAGTGGAAATTTAAAGATGTAGGTAGGTGCAAAAAGTATTTAAGAGGAAGAAATGACAGGGCTCGATGATTAACTGTCAGTATAGAAATAAATGTCTCTGAAGTTCGTGACTTCAATAGCTTGACAGGTCAACTGCCATTCTCTGTGTTAGGGAACACTTGAGAGGAGCAGATGTGGACAAATTCAAGGTTCCTTTGAGATGTCCCAGTGAAGGCTGGAAGAGAACAGACAAAAAACATGGAATGGTCTAGGCAACCGACCCAAACAAATCCACCTGGCATGTCCCCATCTCATCAATCCACTACACAATGACAACGGAAAACAGAACAGTTCTTCTATTGAGCAAGGGATGAGGCCACCATCAAATGGTCAACTCCCCTCAAGTTCTCATGACAGACACAGAGAAGGGGGGTGGGCATCAGTCAGGGTCACCAGCATTAAAGAGAACTTGATTTTTACACAGCGTTATATGTCAAGGGCTTAATAATTGCCCAATATGGACATTTTTAATTCATTCCAACATGATAAATAATGTAACCACGAACCCAAAGCGCTGTTATCTCACTTCCCTACAGCCTGAGACCCTGAGGTCTGGAGGGGTATGATGCTGACAGCAAGTCCCTGAGTGGAGAAAGGAAGTAGCATCTCCACTAGGCAGCACGGACACTAGGCTGACTCCACACCATCTCCCATATCTTCCTTCCTTACCCCTTCACCACAGAGCCACAGGTACTCACTTCCCCAGCATCCACTCTATGATGGGGTAACCATGAAATCCAGTGGTGGTCAATGAAACTCAAGCATGTGCTTGCAAGAGGCTTCTGGGATGGCATTTGCTTTTCTGACACAATGGACAGACAAATGGCTACTTTCCATTTCCCTTCTCCTTCTCTCTACAGAGTCAGGTCATCATGCCTGGACCTTCAACAGCTAATCTTGTGACCACAAGGGAACAAGCAAAAGCAATGAAAGGTTGACATATGGCGGTGGTGGAGAAGTACAGCGAGAGACCTGCGTGGTGCCAAGAATTAATAGAACCCAAGTTAGTAACCTCTGCCTCCAGATTTCCCACTTAAGAAAAAAATTCATCCTACTTGTTTAAGACACTGGTTTTGGTTACTTATTGCTAAATGTGTCTTCAATTACCTAGAATTTAGTACTTGAAATGCTAGCTTCAGGTAACAACAGATCCTAAAAATGTGAAACTAGCAAAATAAAGAGGTACACTACTAGGCAGAGAAAACTTAACTATCCTAGGTTCAAAATTTCCTGATCCTTATAACACAAATCTAGGAGTTGAAACTGTGTAGGTGATATGTCAGTTAATACAGGTTCAACTCCTAGATTTGTGTGTGTGCATATATATATGTAATATATAATACATAATAAATGGTATATATAATTATGTATATTGAATAGTTATAATTATATTATATAAAATATACTTTATTATATATGATATGTAATATATGTTACATATAGTATTACACAAGATAGTGTTATAGCATATTATATTATTATATACACTATAGATAGTATAGCATTATTGCATCTTGTATGTGTTACATATACTGTATTACATATAGAATAATATATAGCATATATTATAGCATTACAGCACTATATATATGATATGATATATAATAGTATTAATACTATATATAGATAACATACTATTTATAATATATAGTATATGCTAGTTATATTTATATATTATTATCCTGTTATAACATAGTATTATAATATGTTATATATATTATATATGTATATCAGTCAATACAGATTCAGCTCCTAGATTTGTATCCACCAAGTTACAAGTATTGTATATTGTGTATAGTGTGTATATATATATATATACACACACACACACACATATAGTTGTATATATATTAGGGAAATGGTAGGAAAAAATTCCAGATGTTGTTGATATGTGTAGTTCTTTCTAGAAATTTTCATCAAAGTTTTATAAGGAAGAGACAAACATATATTACAGGAATATCTTCTCAATACAGAAAAAGAATAAAATTCAGCTTTTCTACTAAAGACTTTCTTCGCCTTCAGCTTGGAATCATAGTGAACTTTGAGTCACATAATTCATTGCCTTGAATTTTACAAACCAACTTCTGTGCCTTAAGTGAAATATATAAAAATAGTGACAAGAAGTACTGATTCCAGTAATGACAAAGTATCTTTTACCAAACTAACTCTCCAACAGATAACAATAAGTTCCAAAACAAATACATAAAAAAGAAATATTTGAAGGCATAGGCTCATGGCCAAAGCACACAGAAACTGAAGGAGATTAGACTCAGGGAAAAGAAAAAAGTCATAAAAAGAGATCCATGTTTATATAGATTTTTCTTCTGAAGACACTCCTGAGTCTGTGTGAGTCATGAAGTAGCTATAACTTAAGGACAACCCAAAGTCTAAATGGCTTCATGTGCCAGACACAAAGTTTGAGGCTGCCAGAAAAGTTTAAAATAGAAGGAGAATATCTCACACAAAAAAAAGAAGCTACAGATAGTAAATCCCCTCAAATCCATGGCTGACCTCTGAACCACTCAGGCACAAGCAAGGAAGACTCTAAGGAGCTCAACGGAACAAAGTTGCTGGAGGGCTGAGAGAGCTGAGAGAGATTTCAGCTACACCTTCCAATAGGGGTAGGTGGGAGGAGACAGTGTGGAATTCAAGTACTATATAATGGAAAATATTGGTAAAACTATTGGAATTTCTATTGAAAACCTAGAATGGCTATTCCTTTGAGGTAAAGACTAAATCGTAGTACTAAAGGATTCAGCATAGGACCAAGGACAAAACTGAAGCAGAAATGCCATAAAAGAACATAAAAACAAACCTCTATAAGTTCAAAGTGATTAGCCAATAATTTAACTGCCTGCTAGAATAAAAACATTATTCAAGGAAAAGAAAATAAGCTTCTATAAGGCCTTATCCAAAATGTACAGTATACGAAAAACTTTTATTAGAGATGGCAAAGAAACAAAAATGATGTGACATAGTCAGAAGAAAAAAAGTCAACAGAAATAAACCCTAAGATGACTCGGATGTTGTAAGTGGCAGGTAAGGACTTTAAAACAGTAATTATAAATAAGTTCAAAGATTCAAAGGAAAATATGTCCTAATGAGTCAATAGATGATGAATTCCAGCAGATAAACAAAAGATATTTAAATGAACCATACAAAAATTGTAGAGCTGACCAGTGCAGTATCAGTAATAAAAAAAAATTCACTGGGTAGACTTAACAGAAGATTGGACATGACAAAAAAATAAAATCATTGAACTGAAGAGAGGTCAACAGAAATTATCCAATCTGAAGGACAAAATAAAAAGATATAGAACACTATCATTGAATAGAATCAATTATTGAGATATGGAAATATTTAACATACATGTAATCAAAAATCTAAAAGGGAAAGGAAGAGAGAGAACAGAAAAGAATAACTATTTAAATATATACTTAATGAAAATTTCCCAGGCTTCTTAAAAATAAATCAACGTCCAGATCCAAGAGCAAAATACCCCAACCAGGATAAATGCAAAAGAAAAACAAAAGAAAGGATGGATGAAAGGGAGTGATGGAGGGAAGAAGAAGAGAGAGGAAGGTGGGTAGGAAGAAAGGAAAGAAGGAAGGAAGGAAGGAAAATAGAAAAGAAAAAGAGCTAAAGAAAGAAGAAAATCTAAACACATCCAAGCCAGAAAAAAGGACACATTACATTATTACATACAGAGGAACAAAGATTAAAAATTACCATTAATACTTGAAAAAATGGAGGCCATAAGAATAAAGAATAAAATTATTGAAGCTATAAAAGAAGGAAAAAATGAATTTTCAACACAGAATTTTATATTCTGTGAAGCCATGTTCAGAAATTAAGGCAAAATACATTTCTAGACAAAAATAAAGCTAGATGCATTTGTCACCTGAAGCTCTGAAGAAACATGACACCAGATGGCAACTAGATCTATAGGAAAGAATAGAGTACTGGAAATGGTAAATATTTGGGTAAATAAGAAAAATTACCTTTCTTAATTTAAAAATCCTACTACTTAATGAAAAAACATAAATTTGAATATTGAGGAGTTTGAACATCTCTAGATGCAAAGTACACTACGACATAAGCAAACAGGATAGGAAGAACATATATACACACATACATATAGAGAGGTCCTCAAATGATGTCATTTAATTTAATGTCATGTCATTATAATGTTGATGAGAGAAAAAATGATTCTTGGCTGGGGCCACTGTTTGTGTGGAATTTGCAAATTTTCCCCCCACCATGTCCACATTCATTTTCTCTGGCCACTCTGGTCTCTTCCCACATGCCAAAGACATGCATGTTAGGTTCACTGCCATGCCTAAATTGTCCCTGTATGAGTGTGTGTGTGCACACATGTGAGTGCTCTGTAATGGAATGGTGTCCTGTCCAGGGTTGGTTCCAACCTCATGCCCTGAGCTGCCTGGACATGTTCTAGCTACCCATGACCATGACCTGGAATAATTGGATTAGAAAATAATTATCTTACTTGTTTTTATTATTCTTTCTTAACTCTAGGGATAGCCTCCAATTATTTCCATCTTTAATATTAGAAGTGTTTTGGGTCTTAATTTAGAAGTTTGGTAATGTTTTTGCGACCAGAAATCTGCTCTTGGAACTTCACTCTGTTTTATACCAATTAGTCCATAATTAATGGGTTTGATTATACATCATTTCACTTAACATCACAGTTTCTAAGAATCTACTGATAACATTAAGTGAGGACTTACTAAGTAATATATTGTATATATGTATATACAGTATAGTGTTGCAAATTCCTCTAACAATTTACATAAAATGGAATCATATTAAATCTAAGTAAACTATGATAAAGAATGTATATTATAATCCATAGAGCAACCACACAAACATACACAAATCAAAGCAGTATAGCTAAATATATAATCAAGTAATTAAAATTCAATACCAAAAAAATCAATTAACCAAAAGGAAGGTCAGAAAGGAGAAACAGAGGGAAAAAGAGTACATATGAATCAAATAAAAGGCAAATAACAAAAAGGTAGAAATAAAACCAATTATACAATAATTACATTTTATGTAAGTGAACTAAACATTCCAATTAAAAAGGCAGAGATTTTCTGACAAGGTAAAATATCTAGACTCAATCATATGACATTGAGATATGTACTATATTTTATTTTACTTTACTTTATTTTATTTTATTTTTAATCCTCGCCCAAGGGTATGTTTACTGATTTTAGAGAGTGAGGAAGGAAGAGAGAGAGAAACATCAATGTGAGAGGGAAACATTGATTGGTTGCTTCCCATACACACCCCAACCAAGGATCGAACCCACAACCTTTTTTGGTATACAGATGACACTCCAACCAATTGAGCCACCTGGCCAGGGCACAAGATACGTACTTTAAAACATATATGTAAAAGAAAGAAGAAAGCTGCTGTTGCTCAAGTAATATCAGAAAAATGATTTTAAGGCAAGCAGTATTAATAGAGATAGCAGAGACATTTCATAATGCTAAAAAGAATCAATTCATTGCCTTGACTGATGGTGCTCAGTTGGTTGGGTATCTGAAAGCAAAAGGTCGCTGGTTCAATGCCTGTTCAGGGCACATGACTGGGTTGTGAATTTGGCCCCTAACTGGGGTGCATATGAGATGCAACCCATGGATGTTTCTCTCTCACATCAATGTTTCTCTCCCTCTCTCTTTCCCTCCCTTCCCCTCTCTCTAAAAAGAAAGAAAGAAAGAAAGAAAGAAAGAAAGAAAGAAAGAAAGAAAGAAAGAAAGAAAGAAAGAAAGAAATTCATCAAGAAGTCACAACAATTCTAAGATAAATGCCTGTGAATCTAATAATAGAGTTTCAAAATACATGAAGCTAGAATGAAGAGAATAAAAGGAAGGAATAGAAAATCCCACAACTACTGTTGGAGATTTTAACATCCCTCTTTCAGGAACTGATAGGAAAGGAAGACGGAAGAAAGGAAGAAAAGAGAATGGAAGCAAGAGACAAAGAAAGAGAATAAAAACTAAGAAAGAGACCATGCACCATGGCACATGAAAGAAAAACACCTCAACATCATTGTCATCAGGGTAATGTAAATTAAATTCACAACGGAATATCAGTACACTAGACTGGCTAAAATTAAAAAGACAGACAGCTGTAAATCCTAATGATGATATGGAACAACTGGATCCCTCATAATAGTTGGTGAGGCAGTAAAATAGTACAGCTTGGGAGAAGGGATTGACAGTTGCCTATAAAACTGACTGTATACTTGCACCTACAAGCAAAACTAACTGACAGTGATAGAAAGTTACACTTGTACAGGGGCGTCCCTGGGCCACACTGGCAGAAGAGTTGTCTTGGACCACACAGTAAATACATTGCAACATATAATCACAAAAAGGTCTCATAATGTTTTCAGTAAATTTAAAATTTTGTGTTGTGCCACATTCACAGCCATCCTGGGCTGCATGGGGCCCGTGGGCCACAGTTTGGACACCTCTGCGACAGTGTTCACCTGTGAGAAGTGAGGACTGAACAGAAAGTGGGACTGATGGAGCTTTTGGGAGTGATGGAAATGTCTTACTATAAAAGATGGCAAACTATGGTCCCTTGGTCACATCCAGCCTACCTCCTGTTTTTGGAAATAAAATTTTATTGCCATGCAAACATGCTCACTTGTTTACATATTGACTATAGCTGCTTTCGTGCTACAAAGGCAGAGTTTAGTAGGTATAATAGAGAGCATGGCCCACAAATCCTAAAATATATCTGGTCATTTACAGGAAAAAAAAGTATATCGATCCCTGTTCCAACATGTAACATATTACATGGCATAACATAGTTACATTGGTGAGTATGTTCCCATGGAGTTAAAAGTTTAATTCTGTGCCCCCTAATGTGGGAGACCCTTCTGTGTGGCGTGGGCCCAGCTCCCACTCGGGGATGCACAGGACCTACACCCACAGATAGGTTCTCTCGTGGGTAATCAGATTTGCAATATACCTAAGCTGCTTTTTGCTGAAAACTCCCTCACCCTGCAAATGCTTACTGTGACTTCCTAAAATCCATGCTAAACCTTGCAGGGACCAATGTAACTGGCTCAACCACTTTTGCCTTTAATTTGCTAATATCCTTCTTCTGTGATGTGATTAGGGGCATTGGTTCCTTTTGTTGTAACCAGGGCAGAGTGAGTGAGGACCATCTTGTAATGGGAGGAGATATAGAATAAAGGCCTGTCATGGCGGAGGAGGCCGTGACTTTTGTTCCCCTTGAGAGAAAAGCCACACTGTCATCCTTTTTCCTCCACTGGACTCGGTAGTCCGTGTGTATATTTTATTTCATCCATAATGACACAGACACTGCTAGCCAGTGTCCTCATCACCCTAAAAGATATATTCAAGTCTTAACTTCCAGTACCTCAAAATGTGACCTTATTTGGAAATAGAGTTGCTATAGATATAATTAGTTAAGATGAGGTCATGCTAGAATAGAATGCACCCCTAAAATCTTTGGTGTCCTTGTAAGAAGACAGAGACAGACAGTGAGAAGGCCACGTGGTCCTGGATGCAGAGAGAGAAGTATGCAGATGCAGGCCAATGAATTGTAAAGATTGTTGGAAATCACTAGAAACTAGGAAAAGGCAAGGAAGAACTTGACCTTACAGGTTTCAAAGGGAGTGTGGCCCTGCTGATACCTTGATTTCAGACTTGCAGTATCCAGAACTGAGATGCTAAATTTCTGTTGCCAAAGCCACCCAGTCTGTGGTACTTTGTCACAGCAAGCAGCCCTGGGAAACTACTACTCCTGGTTACATGAGTACACATATTTTCAAGGCTACATGGACATACACATTTACCAAACTCACCAAATTGTACACTGAAGATGTGTGCATTTCACTGTTTCTAAATTGGTAGTAGAAAAAAAAAAGCTTTAAAAAAGTATAAACAAGGAAGTAGAAGCCTTCCAAGATATGAGATTGAAAATCCTGTATGAAAAAAAAATTAGATTCACCATGGTTTCAACCCACCCAAACCAAATGTTCCAAATTTCTTCAAGGAAACTGCCCAGAAACTTAGTTCTAATCCAAAAAGTCATAGAAACTGATAGGAATAATCAGATAATTTTTAATGACATCTAAGAAAGATCTTTAGCTGAAGTATTCACCTTAAAATTGCCTGAAAATAAATAGAACTCCAGCAGTGAGGGTTGTCTCATTACAGAAGGTTGGGTGCCTACTATATAAAAGGTGGGTAAGAAGGAAGGGCGGGCATCAAACCAGGCAGCCACTGTCATGGTCTATGCCAGACCTTTTAATTGGCCGACCTAGCAGCCATTTCTAACCTCCTTCTCCTTTATCATCCTGTACTTCAAAGGCTGAAAAGCTAAGTTTCCACTTTTCTAGCCTCACTTTCAGTTAGGGCTGTGCATGTCTCACAGCTCTGACCAGACAATGCATTAGGAGAAAACTTCTGTTCTAAAACAAAGAGAGTCTCAGGAGGTAAAGGTATTTTACCCTTGTCTTTTCCTTGATGCTTCAGATGCTTATGTGATGCACAGACCTACACAGCTGTCTTGAGACCATGAAGCACCAAACAGGGAGACAAAGAGCTAATGGCTATTTGTGAGAGAGCAGAAAGCTGGGAAAAGCCTGAAAGCTTAAGGACATCAATGTGTTGCTGCATCTGCTACAACCTGTCCACTTTCTTAGTAAGTAAACATTATCTTTCTGATTTAAGCCATTGTTCATCAAGATTTCTGTTACTTGCTGTCAAAGGCATTCCTAACTGTTAAACTAACAAGGTTATCCCTTCTACCTAGGAGTTCTACCAAGCAAGAGAGAAAAATGAGCAACAGAGGATGTGGCAAATGAACTGAAGCATTACAAGTATTCTTCAAGAGCTATGAATAGATCTAAATCTACTTATTGGCCACCTCTACCATGAAAATATTAAAGTAAAAGTAAAATAGTTAATAATAAAAGAAGGAAGAGGAAAATAAGAATTGTTAACATTTATTGGTGGCTTACTAATGTCTAAGCCATTTATATGCATTGCATTATCTATTCAGATAACTCTTACACCGTGATGATGTCAAGAAACAGTGCCAGCAGGCATGTTAGAGCCAAACAAGGATCTGGGGAACCTACCAAAATTGCATAACAGAGAAAAGAGTATCAGGCTGAGAGTCAGTAGTTGAGCATTCTAGTTTTGAGTGTATATTCATATGCTCAATGAATTTAGGAAATCACTTAATATTATCTCTGGGATAGTTTTTCTTCCTTAAAAGATAAATGTTGGAGAGAATTATACAAAGTTTCCATTTGAGATCTAGCATTCTAATTTCCAACCCATTTATTCTGACTCAAGTAATTTGGCTAGATTTGTAAGAACCCACAAAATGTTTAGGAAACACCACGGTCATGTCACAGGGGCTATTGCAACTGATTATGCCAAGCTCCAAACACTTGGCACAAATAATCAGTGCAGGATAGAGAAGACAGGATCCTGTCAATAAAGATGATAACTTCTTAAGCACTCTAAACATGTTAATACAGCAGCCATGAACTTAAGAAAGAAATTATTGTCCAGGTTGAGATGTGGGTTTGTTGTGACAGCTAGCCAATCTATGTTAATGGCCAAAAACCACTTTTATTTGATGTGAGGACACAGTGTTGGTTTTTTTTTTAGACATTAAAATTATTTCTCACCTGAAGTCAGCATTAACATTAGTTGACATTTTCTCAATACACACTTTTATTTTGCACATTAACAAAAGACAGAAAACAAGAAGTGACTTGAACCATGAATTGGGAAGACAGCCTGAGATGAAATAGTCACATAGACAATCCACAAAGTTGATAATCTTCAAATTGAAGGAACAAAAGTTGATTATTTGTGAAGTAGACTGTGAATAAATTGAAAAATAAAGTTCTTCAAGTTGTAGAAAATTACATGGATATGTATTTATGTTTAGCATCAATAGTGAAAATTACATTTTCTGGTCAATCTGCAGCTCAGGGCTTTAAAATATAGGTCTTTTAAAATGCACCAAGCAAAATTCCAAGGATTACAAACATGTTTTATTTACAATGCTTGGATGAATCTAGATATTGTGCCCATATATCTCTTCACATACGTTTTCAAAACTAGACTTTGCACAATAACTAGAAAAATAAAAGGGACAGTGTTCTGACTCATATCTTTCTTTGTTTTAAACTTGCCAATACAATTCACCATCATACCCCTTCACTTGCCAGTTTCATAGTGGTATGTTTTGTTGATAAATTCCTCAAGGATGCAGACAGTGACATCTACATCTTTATCACTTCCTCCTCTACATTTCCACATACTTGATGTAATGGAAGAGAAATAAATAATTATAATTATTGAATGAAGGACCAAAACTCTCATTACATTACATTTCCTTCCTATGAAAAGAACTTCAAGGAGAGGAGAAAATGTTCCAAATAAATGAAATTTTTCATTCACTCTCTACAGGTCCAGCTTGACTCCTGTCTACACCCCCACTCTCCCTCTAACTTATTTTTTGTGGCCATTTAGTCCCACTCTCCAGGACTTTCACGACCTTAATGACTCCGAAGGGAGTTCAGCAAGCATCCCATACTCTTTCAGCAATCATCACACAGTCTTCCATCACAAGGAGGTCCACTCTAAGCCAACTACATGAGCAGCAGCTGCAAACACTTGCTTAAAAGAATTTTATAAAGTTCACAGCCATTTTTAAGGAACTCAGTCACCGTTTCAGGAATGTCAGGCTGGATGTGAGATCCAATGGCACCATCCCCATTGTTCCCCTAAAGAACAGAAAACATCAGGTACAAGGAAGAGCCCCAGAGTGTAGGTGCCAAGGTGGGGTCCCCGAGTAATTCTCAGCTCAATTTGGGTCAGCTGTCATTGCCATGCCTTTACCAAGGATTGAGAACAACTAAGGAATCCAGATATACCCAGCTTCCTGGTTCTATTCAGAGAAAGAGAAGAGCCATTTATTATATTTTATCGGCGATTTGGATGAACAGAATAATTAAGCTAAGAATAAATATGTAACTCAGACCCGTGAGAACTTTATGGTATAATGATGGACACTGAACAGGAACCCCACATAGTCAAGGGTAGGTTTGGCCAGGTTTAAACTTGTGAGCCCAAACCCCAAAAGACAAGCTTGCTTCTCAGCAAATCCAGCTTCACAGTTATTAATGGGACCTGTAGACATCCATACAATCAGAAGTCTCTTAAGATACATTTCTAAAATGTATGGTGACTCACCTAGAGATGATTTGTAATAAGTGGGTGGATGAATAAACGGCTAAATTAATGAACAAAAACCTGTATTATTTAGCCTAGTGTGTTATTAGTACAAATCTATTTGATCTGCAAAACAGATACCCACACAAACAGGCTTAGTAAGTCAAGGAGGATAGGAGAGGAGAGAAAAAATTGCTTGAGGACCTACTGTTTACGAGGCAGGCACTTCATTTTAGTTTCAAGTAACACTTGGATCATTCTCGTTTCACACATTATTATACTTATTTTACAAATGAGTAAACTAAGGTTCAGAGAGTTTAAAAACTGAAGTAGTAATAAGGCTTACCATTTACACACTCACAGACCCTCTCACACACACACACATTATCTGTGATTCTTACAGCCTTACCAGGAATGTATCACTATCCTATTTGAAAGACAAAGAAATTGAGGTCCGGAAAGACCAAGAGGACAGAGAGGTATATGAAGTAGCACAGCCAGAACCAGAATGAGAGCAGGAAACACCCCAGCGGTGTCCCTGGCTGCTGGTCCTACTACCATCTCCAACACAGTCACAAAACAGGCAACCTGCAGGGGAGCGGACCCCCAGAAGCTGGACTGGTGTGACAGGGCAGAGGGCAGGGAACCCCAGGAAAGCTGAGTTCTTCACAGCCACCATTCCAAGGCTGCTAATTCCTTCACTATCTAAGACTTGCCTGGGAAAAAATAGATCAGTCATCCTTGCTTACAAAGGATGCCACTCCAATATGTGAGGTGTCCACCAGGAAAATACTTTGGTACCTTTTCAGTCACATCGAACCATTTCTCTCTTCTTCCTAGCAACCACTAAAGGACAATATTCAGTGGCCAAAGGTTCCCACCGGCCAGACACACACAGCCCTGGCACTTCGTGTTCAAGCATGAGCTGGAGCAAAAGCAGACAAAGCAACTACAGGGAAAGAAAACTACAGTAAAAAATGACAACTCTAATGAACAAAGATATAAAACTCTTTAACACAATGTTAGCAAATTAAACCAGTAATGTACAGAAACATATAAAAAGGATAATACATCATAACTAAGTAGGATTTATCCCAGGTATATAAGGCTAGTTTAACATTCAAATACAAAGATAAATTACCATTTCAACAGAATAAAATAGAAAACCTCTATTTCGTTTCAAAAGATGCAATAAAGTACTGGACAAAGTTTAAAAACCATTCATGATAAAACCTAAAAGCAAACGAGGAATAGTGGATCATTTCCTCAATATGATAAAACCTACAGCTAATATTGTACTTGATAGTGAAAGACTTAAGACTTTCCCCTCTAAAAGTGGAAACAAAGTGAAGAGTTTTATTCTTACCACTTCTATTCATGGTTGGACTATAGGTCTTTGCTGTTGTAATAAAAAGTAAACAATAACTAACTAAATAAATAAAGATTTGAAAAGAAAACTGTCCCTTTTTTGTAAATGATATGACTGCTATGACTTACAGCCAAGATGGAGGCATAGGTGGACACACTGTGCCTCCTCGCACAACCAAAATTAAGGACAACAAAGATTTAGAAACAAGAAAACAATCAGAACTAACAGAAAAATTGAACTGTACGGAAGTCTGACAACCATTCATCCAGACCGGTAAGAGGGGTGAAGTCAGAGCAGAAAAACTCGGAGATTAGCGGACCAGGGTGCACAGAAGCCCCAGGCATGCAGGCAGAGGCTAGTGGACCCCGGGCATGGGGTGGCAATGGGCAGACCCAGTGAGGCTACGCAAGGTGGCTGGCTGACCAGGAGGTCCCACATTTGTGCACGCAGATAATGCAAGCGAAAACGGGGAACAAGACAGAACTGGAAACCCAGGGCCCTACCACTGGGAAACAAAACCTAAAAACACCAACTGAAAACACTTGTGGGTGTTGAGGTGCCAGGAGAGACTCCCAACCTCACAGGAGAGTTCCTTGGAGAGACCCGCAGGATTCTAGAATGTACACAAGCCCACCCACATGGAACTCAGCACCAGAAGGGCCCAATTTGCTTGTGGGAAACGGCAGAGAGTACCAAAGTATGGGAGAGCGCGGACCAAGCACCATTGTTCCCTCCTGTACCCCGCCCTCACATACAGCATCACTACCCAGCGACTGGGCTGCCCTGCCCTGGGGAACACCTAAGGCTCTGCCCCTAACTACGTAACAGGTGCAACCAGACCAAAAAAAAAAAAAAAAAAAAAAGGCTCAAGTGGAAGAACAGATCAAAGCCCCTGAGCCAATTCATCTAAGCAACCAAGAGATAGCCAACCTATCAGATGCACAGTTCAAAGCCCTGGTGATCAGGATGCTCACAGAATTGGTTGAATTTGCTTGCAAATTAGATGAACAAATGAAGGCTAGATTATGTGAAATGAAGGAAAATGCACAGGGAACCAATAGTGATAGGAGGAAAACTGGGACTCAAATCAATGGAGTGGACCAGAAGGAAGAAACAAACAACCAAACAGAAAAGAAGGAAGAAACAAGAATTCAAAAAAAACAAGAGAGGCTTAGGAACCTCCAGGACATCTTTAAACGCCCCAACATCTGAATTATAGGGGTACCAGAAGGGGAAGAAGAAGAGCAACAAGTAGAAAACTTATCTGAACAAATAATAAAGGAGAACTTCCCCAATTTGGCAAAAGAAATAGACTTCCAGGAAGTCCAGGAAGCTCAGAGAGTCCCAAAGAAGTTGGACCCAAGGAGGAACACACCAAGGCACATCGTCATTACATTAGCCAAGATTAAAATGAAAGAGAGAATTCTAGAAGCAGCAAGGGATAAGGGGACAGTCACCTACAAAGGAGTTCCCATCAGACTGTCAGCTGATTTCTCAAAAGAGACCTTCCAGGCAAGAAGGGGCTGGAAAGAAGTATTCCAAGTCATGAAAGGCAGTCATGACCTACATCCAAGATTGCTCTATCCAGCAAAGCTGTCATTTAGAATGGAAGGGAAGAAAAAGTGCTTCTCAGATAAGGTCAAGTTCAAGGAGTTCATCATCACCAAGCCCTTATTATATGAAATGTTAAAGGGATTTATCTAAGGAAAAGAAGATAAAAATATGACCGTAAAAAAGACAGCAAACTCACAGATATTAACAACCACACCTAAAACAAAAGCAAACTAAGTGAACAGCTAGAATAGGAACAGAACCACAGAAATAGAGATCATATGGAGGGTTAGCAACAGGGGAGTGGGAAGAGGAGAGAGGGAGAAAAGGTACAGAGAATAAGTAGCATAGATGGTAGGTAGAAAATAGACAGGGGGAGGGCAAGAATAGTGTGGGAAATGTAGACGCTAAAGAACTTATGACACATGGACATGAACTAAATGGGGGAATGTGGGTGGAAGGGGGTGTGCAGGGTGAAGGAGAATGAAGGGGGGCAAATGGGACAACTGTAATAGCATAATCAATAAAATATATTTTAAAAATAAATGATATGACTGTTTATGTAGAAAATTACAAGGTATCTACAAAACAACTTATAGAACTAACAAGTGAATTTAACAAGGTTCATATTTTTAAAAATTATTGGTATTTCTATATAGGAGCAGGAAAAAATGGAAGTAAAATTATAAATACAAAGTGCATTTACAGTAGTGCTAAAAAAAATGTAGGTAGGAATAAATCTAACCAAAAGATATGCAAGACCTGTAAATTGAAAGCAATAATTTAAGATCATATAAGTCTTAAAGAAAACCTAGATAGAGATATACCATCTTTATGGATTAGAATATTCAATAATATTACGAGGTTACTTCTCCTCAAATTGATCTATACATGCAATGAAATTTCTATCGAAGTTCCATCAGGCTTCATACAGAAATTGATCATTTGGGTTCCCAAATGAATATGAAAATGCTAAAAAAATCTAGAAAAAGCCAAAGCAATTTTTTAAAAAGAAAGAATGTAGAGGACTTACCCTAGCTGAGTTCAAGATTGATTTTAAAGCCATGGTAATGAAAAAATAGCCTTATAGGTCACTGGTACAGAATAGTCAAGAAATAGACCTACATATATGTGATCAACTGATATTTTACAAATGTGCTAAGGTAATTTAGCATCAGAAGAAAGGTTTGCGATTTTGTTTGTTTGTTTTCTAATAAATAGTGTTGGAACATCTGGATATCTCCATAGAACAAAAGGGAACATTAACCATTACTTCGCATCATAAATAAAAATGAGCTCAAAATTGACCATAGACCTAAATGTAAAAACTAAATACTATAGAACACTAGAAAAAAATAGGAGAAATCTTTGTGATCTCAGGCACACAAAGATTCATTACAGCACAAAAAGCATGAACCGTATAAGAAAATAATGATACATTTGATTCTATAAAAAATGAAAACATTTGATTTTTGAAGGCCATTGTCAAGAAAATGAGAAGGCAAGCTATAAACTGAAAGAAAATATTTACAATATGTATATCAGACAAAGGAATCTCTATCTAGATAATGAACTCACAACTGCCCTGGGTGGGTGGATCAGTTGGTTGGAGCATCATCCTGCATGCCAAAAGTTTGTGGGTTCGATCCCCTGTTGGGGCATGTACAGGAGTCAAATAATCAATGTCTCTCTCTCTTTCTCCCTTTCTCTTGCTCTGTTGCCCCACCCTTTCCTCTCTCTCTAAAATAAATAAACATATCCTTGGGTGAGGATTTAAAAAACTCATAACTAAATAATAAGAAAACAAACCTAATAAAAAATTTGAACAGGTACAAATAGTCAATAAACACATGAAAAGATGCATGTCATTAACCATTAGGGAAATGGAAATAAAAAAACAACAATCATACACCACTATGCTCCCAGTGGAATGGTTAAAATTAAAGAAAGACTACCAATAGCATTGTTGGTAAGAATGTGGAACAACGGAAATCTCATACACCAATGATGGAATGTAAAATGGTACAACCACTCTGGAACACAGTTTGGCAATTTCTTGAAACGTTAAATCTATCTATCATACTACAACCCACCTGGTTTCATCTGTTTGGGCTGCTATAATAAAGTATGATAGACTCAGAAGCTTATAAACAATAGAAAATTATTTCTCACAGTTCCAAAAGTTCAAGATCAAGGTACAAGCAGATTTGGTGACTGGTGAGGGTTCATATTCCTGGTTCATAAATAGTTATCTTCGAACCATGTCCTCACATAGCAGAAGGGACAAGAGAGAGCCCTACCTCGTTTGTAAGAACACTAACTGCATTCATGAGGGCTCCTGCCTCATGACCTAACCACTTCCCAAAGGCCTCATATCCAAATATCACAACATTGGGGATTAAGTTTCAACATATGAATTTTGAGGACATACAAACATTGTATCACCACCTATTCCATTTTTAGGTGTTTACCCAAGAGAAATGGAAATACATATCTACAGAAATTCTTTTACAAGTATGATTTATTTATAGAAGTCAAAAAATGGCACAAAAAGGTCTATCAGCAGGTGAATAAATAAATAAATTGTGGAGTGTCCATCTAGTAGAGTACTACTCAACAACAAAAAGCAATAAATTGTTGATTCACAACAACATGGATGAATCTCAATGTAATTGTGCTAAGAGAAAGATGCCTGACACACAAGTGTATACTGTGTGATTCCATTTATATAAAATTCTAGAAAATGAAAACCATTCTGTAATGATAGGAAGCAGATCAGTTCAGGGAATAGGAAAGAAGGAGCATAGAGGGAGGGAGGGACTGCAAGTGGTACAAGGAAGTTTTAGGGTGTAATGGAAATACTTGATGTCTTGATTATGGTGGTAGTTTCATAGATGTATGCTTTGTCAAAACTCATCAAATTGCACACTTTAAATATATGCGGTTGCTTATGTAAACCAATATCTCAATACAGTTTTTTTAAAATATATATTTTTATATTTCAGAGAGAGGGGGAGGAAGGGAGAAAAAGAGAGAAGCATCTAAGTGAGAAACATCGATCTATTGCTTCTAGTACACATGCAGACCGAGGACAAACCCACAACCCAGACATGTGCCATGACCAGGAATTGAACAGGTGACCCTTTGCTTTGCAGGATAATGCCCAACCAGGCCACACCAGTCAGGGCTCGATGCACTGTTTTTAAAATAAGGACTAACAAGGGTGAGAGAGCAAGAAAGCATTTCATCTGAAAAACAAGTGAAAATTCTTGGGCAACATAATCACTGCTACCATTTGTCTAGAGAGCCCTTCAAATGCAAGAGTCTGGTTCTACACCGTCTCTCACTGCAAGAAGCAGGATAAATTGGTAGAATCTGAAGATAGTGAACTTCATTTGCAAATAAAAAACAACTTTCTAACCAAGAAAAATAACCCAACGATGAAAATGGGTGCCACAGTGAAGAGGGAGTTTTTGGGTACTGGAGGTATTTGTGGAGCGGCACCACAGACCAGGACATTGTAGAAACATTGTTGGAAAAGTAGAGATGACCCAGAGGGCCTCTTCCAACCTGAAGGTTCTAGAATTCTGCAGGACTACAAGTTCCTTGTTGTTTGTGGTTGGCATAGAAAAGCCCAAAGTTATATCATCTGCATTACCAGATGATACTCCCCAAAGAGAATTAAAAGGATGGAATTCAGGAGGAATATTCTGCCCTCTCTATTTGGTATCCGGTCCATTTCTTTCTTTTGGTCCAGGAATACTTTCACTGAAGATACATGATTTTTGTTTTTACTTCTTTCCAAAAGCTCATATTGTCACGAATAATTTTTCTGAAGTTAGCATAAACAGTGGTGGCTGAATGGAAATACCTGTTATAATTTGTGGTGGCTTAGTCTCAAAGTCATCCTCGTGTCAGATCTAACTCATAACTTTGCCTCCTGCTGAAATGGTGTGTTGGAGACATGTGTGGGTGTAATCCTTAAGCATTATGATAAAACTGTAAGAACTCCATTCATTCGTTCAGTCAGTCATTGAACATGGGAACACTCTAATGTATTATACCAGGACACTCTCCTCGCATTGACGGCGTGGGTTCTTCTCATTGTTATTTCAAGTGATTCACCCAACTTAGGGAGGAGGAGGCTCATAGGAGGGGACCTATTAGATATATGAGTAAACCTCCCAGGCTGCCCCATGACTTACATGCAGGCCCAGACAGAGCCTCCGCGTTAGATTGAAAAACACCTCAGGGTTTCTTGTTGTTAATTTCCAACTGCGCTTGAGAGGTTCGGGGTTCATATCCTGTAAGTCAAACTTTTATTAAAATTGGACATTTTCTGGAAATTTTACTTTATCATGGGAAGAAGTGTCATTTCTCAGGACTCCTGACACCAAGGTGGCCAAGCTCTAGCACTCTCCTTTGTGGGCAGGTAAGAAATCATTAATTAGCACCTTCACCAGGTGCTGAGCAAGGGCAAAAAAGGGAACTCACTCCAACCCAACCACCTATTTTGCAGCCACTGCTCTTACTCACAGAGGAAAGTCACTTGGTCAATAGCTTGACTTGAGGATTTTTAATTTCATTGATCTCATTGGCCCCAACTTGAAAGAAGAATAGGGAGAACTGTTTGCATTTAGCTTTTCCAAATACCATCCTGAGAGTAAAGTGGGAAATTCCATAAGCTATTCCGAGGGAGAATAAAGTCCAACATGTACTGGCCAAAGGAATGTGAATCCTTGAAGAAACACAGCTAGAGGTCAGGCCCCCTTCCAGCAAATCCAGGTCAGGCCCCAGTCCCCAGTGAGAATTAGTCCAGCTCTATACTAAAGAAATTCTGATTAAGTAAAGGCAATGGGAAGTATGACTGCTGCAAAAGACTGTACTTAATCTTTGTGTAAGACATTGAACTGAGTGATGTCCAACACATAATCACTATGATTAATACTTTAAAAATAGGTTCTTTGACATTCTCATTTTGTTTTGCCTAAGGTTCACATTTTTTAGCGTATCATATATGCCTATTTCAATTAGGGACTGCAAAATTCATTTTAACAAATTTAGAGTTCATTGAAAAATAAGCAGTAAAATCTAAAATATTTGTATCTTGTATTTTATATCAAATTTTTTATATTTTATAAAATCTGAAGTCCAAGCTTTCCATCTTTTACTTTTTTTTTAATCTTTTGGCATTGTAACTGACTTCAAAACAACATATAGTTTCCCTTGTAAAAAAAAAAAAAAAGAGAGATGCTAAGTGAAAACTGGTGATCTTTTAAGACTAAAGTTAACCAGAGTAAAATTGATACCTTTTCTCAAATGCAAGTAAGTCCTGAGTTGAACTCAGACCTTAACTGGACTACTAGCGTAAAACGTTGATATTAATTAAAAATTATTTAAACTAAATTCCTCATGACTTGCAAGGGCATTCAATAAAAATGGGTAGCAGTAAAAAAAATTCTATTTATATGTCTAATCAGGACAGCTCTGAAGACTAAATACATTTCACGAGTAATTAATATCATTTGCATGAAGACTAATATGCCTAAGATTAAAAGTTCATTTTTAAAGTACATACAGTTTTCTTGAATGTCCATACCTGACTCAAGACCAATGGCTGGCCCTGCTGACCACATCTGCCCCTGAAAACCAAGCAGGGTAAGGCAAGCACTATCAACACCCTAATGCAGACCCCAGTCTTCATCAACCCAAACTGGCAAGTTTTCTCTAACAGAGTGTCCTGGCTCATTGTACCTTTGTGGGTAACTTAAACGTATTACCATGGAAATTAAAGCCAAAGTAGAAAATAAATACCATAGTCACATATGTGTGTGTGTACATATAATATGTATAGCTGTATATGCATGCTTAGTTTTTTTATAAATTTATTCTATTTCATTTTATTGTTGTTTAAGTACAGTTGTCTCCATTTCCCCCTCACCACTCCCTGCCCCAGCCCCACACATCCCCACCTCCCACCCTCAATCCTATCCCCCTTTGGCTTTGTCCATGTGTCCTTCATACATAATCCTTGGCAACCCTTCCCTTTTCTTCCCCCCAACCCCCTCCCTTCCTTCCCTCTGGTTACTATCAGTTTGTTCTTTATTCAGTGTTTCTGATTGTATTTTGCTTGGTTGGTTGTTTTGTTGATTAGGTTCCACTTAAAGGTGAGATCACATGGTATTTGTCTTTCACCACCTGGTTTATTTCACTTAGCATAATGCTCTCCAGTCCCATCCATGCTATTGTAAAGTACCGGTAGGAGCTCCTTCTTTCTTTCTGCTGTGTAGTATTCCATTGCATAAATGTACCATAGTTTTTTGATCCACTCATTTACTGATAGGCACTTAGGGTGCTTCCAACACTTGACTATCATAAATTGTGGTACTAAGAACACCTGGGTGCATAGGTTCTTTTGAATTGGTGTTTCAGGATTCTTAGGGTATGATCCCAGCAGTGGAATTGCTGGGTCAAAAGGCAGTTCCATTTTTAATTTTCTGAGGAAATGCCTTACTCTTTTCCACAGTGGCTGCACCAGTCTGCAATCCCACCCACTGTGCACTAGGGTTCCCTTTTCTCCACATCCTCGCCAGCACTTGTTGTTTGTTGATTTGTTTATGATGGCCATTCTGACCAGTGTGAAGGGGTGTCTCATCATAGTTTTCAAACATGCTCAACATTACAAAGATAATAAAATTAATCCCCACATAACTATAATTTGAATTCAATAATTTCCAAGGCTTTGCCATGTTTGCACTGTCTGTGCTTTCTCCCCCTTCACTGCTGAAGCCCTGTAAGGCACACCTGGGACACCGTGTCATTTCATCACTGCGTGCTTCACTGCGCATCTGTAAATAAGCTTTTTCTTATATAACTATATACTGTTATCACACAAGCAAAATGAAAATGATTCCTCAGAATTATCTAATACCCATCAATAATCCCACCTCCTTGTCTCCCAAGGTCATTTCACATGATGGAATCAGGGTATAAACAGACCAAAAGGCTCACACTTGACCTGTCTTCATCTAGAACCAGGTACCCTCCTTCCTGCCCTCCACTCTTTCCAAGCCACTAACTTGTTACACAAACAAAGTCACTTGTCCTGTAGAAAGTCCCACTGTGAAAATACGGCAATATAAATATTCTTTTTTTTTTTTTTTTGCTAATATTTAGTCTTTGGCTCCCTTTGTTGGCACCAGGCTCCTAAATCTCTTGGAATTTCCTGGGTGATAGGAGCATCTTTTGTTCTAAAGAAGCAACCTTGCTGGACCTGGGCTGGTCACAGAAAAGACCAAGTCCTGATGAAAAGTTTAGAACTCTCAGCCTACCCCCATTCTTCAGAGAGCAGTTGGGGCTGGAAATTTATCATGCCTACATGATTAAGCCTCTATATAAATACCAAAACTACAGGTTTAAAAATCTTCCAAATGAGTGAACATATCCACAGTTCAGGAGGTAGCACACCCCAGCTCCAAAGGGACAGAGTTCCTTCTCTCAGGACCTTTCCAGGCTTTACTCTGTGTATCTCTTCATCTGGTGTTGACCTGTATCTTTATCGTATCCTTTACTATACGGGGTGGAGCAAAAGTAGGTTTACAGCCTTATTGTTGAGGCTCAGGGGGCTGGGCATCCTTCCTCAAACCTAATGATCACTGGTTCAATTCCCGATTGGGGAACATAACTGAGTTGTGGCCCAGGTCCCCAGTTGAGGGAGTGCAAGAGGCAACTGATAGATGTTTCTCTTGCACATCAATCTCTCTCTCTTTCTCTCTCCTTTACCCTCTCCCTAAAAAATAAAGGTTTTAAGTAGGTTTACAGCTGTAAGTATGAGAAACACAGTTTATTCTTGTATTATTATTTATTAATTGTTGTATTATTTTCCATACAAACAACTGTAAACCTACTTTTTGCCCCACCCTGTATAATAACCTGGTGCAGTGTTTCCCTCAGTCTGTGAGCTGTTTTAGCAAATTACTGGGGGGTTTAGCAAACCCCAAGGAGGGGGTTGAGGGAAACCTAATGTATAGTCAGTTAGTCGGAAATACCAGAGACAACCTGGGACTTGCTACTGGTGTCTGAACTGGGGGCAGTCTTGTGGGACTGAGCCCTTACTTTACTGTGGCATCTGGTGCTAGGTGCAGGTAGATGGGATCAGAAATGAAATGAATGGTAGGACAGCCAGGTGGTGTCAGAAAACTGGTTGATATGGGAATAAACCCACACGCTCACAACACTTTATCACACTAACAAAATAAGCAGTGACTCCTCAGAGTTATGTAGTACCCATCAATAATCCCATGTACTGTCCAAGTGTTGTGAGTGTGGTAGTAGTATGAGAGCAGGGGAAAACAGTTTTTTCTATATACCCGCATTCTGGAAGCCTTGGTGATATCATTTAGCTTTTTCCTCTATCCCTCAGATTTCCTACAAATGGAAGTTGGCTCTAGAGCCTTGATTAGTTTCATATCCTGGTTTTTAGGGAATATAACTTGATATTTGGTGCAGCGAGTTTCATGCTGCTTCATATCAGGACACCACAATACCTGGATCTCCCAGTAGAGAGAGGGTCAACAGGTTCGGGTGGTGAAGGCCCGAAATTTCCATTGTAAACTTCCCCATGACCTTTCCTCTAATACAGGGGCATCAAACTCATTTTCACATGGGGCCACATCAGCTTCGCGGTTGCCTTCAAAGGGCCGAATGTAATTTTAGGACTGTATGAATGTAACTGCTCCTTAACCGGGGCAAGGGGCTCAGCTGCCGCTGGGTGGAAACGAGGTGCCGGGCCAGATAAAACGAGGTGGAGGGTGGATTCGGCCCAAGGGCCGTGTGTTTGCCACCTGTGCTCTGCTAGTTTCTTCCATGGATAACCTTTGTTTGATGCAAGTATAGGTTTGTATGTATGTAGATATATAAAAATATACATTTATGCATTTATATACACAAATATTTAGGTAGAAACATTGAAAATATATATGTATAAATATCAGTACTTGTATATGTATATATTTTTGAGGCATAACTTTTTTACTGTATTTTTTTCATTACCATTTACCCCCTTACACCCTCTTCCACCTCTACCAACCTCCCTCCCCACCACAGTCACCACACTGTTGTCCATGTCCATGAGTCCTTTTCCTTTTTTGCTCAATCCCTCCACCCCCAAACACCCCACCACAGCTGTCAGTCTGCTCCCCATCTATGAGCCTGTCTGTATTTTGCTTGTTAGTTCAGTTTGTTCATTAGATTCCACATATGAGTGAAATCATGTGGTATTTGTCTTTCTCTGGCAGGCTTACTTCACTTAGCATAATGTTCTCCAGGAGTCCTTATACATTTTTTCCAACAGGTTTCTTCCAGTTGCATATATTATTCCTTTCAATATTTGTATTACCCCATTTGGGGCAGCAGAGACCCTTTTTGCACCTCCTAGTCCTTAGGATGACCCATTACTCTTTGGACTTAGCATACCATCTAGCTCATAGTCAGGAGTTCTATGACTTTTACCTATGATTATATAAAAGCTAAACTCATTCCCATATCACCATGATCAATAAGAACACATATATTCAGCCTACTCAACATATCGATGTCATGAGAGTGTCTTAGATCCCCCTCTGTGGCAGGCACCGTGTAAGGTGGCTGGATCGTGCACACGGATAAAGCACAGCACGCTCCCTGTTCCCAAGAGCCTGATGGACTGGAGCTACTGTCAGTCCAGTGTCGCAGCACCTCACACTTCAGGATTAAGTGGGAAGTTTGCAGTAAATCATTTACCACTTGCCATAGATAACAGTAAGGAAATTTACAAGTGACTTGCTTTTAAAAAAAAGAAATGAGAACAAGTTCAATCTTCTCCCTATAACGCTGCCCGTCAGACTATGGAGAGGACCAGGAAGTAGATGGCAGTGTGTTCCTATATACATCACTGATGAACTGTGTCACAGTCTAAAAAAAATGCTGGTCTAGAAAGAGAAATGTGTCATCAGATAAATATAATACAATGTGACATATTCTCACAATGCTATAAAAATATCGATGAGCATCTGATTAAGAAATCTCTGTGAGGAGGTAAATATGAGTTGGGCTTTGAACAACAACTGAAAACCCACGTTGATGAAAAGAAAGATAAGGTGTTCCAGGCAGGGAGATCAGCTTCTGCAAAGGTGTGGAGATGCAACAATCATAAGGACAGCAGCTCTGGGTTTTGTGTGGCCAGGAGATAGAATGTGTTTGCAAGTTGCAGAGAAAGTCAGGGGGAGCCCTGTGGGGAAGGCACTGAATGCCACAACAAGAAGTCTGGACTGGAGCATGGGGCTGTAGGGGTCAGTCAAGACCATGTGTTGAGCAAGAATAATACAGTCAGATCTATGTTTTAAAAGGACGACTCAGGAGAAGCAGGAAGGGGAAGGAGGAGATGAACAAAAATGGACAGAAAGTAAAGAAAAAAGATGAATTAGAAGCCTATCATATTCCAAATGAAAAATTATGAGGCCTAGAGACATCCCTGAATTTGCGGGCAGAGAAAAGGAGGCAGAGATTGAATCAAGAAGCTCTTCAGAGATGAAACGTACAGGACTTGGTGACCAAGGAAACGTGAGAATAGAGGATGACTCTGAGGTCTCTGAGCATAAACAGGAAGTCGTTGAAATGCAATCCCATTTACTAACTAGACAAATTAGAGTGCAAATTGATTATGAATTAATATTGAGTATATTTGCAAATAGGCAAGTCACAAAAAACATCTCAGAGAAATAAACTTGTCAGGACTACCATTTTGACAATACGTGCATGGCAACTAACATATACACTTTCTCCATTTTTTAATTTTAATGTTCCATTCGTAGTAAATGATGAATGTCCAGTATGCCATCCCTAGAGTTAAAGAGGATTCCCAAATTTGAGGTACAGGTTGCCTGGCAACCAGAGTCCCCTTGAGCAGAGAAACAATGACAATTCTTTTTTTCCAGTAACATCTTTCACAAATCTACAACAGGAGCAAGGGAAATGATCATTAAAAACTGGGCAGGGGTGGGAGGGTGGAGTGGAGGGATTGAGCAAAAAAGAAAAAGGACTCGTGGACATGGACAACAGGGTGGTGATTGCTGGGGGGAGGGAGTATAAGGGCACTAAATGGTAATGGAAAAATATAATAAAGATTATATATTTTTTTAAAAATGACTTCGTGATTTGGGTTCACTGAAAGAAAACTAAATTTGCTCAACCAGCAGGGGGCACCCCACCCTCTGAAGAATCTAAAATCTTCAATATTGTGTATTCCAGCACAGGTCATCCCTCCTCATTGGTTTAACCCTGGAGGCACAGCCTCCCAGAGCATTTACCTCCCCAGTCATCTTCCCCAAACAGGCTGACATATCTGAGGCCATAATTGTACACCTCACGTACTCGCTAAGGACACAGGCTCTGCCTCTGGCACTGGTCCTTACTATCAACATGGCCTTGAGCAATTCTTTAATGTCTCTGTACCTGTTTCCTCATTTTAAAATGGAGATAGTAACAGTACCCTCCCTCACAGTGTTGATGATACTCCCTCACAGAGTATCAAATATTGATATATTTCAAGTGCCTGACATAGTTCTGGCACATAATAAGCACTCAATAACCCTTGGCTATGATTAGTATTGCTTGTAACATGTGTCCTCTGGCAATTTGGAAGAGATAAACACATAGCATTTGTTATACAAAAAATGGATGATTTTCTCATTCTTACCCCACTGCTTCCTACCCCTTTGTTCCATTTTGTAGTAAAATATTCCAATGTACATCAAAGTTCCCCAGAGGAACCTCAGGAATGCCCAAAAATTCTGCAGAGGGACAGAGCAGTCAGGAGGAACCACCCAAGGCAACTCATAATCCGTGTTTAGAATTTGTAGCCTAGGGACAAAAAGCCTAAAGACCCTTTCTCTGGGTCAGCCAGCTCACCCAGAGCCCCAGCATAGAAATCTCTCTTTGGTAAAACGTACACTGACTCATAAAAAGAAAGAGCATTTACTGAAAATGCTAAAGACTACCTTAAGAAAAAAGGAAAAGAAAAAAAGAGGGATGAGTCTATGACCAAGGTGTAGGTGGAGAAAAGCCAGAGATGTAGCAGTATTGCTCAGGAAGCTGTCCAGGAAAGGCCCTAAAATGAGCAGAGGAGGGCGCAGCATTCAGGTTGTGTTAGGCAGAGAAGTAGCCCTCCAAAGATGTCCATACCTTATGACTATGTCACCTTATGGAGCAAAACAGACTTTGTGGGTACAATTAAGGGTCTTGAGACAAGGGAGTCCTCCTGTTATCTGGGTGGGTCAAATGTAATTGCAAATCCTCACTAAGAGGAATGCAGGAGAGTCGGAGAAGGGGCTGTGATGATGGGCAGCAGAGATACAGGCACAGGGAGCTGAAAAAGTCAAGGAGACGGCTTCTCTGCTGAAGCCTGCAGAAGGAACCCAGTCTGCTGGTCTACAATAGACTTTTGACTTTCAGAACTAGAAGGTAGCAAAGTGGTGCTGTTTTAAATCACCAAAATTGGGATAACTGTTACAGCAATCATAGGAAACAAAGATACAAGGTTAAAAAACAGGAGGCACTAGAAGCAAAGTCACATACAACCCCTGAATCTGCAAGAATACAGCAAGAGCGGAAGTTGGAAGCACACAAATTAGCAAACCAGAGGCTAAAAGTGACACAGGCAGGTGGGGGTGTTCAGAGGAGATGAGAGTGGAATCAATTTGGGCCTGATGAAATTTGGTAAAAGAATGTGTGTGCTTCAGCCAATCAGGAATAGCAAAGAGGTTATTATGGCTATCGTGGTTATTTTTATGCTTTTGTGAGGGAAATTGCAACCCTTTGAAATGGGTGGGGAGGATTCCCAGGTGTCTTGTCTAACACACTTCTGTGGGTTCTCTCAGCCTTTCATCCACTTCGAGCTATTACACAATCTGTAAACTATAGAAAACTAACAATAATGCAAGTGACTCTTGTCCACAGAGACGCAGATTTGTAGTGCCTGGTGGAATGCGACTATGAGCCAGTGGATGGATCCATTTTGCATCTATTTATGGATTCACTTTAGCATTCCTTTTTTGCCTATACAAGTGCGGTGCTTGGATTTTTCCTTTGGAACAAGTTGTATCATCTTACTGGCTCCCTCAATTGATGACTTAAATAAAATCTTTGACACATGTTCATTTTATATCTGTATGACAGTAATGATTTCACATTTCCAAAATTTCATCCTGTAATATATTATTAGGGTAGAACTATAACATGGCTAAGAAAGCCCAAAGGCACATGTGTCTGTCTCCATTCCACCTTCCCAGGAGCTGCCCTAGTGAGGGACCCCAAACAGTTAGTGCCTCAGTACCAGGCACCGCAAGGATCAAACCCATGGCACCTGCCAAAGGATGAGGTTGACAGTAGGCTGTCCCCAGGAAAGGGACTCTGTATAGCATGATAACTCTCCTTTCCAAACTATAACCAACCAAAGGCTTGACGTAGGAGCTGGGTGGGTAAGCGGTGAGGGCCCTTCATCTTCACCCCCAGCCACACCCAGATGACGTTCCCCCATGCTGGTTTCAAAGGGACAACTAAGCACTCTTTCCACCAAGACTCTCTCTATTTTCAGGACTGTGGGTCCTGCTGTGAGAAAAAAAATTAAAACAGAGACTAAAAAAGAAATCAGGAAGAAGAAATGAGTGGTCCTAAGATACTGTTGTATAGCATCACACCTAAAAGTAAGAAATTTTTAACCTCCAAAAATGTTCCAGTTAAACACCTAAATTAGCTGCAGAAATGTTGTGGACATAGTCATAGGTGAGAATCATCATGGATTATCATCACAGGAAATTAGCATGTTTACTAGTGTCCCCACCTCAGAGTTGATGTCTCAAGTAGTATATTATTTCTATGTGTGTCTGATTCCACATAATATTCATGACATTATGAAGATAAGGGCCATTTTTGCTTTATTACTAGCTTTATGAAAAATGATTTTGTTCCTCTATTAGCTAAATATTTGGTTCTTGATTTCAAATAAGATTTTATTATATTAGAATTACAAAGTTTGATTTGGGAATAAGTATTGGACTTTATCAAATCATTTCAAGATATAGTGAGATTATTTTTATTCTTTCTTAACCTCATAATAAGATGTACTATGTTAGTGAATTACTTCATACTAAGCTATTCTTGCATCCACACAACAAACCTCTCCATCTTGAAACACAATACTCTGAATGCATATAGCCAAATTCTGTCCACTAGTAAATTCTTTTGGACTTTTATGCCTATATCAGCATTTTCTAAACCATTCAGCAAGATGTTACTAAATGTGCAATGGTTTTTTAAAATGGCTTATTCTCCAGCTTGAGAAATGGTGGGTTAAAACAACATTAGCGGGTCTCTACTGCAGGAACATGCGGAAGCTTTAAGAGGCTGGCTCGCCCTGTGAATCTCAAAGGCAGACAGAGGGGGCGCTACAGTGCCCAAACTTATTTGACTATGGAACTTTTTTCCAGCATATCTACTTCCATTTCCCAGAATGGCATTCTGCAGAACACCTGTTTGCAAAATGCTGGTTAATTAAAGAGCAAGACTTGCTTAGTTTGTTTGTTTCTGAAATCCTTTTATTGAGGATTGGCCTACCAGAATAAATTTATTAAACTTGTCCATGTTTCCAAGGGCTTTTTTAAAATAGGAGCCATTTATACCTTGAAAATCTGAAAGAATCCACAGTGATTTCATAATATGTCCCATGGGAAAGGGTAGCATTTTGATAAAGTGTATAAACTCTTACTCAGCCCTTATTTACCCTGCCTTAGTCAAATATCCTACTTTTAAAAATGTAATTTTCTCAGTAAAAAAAAAATGCTCCTTTATTTAAAGATTAAAACCTGATTCATATTCAAGTACATGTTCTCCTGTTTAAATATGCTTCATAGTTATTGTCATATACACATTCTCATTTCTCATTTTGTTCTATCTCTCACATTCGTTCACTGAACAAAGAATTTGAAGTGACTACCATAGAGTAGGAACCAGGCATGAAAAATGGCTGTTACTGCTTTTGAGAAACTCATGGTCTAGTAGGAGAGACAGGCACATAAAAAAATAATTTCGATTCCTCATAACAAGGGATGTAATAAAGGCATGCAAACAGGCTGTGAAGACAATAATAACGTGACTAACAACCTGGAGAAACTGGTGCTGTCTCCAAAGACTTCAGGTCCTAAAAATTTGACAGACAACCACACGGCAATTTGGGAAGAGGCTACAGATTAGCAAGAGAAGATGAGAATGGCATGGGGAGAAAGAAAGGGTGGAGTCTGGAGAACACAGGCTGAGGGTGGCAGATAAGGCTGGCAAAGTGTGTTTCAGCCTGAATTCATTTTCTGTTGCTGCTGTAACAAATTAACATGAACTCAGTGGGTTAGGACAACACAAATTTATCATCTTCCAGTTCTGACAGAGGTCTGAAACAGGTTTCCGTGGGCTGACACATCAAGGTATCGACGGGGCTGTACACCCTCCAGAGGTTCTAGGGGAGAATGTCTCCCTGGCTGTCGCAGCTTGCAGACCCCTTCTTTCTTTGGCTTGTGGCCCCTTCCTCCACCTTTAAAACCAGTGGTGTAGCATCTTCTTCCCCCTCTGGCCTCTGACCAGTCATCACATCTCCTTCTCTCACTCTAACCCTCCCACCTCCCTCTTATAAGGAGGCTTGTGATTGCATTATAATGTAACATATTCACAGGTCCCAGGGATTCGGATGTGGAAATCCTTGGGGGAGGAGAGCATTATTCTCTCAACCACAAGGCCTTCGTATACCCTGCCTAGAGTCTGGGTTTTATACTTCAGGCAATCAGGGGCCATGGGAGATTTTTAAGCAGGAAAGTGACATGATTAGATCATGAGAAAGAACTCTGCCAGAAATATGGAAGACAGCCTAGAGCAGGGGCACGCCCACTAAGGCATGATATAATAAGCACAAAGAAGTAACGGAGGATTGTAAGCAGGATCTAATTACTGAAACAAGTAGAACTGACAGGGCTTGATAACTGATCAGATAAAGAGAACAAAGACAGTAAGCAAGATCAAAGCTCTACCAAGTGGAGTGGGTTTGGGCAAAAAGGGATTCTCCTTACTGGTCTTGTACTTTCTGTTCCTTCCACTATTCTCACTCACTATTCTGTGGTCCCACATGGTTTAGGTTAAAATCAACTCTGCAGTCCAACATAAAGGTACTTCATGGGCTGGCCCCTATCCATGTCTTCAGCTATCTTTCTTGCCACTCACCCCATTCCACTCACAACTTTAGCCAAGTCAAATCACTTTATAGTTCCTGTTTTCCAATACGGCACACTGTTAGGTGCCTCCATTGCATCAGCTAATACTGCCACCCTTGCCTGGACTATCTGTCCCAACTGTGACTGTGCACACATTCTCACCTTTGGCATCTTTGCTCCTCTGTGCCTTCCTTTATGGGGTTCCCAAAGGACATGACCACTGCCCTCTCCATATCATGAACTAAGGATGGGCTCACACTACTTAAACACAGGAACAGGCTTAGATCCTACTTCTCCTGCTGCTGGAAGATAAATATTCTGAAATCAAGAAAAGTACCTTCTTCATAACCCCATTCTTGGTGGCTAACATAGCACCTAATATTTTATAGCCTCTAAATATATGTTTGGTGAATGAATATGTCCATCAGTGAAGAAATAGGAACAATAAAATAAAGTCATTATAAGTTGTATGATATATTTTGTCCATCATATATGGTATATTCATTAAATGGAATATTATTCAACTATAAATAGGAATAAAGTACCAATACATGCTACAATATGAATAAATCTCAAAAACAGTAGGCTAAGTGGAAGATGCCAGTCACAAAGGACCACAAATAATGTGATTCCATTCCTATAAAATGTACATAAAAGGCAAATCCATAGACACAGAAAGTAGATTAGTTGCTTTGGGCTGATGGCAGTGGCCATAAGAAGGGGGATGCAGGGGTAAAGACTAAGGGGTACAGGGTTTCTTTATGAGTTAATATAAATGTTCTAAAACTGTTTATGCTGAAGAATGCAGAACTATACAAATGTACTAGAAGCCACTGAATTGTACACTTTAAATGGGTGAGTTATATGGTACATGAAGTATATCTCAATAAATCTGTTACCAAAAATATGTCATATTTAGAACCAGATATGATTCACTAATGATAAAAAGGAAAAGATCAGGGAAACAATAAGAGATAGACCCAACTAGTGGTAGCTTTCCATCCAGGCAAGCGGCGAGAAATAGGGAAGTGGTTAAGACTTAACACATACTCCATTCTTGCTACCTGTTGTTCACCATGCCAGGCACACCACCTGCATGTTCTCCTTTAGTTCCCATGAGTTAGATACTTTTATTCCTATTTGCAGATGAAAAACTAGGGCTCAGACAGTTCCAGATATTTGCCTAATGACACACAGTTAGTAGGGGGTGAAAGCCAGGGTTTGAACCCAAGCAGAATAGCTCCGAAATCCACAGTGTGGACCACTTGGCTTTGTTTATAGACTTGGTGGTACTTTGGAGTTTTTCCTTTTGGTTTTTTGCAAGAAAGAATGGTCTTTTAGAATTCTTCAGTTGAATACATTACTTTCTTCAATAATGAAAATACTTAAATCTATGAAATTACTTCCATGTAATTTTTGAGTGAACTTTGGCCATAAGCCATTTGGACTGACAAAACTTTTTTGTCTAAATAATTTGTTTTTCTATATTTGATTTCCTTATGTTGGTTTTTCATTCTCAAGTGGTAGTTTTGTCTCTTCGGCCTTGCACTTACATGATGGCCAGACTGTGTGTTTGCACAGTTTCTGCATTGAGGGATTGGGATTTTATACATTTTCTTTGTGCTCTACTGTATTACCAAGTTTTGTTAATACAAAACTTTTTCTGTTAATACAGTCCTTTTCCAGGACTCTAGAAAAGAAAACTCATTCCATCCTTACAGAGGAGGTGCTTAATGCTCCCCTGATATAGTAAATACATTTTACTGCTTAATGACTTTCAAAAAAGGAAAATTCCAATTTCTTCTAAAATTACTTTAAAAATAGCAATGGCCTTCTCAATAATGAATTCTTAATGCAAGCAACACACTTAGAAGTTAAAAGAAGAATACGTCTCAGTAATTCAAAAGGCCAGGAAGAACCCAGCCATTTGTAATCGAGTATTTCAATACTTGGAAGGCTTTTTACTTTAGCACAATGAATGGCCATAAAAAGATATAAATAAACCTTCTTGTTAAAGACTTGGCTTCCTCTGCTTTTTACATAGTCAATTTGACATTTGAATTTTGCCAAAGGATTGCAGGTATCTTGCTTTATTTATTACCTGAGTTTAGATAAAACATCACTGTTATCAAACCACACCAAGCTTTTTCCTAAGACGATGCGTAATATTTCCAACAAGGATCACTTTGTCCCGACATCAAAGTCTACAGAACAGGATTTCTGAGTATATTATAGATAGAACCCATTCTCCTCCCACCATTCCTTCCCTCTTCCCCATTCTTCCCTGCCTGCTACACACCCCTCCCCTTAAAATAACCCACTCCCACCAATTTTGCCTTCCACCAACTGCTACATTTATAGCATGACACCAACCTAAAAAAGAATAGGGAAGCACAAAAAAAATCATCATCAAAATTGTGCCAGAGAAAAGCAGGAGGGTCCTTAGGCACCAAATTCATTACTCCGCATACTGTACAGTCAATAGTGAAAGGCAGGTAGGTATCCTACAACCTCATGCTTGCTTTTATTCAAGCTGGGCAGACTTTTAATGCCAGGGTAGTCTAAGAGGTGCTGCAACCAGAGACGGGTGTCCAGGTCATCAAACTTGCACTAATCCAATTGATGACCTCTGCACTCTCAAAGGCACCTCATGGAAGGCTCTTTTCAGAAACATCTGAAGAATAAGGAGCAGAGGCTTAACTGGCAGCATCTAATGCCCACTCTCCCAGCTTCCCATGAAAAGCCAAAACCCCAAAAGACAGGAATTCAGCTCACCCTCAAAAACTAAGCTGATGGTCAAATTACAGCCCAAGTCTAGCTGCAATATCCCCACCCCAACCCCAATTATAAGACTAGTTTGACAAAACTGCCCAGGTCTGACTCTGCTCATGAAGCAAAGCCAGCTGGGAAAGTCAGCAGGATGCTGCAGGGAACCTCTACTTACTACCTTCCTCTGTCTTCACATGAGAGGACACTGGGCTGCCAAAAAATTAAAGCTGAGGCATACAGGACACTCTGCACCATCAAATTCCCTCTCGTCCCCTCGCCTCTATCTCTCATTGTCTTTCTTCATGCATTCTAATGTTCATAGAAATCAATTCAAAAAGAGCCAAAAATGAATGTGAAACATAGGGAGTGTGAAAGAGTGTCAGTGATACATTTGGGGGGCAGTATTTTTCGGGACACAACAGTGAAAAGTACAGGTTCTGGAGCTGGTATGCCTGGGGTGAATCCTGGCCTCACCACCTACTGGCTGTGCAACGATGGCACGCACCTGAACCTCTACCTCTCAGGGCCTCATTCCTATCTGTGAACTGGACGTATGAATAATGCCTACCTCGTATTTTAAAATATATGCAGTACTCAGAACAGTGTGTGGCCATAATAAGCACTCAGGTTCCAAGCATTTTACAAGAAGTATCCCATATTATCTCATTTAATCACCACAAAAATGCTTTGAACCCTACTGTATGAATAAACAAACCGAGGCTCAGAAAAGCTATGTAACTGCACCAAGCTAAGAGCTAAGAGGGGCAGAGCTGGGACTTGAATTGAGATCTGACTTGAAAAGGGGGTTTTATCAACACACATGCTACCTCCTTGAAGGTGCTGCCACCTTGGGTGAAAGGATGACACACGAGGACAGAGCAAACACCAACCTGGTCACAGTATATGGCGAAGATGGTTGTTTTTCAAGTGCTTCGTTGGTTTAAAATAGGAGAGAACCAGGGAAATGACAAGATGGCACATGTCAAAACAGTTGCTGTATTACATGAAAGCTGACTAGAACATGAGACCTAAATTTGGAGCATATACATCACACTTAACTGTAGCTTTAGAAGGAGAGCTGACTGCCCATCAAACAGGCAGACAGCAGGTGTGGCTGTCCATAACAGTCCACAGACCCTGTGTGTTGGCCGGGACTACATCTGGACAGGTCTTGCTTTGAAATAAAAAGTAAAAATTGACAGGGAGGTAGGTAAAACTATTTCAGAATCATACCCTAAAGTCCCAGAGGAAGAGCATGCCTCCAAGGAATTCAAGAACATGTGAATTTTATGCAAAAATCTATAGAGAGAACAGCCTGAGAGAAAAGGAAAGAGGAGGAGATAGAAAGGGTTATGAGTGACACAAGAACAGTGAGAAATCAAAATGCATTAGATGGTGATGCAAGATGGATTCTGCACAAAATCAAATCGGTGATGTCAAGAATACACTTGAGAAGTTCTCTAAGAATGTAGAAGAAAAGGTTAAAGAAATTAAAGTAATGAGAATGACAGATATGTTAAAACCAATTTTAAAACTCCAATATAAAGATAATTGATTTTTTCAGAATAGAACAGAACAAAAATAACAAAGTAATGAAAAAAGGAATAGAAAACATTTTTCTTGACCTTTGGAAAAATCATATTCTATGAAAAGAAATCCTGACATGGACATATCCTGGCAAAATATCTATTAAAATACCAGAAAAGTTAAAACCCTTCAAAGATCTGAGGGAAAAATATACTTAGAAAGAAACGAAAATCAGATTGACTCTTAACTTCTCTGCAATAAAAAGTTCTAGAAAACACCAGAATATCATTTAACAATTGAGGAGAAGGATTACAAGCCCAAGGAGTAACCCAGGAGTTTGAAAATACACTCATGCAGTCTGTGAAGACAACATCGTTGGCTATTCCTGCTTTGAGAATATATACCACTGATGACCATCTCCTTTTAAAAATCACTTCAAATGCATGCCCAAAAATGAGTAGATCATGTTATAAATGGAATGGTGGGTGTTCCCAAACTCCAGTGCCCAGGTGGATTAAGGACTCTTGGGCTGTTTCTGGGGGCCCTGGGCCAAGCATTCTGTAATGCTTTTCTGAGCTGTTTCCCTCTCCCTTGGGGTTTCTTTGTTACTTAATTCCTGTCCCAGGATTGCAGTCTGCACCCCGCATCATATCCTGCACCCTACAGTTCGTGCTGAGTTTGAAGACCACTTCAAACAATAGTAGGTTCTTCTCTGTGACATTCTAATTGACAAATGCTGAATTATTTACCCTGCTTCACACTGTGTAAGATTTGAAAAATTTTTAAATTTTTTTAAAGAATTACTACAAAGAACTTTATTTCTCCTTCCCTATAACGGGGCAACATAAACAGTTTAAAGTGTGCTTTTATCGTCAAGCAACTTGATGTCTGATTTTCTGTTTCTTAATAACATTTTCTGTTTCTTACTTCATAACATTTCTAAATGCAGAAGCAATACACGTGCAATGCCAAAAATACAGAAAAACACCATGGGGGAGAAGCACCCATAATCCCAACGCCCAAACAGAAGCAATGCTAAATTCCATCTTGTTCACACAGCATTTCCCACACGTATCCTCTTACATAAGTACGACTTTCCATACTAATGTACTTACACTTTGTAGTTGTCTTTGTTTACAAAGTATTCTGTGACTTAAAAAATTCTGATATCAAAAAATGATTTTAGATGGCATACAGCATTCCCATGAATAATCACCTCACAAATGACTCAATCCCTGATCACTGAGCATGTATTTTGGACATTATAGGAGTTATACGATACATTATACATTGTACTATGCGATGAGGGAACTAAAATTTATGTTTGGACGTGAAGTTTCCTGACATCTTAATCCCTGTTCCACCACTTATTAGCCATGCAATATTAGGCAAACTAATGAAACAATCTGTGCCTGTTTCCTCATAAGCATAGCAGAGATAATAACAGTACTTAATGCAGAGAGGTGTGAATTAAGTTAATTAACACATATAAAGGCTTTAGAACACCCCCTACAACCTGATCAAAAGTATTATAGATTTAGGTCATTCTTTGTCCAGTTCTTTGCTACAGCGTGGAATGAGCATTCTCCTATATGTACCTTTTTTTTTTTTTTGAGTTATAGAATTATTTTTAAGATAAAATTCTTAGAAATGGAATTGCTGGGTCCAGAGGAAATTCACATTCTTAAACTTGTGTATATATTGTCTAATTGGGCACTAAAGTTGTACAATTTTACAATCCCACAACAAAGAATGAAAATGCCTATTTTCACACAGCCTTGCCAACGCTGTGTATCTACTTTTTTTCCCACAACTCTGCTAAGACAGTGGATGAAACTGACATTTTGTCACCTTGTTTTACATTTTTATTACCAATAAAGCTGACCATATTTTCCGAAGACCTATTAATCATTTTGATTTTTTTCATTATGCAAAACTTATTCATATTCTTTGCTCAGTTTTTGTTAGGAGTAGTTTTCTACTTATTGCAAAAAAAAAAAAACTATGTATTAGGGATAAACATTCATATTATACATTGAAAATCTTTTGCCTCAATTTGTCATTAGCATTATTACAAACATTTGTTTATAATGCCTTGATTTTTTTAATGTTTTAAACTTTATAGTACCAAATCCACCAAATTTTGTAATTTATAATTTTGGAGTTACAGTTAGAAAGGCCTGCCCAAACCTATGTTTCCATGCATTCCACCTACATTGCCATCCTTGCTGGTTCTCTGTGATTTGATATTTCATATTTAACCCTTTAATCCAAATCCAATTTGTTTCATGCATTAGCATAATGAAATAAACTAACAATTTTCTTCCCCAATATTAACAGATTTTCCCACCCGTGCTTCCTGAATCCTTTTCTCACCAATTTCAGGTCTTCGTGCCACATGCACACTAAGCACATGAACTGCAACACCCCACGCGCCCCTCCATTCCACTCATCGCTCTCCCTGTGCTGACACGAGCGCCGCTTTTCATCATTACAGTTTTAAAGTGAGTTCCAATATCGGGAACAGCAAGTGCCCACTCACCATTTTGTTTTTGTTTTTTAAGTGACTTAATTGGCTCTTCTCAGCAACATTCTTCAGATGAACTTTAGAATAATTCTGTCACATTCCCAAAAAGCCCAGTGGGAATTTTGTTGTTGTTATATTTGAAACACAGCAGCTGTTATTATATTTGTTTTGGGGCTGTTCTTTAAAAATATAAATTATCCATATGTTGGATGTTCACCGTCTGCCCCTCTGTATTCATCACCTCGTAAAATAACTTTGAATATCTTGTCCTTGTTCTCTCCCTGCTGGGGGTTTTCTCAAACCCACCTTCCTTATCGCTAATCAGGGTCACTCTGATATTAATTCTGCTCCTTACTGCTTCTAACAGTCAGGCTCGGTTCCAAACAAACCTTCCTTATATCTCTTCTAAATTTTACTAAATTTTCTTCCATCTGAGTCTGTAGCCTTATCATATAAACTTATCTTTCTTTTATTTTGTCTCTTGTTTTAAAGTCTATGGTTTCCTTAGTTTCCTTACAACCAAAACAGATGCCGAATCAAATTTGTTTTTGAAGAAAAATCTTTTTAAAAATATGCCCTTCCTTTACTTCTTGCAGGATATGTTTATCTCCTTCCATGTGGCAGATTTGTTTATCTGTCCCATACCAAGGGTTTTGTTAGTCTGGCTTGTTCAGCCTGCAATGAAAATAGATTTGTCCCTCAATGGTATTTTTCTCACCGGGCCACCTGGAAGCTGGGAAGTCTGCATCATTGGAATCATGTTGAATGACCTAGACCTTGATGTTTTCGTAAGAAGTAGAGACCAGTAACCTACCCAAATGCAGATGTTACCTGTCATGAAGCCCCTCTTTGTATCATTCACTGTCTCTTGAGAAGCTGTCGAGACAGTTCCTATACCACCTCTACCTAATAGCAACATAAATAATAGAATATCAAGGACTAACATGAGCCCAAAATAAAAAGACTCTAAGAAACCACTCAAAATGTTGATGAAGTCAGAACTTTGTGCCACGACCAACAAGGACTTACACGACCTGACTGCTCCCAGTGTTTTCTCCTCCACATTCCCCCGACTCACGGCGCTCCAGCCACCCTGGCCTCTGTCTCCTAGTTGAGCGCAAACTGCTTCCGACCTGGCATCTTCCCCTGGCAGACAACTTTCCGTTTTTCTGATTTCCCTTCAAATGTTCCCCCCTTGACCATTGTAATCACCCCCCTCCTACGTCATTCCTATCTCATCAGCCTGTTTTATTTTCTTGATAGTATTGATAGTAACTAAAATCATCTTGTTATCTTACATGTATGTCTCCTCTGTCAAAACTATAGGCTGTAAGAGCAGGAACCTTCTCATATTTTCATTAATCTAACTCCAGAATCTAGACCAGTTTTGCATAAGTATCAGACAGACAATAAATGTGTTAAGTGAATAATGGTCAACAGGACTCTGGGCGATTTTTATTTTTCTCTTCTTATTTTTCTCCATCTTTTATATTTTATAATGGATACATATTACTTTTATAGTTTAAAAAGTAGATTTTAAAACAAAAACTCTATGAAATTTTTTATGTCCTATTGGTTTTCAAACCTTTTAGCTATAAATCATTTAAACAAAGTCTTTGTGTATTTTTCCAACAAAAAAGCAATAAAAGCAGTATTTTATTATTATCAACATATTTCTAAGTTCATATTATAACACTTGCTCCTTATAAAATCAAGCAATAAAATATTGAGGCTGTTGTAATGAAAGCAAATTTTAAATTGAGAAGTATGAACAAAAGTTTCTGTTTAATGACGGCCTCGGATGACATTCACCTATTTTAATTTAGCTTTTCAGTATTGAGAAAAATCCTGATTCAGTACATGGATAATTTCAAATGGCAACAGTTTTTATTGTCACCTGTTCTTATGATATTCGCCAGTTAAACAGGGTATATGCAAGAAAGGTCTTCTTAAGCTTATACAATCACAAATTAACCAAACTCCATGAATTTTCACACTGGTAGTTTCTAATAAATTTGGTGTACTATGCATTTGACTATGTATTATTTTTGTTATATCTCTAAACAGATTGGAACATATTTAAAACACTAAGTCTGAATAAAACACACAATCACAGAAGCACATCCTCAGAAGACTGAAATTTCATGTAAGGTGTTCTGAAAACCACAGGGATACACCTCCTATTGGCAGTTGCATAAAAGTTAATGTGCTGAGTAAAAAAAATTGAAAAAAATACACCAATATCTTAACAGTGGTTGTAGCTGGGTGGTAGACTTCTTGGAGATCTTTATTCCCTCTTTTTGTTTTTCTGTATTTTCCTGGGATTTTTTTCTGATGGATGTATATTAATTTGTAATGGGAAAAAATTGTTCTTAAAAAAGCCAAAGGGTATGGCAATGTGGAAGAATCTCACAAACATAATGTACAGCTAAAGAAGCCAGAAACAATAGACCACTTGGCTCCTTTTATGTCAAATACAAAGGCAGATGAAGCAAATACAGGGTTAGAAGTGAAGGTAGCATCTATCCTCAGACGGGGCTTTGAAATTCTGGTAGGGTTTTCTTCCTCTCTCTCCTCCTTTCTTCTTTCCTTCTTTCTACATGTAGGTGGTTGGTAGTACATTCACAGATATGTGCATATCATGTCATCACATGGTTAAAGGTTACATCATTTCCAACACCTCAAAAAAAAAAAAAAAAACCCATACCCTTCAGTTATCACCCCCAATCCCTAAGCCCTAAACAAGCACTAATCTGCCTTGTCTTTAGAGATTTGTCTATTCGGCACATTTCATATAAATGGAATCACACAATAGGTGGTCTTCCACGTCTGGCTTCTCTCATTTTGCAACATGTTTTCAAGACTCACGTTCTGTTTCTTGAACTAGGAGCTGGTCTCCCCACGTTGTGAAAATTCTCTGAGTTGCACGTTATACTTTGTGTACTTTCCTGCGCATATGGGATACTTCAATATAAAATTCCAAGCAATAAAAATTTACAGCCAAGTCCAGCAGGGTTCACCTGAGGCTCTCCTTTCTGGAGACGCTGGCCCTCCCTTCCCTCTGCCCTGCAGGGGCACTCCTTAGCCCACTTAGCACGCCACCGCCCTTTGTTCTCCTGGGAAGGACAATTGTAGGGACAAGAAGTTTGCATACACTCTCTTCCCCCTGGGGGTTCCCTGAGAAGGTCCTCTGAGCTCATTTGCAGTTCCAGTTTTCTGGTCTTCCCTGCACCCCAATAAGACTTCTCTTGTGTGTATCCTATCCTCTGGGAGTTTTGCTGAATGTGAAGAATAAATTATTTTGTGTTAACATGGTTTGTGCTGTCAGGGTAAAAATTCTAAAATAAAAAATGTGATTATTATATCTCTAATGAAATCTTCCCAAAGGCTCTCCTCAAAGTTAACTGAGGCTCCCTATATCCTAACCCCTGAGGCTGTCCCTGCCTTGCCCCTCCCCCCACTGCAGAAATCACTCTTTGCAAGGATCCGTACCCTAGACAAGGGCCATCTTGAACAGTTTCTCAAATGCATTATGCTTTTGCACGCACCCTTGCTTTTGCTGAAGCTCTGCCTTCTGCCTAAAGTGCCCTTTCCTTAAGCTCCCTTCCCTGTTTGCCTAAAGCACAAAAAAAAAAAATGGTGCCTGCAGGGCACATCATAAATGGTCAACGAATGCTAGATATTATTATTAGACTTCATTGGATGTGCTTGTTCGTATTTATGTTCCATGCTTCTAAAATGTGAGCCCCTGAGCGCTGTCCTACTCTCCTCAGTTGCCAGCTGATAATGCAATGGCCTGCAATAGGTTCACCTCTGGGTTCGAATTAATATTCTGCCACCCAAGCTGGGCCAGTTTCCACATCTTTCAAATGGAAATATGATAAGTGTTGTTAGAAGAACTGAAGAAGATAATGAGAGCAAACACTTGGCACATATTCTGGCCTACATCAAAGGCACAATAAATAGCTTTATATATAATTCAAGACTGACTCATAATAGATGCTTGACAAATAACCTTTTTTATGGTTCCCAGACATCTGTTTTATATTTCAAAACCATTTGCTTTTTTCTTAATTACCATAAAGGAGCTGAACCCACTCAACACAAAAGTGACATGGGAAATCCTAAAGGCTTGATTGAGGAGCCCCCATCCCCCACCACAGCCATTCCAAAGTGTCTTCCTCATCTCCAGTCACATGTTTGGGTTAAGATGTTGAAGTCCTAACTTAATAGGAACATAGTTTTTAAAAGGGTAGCACATGAACCTGCACAGAGTTATGGTGCAAAACACCTTAACACGAAACTGTTTGTGGATGATTCTTAGCCTGGAGAAAGTTCTTGAGGTTAACTTTTGATGATGGAGCCAAAAAATTAAAAAGACCTGGCAGGACCACCTGAGAAAGCCCCACCCTGAGGGCCCTCCTTGCCAGCCCCTCATTTCACAGGCCATATGATCAAATGATGAATTTCTGGTCAGAATGAAAATCACTCCCAGGAAATGGGGCTGTCTCAGCAGAAACCTTTCTAGCATTGAGACGTGTTCCAGCATGCCTTGTTATGATCCTCATTAATGCACCTCACATCTTAATTAAAAATACCCAAAACTGGTACCAGAAGGGGAATAAGAAGAGCAACAAGTGGAAAACTTATTTGAACAAATAATAAAGGAGAACTTCCCCAATCTGGCAAAGGAAATAGACTTCCAGGAAATCCAGGAAGCTCAGAGTCCCAAAGAAGTTGGACCCAAAGAGGAACACACCCAAGGCACATCGTCATCACATTAGCCAAGATTCAAATGAAGGAGAAAATTCTAGAAGCAACAAGGGATAAGGGGACAGACACCTACAAAGGAGTTCCCATGAGACTGTCAGCTGATTTGTCAAAAGAGACCTTCCAGGTAAGAAGGGGCTGGAAAGAAGTATTCCAAGTCATGAAAGTCAAGGGCCTACATCCAAGATTGTTCTATCCAGCAAAGCTGTCATTTAGAATGGAAGGGCAGATAAAGTGCTTCTCAGATAAGGTCAAGTTCAAGGAGTGCATCATTACCAGGCCCTTATTATATGAAATGTTAAAGGGACTTATCTAAGAAAAAGAAGATAAAAAATACAACAGTAAAAAGACAGCAAACTCACAGATATTAACAACCACAGCTAAAACAAAAGCAAACTAAGCCAACAACTAGAACAGGAACAGAAACACAGAAGAGATCACATGGAGGGTTAGCAACAGGGGAGTGGGAGGGGGAGAGAGGGGGAAAAGGTACAGAGAATAAGTAGCATAGACGGTGGGTAGAAAATAGACAGGGGGAGGGCAAGAATAGTGTGGGAAATGTAGAAGCTAAAGAACTTATGACACATGGACACGAACTAAAGGGAGGGAATGCAGGTGGTAGGGGGTGTGCAGGGTGGAGGGGAATGATGGGGGAGAAATGGGACAACTGTAATAGCATAACCAATAAAAAATAGTATAAAAAATACCCAAAACTGTTAACACATCCTTGGTCTCCACTCCTAGCAAGTTGTCCAGAATGATCACTTTTGCCTCAGAGTCAGAAGAGGCCAAGTGGCAATCTTTTGAGACAAAGAAATTTTCTGGATTATTTGCTTTGTGTCTCCACCTGGGTTCCCTGGTGGAGACACAAAGCAAATGTTTATGGGCCACAAAACAAGAAAGCCTGAGGCAAATGTTTATGGGCCACAAAAGGCTAACTAACCTAGAGAAGCAGAAAGCAGATTAGTGATTGCCCAGACCCTGGAATGGAACAAGAAAGGACTGTAAATATCCCAAAGGCTGTTTGGGGGGTGATGGAAATGTTCTAAAATTGGATTTTGGTGATAGTTGTGCAGTGCTGTAAATTTTACAGTATATAAATTATACTCCAGTAAAGCTGTTTATTAAAAAAAAAAAAAAAAAAAAAAAAGCTTAAGGGCTAACACTTTATTGGAAGACAGAATCTCCAGGGAAGCAAGAGTGAAGGGAAATAGGAATGCAGCAGGGAAGGAGGGACAGCCACTTGGACCCATCTCTTCACCTGACCCCTTCCAAAAGGTGCTCTGTCCCGTACCTGTGTGTCCCAGATGGGGGCGGGAGGGGGAGAAGAGTGCTCCCACCAGCTCCCATCCTCCTGCACTTTAGGAGTGTACAGAAGCCCAGAGAGGATCCAGCAGCTTCTTGCATGTCAACGGTGACAGAGACTGAGGTCAAGGGTACAGTTCCACGTGGTGCAGAAGCTGAGTCACATCACTACGCAATGCCAACACTACCACATGCTGCCACCCAGAAGCCTGGCCCAAACATAAGTGGCCACCTCTGCTCAGCAGCGCTCTCAAACATTCAAGTCAGGGGAGGGAACAGGCAGCCAATACCAATTGCTGTTTACTTATAATACTTCGAGAGACTTAAAGTCAAGAGACAACTCCAAAAGTATTTACTGCCTTCATGTGGCAGCCATGGACGCACCATCAGGATCTCCCTTCGAGAAAGAACCTATCGGTGCGACATATGGCCACCATCCCTCTGGGCAGCCTCAGCCAACGAGACTCAGTCCTCATCAGACCTACCCAACCTAGGACTCAAGAATGGGCAATCTGTGCTGCAGAATTCCCCATTGGTCTGGCCAAGGCTTTGTCATATCTTCCTCGCCGTCTGAGGCTCCCCCATCCAGTCCTCCTTCTGGCCTCTCGTATTTCAGAGCCATTATTATCTCCCTGCTTCCAAATATCCTTGCACTCCATCTCAGCATCTGCTTCCAGGAAGATCCAACTGACACACTGGGTGACTTTAAAAGTTACTGTGATGCCGCCTTTCTATGCCCATCCCAAACCCAAACCTGCAATTGGTCTGACTCTTGCTTCCAAGGAAAGAGTTATTGTCCTGATGTTCCTGAACCCCAAGAAGACAGAGTCCATGGGGACAATGTGTAAGGGGCTGGAGTTTTCAGTGGGCGGCCAAGTCTTTTGAGTGGGCCTAGAGGTATCCAGCAGTTTCCTATGGCTGTGTACAAATTGGGTGGCTTAAAACAGCTATCTTATAGTTTTGACAGTCAGAGGTCTGAAATGGGTCTCACTGAGCAAAACTCAAGGTGCTGGCAGGGCTGAGTTCCTCTGGAGACTCTAGAGAAAAGTCAGTCTCCTTGATGCTTCCAGTTACTGAAAGCTGCCTATATTCCTTGGCTCTAGGCCCTCTGCTCTATTCAAAGCCAGCAACAGTTGGATGAGTCTTTCTCCAGCATCATCACATCGATCCTGACTCTCCTGACTCCTTCTTTCACTGCTAACCCTTTGATACATTGGGCCCACCCAGGTAATCTCCTTATCTTGAGGTCAGCTGAACAGCAACCTTAATTCTAGCAGCAATCTTAATTCCCCCTTGCCATGTACTGGGGACTGAGATGCGAGCGTGTTTGGAGGAGCCATTATTACTCTGCCTACCACAGAGTACATCCGGGTGGAAAGCGCCTTGACCCAGGGGAGGTGGGAAGGGGTCGGCATGGATCCCCTGGGAAGGAAAGGCTGGGGTGAGTGGCTCCGACCTTTACATCAGTCTTTCACCCTCACCTGTCCTCTGCTCCTGAGGTCTGCAGTAACCCAGGGGTGGGGATATCCTCCCTCTGGTGGGCACTGAGCACAAAAGCCAAGCCAGGTGCTCCTCTGATCCCAGAATAAAGCAGGAGACAGTGCAGCTAAATGGTTCCTCCCTGCCCCCCAAGCTCTTTCTCCAAAAGAGGCACAATTTTAGCATTTTTAAAGCAATGTGTGAATATGACAAGATGTTAAAAGAAATAGTGAGAAATGCCAGAAAGGACTTGGAGAGGTGGCAGTAAATGCCTTGTAGGGGTGTTCACTTCCCCACTGAGGAAGCACAGCCCTGTCCCACCTCCAGGCTCCCCCGAAGGCTGCGTCCACTCCACTGCAGGATGTAGCTAAATGGACAGAAAGGATCCCGGGGAACAAGTGCTGCACAGCCAGCTCCCCAAAGTAGGAGAGCAGAGCACCCAGTGAGTAGCAGAACTAGGAGCCTCAGGTGGCAGCCAGCCTGAAACTAGGCCTCCTGATGCTTGCACCAGCCCCAAACATCATTACAGAAAACAACTCTATACAGCACTTGTCCACGCCAATAAAGCTCTCTCCCCCTGTCCATGACACATCACCACTTCTACGGCAACCAGTGCACTTCAAAGGCCAACATGTGGAGACTGAAAAAACAGAATCAAAACTGAAGGCACTAAGTAGTGCTAAATGACTGAATTGATCACAAAGCCACATAAAAGTTCAGAGGTCAGCATCAAGGAAGATCTGGGGAAAGAAAGATGTAAGAGGCATCTTTAGGTCCAAATAAGAGTGTCCTGAAGCAACAGTGAAGTGCCCAGGACTGCATCTGTTGTGGTGGTGGTCTGTTGGTTTTCTGTTCTGCGGAGGGAACTGGTGGGAATCCCTACCCTGGTCATGTAGAGAACAGCTTGTTCAATGAAAAAATTTCCAAAAATTAAACATCATTTTGCTTTAGTACACTAGGTCTAAATAAACGTAACTGCCCTTCAAAGAAGTAAGAGGAAGCACTGGGGACAGCAGGTGCAGCGTGCTCACTGGGAACATGAGTAGATGTGACCCTACAAAACAATAACTGGAAGACACTGTCATTCTGCTCAGGCTGCTGTAACAGAATACCACAGACTGGGTGGCTTAAAGAGCAGACATTTATTTCTTGCAGCTCTGGAGGCTGGAAGTCCAAGGTCAAGGGACTTGACCAGCAGATTCAGATCCTGGCCAGGGCTCTCTTGCTGGCTTTCAGATGGCCGATTTCTTGCTGTGCCCTCGTGTGGTGGAAAGAGGAACCTCTGGTGTGTCTTCCTCTTCTTTTAAGGGTGCCAATCCCATTATGAGGGCCCCATCCTCATGACCTCATCTAAATCAAATCATCTCCCCAAAGCCTCTCTCCCTAATGCTATCACACTTGGGGTTAGGGCTTGAACATACACAAGCATTCAGTCTGTAACAGGCACTGTGTCCACCATTTGATTTTCCTCTGTAGGAGGAGTGTGCCTCATGATCCACTCAGGAGTACTTTTGTGAATTCTGTATCCTAGTCTGCAGGTAAAAAGTCATGGGAGAGATAGGTGCCGATTTTCGTGTTCTAAGAACAAAGAGTTGCAGAAAATTGCAGATGCCACAGGAAGCACACGCTGACATAGGAAAATGTGCCCACCTGTGTTTACCATCCCGACTCTAAGGACATGCCCTTTTAAAAAATATGCATTCATTAAATAAGCTCTCAACTACGGAATTTCTTAGTCACTCTAAGATTGGACCATGAGTACAGAATATGAAGTATTCTTATTGACGGCCTTAGTGACGGTCATGCAGCCATCTGTAACTGAGTCGAATGCCCTTCACTGAAGAGTCAGCTAAACTTTTGAGTCAAAATGGAGAGCACAGGTAGTATCACCTGACCCAACCTTCCATTAAAATCCATGCAGAGACACACACACACACACACCACATGCACACACACACAAACACACATACATACACATACATACAGACAAATACATATATACACATACATGCACACACACATGCACAGGCACAAGCAATAGAATAGGAAATGTCTTAGGTGAATGAAAAAAGTTTCCAGGGAGGAATTGCCAAGAGGGTCCGTTTGAGAAACAAATCCTGGAACAGGCAAGAGAACCTTCTGAACCAGAACAGTACAGCCATCAAAGAATGCAGGAAAATACTCTGACTAACTCTACATAGAAAAAAAAAAATTCAACCTCACTAGTAATCGAAGTAAAACAAAAATACAATATTATTTAAAACTATGAAATTTTTGCGAAAACTTTTAAAACTATAAATACAATGTTGGGTGTGTGTCGAAAAGGGCATTTTCATACACGGTCAGTGGGAGTGAAGCTAGACACAAGCTTTCAGGGAAGCAATTTGGCAATACATTAATAACAGCCCCACACTGGCCCAGTGTCTTCACTTGCACAAGTCTGGATTTAAAACAACAATCACAAATACAGGCAAAAATGTCTTCTACGACAGCTCATCACAGCATTACTGATGATGAGGGAAAAGCGGAAGCCCAGCCAAACGACCGACAACAGGAGGGAACTAAATAAATGAAGGCAGAGGCATCATTCCAACAGCGGCAGCGCTCCCGGGGCATGCTGCCCTTTTGGATCCGCCATTGACCTGTGCCCGCCCCACCGGGCAGAATCTGACCCCAACCAGCTTTGTGCCTCCTGTTCAGGGCCGCAGTCAGTCCAGCTCCCCAAGATGGGGAGTTTATTTTCTGAATGTGAGATGAATTATGTAACCTGGAGCCAAACATTCAAGGAGGAAATGAATAGAGGAAGGAAGGAAGTGTTCCTTCCTTCCTCTATTCATATCCTATGTATGTAGGATATTGAACTGGCCAATAAATTTTAGTCAGTTAGGATTTCTATTCTACAGTTATGTTCTTCCCAAAGGCTGAAACGACTTGATACCGCTGTAAACACTAAATCCACAAAACAAGGTAGAACAATTAAAAATAAGAACGGAAGGGGGAGGAATAAAAGGGTCTGAAAAATATTTGCCACCAGGCACCACAGAGTGATTAATTATTACATTACAATCAGGTAGTGAATTTAGGCACTGTGGTTTCTGACAGCTTCAGCAGAGCAGGAAACACTTTGGGTAATAGAGTTGTTACTGTCTGATTTAAAATTTAAAAAAAAAAGATAGGATGGTTCCACTGAAAAGATTCATTATTATCAAGTACTGAAATAAAACAGCAATTTTCATGCTTCCTTTGTATATTACTTTATGTAAGAAAGGCTGAGAACTGTTATGGGTGAAGCTCCCTCCTGCCTCATCAAACATAAGCACCCACACTCTCCACCTTCCCAGTTGTCCTGAGTCTCCTCCCCTGGACAGTGAGGCCTCAGCAGGCAGAAAGGTCCTTAGTTCAGTCCTGTCTCTGTGCCTTCTCCTCTCTCTCTGCCTGCTTCCTGGGAGCTTAGCTGAAACAGGGATGCCAGGCTGTACTAGGTATTCAATCAGTGAAAGTTGGTTCCATCTGGCTGCTGCCTCTGAGACAGAGTCTCTATCTCCCTCCAGATTCCAATGGAGAAACAAATGCTGAAGTTCTAACACAGAGGCATTGCTACAACCTGCAAGGCAGATGGTCAGAGATTGGAAAGCAGAGCTGGCGGCGTTCTCAGGCCAGCCAAGACCGATGGAGCCCCAGCCAAGGCTGACCCCACCAAACTCTCCCTAATGCCCCATCCCATCCCAGCCCTGCCCAGAGGACAGAAGCCTCAGTGCCTACCACCAAAATGTTACAGGCTTTTCTGAAAAAAGAATGCTTCATTGCCAAGGTGCAAAACAAAACCAACTCCAAAGGACTTTTGTTTGGCTGGTTGGTTGTCTGTGCTCAGGCTTTATGCCAATTTGCACACTGGGGCTTCGTTAGAGACTGTGCCAGAATCTGGGGCACACAGCCAGGCCCACGAATTAGGAGCCGCTCCCCAGTTCTAATAATCCTATGGTGCCTGCCCTAATCCCTACCACACGGGTGCCTGGTTTGGAGGGGCCACTGCTGATTTCTCACCCACCTTTTAGGACCTTTCTTCATATAGGTTGTGAAGAGGGAACAGTGGCCTGCTGCCCTGGGTGGGCTATGGGCTCCTAGTCAAACAGGCAGTGCCAGGACAGAGGCAGCACAACAGGATGAGAACAGTGGGTGTCCTGGCTGCCAGATGCGTTGTCATCAGGCAGAGGGGAGAGACGATCCCATTCTCTGTAAACAGCAGAGCTGAACTTGGTCTGAATTTGGTGCTGGAGCCGGGCACACCATGAAACTACCAGAAGAACTAAAACCAGAGGGTGGCTCGTAGAGTTCCAGAGGAGGGAAAATGCAAAGGAAGTACTGTCTACACACAGAGCCCACACAAAGAAACTGGTCCTTCGGCTTACAAGTGGTCCGGAAGGTGATGGGCTTTCTGATGGACATTATGGGAGGGAAAATGAAACAAGTGATTTCTCCCACTGCTGCCACACATGCTCAGAAATAAAACCCAGTGCACTGAAGGTAGACTCAGTTCTGCTGCTTCAAAAGAGCAGGCTATTCCCAGCACTTTCCTTGAATTTGAACTTTCATAGACCCTCTGAGGTGCCGCCCAGGCCCCCACCCAGCGAGCTCAGACTCTGATGTCTCTTTCTCATCTCAGGAAGGTTCCTTCCCTGGGTACCAGGGCAAACTTCAGGCAGGGGCTGTCCTTCAGCATGTCTCCACTTCCTCCAACTGGCTTTATCCTAAGTGCCCACTTTCAGTCTGTGGGATGGGGGTGGGAAATGACACCCCAAACGGACCATTTTCAAAAACGTGAGCAAGAAATTTCAGCCCTGTTTATCGATCTTCATAAGGAGCAGACAGTGTAAGGGGTCATTTTCAGTTTTCTGTGCCAAAGACCAGTGACTGGACAGGGAGATCATATACCACTCCATCTCTGAAGGCAGATAATTCAGCGTGTATTCTATTTTAAAGCCAAGTCTTCACGCTACCTTGATGATATTGTGGAATTTACACTGAAAGGGCATGAAATGTCGCACCATCTTGTTTGTTCCCCGCTTCCATGCGCTCTTTGCTAGAAAATCCAGCTCGGCTGCTTCTGAACTCAGCAAGCACCCACAACGTCCGAGGCATGCAATTTAAACCGTGCACATTTCCTGCTGGGCGAAAGGGCAGCGGGAGAGGTACAGCAGTGGGAAACTGTCCGCAAAGCAGGGCTTCCTCTCTGAGCCACAATTTCTCAACTGCAGAATGAGCAGGACACCACCTACCTCTCAGGGGTGACACAATGACATAATGCACGGAAGCACCTGGAACAGAGTCCAGAACATCTGTAGGACCTTTCTCTGCCCCTTTGGTGCTTCTGTTTCCTCACCTGTAAAGGTGCAAGGAAGGGTCAAGGAGGGAGACAGCTATACCAGGTGACCCAGCTCGACCCTCGACATCATTAGGATTCCCCCTCAGACGTATCATCCAAGGTCAGACTCCACCATCTGAGTGTTTTCAAGGTTCACCTGGCCAAGATGAAAGTCATCATCACCAACCCCGCCACCCACAGAAACAAGAGAGTGAGCAGAAAGTCTACCATACATTATGAAAATGAGACTCGGGGCACCCAGACACTGGTGCAGCTTTCCCTAGGTTACGCCGTGGGTCCCAGGCTGAAGATCTTCAGTCAGCCAGGCAAGTGTGGTGTCCCAGGACTCACCCATGCCCTCTCCTGAGGGGCTTCGTGCTCCATGACCCCTGGTCTCATTTCTGCTGAGCCCCTCCGGTGTCAGCTTTCTGGCTCGCAGCAAACCAGAGCTGTTTGGAACAGGCTTTGGAGCACTGAGGCCCTGCAGTGAATGCCATCAGCAATGCCTTCTGTTACTGTGAGAACTTGGGTTAAGCCGGCAGCCTAATCAGGGTTAGGCTCAAGTCGATAAGGTGTCTATGGTCCATTGTAGATGGGCCAAAGAGGCAAAGTAGTGTGTCTAGGGACTAGAAAGCTTTCCCTTCCCCCCACATGCCTGCCCTCCATGCTCTATAATACACATAAGTAACTATTCCTGGGCTTAGCACATTACATAACCACTAGTTAAAATGTCTGGCTTCCCCACTGGACTGAGAGGTCACCTAGGGACCTTTTGAGGGTGACAGACATGTTTTAAAACTGGATAGTGGTGATGTATGCACAACTCTGTAAATGTATGACAAATCATTGAATTGTACTTTTGACACAGGTTAAGTTATACCTCAATCAAGCTATTTGATAAAAACTCCATCACACATTAATCATCTGTAACTTAAGACAACAATTACTGACATTATACAATACTTGTAAGGGTTACATGAGATTATGCATGGAAGGTGCTTAGCACAATGCAAACACTCCACAAGTGCTGGCTGCTATTTCTATTGTTTTATTGTTGTTGTTTTTGTTGTTGTTGGTCTAGCACTAAAGATACAACTGGGGAAAGAAAACAAAATAATGTGAAAGAAAGCTTGAGTGCTGTCATAGGCAGGAAAATGGCTCCCCAAATATGTTCATATCCTAACCCCCAGAACTTGCCCATATGTTATATACATGGCAAAGGGACTCTGCAGATGTGATTAAGTTAGGGATCAGGAGAAGGGGAGTTATCCTGAATTATCCGAGTGGGCACAGTGTAATCACAAGGGTTCCTGAAAGGTGGGAAAGGGAGGTCCAAGAGTCAGAGAGAGAGAAGACTGGAGGACACTGATGGACTTGAAGATGCAGGAAGGGCATGCGCCACAGAAGGCGGGCAGCCTCTAGAAGCTGGAAAAGGCCAGCAAATGGATGCTCTCCCAGCATGTCCAGAACGCAGATCTATTGATACCTTGATTTAGCCCTGTAAAACCCATTTCAAATTTCTGACCTCGAGAACTGTAAGACTTTGTATTGTTTAAGCTGCTAAGTTTGTTTCAATAGGTTACAGCTGCAATAAGAAACCAATACAGGTTCCGTACTGCGGAAAGCCTGACTGGCAGGTAAGAGTGGACTTGAGTGACAAACTGGAGCTGCATTGTTGTGAGATTAAGTTTTGGGCGGTGTGTAAGAGGCACTGGAGTAGAGGGAGAAAGGGAGTAAGGTGGCCCAGCAGGATGCTGTGCTTGCGGACCAGGACAGTGAGCCAGGGAGGTGCTGGACCATGGGGAAGGGCGCGTGGAGGGGCTGATGTGCCGGGACAGCCTCGGACTTTCACTGAGAGTAGAGAGAGGTCGCTGAGCCTTACAGACAGGAGGGAAAAGCTTTGGATGTCAACAAGAGAAGAAGGTTCCCTGAGAACGCAGACACAATGAGATCATACCTAGGTGCCTCCAGCCCTCCATGTATCTCTCCCACGGTCTAACATACCTGAGGCCAATCCGCTAGGGTGACCTCATCATAAACCCTGAACTGTTGCTTCCATTCTCACTTACATACTGTCTCATTTTCCCAACTTCTTGAGTATAGAGACCATCTCTAATTTAAGTTTGCATGCACCCCAGGTTCTGGGTCTCAGTAAATGTCCAATCAGAGCTCCATGATGGGTGGAGGGGAGGAAAGACAGAGAAGCAATACTTCAGAGTTTCCCAACATATTGATTAAAACTTGCTTTGAAAAAACACAATAGATGAAAACTTATAAAATGGACAAAATTAGAATGTGACTGTGCCGTATAGAATTTCTTGAAATGCTGAGCTCCCTTTGTGCATTTTCAAAAGAGTTTGCTTGCCCTGGCCAGGTGGCTCAGTTGGTTGGAGCAGTGTCCCATACACCAAAAAGGTTGTGGATTCAACTTCCAGGCAGGGTACATACTTGGGTTGCAGGTTCAATTCCCGGTTGGGGTGAATGTGGAAGGCAACCAATTGATCTCTCTCTCTCTCTCTCTCTCTCTCTCTCTCTCTCTCTCCCTCTTCCTCTAACATCAATAAACATATCCTAGAGTGAGGATAAAAAAAGTGTGCTTTATAAAATCCATTTTGGAGGCAATCCTTAAAGAAATCTCTCTACGGTATAAAAATTATCTGATAGCAGTACAGACAGGCTTGCAAATGAAGCCCTTCCCAGGACCACCAGAAGGAGCCCCACACTGCTGTGCAGGAGGATGTCAAGTAGCCCTCCTGAGGCAGACTAGGAAAGTGCTCAGACACCTCTGAGGGGGCCTGGCTCACTTCTAAACATGTGGGAAAGCTCCCCAGTTTCCCCTAGCCCTGGACTCCACCGCAATATCTCTCGTCCTGTGTCTCATGTTATTGTTAAATGCCAGTCAAATCTCTGCTTGGTCTCCCCATCTTGACCATACAATCTTGGAAGGTCAAGTTATGATGGCCCCTCCCTTTGAGCCTTGCCCACTCTTATACAGCTGCATTCACACCCCCTGCAAGGTGAGAATCCAGCACTGAGGGAGGATAGCATCCTGATTAAGACAAAGCCCTGGAGTCCAAAAGACCTGATTTTGCATTGCGGCCCCGCCCTTTCCTTACTAGCTGCTAAATCTCAGAAAAATCACCTAATCTTTAAAAACGATCAGTGATTGTTCCAACTTTGAAGGACTGTTATGCATATAACATCTATCACATATACAAAGGGCTCATTAAGATTCAGTATTTCTGTTAAGTTCTTAAGGAATAATTGATTGTTTTATAAAGCCAAATAAGAACATACAAAATGTTCAAAGTCAAAATACTCAAGTAGCCTTTAGATGTATTCATCTAGCTTATCCTCCATCCATATCAACTACAGAAGAAACCAACATAAGGGGTGATCTCTCCCAAGGCAGTTCTCCTGGGGACACACAATACAGAGGTTCAAGTATTCTGAATCAACCAGGAAAGTAGAAAGAAAAACTTGCCATAAAGACAGCAGCAAAGACACAATGAGAACCCAAGTCTTGTTATTCACTTGTGCGCGTCAAAAAGTGCAGATTTTTTTTCTTTTTGCATAATGGTGAATAATACCCATCTCTCTCTCTAAAAGTCAGATTATCTCCACAAGCGGGTTATCTGAACCATCTGAACCACCTGTCCCAGAGCTAACTGTGCCACCGTAGGGTGGGGTGGTGAGAGGGGAGGGGGAGGGGAACTAGGGGCATGACTAGTTTTCAACTTAAATGATATAATGCAGGTGCTGTTGAGTATCTGTCATGGAAAAGACACAACAAATGTTAGTTATTACTATTTCATACACAGTATTCATGTCTATATCAAAGGGGCAGGTTTACATCCTATGACACCATGCAGTACTTGGGGTTCTGCACAATTTAGTTGGTGTACAGAGGAGACGAGTTGGAGAAATCATCAGTGATGCTGACGAGAGGCTATCAAATGGATCTGAGGTGTGATAAAGTGCAATCTCACAAACATCCTGCAAACATCTGCTGGTCTGAATCCTGCTGCCCTGCCCAGGAGCTGGGGTCAGGGCTCCTTGTTCTGGATAATAATGGAGATGATGGGGAGAACACAGGGCCAGAGAGGCAGCTGAACAGAGGACTGGAGAGAGCCACAGACCTGGAGGGGCAGAGGCTGGGGCTGAGATACAGGGACCAGCCCACAGAGTGGGGAGATGAGATGCCAGAACCGAGGGGCAAAAGAACCACCTGTGGGCAGCTGGGCATTTGAGGTGGTTGCTCCAGCTGATTCATAAGTGGCCTGCTTCACTCAAGAGCCATCAGGAAACTTAGCTGGAAACTCAGCTGGAAACTCCATCTCCTAGGAGTTCAACAAAATGCCTACCACAAAGGCAAAAGGAGAGGGCCCCTTCTCCAGACCCTCCACAAATCAGAGTTCCTTTGGCCACTCACATGGAAATCTGTAAGAAAGCTGTGATTGCAGGCGCCAGGGGAATGGGAACCATTCAACAGGCGGTGCCGGGGAAATGCTACCACAGCGTGCGCTGCCATGGCCCTCCCTGCCTAGAATTCTTGGCAACAAATATGTAAAGAAACAGATTTTTGCCAGGATAATGCATGTGCATATCTAGCATCTTGAAGCACCCTGAGAACAGAGATAGCTTCCAGAAGCTAGTGAGGAAAGTGACCCCCAAAGAAACGAAGCCCTATGAAAGACAGGTGGGCTCACCAAAGCTCCAGGAAAGGGCTGGTTGTTCGGGGTATGTGTCTGCTGGCCTATGAAAATGTTAAAATTGTTGCTCAGGAAGAATTTGTGTTGGTTATAAGGGCACACTGAAACTGAGTTTCAATACCGCAACTTTTTTTCTCTTTGCCTTTTTAATTTTAACTAGAGCCTGCTCCACTCAAGGAAACAATTTTCCATAATGAGTAACAGGACCTGAGTGAGCTGCTCACACCTTTCTACAGGAATTCGTGGTATAAGACAGGGGTCCTCAACTGCAGGGCCCAGACCAGCACTGGTCCGCAGCCTGTTAGGAACTGGACCAGGCCACAGGCACTCACCTGAGCTCCATCTCACCCCCATACCCCATCTTCCACAAAATGGGTCACAAACAGGTCCCTGGTGCCAAAAAGGTTGGGGACCACTGGTATAAGGGATGTTGCAGAAAAACAGATCATAATGAGATGGAAGCCCATCACAGAGTGGCACCTCCCACCAAACTAGTCAGGGCTACGGAGCAAGAACGAGGGGCCTCCTACCCCTGACCCACGCAGACAGTCAACAGCTGTGTGAGGGTCTACACCAGTCTATGTCTTCACTTCCGTATCTTAAATAAGATGGGGCACACCATGATTTCTAACGTGCCTCTTGGTGCTTCCTGTTAGAATAACGCTGTGGTACTTTGCTCTCTCAGCTCTGCGCACACTCCGAGTACGGGGATAATATTCTCTTACACTGTTGTAACCTGCATGTGGTAATCCTACACAGTCATAATATCAACATACAATAAAAATTTAATGCACTACTATATTTTATATGAAAACAGCAAAATCCAAAGTCTCCAAGTTTCACCACTTTTCTAAGGCGTTAATTTTCTAAGTCCCCCAGGTAAGTGGACTTGTAGGTCAGTTGGCTCAGTGGGTTAACACAATTCTACTGAAAAACCAAAAGCATGGCTTGTCTGATGACTGAGCATCCCCAGCCGCAGCCAGCATGTGTAGCCTAGAACACCACCATCCCCCATATTAAAACCAACAGGACAGCCCTCCAAGTGCCTGTCTTACCAAAAGTAGGCCAGCCCGGGCAGTTGCAGACCAGCAGACATAGGGAAATGCATATTCAAGCCAAGGGTGACAGGACTTAGAGCTTTCCATTTTAAGTCTGGGCTCTGCCTGAGTCCATGATAGCACTGAAATCAAATTTCGAGTTTCAATATGAGTGACACCCTCACAACCAGCTCATTTTGTTGCATGCATGACTAAACAATCTTGGACAGGGTATTCTCCTAAAGTTTTAACTGTAATGACATGAGGCTGATGTCTTCCACAGACTCTCTAGCAAGCAGGGGGTTCACTTAGGGAGGCCTCACAGGATCTACTACTCCTATTGCTGCTCAAAACACTTGGGGGAACCTTCTTCAGAATGTCCTTGAAAGCCAGTGTCCCAGGAACACACATCCACCTGGTGACTGCGTAATCACACAGGCAGCATCACCAGCTTTGTCAGTCAACTGGTCCACATGACTGGACTCTAAATAGCCATTAGCTGATGCTAAAACTATGTTCACTCTTCAAAGAGAGAGATTTGTCACCAGTGAGTATATATATTCCCAAGGATGTCTCAGGGGCTTGCAGTAAGTTCCCACAAAAAACATCTAGTCATTCATGGAGCAAGGGCAGCTTTCTTGGAGAAAACTGTGGGGGTCCTTCATTCCCGCTGATCTGTGTTTCAGAGTGGGTGCTGTGCCCATCAAGCATATCCTGCCTCCCAGCCTTTGCCCCTGCCATTCCCTCTGCCTAGGGGATGCCCTTTCCCTCAGCCTGTTTACACTGACAAACACCTGACCCTTCAAAACCCAGCTCAGTCATTGGACCCTCCAGGACACCTTCCCTGCGTGCTCCCACCAGCCTCCTGTGAGAGAGTCTATCTCCCTCCTCTGGCCTTGTGCATACATACTTCTGCTGCATAAACCTCACTACATACTTTGTTACCAGTGTCCACAGTTGCCTCTCTCAATGGGCTAAAATGGGGTTTAATTATTTTTAAACCCCTTCAACTCAGATCATTAGCTGCACTCTCTGGCACACAGTACCATTTCAACCGTCTTAAGTGTATAGCTCAGTGGCATTTATGTATGTTTACACTGCTGTGTCACCATCACCACCATCTATACACAGGATTCTCCCCCCACACTGAAACCCCACACCCATTAAATAATAACATGCCAGCTATCCTCCTCTCAGCCCCTGGCAACCAGCATTCTGTCTCTGTGAATCTGAAGACATAGGTACCTCATATAAGTGGAATCATACAGTCTTTGTGATTCATAACTGGATTATTCCATTTAGCATAATGTCTTTAAGATCTGTCCATGTTGTAGCATGTGTCAGAATTTCCTTCCTCTTTAAGGCTGAGCGAGGTTCTATTGCATGCAGAGACCACATTTTACTTATCTGCTCTTCTGTCGATGGGCCTTTAGGCTGTTCCTACCTCTTGGCTACTGTGAATAATGCTGCCATGAACACGGGTGTGCAAATGTCTGCGTGAGTCTCTGCTTTCAGTTCTTCTGGTGTATACTCAGAAGTGGAATCCTGGATCATATGGTAATTCTATGTTTGAGGTTAAAATCTTAAATGTATTTTTAACCTTCGGGAGTAAGAGGATAAAATTCATAAATTTTTATACGCTGTTGAGAAAATAAAATCCACTCTAGTGGTGAATTTGGAAATGTCAAGTTTCACTTATTTATAAATAATTCAAATAAATGAAATGATCATACAGAGACTTCTAGAAGTATTGGACAAGTACATTTGAAATTTTAAAACTAATTGGCTCTCAACTATTGCCAGAAAAATGATACCAAGGTTAGTAAGGACATTTGACATCCACAGATATTCCCCAAAACCAATTTTACTCAACTATCTAAACCTAACCAATAATCCAGATAAAGAAAAGAAAACTTGATTTTTTCCTTCTTCTGCTGTTTTGTTTTGTTTTTCTTCTAAAGAAACTTTTTTTCAATTACAGTTTATACTCAATATTATATTGTATTACCTTCAGGTGTACAGCATAGTAGCTAGACAATCATATGCTTTACAAAGTGTTCCCCTGGTGTTTTCAGTACTCAGCCTCCTCATGTACTAATTGGGGTCCATCCTCACAGTGAGCCAGCCTGAGGGTTGATCCCATGCACAGTCAGGCTAATAGCAACCAAGATTCTACAACAGGAAGGCTCACATAACCCACACAAGGGACATTCCCGGAGCACCCAGCTCAGGTGTAGTGGGGTGGCCTACTACATAAAGCCACCCTACCAAAACTGGGAGACATCATCAATCTACCTCTTTGGGTTTTTTTCACATTTTTTTATTGTTGTTTCCATTTTCCCCCACCCCAGCCATCCACACTTCCCCCGACCTTGATCCTACCCACCTTTGGTCTAGCACTTCTATAGGCTCAGAGAGGTCAAGGCCCTTGTCCGAGGTCATTCACCCAGCCAGGAGAACCACAGAGTCCTGTGGGTTGAGGGGTTGTGTTCTCCTTCTCTGGGGGCTATTCCTCTGAGTCTCCACACTGCATCTTTCCTGCACCTTCGGCTGAGTCTGCTCAGTCAGAGCTGAGTGCCAGAGAAACAGTGATTTAAAAAACAAAGAGGTGGTTGCTCCTCTCTGAGCCTATAGAAGTGCTAGACTGATCTAACCAGATCCTGTATGTGGACAGTACAGGGCCATGGGGCTGTGGGTCCTGACTGATCCATGGGGAAGAACTCATTCCGCATAAGTGAACTTTCTGCCTCACCAAGGTCCAGAGATGATTTCTATCTAATCAATTTGAATGAAAATGTTTCCAGAATATACTACATTGTTCTATTCCTTCTCTTTAACCTTTATTTGCAGGTCCAAGGCCACTGAGAGTGCCTGATGTTCCACCTCCATGTACTATGTGACGATGTTCTCAGGAGCTATTGAAGAGTCTGTCTTGAATTGAACCAGACCATGCTGAAGGTTAAATCTCCTTGCTTATGACTAGAGACCTACAAGGTGCAACAGATGGTCTGAACCTTTATGGAACTCCAGAAGAAAACTTAAGTCATGTGTTTAAAGAAATCTCTGGTTTTAGTCGTGGAGACCCTGAGTGTTTCATCCCTGTATTCCCAGCACCTGGCGTGTGGCAGGCACTCAGCAAATCTTACTAGATTCTAATAAAATGACAGGGTAAAGATCCCTCAAAATAAGATCATTTCAGAATGTGGGGAGTCGATTCAAATATTTCAATTCAAAGCAGTCTGACAAGTCCCTACAATGTACTAAGCCCCTACGATGTGCGAGGCTCTGTTGTAAACCTTGCAGGGGCTCGAAAATAAATGTGTTCCTCCAGGATATAATCTAGCAGAAGCATTAAGACATGCAAAAGAAATAAAAAACCTCTACAATCTGTTATTGTGATCTAATTGAGGAATAAGCCAAGCCAGAACACAGAGAATGAATTCTCTAGGGGGTGGGTTTTTGAGGTTTCATAGAAGAGGCAGCGATTGAAAGAGACAGGGGTGGGGTAGGATCCCAGCACATCAAAAAATGGGCAGAAAGGGCTGCCCAGACAGAGAAAACATATTTATAAGCAGCTTGTAGATTTAAAAAAATGTGTTTTTTCTGTATATCGCTTTGCAGAGAGAATAATCATTGCCTTTCTCAACTCCATACCCCGCAATAAGTTGTGCAACCTAGCACTGACTTTGAAGAGAGAAAACTCAAATTCCAGTTAATTAAATTATACCAAATCCTCTGACTCTGCCTTTCACCCCAACGCCAACTCCTCGGAGGCTTTATCCTCATCATGGGATAGAGCAATGGAAATGACGCTTCACCAGCCTCGTGCTTCTCACATGATGGAAATAGAAAGTGATGTAATTCTGCCCTGACCACGTGGCTCAGTTGGTTGGAGAGTCATCCGGTACACCAAAAAGGCTGCAGGTTCCATCCCCAGTCAGGATGCATATGGGAGGCAGCAGATCGATGTTTCTCTCTCTCTTTCTCTCTCTCAAATCAATAAACATAACCGTTTATTGGAGGAAAGTGCTCAAATGAGGCGAGGCAGGCAAACCAAGCCCTCCAGAGGAGGTGTGGGGGCTGACTGCTTTCCTCAATCCTCAGTCTTCCAGCTGCCCTGTACTCCCTGTGCCTAGCAGCCCAGCCGACCATGGAAAGTACAGTCAGCATCCTGGCCACTGGTTACTGGGCAGAGGCCATGTCCCAGGCTTCCCCACACCCACATGTGGTGTACTGTGACGTGTTGCATTTCAAAGTTGAATAAACCTAGGACAGAGAGCTGAAGTAACTTGTCAGACATCACACACTAAGCAAGAGGCAAAGCTGGGATCCTCACCCAGGTCCAAGTGAATCCTCAGCCCAGTCTTAGCTATGCTGGTGCTTCACAAAACTCAAAAGCCCAATTCTTCTCTCAGTAGGCACTGTACACAAACATTCTGAGTTACTGTCTCTACATTTTTCCTGTTCCATCAGCAACAAATGGCAGAGAAATGCAACTGCCCACAAAGTTCCCCAGTCCTTGCAGCAATGCTCATATCATTATGCCTCCTCCACATTTTTTAATTGAAAAAAATGTCACTATAAAATGTCACTCAGACATAAGATGTACCTAGACTCTCCTTGTGTCTTTCCTGCCCACGCACAGATCCCTCTCCGATTCCCAATCCCACAGTTTCCTGTTATCTGACAGAAGTAATTTCAGTTATCTTCTTATTAAGGGGATGTCTTCCTGGGTCCACTCTCTTTGGGTCTTGGAATAAAGTAAGCAACTTCTTATGCAACGCAACCCCTGGACCGTAGAAACCGCCCCCTCTCTCTCAAATTTACTGAAATCCCTATCTTTGGCAGAGAACATAAGCTCTCATTGCAAACTTAGGAACTGGCCTTTAAATGCTGACACCATTGGTGAGACTTCCTGGAAACCGCTCTGGACTGACTCCAAGTGTGAAGACTCGGGCCCGGTCGAGTCACATCCCTTAGCAAGTGCTGCGCGCATTGAACACAGAAGAGTCGGCCTCACTGTTCTCAACATCGCTTCCCAGGCTGACATTCAGTGAACCCACAATTCCATGGACATGGAATCCATGAATTCATATAAAGTGTACACTGCAATGATCAGATACTCTTCTGAGAGCTTGTTTTGATATGAGAGTATTGGGGAGGAAAAGGATTTTAAATGCCTGAAAGTGACAAGAGGAAAAAAGACACAGAATAAGGATGCGGCCCTTTAGCCACCTTATTGTTCTGCCAGGACTATCTGATGGATGCCCCCTCTCCACCGTCAGGCAAACTGTTCTCATTCCTACCAATTAAATCCTGTACAATCATGGCTCAGTGCACCTGCAGTGGCCATCTTCCTCCCCTTCCCTGTAGCAGTGCAGTCGGAGCTGAGACGATGTGGTGTTTTATGAGCATACGAGTGAGAATCCTGAGTCTTGAAGCTTGTGGGGGTTTCAACAGACCATTTCCTAATGAAAGATAAATAATCATAATTATCATATTCCCTATACAGATGTGGCAACTTTGTGCCCCCAGTAGACATCCCTTAGTTTCCTAGGGCTGCTGGAACAAATTACCACAAACTCAGTGGCTTAAAACACACAAACATATTCTCTTATAGATCTGGAGGTCAGAAAACCTAAAGCCAAGTGTGGAGTGGGCTGCGTTCCTTCTGGAGCCTGTAGGGGAGAATCTATTTCTGCACCTTTTCTAGCATCTAGAGGCCACCCACATCCCTTGGTGTGTGGCCTTTACCCCATTTTCAAAGCCAGCAACAAAGCATCCTCCAATTCTTGTCTCTCTGCTTCCATCCTCACATCTCTACCGACTCTGACCCCCATGCCTAGCTCTTAGAAGGATCCTTATGATCACATTGTTTCTACCCAGATAATCCAGGATGATCTCCTCATCTCAAGATCCCTAATGTGGTCAATCATACCTACAATGTACCTTTTGGCATGGAAGGCAGTGTACTCACAGGTGCCAAGAATGAGGACATGGACATCTCTGGGGGACTTTTCCTGAGGGAGACATTTTTCAGCCTACCACAACAGCCATTAAATTTCAGTTGGATTTTTTTAATATAATCAAAATCACATTTTAAGAATCAGGATAGTCTGTAATAGAATATGTTTTTGTTGCTGAGGGAAACATTTTCAAAAGGATGTTTTCAGTTTTAAGGTGTCCTATGATATAATAGAAAGGCAAAAATTAAATTATTTAATCAAGAAGATAAAAAGGAAAGCGCTGACTGGTGTGCTCAGTGGGTTGGATGACATCCCACAGACCAAAACATCATCGGTTCGATTCCTTGATCAGGGCACATGCCTGGGTTGCGGGCCAGGTCCCTGGTTGGGAGTGTGTGCAAGGCAACTTTCTAAAGTTTCTTTCACACATCAATGTTCCCTCCCTCTCTTTCTCCCGTCAGTCCCCTCTCTCTAAAGGTAAACAAATAAAATGTTCAGAAAAAAAAAGATGGTAAAAGGAAAGCTAGACAAAATAATGATAAAGCACAAAAGCAGTGGTCAATCACAGATTCCTTAATAAAGAAATATTGAAGAACCCTGTGGCCTGTGCTCAAAAGCACCTAGAAAGCCTATGGTTGCAAGTGACCTGATTAGATGTGGACATACAGATTCATCAGTCTGCCCAGTGTCTCCTCCAAGTGGGGCAGGCTCAGGGCCTGGCTCAGTGTCCCTGTGGCTGAAAATCCAAGGAACCCGCCAGCCCCATGAAACCAGCTGCAAGTCCCAGAGGCACCATCTTCCCGTGCAAAGCACCAGATGCTTGCTCATGCACATTTCACAGACCATCATCCCAGCCCTGCAGAGAGGCTGCCCAGGCACTCCACCTCCTTTGCCACATCAAGAAATCACAACTCAAGGAGGTCTAGAACCTCGCTCAAAGCCACATGCTGAATTATGAGTAGAGGCAGAACTAGTCCAGAGGGTACACTTTTCCCTTTAGTAGCCATCAAATCCATCCACGGAATCTTCACCAATAAAATAAACCTTCAAAGAACCTGGATTGATCCTACTAAGATCATTCCTTTATCTTAAATAGACGCTTCTCCACAATTCCCTCCAATCCTCATTCCAAACCCCTCTTATCCTCCTCCAGCTCCCTTCTGCTCTCTCACACACTCCATAAACATAACTAAAAATTTCTATCTGGATGCATTCAGGTTTTGTTTCCATCCCCTGACTCCTCTCCCTAAAATGACTGTATCATCTAAATAAGATGATTATGAGAGGCTGAACCATTAGAGGTTAAATCTGGGGATTCAGGAGTCAGACAGCCTGGGTCTGTGACCTGGCTTTAGCTCAGATGCTGTGTGACCTTGAGACAGTCACCTAACCTTTCAGTGCCCTCATGTCCTCTTCCAGAAATGAGAATCGTAACAGCAAGGGCCTGGCAGAGCAGTCACGAGAACTGAATGAGAGGAATGCAAAGCCCAGCGGAGCTCCTGAGCCTGCACTCTGAACCACTGGCACATCAAATGGAGGCATCCTTGGGGTGTCCTTTCCTTCCTCTCTGATGACAAGGGCCTCACCTTCCCTTGGCCCTCTCTTGGTCCCCCCAAATTCCCTCTGCTCCAGCACACTCAGACATAGAGACCAGACGAACCTTCCTGGAGCTTAGTTTACATGACTTCCAAACACAGCTCCTCCGACGGCCTGCCCACTGAAGTCCCACCTCTTGGCCTGGCCTCCTGAGCCCCTAGCACCTAAACAACCTTTCAACCTGCTTTGTGATACGCCCACCTCTCACCCTCCACACTGATCATCAGAGTGAAAGGAAAGGACACCCTAAACAGCCTCCAAGGCCCAGCACACACCAAACTTTCCTATCCCTAGATTTTTTCCAGTTTGCCCTTTCTGCCATAGGTCACAGCCTTTCCCATCCTTCAGGGTCCAACTCAAGTGTCTCCCTCTGTTAGAAGGCTCCGCTGACCAACGATGCCACCCCCACTCCAGGACACAATCGCTCTTCCCACTGAAATCCTATAGTTCATTTTGCATAGCATTTTTGGCATTTAATGGGTTAAATTCATATGGACCAATTGCAGTGGTGGAGATATTCTGCACGTGGACTGTGCAGAACACAGTGTCAGTGTCAGTATGCCGGCTGTGAGTGACATTGTCTACAGGTTTGCGAGATGTTAGCATTGGGGAACTGGGTAAAGGCTACAGCTGGCCCTTCTGTTTTATCTCTTACAACTTCATGTAACTCTCAATTATCTTACAATAAGTTTAATTTAAAAGTTAAGATAAGCTTATAGTTTATTCAGCACCCACCTTTACCATACACCACTCGAGACGTTTACCTAGATGAGCCCCAAACCTTCCCTGATCTCTAGACATCATTATCCAATGGCCTATTTAGAATCTTCACTTGGACAACAGCATCTCAGAGGTAACACGTCCAATACTGAGCTCCTGCACTCCCCCACCCCAATGAATCTCCTCTCCATTCTTCTAGTTGATCAGGCCAAAAATCTGGAGGTCACCCCTGACTCCAGTCTTTCTCACATACTCCACATCCACCCCATCAGCAAATCTCAATAAATTCACCTTCAAGACAGATCCAGAATCTGACTACTCCTCCCACCTCCATGGCCACCACCCCGGTCCCTGGCCACCATTATCTCTCATCTAGATTAATACAACAGCCTCCCGCAAACACTCCCCTTTTCTGCTTCTGTTCTATTTCATTGTCATACAATAAACGTTGTCTCCTGTCACAGGAACAGAAGCCCCAAGAGGGCAGGGAATTCTGATTCATTCTGTGCTGGGTCCCAGAGCTCAGAGCAGTATCTGAAACATCACAGGTACTCAATAAACATTCATGGAATGAGTGAACAAATGAATGAATATTATGCCTTTGATATTTTTTTAAAAACACCTCTGAGGTCAACATTACTGTCTCTCTCTTTTTTTTGCAAGTGAGGAAAACACAGTTCAGAGACAGAGAGTAGGCCCTGCACAGTGTGAGGGCCGCAGGTCCCCTATTCCAAGAGCCACGTCTCATGCACCCTGCTCTACCTAAAAGTAGCCTCTTAGCTGGGTCCTTCAGGGCAGGACCATATATGATGGATCATTTTTTTAAATGTATTTTATTGCTTATGCTACTACAGTTGTCCCAACTTGCCCCCTTTGCTCCCCTCCACCCAACGCCCCCGCTCCCTCAGGCAATGTCCTCACCATTGTCCATGTCCATGGCTCACTCGTATATGTTCTTTGGCTACTACCTTCACCATCTTTCAATCAGTCCTCCCTCCCCTTGATGGATCGTTCTGACTTTCAGTATCTTGACCTCATGCTTAGATATTGCAGGATGGAAAGAATGAAACTTTTTATCTATTTATTAAAATGTAATTAATAACTTCCGTTATTATTTCTCATGTATGTTTTAGTGGTATGTAACTGGTAGCTTAGCTCTCACAATTCTCTTCTGTGAGGTAAGGTGTTACTCCGAGATAACGACCCCTATTTTACTTAGAGACAAACTGAAGCTCTGTTTCTGCTCCTCTTTGAGGCTCCACCCACTGTGCCACACTACCTGACTGCAAACGAGACCAACCAATGCCCAGAACACACAGGAAGCTTCTCGGCCTTCTCACTGGCATGCCGTCTTTCTTACCCCCTGTGCTGCGGAATCTCACTATGAGGTATTTTTTCTTATTGGGTTTCCTTAGCCTGGCAATGGACAATTTTATAGCTGTCTTCTCTACAAATACCTTTTTCTGTTTTTTTCCTTAGAACTTGCTCAGAACTGGGTCAAATTTGGGAAGAATGCAAAGAGCATGATTGTGAGAGTGCGCTCAATTTGTCTCTGCCTGGTAATTTGTTAAGGCCATGAACACACAACATGATGTATGAGTTCCCTGCCCTGGGTCTATTGTCTGCTGTCCCCACTCCTCAGCTTCCCGAGTGACCTGGAGCATCTCAAGCACACAGAGTCTCTTTCTCTATGAAGACAAATGTCTTCATAGAGACATGAGTGGGCAATGCTTTAGTACCAAAAAACATATTATAATAAAAAAACTATCATTGGTGGCTCAGAGGAAAACACATCCCTTCTACAGTTGTCTGTCTATTTGCAGAGGGGATGGCATCTGTCCTGAGCTCACAGCTGTGACATGTGCCACAAGTTAACCCGAAGCCATTAGCACCTATCTTGACATCTTATCGAACTTAAATATCCTTAAAAGAGAGATATACTAAACATATGGGTAACTTTCAAGATTTAACAACTTGTGAGGACACCATTAGTGTTGTATTAGATGTCAGACTTTATTGCCTCTTACTTCAAGAAAGACATTCCATCTTGAATAATTCTTGCCTTAATCATGGGCAAACCTGACCCTGATCACAGCTGGATGAGGAAATACACCCTAGGCCCTTTAAACCTGAGAGTACCCTCCTGTCCAGTACTCCTACCCATTTGACCTCTCTCCTGCAGCAGAACCAGCATGTTCCTGAAGTGCAAAGAAAGGAAAGGTGAAAATGACTGTGGGGTAAGGGAGGAGAGTAACTCTTTGGGGTGACAAGGAAGAAGGAGGAAGAGGAAAGTGAAATAGCCTAGTATAAGTACTTGGCACAAAATAAATGCTCAGGAAACGTGATCCCTCTGCCCTGATATCCCCGCTTGCCCAGCACAATAACGTCAGCAAAATGTTGTTGAATTCTGAGTTCATATCACCGTGGTGGCATGTCGGGGTGGAAGGGCCCCTGGGGTCTGAGGACCTCCAGAGGTTCTATGGAGAAGGATCACGGGCAAGGCCAGAATCAGGGTTCTTGGCAACTCTGCCCTCTACACACACACACATACACACACACACACACACACACCTGAAAAAGATGAAAACATGACCCAATTCCAGATTCACAACTAAGGCTTAGTTTTGTTCTTTCACTTTCAAATGAAACGGATGTTTTGCACTTTTCAGTTTGGTTCGATCAACTCCTTTTCAACTGGCCAAGGCAGGAGAAAGAGAAAAGAAATTCAGAGTTTCCCTCCACTCTTACTGCTTCCCCCTGGCCTGCCAAGCAGTAAGATTAACACTCAGCCCCTACAGGGCAGTCTGCCATGTGCAAGGCACCATGGGCAGCCTGCCACATGCTTTTCCTATGAGGTGGGCACTATATGCCCCACTTTGTGGATGAGGACACTGACATATGTGTGTTTAAAACCTGTCCAAAGGCACAGAGATGGTCAACGACAGATGCAGGACTTGCATCAAGTTCAGTCTCACTCCAGAATCCCTGGCATTCCCCGCTGCAGGCAGGAAGTCCAGCTCTTCATCCGTGGCCTGGGGGTTGTCTGGGGCAGCCCCAGCCACAAGCAAGCGACCTTTGAAGTAGCACAGTCTCTTTTAGGTCTATTTAGCAGAGTAAACTGCAGTGTGTTTCTATGACACCCTTAAAAAGAGACTTGGCATCAGCAGCAGCTGGAGCAAACTTTGAAAATCTAACATAGCCCATGAGTTTAGGCAAGTTCCTGACTCAAACAAAGTTTGAAAGAAAGGGGCCCTGTCAATCAACCAAACAAATTAATTGGGCACAAAGAGGTGACCTATTTTTAATACAGAGTTCTTCCTTCCAAAAGTGGATTTTGGCTTTTGAGAATATGATGACCAGGGGGACCACACGTGGCATGTAAAACACACTTAGAGGATATGAAGACGCTTAGCTGGAGACACGGTGCCTCTCAAACCCCATCACCAGCAACCATCTGAAATCAAAGAAATGAATGCCTGATGGACCTTGGGATTCAGTCTTTGGTCCTTTCTTTTATCCATCTCTTCGATATAATGAAGATTCCAAAATTTTATCTCCTGCCTAAATACTTTGAGCCCCAGAATTCAATGTCCGAGAGCCCACTGGCCATCTCCATCCAGTGGGACAGCCCTTGGTTCTCATCACCTTCTTCCTACCCTGTTCCAACCCCTGTGTCCCTGGGCTCAGTGACTGGCACCACCTGCACCTAATTACCTAATTACCTAATTAGGTAGCTGTGCACCTGACTCCCCTTCTGCCTCGCCCACCCTACATCCGTACATGGAGACCTGCTCTGATGGAGACGGTATACCATGCAGTTAATGAAGGGCATGAACTTCGGTGTCAGAGAAAGCTAAGCATGAATCTCATCTATCAATTATTAGTTGTGTGACCTTGGGCAAGTAATGTCATCCCTTTCACGCTAATTTCCCTTTCACAACGACACCTCCCACAGGCAATGCAAGCATTAAATTGGATAATATGAACATGGCCAAGTGCCTGCATTTTTAACTTCCCAAACTCACTTCTCTGACAGTTTGGGACACCTGCTAAGGTTAGGCCCTCACCATTTCTCCCCTGACTATGAGAATGGGCTCCTGATGGTGCCCCAGCCTCTAGTTCCACTCCCTCAAATGCTTTCTCCACTCCACAACCAATGCAATCTCTGTAAAGACGAGAAGAGCCTCACGAGCATGCAACAATACACCTTGTCCCGTCTCCCCAGAGAAACCAAAACCAAACAAATCCTTTGTGTAGTGAGGAGTATAAGAGAGGCCCAGTTCACAAGGCGTAGGTCAGCAATTGGTATGACTTTTGTTCAACCCCTTTTGTTGAACCCATTTAAAAATATGACAAAAGTTGTATCTCTTCACCCCAGAAAAAAAGCACTACTCATAAATGTACACAATATTCAGAAATTCCAAGAGAAGCCCAGGCCTCAGGTTCAAAGCCCCTGACTTGGAACATTCTCTGGCTTGGCCTTTAGCAGCTTCAAAGCTCGTCAGAAGCCTGTCCTCTAGGTTGACTAACCTCAGTCTCTGGGGATTCAAAATTCAGAACAACACATTTCTTAATTTGCATATTCAGGGTCTTCAAAATCTAGCAAGAGAATTCAGCAGGAAGCTCAAGGCATTTTTCCCAGAAATAGATGGTACCTCTGAAGGGTTCTTAAAGAGATTAGCATAAAATTATGATCAATCATTCACCTGAAAGTCTCAGAAGTTCTTTCAGCCCCAGTAGGTGCTGGCTGAGAAACTGTGCACGGCCGTCTGAAGAGAGGCCCCGTGGAGGCGCAGGAAACAGAGTTCTCAGGTTCGTCCCTGCGACTCTCCTTCCCCACCTCTCCTACTTGGACACCAGATGGCAGAGGGACTAAGCTCTCTAAAGTTTCCTACAAATTGCATGGAGGCACCAGACCAAGAATTTTAGGACTCGTCCCTGGTACCATGCTTCTAGGCAGAGATGCTAGACTGCAACCCAGATGGCCCAGCTACCCATTTCACTGGATATCAGCAGAGCAATTACCGGCAAAGCACAGACAACTGGCACCAGCCTAACTATTCCTACACCTGATTGTGCAAATGGTGGCACACTCCCTAGGCCAGCATTACTTCAGGTCCTAGGGCTGCTTATTTTAGCAGCTTTATGAAAAAAAGAAGGATACCTTTCTCATATCACAAAAAACAAACCTTAGGGTAACAAACAATTAATACTGAAGTTGATGTTTAGAGTTTAGAAGAAACATTAAAACAAAAAGTGACCTTGAATTTTAACCATATAAGGTCAAGGGAACCCTGAGGAAGTGGGAAGAAGCTGGGTAAGGGAACAGCAGGGGACAGGGATGCCACTGTTCACAAAAGCTACACCCCGATAAACCAGTGGCCAGGCTCCTTCATTTCCAGAAAACATCACTATCCTGAAACAGCTTCCCACTTCAGGGAGGAAGGAATGGAAATCTTCCTTCTAACGTGTTGAACCCAAGGAGCTGACGATGTCCCCTTCTGAAGGGGGTGTGAGTTCTGGTCATGGAGCTGTGATTTCAGGCCCTCCCCATTTCCCAGCACCATCTTTCCTCCAACCCATAAAATAAATATTGTGGGATACATCAGGCTTTTCTTTGTTTTTAAGGACATATACAGCCATGTGCACTCCTAATCCTTGGAAGCATCTCAATGAGAACCTGTAAGGTTTAAATTTCCGACCAACCATGGATATTTCCCATGTCAAAGGGCAGGTCTTAAAGGATCCTTGTTCTAGAGCACAGGTGGCAAACACAAAGCCAGCGGGCTGAATCCATCCCTCCACCTTGTTTTACCCGGCCTGGGACCTTGTTTCTACCTGGCAACAGCACCAAGCTCCTTGCCCCTAGTTAAGGAATAGTTACACTTATACAGTCCTAAAATTACACTCAGCCCTTTGAAGGTAACCGCAAGGCTGATGTGGCCCCCGGTGAAAATGAGTCTGACACCCCTGTTCTAGTTCTCAGGACAACACAAGGTTTAGAAGCCAGTGTCACTGGGTTCCTTTTCCTCTTCTTTCTTTGACAATTTAGACCCTGACCTCCATACCAATGAGGACAGGGTTTTGGATGAGGCAAGGGGACTAGGAAAGGTGTTCTGATAAGCTTAAAACTAAGACACAGAGAATCACTATGGGGTGTCCAGATACTTCCACTTTAATAGGCCTTTCCAATTAGGGGCACTCACATTCTGAAGCGTGTCTGTCCTAACAGGACAACTGCATAATACTGACTAGTGCTTTTGCTTTTTCCTCTGAAGAACCAACTTGCCCCAAGGCTGGAGTAATAACCCTTTGTCTGGGTGTGTCTTGTCATGACAGTCATCATCGTCATCACTGTCGTCATCATAACAACTGCAACAATTACTATTACTCATACCATTGTTATTTATTGGGCACTTACTCTAAGCCAAATACACAATAGTAACTCACTCTGCTTGTATTCCCTCATATTATCTCTGTAAAGTATATACTATTATCCACATTGTACAAGTGAGAAAACCAAATCTCATGGAGACCTGAAGTAGGTAACCTGGCTCTAAATGCCATGTATGATCAACCACGCTTCACTGCCATGTGTATCATCCCAATTCCACTCTTGTTATAGAATGAATAATCAGGAACAATGAGCTCACTTTGCCACAAACTCCTCTTATCAGAAAACCTGGCATTCATTTATTCAACAGGTATTTCTGAGCAGTCACTATGTGCCGATGCCTTCACTATGTTTGTTCACAGGGATGAACCTGATGTATGTAGGCCCCGCCCTCAAGGGTGGGACCAACTGACCAGAAGTTAATATTCTCCTGGAGGCCTCCAGGGTCTGTGCCATCCGGACTTCGCTGCTGGCTCTGCTGAACTTCTTCCTTTCACAGATGAATTTGAAATATAGTCTGTATATATTATAGAAATAACAAGTCTCCAATGCTTTGAAATTATAGATCCATCATTCCTAATCATTTATAATACTTTCTCTTCAAAAATAGTAAGCAGGAGATTCCTAAAAGTAGTATTATATGTAAGACACTAATTTAAATATTGGAAAATAGGGTTAGAGGTTGGATTTCTTGTCTGTGAATACACAGTTGCCCATTCGGTGGCTTTAGGTCCATATGATAAAAAAAGCAAAATAGAAGTTAGTTTCTTTCCATTCCACTATCTTCAGGCACCTGGGCTCCTTTCAACACACCACTCTGTCACCCAAGGGTGGCATTCCCTTGGTGTCAGATGATGGCACTCCCATCCAGTAATAAAAGAAGGTAAGAAAAAGATGCAACAAAGTGCACCAAAGTTACCCAATGTCACTGCTGCTTACATCTCATTGGCCAGAATTTACTAATATGGCCACACCTAGCTCTTAAGGAGACTGGGAAATGTAGTCTTTATTCTAGCATCCATTTGTCCAGCTAAAATATCTGCTACTACAAAATTATATTGGGGAAGAGCTAACCACCTCTGTTGCAGCTGCTCGATAGTACAACTGAGATGGGAACCCTGGTCTGAGGGACTCCAGAGACCCTACTCCCTGAAGATCAGACAAGCTTTGAGGAGAGGACAAAGAGGGAAGAGAGATCAAATGTATGGTGATGAAAGGAGACTAGGCTTTGGGTGGTGACAACACATAGGGTACACAGATGTCATATTATAAAGCTGTACACCTGAAATTTATATAATGTTATTAACCAGTGTTACCCTGATTCACTGAATAAAAAATTAATAAATAGGAGAAAAAAGATAAAATAGGCTTTAATTCCTGTTTTCATAGCAATGACCATTGGCCCTCTCTTCTTCACTGCATAAAGAAACTTCTAAGTATTACTTTAGAACTTTCTATAACATTTCATTAGCTTTCAATTCAATAGCAAGGAGCCATCTCTAAGCCAATTTGTATGATCTTTGAAGCTTTTAAAATATATCTGCTAATTCTTTGATCCTCCTCCTTTCGAAAGATGGAGCCTCATTCCACTTACCTTTAGTGTGGGCTGTGTTTAGTGACTCACTTTTAACAAATAAATGTGGCAGAAGTGACAATCTGTGACATCTGAGACAAGATCATAAAATGAGTATTCATTCCAGGAAAAGCCAAATCGCAGTCCTATGGTGAGGTCCTCGTGGGAGGAACTGAGGCATCCAGCCAAGATCCACATGAGTGAACTTGAAATTGAATTTCCCAGCCCCAGTCAAATCTTCAGATGATTGCAGTCTCAGCAAATATCTTAACTGCAACCTTTTGAAAGAATTTGGGTAAGACCAGCCATCTGCACCACTCCTGAATTCCTGATCCACAGAACTGTGAGATAACTGTTTTTAACTTTAAACCAAGAAGTTTGGAGTAATTTCTTACACAGCAATATAACAATACAAGCCTTGATGTAAATTCAGTGATCTTCCAGCTTGAGAATTAGAGAAATTAGAAATAACCACCTTGATAGAGAAAATTTGTATTTTAAATGGCTATGTTCTAGCTCATCATCTGCTTTTTAATTATTTGAAGCAGTGATTAGATGAGGTGTCCTAGATGCCACTGTGAAGAGGAAAAGCTGGTGAACAGCCCTGCTAGAACACACTGCTGACATCGCATCCCTGAGTAGTCCCAGGAAACAGCTGAAGCCGCTGTTGGCCAATTACCACCAGGAGAGACAACCCAGAATCAATAAAGCCGATATCAAAACAATGAGTTTTGGCAAACTCTCTTCAGCAACCAGATGAATAATGCTGAACAATTCTACTCAACAGGTCAACTAATCGAATTACCTGAGGAAGCACTGTGGGGCTTAACTACTTTAGATCTATTAGGATACACTTCTGCTGAAAGTGGAAGGTTCCACAGGAACAATGTTAAAGTTAGTTTGTAATAGAAATGAGCAGTTCATAGCTCCTGTTCCTCAAATATCCCAAGTCCAGTTCATGCTTTGTGATGCAGGTTCTTAAACTTTCATGCAAACTTTCACCTCTTCCTGCTTTCTCAAGCAGGCCTCGTAGGAGTAGGAATCAGAGAAACGTGCTCTGCAGCGTACTTGGAATCATCTGATGGGAAGGCTTTATAGATTACAATCTGCCATCGTCTCTCTGCAGCTGGAGAGTCTAAGATTAGCACTTCATCCTTCATCTACAACCACCGCTATCAGAAGCCACTACTACAAGTAGAAATAGATTAAAAAATGCTTTTATATTGGGTACTTTTACTATGGGCCAAGGGTACCTATTTAAAACATAAATGAGAAGACTATTCTTTTAATGGGACACATTACGGCTTTCATTGGAATAATGAAACTCATGTTACCATCGTGCCCCAGCCAATTAAAAGCCTGGAGCCAAATGTAATGCTTATCCACATGTATTTGTTTTAGAGACTGTCATCATTCTTCTTCCTCTTTATATGTGGGTTTTTATGTTTTACTTCTATTCTGACAGCCTTTGCAGTTCATGTTTCTTCTTTTATCATGCAATGTCTCGATCGCTTTTGGAAACAGGTCGCATATAGATTACAAACAAATAAAATGAAAGTGGCAGGGATGGTACTCGGGCTTCGTTCTTGACCACAGCTATCAACATATATTTTCTGAACAAGATGAAGGAAATTACAAGAAGATTTAGAGAAGTGTCCCTTTAAGGAGTGGGCCCTTGGAAGCAGCTACCATCAGAGAAGTCCCTCTGTACTCTGCTAACAGAGCTTCATAACTTTCCACACAACAATTCTCTCTCAAAGCTCAAAGGCAGGTCAATCCCCCAGGAGGACAGTACCCACACAGATAAAAGATCCAGGTTGTAAGGCTAATTCCCAGCCCGGGAGCAGAGCTGCGTATCTGGAATCCCTACCCTGGTTAGATAATGGGGTTCATTGTGTAGGTTTTATTGCTTCCTCTGGAGGAGTGAACTTTGAGCCACCAAGTTTCTCATATAAGAGTCATGAGCTTCTCTTCTTGTGACAGTAATGTTTCTGCCTCCTTAAAACCCCTCTTGAAGAGGCTGCAGAAGGAAGTATCTCATAAAAGGCAAGTAGGGTATGCCTCTGGTTTTTTTTTTTTTTCATCAACGAGCAAAAGTAAAGGAGAGAAAAAAGGAGGTGGGGCAGAGTCTTCTTTACAAGAAAATATCCGATGAACCAGGTGGGTGGGGGTGGGGAAAGATCGTTGGGAAGGTCTGGCACGGAAGTCAGCCCCCTTCCGGCATGAACTCATGCCCATCCCCAGCCCTCCCAGGCTGCAGGGCATCTCTGCTCCCGGTGAGGAGCACACTGGGCTCACACAGAGCTTTAAAAATATCTCTCCACCCACAGGAAGTTTGACTAATCAGCCAAGTTCTCACCCATGTGTCACAGTGGTGGCAGTGATATGCCTGATACAGGCAGAGGGTGCAGGGAAGGCACAAAGGGTCTCATCTAGCAGGAAGGAGGATTCAAAGCATTAAAGATAAAAGGCATGAGCTCTGACGAACAGGTGGCAATTTGCCTCCCAGGTCCAACACATGCTAGTGATGCTACTAGGTGATTTAAACTCTCTCTTTTCCACATTTGCAAACATAGGGTTAATAATAGTACCTGCATCATAAGATTACTGAAAGGGTTAAATGAGTGAATTCATACAATGTACTTTGAACAGTTTCCTAGTATGTAATAAGCACTCAGCTGTGATGATGATGATGATGATGATGATGATAACAATGACACTATTGAAACTTAAAAGATGAATATGAGTTTCCCATGTAGACAGACCATTCCCAACGGAAGCTGTACAACCAAAGAATTGAACAAAATATATAAAGCCTCTGTTTTCAGGTACTACCTGACAGGCAGTAGTACAAGACTGTAATTGCAGAGAGACAGGAAATGCCCAGGGCAAGCCCATGTTCACCCTGGTTCTCTGCCTGGGGTCAACTTCCCAACAATAACTCATACTTTGGGGTAGTTGAAGGGGCTGAAATCTGTGGGGTAAGGCAGCAAAGAGAAGAAAACTATGCAGACAGGGGCCCCAGAAGCCCATGTGTGTGTTCCCTATCCGTACTTGGCTGAAGACTGGGCTATACCAGTTGGTATTAAACCAGACCACCAGGAAGCAGCTGCTATGAGTTTGAGAAGAAAAAACAGATACTAGAATTTAAGCAGCCCTAGGAGATGTCTGAAAAACCTCATTAACATCCCTGGGCATCCAGCTGGGACACTAGAAAGATCATGTGGTAAGAGTAAGGACCACACTATAGAAGCCTGCTTTAGACTCACCCTAACCAAACCCTGACCAGATCCACAAGGAAGGCAGAGTTTGGAGGCTAAAGTTCAAGGAGCTTAGGAGCTACCTTGGGATTTCCACAGATCTACCTTAACAAAGAATAAAACCAAACTCACACATATTTATGGTTGTCAGCTAGTAACTAAGGTAGTAGAGCAAAAATCAGCCCTCTTCAGAGAAAGAAAGCAGAACACAGAGTCTCTATAACATAGTATTTACAGTGTTTTGATGTACAGTCAAATGTTGGCAGACCTGCAAATAAACAACAACAACAAAAAATTTGATCATAATCTAAAAAAAGACAATAGAAACTAACCCCGAGATGGCCTAGAACCTAGATGTTGGATATAATACATGAAGACTTTAAGGGGCATTATAAGTATATGAAAATATGTCCAAAGAATTTTTTAAATATGTTATTTATTTTTAGAGAGAGCAGAAGGAAAGGAGAAAGAGATGGAGAGAAATATCAATGTGTGGTTGCCTCTCGCACACCCCCTAGTGGGAGCCTGACCTGGCCCGCAACCCAGGCATGTGCCCTGACTGGGAATCAAACCAGCGACCCTTCGGTTTGCAGGCCAGCACTCAATCCACTGAGTCATACAAGTCAGGCTCTGTCCAAAGAATTTTTAAAACATTGTTTTAATGAGTAAACAGAGTATTTCATTAGAGAAATGGAAACTATTAAAAGATTTTTTATTCTAAAACTGAAAAAATTGTTTCTGTGCATGTGTTGAGAAAATGAAAGAGAAAGAAAGCAGATGCTCCCCCAGACCCACTCTCCCCTCACCAACGTACAACTGACATCCAGGTCTGGCTTGGCCAAGGGGCTTCCATTCAGAAAAACAAATAGGACAGTGAACTTCATGTTTTGAGTAAAGTGAATTAGTAATTGATAACAAAGACTAAAAATCAAACAATGCAATATTAACAGTCAAATGAAAGGTATTCACTATACTTTCCAAACCTCTGTGGATTTGAAAATGTTTTTAAAAGTTGAAGAACTCTTAAATATGTACATATTTATATACAAGTATTTGTAGGGCACCAAGAAAAAAGTTATAGCAGAGGGAAAACTTAATCAAGTGAGGAGCAGCCCTCCGATGAAATGGAACTGATTGGTACAGGTGATATCACGGACGAGGTATGAGGGGCTCTCCTCCTGGCAACTGCGTTGTCCAGGAAGCGGGGACCTGGCTGAAGAGAACAGCAAGGTGGTCAGGGAAGAAGGAATACTTATGAAATAAGTTTATCGGCAGCACTCCGCCAGTTATATGTGGGAAGGAAGAGAAAAAGAGGAACCAAGGATGACTCCCAAATTACCACTGCGCTGACTGGGTATACTGTGGTATCATTTCCTGGGGGAAATTCCACAGAAAGGGCAGGTTGGGAGGACAAAGGAACTCCGTCGGGCTCCGGGTCTTTGGAGTCTAAGAAAGCTGTGGGGCATCTACACAAGACTATAGGTAGCAAGTCTAAAATTCAGGAGGGAGGCGGAAATTGAGGATCTCAAGGTGATTGGCATATAGACGCCCAGGGGAAGGATAGCGGTGTGTAAGGAGTGAGCAGGATATAAAGGAGCACAAGGAAGAGTGAAAATAACAAAGGTAGACAAGAGGTAGGAGGAGAGCCGGCTAGTGACATGATGCCAACACAGTGACAAACTTCACAACCAAAGGTGTGACAAATACTGCCCTATGCTGCAAAAGTCCAGAATAGACCCTGAGTGTCCACTGCATTAGGCAAACGTGGGTCATTGAGGAACGTGGGCTGTGTGAAGCCAGGATTCTGGGACGGTCCCAATGATGTTAGCCAACTACCAAAATGTGGCTTCATGATGGAAGGGTGGCAGACGGAGACATGCACTCCCAAACTAAAATGAAAATACCGCCCAAAATATATGTATGAGCACATCACCAGGGATACTTATTTTGAGATATGGACACATGTCAGAGCCTGAAGAATGTTCACTAATCGCAACACTAGTTTCACTGGAGAAACGCAACTTCCACCCACCCGAGAACTACAGTGGCGCATTGCGAAGGAAGGCTTTGACTTACCACCATCGTTCGCCCTTGCCAGGGACCCAGAGGCCACACTGACCAGCAGAGCAAGCCATCCCTCCCTTATTTCGTAGCGACTGTTTCCATGGTGATCCAGTTCCCAAGCCAAACCCACTTTGGCAGCACTTCTTTTCTTCTTTTTATAATTTTTATTGCGTTCTTCCCATTCTCATTTATCCCCCTTTTACCCTCTTCCACCTCTACCCACATCACCCCCCAGCAATCACCACACTGCCATCCAGGTCTATGAGTCCTTTTTCTTTTTGGCAGCACCTCTTTTTTAAGCTTCTTCAGGAAACACGACTCTGAGAGTGACTAGAGCCATGAGTTAGTGCAGCCCCTTCTGGATTATCCGCAGAGTAGATGAGAACCAGAATGCACCTGAGATCCCCGAATGCTGGATACTAGTTTGGGAACAGGAAGGAGAGCAGGAGAGGGAAAGAACAAAGGAGTAATACAATTGTGTGGCCCAGGGGGCCAACCCAGCAGGAGGGGCAGTCAAGACCCCACTTCTGCCCAGCAGCCATGGGCTAGAGAGATAAATGTCTCCTAGAAACTGGACTCTCCAATCTGGCCGAAAAAGGGGGAAATTTTCCCAGATTTAGGATAAAGTGAAGATAGAACAAAAAAGGTTAGCCTCTTTACGAACATTGTTTGCTCACAGATACTGGTCCTACAAAGAACTATAATGTCTGAATTGCAGAGCGGAGCAGAAAAAAGCAAAAGGGACCGTATAAAAACATATGATGCAACATAAAGGCAGCACTGATCAGGACACTTGAATTAAAAGTCTTTATATGTGTATGTATTACACATGTGTACATATAAAATTTATGTATATATTATATAAATCGCTTAAAATTTTATAATAAATAATTTTAACAATTGCAAATAATGGCAGACAACTAAATCAGTGATGCGGAAGGTACACGCAGAAAGCAATGCAAAAGTGCAAAAAAGAGACAAATGATGAGAGAAGAGACACGTAATGTGAAAAACAAACAAAAATCTAGCATTAAAATGAGAGGCATTCCTGAAGAAGAAACAGAAATAATTACCATCAAAGATGTGAGAGCAAACAAACCTAAGCTCAAAGGAAGACCTGAGGAAGCAATCCAGGGGCTAACACTGTCACTGGCAACATAATGAGAAGCATCTACACCCTGACGTTTCCCAACTGCTGCAAGGAAGCCGTGAGGACAGCGGACCCTAACATCACAGCTGCTCCAAGAAGGGAGACAGCTGGGTGAAATCCTCACAGCCCCAAACCAGAAACCCAACTATCCATCCTGAATAGAACGGCTAGGGAAATTGAGTTATATATAATGGAATATACCATATATTAATGAAAATGAATGAACTTCAGATAGAGGTGAAATTAGTTTAAGATTAAGATGGCATCACAAGATCATTCAATAAATAGCATTTCAAAAACTGTTTTTTAAAAATTACAGTTCACATGTCGAATAAAATTTCACATGGCACCCTGTAAAAGTGCAAGATACTGCTAATTAATTGTGTATATAAATGAACTCCCTGGGTAGACGGCAAACTCTTTGGGAACAGGAAACAAATATACTTATTGATTTCCTCCTCTGCCCAGAAAGCATTTGGGTAAACATTCCTGTAATGAATGAATGAGTGGGAATGAAGAAATGAATAAATGAATGAATGAATGACCGATTCATCCTGGCCGAGTTTGTTTGTTGAGTGATTTCCACCTCCAACCTGACCTACTTGAGACAGCTCTGCATTATTTCCCCCTGAGCTTTGTGTAAAAAAGAAAGAAACAGAAACTTCCCATTGTGGATGTCAGATGGAGATGGCCTGCATGGAGAGAGGCTCTTGTCATGCCTGTTCTCAGAGGGACCCACCCATGGACTGGACCCCTTTGACCCTTACATTGAAGCAGAGGCTCAGTGCTGTACGGGGTGAGGAGCCGGGAGCAGGGAGTGGGGATGGCACCCAACTAAAGTCTGCTCCCGAGGTTGAGAGACCACAAAGGATGCTTCACCAGTGTCTACCACATCAACTCCCTGTGCAACAACATGAGACCTCTGAGGATAAATGGGTGGCCTCAAATGGCAGGACTTTGGGACTCGGCTTGGAGTAAGGGAGCCCCAAGAGAACAGCAAACAGGCAAAGCCTTGGAAACCTTAGCTTCCCAAAGCACCAACATGCAGTCCTCTGAACTGATCCACACCAGCTGGTTTTCAGACCCTGCCCGCCTCCTCTAAACTCAGCCCACATCTGCACAGCCCTGCCCGAGTCCCACAGTGCTGGTAAGAAAGCAGGAGCAGTCATAACTCAGGAGTCACCTTGGCAAAAATAAAGAAGTAGAAGTCTTCTGTCAGAAAATAAACAGCCTCTCAGCAGGTGGAGAACCAGGATTGCCCTCCTGAAGGACAAACACAGCATCTTCCCCAGCCGCCCTTGGGCCACAAAGTCCTGCTTCATTCCACCAAGCCCCTACCCGGCCCCCAGGGCTTCACTGCTGAGCCTGCCCACCTGGGCTTGAGGACTGTTGGAGTCACTCCCTGCTCATCTCACCTGCTAAGAAGGCAAATTTCAGCCCTGTTCAGCTGCCTGGACCTGGGTAAAACAGCTGGTGAACTCTGATGTTTGCCTAAGAACAGGGATGGCATTTCAGCTAGGTGCCCAAAGCGGGGAGAAGGGCTGAAGTGGGGAGAAGGGCTGAACTCCAGCCAGCCATCCTCTTGAAAAGCCATGCGTCCCAGATTTAACAGGAAAAAAAAAAGCCAAGCCATTGCTGAGAAGTCTTAGAGAAATCGTCTCTTTATTATTATTTATGGCAAAGTTGAGAGGGAGGAGAAAGGGAGATGGAAAGTGGGATATGAGAAAGCCAGAGATGATTTTCAACCTTCATTTGGTGAGTGATCTCAGCCTCTTAGAGAGCTGACAGTTCTCAGGACCTCTGCTCAGCAGGGCCCACACAGGGGCCTCCCGCTAACTGGTAAACCCAGGGGACCTACACAACACAGGTGCAAACCCACCAAATAGGGCAATGCACTGCCTGCCCTATTTTCCACTGGGTGGGGGGGGGACTCCTTGGGGTGTGGGAAGGTGTGAGCCTCACTTCTCCTGCCAAACACGGCCAGCCCAGCCTCATTCTTCTTTGTGGTCACCAGGATGGGTCACTTCAGAGGTACTTAGGGCTCTCTTGAATTCGTCTGTGTCCTGTGTCTAACTGTTCTCTGGCCAACTGAAGGCTAGGATTTCTGAGGGTCCTGCTGTCCTCTCTGGCCACCAGTGTGCCAGACCTCAGTGAGCAGCAGCTGGCCCTAAGGACCCTAGCCTTGCTCACATCATTCCCACTCCCCCTGACATCCTGGCCTCTCCTCTGGACTCAGCAGACCAGCCTCTGCCACTCGCTCTTGTAAGTAAGTAAGCCTTTAGACAAGCATGCCCACAAAATAAACAAGGGCAGGAAAAGCTATGGACAGCCCTGTCCTCTGCTTCCCTGGTCTCCTGCCCATCATGAAGCTAGTTCAGCTTCCCTGGCCCAGAGCTGAATCTGCCTACCTTGCCCGTGTGAGAGATGTGCACCTAGAAAGCGTACTCATTCAGATCATTACACTTAAAAGCAAAGCTGGGAGCCATCTGGGGTTAATTTTGACTTTTCTCTTTTAGAAAGTAAATTGAGACTTTGTGTGTTAAAATGTGTTATAAGGAACACAGCATTCCAAAGTACTAGGTAAAACTGATTCTGGTTTGGCCTCAGCAGATGTGACACCTAGGCAAACATCTGGCTGAATCAACCTAATTTTCTATTCTAAAAAAAAAAATTCCTTCTTCCTTGTCTTAACTTTTTTTACTGGGGGTTGATTTACCAGTGGGGATACAATGCGGAGCTATCCCAGGACAAATTTAGTCATTACATTCTCCAGTTTTTACCATCCCTAACTCTGCCCTGAACACCAAGGGCTGCACTGTGTTTTGAAGGAACAGAGGCAATAAAAATAACTGCTGTCCATCCCTACCTCGACACGGTTTCCAGGTGGTTCTGATCTGGGCAGGATTCAAAGCACCATGGCCACAAGTCAAGAGACAGTCATTAGCAGGGCTTAACCCTCCCCCACAGCTGAGCACCATCGTAAATGACAATATGGACACAGGACAACACCACTGGTGATAAAGCTTCCATAAACTGGAAAATACACCTGGGGAGCTGAAGGCTGCCCTCCCAGTCAGTATCCAAGGAAACAGAAATAGCCACCACAGATTTTTTTAGGCTACAAGGTCTATCCCGCACAAAGAAGTCACTCAGGCAGAATTTATCTCTGAACTCTTTCCTGTCACACTACGGTGAGACTTGGCCACAACTGGTGGCCAGAGCCTGGCGCTTCCCCCTTAGATGTGCAATAGTTACAAAGGGCTCTCTTGGGTGGCTGAGCTCCCAGACAGGGCGGGCTCCTTACCATCAAGCTCCTCCACGGAGATGTTAGCAAGCTGCTCACTGTCGCTGCCAGCAGAGAGAGAGCGGTTGAGGTAATTCCCCTTGTACAACAGGCCAGCGGTCACATGGTGGAAAGGCATCTTCTCCCTGTTCACAAGAGAAGAGCAGCAAGGAGAAGAAGACATTGTCATTCACTCCTTCTTCCCTTCCTTACAGGACCCCCCTCCATTTTCAGGTGGCCAGTGTTCCCTTTAAAAAAATAATATTTCTAGAGGGAAAGTCACAAAATTCCGGGGTGCCCATGGCCTGCACAATTCCCAAAGGATCTCAAGTTCTGTCCCTTCCTTCATTTTATTTCTTACTTCATTTTTCCCGTTTACTTATGAATTTGAACCTGTTGTCCTTGCAGGCTGTGGGACACCATGTACACAGGCTGGCTGTCCATGGACATAGGAATGTACTCCTCTCCTTGGCCTGATAAACTCTGTCCCAGTTCTCACAGGAAAGGACTGCACAGCCCAGAAACATTGGGCTACCCAGGGACCGGGCATCTTGGCTGTGAACCTGAAAAGATCCAAGTATTTCACTTTTCCCAGGCAAAGCAGGTGTTCCACTCATACAGCACTCAAAGCAGGAAGGAAAAGCCAGGCACTAAGTATTAATAAATATGCAGAACAGTCTGTGTCTCTGAGAAGCAGCCCCCACACCTGTCCAGGCTGTACCAGTGGCTTATGAGCACACCCCTGAGACCCCTGTCACATGTGCCCTACTGTAAAAGTGAATGACACCTCACAGTATCCCAGAGCTAAGCAGCTTCCAGCATCCTCTCAGGAAATTAAAGCACCCCCTTGCCTAAACTAGCAAACTCTCCAGCCAAAGCTCCTCTGCCCAGATGGCCAGCACTGAGCCTTAGAAGTTTCCAGCAGTGCAAGGCAGGCCAGAGGCTCCAGGCTAAGGGAAAGGGTTGTGGTGAGGAGAATGAAAGAGCAGGTACCGAGGAAAAAGGGGAAAGGCAGTTAGAAAGAAGGGCTTTCCCCAGCAGAAAGAGCATGTCTCTCTGTTAGAGTGAGCAAGCCACTGAGCATCTCAGGTTCCGCTTCCCCATCTGGAAAGGGGACAAAAATGATTGATAAGCCACTGAGCAGTCAGGGAATAGGTAGGAAGAATAGGGAGCTGATTACAGGGCATGGGTAAAGATCATCTTCTTAACAGAGCTCCCAGGAGGTGAACTGCGCAGAACTGGAAGGAGTCCCCCGGCCACTGGGGGCATTCAAGCAGAAGGCGAGGGCCTCCCTGCCAGGAGCTCTGTGGGAGAGAGGTGGACCCTGTGCACTCTCCCCACACACCTATCATTCTCCACGTAAATCATTTGCAGAGGCCCTTCCAACATTAAGCTTGTGTCTGCAGGATAAGCTGGAGTGGACTGCTGAGTAACAAGGTATGCATTACAAGAAGACAGCCAACAGAAGGCCAGTCTCTGAGAATGACTATTCAAAACACCTAAACCTTGCTAACCATCAAACCTCACTGACAAAAATAATCCACATGGTGGCAATGGTCCGTGCTCCTGGGACGCTGGAGCTGGCATGCACCTGGGGGTAGGGGGCTCCCGCCTTCTTTTCCCTGGGACACCACTGAGTGATAGGTACAGCTGGGCACTCCCCCACTCTCCCCAGTCCAGAGCACACACATCAGCCATCTCCTTGTTGGGGCCGAGAGCCGTTGACTTAGAGATCAACCAATGAGACTCCTAAAATTTTCATTGCTGGACCAAGAGCACAAAACTGGTTAGTGAAAAAATCCTTTCTAGAACACAAGCCTTCTAAGTGGCTGTTTCAAATAAGCAGCCACAGCTGAGCCAAGACATTTCCATCCGGATGTCAAACTCTCATTTTAAACTCAAGATGTCTAAAAACGAATTAATTATCTTCCTAAAAAATAGGCCACACTTCCTGATTTCTCTATTTCTATCAAAGGTACGGTACTTTTCATTCATTATAACAACTGGGGCAACTCTCACAAATGTTCTGGGCCCCGAAAAGTAAAACAGACACATGGCTGAAGCCAGAGCCAGCCATCAGCCTCCAAACCATCCTCACTATCCACGACCCACAAAACACATATCCACAGGCCCACTGTAAATGGCAGGATGCTAGTCACAAAGTGCACACACATTTGCCAATTATAAGATGTACATTTTCAGCTAATTATAAGTAAGACTTCCCCCTCCCAAGCCAAATCTATCCTTACACACAAATAGAAAACTAGAATCTTTTTCTGGAAGAACACTTCAATTGCCATCTCCTCTTTTCTCCAAGTTAAATTGCAGGCTAAACAGGTTTAAAAACAAGTATCAGCCCTGGCCAGCGTGGCTCACTTTGTCGGGTGTTATCCCACAAACTGAAGGGTCACCAGTTCAATTCCTGATCGCGGCACATGTCTGGGTTGCTGGCTCGATCCCCAGTTGGGGCATGTGCAGGAGACAACCAAGCGATGTTTCTCTCTCATGCCAATGTTTCTCTCACTCTCTTTCTCCCTTCCTTCCCCTCTCTCTAGAATCAATAAAAGGAATTTTTTAAAAATAAATCTATGAAAATAAAAATGAGTATCAGTTGTGTAAGTTGGAGTCACTCTCCCTTTTCCTGAGGCCAATCCTGGTGACAGGGAGCAGGTGCCGTGATCGTCTAAGCAAGGACCAGATTCCCATGGTCCAGGGAATGAGAAGCCAACACTGGCTGACGCTCCCTATGTGCTTTGTCTCTCCCAGCACTGGCCCCCGGACCCAGGCTGCCTCACCAGCTGTTGTTCTCTCATTCAATGAAGGTCTTCGCAAACATGGGAAGACCCCATACTAAGCTTATCTAATTTCCCTACCTGGAGGAGCCCCACTCTGATAAGTACAGGCACTGAAAACATTCCTTCCCATTTCACTGCTCATCCCCTAGTTTCTAAGCATCTTATAGTTTCCCACTACCACCTGGTAGTACCTGGTTGTCTGAAGCTTTAAATCCACCACACAAACTTGGACAGCTTAGTAATAAGGTTATACTCAAACGAACATATCTAAGCCATACCCCCACACAGCAACATAATAAACACTTAGTACTTTGCAGGAAAAAAAAAAAAACTAGTCATAACTGAATCTCATTTGATATATCAACATAATTTGCTTCTGGAAAAAGCAGCCTACAAAATTAGGTACATATTCAGTTCCTCCAGTCTCTGCACCCAAAATGCTCAAAGTCTAGTAGGAAAGAAAACATGTGCAATTGAACCATCCATACAGATAAATAAAGTCATGTTCAGAAAAGGGAAGAACATCATCGCAAGTAAGCTAAAAACAGCTGCTGCAATTAAGGACTAAATTTCACTCCAAGCCACCTGGGGAAACCCAAGCAAGATTTTCTCTTTGGCGAAGGAAGGAAAACATGTAAGTTCATCAGCAAAGACAAACGCAGTCCTGAACTAAAACTTGAAGATGGATCCTTATATGGAGGGCAATGGACAAAAAATATACAAATATTTTCAATGGCAATTTTACTCATTAAGAAATATTATTTAAGTGACTGTTTATCATGTGGACAATTTTTCTGTATCTTTTGTAAGGCAATATGATTTTGTCATTAAGAATCAGGACCTTGGAGGCAAAAACAGCATTAGATTGAAATCCTAGCACTGCCCTTAATAGCCATGTAAGTTATTTATCTTCCATAAGTTTCCTCCTCTGTAAACAGGGTTGTGATACATACTGAATAGTATTTTTATAAATATAAAATAAGGTATGGAAACCATTGAACTTAGCACTAGACACAGTCTCAATAAATATCAGTAATTATTTGCTAAGGATTATATGAAGCAAGATACAGGGAAAAGAAGAGGTCATAGATCTATTATATTGAAGGCGAACATTCTGAGTTACGAAGGAGAGTGCGTGAGGACCTGGCAGAGGATGAGCTTCAGAGAGAAGCTGGCTGGCATTTCGCATTATGGTTCTGAAGGTTCAGGTACGTGAGTGGCTGAGTAGCACCAGGGGTCCTGGTGAGCTAGCAGCTGGCCCTATCGGGAGGAGGGGGCTATTTGAAGAGAAAGCACAGGAGTTGAAGAACAGTCTATTTCCTGGGCACCAGGGAGCCTGATTCTATGCTCCCATAATGGACAAGTTTTCAGGAGGTTAAAAATAAAAAGGATGGTTCCTATTTCTAGGGTCAAGGAACTGGTGCATTTCTTGGCAGAGTAATAAACCAAAGAGCCCCATTCATATTGACATGAGGTGATGCCCTCCTGTGACAGTTAATTTCATGTGGCAACTTGACTGGGCCACAGGGTGCCCGGATATGTGGTTAAATATGATTCTGGGTATGTCTGGGAAGACGTTCCTGGATGAATTAACATTTGAATCCGTAGACTGAGTAAAGCAGATTGCCCTCCTTGCAGGTGAGCCTCAGCCGATCTGCTGGAGGCAGAGGAAGACAGAATTCATTTTCTCTGACTGTGAAGCTGGATTATTGGTCTCTGCCTTTACACTGGAACTGAGACTCAACTGGAGCTTACACCATCATTTCTCCTGGGTCTCCAGCTTGCCAACTGCAGACGGTGGGACTTCTCAGCCTCCATTACCATGTAAGCCAATTCCTTGTAATAAATCTTTCTACATTTCTATATACCTATTGGTTATGTTTCTCTGGAGAACCCAGACTAATACACCTTCCCTTTTTTCCTCTCCTGTACCAAAGACCCAACTCGTATTGCTATAGGCTGACATTATTACTACAGACAAAGAATGTAGCCAAACATAATCCTTGCAGGGCCTCTATAGCAGGGCTACTCAAAGTGTGCTCTGTGGACCACTGCCAGACACTGTTGCTGGTCTGCAATGAGCTAAGGACAGGAACTGAGAGGCGGCATTGAAATTTTTATAGCAATCCACAGCATCGTCCCAATTCCTACACATGTGACCAGTTGACTTGATTTTTATATCTCTGCTTTTTTATTTTATTTTTCCAGTAATTCATTCTTATTATATTTTACAAAAGTATCAGTCTGCCAAAAACTGGAATTAAAAAAAAAACCAAACTAGTTTTTCCCCACAATTCATATGAGAAGCACTATCTAAAGTACTTTGTTCAGTTGCACAGATTTCTGGTAATGGACCACGGAGAAGAGGGAAGGACTTCGGGAAGGAGGTACAAGACCTCCTCTGAAGTGCGGGCTTTCCTGTAGAGTGCCCACAGTATGCGTGGGATGCACTGCCAACTTCACAGGGACCCCTGTCCTCTAACTGCCAGACGTACAAGGGGCAACGCTGACCTTGCATTCTGAAAGTCAAAGGGCCTGGCCAACCCCGATGGGGCCTTTGTCAAATTTCCCAGAATACACTCCTGAGGGCACACAAAACTAATGATATTCATGATGGTGTAGATGAAGCTTCCATTAAGTCAGCACAGTAAGGATTAGAAGGATCTGATGACATTTAGTGGCAGACCCACACTTTGGATTTGGAAACTAAATAATAGAGCCCGATAGTAAAGGGATAAGAAGAGATTTTTATCTATTCACATTCTCTTCCATTTCTTGGCACGGATGACCAACTAAGACATCAGACAATCAATCACCCTTCAGACTACACTGGAATTGCTTTTTACACGTAGCCAGGGTCAAATCCCTGCTGTCCTTAGCACCACTGGTAAGCAGCAAACCCCTTCCTCTGGCTACTCAGGGATTGTACCTACCAATATACAGCATTGGTCAGAGGCAGGGGCCCTGAGGTGAAATTTGCTGCAGACAAAGGTGTCAATGAGAAGGACCCTAGGAACAGTGACTTATAGAGATTTTAAGGTTTTTTCATGCATGACTTCTGATTAAGAAAGAATTGCAGAAGACCTCAGATACCCTCAGAAACGTACATCCCCTCCTCAGAGTCCAAGAGTTAAGTCATGGGGACAAGAAGATCCAGCAAAGATACTGGGCACTTGGCTAAGCACTTATAAAACAACTGTGTTCCCTTGTTAAGATCCCGCAGGGGCATGCCAGTTGGCAAACAGGGTTTGGATAGAGCTCAAATCAGATAGGAATGAGTAAGCAGAAAACACCAATGTGGGGGTCTGTCTAAAAGTTCTGCATCATTAGAGGAGGAAGCACTTTCAAGAGGATGTAAAGCAAAAAAGCATATTGCCAATAATAATATGGGAAAGAAGATAATTTTACAAAGCTTCTGGTTATGTCCTTAAAAACAAGTTCAGACAGTGGTGTGTCTATGAAATAAGAATGCAAATGCATGAGGAAATATCAGAGTACTTACTCAAAAAGAAAAAGGAGCTTGCTGAGAGGCAAGCTAATTCAGAAAAGGTGCAGGCCTTTGCAAAGCAAAGAACAAATTTGAAAATAATAGCAGAATGGAAAGCTACATTAATGGCAATAAAGAGTGTTTCAAACCAACAGAAAATTCAGCAAATAATATAATGGGCCCATGAACCCACCAATCAGATTGAACACAGGCTAATATTTTGCCTCACTTGCTTTAGACTTTAGAAAGAAATAATATATTACATGTTGAAGCCCTGGCCCACCTATTCTATTCCTCTACCTCCTTCCCTCCACCATGACAACTCTGTTCTGCAGTGGAATGTATCTTTCCTGCCATGTTTTTAAATTTTCCTACATTTGTATGTAAATATATAGAATATATTATATATATTATATATACATAGTATTGGTATATATATCTTTAAACTTACCTCAGTAATATCACACCATACATACGTTTTTGCAACTTACACACCGCACCCTCTATTAGATTTTAGGGATTTATCCAAATCCACACACATACACCTAGTTTATTTTTAACTATTCCATAATTTGCCATTGTATAAATATATTGCAATTTATTTATCCATTATCCAATTGAAAGAAAAAGCTTTCTGCAATGAATAACCTCCCATGTCTCCTTGTACTTGTATAAGTTTGCAGGAACTTCTCTAGCCTACGTCTATGTCTTTTAGCCTATGTCTTTTGTTTATGTACCTAGACAAAATGTTACAGAATTTTGTCAAATTGCTCCAAAGTGATAGGATTAGTTCTCTACTGCTACATTAAAAAGTTACTCCTGTAACTTAAAACAGCATAGAGCTGTCACCTCTCAAGTTCTGTGGGTCAGGAATCAGGAGTTGTTTAGCTGAGTGGTTCTGGCTCCGGGGGTTGCAGTGAAGACACTGAGTATCAGAAGGCATGACTGGGGCTGGAGAATCCACTTCCAAAATGGTCCACTCACTTGACTGTTCACAACGAATCTCACTCCTCCTGCCCCCGCCCCCACATACACAGGTCTGCTGAAGTGTTCTCGCTACCTTGCAGCTGTCTTTTCCCAGGCAAGTGACTCAAGAGACAGACACAGGGAACTTTTATGGCTTGTTCTCAGAAATCACACACCATCACTTTCAACACATTCCACTCATTAGAAGCGAGTCCCCAAGTGCAGCCCACACTTTCGGAATCAGGCTCTACCTATTGAAAGAATATCAAAGAACTTGTGAACATATTTTGAAACCATAATAGTGGTTGTAGCAATTTGCAGACCCACCATAATTCTAACAGCATGCCTATTTCCCCACAGCCTTGCCAACACTTGGTATTTTCAAACTGTTCCATTCTTCTAAATCACATCTCCTCAGCTGCTAGTTTAGGCATCATGTTTTACAGCTTTGGGCCATTCTGATTTCCTCTTCCATACATTTGCTTTTCATCATTATCTAGTGGGTTGTTTATCAGCTCTGGACTGCTTTGTTCTTCCACATTATTGTTGTCCAATATTTCAGTTTGACCTTACTTTTAACCCCCACATTAGTCATTACTGCTGTTGCTGCTGCTGCTGCTGTTGTTACATCTCACAACCAGTGCTCCCCTGGACTTTTCCACAAATCTGCCTGTTTCTCTGCTCATCGTTGCTCCTTGCAGGGCACTCTCTCCTTCAAGTTCAATTCCCTTAGTGAGTGGAATTTACAATTCTTTCACTGAGGAACTGTAAGTGGAAATATTTTTAAGTCTTTATCTTTAAAAAACTCTTGATTTCTACTTCATTTGAATTATAGTTCTACTTGGCAGAGAATTATAAATGTATTATTTTTTAGTACTCAGAGGGCATTTTGTACCTGATGAGAAGCCTAATTGTTGTTCACCTGTCAAGACTCATTCTGGACAATTCCATGTCTACATTTCCAAATATATATAGGCTCTCTCCCAGTCTTTTTTTAAAAATATGTTTTATTAATTATACTATACAGTGTCCCATTTCTCCACCATCATTCCCCTCCACCCTGCACACCCCCTCCTACCCACATTCCCCCGCTTTAGTTCATGTCCCTGTGTCATAAGTTCTTTAGCTTCTACATTTCCCACACTATTCTTGCCCTCCCCTGTCTATTTTCTACCCACTGTCTATGCTACTTATTCTCTGTACCTTTTCCCCCTCTCTCCTCCTCCCACGCCCCTGTTGCTAACCCTCCATGTGGTCTCCATTTCTGTGTTCCTGTTCCTGTTCTAGCTGTTTGCTTAGTTTGCTTTTGTTTTAGGTGTGGTTGTTAATATCTGTGAGTTTGCTGTCTTTTTACTGTCATATTTTTTATCTTCTTTTTCTTAGGTAAGTCCCTTTAACATTTCATACAATAAGGGCTTGGTGATGAACTCCTTGAACTTGACCTTATCTGAGAAGCACTTTATCTGCCCTTCCATTCTAAATGACAACTTTGCTGGATAGAACAATCTTGGATTTAGGTCCTTGCCTTTCAAGACTTCGAATACTTCTTTCCAGCCCCTTCTTGCCTGTAAGGTCTCTTTTAAGAAATCAGCTGACAGTATGATGGGAATGCCTTTGGAGGTGACTGTCCCCTTATTCCTTGCTGCTTCTAGAATTCTCTCTTTCATTTGAATCTTGGCTAATGTAATTACGATGTGCCTTTGTGTGTTCCTCCTTGGGTCCAACTTCTTTGGGACTCTCTGAGCTTCCTGGACTTCCTGGAAGTCTATTTCCTTTGCCAGATTGGGGAAGTTCTACTTTATTATTTGTTCAAATAAGTTTTCTACTTGTTGCTCTGCTTCTTCCCCTTCTGGTACCCCTATAAGTCAGATGTTGGGACGTTTAAAGATGTCCCAGATGTTCCTAAGCCTCTCCTCATTTTTTTTGAATTCTTGTTGCTTCCTTCTTTTCTGTTTGGTTGTTTGTTTCTTCCTTCTGGTCCACTCCATTGATTTGAGTCCCAGTTTTCCTCCCATCTCTGTTGGTTCCCTGTGTGTTTTTCTTCATTTCACTTACTGTAGCCTTCATTTGTTCATCTAATTTGTGAGCAAAATCAACCAATTCTGTGAGCATCCTGGTCACCAGGGCTTTGAACTGTGCATCTGATAGGTTGGCTATCTCTTAGTCACTTAGATGAATTGGCCCTGGGGCTTTGATTTGTTCTCCCATTTGAGCCATTTGGTGTTTTTTATTTTGTTTTGTTTTTTGGTCTGGTTGCAGCTGTCACATAGTGAGGGTGGAGCCTTAGGTGTTCCCCAGGGTGGGGCAGCCCAGTCATTGAGTTGTGATGCAGTATGTGGGGGCAGGGTCCAAGAGAGAACAATGGTGCTTGCTCTGCTCTCTCTTGGATTCCAGACCCTTCTGCCACTTCCTCTTCACCTGGATTATCTGCATGCAAATGTGGGACCACCTGGTCAGCCAGACACCTTGCACAGCCTCACTGGGTCTGCACCATTGCCACCCCATTCCCGGGGTCCGCTAGCGGCCCCCTGTGCACCTGGGGTCTGCCAGCCACTGTTGCCTGCGTGCCCGGATCCACCAACCTCCACTTTTTCCTGCTGCGACTCCGCCCTTCTTACTGGTCTGGATGAATGGTTGTTAGACTTTCGTACAGTTCAATTTTCTATCAGTTCTGCTTGTTTTCTTGTTTCTAAATCTTTGTTGTCCTTAATTTTGGTTGTGAGAGGAGGCACAGTGTGTCCACCTACACCTCCATCTTGGCCGAAAGTCTCTCCCAGTCTTTATAACATCTCTTTTATAAACTCTTATAAAATGTATCTTGGACCTTTCCATTCAGGCTTGATACTCTTGATTGATTCATTCAGCACCCATTCCTACTCCAGTGATTAAAGAAGCTGAAGAGGTAATAACTGCAGTTTATTTTAATCATTTTTATTGTTATTCTATTACAGTTGTCCCAGCCTTTCCTTCTTTGCCCTTCTCTGCCCTTCCCACCCCCTGCTCCCACAGTCAATCCCCACACTGTTGTCCATGTCCCTGGTCATTCATACATGTTCTTTGATTATTCTCTTCCCCTTCTTCCCTCCATTGTCCCCCTCTCCCCTCCCCTCTGGTCACTTTCAATCTGTTCCATGTTTCCATACCTGTGGTTCTATTTTGTTCGTTAGTTTTGTTTTTTTTTTTTTGTTCATTAGTTTATTTGTTCATTAGATTCCTCTTATAGGTGAGATCATATGGTATTTGCCTTCCACTGCCTGGTTTATTTCACTTAGCGTAATATTCTCCAGACTCCCTTGCTACAAGAGTTCCAGATGAGGTATAGCTCCTATATTCAAAAGACTTTCACAAGTTTGGAATGTAGAAGTGGGATGAAATCAGTATTATACTGGTAAATGTTATACCATCTGGGTCTCGAAAAAAGTCTTCATTTGCAGCATTTGCCTACTGGTGTAAATACTCCCAAATGGCCACTTTCAAGCTAACAACACGATGTCACTGAACATGGACTTGGGAAGGGCTATGCAGTTGTACACCAGCACACCACTAGACAGTATTTCCACCATACACTGCCATAGGCTAAGTTCACCACAAAATCATAGAAAATAAAATCCAGTCAAATAATGAGGAAGAGATTTAGTATAAACTAACCATTAAAAACAAAGGTAATATAATTTAATGGTAAGTTTATGTTTTAAGAATGTAAGTTTATATTTTGTTTGTCATTTAAGAATGGCTGTGTTTCTGAACCCACTAATAAAATTCCTGAAAATTTAACAACCATCTTTCACAAGCTGGTGCGAGCATGCCACTGGATGAAGGCCTTTTTCCTGACCACTTCTAGCTTTTTCTACAGGAAAGAAGAGTCGTGGAAACATGATATTTTCCTGAAGCAATGTGGCACTGTGCACTCTCCAGCTCCCTGCCTGTGAAGAAGCAGTGGTGGTAAGGGCAAAAAGAACAGCAGTGGCTTCTGAATCTTTAGATCACAGCTTCAAGGGCTCATTCTTTCGAGGGGTCAAGAGAAAGGTGCAGAAGCAGCAAGCACACTTCAGTGGCAGTCTCTGTGTTTCCTCTTCCTTCCTTTCACATGAAGTTGTTTCACCAGCCCATGTCATCAGGAAAACAGAGTCCAAGTCAGGTAGTTCAATAAAAGGATTTAAACCAGTGAGCTATCTCCTCAGTGGTCAGAAGGGCTGAATGATTAATAGCAGAAAGTTGTTCCCATCACAGCCTGGAGAGACATATGGGGAAGGTAGAATTACCAGAACCTCAAGGTTGGGGTGCCCGGAAAGGCTAGAACCATGGAGGGAGGATCGTGCTCCACCAAGATCCAGCAAGAACCTGAGAGACAGGTACTGCTGGAGACATTTGTCCAAGGCAGTTGGCGATGAGGGGTCCCTTTGTCTACCCCTGCCTCCTCCTCTCCTGCCAGCACTCCCCTCCGACCAGGGAATGTGGAAACGGAGTTTGCAGGGATGGGTCCCTACAAGACAGACTAGAGCAGGGGCAGGGAGAAGCATAATATGTAAGCAAGCAGCCAAACGACTGGCAGAGCTATACATTTAAATTTTGTTATATTTTATCCAGCATTTCTGTGTTTCTAGCGGGAAGAGAATCCACGTTAGCTTAGTGACCACACTAACAGAACGAGATATCCTTGTGACATTTTCAATGTCAAAGACAAAAAGAAGCCCTCTGAGCATCCACACGGAAAATGCAGGTCACTGACAGAGAAGCTAAGGAAGTGGGTCTCAGAACAGCAAGCAGCTGCCCGCTACTGCCTTTGGAGAGTCCCTGAGAGTGAAATGAGTAAAGAACTTTACACGTTAAATTATGGGAAAAGGCTTTAAGACAAAAGAAAAGAAAGTTCTAACTTCAAAATAATTCAAAATAAAAATCATTGAACTACAATGAAAGTCATTTTATGTTTAAAAAGGGTACAACCCAAAATGATAATGTATTAGTCACAAACCCCTATGAATCATATATTATATTGTTATAAAGTAAAAATAAGTATAAAGAAAAATTGATTTAAAAAGTAGTCACAAAAATTAATGAGGACTTTGAAGAGAAAAAGTGAAAACAAAGAAGCCGTGAATAAGGTCCACATTTTTCTGAGTGTATGTGTATAACCCCCAGGGGTCATTTTTCATATGTCTGCAGAACATTCAAAAATTATCAAACTTTGGTAAAGGTGTTTGAAAACAGGTTTGGCACAGCTAAAGATAAGTAAAAACTATTTAAAACTCAATATTTTAAAAGCTAAAATTGAAAAAATTTTCCAGCTTTACTGAGATATTCTTGACATAAAACTTTGTATGTTGATTGGATATACTATGATATGATTACTACCTTAGCTTTAATTAACACCCCATCAAAGCATTTTTTGTGTGATAAGAACATTTAATATCTGCTCTGCTAGCAATGTTCAAGTATATGTTACAATATTATTCACTACAATCACCATTCTGTATATTAGACCCCAAAGACACTCATTAAAATTGAAAAATTCAATACACTCTCATAAATACTTCCCATCTAGATGAACGTTGACATTAAAATTAAAATTTTGTTATCTTTAAAATAACCAAAAAATGGAAATAATTTTTATTAAAAAAGCATGGGGTGTATTATTCAGACAAAAAATGTGAGGTATTAAATGATCTCATTATTTTAAAAAGAAAAATAAATATTAAATTCAGTTTCAATGCTAACTTCTTAGAAAATTAACAACAAAATAAAAATAACAGGGGGAAAGAAATAATGAAAGAGATGAATTATAAAATTGATAAATTAAAAGAGCTGATTCTCTGAAACAAAAGCAATATACCAGACAAGTTTCTCACAAGTTTATTAAAACAAATAGAGAAAGCACAAATAGATAACACTCTGAAATAAGAGAATTCTATGTGCAAATCTAGACTAATAAATTTAAAACAGCTTAAATGAATGCTTTTTCTCTCAGCATATAGAAATTGGATTTTCTTATTAGAAACAATATAATTTAATATTATTTATGCTTATTAAAATTCTTGACATAACAGTTTGTCATACAGTGATTTGAAGAGCTGGTTTTATGTTAGGTGTGTTTCCATACTTGATTTTAACATCTGCCATAAGCAAAACACACCTCAGAAAAAGATACAAATCCAAATGGAAGAAAAATGTCACTGGTAGTAGTCACTAAATCCCAATATTCATTTTCCAATTCCATCCCACATGCATGCCAACATGTTTGCTGATATTCGGCTGGTAAAGTTTCATCTTCTCTAATGTCAATGGCTGATTTTGCAAACCAATTGACAGAGGTTCATTTTCAAAACACTTGATCAATTCATTGGGAAGATTCTTAACCAATTAAAAAAAATGTTTGGTACTAGGCCTTTTGAACACAGATTTGGGTTTGCAGATAGCACACTCAGATCATATTTTTAGACAAAAAAAATCATGTAATGGTTGAAACATCTCAAAAAACCTCCATTTTCAAAAATGCCCTTTCCAGAGCATGACTTTCCCTCAAAAGGCAGTTGTTTCTCCTCAGTCTTTGTTAATATGGCAGACAACAGCCTGCCCTTGCAGAAAAGATCAGCAGATGTGCATCCTATGCCTGCTTATGACAAGAAGTGTGTGACCCTTCTCCGCGTCTGACAACTCTTTTAAGCACTTTGCCCTGAAATACGCCACACGCTTTATTCTGGTATAAAGGCCACTGGCAGTCATTGCCCATCCAATCTCAAAGACTGCAGCCAGGCTTCATTAATCATGGGAGAGAATACAGATTGCCTTTTAAAGTCTTTTTGAAGTTTTTAATTGTTTTGGCCACCTTGTGTCCAAGGTGATGGGCTTGTCAGTGTTTTCATCCATATAGTGTCTGATGAAAGCCTCCTTTGGGGCCCACAGGAGGTGCCAACCTGGCCACACTCTCAAGAGGCCCACTTGGGTCTGCATGACCAGGATCCAAAAGCTGGGCTTCTTGGCACACATCTCACCTACTTTCTGAGTGTCAGTCTACTTAACGCTAATCAGCATAATCTGTAAATCCCCCTAACCAGGCACCTGTGCCACAAATCACTAAAACAAGTGCATGAGGAAGGTCCTACTGCCACTGCCCCCTTACGTGGAAGGTCCGCATTCCCTGAACATGTCCCTCCCACCCACGGGAATGGCATGCATGTGGACCCTCCATGCAGTAGATAATTAGTGAAGTGCTATTTCCTCTCCTCTTATTCCTACACCCTTGAGGAACACCTTACACATCCCACTCTGAAAATCCCAGTGGAGATAATCCATTAAGATAAGGAAATAGACAAGATATCTATTACCTCTATAATTAACACTTTCCTAGAAATTCTACTTAATGCAGTAAAACATGAACAAAACTAAGAGATCATTTAAAAGGGATAAACCAAGAAAAAAATCAAACTATCAAAAACCTAGAGTGAAACAAATAAAAAGATTTCATTCACCTTTCATAGTAAAAGGACATTTAAAGTTGAAATGTCACTACAAGAAATTACAAAGGAGCCCTGGCTGGTGTGGCCAAATGGATGAGCACCAGATTCCAAAGCAAAGGGTTGCCAGTTCAATTCCCAGTCAGGACACATGCCTGGGTTGCAGTCCAGGTCCCCAGTGCGGGGCACACGAGGGGCAACCACACATTGCTATTTCTCTCCCTCTCTTTCTCCCTCCCTTCCCCTCTGTCTAAAAATAAATAAATAAAAATCTTTAAAAAAAAAGAAATTACAAAGGAAAAGACCTAGAGATTTGCCAGCATAAACATATAAACTTCTGAACATTAATTACAAACAGCGTAAATAAAAGTAACAGGCAAAAAGGGAATACAAAAAGGACATGAACAGACTATTCACAAAACTAGAAAAGCAAATAACTAATAAAATATATGAAAACATTACTTGATCTCATGAGTAAATAAAGAAATGTAATCTGTATGCCATTATCTGCTTTTTCAACATGGAAAGGTGTTATTTTTGTTTGTTTGTTTGTTTTTAACATGCTGTTGAGAATGTAACGGGACTGGGACTCTGTAGCAGTTGAAGCAAAAGCTTAGAGAAAGCAAGAAGGCAATTATGTACCTAGTCTAAAAATGGTGGCCCCTTGGACTCAGTAACTATTGTTTCAACTCTATCCTGAGATATGGTCAAAGATTTCTGCATTGTGTTATATTTTAAATGGAAAAACAAAGATAAGAAAGGAAGAAAGACAAGAAGAAAATATAGAAATTATAAGCGAAGAACATTTATATCAGTATGTTGTGTATCGATGATGTTTACTAAATTTAATGATGTCAGAACTCTTTATAATAAACTGTTAACTCTAAAAACCATTTCAACTAGGAAAACTGAATGCAGTTCTCTCTCTTCAAATCCCATAAAAATCATAGGATAGAGGAACAAAATGGAGTAAGTTTATAAAAGTTTAGAATAGGGAAAAGGGTGGCCATCATCGGTCCAGAAAAACTGGTGAACCCCTGGAAGGCAGAATTATTTTGTTCATCCTGATGGACAAGGGTGAGCAGAGTGGGGACAGGCTGGGAGCGTGTCAAGGGGCAGGCCATGGAACACCACAGAGCAGCCACGTGGGCTGGTACTGAGAGCTGGAATGCAGAGAAGCTGGAACTGAGGATGACAATTAAAGCCCTCTACTTGGAACAGCTAGGTGGGTCTCCTACCTTTTCTATTAAAGGAGTGTTCTGTCTGAGGGTTGGGTGGGCCCCCCTGCTCTAACACGGATTGGCATGTGGGTACCTGTTCACCCTGTCCCCATCTTACAGCCTAAAATGAATCCTGCTGGTCAACATGTTCTACCCATCTAATTGTGCGCAACTATTCTTCTGAGTCAGGGGGAAAGCTGGTATTGAGGGGAAACCTGACTCTCACTGGTGCATTTTGTTTGGAAATGTCAGAATGACAATGGCTAAATGAGGATGGCCAGAAAATCAGTATCACCAAAGAGCAGGACAGGAAAGGTGACTCCAGCAACAACAATGAAGATTCTGCAAAGAACAGACACCTTGGAAGAATTTTAATGTAACAAACACATCAGGGAGATCTGAGAGGCTACAAAAAATGAGCAGTCTGAAATCAAGAATTCAGACAAGTTAAAATTTTGGCTAAAAAAAAAAAATCTATAGAAGGACTAGAGGAAAAAGTCATGGAAATCACACAGTATATAAAGAAATAGAAATAGAAAACATGAGAGAAAGTGTAACTAGTAAGTACCAAGGATTAATTCAGAAGGGCCTCATCCACCTAATAAGCATTTCAGAACAAGAGAAAGGGAACGTGGAGGAGAGGAAATAATAGAAGAAAAATTTCCAGAGCTGATGATATGAACCTTCAGAGTGGAAAGGCCTGTCAAATAGTCCAAAACCTCGCACAGTTTCAGAACACAAGGATTAATTTTTTTTAAAAAATCACTCTAAAGCTTCTACAGGGAAGAATAGACAACTTTCTAATGAATGATGATCACAGTCTCATTAGACAGCTTTCAGCATCACTAGACACTAGGTGACAGTGGAGCAAGCCATTAAACCTCGCAGAAAGAATAACTCACACCCAGTCAATACCCAGTCAAGGCAGGGACCCAGCAAGTTCATGAGTCATGGACACTTCCTAACAGAATCTCTGAATGAATTATTTTAGCAAAACACAAAAGGAATTCAAGAAATTAGAGAACTTGGGCTCCAACTCGTGAGTGAAACCTACCAATGAGGTGTGCTGCCGGAAGAACACTGTGGGAGTGCATCGGACCCACAGCGCCAAGTGCTGAGGGCAGGGGGACGGGACTTGGGGCAGCAAACAGCAGGCTGAAACTGGGTCTTCTTAGCAAGAAGAGAGGAGAAGCCAAACGCCACTATCAAGTGTCAAATACAAGTGGAGTGGGCTCCCCCTCCCTACTTCACTTTCCCTTCCAACATGTGGGATTTTTTAAATATTTCTCCTGCAGAGAAATGGCACAGGATTAATGATACAACATCCATTTCTGCAGTGAATTATATCGACATAATCACAGCATTATAAACACTAATTATTTTGTTTTCGAATCCAAACTTGATAGACGAATCATGGAAATGTCAATTCCAGATAGAGAGCAGAGTGTTATAAGACTGAGAAGAAGGAAGAGCAAAAGAATGAGGCATGCAAAGTCTCTTGCAGTGGGAGATCAAAGGTACTGTTTAAAGTTAACAGAGGAGAGAAGATTTAGTATATGAGCTAAAGCAATAAAGCTCAATTCACAGATTTGGAAATAAAAATGTAACTGGCAGAGACTGGAAGGTGAAAGGGGAGGGGCAGCGGGGACCTCCTTGTCTTTCATAAAGGAGGATGGGGACATGTATTATTTGTGTAAGGTCAAGTCACAAAGTTATACAGACAGCATACCACAGCTATGTAAATATAATCACCTAGCATATGCATATTCATATGAATGTCATATATATGTATATTCAGATGTGTATATATATATTCATAGAAAAAAGTGTCAGAAAGAAATAAACCAAAATGTAAATACTATAGTAGTTATTGCTGAGTGATGGATTTACTGTAATTGCATTCTTATCTGTTTGAACTTTCCACACTTAGTACCATGGGTCTAATTCATTTTTATAGCTAGGAAAAAAGCTAACATGATTTTGTAAACTAAAGAGCCTGCCTAGAATTTCCTCCACATGAGGGTTGGGCCCCAGAGAGTCCAAAGACAGGACCAAGGTTGCTTCAAGTCCAGGGCTCAAGAGACTAGGCAGCCCTCACGTGCCAGCACACATTGTGTCTACAGTGCGTATTGTGTCTACAGTGCTATCTTCAGAAGAGATAGCCTTAGCCAGAGAAAGTTAAAGGCTGCCCTGGCTGGTGTAGCTCAGTGGATTGACTGCAGGCTGCAAATCAAAGGGTTGCCAGTTCGATTCCCAATCAGGGCACATGCCTGGGTTGCAGGCCAGGTCCCCAGTGGGGGCCACATGATGAGAGGCAGCCACACACTGATGTTTCTCTCCCTCTTTCTCCCTCCCTTCCCCCCATCTAAAAAATAAATAAAATCTTTTTAAAAAGAAAAGAAAAAAGAAAGAAAGTTAAGGGCCAGTGTTAATAACTGGCTGTATTGACCAGAAGAGATGTGCAACTCCTATAACAATTTCGACTTTGAGTGGATCTGTCTCCCCAAGAATCTCCAAGGATCAAAGGTCTGCAGGTAATTAGGTAGATGCACCTGCTGGAAGGGATTCTACACCAGTGTCATGGGGATGCTGGCACTCACCTGCCAACAGCGTTTTTGGCAGATGATCTGCGTTGTTCTGAAATAATTAGACAAAAAGTTCAGCTGCTTTTTAAGGCTCTTCCTTAAGGCTACTATAATCTGCTTTAATTAAGAAGTTGAATATTAAAGGATTTAACTTTAATAAATTTCTATGTATCTTCCTTTGAGATCCTCATGTAAGGTTATCCTGCTAACTTCTTCTAGCCAATTCTGGCTGCTCAGGCATCTGTACCAAACTGAGAGCCCTAGGCAACTTTCTGCAAAGGTAGGCCATTCTGTTGGCTGAGGGGGGGAGCCCTCTGCCAAAGACAGTGGGGGCAAGAGATTGTTGGGTGTGGGAAATACCTGCACAAAGTGCCCAGCATTGATTGTGCAGAGTTCTCCAGAATGGTAGATTCAGTTCTTCATTAGCTCTCTTGGTCTGCTCAGGCTGCCATAACAAAATATCATAAATTGGGTGGCTGATACAACAGGAATTTATTTTCTCACAGTTATCAAAGCAAGAAGTCCAAGGTAACAGGTGCCAGCATGGTCAGTTTCTGTTAAGAGCCCTCTTTCTGGTTTGTAGATGGCCACATTCTTGCTTTGTCGTCACACATGGGAAGAAAGAGTGTAAGCAAGCTCTCTGGTATCTATATCTCTTCTTAGGGGGGCACTAATCCCACCATGAAGACCCATCCTTGCAACTTCATCTATGCCTGATTATCTCCTAAAGGATCCACCTATAAAACTATCCCATTGTGGGTTAGAGCTTCAACATATGCTATTAAGAAGGGACAGCCCAAGGCACACC